>OY829098.1:18765000-21165000 GCA_963691645.1 Pelosia muscerda | reverse complement strand
GAGACGAGTTAGAGATATAGTATTTGACAGAAATTACCACAAATATTTAAATTACTTAGAAAGTAATGATTTAACACTGCTACAGTTTATAAGAAAAATAATATACTTACGTCTTTCTCTGTTTAAGTAACGTGTGAATACGTATATATCGTTTTTTTTTGTTTTTTTTTTATACAATAATATGTTACATTACGTATAATATGACATATATATTTTAATACTTATTGTAGCTACATATAATTTGTTGATTTTTATTTAATTGACTAATAATACGTATGGTATCACTTTATCGATTTTTTATGTTTTTCTTTTTACACAATAATATATTACATTATGTATATTATTATTCAATTATTTGCATTTATAATATCTGATATTTCCACATCAGCAGATTTTGAATTATTGTGTTCTATTCACGTTTAAAAACTTTTTTCGCATCCTGTGTAACGTATCTCTTACTGATTTAAAAGATGGCATTATATCACCTTCACCTTCACCTTCATTTTCTTCTTCCACTTCGTGAACGTACTCATGCACAGTTTTTTCATCCTGTTTTTTAACAGATGCCATACTCTCACAAACGGTTTACTAATGTTTGCCATAATTTTATATGTCATAATGGTAGTTGCCATAATTTCATTAGAAATAATGTTTCAGTTGCCATAATCGTGAAATGACATAAAATCACTTTCACTAATTTCATTGGTCATAATCGATCAAGTGTCATAATAATTAAAATCCATAAATGTATTTGCCATAACTTTCGTTTTCAATAATGTCAATTATACGACACAGATTTTTTATTCAAACCTGAAACTAAACCTCACATGACGTCTACTAAATAAGCTCGACGGAGCCCGCTTCGCGAGCTCCTACTTCTGGGTGGTTTAAAAAAAAACCACGAAGACTAATTACTTAGTCTTCTAACCTAACCTATCCGAGTCGGATTGCACTGAGTCGGGGTGTTAACGATAATTAATTTTGACCTAACAATATTATGTATTATTCTCATAATTATATCAAATTTTGATTATGTCAAGAGTCGATTATGAGATGTGTTACTTATGGAAACTAATTATTATGATATAATTATGTTGTTATAGAAAGTGATTTTATGGCAAATAAACGTTATGACTGTTGAGTTGTTATGTCAAACGTTATTAGTATAAATGATAATAGTGCAAGTAAATATTATGACCGGGGATGATTATGGCTGTGGCGATACCACATGTACCCAGCGCCATCTAGCGACAGCAAGAGTAACTACTACGTCACTACGGATCCTGCATCGCGAAAATGAAGTTCTCGCGCTAGTACAATATATATATATATATATATATATATATATATATATAACGACAACCGTTGGGCCGCGGTCCGCCAGGCGTGATCACCTTGCCTGGTAGGAGGATCCTCGCTTTGTGTTGGAGGGACATCACATCCCGTTCCTCCACAATGGCAAACGGAATTAGTGCAAATGAATTTATGGAAAACGAAAGAATACCCTCACAAACTCTTCTTTTTGCGTTATTAACAATAATATTTTTTTTATCTTTTTATCATCTCGCATACATGTAGACTCTCACGGACTATTTCGGGTTTGTCATAATTTAATGTTATCGATGCACAACTCTCTTTTCGATTTGTGCACCGCCAAAAGGAGTCTCCGGACACATTGTTCTTAACCCAATTATATTGATATTCATCACATGATACCGCACGCCCATTTTTATTATTTTTAATAAAGGGTAATTTTCTGCTCGACATTAAATGATTTTAGATTTAATATTGTAATTTACCATTTCCTAGTAAAGGACTATTGAATGTCAACTAAGTATGTGTCAAGAAAGACTGCACACTTCAATTGTTTTAACATATCGTCGTTCTTGATGTGACTCCTCGTATATGCAAACCAATAAACTTTTCAGGAGAGAGAAAAAACTACTTTGATAACTAATTATAGTAGGTAATTTTTAGTTTTTTTACATGTTTGAACTTAAAATATTATGCTCTGTGTTATGAATACTAAGAATTAATAAGTTTTTATTTTTTTAACTAAATATTAGCACTTACGTGGTGTCACTACTATTTTTCTTAATATTGGAGGTAACTTACGAGGTATCAGATAGTAAACAGAAATAAAACACTTTAAATTCATAATAGTAAAGTATTAATAATAGTATTTATTAATAATGGCACATTTTTAGGAACATATTTAGATTATTGATGAAAAGTTAAATTTCAATCAAAATGAGTATTATTATTTAATTTTAAATATTTAAAGTAACAAATTAGTCCCAGCAACCCTGCTGGGACTAAGGATTAACAATAGAATTAGCAATAATTAAATAAATCTCAGCTTTACACTAAACAATCACAATCTTTTATTGAGCAAGTGAAAATCTCAGTCTTTTTAAGGAACATTTTAAAATTCTTAATTTAGTAAAATTGTATACAAAATTAGAGTCACTACTTTAACACTCAATCAATTGGTCAATCAACTGACACAATTGGTGACTATGTAATTCTTTGCATATGAGTATTATTATTTAATATCACAAACCATTGACTAACTGAACGATTATTAAAATTCTAAAGCACTTCTAAAGCAAACATAGAAAGTATAGAAAAGGAACTAAATGATGACCAATGTTTTTACGAGATGTCACTAGTAACCGTTTTTTGGGCATAAAATGAATTATTACGTAGGAGGCATTTACAAGGTAACACCAGAAATACTGTTCGGATTTTTCTGCATAAAAAAATATTTTACCAAAAAATGTTAGTTACGAGGAGTCACATCTAGAACGACGATATTATAAATTCGGATTTTAAGTGATAAAGACAGTTGTCATGAAGTATGTATATGTAAATATATCATGACATTTATGCGATGTAGTCAATATGCCCGCATGACATTCTCATTCATGGATGAAGTCCATCGCATAATCTCCATACGGCGTTATTAAAATGATAGTAACAGCCGCTTAATCTTGCTTCTGGAAAAACCGTGCGAAAGGCATTCATCTGTGCAGCCTCATAGTAACACAAAGTTTTTTATATCAAGGCCAATGTTTTTAACCACTTCAAATAGTCTTTCATACGGGGATTGTTGCTTATTAGGCATCAACGCATACACAAATGGTGTCGCGAAGCGCATAGGGTTCGATGTAGTAACTTAAATCTGGCTTACCAAATGGGGAATAATGTAGGAAACGCTCGCGATTACAGCTGTTTCTGTCATGGTCTCATCAACTTCATCTGTAGACAAAAAAAGCATCTGTTATTCCATGAAGGAATAAGCTGAGTTATTATTGCAAGATTCAATAAGTCCCAGTTGGACAAAATTTAGATCATTTATAATTAGCAATGTCCTAATTGACATTGATACAAAACATAGACAGGAGGAAATGATAAATACTACGCAATCAAACTAGTCCCAAATAAGTACATACCTCTTGACTAAGCTACATCATTCACAGCGAATGATTATGGTACGTAGCTCCGAGTTGTTCAGCGCACGACTACCTTCGTGCACCTAGACTGCGTAGGACCGAAGTCTCAAAATATTAATGTTCAGCAACGTTTCAGGATACATATGAGGGTCCTGAACTGAAGCGGAACACAATCGTAATTTCAGCAACCTCCGGGACTGAGGAAGGGTCCCGGATCGGAGCTGAACACGCTTCTCCTGTTTTTAACTTAATATACAATAATTAATACTCAGCCTTTTATCCAGCGTAGAGCGACGACAGTCTCCGATGCACAGTGTGTTATAGAAGCCGACTTGCGGTCATGTGTGGTTTATATGTCTATTTGATGGGCATCATCGTGGTGAAAAATTGACAGAAATCCCGATACGATAATCTTCTCTAGTTTCAGAGATATTAATTTTTCTATGAGAGGTCAATGACCTTAAGAAAATCTTTATTTATTTTTATTGGGAAAATTATGACCCCATTACACTTTTTTAGTACTCAGAGTAGTGCAACTGTATGCTATGTATTTATATTAAAAAGTAGAAGACAGTAGCTTTAGTAGTCTGAGAAATATTAAATATTTTCTGTTTTTCACAATTATATTTTTGATAATTGTACATTAGCGTTGTAGTATTTAATTTTTGGTTATTACTATGCACAATATTGTCGTCTACAATATCCTAAAATTTCACAAACTATAAACGCACGTTAAAGGAGAAAAAGCGTTTCTAAGTTTTTTAGAAATTTCTATGGAAATAGGGTTGTCAATATTTAAATAATTACAAATATTAAAATCAAAGTTTTTAGGAGATTAAGGTTGAGAAGAGATTAAGGAAGGAGAGAGGTTTATGTAGATTATTGCGCCAACTCCCATGTTGACGTGGTAAATAATCTCAAAATTAAATAAAGACTAATAATAAGTTTTTTGTTTTTTATTTTTAGGACTCCTCATCAGAGTGAAATAATACTTCTTCTGATGACAAAGAAAGCGTCTCATCAAATCTATGAAGCGTAACATTTTCTGTCGAGGGTTTTAACAGAGAAAGGACTTTGTCGGGTAGGGCTGTGCGTTTATTTTTATTCTTTCCCAAATCAAAGGACATGGTTGTTATGAGTGGATCTGAGGATTCCAAAGCTCGGTGAAACAAATCGAGAATAGTAGTTTGGCGATTTAATTTTCGCGTGTGATGCTCGCGATCATAACGCCAAAACTTATTTCTCGATTCACCGGCTTGTTCTGAAAGCATACCAATCGGCAAGGAAATCGATTCTATAATGTTTGCACCATGTATCAGTATTTTATGCAAGGTGACTGACATATAAAACCACTTATAGTGCTCCACGTATCTAGTGGCGAGATCATAGCAAAATACTTTAAACTTTTTAGAATCTATTTCCATACCACTTAATAGTGCCACTAGAATAGTATGTAGGTCCTCGACTAGCCATTCCTTGATGCCCAAAATGTTGGCAAATTATATTATTATTATTATCGTTATTATTATATTATTCCCAATACCACACGATGACCTTCATAGAAGAAAAATTGCCAAGAAGCATATATCTTTTGCCGTGAGAATAGTATATTCACAATAAGTATGACCTATAACGACGAGCTATACCAGCAATCTATTGCCTCGGACCCCGTGACTCGCTAAAAGAACTGTTTAAAGAAATTAATATTTTAACAGTTGCCTCACAATATATTTACGACAACGCCTTATATGTAAGGAAGAACCTAGACCTCTTCCAAAAAAAATCGGACGTTCACAACTTAAATACGCGGAATAAAAATAAACTTGCGATACCAAAACTAAGGCTTCATAAAGTCAGTAATTAGTTTGTGGGCAAATGTATAAAAATATATAATAAAATTCCTCAGGATTTGGCTGACCTGCCACTTGATAAGTTTAAAATAGAAGTGAAAAGATTTTTAATTAAAAAAAGCTATTATAAAGTAGACGAATATCTTGATGATAAAAATGCGTGGTCATAATAACCTCTTGCTCTTGCACCCAGTTATTATAAATAAACAAAACTAAATATTAAAAAGAAAATGAAGAATAACGATAATCTACCCGAGTTTCTTGCTGGTCTCTTCTCAGGAGATTTAACTACCAAACCAGCGAAAGAATCATTTTCTAATGATTTATTTACCAAGTATCTTATTTATTATAAATTATAATATTTTTGACAAATGTAGGTGGTACATAATTATTGTAAAACTTTGACATTCATAAGTGCTCTTTATGTGCCTAAACTGAATAAATGAAATTGATTCTTTGATTCTTTGAGTACATAATATTTACCTATAACGTCAATTATGAGTCATCAGTAAGAACATTTTAAACAATAACTTAATTTTTGACAACCCTAAGCAAAATTTTAAAAAAATCATATTTTACGAAACGCGTGTGTTTCGCGTCTGGTTTTTTTTGTGGCAATACATATTAACATTATACATATAATTCAATTTGAAACAAATACTACAACGCAATAGTTTTCGAAAAAAAAATTTTTTAAGTTATCATAGAAAATATTTTTTTTTCTTTTTTTTTAGTACTCCAATCATCAATTATTTATGTGTACATTTGTTCTTTAGGTCAACATACATCATGTTTATAAACCATTTGTGGTTAAAAATCATAAGGAAAACAGCTATAAAGTTTTTCTGATTTCTATGGATTTTTCTCGATTTTTTTAATTTCTCAAAAAGTATGAGACATACATCAACGAAAGTTTTTTTAAGTAGTTTGTCTTAAAATTCTCTATACGAAGAGTTTATAAAACGGAGATGACCGCAAATCGGCTTCTATAACACACTGTGCGATGTGCAGATAAATAGGTCACGTTCTAGTACGAACAATACGGTTCTCTGATTGACTTCGATACTTCTCATATTTCATTTCTCTTAGATATTTGGTTTACACAACGCAATAAATCTCATAAAAGCAGACCAATTCTTCCGTGATTACTGAATGTCTATACTTGACATTTGTCAAATAAAATAGCATAAATTTGAAATCTGCTAAACGGCCAGCTATTTTAAACAACGAGTCTGAATGATAAAAAGTTTGTGATTCGTGAAGTAATCTTCACGACAAATGGTATTACGCTGGTAGTTTCGGAACAACTTTGAATATCAACATGTATCGTATACATTTGATTAAACGGCATAGGAACTTTAAAAGTTCCATCACCAAAAATGACGGAGGCGTTCATATCAGCATTTTTCTTTGCAAATCTTTGGCAGCTTTTCGTGCAACACACAAAAATTGTATCGTCATTTGTGCCTTCCTCATAAACTAGAAAATCGGTGGCAAGCAATTCCGGAATTTTAACGTCACCGACGCATACAAACTCAGTCTTTTCCATTTTCAAGAATTTAATTCTATACAAAGTGTCTTTTTTCGACTCTACACTTGGAATGATATCCTGATTATAGTCACGAAATTTTTTTTCCAATATTTTTGGTATTGGGTAAAATTTTTTACAAACCTCTTTTTTGCATACATCCATGATACGGTCGATTTCATTTTTTCCTCTGTTTTTTTTTACACGAATGCGCAGTTCCCCCCCTAATAATGTCAGTTTTGTTTTCGTTCAAAGTCACCGTAACACTACATTCGTCCCTTTTGGCACATCTCCATCGACTAGTTCCGCTTTTGTTTGTAGTTTCGTGATTGTATCGATATCCCTTCCATAAAAGCACCTCCTTTCCCTTTTGACTATTTATGAAATTAAAAGAGTCCATTTTTTTAAGTTATCGAGAATATTTGTTTATATTATTTAAGAATTCTGCAGCGTAAATGTAAGAAGCCTTATTGATAAAAATATTACGTTTAATGAAATGTCAATTGTAAATACCTACATTATATTACTCATAATTAGTCATATGAAGTGGCCAGTTGTTTACTAAGAAGGTTATATCCCTACTTAGCCTAGCGTATTCCTACTCACTCAACTCACCAATATAATAAAATCAAAGAGGTTGCATCCTCCTTTCTGCCTTTTGGAAGAGGTTTTTAAACAGTGCAAGAGAGATGTGCTCATTACGCAAAACTAAAAAATGATGAACTTGACTGTACTTTACCTTCTTGACAATTTCAAATTGTCGGCGTTTTACTAGTACGTCGTTCTACCGTTGAAGTCAACTTCCCTACCTCAACTAAACACCATGTCGCTGTTTTGCCATCACCGTCAATTTCCCTGATAGACCTTCCGATACGGAAATCGAAACCAGGGCTTGTTTACCGGTTAATGTATCAAACCGGTTTCAGTGCAAGTACATGGGAGCGTTACATTTAGGTTTGACTCTACCTTAACCGCTAAAAAACCTGTATTCTTAAAGAGCGAAATTATATAGGTTTGGACTCAATTTACCGGTTAATAAAGGTTTTGATTTCACTCTTACCGACAACATCGTCGTCACCATTCGTATTCAATTCGCGCGGACTACATGTGTAATCTACTAGTACAAAATTTCAATTTTCAAGCGCAGGGCTAATGTGCTTCGAGATACTTTTAAAGGAGAACTAAAGTGTCGTGCGTGCTTCGGTCGCGTGAACTTAATGCGTAGCCCATTTTCAATTGAATACAATTTTTTTAATAATTTGTTTTATGTTAATTATAAAAATATAATAATCAATCAAATATAATGAACATAAAAATAATAAATCACAATTTCTGTAATAATGAAATAAAAATAAGACTCCCAATAATGCAGATCGCGTGTCGCTGCAACCTTTATTTTTTTTCCCACGGAAAAATCCCCACGGATACACCCCCCCCCCCCCCCCGGAGCCGGTTGGCTAGGTTATGTCGGACTCGAACCGACTAAAACGCACGCCGTCTTTGGGTCTTCAGTTGCCGGAGGTGAGGTAGTAGCCAACATATCCCTCGCACCTGTCCCCAACTAGCCCCCGGGTATGGGGAGGCGCACTTTGCGCGCTTCTGCTAGAGTGACAGGCAGCTCCACCCGTCACCCCCAGGCCCGCGCTCGTGGAGGACGACTGCGACCTCTGACGTCCGAGTCGCCTCCGCTCGTCGCGGGCTGTGCGGGTCGGAAGTCTTCTCCGAACTCGTTCCGCCGTCTCTTTCTCGAGCATTACCTGCTCGCAGAAGGAGGCGCCGGCAGCCCAAGCGTTTGCGCATCGTACCATCGCCGTGAGCAATGCGCGCGTCGCTGCAACCTGTCGAGAGCATCTAATAAGTACTTTGGGGAGCCATTCCAGAGATGCGAGCAGTAGGTATTCCACGCAGGAGCGAATTTGTGTCTTGTAAAGAAGACACCGTTGCTCCGGCGTGAAAAAACGTCTCATTCTGTCCAGGACTCCGAATTTACGCGAAGCTATTTTGATGACGCTCTCGAAATAGTTCTTGTTGTTCAGTTTGCAGCGAACATCCATTCCGAGCGGAGGCGACTCGGACGTCGGAGGTCGCAGAACGACCTCCGTCCCCCATGAGCGCGGGCCTGGGGGTGACGGGTGGAGCCGCCTGTCACCCTAGCAGAAGCAGGCCACGGCGATGGCACATAATGCCACACCATACCCAGGGGCTAGATGGGGACGCCATGGTCCCTACTTTTAGGGAAGAGGGTCATCTCAACAGAGATGTCCCCGGGTCTGCCGGGGTGCGAGAGATATGTCTTGTATAATCTCACCTCCGGCAATCGAGGACCCATGGACGGCGTGCGTTTTGGTCGGTTCGAGTCCGACATAATCACCTCCATCGGTTTTGGTGGGGGTGGTATCCGTGGGGATTTTGCGCACGATAAAAAAAAAAAAAAAAAAAAACCTCCATTCCGAGTATATTGAGGTTATCCTGTAATGGCAGTGGCGTGCTCTGAAGAGTGGGATGAGGAAGGAAAGGAGATGTCTTTGCTGTATACGCACATGCCTGCGTCTTCTTGGCATTGAACTCGACCAGGTTCTCAGATCCCCATTGGGAAATGTGATTGAGGATCCGGTCGAGCCCAGTGACAAGAAGCTGCCTTTTTTTGGCTATATCAGACTGCTTGGTCACAGGATGTCCGTGGTAACTCTCGTGTACAGCACTATCGTCTGCATAGCAATGGACGCTGCCGGTGGACAGCATGTCATTGATATGCAGAAGAAAGAGAGTGGGTGATAAGACGGACCCCTGGGGCACGCCAGCATTTACCTGCAGTAACTCTGAAGCTCGTCCATCACAAAGAACGCGAATACGGCGCCCATGCAGGAAGCTAGCAACCCAATTGCACAATCTTGGAGGTAAACCGAAGGCTGGTAGTTTGCAAAGAAGCGATTTGTGCCAGACTCTATCGAAAGCTTTGGCGATGTCCAGGCTAATAGCCAGTGACTTACCATGCTTATCCATAGCCTCACCCCAAAGATGGGTTATATACGCCAGAAGATCACCCGTTGACCGTTTCGGCCTGAAACCTTATTGCCGGTCATTAATTAGAGAGTGATCCTCTAGGTGACGCATGAGCTTTGTGGTGACGCATGAGGTGACGGCTATGGGTCGATAGTTGGCTGGGTCTGAGCGATCTCCCTTCTTGGGATTCGGATGTACATTCGTCTCTTTCCACGCAGTTGGCACTGTACTTGAAATGTAGGAGAGTCGGTTACCTGTGCTATGAGCTGGCCATCCGCTCTGGGTCTTTACCTTCAAAGCAGCGATCAACCCAAGTAATGGACGCAAAATAGTCACGCAGTCCATTCCAGTCTGCTGACCAGTAGTGCCAGAGACGGCGATTTCCCTACACTGGTCGTGGGGGCGCTATGATAGGCACCTTGGAACAGACCAGACAATGGTCGGATTTGCCTAAGGTGACTCACACCGAAACATTGTACTGGTCTGAGTGGCTCGTCAGCTGAAGCTGCTAGGCCCGACCCTCTTGGTATTCTAGTGACCTCGTGTACCAGTTGAGTCAGGCTGTGAGCCAGAGCAAACGCGTGGGCAGCTCTTCCCGCATGGTCTGTTTTGGTGGAGCCAACCAGATCTCGTGGTGCGCGTTAAAGTCCCCCAAAAATACCAATTCAGCGTTCGGAAACCGCTCCTTCGCCTTACCTGCCGCCTGACTCAGATATTCAAAGAGTCAAGTGATCTCGGCATCTCCGCTATGGGAACGGTAAAGGCACGCAGAGATTGGTCTCGTACAGCTATGGTCTATGTGTACCCACATGACAGAAAAAGATGGGTCCTCAAGGCAGCGCAAACGGCGACAACAAACACGCACACACCGGCTTTGGCACGGAAATTTTCCTTAGGAACATAGCCGGGGTAGAGCAGGTAGGTCGTGACGTAATGCGGCATATTTGTGTCTCCGTCAGAAAGAGCATGGCTGGTTTCGCCGTCTGCTCTCTAGTTGTTGGTGGACGGCGATGGTTTGCATGATGGAGCCTACAGATGTTAGTGGACTCCACCTCAAAAAGCGAGCTAGTGGGAGAATGAAGAGCCGCTGTGTTGCCATAATCTCTGATATGTACTGCCATGGTAGGGCTAAGAGAAGTCGTGAAAAAAAAGGTGATTGTCGTCGAAAAGCACCGCGTGACAAAGCGCGGGAGATTGGTTTTATTTATGGTTGTGAGGCATGGCGAAGCATCCCCCCTCCCCCGAATATGGTCGCCGGTTTCCCACGTCCGGTCACCAACTGGCACGACGAACCATATCAGGATTATGCACGGCCTGGTAGCCTCCCAGGGTGGTTAGCCCCAGTTGGGCCCCTGTACTATGCCGCGAGCGGCCCGCGGCACCACAGTTTCTACGGGTCTCCCTGCTCGGCGGGTCACCCCGCGCCCTCCCCACCATTCTACGCCAAGACCCACTGGTCCCACTTATGCTGCGACTACCACCACCTCTGCTCAGCTTTGCCCTTGCTGAACGCAATCCAACCGAGATTGAATTACTATGAAGCGTTTTACGCACATGTGCACGGTGGTACCCACCCGGTCGAAATTTATGACAAATTTGTGCCATTAAATTTCTACCACCAGTATAACGTATGTTACGCCGCATCCTTCGATTAGACATTTCTTTCTTTCTCGTAATCAAAATAACTATAAATTTTGTCCTTTCTCTTACGACCCATGCTTCACTTGAAAAACGTAAAATAAGTAGGAGCAAAGCTGCGAAATTACCAATAACTTTGCCCACAGTTCGCAATCGTTTAAAATGCATCAATCTCTGAACAATACTAACAAGTTGTGACGTGCTTTCAAACAAAACAAACTTCAAGCGATGCCGACGCGGGCGCGTGTCGCTCTGGATTAAACCGGTTTATTAAGGTTTTAGTATGGTTCCCATTCTGGTTTCGCTCCGAATGAAACCTTTACTGAAAACCAGGTTTAACCTTTACTAACCGGTATTTTCTAAACCGGTTTCAAGCCCTGATCGAAACGAATCTATGCCCATCACTACGAATCAACATTGAACCACCTTTTTGATTATTAATAATTTCAAATCCTCTTTCCATGTTTAATTATTAGATAATTGTATATAACATCATCAAGTCACGCTTAATTTATTTAAATGCACTTAATTTCCTTCCTCAATATGCACTTGAACAAAACTATTTCTCCGTAACTGACGTAAATATGACAAAAAAAACAATGTACCCTCTTATTGATTTTATTTTATATTGTAAATGTACTCACAATTGGAATTTCGGTACTCACTGTCACCTGTCACTTAGCTTCGAAGTGACGTCACTTCTAAAGATGCTCCCGAGTGGCGCCTTGCCGTAATTCTGCCGTCGTAGTTTCCTCCGCTTCTGCCTCACCTCCAGGTATGGCAAGACTGGCCTAATTGCCACCCGGTACCGGCAACACTGCAAACTGCTTCACACCCAGCGCTTTGCTGCAGGGTGTTTATTCTGAACAGCGATCCACCGCCCAGTTGAGACGAAGAGGTAGCAGCCACTACCAGCACCGATAACACACCCGGTCAATCCGGCTTCGAAGGACCATGAACGAAATTCGAGGTCCGTAGGCGAGGACGAAGTAAATCAAACACTCCACTTAGCACTTGGTGTTAGTGTTGCCGATCGATAGTCGACTATCGATAATAATTAATCGATAGTGTATTGATAGTCAGCCAATCGCAGCACAATCGATAGTTTTATCGATAGTATCGATACTATTGACAGTATCGATACTATCGATAACTCAGAATGAGACAATTCAATCGAATGAGTGCAATACTATCGATACTATCGATAGTATTGTAGCTCACGAAGAATAAGCTATCGATACTATCGATTGTTTATACTATCGATAGTTTGCCAATTTACAATAGTATTGTTTAGAAAACTCGGGTATAACATTCAATAATTACAATTATCATGACAATATAATTTTAAACAGTTTAAATTAACCTTGCGATAAACATACTAATATTTTTTTAAATTATTGAATATTAAATAATCATTCTTTCCTCTAACTTGGTTGCATTTTATGTTTATAAAACTGGCAACATAATATAACAAGTAGTTAATTATCGCGGGTAGTTTTTTTAAAAACAAGTGAGGTTATTATGAGTTTTTACCCGTGGTCCCCGCGCGTTGACCCATTACCGGGTCCATGGGTAATTTTAATTACCCGTGGTTCCATTAAAGATTGTTCCTGAAATTCTGAATATATCGATGAAAATGAAACCGTTGTATCGATAGAAAATGTTGATCGATAGAATGATAGTATCACTTACTTACAAAGAGTATTAATTAAAATAAAATAATTCCCATTCTTAGGAACAAAAACATTGGGTGTGTAATAAAACAAAATATTGATTTAATATCCAAATACACTGATGATGATAACTAATGGCTCATAAACTATCTTAACATTTCTAGTGCGTATCCAACCGATATTTCACCAGTAACTAATTCCATTAGTGTATCGGTTATGAATTCATCATTTTCAATTGCTATTTTTGTTCTGGTTCTGACTGGGGTATGCGTTTCATTTTTTGATAATTTGATCAAAACGTTCAGGAGACGCGTAATATTCGTGCAATTTTTTTAAAATTTAATTTTGCTATGCCAAGACTCTGTCACGTTATTGGTTCGGTCCCTTTCTCCGAAGACACTGAGAGTTTTAAGAATATCGCTCTTTAGCCAAAAACGTTGCAAGTAATTTAAAAATTTCTGGATTTTAATATTTTTTGTGTTGCACTGTGATTTAATATACTCCCACCCCTCCAAAAGTCGTTCACTTGGTAATAATGGTAATACTGAACACAGTGACACAACTCTAGCTTGAGGTTTACTTTACTTGAGTTGTACTAGCAGTACTGCCTAATTCAGCGTGAATAGTAAAAAATTCAAGGAATGGAGGGGAGCTACAATTGAATGTTGCGTCACCAAATATTTCCTTTGTTTGCTCAATCTTAGTTTTGTCTTCTTCCATACAGAATATCAAAATTGTTGTGTCTTCATAATACTTTGCCAAAATATTTTGCCAAAACCAAACCGATTTTAAACTGTCTATACATTCGGTCAGTTCATTCGATATAATATCCGGACCCGTATGAGATATGTTTTTTATTACAATCTGTTCCTGTAACAATATAGTACAAACGTTGAAGCAAATGATAAATATTAAATTTTACTAATTTGACGACAGCTGGCATTTCAGAAAAAAAACAATACCTACTTTATTAATCGTTAAAGATCCTTTGCACTGATTTTTCTTTTTCAAAGAACAGGGGCCTTACCACCATCTCTTAAAGCAGTATTGTTTCAACCTTACTTCATGTTTTGGTACCATCATCTCTTTAAAACAAGATTGCAAACCACATTCTTGACTCGGCAGTTTTGTGACGTCACCTTCATATTGTTCATTCAATTTGATAGATAAACGTCAATCAAAAATCAGTAAAAATAACAAGAAGCTGTAGTTTTATTGAAATGATTATGGAAAATACGTCTCAATAAATCATTATCTTGTCCTAAAAAGTAAGTGTAGGTACCGTATTTAATTATGTGAACTCATAGAATAAATAATTATAAACTATCTAATGATTAGTACCTACAAATTTCTACTGTTTAGATGGCGATTGTATACGAAATATTTGGTGTTTAGAAACTCATAACGCCGGGTCCATTTATGAAAACAGCTACGCAGTTACGTGAGCAATGTGAACCCTTTATGTTGGAGGAAATAATGCGGAATGTATTAATTGATGGTACTATCTAATCGCAAAGACATTGGTTTATATCCAGTGTGATGAATTAAAGCCTCCGGCGAAGGACCATATCTTAACAGACATTTGTAGAGACCTAGGTAAATTCAATATAGGTGTAATTATATAGTTTCTGTTAAGGCCCCTCACTTGTATCAACTATGTATGTAACATCAAATTTTATGTTCTAGATGTTGATTGCCATTAATTGGATTATAAATTCATGCAACTGATTCGAAGATGTTATCGGACAAGTAGGAGTCCAATTAAAGCCATAAGACAATTCAATTGAACAAATAACATCCCTTTCCAATAGTGTTTGGCTACATAAAAGTTTAAGATTATAATCACTTTTTATACTCGTACATCGAAAATCACTTGTGAAATAAAAGTATTTGGTTTATGTAATAATAGAATTTAATCAATTAAACCTGATTGTTTTTATTGTCCCTATTTTAAATAAAAAAAATCAAATCTAGATTGTGTATGAAAACCATGAGGGGGTTATTATCATTATTTATTTTGGTGACTGCTGTGGCGTAGCGATAAAGCATTCGGAAGCGGGTTCGATTACCGCTCAGCAAGAAATCTATCAGCCTCATTTAATAAAATCCAAGCTATTATCTCCCTATCTAAAAGACAAAAGTGAATAAAAGACAGAATGTGATGTGTGTGACAGAGACACAGTGCGCATGTCTATGATGTCCGTTTCCATAGCAACAATTGTTAAATAATAATATCGATACCTCTGGGCTCAAAGGTCGTAAAGGACATTTGGGCGAAAATGACTTTTTGATGCAGTTTTACTCAGTTTTTAATTCTCTATCGATCTGTATATTCAGTTCTACGAAATTCGCAAAAAAAAATGCCTTTACGACCCACATAATCTGAGACTTTAGGCAAAGTTTACCGTGAAAATATGGAAGTAAGTAACACTTACCTACTAGAGCGAAATTATTTTGGTAGTAAAGGAAAGTATAAACAAACTTTTGGGTGTAAAATACATTAAAATTTCCAATTGTCTTATACTCCCTATCAGTCACCTCAAAAATTTGGGTATAAAGGACACCATATTTACAAATTGTCCTATACACCCTAACAATTTAAAATAAAAAAACATAAATGTCCTTTACGGGCGTAAATAAACATGAATGAAGAATAAGATAAGATAAAGATAAAGATAAAGATAATTTATTTGTGGAAACAATGGAATTGGCCCATAATTCTAGAATATTCAATAAACAACAAGTTTAATCTAACCTTAATACCTAACTTAAAATTAAACACTAAACTATTACTTAACTCACAATTTCAGGGGATGTATTAAAAATCTATCCAAATTATCTATAAAATTTCTAACCTATTAAAATGATTCTAATAGGTACTCGTTATTCATACTTATATTCAAATAGCCTCATAAACCAGACTTATTTATAACATTTACGTGCAATCCGAATTGGCAGGAAATTTTAGATAATTTACAAGGCACTAAAAAAGAACATAGACCCGATTTAATAGCAAGAATTTTTAAACTTAAATTACAGGAACTTTTAGATGACATTACAAGGAAACATATTTTTGGAATACCGAGTGCGTGGTTTTACACCATTGAATTTCAGAAACGTGGGCTTCTACAAGCGCATATGCTTATTATTCTAAGAAATGAAGATAAACCAAGGTCATCAATAGATTATGATAAATTTGTGTGTGCAGAAATACCTGACTCAAAAAAAGACCACGAACTTTTTCAGACTGTGTCAAAAAGCATGATCCATGGGCCATGTGGCCCTGGGTATATAAATTCACCTTGCATGAAAAATGAAGGAACTGTCTCTAAATGTTCTAAAAACTACCCAAAGACATTTTGCGACGAAACTAGAGATGGTACCCAAAATGGAGGTTATGCTATAATAAGAAGAAGAGACGATGGAAGAACAATAAAAAAGAAGGACTTCGAGTGTGATAACAGATGGGTGGTACCCTACAATCCCTATCTATGTAAAAAATGTAATGCTCACATAAATGTTGAAATTTGTTCAAGTGTCAAAAGTGTGAAATATATAGTTAAATAAATATATTTATAAAGGTCATGACCGAGCAAAGACACAAATTACCAGCCCAGTGATCAATCGACATTAAGCAATGAACAACATGATGAAATTAAGGCTTTTATTGATACCAGGTATGTTTCAGCCCCTGAAGCAGTTTGGCGAATATTTGAATTTTCAATGCACAAAATGAGTCACACAATTATACAGTTAGGTGTTCATTTGGAAAACCAACAAACTGTCGTATTTACAGATCAGAATGTTCATGAAGCAGCAGCTAGATCAGCTGAAAAATCAACGGCTATTACTTATTCGCGTCAAAGGGCCGACTTGCTTCAGTGATGTTAGAACTTATGAAAATATTATTTACAAATCATTCCGAGAAGCTGCTCAAGCAAGGGGGCTCCTTTTTGACGATCAAGAATGGGAAAGGTGTTTGAATGAAGCAATTGGTTTCAAACTGCCTCGGCAATTACGACAGCTGTTTGCGTTAATATGCGTATTTTGTGAAGTAACTGATCCTAATGCTCATTGGGAAAAGTATGCATCACATTTTATCGAAGACTTTAAAAGATCACGTCCTTAAATATTATCCAAACAGTTTGCTTTACAAGCAATTGATGAAACATGAAAACTCCACGGAAAGAAACTAACAGATTTCGGACTTCCGCAGCCAGATATTGATGAAAATAATGTTATCTTATCTGATCCTGTTTATGACTGTGACCTTGAAAAAGCAAATGGCTATGAAAAATACCAAAAATATGTGGTCGATAAAATACTAAACGTTGTGAATAATCCCACAGAGAGAAAGCTGTTTTACCTTGACGGCCCAGGAGGAACTGGTAAAACTTTTGTATTTACAACTATTTTACATATTTTAAGATCTGAAAACAAATTATGCCTACCCATAGCGTTTTCTGGTATTGCAGCAACTTTGTTAGATGGTGGTAGAACAGTCCACTCGCGATTTAAAATTCCAATTAATTCAGATGCAGATTCTACGTCTCATAATTATGTCGTTACCAGCAGCTATGTTATTGAAGGAAACTCGTTTAATCATTTGGGATGAAGCACCCATGACTAAATGTCATGATACTGTTGTAGTTGATCGACTCTTTCAAGACATAATGAAAAATAAATTAGCTTTTGGAGACAAAACTTTGTTATTCGCAGGAGATTTTCGTCCGATTTTACCAGTTGTAGTTAATGGGTCACGAAATGATATTATAAAAGCTTCAAGATAAGCACTTTTCAATGTGGCCAAACTTTACTCAACTCCAGTTGACTCATAATATGAGAGCTCACGATGATATAGAGTTTGCTCAATGAGAATTAAAGGTAGGCGATGGATCAGCTGATGAAGATAATAATGACAACATTGAACTGCCTCAGCGATGCATTGTAGATAATTCAATTATAGACCATATTTTTGGTGTTTCCCTTAACACAAATGATTATAAAAGTTATTCAATGAAATGTATCCTTACTCCCAAAAACGATGATTGTTTTCAATTGAACGACCAAAGTTGTCGACAAAATTCCCGGCCCGCTTAAAATTTATGAAAGTTCTGACGCTGTGGTTGAGGACGATCATAATGATGTTTCAAACTATCCTGTAGAATTTTTAAATTCTATAAGGCCTGCAGGATTACCACCACACATTCTAAAATTAAAAGTTGGTTGTATAGTAATGCTTTTGAGAAATTTGAACCCGACTGTTGGGTTGTGCAACGGAACCCGTCTTATTGTTAGAGCGTTAGCTTCACGTGTCATTGATGCCGAAATTATTTGTGGTAGCCATGTGGGAACCAGAGTTTTCATCCCTCGAATTCGACTCCAGCCATCTAACAGTCAACTGCCTTTTAAATTTAGTCGGCTTCAGTTTCCCATTCGCATAGCATTTGCTATGACAATAAACAAAAGCCAGGGACAAACTTTCGACAAAATCGGTATATTTTTACCTAATCCTGTGTTCACCCATGGACAGCTCTATGTTGCCTTCTCTCGAGTACGAAGATTCGATGATGTAAAAATTCAAATTACCAATACCGCTGAACAAGGCTCGAAAGGTGATAAATATTTATCGAAAAATGTTATATATAAAGAAATTTTATAATAATCAATCTGTGATGTATAATAGAGAATATTTCTTTATAAGTACCTTTGACAAATTCTCGGATAAGTACTCATTGAGAACGCGGACAGTGGTAGTGGCGGCGCGCGTAGTAAACCAGTGAGAAAGAGGGTAGACCGATACGGTTGGCCTCAATAAGAACTAGCTCGGCGGTCGTCAGTACACCGTGATCATGGCGCTTGCAACAGCGCCGAAATATCGGTTACGAAATGAAACCAACAAACATGGTAAATATCCCGATCGTTTTAATAGTGAATATACAGAAATATCTACCTATATTTTGCACCTAGATGTGTATTATGAGTCAAATTTACCCGAGCGAAGCCGGGTTTCCATCTAGTTATAATTATTTCATGATTATTTGTAAATAAAATACAGTAGTATACCATAATCCATCTAATAATTAAGTTTATTTAAAAATGAAAATGAGTTAGCAAGTGATCCTTATGACCTAAAAATTATTACACTAGTCGATTATTACCTTATTTTCTTCAGTATTGTGCAGTGAAGTAGATTTACACCCTTCGGTAAAATCTTAGGATGGAAATTTGACGGGTGTAAAGGACTTTTATTTTCAAATTTAAGGTCGTAAAGGACATCTATCTCGGTAAATACAGCACTAGGGTATTTTTTTTAAACTGCTTTAGAAAATACTATGAATTCTAAGCACTTTTTGCCTTGGTTTTATTAAAATAGCTCAAGAAACAAAAAAGTTAGAGTAAAAAATGTTTTTTTATTTTTGTTTTTTGCTTCTCCTGAAAAGTCGCATTTTGTCCTTTACGACCTTTGAGCCCAGAGGTATCGATATACGAACTAGCTGCGCGCCCTGACTTCGCCCCCGTGCACATATAATTATACATACCTATATATGCATAGACTTTAAAAAAAACACACAAATTGTCCTGAGAATAATGAATTCAACAACAAATAAATTAATAACATAACATAAACTCACGCCTATATCCCTGGAGGGGCAGGCAGAGGTGGATAAATTATTAAATAATCAAAAATTCTACTGCTGTCTAAAAAATAATGTGGAGCTTTTTCATTTTCGGAACCTTTGAATGCCATGAACTAAAGAATTTTAACAATCTATCTAATCGTGACCCGAGAGCCTTTAGTTAAAGTCTCGAATGGCATCAAGTACGGGCACAATATTGCTAATTACAAGTTGTAAGTGACTTCGAGTGGACCGTCATCTTTTTTTTCGTTGCGCGGTTGAGCTAGCGCCATCCATTTCATGAAATGAACATGAAATTTTGGAAGACCCACCCGGTTCTTCTAAAATTATCATCAAGAAGGTTCCTTGCACCGGCCCTGTTTGAATTTCTAGTTATATACTCACTACGGCCCTGTTTGATTGCTCATTGATATTTTTTTCTTTTTTGAATATTCATGGTTTTTGACTTAATATTCTGCCAGTTATTTAAAAAAGGTAAGTATTTCTTCAAAAACGTTTTAGGAATTACATAATTTTCTATTAGAAAGAGATGGCGCTATACAATTGATATAGCTCCATCTCTTTCTTACACGCTCATCCTTTTTCTTGTTTCAATCTTGAAAACAACCTTACTCATATTCGTACCATGAGCTTGCAATACAGTATTACTTGATTCCTGCCAACTGTCGAAAATGAATGAACTATTTATAATCTTTGTCTATTCCCTGCTATAAATCATTCACGTTAGGGCTGTGACCCGTAGACGATAAATCGGAGAACCTCCGGAGATTTTAGATTTACCCAATGACCCGGTTTTCTTCTTCAAAAACTTCGGAGATTTTACGTAAAGTTAAATAGTGTTCTTTATATTTTCCTTACATTCTTCATAATTTTTTTTTGTTTGGAGTTATTTTTAGTAAGGTGATTATGTTATGGATGATAACTCAATGTCCTAAATACTAAATTAAAATGTTCACAAATCATCATCATCATCCTCGCGTTAGTCCCGGTCGCTTCCGGAGCTTTCACCAAGAAGTCCGGGATTCGCTTCACGAATATGACCATTTTTAAACTTTTAAATATAATTTCAGCTTTTACCGGAGAATAGCCGGAGGCATTCTGACGGTTTATTAAAACCGGAGGAAACTCTTTAGAGTCAAGCCCTATACCTAATGTGTTTTGTTTATTGATTTCTTTTTAAAAAGTTTTTTTAAAAGAGTATATTTAAAAGAGTTTTGATTTGAAGTAAAATATGTATTAGGGTAGGTTAACTTTATCTTTAAATTTGTATTTGTTTGATAAATATCTAAAAATCACTTGATATCTATCATACAAATTATACTTGTATTTATAAGCATACCTCGGGGTACGAGGGGGCTATCTAAAAGCCGATATGAGGAAGATGACTCCATCGGAGTGATGGAATGCCTTATTGCTCTACTTCGATGAAACCGCGTGCGACTAAAGTCGGTTTGAGTCCGAAATAACCTACTCGCTGGTTATACGGGAGTATCCGTCGAACGCGAAAAAAGATAGTATAATCGTTAGCTAAAGCATTTATTCTATAAGTTTGTATGAATAAATATGGTTTCCTTGCTTCTTGGGTTATGAAAATGGTTTATTCAATAGTATTTTGCAAAACAATAATAAATCCGTCGCCTTCGAGCAACTTTAATAAGATGGCTAATTTTGACATAAAAACAATATTACTAAAAACAATATTGTTAAAAAATCTCATCATGGTACCAATTGAATGAACTAAAATGGAAGTGACGTCACAAAAAGGCTAAACAAGAATACTTTATATGTATAATATACGGTTGTGGTACGAATATAAGCAAGATTACTTAAAATGTCAAACAAAACGCTCCTGCAATAAGACTGTTTCGTAAACGGTGGTGGTAGGCCCCCAGTTCCACAAAGACGATTCATTTTTATAAACAGTATGCTTGTAATACTGATGATTTTTGAATAGTAAAACACTACCCTTCTTTCTTTTATTTATTTTTACGTTATTTTCCATGTTTAGCAAATTAATTCCTTCACGATCAGAATGTCTAATTAGCTAAATGTCCAATAGCGCAAAACGTCTAATGAGCAGTAAGT
The DNA here is from genome assembly GCA_963691645.1 of Pelosia muscerda. Classification (NCBI taxonomy): domain Eukaryota; kingdom Metazoa; phylum Arthropoda; class Insecta; order Lepidoptera; family Erebidae; genus Pelosia; species Pelosia muscerda. The sequence goes on along the minus strand of OY829098.1, from coordinate 21,143,127 downwards.
CTAATTAGCCAAACGTCTAAGTAGCAAAACGTCTAACTATCAGATGGTCTGTATAGCAGAACGTCTAGTCAGGTTTTAAATATGTACACTCATGATAAAAAGTAAAAGTCATTTGAAAAAATACATTAAATTTATTTGATAAAAAAATGTGGTTAGTACTCTCTTAAGTATTATTACAATATTAGTGCAAAAATGAATTGGCTTATTCACCTAATATCCTTTTAATATTGCCAAGGTTTATTAAAAATTCAAAGGCACTAACTTTTTGATCCTCTAGCCTTTGCAGCTCTCTTTTGTAATTAATGTTAAACATGATGTCAATCTTTCTTCTCTTATTACCATCAAATAACAAATTCTTGTATTTGCGATCTTGCCAAAGCGCTTCCTTTCTATAGTAGCAAGGTTGGCTTTGATTTGATATTAGTGTTTAGACGCCTGTGCCAACCTTCCAGGGCATTTTTAGTGGGAAAATTATAATCGCCTGGACAGTTTATTACATCTGCTAGAGACTGTAGCCATTGTCTTTGAAAGTAATTTAAAAAAGCCACCATTTCTTCGCTTTTGGGAGCCTTTTCAACAATGCTAGTCCAACATTCAGTAATGTTCATTCAAAACAAATGCATTCATGACAATGTCAGTCACCATTAAAAAGTTATTAATAATAATATCGATACCTCGGGGCTCAAAGGGCGTAAGCGCCAAAAGTCGATTTTACAGGAGAGCAAAAAAACAAAAAAAATAATTCTGTTTTCGGCATAACTTTTTCAATTTTTGACCTAAATAAACCATTCAAAGACCAAAAGTCTTAAATTTTTGTGATGCAGGTCACTGTATAATAATATTTTGAATAAATTTAAAAGCAACGAAAATAGCTTTCCCATACGCCCCGAAAATTTGTATGTTTAGGGCGGTTACACCCCAAAAATCAATGCATGTAGGATGAGTGATGGTTGTAACCGCCAATTTCAGGAAAGTGGACCACAAAGGAAAGTAGACCGAGTGGGAAAACGAGTAGATATTTCAGGAATGTGGACCTAATGGTCCACTTTCGCCGTTTTTATCAACTCAGATAAAGAATTAATACTAATAATTATTGATTTACCTGTACCTAATTGCCTGTCTCACCTGAAAACTATTCAATAACTCATTATAACAGGAAAATGATAAATGAAAATCATTTACTAATCAAAATATTGTTTACTTGTATTTTATTTTTATATTATTATTTCTTGGGTATACAGGTAGGTATCCTCACAAAAGTTGGTGCAATAACATTTAATGCTAATGGAAAATTATGAGGACTCTTGAGATTAATTATAATCATTTAAGTCTTCTGATAATCAGTCATTATTAGGAAATTACCTTAAATCTACATAGGTAGGTATAGGTACCTAGGTCTCCATAGGTAAAAAACTATAATTATTAATTTAAGTCTCATTTAACCCTATTTAAATAACGTTTTATAAAAAATAATGAAAAACGATAAACAAATTATCTTCTGTGTGGTTAATAATAATACAACTGCTACTATTAATAGTATTCCACCTAAAAAATAACAAAAAAAAACCAAACAGAATCAACTTCTGAAGTAGAATTAGGATACAACAATAAATTCAGTAATTTGGTGACTATTGCGTTATGTGCATTACACATTAAAATAACCAAAAATTTGGTACCATCCAATCTATACTTATGCAATGTACGACAAAACTAGAATTAATATTTGTTTCAAAAATTAGGAAACTTAACAAACTTAAGCAAACTTGACAAACGTAAACGACAAAACATTAATAAACTAAAATCCTAAAGGTTTACATTGCATGCTATGGCATGTTATTTCAGTCATAAGCAATACACGCGCAATCACACGTAGGTAATTAAATCAACTCATTATCTGTGTCTTCTCCATCCTCTATGTCTGTTTCCGCCAAAATATCACTTACATTTACATTTGAGGGAAGATTTAAATCTGCGTGATAGATCTTTGGTATGGTACCATTTTCGCAAAGACGTTTTAGGTCATTATATTTAGGCGCTGAAATTGGTAACTTCGCTGTATATAATGGTTTAATTATTGTGGAATTATCTTCTGTAACGTCCAGTGCAGAATTATCTATAGCTTCATAAGCCCTACTTTTTCCTTTTCCTTTCCCTTTGCCTTCCCCTTTTTCTTTTCTTTTTCTTTGTGGTTTTTCAGATAATTTTACTTGTATCTCAGTTGCATTTTCTTTCATTGAATGTTTTATAAAAATATAATCTGTATATTTTTTCTTTAAAGTTGCAGTCTTTATCTCTTTGAATTTAATATTTTTCAAAGTTGATGGTGTGAATTTTACGATAGCTAAATCTTCGAAGTCAAGGGAATTAACGTAGTAGGGTCTAGGTCTTTTTCTTGCAGATTCGAAAAAAGTAGGCCATTGAGACGGTCACCACACAATCAATCTTTTTACCTCGCGTTCAATCACAGCGTGGACGAAGTCGACAGGCATTTACGTATGGCCCGGTAATAAATAGTTAATTTGAACAACTTCTAAATGAGTAGACTTTTTCAAAAAATTGTTAATTGTTATAGCCAGCACAGCCTTATTTTTATTTTGTCCGCTGCATGAATCACAATACAATAGTAGATTTTTTACTCCTCTTCCATCGACTAGCTCAAGATATTTCAACAAGCAAGTAGAAATTTCGTTGCTGCCGCGTTTGCCTTCACTCAATTAATAATTAATTATTTATTAATTAATTTTGAACACAATTATGTTACTAGGTATGTCGTTTACTACCCTCAAATTTATTGATCAATATGAGTGATTGCTCTTACGACCCAAACCTAAAAATTTTATGATGTAAAATGGTAGGCGTAAACACATTTGTATCATCTACGGTGTCGTTTACTACCCTCGCGTTTATAAACAATAATAGTGGTTGCTGTTACGACACAAAAACCAAAAATATCTGTTTTATTTCCTACAAAAAATGGGGTCGTAAATACCATCTTTTTGCGAATTGGAAGACTTTAAATATACAGATCGATAGAGGAGAAAAAAATAAGTAGGACTGCATTAAAAACTCAATTTCGCCAAAATGGCGGTTACGCCCTTTGAGCCCCGAGGTATCGATATATACTCTACGAAGTATATATATACCAAAGAGTCTGTATGTAGTGTAGGTATCCAGGAGCAATGAGCGTGTTGAATTTTCTGCTTGAGTATCCAGACATTTTGAGAAACTGACTTTTTGCTAAATAGACGTTCTGCTATACAGACCATCTGATAGTTAGACGTTTTGCTACATAGACGTTTGGCTAATTAGACTTACTGCTCATTAGACGTTTTGCGCTATTGGACATTTAGCTACTTAGACATTCTGATCGTGACCCAATTAATTTAAATTCAGTTAAAATATTCAATTTCAATGCGTAACCATAAATGATTGTCAGAATTACAAAAGAGGAAAAAATAATAGAGATCCTACTAGTAATGACAATATACTTAGTCTAGCCATAAATATTGTTACGAAGAAAAAAAAATTTTTTATTGCAAATAATTTTTATTACTTTTACAGTGTGTTAGTTTAATATATAAATATAAAACAATTTAAAATATAAAAAGCTTATTCGAAGTGATCTCCATTGGCTGCAACACAGTCCATTAAACCTTGAGGCCAGTTATCAATAGAAGCACGCACTCTTTCCATGGGAAAATTCTTCACTGCCAATCGTATGGATTGTTTTAGGGACTCCAAATTATCATGGCGTTTAGAGCCAGCCATGCTCTCTAAAACTGACCATAAATCATAATCCAGCGGATTAAGATCGGGACCAGACGACGGCCAGTCTTCAGCTCTAATGAAGTCCGAAACGTTCACTTCCAACCAAGACTGCGTGGACCGAGCTTTACGACCCCGCGCTGAGTCTTGTTGGAAGGACCATACTTGGTTATTTAACATGGTGTTGTTAAGAGGTTTAACTACCTTCTCAAGAATGGTATCTTGATACACTTGTGCCGATGTTTTGATACCTTTTTCACAAAAATATGGCTCAGTCACTCCTTCATAGCTAACACCCCACCAAACCATCACTGAAGTCGGATAATGCCCACGTTGCACTCTGTCGACTAATTGGGAAGCTTCCTTAGAGCTTTGAGCATAAATACGGTCATTTTGTTTGTTAAAATGTTGCTCAATTGTAAAGATTTTCTCATCAGTAAACAAAATTTCTCTGTGACCTCCCTTTGCGTACCCCTTCAGTAGTTGCTTCGATTTTACCACCCTATTCTTTTTTAAATTATCAGTTAAAAAATGACCAGTGCGTCTCTTATAGGCTGCAAGTCCTAAGTCATCTTTTAAAATGCGCGACATGGTTCTGGGTGCTATCTTCATCTCCCGAGATAAAATTTTTGCTTTCGGATAGGATTTCTTCGAATTTTTTTCCTTACTGCTTTGACCACCTTTTTCGTACGAACAGTACGTGGACGGCCAGATCTTTTTCTGTCACAAACAGAGGAGGTCTCATTGTACCTATTAATAGCCCGGTACACAAACATTTGACTAATACCAAGCGTATGGAGAGTTTTAAAAATTACATTCGGCTCCATACCAATTTTGTGTAATGCAATCACCCCAAATTATCACCCCACTCCATTTTAATATAGTAAAATTGTACAATGTATTGGCGCCAAAATTAGAAAACACAATGAACAATCGTATAAAAATGACAGATTCCAAATTCAAATGTAATATCTTTCTTATTTTTAATTGTAAAAGTATTTATGGCTAGACTAAGTAAACAGGAAATAATTGTCTTTGTAATATGCGATCTCTTTTAACGTACCTATTACTTAGGTATGCTGTTAGATGGATTTTTATTACCCGACTGCGCGACGCAAAGGAAGGTATTGTGTTTATCAGTCTATGTATGTATGTATGTATGTATGTATGTATGTATGTTTGTTTCTATGTGGCGTTCTAGAGCCTAAACGCATAGACCGATTTTGATGATTCTTACGTCAATCGATTCGTCTTAACCTTGCGAGTGTCACTAAAGACATGACAGTAATCAAAATTCACCATAGCTACCACCAGACGCCATATTGTCAAAATGAAAATAAAAAAAATTCGATGAACTATGTCAAATGGGGTATCGTTGAATAGGTATTTTGAAATCATATTTAGGTTCCTTTTACCATTTTTCATTTTAACTAATAGTTTAGGATATATAACGATTTAAAGTTGTTTAACAAAACATTAATTCTCGCTAGTTTTCTTACTTCAAGGATAAACGATATACAAACAAAAATAATATTTTGATAAAAAAATACATTTTAAATGAATCGTAACTAAAAAGTATAAAATAAAAAAAATAATTTAAAGAAAAACAAAAAACCCGACTGCTTAACTAACCTAACCTAACTAAAAAGAAAGAAACAAGCCCAGTAGTTAAAATTTCATACAATACTCACAGTCGGGGCCCATTTAAATTTTACCAATCACATCTTCCTAAGGGGCCCCGACTGTGAGTATTGTATGAAATTTTAACTACTGGGCTTGTTTCTTTCTTTTTAGTTAGGTTAGGTTAGTTAGGCAGTCGGGTTTTTTGTTTTTCTTTAAATTATTTTTTTTATTTAACCTCGAGTTCATGCCCAGACATTGACCCAGTGTGTATAATTTTCTATCGATACAATCAGATGTACAGGCAGCTATCCCTAATGCCGTGGGACCACGGGTAATTAAAATTACCCATGGATCCGGTAATGGGTCGACAGGATAAGGAAATAGACATTCTTACCGTAATCTCACAATATATATTCGAAAACTTGATGTTTGTTAGAAAAAATATTACAAACTTTCCAAGAGTTTGTGATAGGCATAACCTAAATACCAGACACAAAAATAATCTCGTTGTCTGTGATAGTAGACTCCACAAAATTTCAAATTCTTTTCAGGGTAATTGTATACGCTTTTTTAATAAGCTCCCCTATGAAATTTAGAGATTTACCCATCAATAAGTTAAAAAATTTAGTAAAAAATAAGTTATGTCAAAAAGCGTATTATAAAATCCAGTATTATTTGGATAATAAACAAGCCTGGAAATGAGCTGTTCACTCCACTTGCTACTCAGCTAAATTTTGTATCTAGACTAAGTAAACTATTGTAAATAGACCAAAAAAAAAGAAAAGCCCGCTGAGTTTCTTGCCGGAGTCTTCTCAGGTCGGGGCCGCGTTTCGAACCGGTGCGTGGTCCATTTGCATTTGATAAAATATTGTTGATATTGACGTTTTGTAGGTGCCGTTTACTGGTCTATGCAGAATAAATGATTTTTGATTTTGATTTTGACACGCCGGGACCACGGGTAAACGCTGGTTATTATTATATAAGTTTGCGTGGTTAATTCCATAGTGTTTGTTCATCGGGTCTGTACTGTTATAACATACTCAATACTTTTGCAAATTTGCAGACTATCGATACTCTAAAATAATCGATACTATCGATAGTCCTTTGTTTGCCAGGAACAATACTATCGATAGTATCGATAGTTTTCTTCCACGTTCGATAGTATTGCTCCTCAATCGATAGTATCGGCTTGTTTTGAACTATCGATAGTACAATCGATATGATGCCGTTTTTCAGATGAAAACTATCGATAGTTTGGCAACAATACTTAGTGTACTTATTACTGTCACAATCACCTGACGATATACAAAAAAAATAATTTGTCTTATATTAATACACCAGCGTGTAACCAAACCATAACGAGATTCAGTTTTTGCGCACAACGCCATCTAGTTGCAAATTACAAACTAAACAAACAAAAGAATACTATACATTGTACATTTTGCAATACTGTTGTATACATTATCTGGACAACTACAATGAAACTTCGTGTAGAATTGGTGAGAGTTAATATTCGACGGTCCCTACGAATAATATCGTAACTACAAATGACAAATTTTACAGGAGAGCGCTTCAAAGTTTCAAAGCCGTGTATATTGTCTTCTACTTGATGTATAGTCATGAAATTTGGTAGAGACGTCTAAAATATTTAATATTTTATGAATCATTACAATATTATTCATAAAAGTTATTTTTATCATGTTATTTGTCACTTACTTAATTATACGATGGAACCAACCCTATAACCAGTAGCTTAAGTGGTACTTACCTACATTTACGTGGTTTTTCTTTGAATGACTCAGTCATAATTACCATTTACGTAATTGTACATGGTGTAGAAAATATTGTAATTAGTACTTACGCGGTGGATGCACTCATAAAAACATACAGAAGTTTATAATTGGAAACTTTGCAAAATATTATAATTGTTATCCAGGTTTAAAAATGAATATTAAAAATGACTTTTTTTAAACTACTTGTGTAAAAAATGAGACATTGAACAGTACTATAAAAAGTAAAAGGACAAAAAATCTTATGAATTTTCAAAAAGGGTTAAAAGAAAACAAAAGCAGAAAATTAGATAATTATGTTTTAATCATTTATTCAACGTTATTAATTTTTTTCTCTCATTAACTTATTTCTAAATCAGGCTTATTGTGACTATGTTGTATCAACTTATTGAGATCAATAACTATACTTTGTAAAATGTAGGGTCCTATGACAGCTGTCAGTGAAATCCCGCACATGAAGTCTTGAATTTTCTATTATTGAATGTAGTAGCTGTCAATGTTATACTTTATGGGCATACCGAGCTAATTAGTGATGGGCGATGAATCATCGTGACCACATACTATGAACTATCCATATTTTGAATAAAGCTTAATTTAAAATTGAAATTAATATAAGACAAAAATAATTAGAATTTAATCTTATTGCTTAGGTATTTTAATATCATAATAATATTTATATTTCAATACACTTGATCCTAAATAATATTGAGTAAATAAAATCCTACATTCAATCCATCAACGCGCTGAACCTGTTTTCGGATTTTATAAGAAGACACGCTACGTTTGGGTCTTGGGCCATGATATAGGCATAAGATACACGCGCCAACATCTTGTTTGATATGAACTTCCACTGATCCACTCCACTCATTCTCATCAGTACGAGTGCAGACGCCTTGTATGCTACGTATATTCCGTTCTCATTACAATGAAATACATATATACAGTTAAATTAAACCTAATTATATGTAACATGCATCAATAATAGCTGGTAGTATCGATATTTTCATCGAATTTAGGACATCCCTATGAACCTCATTTTGACATCTGTCATAGGACCCAAGCTATATTTTACAAAGTATAACTATTACCTATTAAGATAAACCTTTTTAAACAACAAAATAATACCAAACAGCTTATAAAATACGGGTTACAATAATATTTGGCAGCATTAGCAGGAACATAATATTAATAATGCAGCAAACAGCAAACAATATTAGCAAATATCAGATAAAATGTGACACCATTACTTCTCTTCTAATGATAAATGTTGTAGCTGGTAAATATAAACGCCATTTATAAAATATTAAAAGTTTCAAAAATATAACATTTTACGTAACAAATATATCAATTTTCCTTAATTATAAGAGTGTTCAAAAGGACTTTATTAAAATAAGTGCACAAGAAAATTCTTAGTTACATGAACGTTTAAAAGTTCGAACATATTATAAAAAACAAAACAAAAAGAAATTATTACTTCCATAGCTGAACTAGCCATAACAAAAAAGACAGTGGGAACTTACTAAACTAGCTACATAATTCTTACTTATTTAGAAACACTACTACTCTTCTTCGGAGCTTGAAACAATTAAAACACCAGAAGTAAGAGAGTTATAAAAACCATGATATTGTCTAGGAATTATATTATTTTCACAAAGATACTTAATATCCATTAACTTTGCGCTTGTAGTACCTAACTGAAAATTGTCTTTTTGATGGGCCTTCTGTTGTAATGCGTTTTTTACCAATTTTGTTACACCATCTACCAAGATAATCCCATTGCCGCACACAAAGAAGAATCAAAGAATCAATTTCATTTATTCAGTTTAGGCACATAAAGAGCACTTATGAATGTCAAAGTTTTACAATAATTATGTACCTACATTTGTCAAAAATATTATAATTCATAATAAATTAGGATACTTAGTAAATAAATCATTAGAAAATGATTCTTTCGCTGGTTCGGTAGTTAAATCTCCTGAGAAGAGACCAGCAAGAAACTCAGGTAGATTATCGTTATTCTTTTTAATATTTAGTTGTTTATTTATAATAACTGGGTGCAAGAGCAAGAGATTATTATGACCACGCATTTTTATCATCAAGATATTCGTCTACTTTATAATAGCTTTTTTTAATTAAAAATCTTTTTAATTCTATTTTAAACTTATCAAGTGGCAGGTCAGCCAAATCCTGAGGAATTTTATTATATATTTTTATACATTTGCCCACAAACTAATTACTGACTTTATGAAGCCTTAGTTTCGGTATCGCCAGTTTATTTTTATTTCGCGTATTCAAGTTGTGAAAGTCTGATTTTTTTTGGAAGAGGTCTAGGTTCTTCCTTACATATAAGGCGTTGTCGTAAATATATTGTGAGGCAACTGTTAAAATATTAATTTCTTTAAACAGTTCTTTCAGCGAGTCACGGGGTCCGAGGCAATAGATTGCTCGTATAGCTCGTTTCTGTAATATAAATATAGTTGCAATATCGGCAGCTGAGCCCCACAGCAGCAGACCATATGACATAACGCTATGAAAGTAACTGAAATAAACTAATCGTGCCGTTTTCTCGTCAGTTAGTGACCTTATCTTTCTAACCGCATAGGCAGCTGAGCTAAGTACACAATCGCCAAGAGACCAATATTTTTTAAACATTTCATTTCTGATATCTTCATCTACCTTCTCTTTACACTTTAATCGGCACTTATCATCGCACGCAGGTAACAAAGACTTTTCAGATCGTACTTTTCCGTTTCGGCTAACGTAACTTAAACCCTGATTTTTTAACTGCTTTCTCTTCACATCTATCCATTCAGACTTATGAACTTTTCGTTTTCTTCCCAAATCAGTTTTCTTCTTAACCCTTCTTGTCTTTTTTGTTTGTCTTTCTTCGGTGTAACTGTCATCCTTACTTAACGTCTCCTGGGAGGATGGTGCGTAAGTATTATCACCTATATTTGCAGGCGAATCGACACACATAGACGATGTTGGGGTATTAATGTTAAAAGTACAATTGGCTGATACATCATTCCGCAATATGGTTGATATAGAAGGAGACCCTAGAGGCGTACTTGTTTTCAATGGCTGTTCATGATCAGTCAACATCTCTATTTCTTCTATTATTATATTATTTACTGAATCGTGTGATGTTCTGATCACTACTTCTTGTGAAAAATGAGAAATTGAAGGAGATGCCTGTGCAATAGAGCGGGAGTCTGGTTCTGTATTATAAACAATAATTTCGTCAATTTTACCAGGATCAGTTAGAACAGCGCCATTGGAATGAGCACCTGTAGACATGTTAATTGACATTTCATGTACGCGATCTATGTTAGAAATTGGAATGATTGATGGCGAAAAAGAACGATCAGAGAGGTTATGTAATTCTAGACTAGTAATATCACATTCCACAACTTTATCTTCTAAGGTAGGTCGATAATTAGGAGTTGATGTTAAAATAGTACTTATCTTTGGTTGCATATCAGTACATTTCAAATTCAACTGGCCGCAGTCGCTATCGTCAGATTTTAGATTGGAATCAGAGAGAGCCGCAACATTGGCTGACTGAGGGTTATATTTTTTTTTGGTGTTAATTTCAGCAACAGTTTCAATTATCATATCATATATTTACCAGTTAACCAAATTCACATTCAAATTTTCCGCTGTACAATTACGTAACTACCAAATAATGAAAAATACGTCGGACTACAACAAAAACAGTTTCCTTTGCATTAAAATTTAGATAGTGACTAAATAAACAGTAAAAAGTAAATAGAAATGGTTTTATTTACATACCTGTACGAGTTTCGGCGAAATTTACATTTTGCGGCATTCTTTATTCCAAATTTGTCAACAAGCACGCGTAAAATCACAGCACGGGCGACTTCAAGGACGGCGCAAGCGAAACTGTCCCGCAAGTGGTAGGCGCGGAGGGTCGTGGTTGAGCGTCCAACGTAGTATTACTCAATTACCACTACTGTTGCTCTACGGTGGAAATTGGAGTCCATTTTGTAGTTAAGGGAAATGTCGTGTATCGATTTAAGGTTAAAATATTCAACTTAGATTTTTTTTTTATAAACTAATCGATAGGTTAGGGTTTTCTAAAGGTCATGAAAACAAAACATGCGAATCACTTATCTACCACTTGGGGATTTCTACGTAGGGACCGTCGAATATATCACTTGTTAAAGCAATATTTTTTACCTCACCTAATTTTGTTTTAGAATGGCTTTGGTAGTGGTATATCGTTGTTCCATTAAACCTGTTATCTCTAAATAAGGAATTAATAATAAAATAACTTTTAAAAATACAAAGTATACGACAATAATAATTTGATGTTATAGTTTGCTTACAGTAATTCGTGATGGAAACTTATAGCGGGAACAAATGACACTCATAAATCTTCTGTATCCAGATTTTTCTACACACGATAGAGGCATGTTGTCCTTGCAAATCATGTATATCAAAGCTTCTTTGACTTTCAAATAACTGAAACTTCTTTCAAATATATCTATGAGTGTAATCTGTTTCCACATGTCCTTACTATGGCCATCGTTTAAGTTAGTCTAAAAAGAAAAAGAACAACTTTGAAGATTTATCTCAATACAATTGTATTAATATAATATTATATTTAGTTAAAATGAAAATATCAAAGTATAAATTTATCAATATCGATACTTTTATTAATTACACATCATTTTAGTTCTTGTGATATCGGAACAATATTTATTATAACTTGTGCTGACTAAAACCGTGATAATTTTAAATAACGTGAAACGTTACACATACAGATCATTAGTTGACTAGTTATCAGTTATGGACAAGTAATAGTTAAACTTAGTTACTTAAATAGGTTCTATAACTTTATTAGCTACGTTTGGTCTTGACAAATAAAATACTTACATCATTATTATCGTCAATAGTAGATTCAGACAACTCCATCAAATTAGTTTCAATTTCACTATTGGTGATACAGATACTCGTACTGGTACTAGTAGACTCAACTGGTGAACTTTGTCTTGCTCGTGTACTTCGTGTTGTAATATGTTTGGTCCTTGGTGTAATGCAATTCTCTTCACTTGATTCTGATTTATTTATTTTTAGTTGCAGAAACGCATGGTGGTGTTTATTTTTTAAATGTGCAGCTAAAGTAGGTATGTTGCCGCTAGTTTTTTTTTTCCACATAAATTGCAAACAACGTTTAATCGGTCCAATTTTTGGAAAAACTTCCACACGTTACCAGACATAACGTCAAAAGAAACTGTTTTCCACTTTATACGTGTATTAATTAATTGCAAAGCAATGCCGAAAATATTTGTGAAATGCGCGCCTAAATGATTTTAGTTTTTACAGATTTTTTTCTAAAGTAAGGAAAGAGGAAAGTACGCGCGCATAGAGATTATTCACAGCAGACTGAGTTGCCAACTTAAAAATCAAGTACCAACCAAGTAAAAAAAAGCAGCAGCATATCGAGTCGAGCATAACTAAAACTAAATGAGAAATGTACTTAATTTGTTGAAAAAAATGTTAGTAAAAAAATTGGTTGCCTGTAAAGTCGGTATACGGGCGAAAGTTTTACGTGACAACGACTTTGAGTGGTAAAATATCTCTCTCGCTCTTAGGCGGGCTAACTGTGCTCGAGTGGAAGGGACGCGTGCCTTTCACTTTTTATGTCTGTCTCTCTCGCTCTTAGGCGGGCTAACCATGCCCGAGTGGAAGGGACGCGTGCCTCTCACTCGCTCTCATTGTGAGCGCATAAGGGTGTAACCACATTAATCGACGCGGAATCGGCTTAAGCCGAGTGCGTATCACCACACTACTCGGCTTATCGCCGATTACTTGTTGCGACGGCTGTTGACATGCGATCGGCAGTCGATTTCTCCGAACGGCCGTCACGACGGCTGTTCACTTACGTTCGGCAGTCAACCAACACCTCCAAGGCACGCGAGCGGATTCATTAGACTGCTACCCAACGCCGATCGGCCGTCTTCGGCGCCATTCGGCTACCGTCGTAGATGAAGGCATGCGAACGGTTGATTCAACTGCCGTTCAACGCCGTTCGACCGTCTCCAGCGCTGTTCGGCAGCAGTCGGAAACGTTCCGCTGGATTCAGCGCCGTACGGATGCGATCAGCTAATCGACAAACGGTTCGATTCGCCGTCGCCCGCTGCCGCGTCGCGTCGGCCGAGCCGAGCCGATGCGAAAGCTATTAGTAACACTCTTATTCCGTCGGCATAAAGACTTTTTTAACCGGCTTCAGCCGATTCCGCGTCGATTAATGTGGTTACACCCTAACGTGAGCGGAGCGTAACGCAGTTTCTTGAAGTGTCACCCGGCAAGCCAATTTATAAGACGTTGTCACGTCAAAAACATTGCTTACCTGACTTTCTTATCATAATAAATATCGTTTTTTATACCTTTTCGATAGCTGGAATTTAATATCGAAACATCGATGTATCGAAGAATTAAATATCGCTCAAAAATGAATAGAAATGTATAGAAAAAATAATATCGATATATCGATATTATTTCAACAAGCCTAGGAAAAGGTACATTCACCGACCTGCCATAATATTTTTATAAGCCTAGCGGCCTAAGAAAAGATAATTAAAATGGAATTAAGTAATTAAATAAACTTTCAAAATCAAGCTTTTCTTTTAAGAATCAGTGTTACTGAAACGAACATAATTTGAAAGAGTTGTGCTAATTTCAAAAACTTGTACCGGGAAGCTCTTAGGTATTCTTTTTTGTGTTTGTGACCAGCTTTTGAAATCTGCGCAATCTTTGCAATTGTTGCAGGAATTAAGAACGCTTTTTGAAAAAGCCGACGCTCAATTCGAAAATTCCTTGCTTTCATTAGATAGGGTTGATTTTGGTGATACATTTAATAATATATATAATAAATATATATATAGTATAAAAAAACGGTGTAGTTTCATTTGCACCATTGGCTAGTACCATCAATGGCAAATGGAACTGGTATGTACCGTTTTCACCATTGAAAAATATACAAGTTTTACATCTGGATATTCTTATTTCAGAAGAATATTAATAATAGATGAAGTGCCTCTCGAATATACAGATTCATACATCTGTCTAGGTAAGCAAATTAGTTCTGATCCGAAAACTAACGAACTGGAAGTGAAAAGAAGAATACCACAAAAATGGAACAATATTGGAGTAAAGTGGACTGAAGCGCAGCATGCTTAAACTAAAGAAATCAGACAAAATACGACATATTGTGATCCAAACTGTCAATAGGACCCTTCAGAGCAAAATGAACAAAACGCAAAATGACTACCACACGCAAAATGTACAAAACGCAAAATGAACAAAAGCAAAATGTTCAATACGCATAATGTACAAAACGCAGAAAGTGCAACACGCAAAATGACTACCACACATAATGCACAAATCGTAAAATGTACATCTTCACACTGTTTTTGTTTTATTTTTTGCATTTATAAATAAAACAATACAAATAGTTACGTTTTTTACTACCTTGTTACAAAATTATGCTTATGGAAAAAAAATTGAAATAATAAGCCTTAAGACGATAAAAAAACAAAAATGTATCCCCGACAAAATCAAAATAGGCCTTATAACTTTAATGTTAATAAGTATTATATTATAAATTTTTTATTAATATTTTTTACGAATTATTTACGCAAGACTCGACTACAACTTAAGTCTTGCATAAATCATTCTCAAAAGGAATTGCGCAACGGAAATTTGTTTTAAATTTAATTCGTTCAATATTTTTTTATATTTAATATCAAATACCACATCACGTTTTCTGCGATTTATTTGTGCTGGTGCAAACAAACTTTTATTAATTTTCCGCTCACTGAAAATGGCTTCCTTTCGTAATTTAAAAATAAAAAAACAATTAAATGGTCTTTTTTGGGATTTTAGCGTGTAAGTGCCTGTGCCAACCTTCGATGTCGTACGGTGTCGTTGGTAGGCACAACTTAGTACTCTTGGGCTTAGTCTGGGATACCAAGTTCTTTCAAAATATGTCCTAAAAGCAGACATAGCACCGGTGTTTGGAGCTGATTCAATGATTTGGTACCATGCTTCAGGAATCATATTTTCAGGTACTAAAGGCAAAATTGATGTCTTTTGCACTACCATCCTCTCTTCTTTCGTCAAATTCGCCTTAAGCTGTTTTGCTTTTTTGTGAATAGCAGCATTGAACATGTCCTAAGAATAAAATCTTCATTTTGCTATTTGGGCATTATGCGTGTTGCACTTTCTGAGTTTTGTACATTATGCGTATTGAACATTTTGCTTTTGTTCATTTTGCGTTTTGTACATTTTGCCTGTGGTAGTCATTTTGCGTTTTGTTCATTTTGCTCTGAAGAGCAATAGGAGGCTCAATGTTGTCGGAAGAACCCGGTCCACCACTTGATAAATAATTACTTTGCATCTATCGGGTCAAAATTAGCAAATAATATATCCAACAAAACTACTCCTATGGCTTTGCCACCTAACGTTTTTCCTTAGAACAGCTACCCCAACTCGATTACCATTCTAGAAGCAGACAACAGGGACATAGAGAACTTGATAGTGGTGCGTTCCTCACTCATGAGGTACCTCATTTGAGGCCCTCGTGACGACAAATTGAACGAGTCCTCAAATGTTCGCAATGAACCGCCTCACTCATCGTTCATTCCTCATTTTTTCCTTACAGCCTTACAGCAAATATTTATTAGGTAGGTACTAGCTGATGCTCGTGACTTCACTGCGCGAAGGTCGGGGATTGGTCTAAGAAAAATAGATAGTACTTAGCCGATTCTCAGGCTTACCCGATATCCACACAAAATTTCATGAAAATCGGTCCAGTAGCTTCGGAAGAGTACTTTAACTAACACTAGAGAATTTTATATAAAAGATATGCATGAAAATATGCCTAGATTGTAGCATATAAAAAAGGGGAGGCCGATTGTGGCGTATAAAAGGGGTATAAGTACTCTTGGAGTTGAAAGAATATAAAAGTTTACAAGTAAGCTACAATGAATCTAAGTTTTAAAATAGTGCTATCGGATAGTACTCTCGGTAGGTCAGCACTGAACCATTGGTTCAAGGACCTCTTAGAAGTTTGTAAGTATAATCTGACCATGGGTACCTCGGGAATGTTAATGAAAGATATCACTGACAAGTATATATAGTTTATATTATTAAACGAATACTGTTAACAATGGTGGACCTTATCGTCGCTGCGCGTGCAATACCGCGGAAGAGCACTTTGTAAAAACCGCGCATCTACGTTTTCCCGATTTTACAGGAGGATGAAAAAACTGATTATCTCAGTCATTTACGCACATTTTGCTGACTGAACTCTATTACTACTAGTTTAAGGCTTACTTTATGGATCTATAGTGCAAATTTATTCGTAGCTTCCGTAATTTCCGTGTAAAATCACTTACGCTGTTTTGTTGCAACCAATGATGGAGAAAGTAGTGTAGTATCAGTAAATACGCGGGTTTTTTATTTACGCGGGTTGTTTAGTTTCAAAATATTTGATTTCAAAATCAAATATTTTTTATTAAAACATAATTATTTGTGTTATCAAAACATTTTTATTTCAGAAAAACTCTCTTTCTATTTCTATACTAATATTATCTATACTAATATTATAAAGAGGAAAGGTTTGATTGTTTGTTTGTCTCGAATAGGCTCCGAAACTCCCACGGGAACCGGGAACGAGAAAATCATCAGCTAGTATTTAATATAATATTCATCAATTATTGTTCCTTAGAAGTTCACATCTTTTACTTAGAAATACACATCTTTTACTTAGAAATACACAGAAAAACTTTTTATAAGCCTTATAAAAGAAGTACTTACAGAGAAACTATATTTCTTAATATCTCTATCAACATTCATCTATAATTTACATTATCTAAGTATGAGGCAATTTTTTTAAATGGTATGTTTAAGATTTATTTGTAATCTCAATAAAATTCAAAGAAATAAAAGAGATAGACATTAAATTTTGAATTAAGTAAGACTTTGTGAGTTTATCTCTTAAACTTACCAAAAAGTAGTTATCTTAGTGATCAGTCTCTTAGGTTCCTCTAAAATCACAGAAAATATCTTAACATAATCTTAGGTGCAATAGTTTTCACAATCAACTAAATTATTCAAAAGTACTTAATACTTATTTAGTAAAACTTAGCAAACAAAACCTTCATTAACAAAATAAACATTATCAAAAAATAATAATTCAGTTACAAACTTAAACTCTCATTTAAATAATTATAATCACAGAATTGAGATTCTCTATCACAATAGGAACATTATTTATAAGGTAAGTTATTATAAAAACTATGACAGTCTTTGGGTATGACACTCTTAAGCTCCTGTAAGTGATCATACTTGGTCTTGGATATTGGCTGTCTAGATTCATAAAGTGAAGGCACACTGTCAATCGAAACAATTTTCTTTGGTCGTCTTGGTAAAGGAATAAAATCATCTGCAAAGCCGAGCTTATAGTCTATTGTGCCACTTGGATTATACCTCAGTGCTCTTATTTCAACGACACAGTGATCACCCGCCCCACGACCAGGTCTTATTGAGTCATAAATCAAGCATTCTTTAAGACCGAAGTCTTTAAAAAATGTATAATCAGGTGTAATAACATCGTAAGGACTTGGTACTTTCCTCGCTTCCTTCGTGATCGTGGCGTATGTTGAGGGTAAAAAAATTTCTCGATTTTTCAGCTTTCTCTCAATCACCGAGTGAACTGAGTCTACTTCCATTTGGGTATGGCCCTTCTCTAGATATTTCTGAGTAATAACTATGTTCTTAGCCATAGCCAAACGCAACAATGCATTGGAGACAATGTTATTTCTGTTCTGGGCTGTACAGCCGTCTGTAAATATTACAACGTCCTTCGGATCATTGTCCAGTAATTTGGTTAGATAATCCACAAAAAATGAAGCGTATGTAGTGGCTTTTAAATCGCATGCCGTCTCATCGAACCACTAACAAGTAACTGCATTATTGCCCAGATTGTAAACGGAAAAGTTATGGACGGCAAGCTTTGTTTTAAAGTAAAGTGCACTAGCATTGAGGAAAGGACATAGCTTTACTGCTTGAAGATCTGCTGTTAATGCATGTATGGTTCCTTTCTTTGCCGCTGTTTTGTCAGAAGTTTTTTCAGCTCTAGCTAAGTCTTTCCGGTTAATGTGTTCAGTATACTGGTCTTGCGATATATTTCCTGCTTTGTAAGCGCAGCACTGGTCGCATGCATCTTTTTTAGGCTGGAACAATCCTATATTCTCTTCAAATAAAATACTTTCAAATAATTTTCTTGAAGCTACCCGTGGTTCATTTATCGAAAGTGAATAATCTACATATAGACGATACAATTGCGCTTTTGATTGGATTATAGGTTCTAAGTATAATTTCGAAGAAGATTGCCTACAATAATGGGACGGCAGTTTCGGTAATGTAGTTAAATATTTTCTAGCTAATTCTCTTTTGGGTTCTCTGACGGATGGTTCAGCAGATACATTACTTTTGTTCTTTTTTTCTCCTAGCCAATATCTTACTGTCCATTCCTTTATACCCAACGTTTCCAAAAATGTTTTTAAACAAACTCTTTCCTTTTTATCGTTAACTTTTAAATAGTAAATTTTGGTATCACTTCGTCTTGAGTTCGAGCTTTTAGTTTTTCTAGTTGTAGGTTTCAGATCCACAATTGAAGATATATGCATTTTTTTTTCTTGCCAACTCATATTCCAAAAGTTTTTAAAAATGTTTGATCGAACTTCTTCTGTTAATTTTGAACAATACATAGCTTTACCACTGAAACATCGCGATGACATACATAGTGGACCCATTATTCTTGCTGGTTTTGGATCATTTTGTACATATTTATCACCGTCTTTTTTAAATCCTATATACTCCTCTCCCATCATTCTCTGTCGCTTATTTTTCGTTCTTCCCCAATTATTTGGATTCCCTTTGCGTTTCTTATTCCTCTGTGATGTTTGTTCTATTTCCCTTTCGGGAAACCATTCCACATTTTCTGGAGATAATGGCTTTACATTCGTTATATCTGAGAGAGCAACAAAAGAATGACCTGCAGGTGAATCAGAAGAAGAAAAATCAGGGCCGTTATCTTGCTCTATTACATTAACGTTCACATTAATGGGAGTAATAATACTATCATCTTCATTTTCTATTAAAGCAGGATCAAAAACAGTGGTAAGTGTAGTAAACTCAGATGTCAAATTTTGACTTTCTGGGTGTAATGACGCAGAGATGGGGACTGTTTGCAATTTTGGTTGATTTTGATAATTAAGCTTATTTAATATTATGTTTTTCTTCTTATCGATCAATATTTTCCGCCGTTCAACTAGATCTTTTAGAGTTACCACATTACTGTTCAAGTCAGCATTTTCAAAAAAAATCTCATCTGTATCTCGATTCTCCATTACTATGCTGTGCGTACTCACTCGAATGTACGTATCTAAAAATAAAACAAAAAAAACTGTTATTTTTTCGTAATGCAATACTGCGTAACTACGAACACAAACTAAATAACGTAATGTCAAGACCGCGTAACTACGCGTCAGTAAATTATTGAATAATTTGACGAAACCTACAGCATTCAAGCATTAACACAAACATAAATCTATTTATAAATTAGTAAATAAAGATCATAAACAATCAAAAAGTACTTACATGGTCGTTATCCTTAAAAAAACCTTTTATTCGGGGGCGCGCACTAGTCGTGTCGTAACTTCTTCACCGTTTAAAGTAAATACGCGGCGTTGCAGCCAACTTCAGGCATAGTACTGTTCCGCTGTATTGCTACGACGCTAAAAAGAGGCTTCCCATTGGCTAATTCAAATCGGGTGAGAGCTAGTACTATGCCAATCAGTGTCAGGGATCTACTGGCGCGATATCTCAATTTTGTACCATTTGCTATTACGCGGTTTTTACAAAGTGCTCTTCCGCGGTATTGCACGCGCAGCGACGTTATGTCTAGTTAATCTATATATTGTCCATCTCATCGGGGATGCACAGCACTCACGAAATATAGCCTCGGTGGCAAACGAACACACGCGACGCGGACGAATGGCCATGTAATAAGGAAACTTGGTGGTGAAATACCTCGTATCACGAACGATCGTGATCTGATGCCTGTCCAGCAACGCATCGCGCGCCGCTCGCCGTCTTCACTGCCTCCGTCGCTCTGCAACCAGCGGCTGCTCCCGGACCGTAGTGTAAGGAGCGTTATGGGCCAGGTGTCTCCTTGGCGTCACTGCACCCTTGCCGTAAAGGTGCAGCACTGACACAGCCACGTGCCAGTCCTTCGGAGGACACGTCGACTCGAGGATAGCCACGCCGTCGCAGAAATAAGCGCGCCACAGCACGCCAGCAATCGTCGGGGTACGTCGCTGCGCCTACCACGTCACGATGAGGGATGATGGCCGGGAAACTCCGCGATTCATCGCGTTCAGAGTTCCCGTGATTCACTTAGCCATCTTGATTCTTGGTGATGCTTCAAGAGCCGGCACAAAACGATGCCTCTCGCTCGAAGTGTAAATCGTGAATCTCGTTCCAGTGTCATGCCAATTGACAGCTCGATGCCGGTATGGAACCTTGGCTTTTGAGCATTTTAACTATGCTAATAAATTATTCTAATACAATGGTTGTACTTAATTATCAAATATGACACCAGAAACGCAACCAAACTTGACAATGTTTAATTAAACAATGTAACGAAATAATACTTTAATTACATGCTAGGAGAGAACTAATTTGTAACTATGTGCATTTACGAAACGTGTTACGTTGGATAACAATTTATATGCGTTTAATTATAGCATGCAGATAAAAAATATTAGTAGTGGTTTTACACCACTACAATACCCCCCTTCGGAGTAAAGAGGATAACCCCTTATCCGAAGCAGCCGGGGTAACCGGAAAAAAAAACTTTGAAAGTCAATGAAAAGTTTTTTTTTTTTAGCTTACCTAGCCATGATCAAAGGTATAATAAAAAAAAATCTAAGTTGAAAAGTGTTAAAGATTAGCTTAACAATTTAACTTGACTAAAGCAATTACCTAATCTAAGAATTAAGTACTAAACAACAACAACAACAACAACAACACTGGGTAGCTAATCCAGTGAGTGAAGTATGGAATATACTAAAACTAAACTTATATGTAAAAGTCCACAACAGGTCCGGAATCTGTTGGGATATACTACAAGCAGACTATCCGAAGTCTAGAACTGCTTGATATCAGAAGGAGTTAATCATATCAGAGCGAGACTGATATGAAGAACAAGGAAACAAGTTTCTATAGACTGAGTCTAAGAAACTGTACTGGGAAAAACAAACTTATATTGAATTGTTTTCGAACCTGTAATGGTTGAAAAGCTATCAAACAAGTGTTGTCAGACCATATGATTAGTCCGAGTACAAAATCTATAAAGAAATTGTTAGAAATAACTATATTTAAGTGATAAGAATCACATAAATAATTTTAAGACTGAGTCTTAAAAATTCCAAGCAAGAAGAACTTATCATTCATTGTTTTGAAACCTAGAATGGTAAAAAACTAAGATAAGTAAATCCTGAGAAGTCCTAATGTATGGAGTGCACTTCCATAACATACAATCTTATACAAGTAGTACAAGTAAGTGTGATATCACAAAGAAATTGAAACTTAATTTCAATTGTTTTGGCCAAAGTACTGATCTAAAAATGATCAAAAAAGCAGATCTAGGATCTGTGACTAGTGTATTTACACAAGCAAATACCAAAAAGTCAAAAATGAAAATTAAAAATTTTCATGTCTGAAAAAATTTCTATCTTTGAAACTTCATTTCGATTACTGAGAAAAGAGTTAAAGACAGACAAACAAAAACACATTGCTGATGCGAAGCTATACATATGCAGGTACCAAAAGTAAAATGACATTGACAAAAAGGTCAACATTGTTTAGGCAAAAATAGATACAAACATACCAACACATGTACAGTCTCACACACTAGTGTTACACACCTCCTGGCGTTTTAATTATGTCCTTGACATGATATTTCCCTACAATCCCCGTGCTGAGGTCTTCTAAATGGTAAACCACATCGGATGGTTTGCCAACAACTTTACATTTGACAAACCTCGGTGCTAGCTTAGCCGAAAAGAACTTGGCTGCGTTTGACTGTACAAAATTTCGCCTCCACACAATATCACCTACGCTTAACCGGAGCTCTCGGCGGCGCAGATTATACCTGTGGGCGTTCTGTTTGTACGCCTTGGTCAAAGCAGTGCTCACACGTTGGAAAATATCAGCAAGGTCATTTAAGGCTTCAGCTTTAGAGTGCCTACTTGAGAGTTGAAGATCGTCTAACGAATCAGGTGTGCTGCCACGCAGTGTATGCAGTGCACCATCCGCGACTATCTCTCGACCTTTAGCCAAAAAGTATGGTGTATAACCAGTAGCAATGTTAACAGAAGTATTTAAGAAGAGCTGTATTTGAGGTATATATTTAGACCAGTTACGCTGATCATCCTCAACCAAAAGAGAGAGACAGGTTTGAACGGTTTGGTTATAGCGCTCAACTGTATTGGATTGAGGAGCATAATAAGCATTATAAAAAATTTTAGGTATGGAATGTTTTGTACAAAAAGATTTGAATTCCTTACTTTGGAATATAGTAGCGTTGTCACAAATGATTACACAAGGTGTGCCTTCTTTAAGTAAAATTTCAGATTCAATAAAAGATGTAACTGTTTTAGTGGTAGCAGTACGAAGAGGGTGGAGCCAACAAAATTTTGTAAAAACATCTACTATAGATAGAATATACACATGACCAGAATAGGATTTTGCTAAGGGACCTATTCGTCGCTGCGCGTGCAAAAGTCGCAATGTGTTTTTTACCCATTTTACAGGAGACGCAAAAAACTGATTTTCTAGAAAAATATCTAAAATATTCAAACAATTTATTATTACTTTAATACATTATAATAAATGGGCGTAGTTTAGATTACTTTTAGATAGATTACATTATTAATAATGCCAAAATTGATCATACTAGACAAATTTGACACATAGAGTTATTTGTTTGAGTCGTAAAAACAAGCTATGGGTATTTAGAGCACATAGCTACTTTATATTTAAATGGAATTTATAAAAACTGGCCTTACAATGACACATAGCTACTTTTTAGAAAGCAATAATAAATAATAAGGAAGTAAATAAAACCCAATAAATTTTATATCCAAGTGATATTTTTACTTTATTAATCATACAAATTAAAATTATAATGAGATCAAAATGTGGAACACTATTAATGGTTCAAATTATCGTAGAATAGGTGGTAATCGCGGTGCATGTATTGCTTTAGGCTTTGCAAGTGAGTAAATTTGGTAGAATCAATTTTTAGTGGACCATCATAAAGACTTGTAGGTTCACTTGTGGGTGCCGTGTTTGTTCTCCTCTGTGGCAAATTATTCCACTCATCTGTGTGGCGTAGTTTGTACTGGACATCACCATTGAAATAAAGAAGTCTTTTAATGTCTGTTACCGTTGGGTCGCCGGTTTTTCTTCCAGGTCTTATACTTGTAAAACCACCGGGCATATCCTCATAATTTTTAAAAAATGTGTAGTCTAGGTGATGGACAATGTAAGGTTGTGATGGTCTAGCATCTCTCATCCGCGATATATAGTCAGATGGAGAGTAGATGGGGCCTTTAAACTTTTTTTCTAAAGTTGAATGTACGCTGTCCACCTCCATCATCGTGTGTCCTTTTTCTAGGATAATTTGCTCTATAGTAATGTCCTTTGCAGTACTGAGGTTAGATAATGAATTGCAAAGTGTTTTATTTTTATTTTGATAGGCACAACCGTCAGAGATCAAAATGACTTTTTTGTATTGACAACAATATTTTTCTATAAAATCAATTATACAACTAGTGACATTGTTTGCGGTTACTCCTCCGTCGCCTTCATGCCACACGTATAAGTATACGTTTTTATTGTTTTTAATATGAAAAGTAAAATTATGTAGCCCTAGTTTCATTTTATAATACTGCTCTGACACAAGTAGCTTAGGACATAATAAAACACTTTGCATATCCATTGACACCACAATCACGTCGTCCGAGATTTGGTTAATAGCTTCTGTTTTAGCTGCTCGAGCTTCGTCTTTTTTTATAATATGAAGCTGGTATACGTCATCAGGAATGTTCCCTTGTTTGTGGCCAACACAAACGTCGCATTGATCTTTGCGCGGCTTAAAAATAGAAATTTTCTTCTCTTTTAAAATTTCCTGAAACTTTTTTCTTTTCACTGCATCTATATTATTAGTCTGGCACCAGTAAGTATACACAGAATGCATATGGCAAAAAGATTCGAAAGATTCTTCAACATATATTCTGGAACTGTTTGCTCGGCAGTAGTGGCTTGGAACTCTATCTACATGTTCAAGCCACTTATGAACAGATTCAGATTTGAGCGCCCTAGTTGTAGTTCCCAATGTCTTAGGAACTTTGTTTATTCTTCGAACAGGAGTTTCTTCACCACTTTCTGAAATGTTTATATTAGATCTAATCCAAAGCTGAAACATATCTTTTTTTAAATCAAACGTCGCCAGAAACATTTCTTTACAAACACGAGTCTTAACACCATTCAAGTTTGGTAAATAACAATCAAACCCAAAAGATTTTTTCATATCTGTAGAAGATTTTCGTCGTCGTAATACCTTTCGTGCCTGAATCAATCCGTTTATGTACGATTCTTTTCTGACTACATCATTTATTGCAGCACACAAACAACTCCTATCTGATTTCTTTTCTGCACCGTGAGTACATGGGGTTTCTCTCAATTGTCTGCCGGTTTTTGAAATTTCTTCTAATTTTGTAACCCTATCAACTTTGATAACCTTATGTCCGGTATAATGTTTTCCCAAAAGCCTCATCTTCTGATTTTTCTTCCTTTTCCTTGTCTCACTTGTAAATACCTCTTCCTCGGGTACATTACCAGAAATATTCTCTTTTTCGAGTACAATAGGCTCTAAGCAACCAGTTCGATCATTTAACTGATAAGATACTTCACTCAACTCTCCTGGACTTAGCATTCTATTGCCGGATGTGGTAGTTATTATAGATTGCGTTGTACCTGTCTTAACTGTAACAATTTCTACTCCAGCCGGTAAAATATTATTCGAATTTTCAGTATTCACACTGGTAGTGTCCATTGTATCTTGATTCTCACTGTTGGATGGTAACATTTCAGCTGATGGAAAGAGTGAAGCTGTTTCTGTTTCGAGCTCTCTGGCTAACTGATTAATTGATTCTTGACGATCATCTTCCCTACATAAAGATATTAATTTTTTGCTTCTATGAAATCTTGACATTACAATATATTATCTGAAAGAGGTAGCAAAAAAAAAATCGTTAGAACATACCATACACCAATACCCACATAAATAAACGTACCTCAAGCAAAAGAGCCTTTAAAGATATACGTGCTGTAACCGTACGCAGTAGTATTATAAGAAACCACCATCCACACCACCACCAATAATTAACTATTACGTTACACTTGACAGTGATTAGCACACATATTTCAGTAGGTGGTGTTAAAATATTAAAAAAATATCAAGCATCATCATTCTCTTACCCTTTTCTCAACTAGGTTGGGGTCGAATTTCCAGTCTAACTAAGATGCTACTGAACTTGGATATTTTACGTGAATCGACTAGTTGAACTTTTGATGGCTTCAACTACCCGTAACTACTGCCATAGATGTTCGTATGATAACCGGGACCGACGATTTAACGTACTCTCTGAGGCACGACCAGATCAACGCAAAGAGCCATATTCATGTATACAACATTTTGAATTGAGCGGGGATCGAACCCGCGTCCCCAGGGCAGCGGCCGCGTTCACTACCGCTACGCCACGGAGGTTTTTTCAAATTTAGTGTACTTTATCTGTTAAGTATGATTTGATCTTTAGAAAAATATTAGGCAATTAGAAAAACATAACTTTAAGTATAAAAATTTACTTACATTATTATCGTTTTAAAATTTCGATAAATACACAAGTACTTTGCACAGTTACAAACCACTTTTTTAGTTTTTATGAATATTTAGTATAGCACAAACAATGCGTTCTCCTTCGTTGTTAGTATTATAATGAGCAGTTGCATCAACAAAACTATCTATGTGACGCTTGACCTGTGCATTTCGTGATCGAGCGAGTCTGAACTTGACTAAAAAACTCGCTATGTGCATGTGAAGCACATATCGAGCGCAATTTTTGCTTCCACTTTAGTAAATTTATTTTAGCTATGTGAATTATAGTACTTAGCGTGTTTATATGGAATTTTCGATGTATGAAAGTCACATAGCTACATTCCGTAACTCTTTAAATATTGCCTTTATCACATAGCTGTTTTTACAGTATGTGTGTATTGTAATGACGATTATAATGCATCAAAAATCGCAAAAAGGCTAAATAACACATAGCGACTTTTGCACGCGCAGCGACGTATTGTATCAATGGACAATGTATGCATGGGACGGTCAACCTTTTTCTGATTGGTCATGTAGCCATGTGGTATGTTATTTGAATGCTTATGGGACTTGCATTTATCACAATTAGCTACATAGTTTTTAATGTCGGCATACATATTTTTCCAAAAATAATTAGCTTTAATATTGGCCAGTGTTTTAAATGTACCAGGATGTATAGCTTTATTTTCATGATTTTCTTTGATACAGTCCTGTACTAACTCATGAGGAATGACAATTTTCCATGAAGTGTCCTCATGTAGTCTAGATGATGGTTTGGAATATCTAAACAAAATGTTGTCTTTAATTAAATAGTTTTTGTGAAAACCAGGATTGGAAGTTACATTTTTAAATAATTTATTATACCAATCATCATTAGAAGTGCTACCCCCCGAGAATGAAACTGCATTTAGTTCTACTCGAGACAGGACGTCTGGTACAACATGCAAGCTACCTTTTCTATGTCGAATCTCAAAATCAAAACATGCTAATTGCATAGCCCAACGAGCCAAACGACCAGAAGGGTTGTTTAAAGTTTTTAACCATTTAAGACACATATGATCTGTAACTAAAATAAAGTGACTGCCTTCAATGTAAGGACGAAAATGATTTACAGAATCAACGACCGCTAACAGCTCACGTTCAGTAGTGCTGTAGTTACGCTCTGTCTTCGACAGGAGTCGTGAATGAAAGGCAATAGGATGCTCTATTCCGTCTATTTCCTGTGTTAGTACACTCCCAATACCTACTGACGAAGCATCAGTATGTAATTGAAAAGGTAAGGAAAAATCAGGACAAGCAAGAAACAAAGCAAAGAAACAGTTGGTTCATCAGCCATGATGAACAAAAAAATGTACACAAAAGTTTATATGTGTAGCACAAAAACAGAAAAATAAAAACAAATTATTGCAGAATCACCCCATCAAATAGTGAAGAAACACAAAAATTAAACAAGCATCACCAATATCAAAACAATTTAGTGTATTCAAGTTACTAATGTTAAGTTTGTATGTTTCTCAAAACAATGAGTAACAATAAGACTATAAGAAGTCATAAATATAAGTTAACAACAAAATATTAAAGTTATTTGTTGGTGTGATTCAAACCGAAGTTGTAAATAGTTATAGAACAAATACTGTGTTTATTCTAACAAATGTTATCAGCAAATAGGTATATGAATGTTCACTAAACAATTGACAAGTAAAAAAGTTAGGTTAAGTATGTTCAATGAACTTATGTAAACAGAAACCATCAAAATATCTGTATTTAAAGTATAAAATATGTTAAATATATGGTTTAACATGGATAAACTAAGATATTCATATAGGTACAGATACAGTGAACACCATTTTATGTAAATTATAGCAAAAGTTAAGTTGTTTGATTTTGTCAAAACAAAGTCTTGATAACAAAGAAAAATTTCACCGAGATATACCAATGGTCAGTCAAAGGTTAAATTTAAAGTAATTAAGATTAAAAATATATTATTCGGGCTCCAATTGTAGCATATAAAAAAGGGGAGGCCGATTGTGGCGTATAAAAGGGGTATAAGTAGGTACTCTTGGAGTTGAAAGAATATAAAAGTTTACAAGTAAGCTACAATGAATCTAAGTTTTAAAATAGTGCTATCGGATAGTACTCTCGGTAGGTCAGCACTGAACCATTGGTTCAAGGACCTCTTAGAAGTTTGTAAGTATAATCTGACCATGGGTACCTCGGGAATGTTAATGAAAGATATCACTGACAAGTATATATAGTTTATATTATTAAACGAATACTGTTAACAATGGTGGACCTTATGTCTAGTTAATCTATATATTGTCCATCTCATCGGGGATGCACAGCACTCACGAAATATAGCCTCGGTGGCAAACGAACACACGCGACGCGGACGAATGGCCATGTAATAAGGAAACTTGGTGGTGAAATACCTCGTATCACGAACGATCGTGATCTGATGCCTGTCCAGCAACGCATCGCGCGCCGCTCGCCGTCTTCACTGCCTCCGTCGCTCTGCAACCAGCGGCTGCTCCCGGACCGTAGTGTAATGGCTCCTCTTCACGATCGGCCATGATCGACACTCGTTGATCGTCTATAATCGGCAAGGTAATCGCCACCATCATCGTGCAAGCATCCACACGATCGTCGGTGATCATTAATTAAGCGGCAAGCATTCAAGATGGACGTGGAGGTTATAGCTGCAGTTACCATTAATTTAATTTCCGTATACAATCATTTTATCAATATAGTTGAAAGAAAAGTTGCTAAAAAAAAATGGAAGAAGAGAAGATGGTGGTGTTTGAGCATTCATCGTAATAGAACAAAGTAAATATACCTATACAACTTAATAGGTGATCCTACTGCCCAGTTCTTACTTTAAATATCTATTTCAGACATTCAATGGATAATCAGCTCTCTGAGCTATTGGCGGAACCTTCAGGGGAATTTGAAAACTTTCTTCGCATGTCGCTAAGCGATTTCAATTATTTAGTTGAAAAAATATCCCCATTAGTTGCAAAACAAGACACTACTTGGAGGGATTCTATACCAGTTAAAATCCGTCTTGCTATAACTTTGAGATTTTTGGCTACTGGGGATAGTTATAGAAGCTTGCATTATACGTTTAAAGTTTCAAGCCAAATTATATCTCGAATAATTCCTGAAGTATGCCAAGCACTGATCAAAATATTGAAGAGTATGGTTAAGGTAAGTAAAACATAGATTAGATTTATCATTCGTTTATTTTAAATTACTCAAACTCTTTCTTTACATTAACATCTGAAAATGCTCTATATAAAATATCCTGCGATTGAGAATTTTGTGTAGACATATTTCGATTGTCTGGTGGTGAAGGGACAACCGAATAAACATGTTGAGACATGTTTTGCTGATTCTGTATCCGTTGGGGAGATTCATATGAAGGTGAAGTGTACATGCTCGCCGACGAGCAGGGCCGATGTATGGCATTTTCTGGGATAAACGAATAATTACTGGCATTGCTTTGGACAGATGATGGATTGCTATCTATCAGCTGTTCAGAATACAATTTGTGTGAAGTAGAAGGGCGATTAGTGCTTATAATAATTTGTGATGGTGAGCTAACATAACGATGCCTAGTCAATGAGCGCTTTTTCTTTATTATTAAACCATCTATTTCATGCCTAAGTTCTAGTCTGTCGATGTCGCTAAATTCTCTCAGCGCTTTGGCCAGAAGCCTACCATAGAGATCACAATCGTCCTCTTCAACTTTCCCACCGCTTTTCCTTTTGACTGTTAATACATCATTAAGGGTAGATAGCGTTGATTTTATTTGTGCATTGGTTTCTGCGAGTTCAGGCAGTTTTGTACTGCGCCGTTTTTGAACTGGGATAGACACCGTAGTACTTGATTCTTGCCCCTGTGTTGACTGCTGCATGTCCGGGATTTCATCAGCACCTTCTTCTATCTAGAAAACAATAAAACATAGCATTAAAATACTTATTCTATTTTTTTTTGTTTTAGTTACCAAGTACTACACAAGAATGGCTTGACAAGGCAAACAAATTCAGATTCCCTCACTGCTTAGGTGCTCTAGACGGAAAGCACATAAATATACTACCACCTGCTCACAGTGCATCTGACTATTTTAATTACAAAGGTGGTTTCAGCATTGTTCTCCTAGCTTTAGTAGACGACGATTACTGTTTCATGTTTGCTGAAGTAGGCGCCAAAGGACGGATCAGTGATGGCGGGGTATTAAATAGCAGCGTGCTATTGGAAAAAATGACGAATGGCACCATAAATTTCCCGTCACCTAGCCCACTTCCAGGAAGTAACATTGATATCCCCTACGTATTTTTGGGCGATGGAGCGTTCCCTTTAAGTACAAATTTAATGAAACCTTTTCCTGGTCACCATGCAATTGGTACTCCAGAAAGGTTGTTTAATCAGGAACTTTCTCGCTCTCGAGTAGTCGTCGAAAATACTTTCGGCATAATGGCCAGTAAGTTTAGAGTTTTTAAAAAACCTATGCAATTGTGTGATGTTAAGGCTTCTATTATTACCATGACATGCGTTTTATTGCATAATTTCTTAAGAAAAAGTTCAACGTCTAGGGAACGGTACACTCCTCTAGGTACCACTGATACATACATGAATGGTCAACTCGTCTCTCCAGGTTCTTGGAGACAGAATAATGGTAGCGTATTCACATCGCTACAATCAACACCTCGAAGAGCTACAAATAACGCTATCCAAATAAGAGAATGCTTCATGACTTTTTTTAATAATTCTGCTAATTAGAAGTTTTCATTTTACTTCAGAGTGCCAGTGCGATAATTGTGCTTCCCAATAATTGTCACTATTTTCATTCCATACTAATTGCACTAGGCACTCTGAATACTTTTATAACTTATAGGTATATACTTATAACTATTTCAAATGAACAATGTAGGTACGAATTGTATTGAGATTAATAAATAATATTTACTGTAAAGTTTGTTTTACTTACATCGACTTTGTCCGCCGTAGCAAGTACCGATTTGCACTCATACACGTCGGTCATAAAGGCTGCCAAAGCGTCATAAAATACCCATATAGGTTTAAACACCTCGTCTTCTCCGGCACCAGATTTAAGAGAGGTGACAACTTTTTTATGATTCAGCCGGAAAGCTGCTAACAAGGTTTCCTTTTTCCTTTTAATTTCTGAAACTGGTACTAACATTTCCTCAGCAAAACGAGCCCATGCATCATTCACCTGTAAAAAACATAATGGATGATTTAAAATTAACAGAATGACACAAATTAGCGATTTTATACCTCATAATAACGATAAATAAATAAGTACCTACCTTATTTTTATCTTTGTGATATTTATGTTTAGGATTCCATATTACTGGTTGGTTCTGATATAGTTCTATGAACTTGAATGTCTCTTCATTTGACCACCCACTAGTCATTGTTTCGCACTCACTTTTATTTAAAAACTTAAAAACGACGACGCGACGCACGCACGTACGCACGGCTCGCTGTCCTCTGGTGAAATGAACGATCGGCGATCGTGTGGGCACGCGCTCGCAATTACAAGCGATTCCCTTTGATGTGTGCCCGAAAAACCGAAAAGTTACCGATCGCCACGATCACGACGACGATCAACGACGATGATGGGCGACTACAGGCAGTAGCCCCTCTACACGATCGTGCTCGCGTGTAATCGCCCATCATGGCCGATCGTGAAGAGGAGCCATAAGGAGCGTTATGGGCCAGGTGTCTCCTTGGCGTCACTGCACCCTTGCCGTAAAGGTGCAGCACTGACACAGCCACGTGCCAGTCCTTCGGAGGACACGTCGACTCGAGGATAGCCACGCCGTCGCAGAAATAAGCGCGCCACAGCACGCCAGCAATCGTCGGGGTACGTCGCTGCGCCTACCACGTCACGATGAGGGATGATGGCCGGGAAACTCCGCGATTCATCGCGTTCAGAGTTCCCGTGATTCACTTAGCCATCTTGATTCTTGGTGATGCTTCAAGAGCCGGCACAAAACGATGCCTCTCGCTCGAAGTGTAAATCGTGAATCTCGTTCCAGTGTCATGCCAATTGACAGCTCGATGCCGGTATGGAACCTTGGCTTTTGAGCATTTTAACTATGCTAATAAATTATTCTAATACAATGGTTGTACTTAATTATCAAATATGACACCAGAAACGCAACCAAACTTGACAATGTTTAATTAAACAATGTAACGAAATAATACTTTAATTACATGCTAGGAGAGAACTAATTTGTAACTATGTGCATTTACGAAACGTGTTACGTTGGATAACAATTTATATGCGTTTAATTATAGCATGCAGATAAAAAATATTAGTAGTGGTTTTACACCACTACAAGATGTACCTACATAATATTGTCCGATGGGTAAAGCTGGGTCTTAGAAGGATAGAGGTGATGTTCTTTGTCATGTAGAGACTGATAGAGAGACACATTGTTTAGATAAAGTATAAATTAGGCACAGGATAAATAAAGCACTCAAAAAAATAAAAGAATAATAATTACTGAAGAACAGCCATAAAAATAGTACGAATTAATAAAACAATAGTACAAATATTTCATTTTAAGAAATTTAATTTATTAAATAAATCAACATGATACAATCATAACATTATGTCTACATTTTCATAAAGTCAAATGACAGTCCAATCAAGTCTAATCCATTAACCCGCCCCTCATCGTACCTGGTGCAAAGGTGCCCATGACGCTGGCGGCATTGCCCCGTTGAATAGCTATGGCCAATCGTTGCGCCAGGTACGAGCCGGAGCGGGCGTCACCGGTTTTGTCCCTCAACCTGCGTCCTAATTCACTCACTAGATTTTTGGCATCGGTACCCCAACTACCTATTGTCTCGACCGCAAAGGGAGCGAACATATATTGCTCTGTCAACGCCGCATATTTCTCCCGTTTTTTATCCGCTGCGTCCTCGGCAGCAGCTGCCGGAGACCGGACAGTACGGCTCAGGTGACTGGGTGCAATCGTGCTGACACACGTGGCATACCACATGGAAAAATGGTAAGTGCCTTACTTACCATTTTTTCATGTCACCAGAGTCATACCGTCCGGCCTTTTGCCGTCGGATCTGCTGAGGCCAGGTGGTTCTAATAGGCATAGACACAAAGGCTCTCCGAAGTATGTCGTTGAGAGCATGGTGGCGCGGAAACCCACCCATACTTCTACGACAACTCAGTGCGTGATGGCCGTCGCCCGCCACCATGGAACCGCAGGTGCATTTATGGGGTTCACACAACTTGCAGCCCAGGCGGAGGGGCCACCGCCACCCGCAACGAATTGTCATCCAACAAAATGCCCAGGTGAGGTGAAGGCAGCGCGTGCAACTATGCTCCTGATTCCGGCTGTGACACTGCTCGGAGCCTGGCCAGATGACTCCTGAAGCACCCTCCAACAACTGACCCCTAAGCCTTCCAGCAATGCCCTCGTCCCAAGCGCGTTGGACATGGGGCACAACTGGACTCGTCGCCGCTGAACTGCGGGCGAACCACACTGTCTTAGCGTCGGGCGCAAAGGGCACGGTCACTCTGCCACCATTATTATGGAGGATTACAGTGACGAGATCCGCTACCCCATGCGCCGACGCAAGGAAAGCCCGCACACCCACATCCTGCGCGCGTCACACTCCGATACCTCCGTGACGAATGGGAAGAGTCGCCTGTGTCCACTGAGACTCGTTGAGAGATACATTTAGGATCGACTCAACAGTGGATCTAAGGCTGGTAGACGTCTTCCGGTGAACCCCCGAGAGTCTCATCGTCCGGATACCATAAGTTCATGTCGGATTTAAGCTCCGTAATGACTTTATGGATCGCCAGGCTGAAAACGAGGGGCCCCAACGGATCCCCTTGCTGAGCACCCACTTGCGAAGATACTAAGTTGTTATTAAAGAAGAGATAGGGATGATGGTACACTTGAAACAGAACAGGGTAGAGAGAGGGAACCTGATCCTTGACCTCACTCAAAAGAATCTGTCTCCAACCTGTAAAAGCATTTCGTATATCGAGCTTCAGCACCACGCAGTCCAAACGGTCAGGGTCCATGACAAACGCGCGCGTCGCATGGATAGCCGCCTCGCATCCCCGACGCACCCCAAAACCAAGCTGGTGCGGCAGCAAATACTCTGTCATCGCTTCATAGTACAAATTACATATTTGCTTGTAAAAATATGATCATGCGCACTTTCTGACCATCTAATCGGTTGCGCCGGTCAGTAATTATGTGTCCTGCTTTTGAAAATACTCTTTCGGAAGGAGTTGAGGTAGCTGGAATGCAACAGTGCTTTTTTGCAACATCATAAAGTCGCGGATATGTGTACCTTTGTGCGAACCACCATTGTACAGGGTCGTTATTTTCTCTTAATATGATTGCAGCTGCGGTCGGATTTTGTTTTTTAACCTCGTCTACAACTGCTATATCAAAGTCATCATAAATGTCATAAGTCTTATCAGGCTCGGCGTTAGTGGTTTCCCTTACAGAAATATTTTCGCTAGTGTTTAAGTTATTATCAGCTGGGATAATAACTTTAGCTGCCATATTCGATAAAAACTTTGTTGCATTATCGTTACTGTTTTTTTTTTCTTTTCAAAACAAGATGTCTTTAAGCGTGGATCTTTAAGTGTACTTATGGCGAGTAATTTATTATCTTCTACATTTCTAAACCGTGTCGATAAGTCATTCACAAACCGTATTGCCATTTCTATGACATTTTGAGGAATTTCTGGTTGAAGAATGAACTCCTCGCATTTTTTTTAGCAAATTAGCTAAAACAATAATTTGCGACACGGTGACGAGTTTCTCTGCACTTATAATTTCAGTGACTGATTTAAAATGTAATAGCTCGCAAAATTTTGCCAAAATATGTAAATCTTCAATGGTTAAATTTGGTGTGCTCGGATAATCAGTAGCAATAGTCGATATTACGCTCCGCTTGATGAGCAAAACTCTCTCAAACATGTCATAGGTAGAGTCCACCTTGTTATGACATCTTGTTTAACTTTCAATTGTGGCTCCTAGCTGCTTCTGTGTAGCTGTTAAACGGTCACTAGCCAAAATGCTTCGTCGAAAAAATTCAATTAGGGCAGCTTGAACGATTAAATTATTAGTGTGTGCGGAACACGGTATCTGCTTCCATTTCAGTAATGCAATAGCAGCTTGCATATTGCTAGCATTGTCAGCAGTAACTGATATTATTTTATTGATAATATGCCAATCGTTGCATATTTTTTTAAAAAGGTCGGCTAAGTTCTGTGCCGTATGGCGTTGTGCTTCTGGAATGCATTCTAGCATTACCGCCTTAACATTATTGTTGATTACAAAATGTTCTGTTACGGCAACGTATTGTTGATGAGACCCAGAAGTCCATGCATCCGTAGTGCAGGTAGGTAGGTGCTGGTACCGCTTGCACGGAAGTCGTAGAACTGCCAGATGAACCCGATGCAGATGACACAAATTGAGACGTAGATGCAATCGAATTTGTATCTAAAGCCATGCGACCTTCCTGAACCCCAGCTAGCACAAGTGGATGGGCTGACTTTAAATTGTATGGGCCAGCCCCTTGGTGCGACAAAATTTTTGAATAAATTGTACATTTGGCCTTAAAGTCCCAAGTCCGTAAAAACTCCTATGTTTTAGATTTTTTTACCGTTGGAGCGTTGGAGTAGCCATAATCACGACAAATAAACACAAACAAGGAAACTAATAACAAACCAACACCAGTAATAGGTAAAGGTCCACCACCAAAACAAAGTCAAGCAAAAAAACTTGCCGAAATAATCCCTAATCAGTCTTATCACACTATTAAATCTTATAACCGCTATGAATACTAGAAAAAATTCAATTACAACAATGAATCACGAACGCCACAGCTGAACTAAAAAATCTAATTTGTAACCAATTTTAACGAATAAAATATCTAATATCGAGAGAATTTTATCTCGTGTCACAGTTTTCGTTGCCATACTCCTCCGAAACGGCTTGACCGATTCTCATGAAAATTTGTGAGCATATTGAGTAGGTATGAGAATCGGTCAACATCTATTTTTCATAGCCCTAAATGCTCGGAAAACAGCAACAGCTAGTATATAATATAGGTACTTATTAATTCCTCGATCTTTGATATCTTTATTAGATTATGAACTTGATTTTTGTAAGAAAAGGTCCATAGTTAAGTTTTATTGTTCCGTTTACTTTCGCATGTTGTTTGCTTATATTTATTATGAGCTTTACGCCCTCAACTATAACATCGATAATTATGTGTCATAATTTTGGTGTGGTGAAAGATATCGATGTGTGTGAAAGAAACAGTAATAGTTCTCATTGCATTGTTACTAGCAATGCATCACGGGCGCTCTCGTTCTCAAGCTCGTACCAACTCGTATGGTCACCAGAGGTAAACAAAAACACAAGAGAGCCTCTGTGGCATGGCGTGGCGGTAGTAAACGCGGCCGCCACGCAGAAGGCGCGGGTTCGATCCCCGCTCAGTGCAAATATTTGTATGCATGAATATGTAAGTATATTTGCTTTGATCTGGTTGCTTCTATGTATAATATGTATGTATTTAAAAAAGGTATCTAAGTATGTTTATCCGCATTTTAGATTCCATAACTCTAGCTAGTTATGTAAGTTGTGTGAAATATTGTGGAATATTTATTGTTATTATATTAATCATACATACATTTGTATAGGTGTATGTGTATATTTCAATATTTCATATATGTGTATAGATAGATACATATTGCGATGCGCGATGTGCCGGTCACACTGCGACGACCGACTCTCCTCACAGTCCTCACTCCTCATTGACCGACTCGAGTGAGGTAATTAGATGTACAATCACCGAGCGAATCAAGGGATTCCTCACCTCAAATCAGGGGTACCTCGTGAGTACCGCCGTTTGGTGAAATGTGTTACTCCCTCATCTTCGAATTAAATTGACGAGTAACCCTTCACTAGAACTTAGTCCTATCACTCAAAAACGACTGTGCCTAGGGGTGGGACAATATCTCACTATACTTTGTAAAAAATGCAAGAACTACTCTGGTACCTCTTATAACACAACTATGTAACATCTGCATTAGTGCAGGAGTATTTCCAAGAGCCCTTAAACAAGCGATTGTACGCCCCATCTATAAAGGTGCAGGGGATAAAGTCAACCTTGAAAACTACCGACCTATATCTGTACTGAATATTGTCTCTAAAATTTTGGAAAAAGTACTGAATAAAAATGATTGTTAGATTTTCTTAAAAAAGAAAACATACTTTTGAATAACCACTATGGTTTTCGAAAAAATAGATCAACGGAAGATGCTGTTCTCTACTTGAATGAAACTGTCTCTAAATCACTAGATAAAAAGCTCAAATATGTTGGTATATTCCTGGACCTGGAAAAGGCCTTTGCCACGGTATTCCTATACTTTTATGTAAACTAGAGAACATTAGAATTAGAGGTTTGGCAATCACACTTTTCCATGATTATTTGACCGGACACAGTGTGTAAAAGTCGATGAAGTCACTAGCGAGTACGCTCAGTTCTCCGGTGTTCCCTAGGGAAGGGTGCTAGGCTCTTCCTGATTTTCATAAATCAGCTATGTCAGCTTGGCCATGCACTCGTATGTGCACAACGCACACTCTCTGCAAACTCAATCGCTTTTGCAAGCGTTAACTCTAAAACGTCGCATGCAAATAGTTTTTCCTTTTCCTGACCCGAAGCCGCACACAAAGCGGTCGCGGAGCGCTTCCTCCACTTTGAGGAGACCACAATGAGATGTCGGTCCACGGAGCCTCGCGGCCCACTGTGAATGATATGCGTCCGGTCTCTGTGAAGCCACATAAAAATTACAACGCTCACCAAACCCACATTTATTCGGAGAAAAATGTTAATCGATAATCTCCAAAATTTCTTTGTACGGCACCTAATTCTTTTGGCAATGCCAAATCTGCGGCCAACTGATAAGGGCCGTCATTGAATGTGTTTAGTAAAATGGCTTTTCTTTCTCACTATTCTCTTCTCCAATGTCGTTCGCTACGAACCATCGACCAATGCGTTTTTTATAATTTTGCCATTTGTGCACATTTTGATCAAATTAGGTTAATATTTCCAAATTTGACATTTTGTTTTTCCTTATCGCCAATGTTGAGTATGAAACAAGTGAAACCAAAAACAGTCCGAATCATACTACCTAAAACCGGGTGAATAGGGATCCAGGGGTGGATAGGGATATAAATGGTCAATTGAATATTTTAAATAATTTCTTTTACAAATTTTTAACTAAGCACATTACCAGATATTTGATGATTCTGTGATTACAATGAACTAGTTCAAAGTTTTGCTTGAAA
The DNA here is from genome assembly GCA_963691645.1 of Pelosia muscerda. Taxonomy (NCBI): domain Eukaryota; kingdom Metazoa; phylum Arthropoda; class Insecta; order Lepidoptera; family Erebidae; genus Pelosia; species Pelosia muscerda. Next base: position 21,104,533 of record OY829098.1, on the reverse strand, counting down.
TAAATAACTACAGAATTTAGCTGACCATTTTTTATCCTTGTCGTCTAGTAAAGTGCCCAGGTGAGGTGAAGGTAGTGCGTGCAGCCATGCACTCAATTCCGACTGTGACACCGCCCCAAGTTTCACTAGATCGGCTCCTGAGACGCCGTGCACCAGCCGCTCCATAAGCCTTACAGAAATGCCATCGTCCCAAGTGCACTGGACGTGAGACATGACAGGGCTTGACGCCACCGAATTGTTGCCCTTGTATATTTTTTTTTGATTTTTGTTACTTTGATCATAACTAGTTTATACCTACTGCTTATTTTTTTTCTTTTCCGCTTTAAATTGTTATTGGGCTTCTTTCATTTCATTTTTTCAAGTTGGAAAAGGGAAGTGGGTGAAATAGGGCAACAGGCAAAATTGGGAAGTGCAGTGAAGGGGAACTGAGGAAAAATGAGAAGTGTGAAAAATTGGCAAATGGGGAAACTATGGAAGTGGGGATAATGCAAAAACAGTACAATTGTATGCAATTGGAAAATATTTTATTCGAGATAAATAAGTAGGGAAATGTGAGGAAGTGAGGCGAAAGGAGCAGTGGGCAGTATGGGAAAATGAGACAGTGTGAGTAGGATAATGCGTAAATAGGGAAGTATGGCAATGGGAATATGGGAAACAAGAAATGGGGATAAGGGGTAAAAGCGATGATTGGGAGATAGCGAAATGGAGCAAAAATAGAAAGTGAAGAAGGATAGAAGAAGTTTTCGGACTGACCTCTCCCCTAGCTGGTTCCCCAGGGGGGGGGGGGGGCGCAAGGATTTTCTAGTACTGGCGTCTCAACTCAGTGAGGAGAGATATTAAAACTCTTTTTATTGTTTTCATTTCGGCCTGCAGGCCTAACACGGGCGCGGGACAAATATCTCTCTCCACCGCTTATGTCAAATTGACGGGGACAAACTCGTTTGTCCCTCGCTGTGACGTAGACAAGGGACTTTTTCTCCACTTGCTTAGCACGGCGGCCGTAAAGTAGACAAGATATATCTCTTTTTGACAGATTATATAGAGAGATATTGGTCTCCGAACTATTGAGGTGGGGACAAAAATCGTAACCGAAAAATAAATACATTGAATTTGATTAATTAATTGATTAATTAATTAATGAATTAAAATTATATGTATATATGTATATATATATTAGGGTGTCCCTTATATGGCCAAAAAATTTTTTTTTTAGAATTTCGAAACGCATACCCTCTACTTTTTTTATAAATACTAAAATGTACTTAAATATGAAATTTCATATTTCTAGCATGATTGCAACCCGTGCCGACCGAGCTCTAAAGTTTAATAAAAAATGGTGTTTTGGCTTGACATTTTGGTTTGATCCAAAACTAATTAAAATGTAACAAATAAAGTAAATATGAGTAAAATAAATTAAGATGAACATAAACTTTTATTTAAATACAAATTATATTAAAAATAATTAGGGTAACTTCTCTTTAATGTAGTTTTTTTACAGTCTGTATACAGATTTCTATGTTCCTGAACACTATGCAACAAAAACTGTTTTTGCTCTTCTTCGGCCGTGATTAGTCCATTAAAATCTTACATTAATTTAACAGCTTTTTCAACAGTGTCATTTACGACCTTCAAACTGGAATTTTTGAACAGACTTATTGAAAATTGGAATATCTGGTCTACTTGTAATTTGCTTTACCTTGGTTTCAAAAAATGCTTTAAGAACCAACTCATAAATATGATGACGACTAGCAAAAATCAGCAATTGCCTATCTAAAGTCTACTCCAAAATAACACAAGCACCACTGAAACAGCCAGTATTTGAAGCTGTTGTATCGCAGCACATTATCTGTACTTTATCATGTAGGTTCCAGTCAAAGTGTGTAGTTGAAATGGCTTTAGCTTGATGTTTTCAAGAAGAACTCTCTAATTTGAAGTTCTTCTTTTGAACTTCGTACATCCCATCCAGGTAATAGTTTTCCATCCCAATGGACTGTGACTACGTCAGGCAAATTATTCTGGAAGTCAGTTTTTATTGCTTCTGCCCTAGACTTTCTCGCTTGAGTACGAATTCGCTGGATCGAGGATTTGTTAATAGGGAAATCATCGCTGTTCAGACCAAGCGCTTCTACAACCGCATGGATAATGTAAACCGACTCCCTTATGCTTAATTACCATCGATCTAAAGCTGCTACTAGTTTATGAGTTATGAAACTTTTCGTGCCTCTTTTAGAACTTTTTTCAGGGCAAGGAATCTGAGTACTAAGTTCAAAGTTCATAAATTGTTTCTCATACGAATTTTCAAGACATTCTAAGCTATCTGTCGAAGTAGATGTAACAGCCAATAACTCGCTTTGTTTAACCATTCTTTCTTCTTCTTCCAATCGTCTTTGCCTAACTCGTTCTTCTTTCTCCGCCAATTTTTGTCAATTCCACCTAATCTTCCCGCTCGACCTAGCTCTTTCTGTTTCCTTAAAAATTCTTTGTCTTCCTCTATCTCCATTCTGTAGAAGGCATCAGCACGTGCAATATCAAATAAGTTATCAATCAAGGTCTTTTAGAAAATTATTTTCACGGTTCTTAAACGTCACCCGAGTTTTCTTACAGTTTTTTTGCAGCTCCCTCCAGACATGATATAAATTAACAAGTTTCTTCACGCAGTTAGGCAATGCCTTCGTAGGAATTCCGGCTTTTTCCCAAAATATAATGCACTCTCTTATAACAAGATTCGCACTTTCACTAACAGTCAGGTGGACTTCACGAATATTGTAATTTAAAACGGTGAGAACTTGTAGATTTGCACCATTTATCTGGTGACTGGGCAGTCCGATAGGGTAAATATTTTGTTTATCACTTCGTAATTGCACAGACATCTTCACACAATATAAAACAACTCACTAATAATGTAAGAAATCATGTATGAAATGACATTGAAACTCGCAGTAGCCGGTCACAGCGCTGCACCCGAGCAAATTGTATGGACAAGTTAAAAACTCAAGTCGGCACGGGTTATCGTTTATAAATCGGGCTAATATTTATTTCTAGACTATATTAGGTCAATACGAAAGTTTTTAGAAGGTATGCGTAAAAATATATTGATATTGAAATTTAAGGGACACCCTAATATATATATATATATGTATATGTATTTATATAAATATATACATATAATATCAGTCAGCAGTACGAGTGTGACACCCTAGGCATTACAAACATCGAGAGGCCATAGTAACCATTTTCCAACAGGTGGGCCGTGTGCTCGTCTGCCACCTAAGTTGTATAAAAAATCCAAACATATATTCCTATATTATTACGACACATTACGTAACACAATACATCCCATTACAAGGTAATAATACCTACTTACTAACTTAGCTATATCTACATTATATGAAATTAAAATAACACCGACAATTTAAAAAGTCAATGTTGCACTTATAAAATATGCACGTTGCTAGGTTTTATCAATTTGGTCGAATAATACTTTTTCGTGTATTGGTAGCATTGAGTGGACAAACCTTCTCCCCGGTGACAAACTAGTCTCTCCTCGACGCCATGCTAGCTAAAGGGAGAGAGAAGGAGGGAAAGACAAATTTTACTCCACTCCCCGGGGACTTTTGTCTTCGCGCCATGCTAGCCCTACTGTAGTCGTTAGGAGACGTTAGGATTCCCAAGTACCAGCCTCTCCCTAGACTGAGGGGAGACATTAAAACCTGGTTTTTATTTATTTTTGCCATCTCTGGAGCTCTCTCCCTTGCTTGCAAGTTATGAAATATAATCAATGTAGGATAGCGGTCAGTCCGCAAGGGTATTATGTACCTACGTTAGTAAAAATCTAGGTACTTAATTTTAAAATTATTTAAGTATAATTATTACACACTATTTAATTATGTTATATTAAGCTACGCTGTTTTAAAAATAATCGTATTTCATGAATACATTTTTTTTTAATCAGCGTAACTTTTCCGAGAAATGGCCAACGCTTCTTTATAGAGGAGTTGTAGTTAGGCGGTTTAAATTAATGCTTCTCTTTCAGATTGAACTCTTCTTCTTTTTTTAGAACAGTTAATAATTACGTGACGGTGATATGATTTTATTAATTTGCCTATTTTAATTTGGCATGCCAACCCTCAGCATTATTATTTGTTTGATGGCGTTGATCGTAAATGCACCACTCTCTTATGCATTCTTCACTTTTTGACCAATTTCTTTCCATGTAAATTACAAATGGTAGCAGTTTGGTTTCGAGAAGTTGTCCTTACATTGAGGTATCCCTACTTCAATCTCATTTCTAGGTAGTAAAGGAAGGGCTTTGCATAAATTAATAATTCTATAACATAATTTTGATTTTATATTCATTTCTCGTGCTTCCTTTTATACCTACAAGGAGAGACGCTAGTACCAAGAAGTTTCAATGTCAACCCTAATGGTAGCCTCCCCTTAGTCTAGGAAGACGTTGGTACTTGGGAGTCCTAACGTCTCCCCGGGGAACCATATAGGGGAGACTTCAGGCCGAAAGGAAAAACGGAGGAAGACACAGACCATTAGAGAATCTAATATTTATAACACTATGCGACTAACCGAAATCCACGCGGGTAGAGCCTCAGGTATGAGCTAGTATACTATAAAGGACAGTAGAGGTGGTTGGCGTGTTAGTTAAATAAAACACAATAGTCATTTTATTAAGTCATTTATACATTTCGATTAAAGAAAAAGAAAACCATACATTGCAGAACAGTATCACACTGTTACATTTAAATTAAGTATAAAAGTTGGAAAAAGCTCCAGACATAACATGGAATTTATCGAAATGGATAATTTAAGCAATTGTTTCCGTGTTGAAGAGTTTGGACTGGTAGAGCTCATTGGGAAAAAGATACAAATGTAAACAAGTACTTAGTCAGTCATTGTGTGATAGATCAGTACTTAATATATGGGTTCGTTTCTGGAAATTCGTGTTACACTTATGAATATTCTCCACACTGACATAGTACCGAACAAGTTTATACAAAAATAACTTGAATACTTTATTTGTATATTCCATAGATAGAACGATTTTTGTGAACGCTCATGCATGTATTTTCGATTATAGCTAAAAGTAGCTACATAGGCCTAACTCATAGTTTAAATCATATCTACGGATTTAACAATGAAGTCTACAGTCCAAACATCTCCTCACAAAGTTTTCAAAGAGTTACAACACTCTGCATTCGTCAGAAACGCATATTATTTCCACATTATACCTTTTTTCGTCGACGAAGAGAGGTGAGGCTGGGCAGTTAACATTTCTGATTAACACAGTTGTTTTTTACACAAGCGTTTAAATACAATGTATCCGTAACTATTCCTCATTAGCCTTCAGACGTAGTTAACAACCACCATTAATATTATCACTGGCCATAGTGCCTTGAAATATTTACACTGCGGTAGTAGTGATAATATATATATAAATAAAAGAATAACAAAGTGTTCAATCTACAGCGTATTTCTGTTTATGAATTCACCGACGGGTGGCGTTTTAGGTGACGATTTAGAGACATGCGCGTTTGGGTATAGATAATCTGGATCCAGTTAAGTAACTGTGTGTCCATTAAGGTCGCTGTTTGTTACTTCGACAATGATCGCGATAGTAGAATGATATACTTGTAATTGGTATGAAGACGTACCTAATACAACAAGTAAAGTCAACCTTTCTGTCTAAGTTACGTGGGTTATAACAGTTCGCGCATTTTACGATAACACCTTCACGCGTACGGGTTCCATTTATGTCATGACCATGTTGAAATAAAAACAAATCTATGATTTGAAAATCAATGATTTTGACTAATTAGAATTTGTTATGAAATCGTTTGTTACATTCAGATGCTGGACCTAAGATTTGATGAACTCCGAAACAAACTCATATAAACAACGATCACTTCTTGAATATTCTTAATTATTATGTTGAATTTGCCTCAGGTACCTATATCACTGAACATTGCAACCTTGACTATGACTATATTCTACAACATATCTATGAGACTAGCATGCATTCCACAAGCATATTTAACTATTTGTGAAAGTAAAGTATCATTGAAATTAATTTTAAGATTTAAAGTAGATATGAGACAAGTTCGTATCGCATGCAGCATCAGCAGGAGACGACGTGTCGTCGCGACGCTTCTAACGTCGATGTATTTCTATGAAATAAACCTTTTGTAACTTGCGTAGCGATGTAATGTCATCGTCCGACCGCACAGCAACATGGTGCATAGAAATACGTCAGGCTTCTTGTCTCACAGAACGAACTGGAATACGGTACTGCTATCTGCTGCCTGCTGCCTGCGGTTTTGTTTGAAATCATGATCAGTACAGCGACACAAGGTCGCAGTAAGTGGTCGCCTCCTGCTATGAACTATTAACTATTAACCTATTCTTCGCATATTTTCACTTTATTTGATTTATGGTTACTTTTCAAACCTTCAAAGAATGAACTTTCAAAGAATTAAACGCCGAATTGTCGTTCGAATTTTTAACATAAATGCAATGCAAAGTTCCACTATGCATTGTTTACTATGTATATGTCTATGCACTATGTTTTATTAAACGGCACCTATATAACATATCGTGTAATAAACGTATCGACTAACATGAACCTGAATAATTGAAGATGATGTTCGCATTGTTCTCTTCAATTCACAAGGGATGGGACCATTAAAATAAAATGACCGTGAAAAAATTGTACTTAAGGAAGAATTATTAATTTGTTGGCCAATTATTGAACTTATGTTATATTAACATTCTATAGGAGCTAGAAAATGGTAATAATTCACCATTACACCTATTCATCTAATAATACTGGATGGATATTAAATACAATAAATTATCGCGAAAAATTCAGATTATTTCATAAGATCTCATGTTTTTTTTTGTAAGTATACTAGTCGAAAAGCTCTTAATATTATAAACCCTTAACGTACGTTATGTATTGTAAGAGGATAATGTTATTATGTATCTAGAGAGTTTGCTCCAATTTAACTTACATTAGTGTTGAATATAATACAACAAGTTCTTATTTAATTTAATAGATATTAAATTTGAAATAATATCGTAAGCTCGCAGCTAGCGTGTGTCCGATCTATTGCTTATAGTAACGAAAACAACAGATCAAAATTTATAAAAAAAGCATCAATATGTCGTTAGTTACTCCTTCTTTTCTAATAAATACTGAATTACGAGTAAATATTCATAATTATATATTATGTAACGCCAAAAGTGTTACGATTGAAAATATTATATAAAATAAATAATGTAAAAATTTATTGATACTAGTATTTAAAGTGATATTTGATTGACTTTTGTGACATTATATTCAATATATGTTTGAACACGCTTCGACCTGGACGGAGAGGAGGCCAGTGAATAAGAAAAATCATAGTACCACTAGGACATAATATACCGACTCTTAGTGCCTGTCACACTAGTCGTAAGTATGCCGGTCACAAGAAAACTATAAAATGCTCATTGAGGCCAGCGTGACAAACCCTAGATTAACAATAAATTCAGCATTGTTTCAGCATTACTATGACTATATAGTGAAAGTAAGCGCAAAAACACGCGTAGAGGCAGCCATCAACAAGTTGAAATGGCATGTGTTAATTAATGCAACTGATACGGTAGGTCCCATCGAAACGTTTCGGAATTCATACAAACTTCGGCCGGTCGCATCTCTCACCCAACAATATTGAGGCAATACATTACAACTGCTCTATAAATGAACAATATTTAAGATATACCACACACTGCTAATAGTTTGCAGATATCACCTAACTATAAGTCTTAAATTAAATTGAATTTAATTTACAGATAAAATTACCGAGTACAGTTTTTCCTATTGACCATATCAAATACAGCCTGTCGTAACGGACATTTCAGACTTCTTAATAAATTTAAAATTTCCAACTCCTTCCTAACTACGAGATTGATATTACTCAAGTAAGTAAATAGAAATAGGTGATTTCCTTTGTGAAATCTATACGGGTTTGATTAACTATCTACGATAATTAATTGTTAGTAAGTATGTTTTTTGGTTTCAGTAACGCAAAAGTTCATTGAAAATGTTTTACGAACAGTGATGATTGACAAAAAGTCTTTCTGTAGTGCTCCGGGCCCGTGTTAGCCGCCTCTGTATACATACTACGTACGAAATATCAACTAATAATACTGAGCGAAAATTATAATACGCCTTTTTGAACTGGCGTAACTACAATTTTGGCCAACATGAGTAATTCACAATTTACCACTATCTGTTTCTTGTATATGAGAGTCGACCACACAGGTCTGCACAAACCCGCGCTCTCGGTGAGAACGTTACTGAAACATGGCGCTACATACGCTCTAAACAGTTGTGCTGACGCAGTTTAATCGACTGGTCATATGACTTGTGCGAGTGGCAACCCACGTCTGCTTCGAGCGTCATTCAGCCGGATTTCTTTATTATATGTCTACCACTTGTGATATTTATTTAGCAACAACGCAGCAATGTTAGACTGCGGAGAGGAGTTAGACAATGTGAGACTGTTAAGAAATACACGACTATCGAGCAACAGGCACGTTTGTACCCTTGTAAAAAAATGTTTAAAGTAAATACTTTCCATTCGACCAAGACTCATTTACACCACATTTCTAATCTAATAACTTTCTGAAGCGTAAGACGTCTAAGCAGAACTTTGTGGCTGAGTTTTGTTCTTGAGTCGGAATGCTAATTGCTGAGTGCCTAACTACTGTACACGTATTGCCTATGATTAAACGGACATACATAATGTAAATGAGATTTAGTCATTCAAATAACATCATACCGTTACTGCAACAAAACGAAAACGTAAACACCTGATTTGATATTGTTAGTCATGTACTGATATTACATGACTGACAATATCAAATCAAGTGCGGATACAGATGGATGCAAGTGCGGATACAGATTTTAGTACAAATAGGTACACAAACTTTCGTTCAAAGGGAGATTTACGGAATCAAGATATTTAAACTACCATAGTCCCTCACCATCGTGCGGAGCTCGAGATCGACTTCGGGTTTTAGTAAAACTAGTTTTAGTGCTGTTACGCGCAGTAGAAGAACTCGAAGGAGGGTTGATAGATATATTTACCGTTAAACGCTAGTACTTCTGCCGTAATCCTGGTGCTTGAAACAGTACCGATATATCGGAGGCTCAAAACAATAGATAATAAATATCTTTAATAGAAATATGCTAAATAGGGATATTGACAAGATTGTTCGACTCATCCCAATACTACAGAATGCATAATATTACTACGACGTGCTGGTACTGCTTATATCATCAGCAGATATCCTCAACAGATTTTGATGGTACTTTAATATAGCGATTCATGTTATACATTAATTTTTGTCAGACTAAAGAACTTTAATTCGTTATTTTTCGTAATATATAGTATAATATAATATAACTATATTTTTTGTCAGTTTTGTCCTTAATTTGTAATATCTAATTAATAGATTTACCGTCAAGAAATATTTTCATTCAGAAATAAAATATAATTGTCACTTGGTACGGATTACTAAATAATATCGTAAGTCATTCATTACATGACTATGTTCTCTCAAAATAAAAACATTACTTCATAAATAAATATACTCGTAGGTACTGAAAATGATAGACTATCGTTATAATATATTTGATTATTGTTAACAGATTTATTTCCCCACTCGATTAAAAGTTTTCATTATGCATTATAGTCTTCAGTGTCTACGCAAAATATATTTTTGATGTGGTTATAGAACCTGTTAGAAATAGTTTTGTCTCAATGTGTTATACTCGTGTAAACTTACGACATAATCAAAATATTGAACCGTATGACTGACTGAAACTTCTTCCTAAACAAAGTTGATTGTCATATGAAATCGAACAGTTAAAACAAAGAAGCGCGTAAAATTACCTATAATTTAGATTAAATCTCATGAACACCTTTGATGTAGTATGTATAGTTATAAATTTAATTTAATCTCGGTCAGAGATATAAAATATATCGATTAGTGGATTAAAAAAACCGCTGCCTTAATTTTTAACTGGTTAAACTAAAGTCCTTGGAATGTAAATCAGTAACAGGCAATTTCAGTCATTGCCCCATTTTCAGTATCCGCACCTGCATAAATGCACATCCTATGAAAAATATTAATACAATTGATCTACACAATGCCATGTTTGGTGCCAATAACTGCAAATACTACTTGAGAATACAACTTGTATTTAGGATAGATAAATCTGGCATTTTTTTATTTTCTCACAATATTGTGACGTGATGAGAATCTCAAACGGAAAATCAATAACTAGAATAATTTAAACTGATATTTTATTGGCAACTGAAGCTGTTAATTTCGAAAATAAATTTATTCAAATTTATGTGTTGGTTTAGGCACTTGTGTTTGCTGGCGACTCCAGTCACTGTTCAGTTCACTAAAACAATTCAATAGGTAGACGCGGATACAGGACCTCATTCAAAAGATGGAGGGAGTAATTTACAGTATTTTATTTAGAGGGAGTACTTATTAGACAGAATTTCGTTCAGAAAAGGTGATATAATATAAATCAGAAAAACGTACAGAAGGAGGAAGAAAATTTCGAAGATATTAAACTACCTGATTTGTGAGTCAGGGAGGTAATTGTGGCTACTGCGCCCATCCTGTATCCACGCATGGCACCAAATTCGATGTTAAACTTGATCATATTTGAGTAAGTTAGGTATGGCCGCATTGCAGCATTTTTCATAAGATACAATACAGGACCCGAGCTATCTGGTTATTAAACTAACAATAACTTAACATGCTTACTTTATGTTAAACTTAATATATTAACATTGATGACACATAAATATTTCGTCGCAACAGCCTCGGAGATACACGTACGGTGCCACATACTATGTAGCAGACATTGTATACTAACTAAACTCGAATATATTGACAAATGAAATAACTATAATGATAGTGTTTGCAAGTAAGTGGCAGTTGTAAGTGCCTGTTAAACATCAGGATTATAATTTACAGAGGTTAATATTCTATCTTTATATTATGAGTTGCAGCCAAAAGGCTGTGAACTGGCACAACATTCGCGAGTTAGTGGCGTACATTCGGCAGGAAATACCAAAATACCACTATATATAATAAAATTCTGGTATATCCTGCCGTTTAACATAGTCAGTGTTTTTTTTGTAATAATTGCAAACTCCCAACGTAATATAACTTGCAGTAAGTCAAATACTATCATAATTAATTTATTTGCCAAATAATTCGTAGTTCTAATTGACAGATTTTATTGATATCATTTACGAAGAAGACACTCAAATTATTACAATTTTAATTATATATGAACGTATGTATAACATTAATGTATCAAACTGTTACCAGTTTTCGTCGTGGCCGGGTGTCGAGCCGGGCTCGGTTTCCAAAATCGGTTGTAGATACGAGTTCTAACAGTGGGTGCGTATCCCACTACAATTCCCTTCTCTACACGAACTTAGTTCTGCGTACAATTGTTACCTACCAAGGGTGAGAAACACTAAAACGCGTACAACCAATTTGCGTTTATAACCGAATGAACTAACTTCTGATCGTACTCTTCGCGATTCTAACCGGATTGCGGGGCTCAAGTGTCACCTGTGACACACACTGCTAGAACGCGCACTCTCATTAATAAATTATTACATACTATACAAAATCCATTTAGACGTCGATAATTAATTAAACACCGAATTACACATAACACTGATTTTAATAACTACCTAATTATAATCTTATGTAAACTGCTATGACAGATTGAATAAATGCTTGGGACCGTAGATCAATTTTAACATGTATAATTTGCAATTCTCTGGTTTCAGGTGACCCCTGTTGAACAGGAAAAAAGACGACTATGATTTTTTGTGTATTACTGTGAGTGTATTTATTGCAATTCTTTAATACATATAATTGATACACGTCACGTGTGTAAGGTCTCGTTTTAGACAAGGGTCCAATGTTAATCTTAAAATTTCTCGTCGCACAGACGAAAAAGTAATTTGAGTCGAAGAATCGGTACCCAGTATAAGGGCAGCACTTAACTACTATCAATAACTACGAACTACGCTAGACTTTAATATAGGGCGTAAATATCTATGTCTTTCCATCTAGATGTTTAACGCTATGAAATGTGTTAGAATGATATGATAAAAATTATTTGGATGTCATCTATACCTAATAATGATTATGTCGATATTACAACACAAGTGTAAACGATATTTCATAGACCGACAGACCGATGTCAGTTAACAGAATTAGAATTGACACATTATTGCATATATTCTGATATCGTCGCTGCAAGTTAAAAAGTGCTGAATTTATGTAGGGCATTAGATAACTATTTGAAGGTAGAATCGAGCTCAAATACTTTAGTCAAGTATGATCTGGACATATAATGGATACATAAGGGAATGGTTCACAAAACAACAACGGGATGCGTCGTTTTAGAGTGGTAGCGTCTTGGTTTTCCAAATTGTTAGAATGAAACGTGTCGAGTCTGTCGCCTATCACTTACAAAACATACGTATAATAAATTCACTTCTTTCTAGATATGTTTAAACTGTAACATTATAAGCTAATACCGTCGTCGTAATGCAAAGTATCTGTCACAGGATACACACGCCATGCCGCCACAACTGCGTGCAATGACATGCGCTTGCGGCACTCGCTATGATCGCACCTCTTCTACGCGTTACAATGAGTTAATATTAATACAAAATAACAAGAATGATGATAGACAAGAAGGCAATGCCGTCTTACTGCTACTACTATAACATTCAAATACATAATCGTGAGTACACCTAATAATATATTGTGGCCGAGACTGTTGCGCGATTCGAGGGTGCATGGGGCGCGGGACCGAGGGCGGGGTACATTGAGGGATCAGGACGACGTTTACATGTGTCTGTATATTAAACGATTATACACTGATATCAATTCACGAACGACGATTTACAACATAAACAACTTATAACTACTCATCTTTCAGTGTCTCGAATATTCCTTTCAATATCGTGATAAATATACTGCCATTCTGCAGCCCGTTTCTGTAGCTGCCGTTCGTCGTTTGCTACAGCGGTAACGTACAGGGCGTAATTGAGTCCGGCCGGCCATTCGAATGTATAAAAGGCAGCTCGACTTTGTCTGGGCCTTCGGGCTAAGATGGTGGCTGTGATCTGTGTGATCGCCCGAGTTAAAGTGTCTGTCCGAGTGTCATGTCCGGGTAACGCATAATCCAAGTGAGTACGCTGGTGGGCGACTCCCGCCCGTATTATATTACTATGTACAAGTAGCAGTAGAAGCGTCAAAGCGACGCTTGAAAAAAGACCTCTGTGAACAGAGCGATAACTTTGTAGGCCTATTTTGATTATTATTTGTCACAAAGAATATTTCTTATTATCTATTACACGTGTGTCAATAATGTATAGAAAGTGTACTAAGCGGTTACTAAGCTGTATCAATTATATTTACAAAAAAAGGCGAGGGCCGCGGCGGGTCGCGCTCACCGTACAAGCGTATTTATAGTAGAAGAATTATTTTTTTATGTTATTTTATGATTTTTTGAGTACTTACTTGAAAACACATTGTCGCTAACATGCGATATTATTTTAAGCAACGGATTGTTTTGGGATTCGTTATAAAGCTGCTATCTATGAAAGTTCACAAGTCGGTATTTGGTGTACGGACCGCGGTGTAAGGGCCTGTGTGTATAGTGGAATAGAGGGTAGTTGGACAGCAGGGTTAGAGGTGTTAGAAGTGTCGAAATAGTCAATGCGTCAAGGCATTGGTCAAGGCAATGATGAACAGGTCGGCCGAGCGGTGTCGGCGTGCGACAGAGGAATTAGACGCTGGTTACACGATACATGGTGGTGCGGAGCGCGCCGGCAGCCGGCCTCGCCACACCGTCGCTACGCCTTCGCACCGGCTCGCCGCCGGGTCTGAAAGCGTAAGCGTAAACTATTTTACTACATAGAATTACTAGTTCTAGCACACAAAACAGTTATCAGCCAGGTCGCCGGGATTAGGATTCGTCTCTAATAGTCCCTAAAGTTTCAATTTATAGTATTATTTTAATAGTGATTGACTATCTTTCAGGTATACAACCTAATTCATCTTTCAATAAATGGCACCAAAATATAGTTAAGCACCTGAATTTCAAATACGTAGGTACTAAAGTGTCGTTCATAGCCGTGCTGAATTTGAAATTAAGTATTTAAGGACTGTTTCAATTTAATTCTAATAAACTTCTTTTTGGTTTTTTTTTTAATCCCATAGATTTTCCTCCAAATTGGTTAACCTTATATCATGTAGAAACCTACAAAACAGTTTGTACGAATTGAAATTAGCCATACCTGGGGGCTCCTCCCCATACCTGGAGGCTAGAGGGGGACACCGTGTCCATACACCCGAAGGGGATCATCTTGAGAGAGAGGGCCCCGGGTTGCCAGGGTGCGAAGGATATGTTGTCTACTATCTCACCTTCGGCAACTAGAGACCCAAAGACGGCGTGCGTTATGGTCAGTTCGAGTCCGACATAACCTACCCAACCGGCTCCGACGGGGGAGGTATCCGTGGGGATTTTTCGCAAGATAAAAAAAACATTATGTAAGCCATTGATATAAATCTATAATTAAGGCATTCCCTTAATGTAAATAATTTTCGATGTAAAATCTTTTTCTCATTTGGTTGTAATGGAGCTGGCTTGTAACTTTCTGGGTCGATTTTAACAAACAGTTCTCTGTTTTGTAGATTAATGAATCGTGAATAATAATTTGATCCGTAACGGATGAATTTGTCTGAAACTTATCCCGTATTTATCATACTTTGTAATTTGCAGCATAGTGGAACTTACATCCGTACAATTTCGGCATTTTTGTCCTTAACTGATAAATTTTGATAAATGCTCATATACGTTCTTCATTATGTTTATAAGGGAGATTACATTTATGGGTAAATTTCTCATAATCCTCTCTTGAACTTTGAAGAAACTTTTTAGTTCTAGCTTCGATAATCACACGAAGGTATTTATAAGTCCTATTTATGTTAATCCAGCCATCCAAATTTGTTTCTGTTATAGTAAGTGGTCAGGCGCAAAGACAAGTTTTATTTTCGTAAATCTCTATGTGTTTTATGTGGTGTAGAGCTACTTTTATGCAAAGGAGTTCCACAATGTTACGCTCCGTGCGGTCGTAAACTTTACGCATAAGGAAACTTTGAAGCTGTGGAAGTATCTATGTATTCCCTTTACCTTCGTACGATTATTCGTAATAATGATTTGATAAATTTGAAATGAAAAAAGAGAAATCTGTTCTCGCTATGTCTATACAGAGTGTTATTGAAACGCTCCCGAAGCCGAAAGCACCTGGCAGTACTCCGGGTACATTACATATTGACATAAGAAATTTCGATTTGGTATTTTTACTGCTTTTTTTATTTCTTTTTATAAAGTGTAAGAATTATTCTTACATTTAGCTAAATGAAACGATACTGTAATAAAAAATCATCAATTCGCATTATGGCCCTATTTTTTGTAGTGATATTGTAGTGAAATTGTGGTGAAAGCACGGGACGGGACGTCGACTGAATGCACAGCGAATCTGTGTTGCATAAATATAACAGGGACTTATCGATCATCATTCCCTGAACCTTTTTCCCAACTCAGTTGGGGTCGGCTTTCCAGTCTGACTGTGATGCGGCTGAACTTCGATATTTTCCATGAAGCGACTGCCATCTGACCTCCACAACCAATGGTCTAATGACCAATGGCGATATCGAAGTTCCAAGTTAGGCTGGTTGGACTTTTGAGGGCTCCAACTACCCGTAACGACTGCCATAGATGTTTGTATGGCAACCGGGACCGACGGCTTAACGTGCTCTCCGAAGCACTTATAAACCTGCGATAAATACACACATAACTTCGAAAAGCATCGAAAAGTCATTGGTGTGTGCCATGGTAAACCTGGGATCGAACTCGAAACCTCGTCTCAGCAGTCCATTACCCATACCACTAGGCTACCGCGGTTAACAGGGACTTATCGATATGTCATAAAAATATGCTCTTTGTTCTTTTGGAGCAAGCAGTGGCGAAATTTCCCTTGGAAACAGTGCGTACCTATCCATAATAAATTCGTGGCCAAACAGGTTATAAGCCTATATAAAAGCCAAGGGTGGCCTTTGGTTATTTTTTACTAAGACTAATATATACGTAGGTATATATTTTCATAATATATTACTTTATTAAAAAATGCATTTTTATTTGTAACAGAACTTACGGCTGGAATACGTTGAACGCAATTACGAGTTCAAGATTTGTACCTACCTATCACGGAACCACTTTAGTTAACAAGCATACGAATTATAAATTACCTAATTATCACTTTGTCACAATGATGAGTGAATAAAATACTATACCAGGTGTTAGGGAAACGCTCCCGGAGTTAAGCATCATATTATTTTTATAAAAAAAAATTAGAAATGACGAAATTTTTTTATACTGTTTTACTAGCCTTATTCACACTACATATGGTTAGTAAAGCTCGGCAGCGGTACCTATAGAGGTGGTAGGATACCGTGAAAAGGCGAGCGAATGCGATATGGACTGGAAATGAACCGGACACTTGCGATCAATCAATATGGCATCATTTTGCTATATTTTCCTTACTACGGGCAACTTGACTTCACAGGCGATTTAATGCCATACAGGTAGGTGTTCTTTTGGTCTTATGAAACCTATCGGAACTGGGTGTTTATTTGTGCACCTTTATTCGCTTACCCGCCCTGAAAGGCATTTCATACTGTTGTTGTCAGGGATTTATACCCACGTCATATTTTTCCCAACAGGTATTCAATAAATTGCCGCTGAAACAAAATATGAGAATCGGTCCTATTTACTATAATTAAAACATGATCAGAGCAAATACAATTAGATGTTTATAAACAAATTCTTAATACTTAATAGTAATGAAATAAAAAATAAACTTTCAAAATGTAAAACGATTTTTAATGAAGCTTATTTTACTACAGCGGTTGTTATAAGCACGATACAAGGTGAAGTTACAAAATTACTCTAAGCTGATGTTACATTGCGTATCATTGTTGAATCCATCGAACGATGATATAAAAACGCAATGAGATAGATAATAACATAATTTATAATACGAGTAGTACGGAGCGGCGACGGCGCGGTGTGCGTAAATGTGCCTGCTAAATGTGCAGTGGTTCGCAAAAAGCCTTTAAGTTGATGGCAGGCCGGTGCTATAGTTGGCATTGATTATGGAGTTTCACCTCACTACTACTAATAGTCTATTTGATCCGTGGCATCATAGTCAACTGAATGCGACTACCTATGAACAGTAAAAATGCAGCCAAAAATGACTGTCTATTTTATTCGTTCCTCACTTGTGCCTGCGTTATTTTAATACCAATTTGGCTTCTATGATGTGAAACTAAAATACATATGAATCTAAAATATAGTAAGTATCTCTATATTAAGCAGTTAGCTAATTTGAAAATATGATTATAACATTGGAATATTAGGAGTTGGTGGAAAAAGGCACTGAATAGGATGAAAAATTAACTCTTTACCAAGCAAATGGCATTCGTATGCCCTCGTAAGTGTATAATTACTACTTACCCTTTGTCCGTGTTAGTGGTAGATATATAAAATCTTTGTATCATTATTATAAAAGTTTTAAAAATAAGCAAATTCGTGCAAGTGTACTTAGTATATTACGAGGGCTATCAGTCGCCTAGTAAAGCGTTAAATGGAGTTGTGGATGATGGATGGCGACCTGGCGGTAAGTTCACGACGCTGGACTCACCCGCTAGTCAGACATCCGTCTCGATGGCCTCGGCGGCGTGCAGGTTATTTACGCGCACGGTGCAGGTGGCGCGGCGGCGCGCAATTTGCTCGCGCCGTATTCCATGAGCGAAGCTGTGCGCATGCTCAGCGCAGTGTGAGCGGCCTTGCTGGCGCATCATTAGCCGCTGAGCCTGCAGCTTCTGCAGCTCTTTCTGCTGCAGCTGTGAGAAAATGTAAATGTGTGGAGCAATGAGATGTAGTCATAGTTTTTTCAGCATATTTAGGCCGGTTCAAACAGGAAATATGGTGTTACCATCCCCAGTCTGAATATCAGCGTTAATATACGGCTCTTTTTTGGTTGGTGTGACTACTGTACGCTATGAACTCGCGTCGACATATCCAGTGGTTGTGGATAGAAATGCTAACTTACTTGGTTAAGGCGTATTGCGTCTTGGTGCTCGAGGGCGGCGATGTCGTCGAAGGGGCCATTCTCCATAGCAGTTTGTTGTTCTTGCAGGAGACGCTCCTCCTCTTGGAGCCGGCGCAGGTTTTGCTCAAGCTGAGAGTCAGCCAGCAGTGCGCTTTCTTCGAACTCCATCATGTCTGAGGACGAGTCGTCGCTTACAGACGACTTTTTGTGGATTCTTCCTGAAACTATCCAACAGATATAATATCTATTCAATTCTGATGTCGTCGTTCCTATTGAATAATTAATAAGATTTGTAGTTAGTAAGTCTATTTTGCTTATATTTAATGTTATTATTTGATATTATTTGAATAGGTATGCTGTTTGCTGTTGTGCAGTAGGTCATTGTTTGTAATATCTCGTAACTG
Organism: Pelosia muscerda; assembly: GCA_963691645.1. Classification (NCBI taxonomy): domain Eukaryota; kingdom Metazoa; phylum Arthropoda; class Insecta; order Lepidoptera; family Erebidae; genus Pelosia; species Pelosia muscerda. The sequence continues at coordinate 21,085,833 of OY829098.1, read as the reverse complement.
GAATAGCTCATTTAGTTTATCAGTGTTAACCGCGCTTATAACTATTTAAACTTTAAGTCAGTCTTCCTATAGATTTAGATCGGATCAAATCATTATACAAGATGAGACTTGAATTCTTATACATTCGTATACGCATACGAATTTCATGATTTTATCAATATCAATTTATAATTTGTGAATGAAGTCTTGGCTATGTGCAAAGCACTTCGATTTATTTATCTAGTATCTCTGATATACTGTTTAGCAGTTGTATTAGACGTAAGTATAAAATGTTTTTACATATCGCCAACCTGGTGTATGAATATTTGACGATACCTACTATAGAATACTTACTGTACTGTTAAGGTGAAATCATGGTCATTAAATTATTCGAAGCATTGAGTGGAGCTGACCTACAAAACAAGACTATTATGACTACTACGAGATATAAAAGTAAATCAAATAAGTACACACTATATTTGGCCGACTGCCACCGTTCACGGATTCAACAACTACCTACTTACTTTGCACTTAATTGTTAAAACATATATATTACAATAATATGATATAGTAGACGTCATTTACATATTTTCTGCCTACAATCGTGAGCTAGTGTGATTAATTGAACTAATATGGTGAAAGTTCTGTATGTATTTCGTTATGATTGTGTATAAGGGACTAGCTTAAAGTATTGAAAACATAAAACTACTATATATTCACACTGATACCCCGGGAATAGATAGAGACAGGTATATTAATATACGCCAACAATCCTTTTGCTAATAAATACATACGATATCAGACCCAAGTGCCGGGAATCGAACCTGCAAAAGTATGACCACTCGCTATCGTTGCACCATCGAGGCTGCCTGCATAATACAAATAGGAATAATAAAACAGCCATGTCAGAGACGACTAAATGAATAAGTATATATCTGTTGAAATGTTCAAATCAATCCAACATGAAATGGTCGACTAATCAGATACTATAAGCTGACGTCGCTTATGCACTGTTACAAAATAAAAATAAAAAACTACTTACATCAAAACACAACTGAATGTGGTCTCACATAAATAAAACTCAAAACAAAAAATGTCGCTAAGTTATTTTGGTATGCGTGTTTATTTAGTGACAAGGACCATTCACATGCCAACAAACCGACGAGCCAACTTATTGAATGAACTGCTCGAATGGGAATGCCAAGGTTTCCATAGAGAGTCTATTCAGACATATATCGTTACTTGGCGTACTGCGCTCTATTGTTTATTATTATTATAGCGATTGTATCTAATAGGTCCATCTCTGTACAACAGTCAAGAAAACCCTCCCATAGACATATTTCCCCGCTTTCAACTCGTTATCCCATCTCATACCTAGTTTCGTGTTGAATTCCCCTAGAATAACACTGAAGTATTGTAAGTATTGTATTGTATCTTCTCCAGTGTGTTATTATATCTTCGGACTTCGGATAACCCGAGTATATTCCAGTGCAACCTGCTCAGTTTTACCTCTAATGCAGCTAGCAGGTCACCTCGCCTTTTCTCATTGTGCAGATGTTGTGTCTTACCAGTGACAACCTACATGCATCGATTGTCTGTTGTGCGTGTTGTGGTCGTCTGACGGTGAAATGCCGCCCGGCAATCCTAGTTACCCCTGACCCCAGCACTCACTGAAGCCCTTCAGGCACGTGACTAGAGCTTCTGGGCTCTTTGGGCCGTCTTCTGCACACCCATATCTGGGGGGAGGGGGTTTGAACCGTGTCCCCGCCTCGCTGGTCCAATACGGGTTGCCGGGTACCCAGAACCTCGATTCATGGTCAAAATTTCATCAAAATGCGTTAAGGATATCGGCTTGAAAATCGAGTTGTAAGATTTAAACCGAACAAAAAGTACATAGGTACACACAGTTACATACAAGTTAATAAAAAGCTCGGAACAAGTAGGAAACTGTACGTCTATATTTGAAAAGTGTACTGCATTAACGTTATTATAAATGACTGTTGTTTTTTAAATATAAAAGTAATACTCCTTTTCAGAATTATATCTTAAGTATTTCGATTACTTTCCCTCCTCATAGGGTTAGTAAAGTTCACCCTGTATAAGTGTATATAATATAATATCTATTATAAATTATAATTTATTAACACGGTCTTACCTACTTACGGCTTTACGAATCTAATTGAAATACTCAATTAAAAGTAAATTAATGATAAATTTATGAGATCTACGAACTTTGAGCAGTATGATAACTATAAAACTAGGTTACTAAAGAATATCCAAAAAAGTAAATTAGACAATAAATTTAATTCCGACCTACAAGTAATCCGTTACCGTTATTAACTTAAAAAGTAAGTACGAATCTGCTACACGTAACATTACAGACCTGACTAATACCAAATCAAAACAAACTAAAAAGTAACTCAAATATAACTAAGAAAAAATTAATAACAATTTTTATTCAATTATTTTACATCTTCGCTTGAACTAAAAATATTTACACAAAAAACAAAAGAACACAGTGCACTCGCTCGTCTCTTACACGTTAATATCACAAATATCGTCTCTGTCGATAGTTTAGGTCCTTATAATAAATACAACAGAAGTATACTGTCATACAGTCATTGATCACTGCAGACCTCGTCCTTCTCATCGTCCTTGCCACCTGAAATTACCGAAAATGAACATAAAAGAAACGATAACTAAGGAGTGCTAATAAACTTGAAATAGTATATGCTTTAAGCTACACATGCTGTGAATTATAATTTAAAAAAAGGCAAAAGGGATGTTTCACACGATTTAAGAGTTAATGCACTATTACAATTGATAATATTCGCTCACGTACCCATTCAATAGGATTATTGGCAAAGTAAAATAAGTATTGGAAACGGTGGTATGTAAAAATCGTAGAGCACTTACTTAGGTAAGGTAGGCCCATCGTCCCCGGCAGATAAGGGCAGCTTGTGACATGATTGAAGTTCTGCGACTGCATCTCTTCTTGGTCCGTCTCCCGATGGTAGAAGTAATTGAAGTTCGATACGATGACGGGTACAGGCAGCGCAATGGTGAGCACGCCAGCGATCGCACACAGCGAGCCCACGATCTTGCCCCACACTCCAACAGGCCTACGCGCCAGAAACATACTTTAAATAGCGAAACGCACCGCCACACGTGACTACTAACCAAACATACTGAGTTCAACTAATATCATGTTAACAAACATGAACGCTGATGATATTCATGCCTTACGTTCAATACTTACCGTCAATACTTACCATACCGGCTTAACTACTTATCAGTTACTACTAATAAATTAACAATCAACAGGAGCTAATAAAATTATCGTTGACTAATAATATATTTACCATAGTGTTAATATTGGTATGAGTATTCGCATTAAGCAACATGTAGTTCGCAAGCTGTACTCTTGTATTCATCATCATACATTCCCGCCAGCGTGTTACAGTATCACCGTAACCTTCGTGATGTTAGAGCAATGCAATTTAATATTTATCGCCAGCGATCACATCCCTGTGAGATATAAAACTTTGATACTGTAAACGTTACACAATAACAATTTGGCCTCGCAAATAACCAACAAAATAGTTTTTGTGATACGTTTTATTGCCAATGCCATACCTCACAGGATGCTACAGTTTAAAATTAAAATAAAAGTACCTAAGTGAAACACTAATCCTAAGATCTAGACAGAACAGTGCCAAACATGAACAGTGACGATCGTTCTCCAACCTACACTAACGACTTTACAGTCATGCAATTGATAATTTTACGTCTAAACGTAAAAATATAACTTAATGTATCTATCGAAAATGGCGTATGAAAGCTAATGATCGAAAGCCAATGACATAAACAAGCAATGAATCATTCTGAACATCAATTTTACATAGTAGCATCTGTATATAAAATTTACCGCCAGGGACAGCGCAGGGCGTTTTGACAAGTATACAGAGAGAGAGAGAAACATAGACATAGACAGGACGAGAGCGTGCCGACACAGTGGCATACAAGCCATTCGTTACTAATGCACGCTGTAAACAAGTAATATACTGAATTTGATATTGACGTGTGCGCATTCAATTGAGATTCCATTTTCGATGAGCTAATATTGGACAGTTCGTAATAGCCACAACATAACAACATCGATACAGTTAACATCATACAATACATCGAACGTTTAGCATAAGCGTTACGTAGGTGCGTACATCGGGAAGTGGATGTGTAGTTCATACACGGGGATGCTATCATTTCAACAGTGTGCTGCGCGGGCTGTTCTCTCTCCTACATTATATATAACACATAATAGGATACGCATTTTGAAGGGCGATGGTCACTCCGACGACAAGTGTCGTCCACAGACACGCAAGCGTACGTGCCTTTAAGTGGAAAATTTTACAACTCAGCTTCCATGTAAAATTTGAATAGTTCAGGAAGATAATGATGACACAAAGACTGAACAAAATAAATAATAACAAGACAAGGAACGTTGTCGAACGTGCAAGTCTCAGCATAAATGTGAAAAAAGTGTGATATAGTTTAGTTCTAAGCGAACCGACGATAAAACCAAACTGAAGCTAATGTGGTTACATGATGTGGCGAAAGATAATAATCACATTAAGGTTTAATAAACCATTGCAAGGTTGTGAAATAAAATGATATGAAAGGAGAACGAGAAGGCAATTATGAAACTTAGGGTGAAATCGCTGTCTCATACGTCATATCTCCGTATCCTACGGTCGTCATTGTCACGACCGCCCACCAAAAGGCGTCTGGTATGGATTTGAAGAAACTGTTCTCGCTGCCGGCCTCGGCGAAGTACACCGCCGACGAAAACAGCACCACACCTTGAAGAACAAGCACACACCAACGGAGAATACAGTGCGACATACAGTGGCGGGATTGCGAGCAGGGTAGCAGGAAGAGTAAGGAAGGCAATGGCCTGCAGGCTAGCGACAGGTGGAGGCAAACCCACCTCATGTCGCCATACCCGACGGTGGTCATGGTTATGACGGCCCACCAAAAGGCATCAGGAATGGATTCAAAATTAGTGCCTGTGATATCTTTGTCAGCGAAAAATACTGCGCTCGAAAACACGACCACTCCTGCGAACACAAAATATGATGTGCACGCTAAGGCACATTCTGCTGGCGACGTGCCGTACATGCCCAGCTTGAGTCTAACGGGGACAATATGTTATGGGCCAGCGGCGCCAGCGTTATGTGATTATGTTGATTCCCTGATGTCCGATTTCTTTTATCAGCACTATAACTTCAGTCTAAGTTGTATTTCCTAATTCCTAACTAAGTTCTAATATTGTTTTTAAAAGATGTGCATAAAATACAGGCTAGCCAAATAAGAGATCGTTGTTCTGTGGACAGAACTAATGGGAAAAAAATTACCAGTAGTTCTTCCAACAGAACTACTCAACAGAACAGGTGGGAATAGACGGTTCTGTTTATTTTTTCCTTGAACTTCAATTCATTATTATCTACCATACTTTATTATATATCACATACGACTAAATATGTGGTATAATCATTGGTATAATCGTGGTATAATCACTAAATATGTGGTATAATTGGTTATACATAATAAGTGCCTATTGAGGAACACTAATAATAGTTTCATAATAGGTATTAGTTTTTCCTCACTAGGCACTCGGATATTTGGATCATGATTTTATCTTAAGTCAATAAATAATAAAATAATTATTATTAGCAGTTGTCTATTGATAGTCACACACACATATACACAACAACCTGGTCATTTTATAGATACAATATGCCAAATATCTCAATTTTATTACAAATACGCCACAATCGTAGACCTAGTACGAGTACACTAAAACAAAATTAACAAATTAGACACGACATTAAACTTTTCATAATGCTAATTTTCCTTTTCTGGCGAAATTGTACTATCCGAGCCTGTACTGCTCTTATTTGACCAGTCTGCGAGGTATGATTCTAACATGTAATATTATACTTTTTAAGTTAATATTAAAAATAACAAGGGACTTACCGATGAACAGGAAAAATATCAATAGGCCGAGTTCCCGCATTGAAGCCTTAAGTGTGCGACCCAAGATCTGCAGACCTTTGGAGTGTCGGGAAAGCTTGAAAATACGGAACACCCTCACAAGACGGATCACACGAAGAATGGCAAGACTCATCGCCTGATTGGTCGATTTGTCTTGAGGAGATACAGGTGCGCGGGGTAGATTCAATGTATCCTCTTCTTCGGCAACCACCGTCGCCAAAGTGATGAAATACGGAATAATGGCAATAATGTCAATGATATTCATGACGTCTCTGAAGAAATTGAACTTATTCGGACAAGCCAAAAATCGAACTATCAATTCGAAAGTAAACCAGATAATACAGAGCGTCTCGATGAGGAAGAAAGGGTCGGTAATGTCGGGTACTTCATCCTCTTCAATCTTGGTGCCATTGGTTGTGGTGTTGAATACCTTATAATGTTTGAATTCAGGTAAAGTCTCCAGACAGAATATGACGATGGAGAGCAGAATTACAAATACCGAGATGATAGCAACAACGCGCGCGGCCTGGGAGCTTTCAGGGTATTCAAAAAGCAGCCAGATTTTACGCTGGCGCTCATTGGAAGGCAATGGCTTTTCTTCTTCCTTTATGAATCCCTCATCCTCCCTGCAAGCGATTTGACGGGGTTACCAATGTTATAAAATTCTCATAAACATACGTATTTCAAAAGCCTGTCGCACTTTACTTACCGGAATTTGTTGGTCGCCTGTTCCCCGAGCTCATAAAACTTAATTTCTTCGGAAAACACATCCAATGGGACGTTTACGGGTCGTCTCAACCGACCACCGCTTTGATAATAATATAAGATGGCGTCGAACGACGGGCGGTTTCGGTCAAAGAAATATTCGTTCCTACAAGAAAATGTTATAGTACCGTAAATCACAGTTGCACTACTGTATTCTACTTTCTAATTAATTTGCTAGACTACAACGCAACAGTTTAGACCGAAGCGCAACTTTCAACAACACCATCAATAAAATGAGACGAGTTTTCAAATCGGTTAGTTAAGGCACGTTAGATCAAGCTGAATTGAATAATATTAATTGAAATAATACAGACCTGAGCGGATCGAAGTACCGAATTCTCCGAGATGGGTCCCCTAGTAAAGTCTCGGGGAATTGGTTTAGTGTGCGTAGTTGGGTCTCGTACTTGAGCCCGCTGACCTGTAAATAAAGCACACCCGGTTATAGCGTAAGTATTTATATACATCTTATTGAATCATTCTAAGCAAAGCAGCCTGTATGCTATAGCTTGAGAAGTTCCTACGTGACACACACATGGTCTTCGGGGAAAGGAGGCCGAAAGGCAGCAGAGGTGGCGGCGGGTGTGCCTGGGTCATGGATTAGGTACTAGGTGGAAGCGTCAGTACGCCCGTCGTCTCGGTTCGTGGTAAGTTATGTCTACGCTCCGCGACGCCTTAGAAAAAACATACATATGACTATACGAAGATGAGATCGTCAATAAGAAAAAACATTAGTGATAGGTTTGCTAACCGATGAAACTAGTGCACACTTTGAGACGTAGTTTTTTACTGAAGAAATTAAAGGAGTCTAGTTAGAGTGCGAGACTGTTGTGTGAGCCACACATTTGTTACTAGACGCTGGCATTACGCAGGTCGTTAGTTACATATTTAAGGTATCATTGCTTCACACTATTCTCAAACCTGCTAACAATATTAGTTTCCGATGCATAGCAGCGTACTAATATTGTTAACAGGTTTGAAAATAATGTGAACGATAGACCCTTTCTTGGTGAAAGGAGTTCATCTCTCGCAAACACTGGATCGGGTAGTTGGGAAGGTGGGAAAAGTAGGTTTTCGTATGTATTAACCAATGGCTGTCTTATTCAGTTAAAAAAATAAAAAGTACCAAGTCAAACAAAAAGTAACGAAATTCTTTTTGTGAATAAATACATAGAAACACCCAGATCAATGCTAATATATATATAACTAGCTGTTGCCCTTGGCTCCGCCCGCGTGGATGTCGATTATCGCGTTGTACGACTCTACTCGATTCACTACTTGCCTCTCTATACTACTTTTCCTTGCTGTCATGACAACGGAAATTGTTAGAGATATTAGCGCCAATGTATAGAAATTTACCGGATCAATTGAGATTTATGATTATTACTCCGCTCCCATGTATGGTAGCGTGATGATATATAGCCTATGTTACTCCTAGATATTGTAGCCTTTTAGAGGTGAAATAATTGTTTAAATCGGCCCAGTACTTTTTGAGCCTATTCATTACAAACATACAAAAATAGGTACAAATCTTTCCTCTTTATAATATTAGTATAGATATTCATACACACAAAAACCGAGCGGGAATCAAAGGCCCACTCCCTGCGCCACAGCTGAATGCTGTATCAGTACATCGCAAAGGACGTCAGTACTTTATGCCTACTAATGTATTATTTATTGTAATGTGTTTTAAAATTATGTGTTTATGCTCAGAATGATTCTGGTAGTCTGGTAAAATTTGAAAGTAGAACATAATCTCGCTTTTAATTTCGATTTATATTTCAAATTTCTTTTTCTTATAGTACCTATATAAGAAAAAAAATTGAAATAAGAACGATAAGCTTATTGGCGGCAATAATTTAGATAATGTTCGTACTTTGTTTAGTAAATTATTAAAATAAATATTTTGTGATATAAATTCTGTGATTTAAAAATGGGTTTAACAATTGAACGATTTGATTTAATAAAGGCATATTTTATGAATGGAAGAAGTGCCACAGTGCGGTACAGAAACAAATATCGTCATCGTAATTTCCCCCGTCTTAAGTGGTTCCAAATAATGCTTAATAACCTTAAACAAGGTGGTTGTTACCGCAAAACTAAACTATTAATTCCACGTATTTGTGGCGACGATTTAGAATAGCAATTTTGACCTATTTTGAGTCATTTCCCGCTAATTACACAATTACAAATTAGTAACTCCACAATGACTGTCATTTCCTATCAAATATTTTATTCATTCCATCCCATTATTAGAAGAATTTGTTTCGTCATGTTCTATCATAAGTTTTTAAATAAAATACTCTGTCCTTCAAAATACTGCACCAACAATTAATTCGATCATAATCGAAATAATTAACATTACTGGTCACAAACTAATCCTTTCCGAAGCGCATCGTCAGGTGAGTTTTTCATTTAATTGTTGGTACAGTATTTTGAAGGACCAGTATTTTATTTAAAAAAATATGACTCAACTCTGAGGACTTTAAAAAATGGAGCTCCAGCTTATAATAGCCGTATAGTAAAAGAGATTTTGATTGAGCAGCTTGACGACAATTTAGTGCAATGCATGGTCCTATTTCTTGGCCAGCGAGAGTCCTGGGTCTTACCCCCTTAGATTACTTTCTTTGGGGGTATGTCAAAAAGGATATATACAAATCGATGTCAAATTAAAGAATCGGGAATTTATGATTAGTGCTCCACTTCCTTGGTCCTTATGACTAATGTAATGATATATAGCCCACGAAACTCACACATAATGTGACTTTCTATTTGGTAAAAGAGAGTGTTTATACACTATTACATCTTACGCACTGTATTTTCAGTTTGTAATTTCCCACCTGTCAGATATTTTTTTTAAAGGATTTAGGAGACTTTAGTCTTTGCACACTGATCATTACGCTATGGTTATGATCTTAATTTAAAACAACTCATCAAATGTCTCTGTCACCTACTAAAACTATTGCAATTCATATGGGTGCTTAAGCTATTTGTTTTAGTCGGATACTATGTGCGAGTTTTAAGTTGGTTACTTGTTGGGTACCCAATATCGCATACGGAGATACGTCAAAAGTTTATTATGTCTGACTCGCCTACTCCTCCCAAAAATGTAAAAAACACAACATTCAAACAAACAAACATAAAACAAAAAACAAATCTTTCCTCTTAATAATATTAGTGTAGAAATGTGACATTGCTGCTCGACAAGTTCGTACGTGAACAACGGGAACGAAAGGCAGCGTGGGTGGCGGAACAAACGCACTGGACGTAGGTCATGATGTCTGTAATCGAACCATGATGTGTAATTTAAAAATTTAATTCAATTTATTTAATTGAGTTCAATAAAATTAACGCAATATAGTAGATACAATTCAATTCATTTATTGCAATTTATTCGAATACAGTCAGTTCAATGAGCAGTTATCTAGTAGGTATTTATAGCTTTCCTAAAGACGTACTAGATGGCGCAGCAGGCTTTTTGGTAAGTAGAGTCTATTGTCACATCTAGTGTTCCCTAATTTATGGAAAAAATGTTCTTCAGTTTTCGGAGTATATTATGTAGAATGTCCCCTCTGTTGGTGGCGAATTCGCCTACGGTCAACTCACTTACGGTTTATTCAACTATGTTTAATTGAACTAATAGTTGATTCACCTACTGTATATCAATGATCAATATTTGTAGCCTACATAAGTAACTTTAATTCTTATTACGAGTATTATTATCAGTCAGGAGGGTTCTTTGTATCATGTGTCTACGCTTCGTAACGCTTTAGACAGGACAGGACGATTAATTTGCCAATAGGATGAAATATGGGACACCCATGTACTAAGTTAATTTAATCGTTACATTTTTAGCTACAGGCTTCTTCTATGGCCTAGACTGAGAGTGTTTAGAAAAATTCAGCCTTTTGTTAAAAGCCATTCACATAATCATGCATCTACAATGTTCACCAATTACTTGTTCAAATATACTTCCTTCCTCCAAACTCTTCAAAATAAATCACTACCACTATTATTACAACATTAACATGCTTGGAGTGGATGTTCATTGCAAACTGAATTAATTAGAAGTGTATTAAGAGCAGCATGAAATTTTTTTTTGTAAAGACATTTATTCACGACAGAGCAGTGATCTTTCTTCGACGAGTCTATGGCTGATTATTTCGGTTTTATATTAAATTTTATCGGTTCAATACTTGACCACAGCTCAACTTGTTTCCACGGGTGACTTAGATACTTCCAAGTTAGCCACTGGAGTTAATGTCCACGCGACAATATTTCTTTTTATCTGATGAAAAAATTTCTGGTAGTTATTATATAACAGTGAACAAATATAGGTAGAGTAATGACTCTGCCTATATTTGTTATATAGAAGCAGCTTATCGCAGTTATATGTCGTAGCAGTTATCTGTTGTATAATAGAAGCAGCAGTATGTTTTGCATAATACACATGTTCACTTCTCGAGGAGAATGTTAACATCTCTGGGATGGCTTTGCACAGTGCTTATTAGATGCAATCGATAAGCTCACAGCGGCATGCATTGTTAGTCCTCAAACTACTCACATTTTAGAATCTCTGTAGTTGCGCAGTGTCATCTCTCTGTTTTATTTTACCATTTACGAGTTTTATAATAAGCTTCTTCAATTAATCCCTCCATCTTCCTTTATATTCAGAATAACGCATGGCAGATTACTATGTCACTCACAAAATAATATCGCTTCTAACCAAGCGGTTTGGAAATTAATTTCCTTATCGCACGGGAACGAACTGTACAGGAACGAAATGCTCTACCCACAGACGTGATTCCTACTTCTTACGATCCCAGATTCTTTAAGCGCAGTGAAAAATCATTTGTCGAGGCCATCAACGTGATATTAATAATTTTTCATAATTTAGTAGTTGTTTTACCAACTTCCTTTTATACGAAGGTAACTCTTGCACAATTTCGCTGCTCAGTATTTTAAGCTAGAGGGTGATGCTTTATTTTGCGAGATTGTGGTACAATGAAATAGCAGAAACTGCAACCAAAGGGGTTCAGTCTATTCGAGACTAGTGTGTGTAAACGCACAGACAAACAGATTTACAGACAATAATTCCAACAAACATTGTTTAGGCTTCTATTATTTTACAGTAATAAAGGGCACCAATAATAGTTTACCTCAGATCATTCCATGTACTGACAAGAGGTAGGTTACAATTTTATTATTTGCATAGATAGATATCTGCAGACTAATACGTAACGTAATTGGTGTATCATATAGCTGTGGGCAACACGTCATGAGATGTTGCTTCCCTTCTGCATGGATCATTGGAGTATCACGCACGAAGATTCGAGCAATATAACGTGTTACAGAAAGGTGTGGTCATATTCAACCCTTAAATAGTCTGCAGATATCAGATCTCTCTATGCAAATAATAAAATTGTAACTAACCTCACACGCTGTTGATGGCGACTTTATATTCATACATATATTTACATTCAAGTAGTCAAGTTTTCTATGTGCGACGTAAAGTTATTTTATCCCTAAGATAAAAGGAATGGTAATGTATCAGTAACGGAAGTTATAATGGGTATATTTATGTCTTCAAAAATGTTGTGGCGAGTACATTTTCACATAAATTTATATGTACTTTTATGTTCATACCTAAATATAACATCAGTGATTCGGACTTCGAGTATGAAATATAGTTTAATAGTATTTGATACTCGTATTTGAATAAATTTATGTTTCAGTATTTGAAATTATTCATAGTTAATAAGTAATTGAATTTTAAAAATGTGCATGCTAGCGCCTCTGGAGGAATAAGAACCTTTCAAAGTAGAAGTTATTCGAATGAGTAAATTGCTTACTACTACTGAGTGCAACCGTAGTGTAAAGTAACATTTACAACACAACAGCTGGCACTTGACGACTACATGCGTCTGCGCACCGGAACTCGCTCTTATTCTCATGGGAACATTTAAACATACATATTTACAAGCATTAACCAAGCACCCATTAACTTTCTTCACATCGTTATACATTATATTTCTTTCGGAAGTGTAGATCTTACTGTGCTGCGTGACTGGGCGTATCCAAAAATACATTTAATTGTGTGTTTCCCAAGGGCGGACCGAGTTGTACTGCAGCTTTTATGAAGAGATTTTAATTAATTTTCCGTTATAAACCTCAACCGCGAATGGTTCCATGTTTTAAGGTCGGGTTGCTTTTTTATATTGCGGCTGGACTTGACGTATATCGGTGCAATGCGTGCTAATAGGCGCTGTTCGACTACGAGCTGTGACTAATTTAGTAAAACGTGTTATGCTTCTACTCTTTTTCTGATTCGTGCCATTTTTGAAGCAAATTCACTATAATTTTTGTGTATTCTGTATTATTTTCTATAAAGTACTTATTAACTTAACAATAAATTTGTAGAAATGTGTTATGGAAATAAACAATTTTTTTTTAAAAAAAAAATCCTACCTACCCATACTTCCTGAAATATTTCATTTCAAATAAAATAATTTTCAGTCAGCTAACAGATCAGTGAAGGTGTTGTATTGTATATGTTTACCTACTCGAAACTCAGGGTTATTGTTCATAGTACACCTCGTCCGTTCACCTGGGTGGACCACGAACATAATTTTTTGTTAGTGGATCACCTTAGTCCACCTGGGTGAACCACAAACACAATTTTGTGTTCGTGGTCCACTTCATTGTGTATGTGACCTCTTTCCTTAATGAATTGCATACGTATTATGATCTCTGTAGTGTACTTATTTATGATTAAATTATTATTATTAATTTTGTTTTTCCAGTCCCATACATACGCCACGAGACCAGAACTACATGAAATAGTTTATTGAAATAATGTATTACTACGTAGCAATGACACTAATTATCACAAATAGTTATAACATCCTAATCGTAAAGTATTAGAGATCAAATTTGCGTGTTTATTATTCTATTTCTTAAAGAAGCATAATTTGTCTGATAAGCTCATATAAGTTGAAGAAACCTTAATATTAGTTGAAGACGGTCCAAATTCGTTTGTTTTTAGGGTGGGTCAGATAATGTTGACAACAGATTGTACTGTGCACTTTTAAGTTTAGGTACTATGCACTTGTTTATTAAGTTAGCCGGTTTTACATTACTTTTTTATTTACTGAAGTTTAAGTTTTAAGTTGGAAAAAAATAAAGATATTGTGCATTTAAAAACATCTCTTTATGGGTAACCATAGTGACACGTAGATAGACCAACCTTATTAAATTAATCAATTACAATTAAAAATAAAAGACCTATTGTAATTTAGACTAGATGGCGCTGTGTGATATGTTGAAAAATATTTATTTATTTATTACCAGAATTTTCGCAGGTGAACCACGAACCATATTATTTGAGATTTTTTTTTTTAAAAAAGTTAGTTGGTCCACTAACAAAAAATTATGTTCGTGGTCCACCCAGGTGAACTGACGAGGTGAACTATGAACAATAGTCGGAAACTCAGACCACCAGTTGTAACCTCAGTTGTAATAGTGCTGGATGAAATAAAATAAACGTTTTCACATTTACTTCATTAATCAAAGTTCTCCTTGGTGCTAAATTCTTGGACTAATTAGCAATATTTGGATTTCATTCGTCTAATAATCTACGTCATAACTTAAAGCTTCCTATGATAAATTAGAGCGTAGTAAGCGGAATCTGGAATGTAAGCCGAAACGCAATCAGTCACGGCCTGAAAACTTCTATAAGCGAAGTGCGTCTATAACTCCCACGCGCTAGCCATAATGTGTTGCATTTACATAGGCGATTTGTCAAAACCGTATAATGTAAAGTGCATGCTTCACTGTTATTAACCCCGGATAACGTCCGGACCGTTTTTATCTACGCCAGAGCACCAGAATCAATCGGCCTTGTGGCATACTTTTATCGATCGTTTACATAGACTAAATGCATGAAAATCAAATGAGTGATTTTCTTATTGCCGGAATCATAAAATCCGGACTGGGAATCGAGATATTTTACTTAGTTTAGAAACATAGAGACAATAAGATAATTTGGTTAAATAATATATTATTATTATTTTCTTTGTTACTATTAGTAAGTACTCAATAACTCATTTGCTCATTCTGTAATTTCAAATGTCTAATTTACTGTAAATTAGACATTTGTAGTATTACTTTTATTATGACATAATACTTATATAGTCTCTATGTATCAACTAAGTAAAATATATTTTAGTTATTAAAATTATATTTTCTAAAAAGGAAATCGAGCTGACGTTGCCATAGTAAACTCGTGCAGTTGTTTTTTATAGTTTCGATCAAAAATTATATTGCAGCGTCTACGACTTGCTCCAGAAAACAGCGCATTCTTTATGCGACCACGCGACTCTTTTTATTATGTAGGTATAAATCGACAATCACACTTCGAGTGCATTTTACTGCGTCGCTTGTCGTTTGCACAGCTTATGGTAGTAACACCTAAACTCCTCTGTTTGTCGATGTACGAGTATTACGAAACTTTTTTCATTTTATATTTCTCTATTTTTTTTCAATAAGGTAGATCAACAACTTTCTATGTGTTCTTTTAGTAACAGGGGAATAATTGTTCATAAACTGGTGGCATGTTGACCCGCTTGGCTATTGCAAATTCGCAAAGTCTACGACATTTTCACACCACCCAGTTATAACGGAAGAAACAAGCGGATAATTTTATTTCTAGGAAAGTGATCATCTGCGCCTTTTCGAAATCGCATTCAAATACATCGATATTGATATGAAGTTTGACCCTTATTATAGAAAATAGTCTTATGTACCTACAGTTTTCCGTTTTGCTTGAAAGCAAAGCGCACAAAACCGGTACGATATTTGTCGTTTCGTCTATGCTCAAATCTAAATGAAGTTTGTAAATTTGGTAAAATGGTTTTGTAACCCATTTAAATGTTCCATCACCTAAAAACTGCAACTCTTTAGCTTGTCTTGCCGCTCGACAGCCTGCATCTGAAGAAAAAATTTTAAATCTTATCCAAATTGATGATATAAAACCGTGAATTGAATAGAATTTTCATAAGATTCACGGGAAATCAAATATTAAAATTGACTATAAACTGATGTCATGATGTCAATCACTTAAATTTATTTAATATCTGACACTATGAAGTGGCCAGAATGATCTTTAAGTATCTCCAAAGAGATCTCTCTAGCCTATTAAATTTGGGTGTTTTAGTATTTGTGTTTTAGGAACCGGAGGGAAATTTTTAGTATAGTTGCCACACACAAACACAAACAATTTTTTGTAATTTTTGTTTTATTTGGGAAATAAGTTTTTGTTAAAGACAACCTTATCCTCTGGAAACTCAAAACACATTCAAAACAAGTTTGAAAAAATATGAGATTTCTTATTGTGAAAAATAAATTAAGTAGACTGGCACATCTTCGAAATAATAGCGCCATTCTAATTAAAATTTAAATATCGCTATTATTTCCAAGCAGTGCCCAACAGCAATAAATTTATTTTCTAAATCATGTATTGCTATTTTAATTTCATTACCTATCAATCTCTGACTAATATTGGGATGTTACTTTCGGTTTGGACGTGCTAATTTTAGTCTCTTTGACTAATTGTTGGAGAACTTGTGCCATAGACGGATTCTTACGCCCACAAACTTATTTAGTCTAGCGTGCCACCCTTAAAGTGCGCCTCCCCAATTTCAGGGGCCAAACTGGGACATCGTGGTCCATAAAGCTGAAGGCAGTTATCTCGAAAGAGATGGCCGGGGTCTGCCGGGGGGCGAAGGATATGTTGGTTACTATATCACCTCCGGCAACTAAGGACCCAAAGACGGCGTGCGTTTTAGTCGGACATAGCCTCCCCAACCAGTTCTGGCGGTGGGTATCCATGGGTGGGTGGTTTTCGATGAGAGATGGTTTCGGTGGGTTTCGCACTATAAAAAAAAGCGTGCCACCCTTCAACATGATTGGTTGTACTTATTTCTTCCCGTAGGCAACACCTTTCCTTTATGAATTTAATATCACTTAGCCAATAATTATCAAAGTATAAGTTAAATTTGTTCATTTTGTCACATTTGGGCATTGCGCTTTTTATATATTTGTAGCCAGACCAACAGAATATGTTTTAAAGGCAATCGAGCCAACCCAGCGCATCTCGCGACATGTCGTTTTTGAACTCTAGACTTTATTCCTAATATCTCGGCCTTCTTAAATAGGCTATTACAAAATGATAAAACATCCTTTTATGGTTGTTTTCGGAAAAACTTTTTGAATTGCGTTCATAGCCGAATTCTCGTAATCAAGTATAATTTTTTTCGGATACCACGTTGAAAATCTGTTTTTAATTAATTCGAGTAATATCTCGAAGGTTTTCTGAGTTTTACTGTGAAAAAAATAAAAAAATAGAGGAACAATTTGTTTTCTAACGTTATTATGTCCGTGAATTGAATTTTGTGAAAAGGGTGAAGGACATGATCTAAATATGCCATCAAGAAAAAAGTGGTCAAACTGGTGTAGCATATTTTCAACATCAGGAGAACAGAACAGCAGAATTTTCATCGCCTCATCTATATCCTTGTAGTCAGCCAATATAAAAGATTCAAACTTTTTTGGTATTTAGTTACTAGGGACGTAGGAGATTTAGTGGTAGTAGTAGATATTTATGGGCCACTGCCAACGGGTAAATATGGGATGAATTATTATATATTAGTTTTACAAAATTATAAAAATGAACTAATCTTTATTATTTAATAATAACTAGGTAGTAGTGAAAAAAGAAGAAACAATCCATTTACGAAGCTGGTTACAAAAGACGATTACGAAAGTGGTCTATTTTTTCTTACTTAACAACTGCTTATGAAAGAAAGAACAAAAAGACAATTTTCATAACTGGTTATAAAAATACTTATATAGTACGTGCAATTTCAACAATATAATCCAATCTCTCATTAAGTATTTTGACCGTCTCCTTTGAAACTCAAAGAATGTCATGAAACGAAACTATAAAATTATTTACTAACAAGACATCGAAGCTGTGATAAATCAACAGGTAGGTACCGTACTAAATTATGAGTCGTTGACCAACGTAAAGGGCAAATTAAACAGGATTATCACGCGACCGAGCTCTGGGGGTGAAATCGATAAAAAGTAACATGAAATTGACTTAAAACGTTATGTAATGATTTAAAGAATATCTGAATCCCCGTGAAGTTCTCCAATACATCCTTTTGTATAGGGCTTAGCCTACGCCTCGATTTATTAGCAATCAATGTTAATTCCATTGGCACGCAAAGCTTGCACTTTGCAAATTCCAGGTTCGCTCTTACGCTTTTTCTTCCTAATGTGGCTTATCTTTTCTTTCACGAAAGCGACTGCCGTGTGACCTTGCAACCACAAGAGAAAAGACTGCGCCGCCGGCGGTAAGAGCTTCATCCGGTAATCAGCAGTATAGGCCCTGAAGGTCTCAGCAGTGTACCTTGCACTTTACAGTCGAATGTACTAGCGCCACGCACTACGTCAATTAGAACGCTGTTTGAATATAAATTCTACAGACTGTTAAATTTTTTACAAGTTACAAACCACTTGTACGGAACTCGATCGTTGTTACAACAGCCAGATGAGTTATTAAACTCCAATTACTGTCTCAAATTACAATTTACTTCTTAAGTGAGGCCAAACTTTCAGCTTCAAAGATAAAGTGCTAGATTTTCTTTAACGATAGCTAGGTTGAAAGCTCGGAGATCGGATTACAGGAGTGAAAATAATTGCGTTCAAGCCGAACTTACTGACTATTTAAGATAGTTAAAACTGAACTGTGTTGTCTACTCAAATAATCATTTGGTAAATAATTCGAAAAATCAAAGCTTGTTTAAATTTTCATTAGTTGACTGAACGCCTAAAATGTGTAGTTTTGTTTGGCTTGATTACAATTATTGTGATTGGTGAAATTCATTCTAAAATGCTTTCTGAAACCAATGCTATTCGTCGCTCCAATCGTTAAATGAATGTTTGGTAGTGCCAGAAGCGTGGCGTGGCGGCGGACCATAAACACCTCAGCTTTGATGGCTTAGTGAATGTTGAGTGTGCTGACCAATGCCACATCTCATCGTTCTTAATTAACTATATATAACTTTACCAGCTGCGCTCCGCCAGTGTGAAATACTCATAACGTTTTCATAAATCACATAACCTATTTCCGAGATCGCCAGGAGAAAGAGATAAGGGACCCCGAGCTCTCAGGTGCAAGCTGTAGATGCATTCAGGACAACAATGATGATTAAACGTGTACTAATGACCGAAATATAAACAGTCGCTGCGACCGGAGTACAGCCTCCAGCTAATATTGCTTGCACTTAGCGGATCTCAACTCTCAGCCTTATGCGATTTTGGCACACATTATAGTCACTACATAGTGTTACGAATGTCACCACTCATGACGTAAGCCATCTATAATTGAAGCATGTGATAATTTCGACTAGAATCTTAACAACCGCATTGGTCCAATGAGTGCAGCGATGGACTGCCGTTCAAGAGGTTGACGGTTCGAGCCTCTTCATCACCTGTAAGGGTATTTGTGATTTTTAATATTTCTGGAAATTTATTCGGTAAGTAAGGTGGGAAATTCTTAATTAAAATACTAGCAAGTGGTAGAATATTCTTGGAGAGAAGCAAAAGTTCTGAAATTGAACTCTTCAAATGGAATGAACTAGAATATTGTAAATAAAGAGAATCCAAATTACGATTGTAATGACGATCGAAAAGACTATATAGGGAAATTAGGAATTCCAAAAGATTCTGTATAATATATATACAGCACCGGGTGCGCCAAAAGGCCGTTAAGTCTCAGTGGCCGAAGTAGAAACAAGAGGAAGAGGAAGAAGAAGAAGTAAAGTGAAAAGTGCAAGTAGGAGTGCTAATAAAAAGAGCAAGTGAAAGTGCTAGTGGTGCATGTGCAATAACTGCACGTGCTGTGAACCATAGTCGCTCAATGAACGTCGGCATTCTAGAGACTGTGT
This sequence comes from Pelosia muscerda, assembly GCA_963691645.1. NCBI lineage: Eukaryota > Metazoa > Arthropoda > Insecta > Lepidoptera > Erebidae > Pelosia > Pelosia muscerda. The sequence goes on along the minus strand of OY829098.1, from coordinate 21,066,025 downwards.
GTAAAGACTGCAGTGCAGTACAGTCCTCTAAGTGTGTACGAGTGCCTCGGACAATAGGCTGTGTGTACGCTAAAGACTGTTGGTGGCTTGAATAAAGTGTAAAATCGCTCGAGGTTGTTTACTTCCAATCCCGAAACCCGCTTACCGTTACAATAGTATAAAAGACAGCAGTCGTTCCACTGTCTATCCGTCGATAGTCTTAGTTAGATCTTAAAAATGTTGCGATGAATTTTTATGCGGATTTTTAATAGACAGATGATAGTAATGTGATTATGGCGCTTACATTTCAGCCAGTACAGTGTTTATAAAGTAAATAAAATAAAATATATTTAAAATAAATGTTGTAAAATAATGAGATGCCTAGATCAAAATAAGTTCTACGGAAACGTGTTCCTTTCAAAAGAAACATGTAGAAGTGTTTTACCAGTTAAAAGTTTATACATTTTTCCTTGAATTTTTCAAGTGAAGACACGACAAGATATAAAACATTCTAATTCTATTGAAAGCGGCGGCGTGCGGCGTCCTATACAAATTTCATACCAGAGAGGGCACTGCTTGCAAGTATTGGAAATACTCTGCGCACAAAAACTGTAGGTATAAAATGTGAAATAGATATTGAACAGTTGATTAAAACAGCACGGTAGTGTACGGTGCTCCATGATAGTGGTTGTGAGTACGACAGGGTGTTATAAGTAGTGTTATGAATACCACGTGTCTGTGTGTGTGTCTGTGTCTGTGTCTGTGGCTCGAACGGATGAACCGATTATTATATAGTTTTTTTATTGGAAAGATGAATAAGTCAAAAAGGGTTCTTAGCTATGTTTGATAAAAATTGCTCCAAAATTTTGTAAATTGCCATTTTGTGCACAAAATGGCAATTAACAAAATTATCACAAGTCCCTCAATATGGGTGTCAAATGAAAGGGCTTAACTAGTAAAAATAAAATGTAAGATGACTGCCACCCCCTAAATGACGCATTTGCTTTTTATATTTCACTAGTCCCACCAGTATGGGTATCAAATGAAAGGGTTCGTCTCTGAGACTTGATCTTGTTAGCCGTTAGCCCTAGATCGTTTAGAAACACGTTGGAATGCTTTATAAGTTAAAGATCCTCGACACGATAACGCTTGAATTATTTATTTGACATTTTGGAGGTATTTTTATACTTTAAGAGGAAAAACGGCACTGACGTCCGTCTTCTAGAACTTATTCTAACAATAAATAGTCCTTGGTTTATATAAGTTCGATCCTCAATCCAGTATTGTTGAAACCACACGGCCGTCTTGGGCTAACTGTTGCCGAGGGTGAGGCAGCCTCTGGCATATCACTTACTTCCCAGCTGGCCCAGGGACTTCGAAGGCTTCCTCGGTTGTGAGACTTTGGTGTCCACACACATACCCCTTATTATTGTCTCGATGGCGTTACATACAATATTTTTTTTAAAAATGTGCACCTCTCAGGGCCTTTTTAAGCCCATGCCAACCTCACATACGGTACATACACCCGCTGATTGACAGACGACTTTAGTACAGAGTTTTCATTTGGGTTTTGAAGCTCATGTCATCCGACTTTCTAAAAGTCGCTCCCGCCGAAGCCAAGATAAGCCAAATATGAACAAAAGGAGAAGAAGAAAAGAGTAGGAGAGCGGACCACCCGACACTCCACGGCTGCAACCGATGTTCACCCGATTTAGATCCCGGGGTTCACTTACTTTTTCCATTTGTTTTGGTTTTGCTTTTCCTGGAGTGACTGCCGTCTCACCTCTCAACCCCGAGAGTACACTCTGCACCAGTCAGTCTTATCGGTTAATCAGTAGCTTACAGATCTGACTTACGCCGCGAAGATCTTGATGGAAACCTATAGGTACAGTCAATTAATAATGCAGTACCTATAGCTTTCAAAGTCAACTTTCTTGTAATTACTTGAAGTTCCACTTCAATGTTGTTTTGCATTCGTAATTATGGCTTATATGTGAACTTGACACCTGGATACTTTCTGTTTCAAATCAATAACAGCTATGTGTGAATAATGTGCACACTTGCAAGTTTTCTTGTGATGCATTTTTGGAATTCCTTACTATTTTCAGTATCGATTGTGTAGTGCAGGTGTTAATTGATGTAATGATGTATTCTGTGAAAATACTTTATAGGTTCAGTATAATAATATTTAAATTGCGGAAAAGTCGGGCTCAAGACAAGTATAAGGCGTTATGTTCGGGTGTAGGTATAATGCTTCTTCACAATATAAATAAACATTATAATACAATCAGATACTGCAGTTACGCTTTTTATTCATGCAAACTAAGCTAAGTCTGAAGGACATACTTTACTTTGCATATTATTATTTACTTGCGGTAATTTTGATCATGAGTCTTCTGCTTCTGGTACTTTTCAATCGCGAAACGAGACTTTTTGACTTATTTATTGACATAAATTAAAATTTTTGATATCTTTTTTCAAATAAACAAAAATTTGTTTGTGCATTAATAGCTAGGTACCTAGTTATCTTTTAAAAGTACCTACGATTATAGTTCTCTCATAGTTGGTGAATTTCCATGACCTGTCTATTAAATTCTTATGAATTCTCACTGTGTGTGTTCTACCGCCTGTATAATGGCATGTGTTCAGAAGAATCGTTTGACATGATGCCCACACCTATTTTCTATCATCGCACCGCTCGCCATAGAGAGGGAGTTCATCCTGACACATTACGACCGGAAACGGTGCGCACTGTGCGGTATGAAAGGAGTTTAATCCCGCGCACGCTCAAGCTGTGGAATGAGCTCCCTGCCGTGGTTTTCCCAAGCGACTACAATATGGGGTTCTTCAAGAAGGGCATTAGAAGGTTTCTACAGGGTAGGCAGCACGTGTGTGGCCTCTGGTGTTGCAAACGTCCATAGGCCACGGTGACCGCTTCCCATCAGGTGGGCCGTGTGCTTGTCTGCCACCTAAGTAGTATAAAAAAAAAGAATTTATCTATTAATTAAGCATCTCCCAAGAGATACTTTCTTTGAAAAGAATTGTTTGTAACAGAAATACGGTGGTGAAGGGTTTTATTTTCTCAGAGTTCGACAGAACCACTGTCACCTGAGCCTTTCGGTTACCTGAGGTGAGACAGTAAGCAACAAATCCGTCGCACTCAGGAAATTAATGATAGAGAAGTCGATAGAAAAAAAATATATATAATAGCAGTTTTTTATGGAATACTCTCATTTTAGACTCGGAATTTCAGATACTTTTGGTTTTAGACAATGCTTTATGTGTATTATTTATTAGGGTATACATTTTAATATTATAACCACGGAATCCCTTTCAGAGACTCCTCGTCGATAAAATCTATATTATATATTCTCAAATTTAAAAAAATAATAGTTAGTTTGGTAGCGTTCACTTTAGTACCGTACTCAATTTTGTTTCACATAAATATATGCAAATGTAACAGAACGTTGACACAAAACAAAGCAATAATAAATTCGGTGCACTTAATATGGACTGCACCGAGTTTCCATGTTTAATACCTATGTGCGGTGTTATAATATATGGGTGTTTCTATGTATAATATGTATGTATTTACAAAAAAAGAATCTAAGTATGTTTATTGTTCTAGAATATTTATTTATTTATCATTTATTGCCAATTCAATCGGATAAAAAAAGTATAAACATCCGAATTCAGAACTTTCTCCTGTTTTAGAAGTCAGTTCAAAATAACATCACTATATATGATAAAAAATAGTACATGACACAATTTATCAATATTCATTTTGAATTAAATCGCATTATAATCTTTTCAGCGCACTTGATCATTAAGTGATTTTAATTTTACTGCAATTAGGCACATAAAGTTACCTGTAATCGAACTGTGACGTCGTCATTGCTATTCTTCACAATTGAGTTTTTAGATTACCTATCATTCGTTCTGTTAAGTAATATAAAATAAGTAATTTTATACTTTTACATAAGTAATTTTAAAGAGGTTTTCATGTCACGGAAAGAACAATTGAACGGGATCAGAATGCCACGCGGGCGGCCGTCGCAAGTTTCTAGACACGATACTACATGTAGAGATTTATTAATAGATATTCTGTCTATAAATAAATAAAATAGACGTTGTAGTTATTTTGTCGCATACTTAACATTAGTTTCGCAGACGAACTTTACGAATCCGGGAGGTTGACCTAAATCTGTCATAACTTTTACGCGACTACAACCAAGCTAAAATTAGGGAATGCTTCGTGTATAAGTGTGTGTATGGATATGTGTGCATACTGCATAGTGTGTGTGCTGTGTGCCGCCCGCGGCCTGAACCACTGAAATAAAATTGGACAATGGTTTTTACAAATGGTGATATTTCTGAGCGACTTTACGATGTAGTCAAAACATACTGGTGACTTATTACAATGCCAAGGTTAAGTGCCAAGGTCATTGGATTTTGATACAGTATTAAAATCAAACATGTCTTGCGAGAAAGCGGGTCAAGTGCCAGTTGGACTCGCATACAAAGGATTCTGTACCTATATGCCTAGTATGCCTAGTATGCCTAGTATGCCATATCGAACCACACATTGTCGGATGTTTACCACTGCGACGCATGTTACGCGTGATTTATCCATCGATTCAAACACTGTCGAATGTTTGCCACCGCGATTGAATTTATATATTATAGATTTATTGGAACTTGAAAAAAACAAGTAGCATATAATGCGCATCGTGGTTAAAAATATATGAAAGAGTGTAAATCGATGTAAACGCAATGAACGAAAGCGAAGTATTTCCATGAATGTACTGAGGGTCAGATTACAATTAAATGTGCTTACCCGGGGCAAAGTTCTAAGTAATTTAGTAACTAATACTACTACACAGCATACAGCCGTTTGACACTTCCTAACTCAGATAAAATAATAAACGGATGATCTTGTGCCCAATGTATCGTTACTAAACAATGAAAATGTTCTTGGCGAATTTCTAGCCGTACCTACTCGTAATAGCATTCCATGAATGTAATTCCCTTTTTCAAAAGCTGATTAAACATAGAAGTTTTTCCTGATACAAACAACAACGAATGCTGGGAGTGGGGTAAAAATCGTTTATTTTTAAATGGTTCACAATTTTTAAGCTTAATGGATTTTTAGTTTAATATTATTTAGGGCTTTTATCTCCAAATATCCCTAATGGCCATAGGCTTTCAATTCTTTCCCCACCCTCTACTTCTACCTCTAAGGGTCTCCTTCGCGAGCTTCCTCTACTATCATAAAACCTTTCATGCAATGACGGCTCTTCTGAGTGCTTCTGGTCTATTGCTTTTTCAGTACGTTATTAATTTGGTCACTGTATCTTCGGCGAAGACAACTCCGACTGGCCTTTCTATTTACCTGTGCCTTAAGGTGCGTACAAATTTGTGACATGAACAGCGGACCGGAAAACGTGGCATCAAGATAAAACGTTCAGTGTGACGGAACAACTTGTGGCACAATGGCACAAAAATAAGAAAAAAAATATCAAGGTAACCGTGGACGTATGTCATTATACCCTCGAATATATTATTTTCTTAGAGTAAGTGGCAAACAGCCACGGTTATCCTTGATATTTTCTCGCCTTACAGATTTGTAGGTTTTAGCATGTAATCATCATCTTCAATCATCCTAATTTGACAGCATCTGTGGCGTGGTGGTAGTGAACGTGACTGCTACACAGGACGCGCGGGTTCAATCCCCGCTGAGAGCAAATATTTGTATGCATGAATATGGCTATTTGCACTGGACTGGTGCGTACCTTAGAGAGCACGTTAGGCCGTCGTCGGTCGCGGTTGCCATACTAACATCTATGGCAGTCGTTACGGGTAGTTGGAGCCCTCAAAAGTCCGACTATCCTAACTAGAATTATAGGTTCCCCGCATGCTTAATGTGGTATGGAGTATGGACTGATTTAAAGTAGAAACATCTAGGTACATTATTAGGTACTATAAATGTTATAATTGAGCAAGAACTATCTCTACTACTACATTCTGCATTGTACAAGGCATCATTAGTAACATCTATAGTTTAGTAGTAATTCCCTTTAAGTGATTGATAAGATCTTTATATTAACACACTACACACTACTAAAGAGAATGCTAGTCATAATTAACGGTACATAATCTAAAATATCTACATTACACTTTTCAGACTAATGTCCAGCAATGGACTGCAAAAGGCTTTTGACACTTGCAATGATAGCAAAGCTAGTCAACAATGTCAATTGAATTACCATTAGGTACCAAGTAATTTTATCATACTATGTGAAAACTCCGGATAATAATCTGCCAAATATGAAGTGAAGACCGCGTACCTTCTATGATGAGAGTTCATGAAATTATGCATTAAGAGAAGAGTATAGTTACTTACGTTTATCACCACTCTTTCGCAGAAGTCGTGGTCGTGTTGAATTGGTTCGAACGTCAGTACCCCACCTTGGGGGGGCCTTCCAGGCTCTTCGTCTGTGTTGCACAATTTCGGCAGCGACCTGTACGGACAAAAATATGCCGTTAGAGATCTATGTCTACGCGTGGGTATAGGTTTGTATCCTACTTGTACATTATACATAATATGACAGTTTTACATGAAAAAATATTGATGATAATTATTCTGTTCCGCATCTTACTAAACAGTTTTTAATAAAATTTTGAAACTTGCTCTATGAGTTTTTTTTGAGATCGTATTTTTAGATTTGAAAGAGAAAAGCAGACTGGGTACCATACCCATAGCTTCACGAGGCTTCCTATGTGTCCCCTTGACTAACTGACGGCGCAGTGAAGAGGGGTGATAACAGATGCAAGAGGGGGTGTGATGTGGTAAATTTGTAGATAGCCTATGGTTAGTCGGAGAGCAAGGGTAATTATTATTATTGGGCAACACTTTGATTTAGGACTCTTGCGATTCTAGTCCCCACCGACCCCTAGTGGCTGATGGGGTGATTTCCGTGAGAACTTCTACATAAAAGAGAAAGATGTAATGGAACGTATGCACTTCAACCAGTAGTATTATTTATTTTGTGCTTGTTCTAGGTACTATGGGCATTTTTGTAGGTAAAATGGACTGATGATTTTCTAAAAGTATTAGGAAAAGAACACTGTCCATAAATACCTGTTCCTCCCATATTTTCCAAATTTATGCACAAAAAAAGTTTAAGTACATCATCTGTCACTCGCTTACCAAAAGGTCGCGATGATGATTTACTAGTGAGTAGTAACCGACATCTGCCATAAGAACTTGCTCAAAACGTCTAAGTAAGTACACTTGAATATTTTCTATTTATATACTAACCCTTTTCTATTAAATTACTCATGTAATTACGTAGATATACTGTTAGTTCCACATAGCACGTACAAATTCTTCGTGTTGGGCCAATTTGTTTAAGGCTGTCCACTGCGTAGAGCGTATAGATTTAGATTTGGATTTGGATTCACCTGCGCGCCTTTATAGCCCGAGAGCCCACGACCAAAACCATGTCTCATAGCAATACGGCAAAAACCCTATAAAATCGTTAGATTGTATGATTCTGAACCCGACTAGGTGTGTAGTAACGGTCGAAAGTGTAGCAACTGCGTGGGAGGCCATTTCTGCTGTGTCAAAAAAAAAAGACAGTCGGTATTATAGCAATACGTCTGATAGTGAAAATGTACATAGATTTTATAATTGTATTACGAAAAAGTTTGTTTTCAGACATTTTGCGCGTAGCATATAGCCTGAGCGCATTTTTGAAAATGTCAATAAATTTAGCCGACCTGTATCATAGCAATACGGATAATTTTTTTTTTCAAGTTTTCGTATTGCTGCCATGATTACCAAAAACCTGTTTTCAGACACTTTAAGTGTAGCATATACTCCCAAAAACGAAAATAACGTTTAACGTTTCGACGACGATTCCGAATCCGACAGCGATTGAATACGAGAATATTTTGTAACTTTGAATAAACCGTTTTTTTTCAACTTCATCCCAGTTTCCTTTTGTGCGATTTATTTCAGTTCTTCAAGTTCAATGTTACGGTTTCGGGTAAATTCTTTGTTAATTATCATCTAATAAATTCAGGGTCGCAACGTATTCATTGGTTTGTAGCAGAAAATTCAAGATGCCTCAATACGATTTTTAAATGATATCTGAGTATCGCAAAGTTGTCTGATAGAGAAGGTGCTACACTTAATTTGTCTGATATAAATTTTTTGCACATGTGGACAACTTATTTTATCATGTCCAACAATTTTCAGACATATTGCTATGATACCGATCGGTAAAATTTGTTAACATATTCAAAACGGTCTACAAATTTATTGCGTTCACATTTCCGTCTGAAAATTGTTTTGTTCGCATCAAATAAACAAAATTTACTAATAAAAAAGATTTTCAGACGTATTGCTATGAGACATATTTTTTGTCTGATTTTTATATTTTTTAAGTGATTTTACGGGTTTGCGCTACACCACTAACGTCTGAAAAATATGTTTCCGGTATCTCAGAACTATCATTCAACTACAGTCTGCAAATCAGACATATTGCTATGATGCAGTTCGGTAAAATTCTTTGACAATTTTGAAAATTCGGTCAGATCAAACGCTACGCGGAAAATGTCTGATATTGCTATTTTCGAGTTCAGAATAATCGTATCTATCGATTTGATGCGGTTTTGGCCGTATTGCTATGAGACAAAAATTTTGGTCGTGGGCTCTCGTACTATTATGTTTCGTGCAACATTGCGTTATGCGGGTAGCCCGGTACACGATTTGTGCGCAGCGTAGCGCCTATTGGGTGCATGTTCGACGTAGCGGTCGACTGTAGTATATTGATAGAATTGAAATAATTTTGGATATTGGTACAATACCTGTTGTTCGAGCTTATTGAAGTTAAGTATAATGTTAAAATAACTAGCTGAAGTAAGTAAGAGTAGGACTGTATATCTTGTGAGATATGATTCTACAGTTATTTTTTCTCATTCCACTCTATTTCTTCCGATTATAACTCGTAGAGCCTGAGGTTGCTTCTTAGTTAAGTAGTATAATGCAAGTGCTGAGTTCATTGTAATGCTCGCGGATATAGCTTTTGTTAAAAACGAACTTGTAATCGTGTGTGTGGTATTATTGACCGATAATAATGTGTGTTTAAGGCTTTGTTGTAATATTGAAGCGACAACCCTAACCATTAGAGGAACTCATCAATTAATATGAGGATTGCCAGTGAGGCCAGAACCGTGACTATATAAGATTCGATACTTATAAGTACTCTGCGACTATTTTGTTGAGAGTTCTACGTTATGTTATAAGTCATTCATGATCGTCCTTAGCCTTAAAAAAGCCTGCAGCGACCTCATAGCCCGAGAGCCCACGACCAAAACCATGTCTCATAGCAATACGGCTAAAACCCTATAAAATCGTTAGATTGTATGATTCTGAACCCGACTAGGTGCGTAGAAACGGTCGAAAGTGTAGCAACTGCGTGGGAGGCCATTTCTGCTGTGTCAAAAAAAAAGACAGTCGGTATTATAGCAATACGTCTGATAGTGAAAATGTACATAGATTTTATAATTGTATTACGAAAAAGTTTGTTTTCAGACATTTTGCGCGTAGCATATAGCCTGAGCGCATTTTTGAAAATGTCAACAAATTTAGCCGACCTGTATCATAGCAATATGGATAATTTTTTTTTTCAACTTTTCGTATTGCTGCCATGATTACCAAAAACCTGTTTTCAGACACTTTAAGTGTAGCATATACTCCCAAAAACGAAAATAACGTTTAACGTTTCGACGACGATTCCGTATCCGACAGCGATTGAATACGAGAATATTTTGTAACTTTGAATAAACCGTTTTTTTTCAACTTCATCCCAGTTTCCTTTTGTGCGATTTATTTCAGTTCTTCAAGTTCAATGTTACGGTTTCGGGTAAATTCTTTGTTAATTATCATCTAATAAATTCAGGGTCGCAACGTATTCATTGGTTTGTAACAGAAAATTCAAGATGCCTCAATATGATTTTTAAATGATATCTGAGTATCGCAAAGTTGTCTGATAGAGAAGGTGCTACACTTAATTTGTCTGATATAAATTTTTTGCACATGTGGACAACTTATTTTATCATGTCCAACAATTTTCAGACATATTGCTATGATACCGATCGGTAAAATTTGTTAACATATTCAAAACGGTCTACAAATTTATTGCGTTCACATTTCCGTCTGAAAATTGTTTTGTTCGCATCAAATAAACAAAATTTACTAATAAAAAAGATTTTCAGACGTATTGCTATGAGACATTTTTTTTGTCTCATTTTTAATTTTTTTAAGTGATTTTACAGGTTTGCGCTACACCACTAACGTCTGAAAATATGTTTCCGGTATCTCAGAACTATCATTCAACTACAGTCTGCAAATCAGACATATTGCTATGATGCAGTTCGGTAAAATTCTTTGACAATTTTGAAAATTCGGTCAGATCAAACGCTACGCGGAAAATGTCTGATATTGGTATTTTCGAGTTCAGAATAATCGTATCTATCGATTTGATGCGGTTTTGGCCGTATTGCTATAAGACAAAAATTTTGGTCGTGGGCTCTCGTACTATCAGAGAATGTTTATTTATTCATTTAAAGAAATCGATTGCCCCTTTTCACTTTTTACTCACCTACTGCACTTGGCAATGACAATGCGTAGTTACTGTAAGTGTAAAGTAGTATGGAAATTATACTGTACGTATTTCATACATAGTTACGTTAGTATACCTAGTTTTGAGGAGCTGAGTCTGTTACACTATTGCCCGACTTTCGTAACCAAAAAACCTCATAATAAAATGTGAAAAATTCTTTCAATAATTACAAAAAAACACGCACCACGGCGGGTATAGTTATGAGATTTCTTCAGATGCATCAGATCATTGCCCATGTGAAGTATATGAAAGTGCAAAAAAATAGTCATGATTACCATTTTCTTTCTGTGCAAATGTTGATAGGTAGATACTGGATATCTAGAGCTAGAACTATTATTATTCAGAGTTCAATGGGTTACACAGTTACACTACATTTTAATTACAAATGTGTAGTAAATATTTAGTTTAATGTATTGAAATATTTAAATGGAAATAACCCTTTTTCTCCATTTAATTGAAACTCATTAAATTGAAGTAAACAATTCATTAAACCATAACGTCTATTACATTTTTATAACTTGGTCGCAATAATTTACAGTACAATTTTTAACTTAATAACTAAACAATCACAAAAATAATAAAGAAGTAAATGCAATTATTTAATAAAACAACAAATCAGATAAAAATATAATTTTTAAATTATAGAACATAAACACAAATACCTACAAAAATCAGCTATGAAAATAAATGTTTTAAAAAAAGATTAAAAATACACCGCGGTAGCCTAGTGTTATGGGTAACGAACTGCTGAGACGAAGGTCTCGGATTCGATACCAGGTTTTACCATGGCACACACCAACGACTTTTCGATGCTTTTCGAAGTTATGTGTGTATTTATCGCAGGTTTTAAATTGCCCGGTTAATAGCAATAGGCTCGCCACCTATTACATTGGGACCTAAACATAAACTGGCGATATGTGGGTGCTAGCACCTCTGCCTACCTTTTCGGGGCGTGAGTTTATGTTATGTTATATAAAAAAATACGAATAGCTACATAAAATGCATTTTAAAGAGTTCATAACTCACAATCGACTATTATGGCTTATATCACTAAATGTGCTAAAGCGTCTTTGTCGCGCTACGTAGGCGAGGTGCCGTGAGTACATCTTCCCGTCAGGCCGACGGACCGTGAACTGACCGATATGTGCAGTGTTAACTTGACGGCCGATTTCGATACACTAACTACTCGCGAACTACTACTTGATAGGTAGCACTACCCCAGCGCCCGTAGCTTCAGGCACTACTAGTTAGAGGTCATCGCGAGGCTAGCATCCTGGCGGCGCATGTCATTTACAGCCAACCCTGATTCATATATGAATGTCATGGAGATTGGTAAGAAAACCACAATCACGGTAACTGTCCCGATAAATGTAATAGTGGATTCATGTAATCTACATGAATCCACTATTACATTTGTTGGATACATTGTTGGATTATCTTAAAAAACGGGTGCGGTCCCACCGAGGTCACCCATGACATGACTAGATCTGTCATTTGACGCAGGACTAAAATTGTCCAAATGATTTTAAGGGTGAGTATCATCTTCATGGGTAGAACGCCTATTTTACCAATGATAAGAACCAATATCAAGTAGTTTGCTCAAAGACGCTTGTAATACTCTCGGGTAGCGGCTACAGAGGGTAAAAAGAAAGGGCAGCATGATTACCACATTTTTTCAATCTTGCGTAGTCTGGTACGTTTATGTTAACAAAATCATAGTTTTGTCAATGTTTATTAAAGTTTAGTTCTATAAAGTTCTTACCTGCTAAAAAATAATTGGGTTAAAATATGACTGATCGATTTTAATAGTTCAAGATTCATAACAAAGGTACTTTAGTTTATGTCATATGCGGATTCGTAAATGATACATAATAATATAAGCATTGTTGGCTTGAGATTCATTGATTGTTTCAAAAGATTAACACTTGCTAAATAGTTCTATTAAAAAGTTACATTATGAGACCTAAACAAAAAGTAATAAAAAATACATTTCAACAGATTTTGAACTTCCAAAGACACACATTATAAATACATACTTATGCATCACTTATTTTCTTATACAACAATACATAAAATATTAAATAATGTAAATAAAAAACATGGTTATTCGTTTTACAAATACCTTTCATATTTAGAATTTCGAAATCGGGCTTCCTAATTACTCGCACTCGCACACTTTTTGCACACTTTTTTTTAATATAAGTAATATAGTGGTAAGTTGACCTTGACACGCAAGCGTTGATGATTTCGAGGTTTGTTTTGATTTTATAATATTCTTCGCTATCGTTCATATAATGACATGTTTATATACAGGTACATACAGAACATACCTAATATTGGCATGGATAGTAATGAGATGAATTTTTAAATAACTGTCAGCTATCTGTATTGATTAATAAGTTTTTTGAAAGAATACGGTATATATTTGCAGGTTAGTTGATTTTACTGCGATTTATATGTATTATATTCCGCATTAAGGAAAAAAACATCCTAGGAATTCAAGGCCAAATTTTTTATACCAGTTGTTATGAATCTTCATTGTGTGATCAAAGCCCGCATTACTTTACCTTAGAATAATTTTATTTATTTAAATATCTAAACTGAAAGTATAATACACACCCTGTATTTTCGAATTTTCCATTTAACAACTATGTTTGTGCGTTTGCGCATTAACAAAGTGAGTTTTCAGGCAACCTCTAAAATAAGGTTGTTTTATAAATAGACGAGTGTTCAACGTACCGTTGGATTGGTAAATCATAATAAATACGTGTAGAAACATGCATGTGTGCGTGGTCACGACGAAGATGACAAACTGCATCTTATACCACAAACAGCACACCTTGGCCAACACTGTAAAATAATGGACTTATTATCTAAATAAGGTTATTATTTCATAAGAAACAATATTATTATAGGGATATTATACCTTTTCTCACCGTGTTTTTGGTGCACATAACTGTTTATTACGATTATAATAGATTAGATATAGTTTGCTCAGATTCTACCTATGGCATCTTAATTGCAATACTTGTAAAAATGTATGGCAATTTGCAACGTATGCGAAATACAAGTGTTCTCAGTACCCATTAGTACCTGGCAAGAAAATTATCATTCCAGCCCATTTAATCTAGATTTTATCATTAATAAAAATATATTTCTTCCCACTCAAACGATACCAATACCGAGTGCACTTTCAGTTACCTCCAACTCACGAGCTCACACTGCTACGTACTTGATGTAAACATATCGATTTGTATCAGAATAAAGTACGAAATATATAATGAATTGATAATTAGTCGCAGTTATTAAATAAACGAATCTCTTTTGTTGGGTATCTCTATGTAGATGTATTGAATGAGATGATGTCATTCTATTATAAAATTCATGAATTCATATCAATACCGCCTTTCAGATACTTCAACGACTACCTACACAGTTATACAATTGATTTCTTTTCAAATCGGCAGCAAGTAGAGTAAATTGGTTAAAATCTAAAAGTTTATCTCACATTTGTTGATTGAAGTGTTTTTCTCCAGTGCTTTTAAGGATTTCTATACAATATACATATAGCCCTTCGCTTGGTTGTATTTTTAAACAGAGAATGCGGCGGAACCTTTACGATCATGTAATTTTACACGAGAACAGGAACTATGCAGTTCGCTGGAAGGTTTTATTTTGAAATGATTTCTCATCCAAGTTATTGTATCTTTAACTGTTGAAACAGTGAAAATAATAAGTCTACCTTGAATCTGCTTTGTTTTATTACCTGGTAGTGCTGGAAGAAAATTACATTCGCATTGCTATGATAAATAATCACAAGGCTTCCATCCGATACGAAATGGAATAGTGAATATTTTGATATTACCTACCTTTACTTTCCTCAGCAAGGTGTGGTGAATATTAATGAGTATTTTCGTTTGGAAATGTCATCTCTTATTATCATGTCATGTCTTAATATAACGACATAGCCATAAATTATTGTCAGTTATGTCTGAAAATTAATAAGTACTACATTCGGGTAAATAGTGCACGCAATAACACTTAACTATTTCCTAAATACTTAAGTATCTACACAATGTGTGCCGCGCTCGTGACAGTCCATCAAGATCAGGCCATAACGTGATCAGTGCTGAATCTGGATATCGGATAATTAGAAGGCTTATTAATAGCATACTGGTATGTAAAGTAAAGATACAAACATTACAGTACACATTGAAGTATTACCGTACGTGTTGATATCTCGTGATCATCTTTCACACGTTTACACCGACTCTGGGAAATAGCGGTAGGGCGACGATTGATTCATTACAGTTAGTTATTCATCTGATTAGATCGATTGATGTCAGTGTGTAAACTGTAGTGGGCAAGCGTATTTTCTTTTCCGAATGGGGTTTGAATAGACGTTAGCGCTAGCGAATGACTTTCTATAGGGTTTAAGTTTGTTATGCATAGGTAAAGAGTTATGTTTATATGTAGCTTGGGACCGCTTTTATGTAGATTTACTTCTGTTCTGTGTATAATTAAGTGGCGCCGCGCTCCGCGGAAGACACTTCATTGGGCGGTTGTTTCCTTATTTTTACTTAACTTCATCTGACCAATTCCGGGTCAAAAACGAATTAATCAATGATCCTAAATCAGTTTGGAAGTATGTAAATGCTTCCAGGGCCAGCAGAAGACCAAGCCAGTTATGGAAAAATGGGGAGGTATTAACTGACGAGCAATCTTTGCATAAGTTTGCTTATTTTTTTTATTCATTTTACTCCACAGAACGAGCTTGACTAAGAGTGGAGGGGGCGATAGCCGAGGCAGGGGGCGATAGCCGAGGCAGGGGGCGATAACGGCCTTGCTCGAGTTCATGTTGACCATCTAGAACTTGAGGAAGTATATAGTGCTTTGCAGCAACTAAAAGCAAAAAAATCAATTGGACCTGATGGCATACCACCCTATATCTTCAAGGATTGCAGTGCAGCATTGTCTATGTTAGCCAGGCCACTTTTACATCTGTATAACAAGTGCTTGGAAGTGGGAGTATTTCCGGATGACTGGAAGCTCACCACAGTTGTGCCAGTGCCGAAGGGAAGTTTGGCTAGGCAGGTCACTGAGTACAGGCCGGTGGGGGTGCTGTCGACCCCGGCTAAGAAGCTGCTCTACATAAAACCATATACCGACAGGTAAGCGCACAATTTTCTGACGCACAGAATGGATTCCGGCCGGCAAGATGCACCACAAGTAGTTTACTGTGCTATATGGCTCAGGCGGTGCAAGTGGTAGACAGTGGGGGGCAGACTGACTCGGCCTACTTGGATTGCTAAAAAGCATTCGACTTGGTCGATAATGATGTCTTGCTTAAAAAATTGGCCGCAGTGGGTTTCACTCCAAAATTATTGAAGTTTTTATGTGAGTTATATGAGTGATAGGCAGCAGTATGTGGAAGATGCTGGTCATAGATCCGAACCGTATTTTACGAGATCTGGCGAAAGCCAGGGCGGTAACCCTGGACCTCTACAGTTCACAATAATGATAAATGACCTACCTAAAGTAGTAAAAGATGCACAATGCTTTTTCGCTGACGGTCGTTACCTATAACAAGCATATAGGATTGTGTAAGGTTGCAAAGGGACATAGACAGGGTTCTGGCCTGGAGTAAATTAAACCGGCTTCAGTTCAACATTAATGTGCAATAATTTCATACTCCCTGTCTTCTGTCTGTTAAAATGTCTTCTGTGTGTAGTGAGTGGGTGATATTTATTCATAAGCCTTTTAGGTACTTCTGTTTTCAAGAAGGTCCATCGATTTCGGCTTAAAACGTATTTACAACTAGTTGAGTTGCTTTGGTCTGTGTTTTAGCGGGAGTGGTATTCGATAGAAGTAGTATATCTGTCATCATGTATGTATAGTTATATAGTTTATTTATTAACTTCGCCTTGAGTTTGAGATGTCAGGTTGCCGGGTGAACTGAGATTGAAAGACACAGTTCCTTAAGTTCTAAACGCTTATCAAATTTCTTCTTATGCAAGATCAGATACACGGAAATTTACAGATATGCTCACTTAGGTATAAATCTTTATAAGCAGGTACAATTTGTAAGAAATGTACCTGAAAAGTACAGAATTGAGAATATATTCTGGGCAGAAAATCTTATTGTAGGTACTAAGTTGAATAAATCATATGAATGCCTTTAAGAAAGCTAAAGTCAGATTGAAGTTAATTTGTTTTCGATTAAGTAAACTACTGGTGTCTATTCTAGTCACAGCGAACACTGGAGCTACGTTGACAAGGTCTGGCATTCAATTTGAACCCACTAAAACTGTAACTGTAACGAATTTCTTGTCACATTTCCCTGTATAGGTGGGAACCAGCTACAGCCCAGGGTGGATGCCCTTAATATTCCAAGCATCGCCTACTACCTTTGGAAAATCCTTACGTCTCTCTCGTATATGTACAATCTTACACTGAATTTACAGTGAGTGGTAAGAACTAACGATTCCGTAAGGTGATGTAAAATTGGAACTACGGTTGTCACTCAAATGCATACTGTTTCATTGCAAATCGAAGTGATGGTGGTGGCTTCTTTCAGCTCACGGAATTGTTGATTTTATTACAAAGGGTTTTCGAAGCCCATGTTTAGGTTTCTGACTACTATTTTGATCTATTTTTATCTACTTTTGTTCAATGTGTATTCATTTTAATTTTCAGTCAAAAATAAATATCATTTTTGTTATTCCGTTATTTTCTTCCTAAGTATGTTTATCAGGTATAGTTTAAATTATGCTATTGCATGAGCTAGTTTACAAGGCAATACGGGAAAATTGCTTTCTGAATATTGTTAACATTGTTCTTTCTGCATGTATTTCTGACCTCTTTCCGCTGCCCATTCGAATTCTATTTTAAATTATACACGTGTAATTCTGATTCCATTGTAGTGGTACCTTCTTTCCAATATTCCAGCCGAGCCGAGCCAATATTCCGTTCAGAAGTCATACGCTTTCATACATTTGGGGAGTTTAGTTCTTATTAAATAACTGTATACAGTTATTTGATGATATTTTTGATGGTGAATTTTTTATAAATTTATCTATCTTAGTATCTGTACATTTTGTTCCATTACCGGGTGTATGAAGAAGGAGTACTGATTAGCGCTGAATGCCGATTTCTTACTTTTAAAAAGAAAATTTTATTTTTCTTTGAATACATTTGCCATCTCTAATAAGTATTTAGAGTAGGGACTTTCCGGGTAGGGTGTAAAACTCTCGTCACTGTTATTTCCTAAAACTTTGCAGTTTCTCCAATTGCAATACTTTTTAAAAGACAATAGAGCTTTCAAACTTTATTTATTACATTTTTATAACTTCGCAACGTTGGTCAAGGTATTTTTAAAACATGTGCCCGATGTTCTATATAAACTGTTTCAAAAAGAGTGTATTGTTTTCAGGGTTCATAATTATATAGTTGTTTGTTAAAGTGACCTAAATACCGAAACCTTTATACTTATTTTCTTGGGCATAAAAGATAGCTGGACTTTTCACCATTATTCTACTTTTTGTTATAACAAGCAGGAAAAAATCATATTTGTTCTACTATGCGGTATGACAAAAAATGTTCACCACTTTGAAAGTGTAATATTATTTATTGATTTCTAGTTGTCATACTGTATACCTACTAGGAATACAGTAAACATACACTGTTGCGACAGCTGGTACTTTTTTTGTTAAATAGGTAATCTAAAAAATAATTTTATTGAGTTCAGCGACTACGTCTTGCAATACTTGCAATTAGTTTTCCTAAGGTTTTCTGCAAATGTAATTTAATTTCTGATTTCATCCTTCAGCTTTGTTAGATGTTCTGTGACGCTCTGAGGAATCAATTCAAAATTGAATGTAAATGACACTACACTATTACTCGAAATCCGTTGCTGTTGTAATCTCCTAGCATGAAACCAGAATACTTTGGGAATATTTCAACGTTTTCGGGTTTTTCGAAGTTTGTTTTCGGTATATCCCTTGTCCCAAGCAGCAAACAAAGAATTTTCATTAAAATTGAATTTCGACACGTTAGAAATTATATCCAATTCACTCTCTCTAAGAGATTTCTCCGTTCTCTTATAAATATTGTTAACCAACAGTAGAACAAATAGGACAAATTAATAAATCTAAAAACATTTCCAGATTATTGTTCTAGTAGAACAGGGCACATTTTACTCATTTTTAAATGCTTCCTATTTGTCACACCGCATAGTAGGACAGATATGATTTTTTTCCCTGCTTGTTATACTAGTATAACATAAAGTAGAACAATGGTGAAAAGTCCAAGATAGCTGGGCGTGCGTAATGATATCTAGTAAATATAATTTAAAAAAAAAATTATTAATATTGACAAATACTGGCAACTAACTTGCTGTTTCACATTACTATAGGTAAATTACAGTAAATGCATCTCTTTTTACATCTATTTTCATGAATCTAGATATCTAGATGTTTATTTAGTTTAGTAAATGTTATGTAGGTACATGTGTATTTTAGTAATAGTTTATATATAATGTACAAATAATATAAATAAAGCTGGTTCTTCTTTAAAAAAAGAACAAAAATGCAGTCGGGAGTATGTCAGTCGTTCTACACTGATGGACTCATAAACTGCATCAAAGTTCAGGTTTACTCTAAAAGGATTTTTTATAATAAGTATGCAAACTTTTTAGATTAAATTATATAAATATGGAAAGACTGGCTCTTAATCTTAAAAAAAAATTAAATTTAAAAATAGAACTGCAGTAAACAAATGAATATAGCCGGGAAAAGATGTAGTATCAGATTTGCGTGTTATTTATAGCAAAGTTTTAAATTGATTCTCATTGATTTTTTTTGTTTTGTCAATTGAATTATTGTTACCAGCATAATTGTTGGGTTAGTTTTTTAACACATCGAGAGTTTTTGAACCATAATATGGATACTTCGTCCGAACAAGCGGCACAAATTGTAGCATTGGTGCGGGAGGGCTTGGATCAACGAACGATTGGTAGAAATTTAAATTTAAACCAGTCTACGGTTTCTAGAATATACAGAAGGTTTGTAGAGACAGGTTCTTACAGGAGGAGACGTGGTACAGGCAGAACTCGAGCAACCACAGGTCGTGATGACCGATTTATTGTTATAACTTCCCTGCGAAATCGTTTCCTCACGTCAGTTAACATCAAAACCGAGCTTAATGAAGTGCGTGGAGTAAACGTGTGTGCACGAACAATAGGAAGAAGGTTAAAGGAAGCGGATATCACCCCTTTTAGACCAGCAAATGGTCCAAAGTTGTCTACAGCTCACAGACAAGCTCGCTTAAGATTTGCGCGTCATCACCTGAATTGGACAGAAGAGCAGTGGGCCTCTGTATTGTTCACGGACGAGTGTAGGACATGTTTATATGGTGCAGATGGTCGCAGAAGAGTCTATCGTCGACGTGGGGAGCGATATGCTCAAAGTAGCATTGAGGAGCGTGTTCCTTTTGGAGGCGGTTCATGTATGGTCTGGGGTGGCATATCGATGAACGGGCGAACAGAACTTGTGTTCATAGACATGGTCCGTCAAAACGGTAATAGAGGGGGTTTGACAGCACATCGCTACATAACAGAGATATTAGAAGATCACGTGGTGCCTTACATGGGATTCATAGGCGAAAATTTTACTTTAATGCAGGATAATGCCCGGCCGCATGTAGCTGCACAAGTTCAACATTATTGCGAAGAGGTTGGGATACGTACAATGAATTGGCCAGCACGCAGCCCGGATCTTAATCCCATCGAGCATGTTTGGGACAATTTAAAAAGAGCTGTATATGCGAGAAACCCTTCGCCCACGACAGTGGCAGCACTAAGAACAGCACTTTCAGAAGAATGGGACAATATTCCGCAAGATCTTTTAAAAACCCTTATAAAATCTATGCGGAACCGATTAGAATCCGTAATAAGGGCACGTGGGGGTAATACACCTTATTAAAACACAAATAAACCCTTGCATAAAGTTTGTGTCTATTGTTAAAACCAATTTTTTTATTAAACCAATTTTTCTTAAATTTCTGTTTTTTCTTCAAAAAAAGTCTTAAGGTCCTTTCCAGTACATAAACTTAAACTTAAAGATATGACCCTACGCTGTTTTAAAGTTCACGAACCAATCTAGAGGTTTCAATTTAAATCTGTATAGAAAGTATGCATACTTGGTTAAAATATTTATTTCAAAGTCGTCTATTACTTTGATGCAGTTTATGAGTCCGTCAGTGTATTATTGATCTGTTTTGAGATCCCATGGTAGTCCACCTAATGCATCAATCGTATCTGATAATTGAAATAAATAAATATTAATATTTATCTGATGTTGTAAGGTGTACCCTCAAGTTTGAAGGACAATCCAATTTCAATCGAAAACCACTCAGCTATTTTTAAGCCTACTTGTTAACTCGAAGATTGCAACTCGTATATGTCGTTACAGGACATTGTCGTATGTTAGCTGCTGCAGTTACTGCTTAATTTTACATTCTTTAACATAAACGAAAATGTCATCACACCGTAATGTCTAAACAGATAGTCTCCGATGTTACTTCCATAGTTGCGTTACATTTCTAATGGCTCGATGCCAATAAAGCCTAAGTATGTATAGGTCTCTCCACACGTCAATAAACAAAAAATATCGGTCAGAAACACCCAACTCTTAACTTCATCTAAATTTAATTTATGTATTGTATTTACTCACAATTAGAGCTTTTAGTTGTAAATTGTTCACTAATGTAACAAGTAAGCGATTATTTATATGTAGTTACATAGGATATACATAATTACATCATACTTATATTACGGTTTAGCTCATTCGTGGTACGCATTCTGTATTTTGTCCTTTATACTTTTCGAGCATTTCATAGCGATTTTCCAGTAGGATCCTAAGTTTGCACGTTGTTTGGGATATCGACTTTTTCGAGAGCAACTGACTATTGTGTTGTTTTAGAGGTTGCAGGTTCGATGCCCGCACAGTACTTATACATATTTACTTCTTATATCTACGAGTACCTATGTGTTTATAAAATATTATATATCTCTGTATTTATATCACCATCTATTAATTTGTGCAATGTGCATTGGCACAAGTAACTTAACACAGAGAGACTGAGATGAACATTTTGTAAGTAACGACAGTGATTTTGTGAACATTAACGACTACACGTGTTAGCAGTAATATCCTCCACATTACAGGCGCATCCGCCAGCCACTAGCAGAGGCAACAATCAAAAGGAGATATTATGTAGGTACATTGAGTACATTGTTTTATATTTTAACTTTAAGAACTAAGTCAGTAAGAACAGCTCATCTAATCTAGCTGAAATTTGGTACCGATTAATAACTTAAATACCACAAAGGCTACTTTTTATAGCTGGAACCGTTTTCAGTGCGTTGCGAGAGTTTCTTGAGTTAATATTCATTCAAGTTTGTAACCTAAATCCTATTATTATGGAGACGTATTTTCTTGATTGCATCCTAAGTCGGAGTAAAGTCAGAGGTCAGGGACGGCCTTCCGGTTTTTCAAAGTAGATTATTATGCCTAGATTATATCATTTCCGGGGCTCGAACTGATTGATTTTGCTTGGGAATATTAGCTTCAATGTAAATTTGATTTTGTACTTTGATTGTTTCTACTCGTGTTCAGTATGAATTATTGAATTAAATAGCTGGACCAGCCGTAAAATACGTCGATCGTACCCCCTAATAATAATGAATATGTTTTAGGAAGAAATAATGTAATGAAATAATAATAAATGACACATTATTTGTATAGTTATGTTAAATTACGACCAAAGCCAATCAAAAGACATCTTCAAAACCTTTCACATCCTTATTATTTTAGTAGACGAAACCTTTAAAAGGTTTATTTAAGTAGCTGGTCTGATGATGCACGAGGGTACAAAAAAGAAGGATACCGCTGTATGCAAACAACAGTGAAATACAGTGTGTTAACTGTATTTATGGACCAGAATGACTCAATTCACAGCATACGTATTGGTTTAGTGCCAAAAAAGAAATTCTTCCTAAATCTGGACCCGGTGGAAGACGATGTTGTCGAGTTATAAATAGGTAATTATTAGTAAGGTAAGTATTAGGTAGTAGACCGGCATAGCAGATTGCTTAAATACAAATGTCATTCACTTTCTATTCATTCTTGTCAGACGTCATCTCCTGAGCAACTCTTTTCTTTGCCAAAGCTTTCACGCAATATATCCGCATTCTCTACATTTTCTAATGAATACTAGCAATCTGCAAAACGAAAAATAAACTCATCTTACATGATAGGTAAAACAACTAAATAAAATATATTAATTCGTCTTTTTATAATACTAAGGACAGGATAGTACAGAAAAGAACATATTCTTTTTAACTTCTTGAAACTACTTCATTATTAAAACTGTCAACATTGGCAATTACGTGGCAATCACCTGAAGTCCGTGATAAGTAATGTTACTGTCGTCAGTTTAGGCAAATTTTACATTTTGCACACATTGCATTAACGAATCTACATGTCTAAACTATTAGACAACCACCGTCTGTTGTCTCCCCGTGATCATGGCGGCTACAAAGCAACCGAAACTACGGGATCAATGTAAATATTTTATTAGGCAAATGGAGCTGTATAATTTATTATGGTATCTATCTTTACATAAAAATGCTATTACAATTGATACACGTTGTCAAATTCAATCAATTAACCCGCCCCTCATGTAAATATTATTATAAAATCTATCAAAAGTGTTACTTCAATAATTTGTGATGCTTTTTGTACCTATATCACTCAATAAATGTTTCAAATCGTGCAGATAATCAAATAGATAAATCTGACCCAAGCAATTATAGGCCTCTTGGAACCACTTCCCTTCTCTCAAAGGTAACGAAGCGTGTAATTAACGCACAGTTCCTGAGATATATTACGTCACTGATTTTGCTATAGTCGTTCAACGGTCAGTCGTCGGTTTCCTTCTTGTAGAGATTTCACACATCGATGAACCCAGGCGATTGAGAATCAAGACGGGGATTAGTAGCTCACTTAGGTACATCATTCGAACGGTTTTTCTCTATTGGATATAATCTTATGAAGTGTATAAGGGTCTATGAAGGTTAATTTAACTGCTAGGTTTAACTGCAATGGAAATGGTAAATACGTAGGGTGAACATTTTTAATAGGGAAGCCAGTAGTAAAAAAAGACTTAACTCGGTGTAGTTTGTCATACACTCGGCAACTTATTGGTAAGCCGGCAGGAATCGTATCGACCCCACTCCACTGTTATCCTGAGAGAAAAGCCTACGCCAGACCTTCATACGTTGTTAAGCAGATCCCTTGATTAGTAGTTTATGTCGATTTGGCCTCGAATGTACCCGTAAACTAAATATACTTAATTTAATAATACAAAAATGTATCTACTTATACCTATACTTCTGTAATAGAGGTACATAGATGCAGATTGATTGGTTATAGGCGGTTGAAGGTATAATTATGTTGTTTGCTACGTCACAGCTGATGTGTCACACGAGCTAGTGTGATGTTTACTAACAAAGAGGCCATGTTTATAAACAATATAATGTATCATTAATCGAGTCAATGAAAATTATAGCTCTGTTGAATAATATAGAACCTTTCGCATTTACCACCCCTACCTACTCATTAGGAGTCAAGTGAGTGAGGCACAATGTCACGACGTTATTATGCATACTTGACTCGAACACTACCCAGTTATATGTAGACTATTTTGGTAGTTTCAATACAGACCTACTTTTATATGAGGAATTCTTCTATTATAATTCTTGTAATTATAACGTTATTTCTCTACACATTACTTAATGAAAAAGGAACAATGAGACGAGTCACTCGAATAATAAAATGCACTTATTTTGTAAACTGTCGAACGAAAGAGATTTCACGAAGTTCGTGAGGTATTGAATACAGAAGGAACTGGCGGAAGATATTGTTTCTAATTGGTTTGCCTCTTCATCATCATCACCAAAGTGTTTATTCTGATCGCATATTTTGCCAATCGGCTAGTGTATCTTGCAGGAGAGGTTTATTCAAGCCCCAAAAAACTCGTTGAGGACCCCATACACCCCTGTTATTTACCAAATACATTTTCAACATATTTAATGAAATAACAAGAACCCGCTATCCCAAATGAAAACATTCGCTATCATTTTACTAAACATTTCACAGTTTTTAAAATGTGAACACTTAAAACGCAATAGAAAAGCACATACCGTTCCAATTGAACTCGTTGCACTCCGACGTCAAGAAATGTTACGCTAAACTGATAATATTGAATCAAGATTCACTGACTCGTATAAATCTTGGCGACACCTCGTGAACTGGATTATAACAATTTGCCCGGGCTACAGCAATTGCTTCCTCAAACTTACGGAATTCCTCCCTTACTGAGTAAATGAAAAATTTTCCTCTTCACCGCGAGGTAACACAGCGGAAATGTTCAACTTTCTGTATCAATTTGAATGGACGGCCTATGTTTTGTGATAGATTTTGTTCATGTTGTTTTATAGGCTCTGGGTTAGTCGTAACTGAATAGGGTATTGCTTAGTAAAGTTATGCAGTAGTAGTAGTAGTAGTAGTAGTAGTAGAAATATTAATTTACCATGTGATCAATCAAGGAGACAATTCTCGAACCAGGTGAAACTTTAAATCGTATAATAAATAATAATAATTGTACCATATCCTGGTAAATTTTTTGCTTGATTGATAAACACATAAACATATCCATCAACCGAGACATCAAAATGTTTATCTATGAATCAGTCAAATCATTTGCGTACCAGAATCTTATGGAAATGAAAACTTCTTTAGGCGCGTTGTGCAAAGTTTTCGGATGAAGAAAACATTTTGAACTCAAGTTATGTCTATCGGATATCATACTGCGATAAAAATATCGAACCGTCTTGATGGAAAAGTCTTTTTTTCTTCTTTTTTCAACGCGAAACGTCCCCACGAACCACCTCTACGCCCATCCCCCCACCTCTTTTTTAATCGTGCAAAAAATCCCTATGTTTTCCCGTCGGATTTTGGTACTTTTATAGTAAATAGCATAAAAAAATAATATTATACAAATTATATAATAAGATAATACTAATAACATTCGGCTAAGCTTCTTCAGTCCTGTCAAGAAGCAAAGGTCAGCTTTTTTTAAAGAACTGTAGGTTCACTTGGATGAAGAACGAGTATATTCCTTGGGCGTTGTTATGTTTATGGCGACTTTCAATTTATGCTACTTTGGGAGTCCCATAACCACACAGAGACAACAGCTCACCATTTGCCTCTGTCCGAGCATAATTCACGAGCTCTATTGTACTCATAGAAGGAGCATGAAAAGCATCATCAGGGTAAAGTAAAGAGGGGTAAACGTAACCAATGAGCTTAAAATGAAGGAGAATATATATAGAATAAGACGATGTATATAAACGAACGTTTGTAAAAGAAACAAACAAAAGCTCACAGATGAATGGGCACACGAGCCGGATTCCCGCAGTCAGCCGCCCGTACCACATTAATTTTTATTTTAGTCTTGCAAATATCTCTAGAACGTGGCGTCTCATTGCTCTGCTAGAGACAAAGGACCAATCGGATTCTGTTGTTAGAAACACAAGCGGAATTTAAAATCAAAAGAAAGTGTCACAATGCTGTAATCGTGTTCACGGTAATGTGAAACGCAAGATAGCAATATTAAGTACGTTAACGGTTGAAATCCTGCTAATATTTTGAATGCAAAAGTTCATGATGGATGATGTTTGTTATTCAAATCTCGCTGAAATTTCGTACAGTGATGACGATAACCGATAACTGGAATAATACGTAGGCTGCGTTTCAAACCCGGAAACGGTTCTTCAACAGAAACACAAGTATTCATACAAAGGAAATTTACGATAATTCCTCTTAATCTTATATTCTGTAGGTATATGTATGTAATTTTAACTCGTGCTGGTTTTTTTTGTGATTTTAGGGAGAAACTAATGTGATGTCAACATAATACCTATGTGACTGTCAGTGGAAGGGTGATAAATTTAAATGTATTCCCAAGACAGCAAAAATAATATTACCTCGATCAAGTTTACCATTTACCCTACAATCCATTAGTTTGTGCTTCCCTGCCGTTATTTTTGCCTACCTTCACAATACACATATTACTTATGTAGCATCAAGGCAGTGCAAACTCAAGCGGGATTCAGGTTATAGGGTCATTTGAGCAATGTAAAGGTCATTTTCTTTATTATTTATTTATTGATTAATAAACTAAAGCTTATACTTAGATACCATCGTTGACCCCCCAAACCGAGTTGATGGTTTGACTAGAATTCACTGGAACTAGAAAAACAAGTCTTAGCAGGTTATTTACACCATTAAGAATCAATTTTCCAGACTGTTATTGATACATACAGAGTTGAACATCCTAGCAAATATCAGAGGCTCTACCACAACCTCTTAAAAGTAATATTATTTATATCTTACTTTACTTCATAGTTCGATCCGGACTCGGACCGTAATCGTCCATCGAAATTTGTGTACCTACTGTATCTTGGAAGACAAAGTGTAAATTCTAATAAATTGAACAATAAATTGAAATGAAAATTTACCTGAAATAAATTCATTTCATTTCAATACAGTAAGAGATACTATTCGACCCATTTTTATCATATAACTCTAGTATCCTGTGTATCCTGATGGACGCTGACGGTCTGAATTTTGCTATGAAATTGATACCATGATCAAGTACAATATTTTACAAGTGTACTAAATTACGAGTAAATTTAATTCTGGAGATGAATAAATGTAGCCTACACACAGTATACCTAAACTATTCTCAGTCGTAGCCTACGTATATAGAAAATTTCAGACTATTCAATCTTGCCATTTTTGCATAAACGACTTTCTGTAGCCCTAAAAGGTATAGACTTTATAATTATGTTGACGATACTGAACTCAATAATATGGGTTTTAGAATTCTAGTCCGTTTGATTTATCGCGACGGATGCAGAAACTACAGCAGGGTTTGCGTTTCATTGTCAGTTAGTTGAGTAGAACCGAAGACAGAGCCACGCACATCGGTTAGTACCTGATATTATAAATGTGAAAGTTTGTGAAGAAGTTTCGATGTTTGTTACCAGTCAGCAAGTCAGAATTACAATCGGATGACTCCGCAGGCATTAGGTAGTAACAAACAAACAGGGACTTTCGCATTTATGACATTATTTTTACACAATGAAATTCATTGGGTAAACCGAGATAAATGTGCTCAGTTGTTATAATTTGTGAACCCGCTCTTAGTCGGTATAATACTCGTAACTCTGAAATATTTTTGAAATTGGTTTATTTGTTAAAACACTACCACACTTATTCAACAAGGCTAAAGATGTATTTACACGAAATACAAGACACGGAGATAGATTGATTTCAAATTATCAACTTAAAAAAACTCAATCTCAAAAACGGTGTTATTTCATGTGTGTGTCAAAGTAGTATAACATCTTATCTTAACGCTATAAGGTCGCATATTCACGAGACGGCTGCTCGATACGCTAAGTTTGTTCCTCAGTTTTGTATGGCGCATTAAGAAACGATTTTGACAATTCTGTCCATAACATCGGTTCACTGCGGTACAGTGCGCATATTTTACTAGCTATTTTGTTTCCCTCGGACCTATGGACCAACTTGATTGCACAACTAGTTGTGAGATCATTTCATATTTCTATAGCGATTGACCTGTGGTTACAACCAGTTATGCGATGATAAATTATGATACTTGTTTCTCGTAAGAATTATAATAATTGGCAAACAATTAAGTACCCTAACATTATTTCGATGTGGTCCTCATATTCATTTATACAAACAACTATTTTCAGTAAAACCTTTAGAAAATAATCAGAAATAGGTAGATAAGGTAATTCCTTCCTAAACCTTCCTTGATTCCAAGCTCTTGAAGTCCATGTAGTATTACAAATGAAAATTATGCCAGTAATGTACAATTAGATAATGAACGTATGAAGTGAGTCACCACTCGTTAGTTACCTTAACTGGTGTATTTATATAACACGTCATGTCCGTTTTAATTTCTGAAATTGATTCAAAATTGAAGTTATTAACTAATCCGTGAGTATTACCTGGTCTTGAGGTAAATTGTGTGTCCAAGGACGTTTGGTTGGGAAACACCCTGAAATATACCTTTATCTAGTTTCAGAAAGCATTTAAAATCTTGGTCAGTAGTGTTTCTATTCCGTGAACTACTTAATTTATATCACCAACTGAAAGTATTGGTTTAATTAGTCTTGTTTTAATTACTTTATTGAATAATTTTGTTCTTTACTTCCATAATTATATAAGTCTTCATAAACACCCAGAAATAATTATTTGTTTCATTAGTCAGAGTAGGACTTTAATTACGTCAGTACTGTTGGGTGTACATATGTACGTGCTCGTATACCTAGCAAGCTAGTTAACTAACTATGTGCTGTGCCACACGTACGTAGCATCACCCACCAGTCCGCGTCCTTTTCTTAATTTTCAATTATCGTATCGTGATATCAAATAGTCTGGAACCTTCCCCTAGAAATGTTGTTTTCTTCTAATAAAACATAGTACCAGAGATCTATCGCCATAGCTGATGAGCTCTAGCTATTTACCAAAACCAAAAACTAAACTCATCAGCCTTTGTAGAAGGTTCCAAGTATTATTTATCTAGTAACTAAGGACCTTCTAACCTACAGGGTCAAGACGCAAAACATCCATCAAGTATTAGTTACGTTTTTTGATGACGTCACAATGCAGCGTAAGAGGTTCTCTGCACATTTTCGTTGTTTTAGTAAATATTTAAAGAACTTTTCGGAGTTTCAATGTAGTAGCCAAGTGTAGTGTTAAATAAAAAGCGATGACATATATATACTTATAGTTACATTTTGTCAAGTAAATTGGCGAGATCGTTCGGTGGTTAAGTCGTAACCAAGAAGATTGAGATATTGCAAAGTAGATTTACCTTTATATTACAGTTTGCTCTTATTCGCGTTAAAAGTTGAAGATTACGTTATGGCTACACTAAAGCTATGTACAGCTGGGTGTCCCTGTGTGAAGGGAGGGGTGTAAGCCGCGCGGGGCGCACCGCTGCTGTGCCGCGGCGGAGGCGGGCGTCGCGTTGCGACATCAACAAATAATGAGCCGTGACTTATGGATTGTGTGCTAATACTATCATTACCAATGACTCTGCATCTCTACATTAAGTGATCCGTGACTCACACTACATAATTATAATATCTTTAATGGCCAATTTGAGAGCTGTATGTAATTGGAACGTAATGTGTAACCAGAGCACAGCATCCACCGAGTTACGTTTACAACGTCAATCATCGATATTTTTACAATTCCCGGAGATCGGTAAACAAGCAATCGTGTCTCTGTTGTCATATCTTTGAACGTTTCATATTCTCTCAAATGCGTGTGGTTAATAAATTCCGTGTAAAACCATACAACTATGCGAAAACGGAAGTAATTAAGATGGACAATAGTTAGCCTAAGGATCTGCTGTGTGTATCCAATTAATATTAAGTATGACTATTCTTCTGTGACCATTCTGATGCAGTGAAAATGTAGAACAACTGAGAAATATGCGATGGACCGTACAAGATTATTCAGCATGATATTCATGAAATGTCAACCGTTAGGTTGTGATGAGTTAGTACACCGTAACGTCCGGCGTCGACCATCACTCACCAACACATGGCGAAGTAGTCCAGTGCTATCGACAGCAACAACATGCGTGTGCGTAAAGCGGCGTTGCTCGAGGCAAACCGCTGAAACAACGGTTATTGTGACGTAAACGGGGCACATCCTGACCGCAGTCTGCTTTACGACCGTTGAACACTTCCGCTCCCTGCGTTACCACCGCGCTCGCGCTAAATCTATGTTGCAACTCTTATCTCTACGGGCTGGTCTGTACATACCTTTGGTCCCCGCCTTCCTCCGGGGCCCGGGGGCATTCCTGCCTCGGCCTGAGGACAGGCGTCAGCCCCCATTTCTCGACCAACTCTATGCGAGCAATGGTGGCTGCTCAACGTCAATGTGTCATCGGCTCGGAGCAGGTGCGGTGCAGCGGGGACGCGGCGGAGATGCCGGCTGGCCCGCGGCGCCCCCCGGCCGACTCGTAGCGCGCGCCGCGGCCGCCACCTTACTCGCGAGCCATGCCCGCGTCTGCGACCCTGCGTCTAGCGGCCTGCCTGCCGCAGTGTCGCGCTACGCCTGATCTCCGCGACTCTCCGCGACGGGCCTCATAATGGCTCAGAGCGGTGCGCGGTCCCGAGGCCGCATCGCGCCGCTCGCTACAATGCGGCACGCCCGTACGCCCGTCCGGTACCGCGGTCGTACGCCCGACCCTCCTCGCACACCGCGCACTCACCGATGGATGCGCAACTTTACCGCCGATTTACGAGCGCCCGTCCAAGTGTGATTTTGTCGCGATCTACTATCGCCGCGAATGGACGACTTTTATTAATTAATATTACGTTGATTATATGAGAAAGTTCGATATAGGTTCTGATATGTATGGTTGAGTGTCCGCCGTCGCGGGTGGCGTAGTTAGCGTTTGTTCCTTACGTAATGCGTAATCGGGGCGCGTGTGGCGGCGCCTTACCGAGTCATCGTCTCAACAGAAAGCCGCGTGGCGGTCGCTATGCTCGGGCGAGCGAGTGTGTCGCCCTGGCGCGGCGGAGGAGTACTGGAGCGGGCGCGCGTGCGTGCTCCCGGCGCTCCCCCACGTCCCCACCCGCACGCCGCGCCTTCGCCCGTTGTTCCCCGCCAGCGTATCGACACCGGCCAACCACTGCATCGCGCCCGGCGCGACCCGCGCCTGCCACGCGTCCGCCACGCCGCGGCACTGCACACCCGCACCGCCACACGCAACCCCCTACACATCGTCTTTCCAGGAAAACATTCACTTTTCTTGCCCTTATTAGTGCTTCCTGGAACTTTATTCACTTATGTTTTCTGTCTCGGTACTCGTTCCTTCCAACACAGAACCCATAATACGCATGACGTTTTGTAATATTTAAAGTTAGAAAAGTATAAAGCAGCATTTGCATGACAAGCTGAGATATAATTAAGTAAGTAAAGTTTACATGAGCTGCACCAGGACTACTTCGCTCCGACAGTGCAGCTATTGCCGGCGCGCTCCTCCTCAGCTTGATCCGAGCGGGAGGGTGCTCGCCGCTTGTATTCACTAGCTCAAATAACGCGATGCCGTGGTGCATCGGAGTGGCAGAGCAGTCTGGTCGACGTCGATTCGCTCACTAATCTAGATCAAAGGTTGCTACGGCTCGTAGTGCAACTTGAGCCAAGTAGTTCGACCTTCGCTTGAAGTGAACAACATTTAATCAGATCGTTGTCGTTGCACTTTCCCAGACGAAGCTAAACAAGTTACATAAAAGTTTCTAAGGCTGCTGGCTGCTGCTATGAATCGGACAGTAGTTTTAAAAAGGTAGGTACTGTAAGTATGTATATAAAGGAAAGTATATGTATAGCAGTGTATTCTGTGGTATAGTATATGGTAGTATATGAATTAAGTAGGTAAGAGGTAGCGTAGGCATATAGAGAATCTATAGGCGTACCCTACATGTAATGTTAGTGGATGTAGAAATTGCTCGTTAACCAATTACGAGCCCGTGAGATCTAAAGTCACTGCGCTTGGTTTAATTTAGGGGATTAATTGAGACACTTAGCTCCATCGCGCCGTAACTTGGCGCCTTGGCACAAAATGACGCGCAGCGCTTTAGTGGCACGACACATCTATCACAATTAGTATATTAACTCATAAATCATCAAATGAAATTGATGTTAAACATTTCAATACAAGTGTTACGAGATTAACCCAAGCATGGAAATAGGTCAGTGCATTCACAGAACAAATCTATCGTTTAGCTGATGTCATAGCTAATTTGTCCGCAGTGCAATATCGAGAACATATATTTTACCACATAAACTAGGTACATTGACCGATCAATATATCTCTCAAGAATTATTATGACAAATGTGCGGACTACATTGATTTACTGCCGAGTAGCTGGGTATACACCAAGAGGATGAAGTCAAACCAAGTAATATAAATAAAACATTGATATTGCAATGAAACAAATGTGCGACTATTATACTCGTATTATTGACGGATTCAAGTTAATGGCATTCGCTCAGCATCGTGCCCTCACCTGCATGCATGTAGTGTACCTGGCATTTTACAAATGTATTACGTGCCTTTTGTGGACTTCAAAACATGCGGTTATGTTTTCCAAGCGCGTCGGTACACGCCGGATAGAAAAATATTCTATATAAATTGTATCTTATCGTGAAAAGAATATCAAACTGTACTACTGTAACTATGAAATATAAGATTTTGATCTTACATAGCAGATGATAAGGACTTATGCCATCAATTGCGTCTTTTGGAGACAACAAATATTCTCAAATATTTTTATAAAAATGTTACGTAATGTTATGTCACATTTACTTATCGATTATCAAATGTAAACACTTTTATCATGGTCGTCAAAAATTCTGAGTTTCCCGCATTTCATATTATAATACCAAGTGGCTGTAGATGTTCACTGTGGCAGTGTCCACAGTGAACATCTATTCGCCCGATCAAAAATGGTTCAGCCATTTAGTCGTTATGAGTTGATAAAGAAGTTATTCCACAGACTAAGTACTGACGTGTTGCGTACCCATATACCAAAGAACCTTATGAGCGCCTCCGATAACAGTGTCGACAATCCTATAGAAGAAAAAGTTAACATAGAGATACAAATATACAGGCGGAATGTGGAACCCTCCTTTTTTGGTTTCATCGCAATCGGGTTAAAGACTGGTGCGATTATTTTCTGAAAGGAAAGTGAGTACTGCTGACGAGTCCTCTGTCCGCCCCTTACTTGTGAAGTGTAACACTGGGCTAATGTAAGATATGCCAGCACTGCAGAATTACGAACAAGAGTAAATCAATACGCAGATTATTATACACAGTGTCTGCAGACACCCCGCTTTGTGGAATAGCTTTGTAGATGTTTAGATGCAAATTTTTTATTCATATAATAACCATTTTTAACCGATTTTCATCAAACAATTCATACGCGTTCTTGGATTAAAAACATAACTTTTGTCTAGAGCTTTCTTCAATGATTGGGGTGGAAAGGGGGAAGTTGCTGTAGCGTTGTTTATGAACAGATCATCAAGGACCTGATTCCTCACAGATCGTTTTGGAAAAAATCAAGGGTATTCACCAGGTAAAACTACTAGAATTTAGTCATGTTTAATTGGATATATAGTCTTACCTCGCAAATCTTTAGACAATAGGCAACAAAACAAACAAAATTCAGTCCAAGATTCTCTACAAGACCCGTGACGTTAAATGACCTATAGGTTATTATAACCTACCTAAGAACTAAGAACCGAACCGAGTCTGATAAGTATATTAAACAAAAAAAAAATTACTAAATTGTGTTTCTGTAAAATATGTTTCATTCCAGTAAATTGTCTTAAAGATAATTATGTTCGAAATAAAATACAAGGAGCAAATATCAAATGAAACTTCTTTCGGGAAACGATATTCTATGAAATATCTGTCTGCGAAACAAGGGGCTCCCGTTTTTCCGAAGGAGTATATTTTATACATTTCTTCATACGATAATGGAGATGTATACAATTCCTACGCAATGTTTACATTTCCCAAGATATGTATGTATTAAATACTTTTTAAAACAATATTTTACACATTTCCTAGCTTCGGAATTGTATAATACATTTTCTAGGAGTTGTAAACAATTTTATACATTTCCGGTAACATATAAACTTATTAATTTGTATCCAATCAGCTATATTGTTCTAGAAGTTGGTTAAACTTTTTTTGTTCAAAGTAACTCCTCGGGCTCCTGTTTTCTGTGAACCCACTATTTAGTGCCGTGATACAAAGTTCTGTTCTAGAAAATTTCTTACCATCTTGAAACAGTATTATGGGTTGGTACAAGCATAGTTTAATATACTACATTCGTACTATTCTAAGGAGGTTATACCAGGCTAATGTCATCAGCATTTTTAATAGTATACATTTTGTTATGACAGCTTTAAATCAAAATGTACAAAATATTAGAGAACACGTTTTAATCAGTATATCCACTAGTTCGGTTACTACCGACGATCGGTTACTCCGACTACTTTCGGAGAAGTGCAGCCACAACTATCATTGAAATAAAAAATGTGTACCACCGGCATCGAGTACCAGAACTAAGTTACCAATGATATGGGCTCAAGAGAAATAAAATTACCCACAACCGTCTGCACCAAGCCCTTGTATCGGATGCCAGAGAACAAACAACAACAAACAGAGAAGAAACATCAATGCGTGTCAATATATTGGACCCGGTTTGGCCT
Organism: Pelosia muscerda; assembly: GCA_963691645.1. Taxonomy (NCBI): domain Eukaryota; kingdom Metazoa; phylum Arthropoda; class Insecta; order Lepidoptera; family Erebidae; genus Pelosia; species Pelosia muscerda. Next base: position 21,030,894 of record OY829098.1, on the reverse strand, counting down.
GGCCTTATGACCACGCCATTGTTACTTATAGTACAGGGAAATTACTTCAAAAATTGAGGATCAGAGATTGAAAATATTTAGATAATTCGTGTATCAGGTGCTCAGTGTACTTGCAGAAACATCTTTTTCTTCAAAATATATAGGAACAAGCGCCAATTTCTCTGTGTTTAAGCTAATATGATAATTAGATAATTTTGTCGCAAAGTACTTATAAACTTTGTTAACCTTTAAAATTTATTAAAGATCCAACCATGAAATAGTTTAAACATAAATTAAAGGAAGTTTAATGTAGATAAATAATTTAGATGTAACTGGAGACTTTCAATATACCGTATAAGCAAAAAACTAAAAAGGTACTTCACCGGCTCGTGCCCCACTCTCGAGGACTATAAATAAGTTCATCTAAGCACTTTAGGGAATTGTACCAATTTTCAAAACTACACGAATTAATTCTGCGTTGCATAATTCGTATCCCCGAGTCTCTCCTTTAAACCATTTATTATACCTACAATATAATATATCACTTCACAAGTAATGTACCTACGGAGTTTTGCCGACTTTGTTGATATTAATGGTTAGGTAGTGCACCGCACCATTAAGCAATAACACGATGTTATATACCTTATAATATTTATTTATACGTTGGATATTCAACATAAAAATATTTTTTCAATTCGATTTATTTGATTCAAAGATTAGCATGTTCATACAAACAAACTCTTTAGTTTAATAATATTAAAATAGATGTAAAAACTATTAAATAAACATGTAAATATGTCAGTGTTACAAATCAATACTATCCTATGAGAGTAATCAGAATGGGAGTCGTCCGAGTCGTCACCGTAAATCATAGACAGTTATTTGTGGTTAGCGACGTCAGTGTGAGCTGTTAGCACCCGGTTAAACACACGTAAATTATATAGTATGTGTATTTTTAATTCTCTACAAAGCGTACCTATCATCTAAGGAAGGACGTTGTGAAATGAGATTGTCTAACTAAACTATATAAATGTACCTAGATACAATTATGTTGTCTCAATTGTATCTACTCGTAGGTATATTTATATTTTTTGTTTGTTATCTAGAACACTGAGACATTGAAACAGATTTTTAATAGGGTATGTAATAAACACTCTAATTTAGCCGGCTATATTTTTTGAGACTACATTTTTAGATGCAACATTTCACGCGTCTAGCTCTCTCAGCACCTTAAAGTTTCTAGACCTCTCGGTCTGCCACAAAGCCATGCCATAATAGGAGCAAAAAGTAATCTTATTTCGTACTAATGATTCTGAACGGTTGGTTGACTTAATGTAAACTATTAAGTTAATTAACTAAATAAAGCTAACTAATTTAATTAAATAGGTAAAGACACGGAAACATCTCATCAAATAAGACTGATAAACCTCACTAAATGTGTAAATAACGTGCATGGCTCATCAACATCTTAGCTTCTTTATGATACTAAAGAGAAATAAAAACCTAATTATTAATTCTATTATAACATAGACAAATTTAAAAAATATTATTTCTTACTCTGAACACTGTGGCTAGACTCCATGATACTTTACAATATTTTTAGGCCTGACGCTGTCGACGCCGCACTCGTACGTCCATTCATTCAGCTTATAGTGGACATATTTAGAACTCCGTCTCATATTTATAAACACACTTCGATCTCTGGGGATACGAGTGCTCTCTATGATAGTAAAATGTAATACCAACTACCTACTGCGGCGGTAATCTTTTAGTATTTTTGGGTTAGAACTAACCATTAGCCCGTTATCAGACAGCCACAAGAAAGCTGCAATTTCGTCAATTTGAGTTTCGCCATCTTGCTGATATTTTTTGAGAGCTGTTTTGTTTTTTTTTCTTGGATGTTTAGACGTCAAACTCGAGTTGCGGTAACTCAAGGTTGTTTGTGATCTAGCAATTTTGTTTTTAAAGAAAGATAAAGATAATATGAATCCGCGGTAGCCTAGTGGTATATAAGTAATGGACAGCTGAGACGAGGTCTCTCGGGTTCGTTCCCAGGTTTTACTATGGCATACATTAATGACTTTTCGATGCTTTTCGAAGTTATGTATGTACTTATTGCAGATTTATAAGTGCCCTGTTGATGGCAATAGGCTCGCCACCTATTACATTGGGACCTAAACATAAACTGGCGAAATGCGGGTGCTAGCACCTCTGCCTATCCCACATTCGGGATCTATAGGTTGATCAGTGGATCAACCTATAGACCCCGAATGTTAGAAATTTGAAATTTTGTCAGAGGTATGTGGCAATGAAGCGGGAGCGGTGTAAAGCCCTAATTGTCATTAGCTCGTTCGGACGCTCATTGAAGAAATTAGGTGCAGGATGGTGATTGACAAAGTCACTAAATCGATAACAAAATGGTTGATTAAATTTTATTACATATATTGATTACGGAAGGTAGGAAGGAAAATATTTAGATAAATAATAATTCAATTCAATTCTTTAATAAATAATAATATAATACTTTATTCAGGTATGACAGCCTTGGTGGCGTGGAGGTAGCGAACACGACTTTTAAGTTCAGCTGCATCTTAGTAAGACTGAAAACAGATTCAATTTTTTTTATTCAGGTTAGGCACCTGATGTGCAGATATGAGTGCAAATATTTGAAAATTTCATTTGTCAACGTTAAAAAATATGTTATGTGACATGTCTAGAACATATTACATTGGTATGGGTAAGCAGCTCTTCCCCTATAAGGAATAATAGGAAACCTAAAAGTGTAATATAATATGGCAACGTCAATTTCATAATTGAAAATATTTCGATACTAAAGTGGAAAAGACATCGATGTGTTTGCTATCGTCTCATCATTATTAGTTACTACGGTAGGGAGTGGCGCGGTTGAAAGCAACGACTAATTACCTTATGATAATAGTATCATAAGGTGCAAAAGCGACAGAAACAGCTCTTCGTTATAATGCCACCTTTTTAACCCCCGACGTAAAAACGACGAGGTGTTATAAGCTTCTCGTGTGTGTGTGTGTGCGTGTGTGTGTGTGCGCGTGTAAATTAAAGTTTTTAATAACCCCTGACACAAAAAACAACTTCTTTTTTAAGTAATTTTGTTGTGTCGGGATTTTTTTAAATCTTTAATTTAATTTTTATACGACACTAGACTTTACACTTTTTCCCACATTTTATAGTTCAAGTAGACATTTGAATTGAAATTAGTATTTTTTGTTATCTATTCCATTTTCGCAAACCATTCGTAGACGAGTACAGAGATCAGACCACTGCACTGGTCGCTACTTGAAACGTGCGAGAACGAGTGAGTTCAAGTGTCACTCAAATATTACTAGAGACTAGAATCTATAACCTATTGCTTTTTCAAATACAGCCTAAATACAACTTCAGCGAAGCATGGAACGGAGTATGTTGGGCAAGAGGAAAATAGATAAAATCAACCATACGGAAATCAGGAGAGTTACTAATACGCAAGACGCGGTGCTTAAATTAAGAAAATTAAAGTGGAAATGGGCCGGTCATTTAATTAAAGGAGAAGAGAAATGGAATAAAAAAAAAACATTGTGGTACCCTAGAGAGGGAAAAAGGAAGAGAGGTAAATCATTCAGACGTTGGGAGGATGAAATAATTGGAACAGCTGGAAAAACCTGGATCAGAAGAACACGGGAGAGAGACAACTGGAGATTGTTGGGAGAGGCCTTTGCCAAAGGGCACACAGAATAGACTTCAATTCAATGTACGAAATTTAAACATAACAATACCGTCAATATTCTGATTAAAGGCTATAATAATAATAAAAAAATACAACTTAGAGGCACGTGGTCCGTTCTCCCCTTTTTCACATTTGATTTATCTTGGTCGCCGCCTGGCTTCCAAGTCTGGGAATGAAAACCTGCACCAGAGTCAACAGGACCTTATCGGACCCGAAGAACTTATTGGGGCGCCATGCCGCCAAAATCAATTTCTATTTCCATTCATTTAACTGTTTTGCTAATAAATAAACTGACTTACGCATCAGTAACAAGCCCTCTAAATTCACCCAGTAGGTACCTACTACTCAATCCATCTTACTTACAATCAATTAACTAATCACTGGCTAATTAATAGCACGATATTGGCCCTGAACTCTAACAATGGCCAAGGATAAAAGCGATAGATTAACTAATTAGTATAATTGCTGAAAGCAGGGGCTCGTCGACATGTGATACGTTTGTTTTATGGTATACTCCGAAATAGGCGAGATATGAAGGCGCCAATGAAGCCACTTAAATGACAACGTATTTCGAGAAAAAGTTTCGTGAAATCGATTATGTAGAGATGTGTAACATAAGGGTTGGGTGGCACATTATTCACTTTCCAACAGTCAAAATAAAATATTAAGCTGACCGAGAATAAGATTTACGATTATAACACCATCTTAGGCAATTTTTTGAATAAAGCTGATTGTAAATAAATGAGTGTGAAAATAAATCAAGAGTTTTAAAATTGAACTTCATGCTACTTCAAAAGTATAGAAATTGTCATATAAATGAATACACAGGGTCCGTCCATAGGAAACACTCAAAAGAAAAAACTCCTATTTTTGATACTATTTCTTTTGAGTGTTTCATTGATATTTAATATTTAATATTGAAATAGTAGTAATATTTAATATAGTATTATTGTGTTGAGTTCCCGGTAGTGAATGAGGCAGTTAAAGCTCACAGAAGAGTTTTAGCGGTGTCAGTGGAAAGACAAATTTGTTTACTGGACTAACGACACAGAAGCTTTCAAAAGGTTGATCTCCCTGGTACGTGTAACTTTAGCAAAACTGCATTCAAATATTTTCCGAAATTACGGTTGTCTTACCGGGTAAAGGAAGTGACTCAAATTGAAATAAGTTCATTACAGATTGAAGAGAGAAATGTCCATCATGTATATCTAACTCTTTAATCTCAATGTTGAAAAATATTATATATACGTAAATTAACCTTTTACTACAGAAAAAATAATAGTCCCTGTCGCATTTTTTGCTTCGCACACCTGCTCACAGTCTCATTATCTCAAACTATTTGTAGAAGTAATACTCTGGACATCTTCAGGAGAAAGCTATGTAAATTTCGTGTATATATGTATGAAAAAAATATGTATGTATGTATATATGTCCTACCTCTTCAGGTACGTTTTTATGATCTATGATTTCTTTTATCTTTAACCCCCTTCACATCCCCTTCATTACCATACCTGTTCCTCTGATAGTCAAAGGTTTGCTGGGAGAGAACTCATAGTGAGTTAAAATTTGAACATGATTTATGCATGATTATGTATGATCTCTACTTTGATAAGAATTAGGCATTAGGAATTTTCAAATATGTTATAGCTAATCTATATATATCTGAAATTACACTTAGTTCCCTGTATGAAATCGTCCAAATAATACCTACTATTTAGTCAGAGTTTATTCACCTCTCTTTATTCAGTAAACCAGCTAAACAGATACGCTACGCTATTCGCCTATAAAAATCGAATCTCGGACATCTAGTGACACTCTCATGGCGAAAGAGGCGGTTACATAAGAGCAGCTCAGCCTGCACCCACCTACCCTTAGATACATCGTGCTTTGCTTGCAAAACTTGTGTAGCATTTCTTCAGAAGTGTAGGTCGCGCGTGCAGAGATACATGTAAATTTAATATGAGTCCATATACTTGTACACTCACCTTAATTAACAACGTGTAATTTAATTGATTGAGCTTCAATGGTGCGGCATTTTCATATATTTGTAGCAGGAATAAATGGATCCATGCGTACAAGTGAGTAACAATTATTTTACTTTTAACAGATTCATGTAGTTACGAGTATGTCCCAATGTTACCTGTTCGATTTCATATGATAATCCATTTTGTAAGAAGTTTCAATCAAGAATCAAAGAATCAAAGAATCAATTTCATTTATTCAGTTTAGGCACATAAAGAGCACTTATGAATGTCAAAGTTTTACAATAATTATGTACCTACATTTGTCAAAAATATTATAATTCATAATAAATTAGGATACTTAGTAAATAAATCATTAGAAAATGATTCTTTCGCTGGTTCGGTAGTTAAATCTCCTGAGAAGAGACCAGCAAGAAACTCAGGTAGATTATCGTTATTCTTTTTAATATTTAGTTGTTTATTTATAATAACTGGGTGCAAGAGTAAGAGATTATTATGACCACGCATTTTTATCATCAAGATATTCGTCTACTTTATAATAGCTTTTTTTAATTAAAAATCTTTTCAATTCTATTTTAAACTTATCAAGTGGCAGGTCAGCCAAATCTTTCAATCGTTTTCAATCGTCTTCTTCTCAGGGTTATATGGTTAGGCGGCAGTGGGTCATGGTTAAACGAAAGTTAAGAGTTTAAACTTCAGATATAGCCTAGAAATCGCTATCATGATGATGATGATGATGATGAAGTAACAGAATTTACTAGTATCTTAGTAACGCTGCCAGCAAAGCGAAATTTTTGACGTGACAACGTCTTATAAATTGGCTTGCCGGGTGACACTTCAAGAAACTGCGTTACGCTCCGCTCACGTTATGCGCTCACAATGAGAGCGAGTGAGAGGCACGCGTCCCTTCCACTCGGGCATGGTTAGCCCGCCTAAGAGCGAGAGAGACAGACATACCACTCAAAGTCGTTGTCACGTAAAACTTTCGCCCGTATACCGACTTTACAGGCAACCAATTTTTTTGTGTTGAGAGTATTTCTAGCTATGTATAGTTGAGTAAAATTTTTGAGACTTTGCACATAAAGCTACTTAAATAATAATGTAAAACGTACTCTTGGAGGCGCGAAAGTACGAGTTGGTTGAAAAAATGCTAAAAATATTCATTTGAAGATAATTTATGTAAATAGAAAAAGGTACAAAAATATGTTATAATGTTATTTAGCTGAAGGAATTTATTATTTAAGAGATCTGAGAGCAGTACTGTATTATGTATGACGTACTCGACAAATTGCTTCTTAGGTACTACCTGTATGTAGGAAGGGCACTCAATATAAAAACGCCAGTTATTTCTTTATGTCTTGTTTACATTGCAACTTGCCGAGTTCTTATTATGAAGTGTTCACTGCTCGGTTTTCACAATACCACATAAAAAATTTAAATGGAGAATTTAAACTGACGGACTTATCAGATATTGCTTAAATACAATATTTTGTAATCGTTACTCAAGACACTTGGAGTAGAGCACGCCGTCTTGGTAAGACCCATCATGGGGGACTGGCTAGAGAGGCCACGCGGTAGCCTCTCGTACCGGCTGACGCAGGTGATCACTGGGCACTGATGCTTCGGGTATTCTACATCGGATCCAGAAGAAGCAAACGTCCGAGTGCTATCACTGTGTTGCGAGCGAGGCCTCGGGACTGTACATGCTGACCGGGTGCCCGGCATGGGAGACGCCGCGGTGGGTCCTAGTGGCGGCCTTAGGAGTGGGAGTTCTCTCACTCGCCGCCTTGCTCAAGGTGATGGTACGATGTGTGAGCGCTTGGGCTGCCGCCGCCTCATTTTGCAAGCAAATAATGATCGAGATGGAGTCGGCGGAACGGGTTCGGAGAATACTCCAAGCCCGCACCGCCCACCATGAGCGGAGGTGACTCGGGCGTCGGGGGTCGCAGAATGTTTTCCGTCCCCAATAAGAGCAGAAGGAGGCCGCGGCGGTGGCGCAATATATGCCTCCTTATACCCAGGGGCTAGACGGTGACACCGTGGTTCCTACACCCGAAGGGGGTCATCTCGAAGGAGATGGTCTCGTGTCAGCCGGGGTGCGAGGGATATATTGGATACTATCACACCTTCGGCAACTAACGCCCCTGGGTCGGATGACGGACAGACGGTGTGCGTTTTAGTCGGTTCGAGTCCGACATAACCTCCCCAACTGTCTCTGTCGGGAGGGGGGGAAGGGGAATTTGTTTATTCGTACGAAAAAATTAAAAAGGACAGTTGGAGCTTTTAAATTAATTTTATTTGTAACCTTGATCTGTATACGTATGACATAACTATCATCTCTCTGCGGCTTTGTCCGCGTTATTTACTTGCTGTTAACAGTTCTAAGTCGAAAGCACATTTACAATGGAAAACTCTGCCTAATGGGTTAGTGAGGGTATCGGCACACATGACACATTTTTTCATCAGTTTAGATAATAGTGAAAAAGAGCAGATACTAATCAGCCCCATAACATAAACTGGCTTTACGCAAACGAACATATTTAGAAAACAAGATCCAAAAATAAAAGCAGATAAAATAAAATCATGTTATCAATATAAAATTTATTTTATGTTATGTTATGACAAATCATGAACTATTTAGTTGTACCTGCTAGGTACTTAGTTTAGCGAGTACTCGCTAACAACCGACCGACTCGCTAACAATACGACAAATAAGTGAAGTTAGCGAAGCGGATGTAAGTTCTACTCAATTTGTATAAATCGCGTTTGAAGTTCTGGGAGAAATACGATATGGAAAATAATATGGTGAGAAGCGATGACTGTGAAGCTGATAAAACTTTTTAAGGTGAAAAAGACTGCTGCTGTGAGTTTTTGCTGCCAGATTCTTTTCCTACAGGCTTTTACATTGCCTTCTGAATCTGACCATAAAAATATAGTTGTAGGAGTGTGTAGGTGCAGCACATCATGTTGGTATTTTTTCGTTACAGTCCACATGAGCATCGTTCATTATTATATAATATTTTGGAGTATGATAAATGTTGCAACTCTATCAATTCAAACATTCATAAACTTATAAATATAATTAATTCGATTGTAGCAATTGCCAAAAACAAGTAAAAATTTTGCTCTTGTAAAACTAAATCATTTTGAAGATAGTTGCTTCAGAGCTGAGTTGAAATTTTACTCTCAAGTGAAGAAGCTAGCCTTCCTTGACATCTATATAAGACTGCAGAATGATCGTCCATTGATATTTTCTATGAAGGTTTTAATCGAGGGAGAGCTGTGCAAACACAGACTGAATGACGCCAGTCTCCGAGACACGACGAGGCTAGGCGCCGCGCCGCGTCAGCTCGTCTCGTCGCATTCAAATCGTTCTTATATCAGTATCAAAGGAGCCGAGTGAGCTTCTGTGAACGAGCCATTGATTAATAGCTGATAGTGATACTAATAAAGTTACTTACAAGTACCGTAAACACAACATTCAGATAGCGTTTATTTTGCATAGAGTAAATATTCTCTTTAAGATAAAAATAAAAATACCATACTCACACTATTTACCAATAATATACAATCAGCTAGTAACGCGGTCTCATCGATACGAGTATATCTGAACTGACAAAAATTCAGGTAATAGTGACTATAACTAATAGTCGTAACTTAACTGTTATAATTAATGATAATATGTCAACTATAAAAAATACAGATTTTACATTGACGACTTCCTCTCCGGATATGTAGAGATAACATACAACATTAACGTCAGGCCCTTTTTCCAGCTTTCTTTGCTGGTAGGTACCTTTTTATGCAAGCGCGCCGCCTAAGGGAGCATCTGACCTATTTATAAATATTCTGAGAGGCCGACCCCGACTGACCTACCCACTTAATTATTTAAAAGTATTAAAAGTGGCAAACCAGTACCCATGCCGTTCACGTGATGAAGCATGTCGTAATTGTTCTAAAAATAGATGAATAGTGACTAAATATCTAAATACCCATGCAAATTTCATACATCGTTCAAATATGCGATCACGTTTGACATATGTAGAAAGATGGACGTTCAATTAGAAAAAACGATGAACTATATCTAAATTGCACACGAACACGAGTGTATGGTCGAATTTGAGATATGATTTACAAATAATAAAATGAAACTATGTAATGACTTTGTTCAAATAATTCTAAAAGGTACGTAACGATTACACGGATTCACTATCCTTTTGATAGCTGAACAGTTTGTAATAATCTGTAAGAATTAGGTTTTTTACTTACTGCCAAATATTATACTCATAAATGTGAAAGTTTGTAAAGACGTATGAAAGTCGATGTATGAAACTTAACTTTTTACATCTAATTTCTTATTTAATTTTTCGTCTTTGATACGTCTCAAAATTATTCAATTCAGATTTTTACTTTTAAATGACACGTACACTTTGTTCCTCTGACGATAACTTTATGCCGACGGTCAGCTGTTTACATAGATGAGCAATAAATTAGTCTTTAATTTATGAGCCTATGCAGTGATAAGAATTTGTTATAAATAAAGCCGTCTGGATACGTTCGACCTGAATTAGGCTCCGAAGGAGTGGCGCACATTGCGAGAGGCCTATATGTCCAGTAACCGACTGCAATAGGCAAACTGATTGATTAATAAAGTTAGTTTAGGTTTAAAAGTGTACAATATTGTGTAAGGTTTATAATTTTGGGTTAAGGAGGTAAAAATTGTAGATAAAGTTCTGAAGATTGATAAATAAAACTGCTGGTTATTAGTATCGAGTTTTTGAATCTTAGAATATTATGTTACATGTCTGTCAAGTTTGCCGTGAACCGCATAGACGCGTGCCCTGCATTACTGTTCCGTGTGACGTCAGTCCTGACAGAGGGTTAGCCTATATTGCTAAAATACGGTAAGAAGTACAGTCAGCCTATAAAAAAATGGTTTGTGCGCTCTGTCCTCTGATATAGTAAATACTTTAAATGTCTCTCTCTATAAACTGCGTTCATTTCGGTGAAGTAATCGCCACTCTTTTCCTTCTTAACCGATTGCCAAAAAGGAGGAGGTTCTCAATTCGATTGCTTTTTTATGTACATACACTGATTACTCATTGTATAATAGATATAGATATTTCATTAGTGTAGGTTGTAGGGTGTACAATATACGTAATTACCGATTGTATCAAATAACGAGGGTTAGCGAAGTGAATCGTGCCAAACCAAATTAATTAATACATTGTCTTTTCAAAGGGATACTTATCGTAATAAGCATCGCATTTCAGTAGAAGTCATGAAATAAATTTCTCAAAATGATTAAGTTTGAATATGGGTATTTGAATTCAATAATTTGGTAAATTTAGTCTGGGAATTAAATCTAGTTTTTTGATCACGTCTCAGTAAAGAAACGAAAACTAGCTACTGTTTTCGTTTCAACACAATTCACAATTTGCTCATATATTTGACCAATGATTGGTTAGTCAACCTTTTTTGGTTCACTTTTCTAATAGCGCAACACTTCAAAAACATATTATATGAGAAGTACATAAAAATTAGGTCAACTATTCTGCAATTGCTGGTGTTGAGTGCAACTATACTATTTTAGGGCACAGCGGCATCATCGTTCAAAACGGTGCCACCTGACGAGGGGTAAAAGGGGTGGGTGCTGGGGGCTTGGGCTAGGGGGTATCGCCGTCAGAATCTTGTACTACCTTCCAGGGTACAACAGGGTAATTATCTCGTTTCTTCCTGTGGTAGGTGGCTTACACATCTTTGCCGCTCATGTCAACTTTAAACCACATTTATTGGATGAATACGATTGATGTTCAACAGGCTCAGTAGATTTCTGGAGTGGTAACTTGAGTATGTCAAACGTGTGGAAAATCGGAGGTTAATGTTTTACAAGGTAATGCTATTGGTAACCTCATTTGTATCATTAGTAGTATCTACATTGGAATTCACTCCAGTGCATCTGTATTTATTTACTAAAGGAAAACCTTTGATTGCAAATCTTCGATCGAAATCGTAGTCACAACTTAACTGAATTTCATACCCAGTTTTGCCCTGGATTTTACGAAGCAATCAGCCACCAGTCGAGCGGGAAATCGAAATAATCAGGAAGTGGGGAGAGAAAAAGATAATGTTGATACTGGGGCTCCCCACAGAGTAATTGGTTCTCTGCACTTCAGTGATGGCGGAAATGAAGCTCTATTTAAATTATTAATGAAAAAGATTGTGTGCGTCTTTAATACCATATAGGTGGTAAAAAGCACATGGCCCACGTGAAAAATAATATGGTTATTTGTGGAATATCCTTCTAACTATAGTTCATTCTTCTAACTACATGGTAAGCATGGCTATGGAAACCCAAATATAGTCAAGTTTATTACGTACCTATGTAATAAATTCATTGCTTTTAATAATACAATATTATACTCAGGATCATATAAACCAATAAATAGGCTACCTGATGGGCCGTGTGCCACATATGCACACGGCCCATCAGATATATAAAAAAATAACTTAAATCATCCAATTAAAATACCTGCATGGTGCAGGAATCGAATCTGAATGTTCTATTACCTCGCCACAAAGGCCATTCACTTCTACAAATTGCATAATGAATCAATCGTGTCCTCAAGAAAGGGCGTCGTAAAGCAGGATTTACTGTTTGTGATTTCAAACTGACCGAATCTAACAACACTATAGGGATCTATAGAGGTCCTCCGTCCCATACCTCTATTAAATACTCTAGCGATGCACCCCTACAGCAATAGTATTCGGGCTCCTGCGGCGTGGTCAAGGTCTTTTAAGAGCAGGGATCGATGAGCCTTGTACTCTAATTTGTCGGTAACGAGAGGATATTAATAGTGCAGTAATGTATATAATTGTGGAATACTAGAGTGGTCGTTTTAGATTTGCTGATTCGAGTCTGCGCGATTATCTTTATTTTACTGCCCGTGGTATTAAAAAGTGTGACAACAACAGACACTTATTTCTCCATCTAGAAATTCATTTTCTGTTTCCGTTTAGTTGATTTTCATCCTGTTATTCTTTTTTGTTACATGAAATTTCTTCTCTTTACTTAATGTAATCATAACTCAAGAGGCAGCTTCGAGTATAGGAACCTTTTATTTTTTAAGTAATTATTCAGGAGATGGGTTGGCCGCCTACTCGCACATTTCACGTTTTTATTTTTTGGGAATTTATCTGCCAAGTTCTTTTCATTTTTCATTAGGTACAACATTCAATAAAGTAAGAAGTATACCTGATATTCAGAGTAAGTATTTATTTTATTTTATTGCTATTTGTTTCCTCATATATTTTTAATGACCTTATAGCTGTAGATTCATTGAAGAGTAGACAGAGGTAGGCGGTGGCTAGAGGCCCGGAGTCAAGCCGTCCACATCCTCATCTGCAAGCCTGTCTACCTGTTTATTGACGAACAAGAGGCTACCGCAAACTTTTATTTCGGAATTGAGATGTCAAATGACAGACGCTCTCGTAACAGAAACCTCTGTTGAACATAATTGCCTCATTGCTACTGTAAAGCTGAACTAAATAAGTAAGTATTAAGCCAATGATTCTAAAGCTAAATGAAATTCAAAATATCCTATGAAGTCGCTAATGTATAGTAGTTAATACAAGACGCTTTAAATAATATCCGAAGATAAAGAGAAGATTGACTGTCTAAGCAGCCCCGAGAAGATAACATCTTAATCATAACAAATGCTATAGCTATGTATTAACAACTCAAACAATAAAAGCCAAGTCCTTCCTAAATCGCAGTTGTCATTATCATACAGAGCGCAATAACGACAATCCCGAGTGACCTAGAAAGTCCAAGGCCGGCTTGGCGTCAACGCGTCTACCCAGTCCCTGCTACAGCGTCGCACTGCTGTATCATTCCCGAAACGGTGGAGGGTGAGAACCCCCCTTACTCCCTCTCTGTGGCGCACCCCTTCTCCCGACACGGCACCGTAGTGGCTCCACGCTGACTCGAAATTCTAGCCGGTTTTATTATCGTGAGGTGTGATGCTATTTTCCTTAAACCTGTGCAGCTTGGACGTGACATATTAGCGTTTACGATAATTGCTGACGATGAATGCACTGGTAATATACAAATGGTTAAACTTTAAATGAGAACGTTATGGTTTTAATACCATGATGCCATACCTAACTTTTAAATGAACATGTGATGTTATATTCTGATTTTCTTGTTCTAATTAATAAATGTTGGAGGATATATAACTTAGCCTCATTATACTCAAATTTTATATAGCTTATAATATCGTCAGGATACTGCAAACCCGCATTGGACAAACTAGCATTTTTAAGAGCCCGCGCGTCAGACAATTGTAACCAATTTCACATTTCCTTTGTCCCTACATCCAATTGAGTAACAATTACATAAAATGAAACTCCTTAATTTTTTTCATTTGGCATTTCAATTCGTCTGCCCTCCAAGCTTTTGCGTAGGTAGAGTTTTGTTATTATTGCTAGTAGCCATACGACGAAAGATGTCAGTTTGTGGGTACCTGGTGACCTGTAATTCAGGGTTTTATAACCTACCACAGGCACCAGCGATCCACTACCCAATGTACACACAGTCCCCTGTTGTGTTTATATTCTAATGTATTGGTTTGGTTTGATGAGAAATAAATGATTATTTTAAAATAAGCTCTTTAAGAAACCTATAAAAATACATTCAAAAACCTCCTCTTTTTTTGAAGAAGTTACTTAAAGAAAGGGATACTCACTAACTATACCATAAAAAAGAGGGCTTTTCCGTTTATTGTTTGCGCGATCTGTACACCGTTCATTTGCGTTAGGACGTTCCTAATAGGTATCAAAATACTCAAACCATTGTTTTATTGAGTGGCAGCAAGTTTTAAACTCTTATAATTGTCACATGCGATCCGCAAGTCATATATTGAGTATAGCTGGATTAGTACGTTAGAAGTCGCTTTTCCATTTGCGCTCCGTACAATAATTTTGTTTACTTGAATATGTAGGTATAAATACTTGAATTGGTTTGGGTTAAATGTATAATATTATATACTTTTATAAAAAAGTATTGAATATTGTAGAAATGATATAGGTACTCGTCTCATGTTATAATTCTAGATCTCGTTATACTATAATTATATTTGCTATATATCCTTGTATGTACAGTAGATACGTTCTACAATTATTGTTATTATTATTGTAACATTCCGTATTATTATAATGACTTGCTTGCGTTGTCATAGCTACATACCCCAGTTATCGTTTTGGCTTGAGCCGAACGTTGCAGTACCAAGACAACAATACAGAAGGCTCAGGGGAGGGGTGCGGGGGGATGCAGTCACGACTAGCTGCCGACACGTTGGGTCGCCTACACAACGCCACACACAAACCTAATGGGACCACTGCGATGTTTTGATAATGAACAACTTTTTCATTCTGTTCATCATTAGAAGGCGGGTTAGGTATTTAAAGGTTAAAAGGAAAAAGGCTATGATTATGTATTGAAAAATAGGGCGCGTTGAAAGCATGGCCTGTATGATAGGTTTATTAACAGTTGATGAAGTTTAGGATAAACGCAGATCGAGGACTGTTACTTAGGAGTGTGGGATGCCAAAGCTGGACTATAAAATGTAATAGATAAATAAATGGAAAAGAAACCCAAGAATCGGACCTGTGAGTAGGTGGGTAATATAATGCAGTTGCATTCACTACTTACTGTTGCACCCAACTCCATATGCATCCGATAGCTGTATATGTATCACCTATATATATATTAGGCTGACATATGTACTGATACTCGTATATTGCTTGCGAAGCTAAAAAGGTTCTACTGTATACTTCAGCTACGGTGTAGAGTCTCGTAGTGCTTCGTAGCATCGATACACTACGATACTCTACACCGTAGGACACATTTCGTAACAATGCAGACCACATCTCACTGCACCATTACTGATAGTTTAAGTTAAATTTAAACGTTATTGTTCACCAATCCAAGAAAGTACCAAGCTGCAGAATGATTATTCGACCTGTCTGTGTAAGTAGAATATACGAGTGCTACGCCAGAGATCGCTGTTTTGACTTCCGGTCAGTGCAAATATCTATATGCAGCTGGGCTAGCATGGCACGAAGACAAAAGTTCTCGGGGAGTGGCGAAAAATTGTCCTTCCCTCCTTCTCTCTCCCTTTAGCTAGTCGAGGAGAGACTGGTTTGTCACTGGGGACAACGTTTCTCCACTCAACCCTACCTATACTCGAAAAAATTGTTTACTTTTTAAAGGTAGAATTCGACCAAATTGATAAAACCCAGCAATTTGCATGTTTATAAGCGCAATAGTGACATTTTGAATTGTCAGTATTATGCTGCAGAATATTTTTATTGGCTATGACATATACTCAAATAGTGAACTATATTGATGAAACAAAAGATATTTAAAACGCAAAACATTTTAACGTAATATGTTAATATAGCTAGGAAGGCATTATACACCTTCAAAATGCAATTATCAAATGCATCATTATTTGCCTTGTAATGGGCCGTAATGTGTTATATGCCGTCATATATTTGGATGTTTTTATACAACTTAGGTGACAAGCACATGGCCCACATGATGGAACCGTGGCCAATGGATGTTTCCAATACCAAGGGTGTGAGACTCGTGCTCCCGACCGCTGAGATCAGTGGGGGATGGGAGGTGAAGTTTAGGAGAGTTTCTGTGTTCAGTGCAAAAGACAAAGCAGGGTTTCACAACCACAATTTACGGGTGAGGTACTTACAGTGAGGGCTGAGGAGTCTTTCCAGTAACAACAGAACACCTCAAAAATGGGCGTGAGATATTTTTTTTAACAACTAATAAATATTTTAAAGCAAATTATGAAATGAATGAATTTATTTTTCGTTTAGGACTTTTGTCCTCACCTCAATAGTTCGGAGACTAATATCTCTGTATCATCTGTCAAAAAGAGACAAATTTTCTCCACTTTACGGCCACCGTGCTAAGCAAATGAAGAAATAGTCCCTTGTTTACGACACAGCATAAGGTAACTCCTTTGACGCCATGCTAGCTTTTGGGGTATAACACCTTTGTCCCCTGTCAATTTGAAACGACGGAGAGAGATATTTGTCCCACGCCCGTGGTTAGTTTAGGTTAGGTTTATGTATAGGCACTCAATTTGAAATACTCTATTCAACCCAACTCAACTCAAACTTTATTTCATGGAATATGGTATACAGTAGATTTTGTGAAACATATATATAAGAACGTCATATTCTGGCGTTGAAATACATATAATATGTTTACTTGATAAAGTTAGAATAATAATGTGCTAATAATACCTAAATAATGAGTAATAACATTCTTAAGGGCTCCGGCCAGTCATTATAATAATATATATATGGAATGTCATAGTATTGAAAATAATCATCAATTAATATGATACAAAAAAAATAGTCAATAGTAATAGTAATAAATACCTAATATAATATTTCGAGGACTCCAAACCATACTCTAATACTTATATATAAGGCCTTATCAACACCTTTAGGGCACAAGCCTACATCATATTCTATTCGGTTTACTTGCTAAACTAGTAGTTCTGTGAACTATAGACCTGGCGATCAACATTATTCTTGATTTTTCAAAAAAAAATTATCGAGATCTATTTATAAATAACGCGAAATTCCCCTCTTTTCTCATATTCGCCCTCCTTTCAAAATAGCTCTTGATACAGTTCTTTTTTAAATCAAAGTGCGCGTGTGGTAAGAGTCGGGAATATTGGTTAAGAAATGCGCAATCTAATCCAGAACTGACATTCAGGCATAATTTACGGACGTTAGCAGCACATTGTAGAATCGGAGACTCAACAGAAGAGGATCTCCAGAAGTGTTTTCTGTCCGGCTTGAGAGATAATGCAGCATACACTCCCACAGTCATGTGAACCAAACCAAAATCAGGAGAATATGTAGGTGGATCGAGGGATAGTCTGAGATGGAACTGGGAATACGCTAAGATGATGACAATTTTGATGTGCTTTAAGAAATTAACACGTACAAACAAACATACAAACTCTTCAGTTTTATTAGTATAGGTAAACGATACAGCAGACCTAAATTACGAGCAAACATACGAACATTGATTTCTGTACATCAAATTTGATACAATCACGCTGGCCTAGATTTGCAAGAGGTCGACATTCGTACCCTAAATCGTAAGATCCAACTAACATTTCGTAAACGCTGAGGACTCCGTGACAAAGTGGTAACCTCGCGGATTAAGCCAATAGTGCGGTCGGGTAAACGTGGCCCAGCCGGATCATAATAAGCGCTTTATGGCCCTGCGTTGATTGGCGGTATGACACAGCTTAGGCTTTTCGTGTGACGATTAGAAATAGACCCTGATTTGAACTTGATGTTGTCAAGAAGTAATATTTTTACTTTGTATACCTTCAAAATATATGCCCGCTATGAGTTATCTGGAGATTATTGATCTGATATCATGATATAATCAAAGTCATACAAGGTTAAGACCTTGTCGTAAGAGCTTATTAAGAAAAGCTTGTATTCGCCCTTTTTCTTCTATATTTTGATCAGGAGATTTTTGATTGTTACATCATTGTCCCAATTAATGATGTCGGCAATCAGGTCTTGATCATAACCGATGTTTTTGAGACTTTTCTTGGCATACTTGTTCTTCTTACTCTTCACCTTTATCTTTATGCCCTTCCTAAGCATAAATAACAGTGACAACGTTGTCGAGGAGTAAGTGTCCGGTAGGTCTGTTGGCTAATTATGTGATTGTCGATAATAGGGATAATAACAACTTTTTTAATCTCGAAAAATAGCCTGTTTACATTACAATACAAGGCGACATAATAACTCCTACTAGACAAGGAAGGATGGGAACCAGGTTTCAGAAACAATTAAGAAAATAGACAAATTTGGTACACAGATCATTTGACTCCAAGACGCCAGATGGCACAGCAGCAGGGGTACACACAGTAAACAAGCGTTAGTCCAGGCAAATAAACTTCCGTAAAATGGAGGTGTACGCAATAATAAAATGCGCTCAGGAGATTAAACATAGAAATACTCGAAAGGAAATTCATATTTTCAATGACAGCCAAGCAGCCCTTAAAGCGCTAAGCTCTCTAGAGGTAACATATGAAATAGTACTGAATTGCATAAGTAGCTTAGATAAGGTTGAAAAGGGTAGGCTAAAAAAAGAGACCATCTACCTGGGTAGACAAGGATCTTTAAAATACCCAAAAGTCCAGAACCATTTGTTGGACTCCCTAAATCCACACTAAGCTAAGGCTATTTTAGACTATGCTAAGAATATGCAGTTTAGGGAATAGAAGACCAAACCACGCCTAATACATCACAAGGATATCATAAGCAATGACTTGAGCACGAAAATAATCATACTCAGTAAGGACAAATTCCTAGATTCCCTTACGTTTATTGGCCATTACTGCACAAAATTCACTTTGGACAAGATCGGTTTAATAAACGACGCAAAATGCAGACACTGAAAACTGAAAGAAATAATTTCACTTCCATGATAACAATAAAATCAAAAAGAGATGTATGTATGTATGATGTATTAACTACAATTGTTCTCGTTCAGTCGTTACAATTAAAGTCGTTTAGTCAACCAAAAGTCTCCTATGCGGCCGGGAACAAAAACACCAAACTATTTTGGACTGCGAATGGAGAGGAAAAAAGGCAACTCAGGTGACTTATAAAATGTAGCACGGTCTGCTAATAATTTTTGGTTATAGCTCTAAAAAGGCGAAGAGCAGCAGATTGACTTTTTTCCTGAGATAAATCAATAAAACATATTTAACATTTTGATAGTATCCGCCTTGAAGCAGAGATACTTGAACTTTAAGACTTGAATTAGGTACAAGGTTTCCTATTTCAGTTGTATACAATAAGAAGATAGGTGTACTCTGAAGTTGATAATAATGTTGACCTTCGACAAATAAATAAATTGTATCGGTAACCTTTAGTAGGTACTCTTATTATGTTTTCCGCAGTACCTGGGTCGAGTGCGAGGGTGCCAGGGTTTTGGGTAATATTTGTCCATTTCTGAGATTGAATTTAAAGGCGAAGATACACAAGATAGGTATTCTGAAAGGATTACAACACATTCTACATACACCGATAAGTATTCGCTGCGACGCCTCTCTTTGTGAACACTGATCCGATTGGCGGTATTCCGGGCAACGCTTTTCCAAATATTCGAGTACGGAATCAATTTTAGAAGGAAATATTTGCTCTGGTCGCCAAACAAATTCTTTGCGTCTATTTGTACAATCAAATGATATAGATGACAAGTTAGTTATTGGTATACGGATTTGTATTTGGATAAGGATAATATAAAATATTCGGAGCCACTTATAGTACAATAAGCTTCATATTGGTTGTAACTAGGAACGTACTCAAAAAGATCTTAATACCAAAGTATCTTTGTACGAGATATTTTTGATAGGATAATCTTAAAGTGCAGGTAGGCAGGCTTAGGTATCGTCATCGACAAAAGTTTATTAACAACACCTTATTATTGTTACATTAGAATGCACGTCATCATCATTATTTCAGCCATAGGACGGACGTCCCCTACTGAACATAGGTTCAAGGCGGTCTGCACCCAACGGGTACCCGCGACTCTGCCACTTCAGCTTGCTAACCTGGTGGGCTATGTCTGGTACTTTTGTTCGTTACGGATATCGTCGTTTTTGATTAGATCTCGTAGAAAAATTCGCCTGAGGTCAAAGTTATTACATGTATTTTGTTTTAATCGGTTTAACAGTTATGGTGATCAATAATTTACAATTATTAATCTAGGAGTCCTATTGTTGTTAACTGTACCAACATTAAATTTCGTGTCTATTTACTATTTCAACATAACCTTAGTATCTCCGGATTTCACCACACAGTCTGAGTCCGCTATTCTTAGTTATCATTTTATCAATTATCACGTTAATACGGAAACGACTGTCCTAGAACATCGTCTGTCACAGATTTTCAAAATATACAATCTACTAAATAGTGGTTTAAGTTTTGTCTGACTATTATTGAGTTGATTACTTGTTTTGTAATTAATAAAATCATTTTTTGAATTAGCCCTTTTGTTACACACTTCACTTTGATTAGAAGTTGAATCGAAATGAAATCAACTGCCGTTCGTATCATAAACTAATGTTATACTGTTTCCATACGCAAGCAGAAATTCCTTTGTTTGTTCAAAATTCAGTAAAACCACAAGATATAAAACGCAGCAGTGACAAACATAATAAAATGATCATGTAATTGTTTCGCAGATGATAATTGCTTCATTCATTATACTCGTGTATGTGTATCGCCATCTAGTGTACAAAAGAAAACTACTTTAGTTTACAGCGCCCTCTGTGCTCGAGTAATAAAAACCGAAGCATGTCGTAGTTCTTATTAACTCCGATCGAGACGACCACTTTAAATACCTAACATTTTGTAAGAAAAATTTTGTATTATTTTTGTGTACTTTTTAGAAATATAAACAAATAATGAAATGTTTATTTTATAATATTTATAGTTAGCATTGGACTCTAAAGCACCGCCATCTGGTATCGTTATTTTATACTACTCACTTTTGTTACTTAGTCTATCGGCCGCTAGATGGCATTCATGGAAAGTATCGCGAACTTAATTGAATAATTTAGGAAACTTGAAAAATGACAACATACCACTAAACATGGGGATTGCGAGCGTTTGGATCAATTTTTAAAAGTTTTTATTTGACTGTATTTTTTAAACATTAATTACAAGAATTTGCCAAAATTTATTTTTTCATCGTGATGGCTATTCTTATTACTTCTAAGTGTAAGTATATAATTAAACTCACATATATGTGAGTATATATACCTAATTAATCACAAAAAAAAAGTTGGAAATAGTTAAAACGTGCTAGAAAAATATAATAGTTACAGAAGTTGCTGTTAGAGACCACTGTACTTTTTTGTTACACGAATTCAGACTTTTTGCTGAAGGGGTAGGCAGAGGTGAAATGTGGGGTAATTATTAAATTACCCCACATTTCACTAGCTATATTTTTGATCTTATCTTATAGTAAGTTTAAGAAGTCGAATGGGCGACGATTTACGTGCTGATAGAAAGAATTTCTGACAATAACATTATTACTTCACTTTTTGCCCAAGAGTACGGACATTATTAGCGTGTGCGAATTCAGTAGCTTTTAGAGTAAGAGCGAAAGGTGGTTTTTATTGAAAATTATAGACCACTCCGGTTATAGACACCAGCATTCTGACTTCTGATAAGTGCTATCCACTTGTCAGAAGTCCGAATGCAGTGGTCTAATGTTTGTGCTGTCCAGTAACTTCTACCCTCCCGAAGGTGGTGATCTCGAAAAAGAGGGCCCCGGGTCTGCCGGGGTGCGAAGGATATGTTCGCTACTATCTCACCTCCGGTAACTAGAGACCCAAAGACGGCGTGCATTTTAGTCGGTTCGAGTCCGACGTAACCTCCCTTATCGGCCCCCGTGGGATTGATATGAGTTGGGTATTCCGCGAATGGAAAAAGAAAGTAATTTGTACCCTATCACTAGAGTCTAAGATGATAGGGGGTTGCAGTAAACTGGTCCACGTGCGTCGGTGACACGTGTCAAATGGTGTTGAGGTGCTCGAATTTCGCAAGTTAGGAAACTTTGGGCACCCACTTTATTTGATAAACATTCATTGAACATTCAATTCTGTTCATTGACATTTTGTTTTTTGACATTTGAATTACAATTTGTGAGCTTACTGTTAAACCTGTCAGTTATTAATAAAGCATTTAGTGTATGTGTGGACTGAGAGCCCATTTTTATTTTTGCATATTTTTGCAGTTAAACTAACAATATTCCTTAGTAAAAGATGTGGAAACATTTGTAAAATGAATATTAGAGTTTGTAAAGACCTCATTCAAAAGATATATCGCTTTTAGTTGGTCCCTCAGTTCACACACGTAAGCTCTCAAATCTAGATATATAATGAGTTCACCAACAAATTTTGGTTATAGACTCTTAGTAAAACATGAATAAACATCTATACAACATTAAAAAACTTAATGTGAATAGATAATAAAAAATTACAAACGTTTACATGTGGTCCCTGAGGGACCACATGTATTTACTCAAAATAATAGAATATAACACGAACATTAAACATAATTCATAAGCCAATCGTTAGTAAAAAATGGAAGGAAACTTATAAAACTAAAGAAAGATCACAAATAGTGGCAAAAACTGTAAATTTCATGTTTTTGTTGGTGGTCCCTCAGTTCACACATAATGCAAATGCGAATTGCTAAAATATAATTAAATACAACGATTACAAACATGTGGAGCCTTTCAGTGCTTAGTAAAAATCTTATATTATCGATCTGTATTTATTTTGTCACTGGTTTTATTGTTATTTTAACAAAAATGTACAAATTAGGTTTCCCATACTAATAGGGTGTCCATGCAGTCAAGTAGTGTAAGTTGTATGTGAATAGCAGTGTCTCCAACTGTCACAATCAAAATACCCGACTGCAGTTGAAAAGATCCAAACAAGCTAGATAGCAAGTGGTTTCCATTTGTAAATCATAAACCGAATGGCTAAACAAGTTATCGAAACGAACGAGAACAAAATTTAGGTACTACAAGTTGCCGCCAATTCTTAAGCTAATTCTCCTAAATTTTGAGATAGTCAAATTAGAATTGCCATTTCACCTCATACTCGGATATGGTTAAACAGTATTCCTGTAATACAATTTTAATTTCCAAACGTTGGCAGAGAATAACAGTTTTTTAACAATTTCCGAGTATGAGGTGAAATCGTGATTCTATTTATCCGTCATAAAAATTCGGAGATTTGGTCCCAGTTGTGATTGTCTTTGTCTAAAACATTATTTATATGTTTATGGTCTAAACTCTGACATTCAGAAACTTGACAATTTTAAACCGACATTCTAATATTACATTATTTGTCATATTTATTAACTTCGTAATTTGGCAGCATAACTTTCAGCGACTGTTTTTAAACTAATTTAACCGCCATGGGTATTGGTTCTTTAAGCAACTATGGTGTAAATCCATTACCTGTAGTGTCGCTCTTAATAAAAATATATATTTAAAAAATTAATTACGGTACACTTGGAGCTTGTTGCTTGTCGTGATATTGCTCAATTACGCGTATTAATTTTAATTATTTGTATTTTCCTGAGGAATATTAGTTCGAGATAGAACGAATGGGCACAGATATAATTAAAAATGTGGACTTAAAATAGAATAAAATTACTGCTTTATTTTTTCGTGCTTAACTGGTCTATGTGTCAGATGTATGTACAGAATTATGTATTTAAGATGTTTTATCATCTCAATAGAAACATTGCACCAGTTACTAACAATAAGGATCAATAGGTGAATAGAGAAAATGGTCGTTAGATTTTGTTTCATAAGTTGTTTGACATTTGACATTTGACATAAGCCGCGGTAGCCTAGTGGTATGGGTAATGGACTGCTGAGACGAGGTCTCGAGTTCGATCAATACCACCTGGAGTCAATTACTAGATCCAAATATTGCATCTGTACCTTGATCCGAACATTACAGAGATCGGGTGGATCTTACCGGAGCGTCACGTCATGGGTGTCAGTAAATGAACAGTACTTTTCCTAAAGTGTGGACACCCCATACCGGGCTTAGTATGAAAATCATTAAAAATACTTATAGTGACTAAAGCAATAAAAAACCAGTGACAAAATAAATACAGATCGATAATATAAGATTTTTACTAAGCACTGAAAGGCTCCACATGTTTGTAATCGTTGTATTTAATTATATTTTAGCAATTCGCATTTGCATAATGTGTGAACTGAGGGACCACCAACAAAAACATGAAATTTACAGTTTTTACCACTATTTGTGATCTTTCTTTAGTTTTATAAGTTTCCTTCCATTTTTTACTAACGATTGGCTTATGAATTATGTTTAATGTTCGTGTTATATTCTATTATTTTGAGTAAATACATGTGGTCCCTCAGGGACCACATGTAAACGTTTGTAATTTTTTATTATCTATTCACATTAAGTTTTTTAATGTTGTATAGATGTTTATTCATGTTTTACTAAGAGTCTATAACCAAAATTTGTTGGTGAACTCATTATATATCTAGATTTGAGAGCTTACGTGTGTGAACTGAGGGACCAACTAAAAGCGATATATCTTTGGAATGAGGTCTTTACAAACTCTAATATTCATTTTACAAATATTTCCACATCTTTTACTAAGGAATATTGTTAGTTTAACTGCAAAAATATGCAAAAATAAAAATGGGCTCTCAGTCCACACATACACAAGCATTTAAATGTATCGATGATGTGTGTAGCGGCCAGCACAATCCCCTTAAATGAACGCAAATTGAATATTTCGATTTCATCTCACGCTCGATGTGGCCCAGTACTATTAACTTAAAAGTATCCGATGATTGCATAAAAATGTTTTTGATTAAAATTGTAAAAATTTTATAAAGGCCAACATAACGACATACATTTTTAAAATGCATTAATTTCAGGTTGAATAAAAATCTGAATTTCATTTTGTTTCACAAACACCATAAACCATTACCAGATTAAACATGAACTAAACTGAGCTTTTAATGCTCGATACCTTTGCAATAAGTGTAAAGGTAAGGTCGTGGATCGTGCGTGCGGCCCCTCTCGCCGAGCTGTCCCTTGGCTGTCGTGTCTATCGCAAGCCCTTCGCCACCGGCCACTTGCACAGGGTCAAGGTCGAGGTGCCTCACTAAACAGAGCGTTGCTTTTTAAATGCGAACGCCTTACTACTTAGACAACATAATATAAAAGTGGTACCTACCTCATGTTTTTGTATAATATATTTTGCATGTATGTTACAGTAATATAAATTGGGCAAATGAACAATTAGAACATGCTTTGATCCCGTGACCAGTTAACTTCTAAATCTACAAGTATATATTTGAAAGATATACTTGTAGATATAGGATGATAAGAAACTAGCAGCTCTCGACCCGTTCCCAAAGGGTTAGATGGGGACACCATGGTTCCCACATTAGGGGG
The DNA here is from genome assembly GCA_963691645.1 of Pelosia muscerda. Taxonomy (NCBI): domain Eukaryota; kingdom Metazoa; phylum Arthropoda; class Insecta; order Lepidoptera; family Erebidae; genus Pelosia; species Pelosia muscerda. The sequence continues at coordinate 21,005,086 of OY829098.1, read as the reverse complement.
TCATCTCAAAAGTAATGTCTGGATCTGCCGGGGTACACGAGTTATGTCTTGTATTATCATACCTCCAGCAATCAACGATCCATAGACGGCATGCGTTTTAGTCAGTTCAAGTCCGACATGACCTCCTCCACCGGTTTTGGCGTGGTAGGACCAAGGTACTGTTTTTTTCGGGACTTTCACTACAAAGAAATTCGATATACCATACGAACATCTATGTCGTCACGGGTAGTTGAAGCCATCAAAAGTCCGACTAGCCTAATTACAGAACTTTGATATCGCCAATTTAGTTATGGAGATGCGATGGTCGCTTCGTGAACAATATCGAAGTTCAGCCGCATCATTAGTTAGACTAGAAGGCCGACCCCAACTTAGTTGGGAATAGCCTCAGAAAATAATGATTTCCATATCGAATTTCTCGCGCTGGACCTGAACCTCGATTCTTTTATTAGGGAATCATTGTGAAATAAACTGCCATTGAACAATAAGCAGCCGGGTACCGACGACTTATCGTGCACCACTGGGGCACGGAGGGGTCACAATGTTGTAAGAATAGTCACCCATCCTGAGACCTACTTGGTTAGTGTTGCCAAGTGTGTTAGTCTATTCGGGTGCACGAGCCAGAGGGTTAAAGCTATATAAGATAATATGTATTAAATACTTTCATTAGCAAATAACAATTTCAGTTTCCAAATATTTTCTTTTTTTATGCCAAAGTTTGTTAAATAAGGATTAGCTCCATTTGCACAGTTCAGTTTGAGCGACCCGAGAATGGAACCTTGGTGGATCTAAATCGTTCAAAAATATAAGCGAGGCCTGCGAGGCATCCCTAATTAGTGCAATGGCTCCGACTAAATCCTTATCTAATCATTACCCAGCCACCGGATCTTTCATTACAAAAATAAAAGAACAAAAGACCCATGAAATCTGAGTAGGGTGCGATGTGTTCGAGGCGCCGCCGGGCGGTCTACCAACTTTGGATTGCGTAGGCGGTCGTAGCGAGCGTAGACGAACGCGTAGCGTCTCTACGAATTATCGTAGACGCACGGTGTGATCGTTACTTGGATGAGCGTGAAATTGTCGGGTTTAGATAAATGTGTAGATGCGATGGCTTGTTTAATGAGCTCTTGGGTTCCGTACGGCAAGGTTCTAACAAAAGCACTCATTGCGATTGCTATTAAGTTTGACTAGAAATGGATTATTTCAGGTTTGATAATTTGAAAAACAACTTGTCATTGAAATGACCATGATATTATGTTCGCTCAGAAGCATTTCACCAGATTCGCAATTTACCAGATTCGTAATTTACCAGATTCTCGATTCACCAGATTCTCAATTCACCAGAAGTACAACCAATAACAACAATCAAGATTTCCGAAGTTCAAAATAGGCGGGCATAGCAAGCTTACAAGCTTTCCACTCACAGTTAGTACGTCAGACAGCACGTTTGCCAAAATTTTGAGTACACAAACGCAAACAAAATGAAAAGCGGACTCGGAGGTGATTCGTATGCAACGGAAATCATTATGAAAGGTCAGATGATGAAAGTGGTTTCATACAGAAGGTAGATTTCACACACCATATAACTAATGAATACAAACAGTCATCACACTGAGTGAAGCCCAGAAATTGTTGTACCTACTCGAGAGATAATTATTAAAAAAAATGACAATAATTTAAGTTTTTCAGTTTGTTTCCCTAAATACTCCTAATAATGTGTTAAGATAAAATATTATCCGATTTCATTATTCAATTCATCCTTCATTACATCACAGATTTGGATGGATGAATGGATGAGTTTTTAGAGTTGAGTTTTAACTGCGATAATTCCACTTCCCTACAAGTAACAAAATAACAGGGAGGGATTGGGCGATACAAGTATAAATTCAAATGATAAGTCCAGAGTAAATTAAATAGCTTTGGGTGAGCTTCACGGTTTACTTTTTAAGGGAAAAAGGATAGTTAAATAAACTTCCTACTTTTTTACAGCTAAGAATGAAAATCAGGGTAGGTTACACTGTGAAAGTAAGATTGGTAGTAATTGTGCGCAATGCAAACAGTAGTATTCACCATAGTAACACATGACATAATATACACTAATATTATAAAGAGGAAAATAATATTTTTTTGCTTGTTCGTTCGTAACGAATACGTTCCGAAACTACTGAACGGATTTCAAAAATTCTTTCACCCATAGATAGCTTATAATAGCTAAGAGTAACGTAAGCCATATATCACGCTACCATCCAAAGAGGCGGAGAAATAACCATACATCTCAACAGACTCGGTAGAGTTCAATACATTTTCGCTAATGCCGCTAACAATTTTCATAACAATAATTGGGTAAGATCGTTGAGAGATAATGTACTGGAGTGGACACTAACAACGGAATATGTAGTCTATTGCCATAGTAATTGACAATACATTAAGAATAGCTGATTGCTACTTTGAAATATTTTACTTTCTACTTAGATATAACAATGTATAGGAAAAAATCGCAATAGCCTTCACCAGCATATAATAATGTTGTGAATTCTGTAGATTCGGGTGTGTTTTGCTCTAACAAAAGCAAGATGTGTACACGGCCAGGCCCGACAACAGTATACAGTCGATATTGGCTCACTTCATATTGTTCTGGACTCAACCACGGAATATAAAATCTTGAAACTGCCCAGCAGCTATCACGTGTGTGCCATAGTATAGCACTATGGCACACACGTGATAGCTGCTGGGCAACAAAATCCGCTACGTGATTGAAATTACTGATAAATTTCGGGATGCTCTGCTGAAAATTATTAATATTCATGTCACTGTAGTATGTGGCGACATCATTAACAAATAATTACACTACATATATTATTTCAGGCTCAAAAAACAATCTTACTATTACCTGGTATACCATCAGAACAGGGATAGACGAGGCTCTGGTACGTACTTTACTGTCGGAGTTGAAAGGTCAGATGGCAGTCACAGCCGTAAAAGTCGCAATTGAAAACATAAAACGGAAAGAAGACTTTGAGCTCTGGGATGAAATTCTCGCTAAAAGTTGCTCGTCGTAGATTTTGTGAACCAATACCACATAATAACACGACGTGACGCCGCACCATGTATATGTGATGGAGCCCTACAGTTCGTCAGCGTGAAGCAAATACCCCTTTTTGAAATGTTTCATTCCTGGTGTTATAAAGTTAAATGCTCTCTCACCTCCCGTCTGTCCATATTTACTTTTCAAAATGCCAAATTAGTTAACAAGTTTTATTTGAATATGAACTAAAATGTAATTACGAATTTCTAACTATCTAGGATGCCCCTTTTTTGTTCATTATTTTAAATACATATGACCTACGTATTTTTTTTATTTATACAGGATTGAATTTTGTAATGCCACCTAAAGGGGAAGTACCCTTAATACTGTAGATAGAAAATTTTAATCAAAGAAAACATTCCTTTATTTTTCAAAAGAAACAAAACTGCAATCAATGATTTAGAAAAATTCGCTAGCTGCACCCGGTAATCGAACCGAAAAAAATCTGTAAAAGTTGCAGCCTGTACTTAGGCATCGATCGTTAGGGTCAATTATGATGAAATCTCTCTCACAAACTTTATAAATTAAATAAAAGGAAAACAATGAGATCTTAAATTGTTTTAATTATTTACAAACTAACTAATTAATTGCTCGAAATGGGCTCTATTTTCTTGGACACAAACATTTAGATCAAAGTCGAAGTTGTTCTGCTGAAGAGTTTGTCGTCGCTTTTTGAAACTGCCCGTATTCTTTAACTTTTCTACCATTCTTATCAGTACACACCGAGGTGGTGCCTGTCGATTTCGATATCTCTCTACATTCCACCAATAGTAATTCGTCCTTTTAATGGATAAAAGACGTCAGTGATAATAGTTATTAATTAATAACTTTAAGTAAAAGTGCTTTAACTTGACCCATTGAACAATTAATTTAAGATTTCATTGTTTTCCTTTCATTTAATTTATGAAGTTTATTAGAGAGCTTTCATCCTTATTATTGACCCTAACGTTCGATGCAATAAAAGTACAGGGTGCAACTTTTACAGATTTTAGTCGTTCGATTACCGGCATGCAAATTTTTAAAAATCATTAATTGCAGTTTTGTTTCGTTTTAAAAATAAAGGAATGTTTTCTTTGAGTAAAATTTTCTATCTACAGTATTAAGAGTACTTCCCCTTCAGGTGGCATTATAAAATTCCACCCTGTATTTATTATAATATCTGTTGAAAAACGAAATAATAATTATGTTTATTTAACGACTAATGATATTGTGGGGTACAAGGCTAAACATCTTAAACCCCAGAATATTGATGTCCATACTTGTATACATTTTTAATATGCATAGAAAGACCAATTAAGTATACATACTTATGTATATAATAAGGCATACAAATATGTGCACTAAGCAGAAATCTAACGCTTTATCACTACACCGCACCGCATCGACGTGTCGTAAATATTGAGATAAAATCTGTAGATACCTGCTTGAACATTCTCTTTTGTTGCAAGCTAATATCTGTAATTTGTTATATTATAAATTAATTATATCATAAATAATTTGTTGTATTAAGTAGCAATATAAGAAATAACCTAAATTTGCATGCCACATACTGCGGCTAAACATATTGTGCTGTTAGATACGAGTCTTTCTAAGATCTGTATTCCATGTTTGAATCAAATAATTTTCTTTCTTTCTTCCTTTGTAAACGCCTAAGAAAAGTCTGTACTTAATTCCTTTCTGATATTATATCACATCGCTTAGATATTCTCTGATCCTATTCGCTATACTGCCTATTGCCACCACCCAACATGAATAGCTTGACCCCACGTTGCGAGAGTAACCTTGCTATTTGTTACTTTCGTTTCTTTCAAAACAGGTACGAGTATCAGGTGCCACGCAAAATTGAAGTTAAATGTTAGGTATCGATACAACAGAAATCGATTATTGTTCAATATGATTCCTGCCTCATGAACTTTTTAGCCCGACCGTGTTGAATTTTTCCAACTTTCCTATTAATCCAAGATATCACCGATTTGATCGGCCTTTATTCTACGAGATGAATCCGGACTATCCATTTATTATGTTGTTTTATTTCAGTTCTAAGTGTCCGATTATTTTTATCTCGCATCTATGTGTTTGAGTATGTAAGAGGTAATACAGTGCGTCACAAGAAAATATACATGGCAATAAAACAGTCTAGCATTTAAAATGAGTTAGTTTTTCTATGTATATGTTATAAATGCGTCATCACCACGCATTTAATAACAAAAACTGTTAAGAATAATTCGAATCCACGCCTATCTCATCTTCTTTCGTCGTTTATATAATAAAGTGTCAACCTAAAGAAACTTTTCGTTACAAGATCAAAAGTGTATTAATAGTCTCCGTAACCTCGAAATACGAGTATTCTTCCTCTCTCCTACACTTCCACATAGCGCTTATTAGAAAGAGACACTTGTTTTTTATTGAGAATCAATTTGGTTTTAGAACGTAGAAGGTAAGGTTAACTTTACAATTACCGTTTCCGTTTGCTAGACGAATGTTCAAGTTAAATATAGTCCTTACAGAATGTTGGTCGGATTAATTATATTGTGAATGGGGGCTGTGTAGGTTGTGGCTCCCATTCCGTGCTTATAGCCGAGTGTTTTGTGAATTTTACGAGTTAAAGAACAATGTTTTAATATTTGTAAAGGCTTTGTTTTACGAAATTAGTTTATTTGGGTGCTTGTTGACGCAAAACAAGTTCATCACAAAAATATTGAAATTTCAAATTGAGGACATTGATATGTGAGGTTACATTATAGAGAGCTATCTTGTGCCTACTAGAATATGTTGGAAGTTTCTATGTCTTTAATTCAGCAAATGTTATAACAATATTTGTCTAATGTATTCGACTTGGAATTAACTTACTGTTAGCTACATTGAGAAGTACATTGAATTTGTATTAACATAGTCACATCCATACATTTTAACTACATATGTTATAAATGTATATAGGTACATATGTTATTGATCAAATTTGGTTGGTTAGTTGACACATTTAAATACACCTAGTAGTTATTTGTTATCACATCGTTTGCCTATTTACTGTATAGATAGGTATAGTATTGGTTTCAAAATATATCGCAAAAGACGGCTAGCAAAACCGCGGTGTGTGTGTGTACTGAGAGCCCACTTTTATTTGAATAAGCTAATGTCAATATTGTTCTAAGCTGTCAAATGTAAGCATGTTATGGGATGTATTTAAATATCGAACCGAACGTACCAAAGTTTTTTACACCGCTTTATAGTGTCTATAAAATTTGTGTATATTCTAAGAAGACACTCAACACCCAAATTGTTAAATTGAATAAAATTTTGAATTATTTAATATGCCAACTTATTACATAGATATAGATTGAGCTTCGCCTTTACCTTTTAGATAAAGGCTCAAGTAACTCAAAGAATGCTCAAGAATTGCAAGAATATTAGAAAATTTCGAATATACCGTGCTATGGTACCATGGTATAACCACAACCAGGCCCCCTCTAGCAGGAATACCTGATCCTGAATGTACACTTATTCCGATCGATATCTAAAATTGATACACTATGGTCAACTCATTGAACGCGGATGCTAATTGTATTACCTACATAAAACACAGTATAGAATCCCCCACAGCGAGCAAGAGAGCAAAGATGGGCAGACACACATCCAGCTCCGGCAGGTTTCATCACACCTAACGAAAGCCTGCCGCCTGGACATCATCTCCAGTGGCCAACTTGGAAATCATTAAATCGCCTACGGACCCAAGTTGGCCGCTGTAGGGAAAATATGGCGAAATGGGGCTACATCGAGAGAGAGAAACACAAGACTCCTACGATTGCGGGGCCCGACCTCAGTCCATGTCGCACCTGCTCTCTTGCTCACACTGTCCCCCACACTTGCACCACCGAGGACCTCTGTAGAGCGACAGAAAACGCTATTGCTGTGGCCAACTATTGGGCCAACAAGATTTAAAAGAACTGGATTTACCAGAGCCATTGACTTGAAGAAGAAAAAGAAGTATAGAACTTAATATTATAACAATTATTATGCTAATATGCATGTAAATCAATTTGTCGAGTATGGTTTTATTGAATGCGGGATGAGATAACACATGAAGTTATATTTCTTAATGTAGCTGCCTGTTTTGCTAATACCTGCTTATTATTCATCACCTACATGCAGTCTACTCGCAGTAAACCTGCTGATTGATGAATGAGTCTCTGGTTTATGCTATCTTTACGGGGTAGGCCTTACGCCAGTAAACTAAGATTGATATTCGGATGAAGGGAAGGTGATAGTTTGATATTGTTGTATAATAATGAAAAAGGAACGAATAGTACGGAATTTAAAATTATCATACCATATTTTAATGGAACGATGGGATTATCAAAAATCGCTGTCAACGCATTTCGTCATACGTAAGACTCTGGCTTAACAGAGTAGCGTGATTGTTTACAACACTTCCATCTACGGAGCGAAAGCTCGAGTTACGAAGAGGACACTCATGGAATAAATTAATGAGATTAGATGCTCCTAGCTATTTCTCCTTCGTTATATCCTTATAATCTGCGCACTTAATAATAAATAATTATATTATTACAATGGTTGGGCTTAACGGGATTTACGCTTTAAATTTGGAGCCACCCTACGGGGAGGTACCTCCTCCTACAGAAAATCGTATCGAAATATCGAAACAAATTTTTATACAAGTCGTGTTCTCAGCTCATAATTGAACTGTGACCTCTGACCGATTTAACCCTAAAACAAAAGAGGTGTCATTCATACCCGCCGGCTTTAGAAAGTACTGGGTATAAAGATGAGGAAATAGCGGCAAATTAGTAAAACAAGTTCAGTACTTATTAGTAGCAATAATATACTGCAAATGCAGTGTATATATAATAATGAGTACCTACTGAATTTGTTGTTGTTGTACGCTTTTTTTCGTGAGTGAAGTCCCCACACTTTTACCAATCTCACCGGAGTGGGTGAGAGAGGTTATGTCGGACTCGAACCGACTAAAACGCACGCCAACTTTGGGTCTTTAGTTGCCGGAGGTGAGATAGCGAACATATACCGCGCATCCTGACAGACCCGTGGCCCTCTCTTTCGCGATAACCTCCCTTCGGGTGTACGGACCACGGTGTCCCCGTCTAATACACTAGTAGTAATATATTTATTTATAGGTAGCTTTATCATTATTTTAACAGAGAGTTTGGTACCGGCTTTAAATTATACATTTTTAGGTAAGTCACTACGCAGTACCTTATGAATGTAAAGACGCCATCAAGCTGAGCATCACCATAAAAAAAGAGATTCGAAACTAAATAAGTAAAATCTATCCCACCAAAAACATAAATGTAAAAAGAGAGCCAAGTTCAATACAAAAATTATGCTTGGCTGTGGGCTTCGCTGCAAAAAGAATGGAGATCTAAATGAGTGCCAAGTTCTATGCGATATCCAAACATGTACTTATAAGAACAGAATAACATTATGAACAAGTATTGAAATGCAGTTCTTTGCATCATTGGAAATCTGTAATAATTGCTGTTATTTAAAAATAAATAGATTTTAAAGTAGGTTACGTGCAGTTATGTAATCACTCATTTTATAAAGTTATTCAACATTCATATATATTTTTTATTCTGATAAGTGTATAATCTGGCTATGAAAACTCACAGATGTATTAGGCTAAAGTAGGACCCTAATTATTCTACTAATTGTTAAGCACACTCTCACCACTGAGGTTATAAAAACTGCCATTGAATTTTCGACTTTATTAACATACGGTTCAAAAATTTTATGAAAAGATTTCATTACATCATTTCATTTACTGTACACAATACCATTTAATTTTACACTTTAACTGTGTAAGGGTGAAGAACAAAATTAACGTGCACTTTTTGTAATTTTAGTTGTATGACAATGGTTGATAATTTTATTAGTACAATCGATCACTAGTTGACATGGGTCCGAGCCACACCTATAAGTTGACCGAATACAAATTCAAACATGGTAAAGATTGACATTAAAGAATAGTTTTTAAATGAACTTACGTTTAATCAACATACTTGACAGTGAATTTTTTTTAGTTTTCTAACAGTAGCTAGGGTAACAGTAACAGTTGGGTGTAAAAAGGGACTCGTCGTCGTTGACTGTCTTCATTTGTCACTTCATTTGTTCTCACCTGTTTTCATTTTCTGTTTTGTCCTCATACGTATCTACCAGTTCGCAGTTTTTCAGTTCTACCGTTTTTTCTGTGTGTTGCAGGATCGACTACCGCTCAATGCAAATATGATTATGTGTACTTCATCTGTATGTTTCTGAATCAAATTGTGGATTTATTTGTTAAAATGTATGTATGTAAATGTGTTTACCCTTATTTAACAACCAAAATTAGTAGCTATGTGTAGTTTGAGTCAAAATAATTATATATGTAACACACATGTTTAACAAACCTAGTGCAAAAAGCAGGGGTATTTATACTCTTACTTTTCAGTACATGATCTTACTTGTCAAGTCACTGAAATATCTTAGAATATTATGGAGTTATTATTATTTAATAGTGTTTCATGGTACGATAGCTCCAAAAGAAGTCAATTCTGTGATTTCCAACAACCTCATACATTAATGATAACTAACCAGATTGTATACGCGTATACTTTAATTTGGCTGCTTCATATATTGGGAATCTTTATATATTGCTCATGAATTAAAGCAGCCTCATAACTCGCGCCACGTTTATGTCAAATACCGTAATTGCCGATGTTCTTGATCAAAAGCACAGATCTGGGCAACTTTGATCTACAGTAAAATATTCTACAAAGTTTACAAGATACGTTTCATAAAGTAATCCAATTAAACTGTAATAGGAACGAAAAATTCGTTTTGAGAATCATGTTTACGTTATTATACCTTACAGTTATAAAACTAAGTTGCTACTTGGTTGTATTTTTGTAGATGGTTTTATATTTACCAATTCATTAAATGACTTCCTATCTTAGAAACATCAAAAGGCGTTTGAAGTTAACTTTATCAAGTGTGAAAGCGAAAGTCTTGAGCCTTCGCTTTGTCTCATTCAAAATGCGCTTAAGAAGATCGAATATTCGACTTACAAAATATAGAACTGTAACAAAAGCTGTATTCTGTACAGACGGAATTGATAAACGACCTCTCTAAAATATTGCCATTTAAAAAATAAGGTATCTTAAAGGACTCGGCAATCACTGGTATCGGTTCTTAACTAAGCGGGTCTCTTCTTCAATCAATTCAAAGCTCGTACTTTGAAGCTCGGGATCCACTCTCCAGTTCCAATTATTATTCGTGCCTTTTGGGTTTAAAGGGATCTACTGCCGTCTGCCTTTCCAACCTCAATAAAAAGTCTACCACAGGGCCTTGTCCTTCAATTAGCAGGTGTACTAACCAGTTTGAAGGTGAGGTAGGATTGACTTGGAACTTGAATCATTTAACTTCAGTAAACGGATCTAACAGGACTGAAATCTTTATCTTTGTCTAATCTTAGTTAAATAAAAGGACGTGGATAAATTTAACTTCTATTAGGTTGGTATCGTAAGTCTGTTTAACGACGGGATTGACATCATCGTGTAATAAAACGTAATGGAGGCTCCATACAAATTTATATTATATTTTGATCGAGCACAGCAGGTACTGGGCATTCAGACGGTTGTCACCAAACACACACGAAACAATTAAATTAAGCGGTTAGTCGTTAGTAATTAACAATCCTTGGTGTCTGCATATCGGTAATAAAGTAATACGCTAGATCAATCAAACCTTCGTACTTGGTGTTTAAATTAGGATAAAAGAGAAAATGCGACTTACGCCTCAGTGTTGTCATCTCGGGACTCGGAGCGCTCGGCGTTAGCCTGTCCCCGACGGTGGCGAGCTCGCTGCTCGTCTCCAAGGCCATAGAGGCCAGCGACGGCCGCCATGTCGCCCTCACGCCTCGCTCGCCCGCCACACTCACATAGTCAATAGCCGGTACGAGTGCACTCTCATGCTGCACGTTCAACGCTACCTCAAACTGTCATCACAACCTGGTCCTTTCAGCTCTGCTGACACATCACACCACTAATATCTAATTAAAACTCTACGAGAAAAAATTGGACGCATAATTTGGAACAGTACATAAATTTCTCTTTTACTAAATATAATTTTAATCACAATTTTAAATTATTGTATCGCGTCATAAGTTGTCGTTGGTGACTGTTAGCTAGGCTACATTTGGTTTTGTTTTATTGTTATCGTTGCCTTCGGCGGTCGGTGTGCAGATTTGGATTTATAAGCGCGATTCGCTGCATCTGTTAATGGACAAACATTTTTAATATTGTATGTCTTATATCAGCACAACTCGCGACCGCAAAGTGTGAGTTCTGACGTCATCCGCGAAATGTAATTCTCTTCGGACCGGGCTCTGGACCATCTGTCACTCCGGTTTGTAAGCACATCCATACGTGGTACGAATAGTTTCTGGTTTCAAATAAGGAATTGTACGTGAAACTTGTACAATGTTTTGTTGATTCGTTGGAATAGATAATGTTTCTACTTAGGTGATGGTTTCTTTCTGTGCCTACATAAATTCCATTTATAAATAATTCGATACTCACTGTTGATTACTTGATGATATAAATGACATATTATTATAAATGAGATAAAAATGTACCTACATCTTCAAGTTACTTCCTGTTGTTTCTTAAATAATAGAACTTTAAGAGAGTTTCTATGCTGCTAGCGTAGGAGACAAATTGGTGTTCACACTGACAGCACAAAAGCTTTCCAGAGAGCTCTGACTACCCTACCTACCACCGGGAACACTAGCCTAGCACTTATTAGCTGCGGTATTCTGAAGGTACTTCCTCAGTCGGACTGCTGAATTGAGATAGTAGATACCGTTGCATCCTACCTTCTTCAAAATTATAAGATAATAGCTCGCGGTTAGGTAAGTCTTAGAATTTAAAGCAAGATGAAGACTGCATGTTTTCGAAAGTTCTTGAGAAACGATTGATCGCCAGCATCTAAAATGTATGTTATGCACATACTATGGATAAGTTGATCCCCGGTGGAGTAGGCTCACTCCATCTTTTTCCTTGGGTATTGTAGAAAGCGACAAGGGAGAGGGTATTCTGCCTTCGAAACTAAACATACAGCCCATTTAAAAGTGCCGGCTTGACGGCAATAGCCTATTATACTATTTTTTTTGGTCTTACGTCATAACGGGTGACATCTATAAGGTAAGAATAAAAATTACAGTTTGCGCAATATAAGTGTTAATACATAGGCGACCACCCACTCGGGTGTCCCCACCGGTGATGCTTACATTAATACTATAGAAATAAAGCTATTTATTCAAACCGTGGGTCAAAAGTTGATAGGTATACCCGTGTCCTTTAAGCGGGGCGTGAAAAAGCATCTGATGAGGCCGTCAAGCTGAGCGCCACCATTGTAGCACTGTACGTGTGTGTCGAATTGATGTGCCATAAATAATTAAAAAAAATACTGATTCAACGTTGAAAAATAATTCGCTTTGTATCGACTACTTATCTTTGTGGGCTCAGACTTATTGCTGCCGGATCTATCGACTCGTAAACAGAAAAAGTCGGGCACATTGTTGTTTAAATAAGTGACTGTTCACTGAATCTGTTTGAATATTATCAAGAGATTACAGACAAACGAAAATAGAGATTTACGAATACACGTAGTAGTATTAGTAAGAGTTTTACAAATCAGTTGGAAACCATTATTAAAATTTGTTATTTTGTTTAGAAAAATTAAACGAAGAAGCAGACAAATGCGTGATAGTTACTGTAATACAAAGTAAATATGTAATAAAACTAAAGATTGCCATATTTAGTTACTACAAATGATTACGATTTCATCCGTATTATGGTGACGGAGAAAGGGTATTGCCACCTCATTCCGTGCAAAGGTTGTCGTAAGAGACTAGAAATGGAAAAATATGCGGACGTTACCACTGCAAGATGAGTAAAACTCAAAATAAAACTATGTACCAACCTGTCTGACCAGCTTGGAAACAGTAGGCCAAAACCTCCCAACCTTAGGAGAAGCTATGTCAAGCACTGGACTGCGATAGGCTAATTAATTGATTGACTATAATTAAAAGGACTAAACACGGACAACCACGGGTTTACCGTAATAGAAGTATCGGCTGCACTTGCGATGACGTAATTGAGTTTGAAGCAGTTAATAATTGATAGATTACTATATTTTTAATTTTATACTTATGGTTGACTACGTCTGGTGGATAAGGTATCAAGAATTTAACAATATTCTAGTGAAAACTGGCTGGCAATATTACAGTGTGAAAATTACAACAGGTTAGTGATTTAGACCTAACACTCCACGTGCAAATAATTCATCACTGTTATTTTTATGCCTACAATCTTTTAACCTCCTCGAGGAAGCACTCCTGGGAGTATCCTTCTCGTTAAAAAAGAGTATAAAGTGTAAGATTCTTTTCTTGTATGAAATATATTGGTACGGGTTTGTTCTTCTCCTTGTTATTACTTGAAGGGTCAACAGTATCTGTTATAACATATTATTATTATCTTTAGTTAGACCGTGAGGTTTAGAATACAAACAGCCACATACATGTAGATGTAATTTCAAGAAAACGGAACTTTTTTACTTAGGTACCTATATTATTTTACTGTACCTATTGAGTATCTACTGTAGTACCGTTATACGAATTCATATCCGAACTACAAAAGATAAACAAATTACACAGTAACAAATACTATGTAGTAACCAAAATATCTACATTTTCATTACAAGGAAGTTTTACTTTAGTAAGGAGTAGTGCTCGTACTGAAACTCCTCGATTGCGTCTCGTTTTTGTTTATATCAAAATATTAATAATTGCATCTTTCATTATATATTCAAAATTAACCTGCACGTGCATACAAAACTTAATGAGCCGTGGCACGATGCCAAGCTCAGAGGTTTTTAATTAATTAAGAGCCCCATTTTTCAGTGAGGAAGCCTCTGCAGTACTTGCCGTGGAATTTATACATCTCACTCAATATGTTAGCAAGAATTAGAGGATTGTCAAGTTCATTATAGAAATATCAAATTGACTGAAAGAGATGCAGTTTATTGACAAAGTAAAATAGAAGGTCTTCCTCATCACTTTTCTTTAAGGTAATATAAAATGTATAAGGGGATAGGGATAGGGTTGTTCTTTATCCAATTAAGGGTTTCAATGTCAACAGCCATCCCGTTCAATGGGCGTCTGGGCCGTTTATTAAATGCTGGGATTAATTATTCTTAAGCACGATACATTATCTGACACAATGCTAGTAATATTCTTTAATAGGGTTCTGAAATTTCACGTGTAAATATAATCGCATTGAGAATAAATATAATACGTGGTAACTAGTAAGCTTAGTTTCTCCAGCTTTCTTGTTTGTTAACACCTAAGGAGCGGCTAGACTACAAGGTTGAGATAAATTTAAAATAGCGAATAGATACACGTAGTCGCTCGCCCACTGCCGGTGGACAAAATTAAATCATTAATCATTAACCAAGTGATCACCTACCTAACGATAAATTTTATGTATAGAATTAATATAAAGTTGTGTCTAACTTGTATGAGTTTTGGAAGTAATAGATGGCGGAACGTAGCTGATGTAGGTTATGTTACCGGTACGAAAACGATAATCAACATAATCACAGCACTATTCACGACTGTCACCGAGGAGCCCGGTGTCCATTTATTGGTGACAGTAAGAAGTATTGATGAATGTATGGCAACCATACATGCAGTACCTAAATTTCAAATTCTTACCCGGGAGGTCTAAATAACTTAAAGTTGCTGATTTATGACACGGTGTGCTGTTTATAAAATTCAACGAAATGACCTAAAAAGAACATGAAAATCGCGACAAAACAATCCAATGGCATCGCACATGTTAACGGCTACAACAGTACGGTTGAAATGTTGGTTGCTACCGTACACGACGTACAAAGGAGAATAATGTACTGTTTCAAAAGAGTAATAATTTTGTTATTATTTTTAATGCTCCTTTGTAATGAAGTGCCCGTTTGCTAATGATGTACACATCGTTTTATTTTTTAATAACACAAACATACAAAGGTGATCTTTACCAAATGTAATACCTATTAATTTTTCTTTTTACAAAATTTGTTATTACTGCTCTTTTAAGTGTAAAATAAAGGTAGAATAAACGACGGGCTTCAGAGACAAGGGTACAATTTGGACCCTTATTCGAATCGAACTACCAAACGCGTACATGTTATGCCGGTTTGTATGAAATATTCAAAGTGGTGGTAAGTGGGAAAATGAACCAGTGGCTTCTATTAACACGTTGACGGACAGCACTGTCTCACAGGTTGTGGACGACAGTAAAACATGCTCTTCCATGTGATTGCGTAGAAAACCGTGCTAATAAAGGCGTACTGATTTTATGAGTATAGAAACTCGGACGCTGACGGGCGTACTATTGTAGTACTTTAACTATCGTGACGGCTATAGGCGGCAGTCCATCAACGTGTTACACTACTCAAATTACGGTTGTGATCAGACACTTTTCGCATGATGAGAGAAAATAAATTTAAGTCTTAAATGGGTTTAACTTGGAGGCGTAATTTCAAACAATTTAGGAAATCCATTTGTCCACCCGGATACAAGCCCGGCGTATAAGCGTATAAGCCAAATCAAAAGGAGAAGATGAAGTAAATCATCTTCTCTTTTGATTTGGTTTATAACTGTGAGAAGGAAACCTGAAGTCTGAAGATATTAAAGAAGTCTAAATATTTCATGAAATAAAGTTATGAATATCAAGCTTGTGTTATTTTACAAGCTTTACGAGTATTATACATTAGCCTAACCCAGCGGCTCTGTTACCGACTTTTGATCATATCTCCCGTTCTAATCCTACTCCACCATTTGATATCAAACAAATGTAATATTATAAGTGTGACATGTAAGTTGAATTTGAAGAGAAGTTTAAGATATTTCAGACATAATACTGCATCAAATCAAGTTAAATAATTTTTGTCAAAATCGCGGACTATCAAACAAATATTTATATATTTTTATGGTCAGTATATAACATATCATATATATAGTTCCAAGCCTAACTTATGGCAGCCAAACATGGACATTTACAAATGAAATAAAAAGTAAAATCAAAACATGCCGGCGATCAATGGAACGAAGCATGCTTAAAATAAGAAAAATACAAAAAACTCGCAGTGAAGACATAAGGAGGAAAACCAGGCTTACAGATGCACTTGAACAAGCTTTGCGACTTAAGTGGAAATGGGCTGGTCACTTGTCAAGATACACAGATAAGAGATGGTCTCTACAAACTACCAAATGGGCAGGGCCTGCTGGAAAAAGAAGCAAAGGCAGACCATTTAAACGTTGGGCTGACGATATTAAAGAATTAGCAGGCAAAGACTGGTTGACAGTCTTCCAAAATAGGGACAAATGGAAGGAATTAGAGGAGGCTTTTACCCGAAAGGGGTTCGTGTAAAGGAACAGCTAGAAATATATTATATAACAAACATAATCATAAACTAACCTAGTTTAAGTAATTTACTAACACTCTGAAATGTGAACATACTTTGCACTGAAAATAAAAAGCTTTATTATATTATTATGATATAACATATCCCAAAAGTTTTAAATATCTCCAATATAGTATAGATCTTAGATGGGATAGTATGTACATACACAAAAATTTATTATCTCACCCAGGTAAATATTTGAATGAACAAACAGCAAAATGAGAGGAACTACATCCGAATAGAATTCGTTAATATAATAGCGCTAGTGATTACCAGATTTTATCAGTTCAATAATCGCAATTACTGCAACGTGCTAAAGTTAATATTATTTTACCAGTTCAATGATCGCAAGTGCTGCAACATGCAAAAGTTAATATTATTTCGATGTAAACAAGTTATTGTGTTTATTTGATGTGCACAATATTAGTATTAAGTAATTACTTGCCACGACGCGCTTGATATGTATATAATTATATTTCTTGTATACTTAACTAGCTGTGTAAGTTTTATTTTAAGGATCATTAGACTTCTGCAGTAAATAACATAACATGGCTTAATTCTTTTATATTATTATTTCAATGCTTGCACGTGATATGAATTGACCTTAAACAGAAAAGGTTAAAAGACCTCCAGATAATATGATAGACAATTTATTAACATGTGAAGCTAGTGCGTTGTTTTTTAAATTACATTAACAGTGAACTGACTAACCAGAAGTATTTATTCAGTGTGTAAGATTTCTTTGAACTTAATTCTTTATTGAGAAAAATATGAGTGAACCCACTTTGTATGGATTGTTGACAGTAATATCCTCTTAAGTGTAAATTGCCCCAAGGGCCACGGAAGTTCGACTGTCACTGCTTAGGGAAATGATATGGCACGGGTCGCGTTTTTGCGCACTCCCTCTGCCCTACCTGACATCTTTGATTGATCTCCCGTTTGCGAAGTTGTAACATTAAACGAGCTGTAATTGAAAGTCGTAACAACAAATATATATATATATATATATATATATATATATATATATATATATATATATATATATATTGGTTTCTGTAAATAACACAGAAGTCATTTTTAATATTATTTACTTTGTAGTATAATGGTTGAGCATGATTCCCGCGCAGCACAAATGTTTGTGCGTTCGTTCGAATATGTTTATTCTTTTTGCATTTGTTTGAGTGTTTATGTACAATTGATTATGTTTTAGCTGGAATTTTAATTATTATCATATTTGCGTTAATACCCTCAAGTTGATAAGTCAATACAAAAAAGGAATTCGTAAAAGGAAATCGTTTGTGAGTTAAATAGCACAAAGAAGTCGGTACCGACATCAAGAATCGTACAATATTGGTGACTTTGTACATGAATACAAAAACCTTCAGTGTGCGATCTACTCGTATAAGAGTAAAAGAACCACACAGTTCTCAATGGATTTCAGCTATTCGGTTTTTCGGCGTGCGTCGAACTTTGATAAATCGACACAAGCATAATGTTTACATTATTAGGTATTAGATATATCGGCATATTTAACATGTTTTGATACCAAAACTTCAGTTCTTTTGTGAATAGTGTGCTTGCAACAGCATCGAAATTTCGGAAACCTCAAGCAATGATGGTAAATATTCTGATATCTCTAATAATAATGTTAGTGACCATGATAGTTTAGATACATATATAACACTGTTACAACTGAAATAATTACAGTTATGCTGTCGTTACGATTTAAACAAATGTCGCCAGATTGACCTAACCTATTATATGCGTAACAAGATCCATTTTTACCGTTTACTTTAGTGGTTATGAAATCAACAGATTGTATGTTCATATCTCATTCTGAACATAAAGTAAACAAAAACATAATAAACTGTATTCGGGTATTGAACACTAAATACATTAATGGATATTCTACTCAATAAGGGCCTATTGTATTATCATCCATCGGGTACTTTTACATAGGCTGCAAGTTTTCTTTGTGATGAAAAGTGTTTATCACCATGTACAAAATCTATGAGAAATGATGAACTTTAGGACTCTAAGCACGTGATTCGTTTTTAAACAAAATAGATAGAACAGCCGCTTTGACAGATGAAAATGCATACCAGCTTTCGACTCGGTACAAAGACGGGCGCTGAGGATCGTCGACAATCCTATACTCTCGGGCAGTGTGGATCTTTTCAACCTCATGAAGGACGTTGCCTCACTGCGTTTGTTTTATGATCTGTTCAATATTTTGTGCTGAGAAGAATTGTTCGACATGATACCAACGCCTAATTTCTATCATCTCACTGCTCACCACAGGCAGGGAGTACATCCTCACACATTACGGCTGTTAATGGCGCGCACTGTATGGTATGCAAAGAACTTCGTTCAGCACACGCTCAAGCTGTGGACCGAAATGCCCGCGACTACGACATGGGGTTTTTCAAAAAGAGTATTAGATGGTTTCTACAGGTGTGCTACGCCTCTGGTGTTGCAAACGTCCTTATGCTACCGCGGCTAGATAATTGGCTACGCAACACCATAAGACGTTCGAGGTACGGTCTAAGGTTGGAAGCTGATTGCTGTATCTTTTAACTATCAAATATCGAAACTAATTTATGGACAGTTTTGTCTTTTTACTGTGCAAAATTTATTTGCAAATGTACCATCGCATGAAAATTTTGGAGTGTTATTGTGCTTGAGCATTTTGATTTTGATATCAAGTAAATCAAAAATACATTTTATTAGCACACAAATCAGTGTAAATAGATATACTTACACTGCACGGGTATTGTGCATTTCGAATCACCTTTTGATAGCAGTGTACAAATAAGTAAGTCCAAACTCTTGAGTTCTAACGAATACTTTAAATATGAATTAGAATGTTTTGCATACGTTTTTGATATTCCGCTCGCTATTTCGGCAGTATTTCATTGTGGTCTCTGCGTAAGTTGTCAGTTTCAGTCCTTATCTTTTATTCAGAGATCAATTCTCGGGTCGCGCGAACTGTGTCATGTCAGTCTTACACGTTGTATAATTTGTTTAATTGAGGAAGTGTTTGCTTTTTTCATTATTTCAAAAGCTTTACTAGTTCATTATGTTTAATACACTTTATTTGGATTACTTTTTTGTGCCTATA
The DNA here is from genome assembly GCA_963691645.1 of Pelosia muscerda. NCBI lineage: Eukaryota > Metazoa > Arthropoda > Insecta > Lepidoptera > Erebidae > Pelosia > Pelosia muscerda. The sequence goes on along the minus strand of OY829098.1, from coordinate 20,985,347 downwards.
TTTTATCAGGCTTAAGTTCTGTGCATTTGTGAAATTTGAATAAAAAAACTATAGGTATATCTACCCCACTCCCTTGTCTAATTATCATTTGCATTTAATTCTTTGACGTTGAGCTCGGGGTCAGTATACTACTCCTTATTAGTCTTTCATGTTTCATGGTACTACCGTCTTACCCAACTCCAACCAAAGAAGAAAGTCTGCGCCAGTCCTTTAACTGGTAATCAGCAAATATACCGGCTTCAAAATCGTTTACGGGTCTTTACACTGTCCTACTCACGTCGTTAATGACGTTACTTAATTCCGTAGTGAGATCTCTTAATACAATTATTAAAATTTATGTTGATGAAGCTGCGACGTTTAAGAAAAAGAACTTGTTTTGTAAGTTTATAATATCGTTAAAAAGTTATGTGTCCCTAGAACATAATCCTTCGTTGCCGTGCTGGTGCATTATAACAGCTTACTAAAATGCAGAGCAAGTTTCACCGCTTGTAACGATAAGATGATACAAGAACTGATTCTTAGTTCCAGAAACTGAACACACACTATTTGAAGTACTCTGCTATAATCCGAGATATTAACAATTATTGTGTCTTAAATAATAGTATTAAAATATGAAAGTATTACAATACAAATAATTTGTATCACTTAGGTAGCAGACAAGTTCACAGTCCGTCCAATGGAATGTGGTCACTGTGGCCTAAAGGCGTTTGCAACTCCAGATATTGCACGAAAATCTGATATCACCTAATGGTATGCTGATGGTATTGTTTCATAAATGGGGTCTCCGTTATAGAATGTTCAGTTCCCTTTAACTCCTCCAGCAAAATTGCATACAATAACATTCTTAGTCAACTGTAAGTATTTAAACCTCATGCTTTTGTGGTCCTACTTTGTGAGTTGAGTAGTAACTAAAAAGACATCAGAGCTTTTATTAAAACGTTACGTTTATTTACATCACCAAACTGCAGAGCTAAAAAAGTATAAGCGTTGTTTTATTACATTTTGATAGCGTTTTACTTCATAACCAGTATTAGAGTGGTCATATTTTTTAAAGCAACCATTCATCCGTTTCATATTAATAAAATGGATGTAAATAGTAATTTATGGTAAGGAGAATATATCAAAGAACATTATTTAAGAGTCTCATGTATCAGTCAAATTAATGAGTACCAACATGTTTGACATGCCTGTGTACCCACTGTGAAACTGTCGTCTGCTAAGTCAGAGGTCGCAGAATCTATTTCCAGATAGGGCTCACCACACAGGGTTTCAATGTATTTTAATAAGTAGCGAGCTGTTGCTTGAGGCTTCACCTACGTGCAATACCGATCGTATTCCTGCGACCCATAGGAGATATTACCGGGGATACAAAGTTTATTAATTACTAACACAATATATCACTGATTCAAAACAAATTAGAATATATATTTATAAGTAATAATGTATCCGAATAATAACTTATAACGAAGTGAGTATGTGAAATCTGTAAAGTAAAATAACTTTTATGAAAGTTATAATTACTCCCGGCTGTCTGGAATTATTATAAAAATCTCGTGTGTCAAATAATAAATCTCGGAGAACTTTAGATTATTAAAGATATACTTGAAGTGAAATGGAATTGTGAGAACATTAATTAAATTATTACTCTGCTGTCGAAGTAAGTAGGTATTATATAAGCGATTAAATTTTCAAAACTGTATCTGCATTGCGCTATCTTATTCGTGTTTATTCAGAGTTTTAGATATCAAAATTCTGATAAAAGTAGTTGGGTATCACACCCGTAATCCCCGAAGGGGTAGGCAGAGGGTATTAAACACCCACATCTTGCCAACTGTGATTTTCGGTCCCACGTAATAGGGGGCGACCATATTGTCGCCAATCGGGCACTTCGTAAAAAAAGAAATGGGTATACCGCAAATAAATTACTAACCGAGAATGTTGCAGCTAAATAAATTTAAAAGAAAAATTCCCCGATTACTTGCTGTGCAGTGTAAATCGCAAGGAAAATGATAACGTGCTTAGCCGCACAAGCACTACCAATAAACGTCTTGGATAGTATCAGACGGATATAGTCTATAGTAAAACATAATTCGTTTACGTTGAGATAACTTACACTCCAAGACATGAAATTATTGCCATTTTAGTCTTCGTGTGATGTAAATAGAGTACGCATACACAAAAATAATACAAAATAAATCGAAACAATATGTTTTAGGTAGGCACTATTCAAATAATCCTCAAATTTGATTACACTTCCATGCGACACTAAGTTGCACTCAGTTATTGAAGTCACGGTACATTGTTTGGTGGCTTAAGTTGATCGAGTCAAAAGCGAATATTCCTGACAGAGTTAGCTAGAAATTTTCGAATATAGATACACCAGTTTTATTAATCAGGAAGTAAATGCACCTAACTTAATATTCAATCTCTTGATTGCAATATACTATGGATATACGATGTCATACTAGGTTGAATTTATCCTTAATGAAGCGCTCGAATGTTATGTGTATGTGTAGTCAAAAATATTGACAGATTGTGGCAAGTGGATGAAGTTATCTAACTATCCGAATTTTGAACAATTTCAGGTTTATGAATTAAAAGTGCATATTAACACGTTTTAGCAAATATGGTTTATAGGGATATTCATCAAGATCTAAGCGCTCAATATAAAGTAGGTAACTACTACTACTAACGAGGAACTTATGGCAAATGCGGTAATACGGCTTCATATCGCGAGGTTACGGGATTGGTTGACGCAGAATAGACAACTATCGCAAACGTGACTTCATTTTACACCATGTGTACTGATACTCAGGTAAAAATGAATTTTAGAATAAAATAGAACATTCCCTAAAGTAAACAGCAATTTTTTATTCCGACCATTCCAGTTCCGATGCACTATTTCCGTAGTGGATCGGCCGGCACTCAGTAAATCCGTCGGACGAGACAAAGGTGAATTAACGGCTACACAGATTGTTTGATTGAACAAGTTGCCCTAGTGATAGGCAGCGCCTTTGTGAACAAACTTGTTTTAACTAGTGTATATTGTAAAACGTGACTAAATACTAGTCACAAAAATATTTAAAAACATTTCTCATAAACGAGACTGCTGGAAGCATATAGTACAGAAATATTCTGTGAATAGTTCATAATGACTTTATTTAGTAGGGCGGAAGCAGAGTTAGTAACTACTGTCGAACGCTTGTAAGTTGAATGAAAAAATATTTTATGATTTTATTCAGCAATGTTGAAGGGGTATAAATTGGCAAGATTTGACCTAAGCGCACGTACTATATGATATCATGATATAATGTCATTTTTGTGATATGATAAGTATATCGGGATCATTGGTAGTGGAAGATAAATTATCTGTTCCAATGGCGAATAAAATGTACGAGTGCCGATGTAATAACTCATCGAAATGATTACCGCCGACAAATTTATATTAATAGAGCCTAAGCAGTCGTGGGCAAAAGTTGTGTGTTTTACCATTCATTTGCATCATAAATGTAAAATGTGTATCACCTATAAATTCTTGAATTCTTAACACTCCAAGAAACTTATGAAAAGTATGAAAGTAAGTTAGCTTTGTGCAAACTGCAGTGGGACTATAGCCACGGGAAGAATTTATGTGAAAGTTTTGAAAAACTGTTAGGTGTATAAACAAAATTTTTTTTTTTATGAAGTAACGTTTCGAAAGAGTAGCATTTGGTTCTCTAATATAAATTTCCATAGCACTAGGAACTATCATACCATTATATATTCTCCAGGTTGCCAAACTCTTTCATGAATCGTTCCACTGTGGTAGTCCTTAGTAATAGTAAGTAGCGGCGTGCTGTATTTCGCTAGCATTAATTTCTTGTCATAATAAAATTATGTGTTTGTTTTTTCACGCAAAACAATGTCAATAAAAGTATCTTATGTAAACACAAAACCGAAAAAATAGCAATTGCTGTTGTGATTGTTCAGTCCTCGTACCCATTACTTATTTATATTCCTTAACTCTAATCATGCGTTGTTAACTTAATAGTTCGATGTTCAAACTATATTTTATTAACAATAATTTAAAGTAGTAATTAGAATGTTCATGTGTAAAATTATGCTATGTAGTATGGTGAAATCACAAGTCGTTTTACACATTGTAAGGTTGGATAAAAGTATGTAGATATATTCTATTTGGAAAAATAGTATGATACATAGGAGTACTTACCTACATTGCAATTTGCCATTGCACTAACACTATTCGCAAAACAATTTTATGATTCATTTTGAATAATTCGAATTGCATCGTAAAGGACATGGGTCAGAACGTACCCAGTTTGTAGCAAGTTGAAATTGGTACCATTCGAAAGGTCTTTGAAAACGTAGATATTTTTTGTACTGGAGCAACTTTGTAACTTATGTAGGAAAAAAGATATTTGATGTTGAAAATACCGAAAATCCTTAGTAAAATCGACCCACGCACGTTCATTTTTTTTTGATTTTATCGATTAGGTGGGTAGTTCGAACTATTTTGTGCTAGCGTCGTTGTGTCGTCAGTAGTTAGTACCTGTTAGGAACTGATTTTGAGCGCTCGCGCATATCTTAGTTTATTTTATTCTTACTTTTATTTACAACTTCGGCTTTCACAACGGACTTCAGTGTATAACTTAACGATTTGATTATTATTATTACTCATCTGCTTCAAAAAAATGGAAGGTGAACGCCGTATACAGTGTGTTACATGTAGTACAAGATCAGTAATTCGTGACCGAAACCGGCATATACTGACGCGAACCTATTTGGAAGACAATCCAGGCTTCACAGAGTACGTGATGGCACGGATTAACATAAATGAGGTTAGTATAACAATAGCTTTTGATCATCAAGTACACGGTGTCTTTTCGTTCACTCTTTATTAAGTTATTGTTTTAGTGTAACTTGAGAATTTGTTTTTTCTTTTAGATGGCTCTCAATCAATTTCAGGCTATGTGTCATCGTTGGCACGTGTCGAATAAAATATATTACACATATATTTTAATCAACGTTAATGTCCAGGGCAGAGAAGCCATCGAAGCGTATTATTGCTCCTGCATGACGGGTATGAGAACTCTAGGTGCTTGTGCCCATACTATTAGCATAATATGGTACTTAGGTGTTGGCAGGCACCTAGATAACTTCGTAGGTCCGGCAAGTGCCTGGGATGATATATTCATTGAAAGTAACAATACAATTTAATAAAACTGTGCTATTTAAGATTGATAGTTCTTATTTAATATTTTTTCTGGACCAAAAACCAACGATAGGAAGCTATATCGCTCTCTTGAGACAGAAAAAATGACTGGTTACCTATTTATTTAGTCCAAAAAGCAGAAAAAGTGCGATTATTGGCAATTAAAAATGTTACAAAGAAGTTATCATAACTTCGGTCTTTCATTCATTCATTCTTTCGTTCATTCATTTTCGAGTTACTCAATTAGGCCTCTTCTAAATTACACCTAGTCTAAAATGCTACAAAGTGGGTACGGGTTCCATACAAAATTACCCATTGTTCTTTAGTATTTACTTACTTCACTCAACAAATCCGATATCTGCATGCGTTTAAATTATTTTGGCGTGTTACAGCGTGGAAATTATTGTCGCTAATGACCGGCTATTCACGTCAATACTTACTGCACTTCAATGTGTTAACGCGATACATATTCATAATTACCATGGCCGAATTAATTAAGATACAGTCCACGAGGAACACAACGTTCTTCATAGAGTGTCAGACTTCGATAGAAAATATTCACAGGATTTTCACAGGATAAAATATATCTCACTCGTATAAGTTTCGTAGGTAAATAAGGGGATCAGATAGTAAAGGCAGTGCGGATATGATAAAATATCGTAGAACTTTTCAACGTAATGCCTAAAAGTGGCGTTGCGCGTTCTGTATACGAACTGGGCACATACATACGGAATAAAGTGCCAACGCAGTAACACATTTGATCTGAATCTGAATCTCCATTAGTGCGAACGTTTGCCACGGCACCAAAAAGGCAATTTTAGGAATATAATATATTATTGAACATAGAAATTTAGAGAAGTCGTCATTTACTATTACTATTAGTAGTATCGAAATATTTGCCACGTATTGTTTGAACCCCAAACTCGATATAAATAAAAGTAAATATCCCGATAGCACTAATAGTAATGTGAGTGGCTATGATAGTTTAAATACCTATGTTTAGGAAACTAGCAATTCCGCTTAAATAAACTTTGCACTTCAAGCGATTTTACAGACAACGATTTTTTTAAGCGCAGGTACCGACTACTACATTTTAAGTATCAGCAGAACTTAGTCCATTAGTTAGGTGGTGGCTCACGGTACTAGCTGACTCAAAGTGGCCTATTATTAGTATTCTTGCTAACTTTCAAACTAAACTAGACGCTGGGCTCTCTTTGGTAGTGTGTCGAGGACTTGACTTCGCAATACATTCGTTTGAACTTTCAGGTTTCAATTTTATCCTATACACCTACTTTAGCACTTTATTCTCATGAGATTCCAGATGTAAACGAATGGAGAGAGTAGAAAAAGAATTTAAACTGACCACTTCATGTTTGAAAAAATAAACATAGCAAGTGTATAGTTGTTTATCTACAAACAATTCTCATTCTCTAAAAAAATTTACGAGTAAGGAATCCTTTCTTGAGCTGGCGAATAAATTATAAACATTCAAATATCTTCATACAATTTTTAAACCATAAAATTAGTAGGATTCCGTGTTTATAGTCTTAAGCAATGACCACGTGCCCGCTATGAGGTGAGGCATAGGCAAAATGAGGTTACTGAAATACAACCGTGCGTGTGGGGTTTTGATCACTACCGGTTTTGTAGGTTAGGTTTTTATACCTTAATATTCGTTATGTCGGCTGTTATGTATCATTTAGTTACTTAAGAAAGTTAGTTAAATAGCTTTAGTATTCGTTTACGTTAATTTCACATGTGTAGTGTGGCGATGACTGGACTAGAGTTCACGTATTTTGCCTAACAAATACTTACTAAAGGGGTTAACAATGCATCTGCGACCAATAACAGTTAGATTGGATTTCAACTATATCATATTTATTACTTTGTGACAATAGTCTAAATTCTGAGAACTTAGTTCGGACTTTCAATAGTGAAATTCAGTCTAGTAACCTTGGAGACGTTAAAACTTTCTGCCACTGGCACCACTTTCAGATTTCATGACGTATGAGTACGTATTCATATTGCATTTTTTTTTAATTCTAGAGAGTTTTATGATGAGAATACCGATACTGATGCCAAACGGGGTTGCGTAATGCACAATTTGTGGCGTATTCTGAAATCATCCGATGAATTTTGTATGCCTGGCATTGCTATCACCACCCACAATACCCGCATTCAGTATCGCGCACAAATCACAAAATATATATGAATAAAATATTGGTATTGCTATAATGTTTGTTACAATAGCTTAGGTTGGAGCATACGGTTCGATTAAGATCATCAATGTTTAAGCCATGTTTGGTGTGGACAAAGATCTGGAGCAGTCCTTCCTCTTGGAGTTAGCAGGCGACAGTCACTCTCATAAAAGCTTAGAAAAACTCCCCTTCAAAGAATGCCAGGTTCCAAAGTGCACTCGGATACTGATATAATAATGAGTAGTCTACTACTACTAGTACACATTTATACCTATTTATGCTTTGAAATAGTGTATCCTTGAAAAGAGAATCTAGATGCGCGTCTTTCTCCAACTCACACGGTTCGGCATCTCTGATGACAAGACCATCAACAGAAGCCTACAATAGATGGGCCTTAATCGGTATATTCCGATATTTGCTAATCGCAGTATACCCACGGTACCTATACCCTATATAACGAAATATGAAGACAGGTTACTACTCGGCTGTATACGACTAAATACGGCTAGCTGCAGTACGAATAACATATTGTAATATCACACTCGAGCGCTCAAAGTAGTACTCACTATCTAAAAGTATGATAACACTTTGGTGTACCTGCATGAACAGCTACTGACATGTATCCCAGTAAATTCAATGGGCTGTAAAACCACTGCATTTCTTGTCAACCATTCGCCATTCATTTTTATTGTACTTTAACAGCTCGCATGATGGTCGGTAAAATCTTATGTGTAGGTTTTATTTGCCTGTTTGTTTTCATTTTAAGCCTTAAGTGATTACAAGGATATCTGAGAGTGGATTTCACCAATAACATGGAGTGTACCTAATTTTAGTTTTTATGGTAGCCTAGGCTTGCACAAATATATTGTGAAGTGTGCTGGAAGATACTTGTTCATATTTCATTAACGTAAATTTGCACAAGTATCATTTCCTATCTAATAGCCACCATTAGATACAAAATCCTCCAGATTTCTAATTTTAAAGCTAAACTTCTGTGTTGGGAACTTGACAGTTTAAGAGCGCGGGCTACAAATAGCAGCATTTTAACTGGTAGCACAAATAAAACGTTTTTTTATGTACTGATGGTACCAACAATATTCACATTTCATTGTTTGAACTTTAAGCTATACCCATTTTAGACCTAAAATCCAATGTGAGTGATATGACAGTACAAAAATATCGGTTTTGAACATCTGCATTCAATGTGTTTTTAATTGACACATAATGTGTGCATTTTTTCGGGTTTCTTCGACACGGATAGGTGTGTACATTTTTCATGATCTCTAAAAGATTCGAAAATATTACTCACAGGAAAAGACTCCGGACCGTGTGCACACACTGCGCCACTGAGTCGTAACGCGCGTTGACTACATGGCACTAAATCACGATATAAAGCGTTAAATAAATTACGATAGAATGCGTTGAAATTTGTTTATAAGTTTCATGGAGAATCAACCTTTCCAATTACTTTGTTCATGAACATATATCGGTACTAGTTAGTCAGAAATTAATAAATATTTATAAAACCTGCAACATTATAATATACAACAGGAGCGAGCTTAAGTGTTAATGCTGAACGTAGACAGAATAGATAAGTTTAAAAATTATTCTTTTATAACACGCCCGAGCGTGGCTGCCAGCGGCGACATTGTGGCCATTCTTTATTTTCCTTGCATTACCAAGGGTACTAGGTATACAGTAAAAACCTTTTACTTATATAACCAGACCCGAAGGCGACGAATATTCGTCTTAATTAATTTTTATTGGGGAGACCCTGGAGCAAACTGCCGAATTTCTTACAAGCTATCAATAGCAATGAATTGTGGTGCAATTACAGGTACAGGTAGCTTGGATGTCAGAGCAGTTCTTCTAGAAACATACTTTCAAATTTCGTTCTGAATGTTGACTTTTACACATTCGATTGCACTCGCACCTTAACAGTTTTGCTCAATTATAGGCATTCTTGATATTATTTTGAAGGATAACTGTATATTCCTGGGAAAGCAGAGATTGCTTGATAATTATAAATATTTAAGCTGTCGTAAACAATTGCAGTACTGTAATCCCTACGGTCACTGCTCCTGCTGGCAGTGCGAGTACAATAGCCCTGATGTCACCGCACAAAAGCCACGCGAGCGTGCTGCCAACTACGCGGCCTTAATGAAATAAATTAATTTATCAAAGCGATGCCATAATCGCTGTTTTGTATGCAGTCAAACTGGGAGTTCATGCATCTGTGCCCGTTTTGTAATTCTGTATTCATACATTAATTAATCAGGAGATTTTGACACATTTATGAGACCAAATTTATATTTAGGTGTGAATAAAAATCATCATTACTTAGGATGAAATAATGTGCCGGGACGTGTCATGGATAACTTATTTTTTTAGTCTTTATGTGATTATTATAATGTAGTATTTAAGTGCTATCTAAAGCCATCTAAAAATAAATAATGTTTTACGCACAGAAATAGCAACACTATTATAGTAGAACGTTGTTAAATTTCAAATAAATTTAATTCAGTTAGGTCACAGAATAACACAAAACTTTTGCTTCTGAGTGTAAGAAATAGGTATATTTTAGTGCCTTTTTTACAAGATTTTCCTCAATCACAATTAATCATAACGAAGGTGTTGTGAACGTCTGCACTTTGCGGAACATCGGTTTTATCCTATCTATTGTGCTATCAAAAGTGCTGACTCGTTAAACAAGCTTCCTGCGGCACAGAGACAGCACAATTGCCGCGAATTTCACACCAACTGCGACGGAGCGGTATGCCAATTACGCTTTTGCAGAGCTTATAATTAAAAGTAACACGAAATCCACGTTACGGTATAACATTATTTAACAATATATTTTGGAAATTGTGTAAACTTTTAATTCACTGCACTTTAGTGAATTAAAAGTTTGAAATTAGTGTTAGTTTGAAGAAAGTAGTATTTTCCGGGCTAAAAACCAACTTACACTCAAGGTGGTGCGATTGTTCTACGGAGGTTGGTTTGTTAGTTAACGGACACCGTTTTTGAGAATTTCCTCTCGGAATGGGGTGTCGCTTCTAAATTAGTCATATTTTGCAATCCCACATAATTCGAGGCAACTGGACATTTTTTCACTGACTAACACACTCGTTAACAAATTAATGGACTTAATAGTAAATTTCCATAATGATAGTAACTGTGATAAAGAACAAAAATCTACATTATCGCACTAGGAAATCCAGTTTAGTTAAATGTATATTTCTTGGTGAAATACTACCTACATAGTCTTGTAACGGCACTCTTGAGAATACATGACACGGCTCTCATGTACGCCAGATTTTCAATTGTATTTTATACCCTCGCATATTCGATTGTGAGACGTTTCGGTAGAGCATTCAACTGCAGTATTTCCTCTCATTACAAATATTCGTAGGTATATAGAATTATTTGTATTGAATATGTTATTTCCATATACCTATAAAATTATGCATCTTTTTACGAGACATAATATTATGTCATAGAAAGCTTATCAGTGGTCTAGAATATAGGATTGGAAAAAGTTCGTAGGGCACGAAATATTTAAATTATGCTAGTGTATCATTTCGTTGGTGTTAATTTAATGCAGCTTGGTGGCGAGATACCTTTTTAAATTATATAACCGCTAACAGAATATAATATATGAAATATTTTGTGTCTTTCGGTACATTTTTACATATCTATCTTTATATTATGCAAATTAGAATTTCATTTTTAACCATAAAAAGGAAAGGTTCTCAGTTTGATGCGCATACATTTTTTATGTGTAAATCTAATTTGCATGGTTTATCGTGGACTCAAATTATTTAGATTAGATTAGAAACTTAGTTAAGACCAACAGTTCCATCATTATAATGTTTTAAATATTTTGCTTCCTTTTTACACCACTGCGCAAAATAGCAGCGCTATATTTTCAGTATTTGCATATCTAATAAGCTCTAAGCGGCACGTGACATATTAGATAGCTGACGGGGCTAGTCTTCTCGCTGGATCGATTCCATGGATCCTGAATGCGAGAGCCCTTTCGGGGCTATATCCCGACCCTGGCGAGATCCGGGCCGTGAAGTCCCAGCTTCACAGGGACATGGTAGTAGAGTGTGAGCAGCGATTTGGGCGACTACGCGCGGGGTACACTGTAGTAACGGCGGTATGACCGATCGTGTGGGACTAGAGACACGGTAGCCTCTCGTACCAACTGACGCAGGTGATCATCGGGCACGAGTGCTTTGGGGATCACTTGCATCGGATCCAGGAGGAGCCAACGTCCGAGTCTCAGCACTGCAATGCGAGCGAGTACTCAGGGCTACACACGTTAACTGTGTGCCTGGCATAAGAGACGCCGAGGCGGACCCTAGTGGCCGCACTAGGAGTGCGAGTTCTTTCACTCGCCACCTTGCTCACGGCGATGGTACGAAGCACGAGCGCTTGGTCGGCCGCCTCCTCCGTCTGCGAGCAAATAATGCTCGTGATGGAGGCGGCGGAATGGGTTCAGAAAAGATCCGCACAGCCCGCGATGAGTGCAGGCGACTCGGATGTCGGATCTCGCGGAATAACCTCCGTCCCCCATGAGCGCGGGCCTGGGAGTGACGCATGGAGCTACCTTTCTCCTTAGCAGAAGCAGCCCGCGGCGCCGCAACGGCGCAAATTGCGGCACCCAGTGGCTAGACGGGAACACCGAAAGCCCCAGGTCTGCCAGAGTGCGAGGGATATGTTCGGTACTATCTTACCTCCGGCAACTAAAGACCTAAAGACGCCTGCGTTTTAATCGATTTGAATCCGATATAATCTCTCTAACCGGCTCCGGTGAGATTGGTATCAGTGAAAATTGCGCACTCGGAAAAGTCACACAAAAAAGTCACATATATTTGCATAATATTTAACTTTTCATTTTTAAAGAATTTATTCACACCTCTGGAACTTACACAGAACAAACAGAACAGTTTTGGATATTCTTAGAAACTTAGCATCATCGAGTGTGCCTCAATCAATCTAATTTTATCCGACTAATTATGATATGACCGTGTTTATCTGTTATCTATTGTCATCTGTTTTCAAGACGCAGTACTTGTTGCTGACTCTACAATCGTGAGACTGCAACGGACGGAGTTACGAAAAGGTACTTTAGTCCCATTGAGAACCCTGTCGAATATACTCGAAACACTTTCCGCTAGTGGTGAAACGGTCATCTGTTGTGTTGAGTTCCTGAGTTCTTGAGACCCTTTTAAAATGTAGCAGGAGCTGATATTTTTCATTATTGTTATTTTAACCTAACCTAACGAAATATTATGTATATTTCGAATTTGATAAATTTACCAACATTTCTACAATGTCACACCTTTTTTTTTTATCTATGGCACGTCAATTTGACTTCACCTCGCCTGATGTTAAGCTGAAGGCAAAGTCTCATGAAAGAAGGTCACCATTACAAATCCGTTCAGTGCTACAATGGTGGCGCTCAGCTTGACGGCCTCATCAGATTTACCGGAAGATTGATTAAATTTCATCATAAGATTTTTTATATGTATTGTATTGTATTTATAAATATATATACACAGTCAATGCCTTACTATTGTAGTTGTACTGTCATTTATTTTCTGTGCTAGTGATTAATTTTAACACTCGACTCAATCAAGCATTTTATTATTTACCGTTAATTCATAAAGCAATGTACCTACCTGTATGTAGGCACGTCTTCTTTTCTCTAACATATAAATATAAATTCAAGAAACATATGTATGTGGATAACTGCTGAACGTCTGCAGTTATAAATTCTTTAATTGTATTTGTTATTTTCGGGACAGTCTTGGCGTATAAATGGTAAAAAAATCTGTAAAAATTTACATCGGGAGCGTGATTTGAATTCTAGAAGAGCGAGGTCGCTAGTTGCAATTAGTAAGAACATAAGTATATATTAAAATGTACCTAGTCTCTAAATGTATTTTGAACATGATATAAAGATAAGAAATATTAAATAGACGTCTTGTATATAGTTTATCCTAATGTTTTTAAATTAGTTTATTTGCACTTATTGAGTGTATTTTAGAGAAACTAAAGACAGAAGTCAAATGTATTAAAAGACAAATTCAATAAGCTATGAAGTTATCGGAATAGCCATTTGGCTGGCTACCAGACTTTAGTTTTAACTATAACGGACGTATTCAACTAAAATATTGGAGACGTACAGCACTTTCTTGAAGGTATTTTTACATAGGTATTGTAGTCGTTCGTGACTGTCAAGAAAATTATTGATTTTTGAAGTTTCCACAATTATATACTCGATATTAATGTAATGATGTCGTTGTTACGGTAATAATAATATGAATGATTAACTTATGGAATATGGTCCATTTGATGGAACATCTCCATTTCGTGGATACCTTTCTAACTACCCCTTCAAAACTACAAGCATGATTCTATGTAGGTACAGGCAAGGCAGGGCGAACAGTAAAAGCATTAAATACGTAAAGCAATTAATTAATTTCCTAACACAACACGTATTTAAAATTGTGCAGATTACTAACAACAACAGTAACTGTACTAGTAAAAATAGTCTACTAGCTGTTGCGCGCGCTGTTACGCTCGCGCCGATGTCGGTTATCGTGATGTGTTGTAAAGTTTAGCACTATACCTACACTACTTCATTTTCTACCTGACCGTCTTCTCCTTCTTTTTCCATTTTTTTTCACACTACCCAGCTCCAGCCCGAATCGTCCCGCTTGCCCGGTTCTCGTATTTCCTCATTTTCCGATTTCTCCATTGCCCCATTTTCCCTATTCTTACTTTTCTATATCTCCATTTTCCTTACTTCCCATTTTATCCACTGCCCCACTCCCGCTTTTCCCACTTTCCGATTTCTTCACTACCCCCTTTTCGCCCACTTCCTATATTCCCCTTCTCTTCATCTCCTTCTTCCCATCTCCACACACATGTCCTCACCGCAGCCCGTTCTGCTTACCCGTACCCTCTCTGATTCTTTGAAAATCATTAACCGGAGAGTTAATGATTTATTTATTGACACGTGAAAGCGTCCGCAGGGGTCGATACTTGGACCATTTTTATTTTTAATTTATATTAATGACCTCCCCTACTACGTAGGGGATAAAAATAATATTGTTTTATTTGCTGACGATACTTCGTTAATATTTAAAATTAAAAGACAGTTACACAATTATGACGAAGTGAATAGCGCAATCTCAAGAGTGGTTCATTGGTTTAGTACAAATAATCTTTGCCTTAATGGTAACAAAACAAAATGTATAAAATTTACACTACCTAATGTTACACAGGTGGAAACCAATGTACAGCTCAATGGACAAGTGTTGAACCTTGTGGAATCGACAGTGTTCCTAGGCTTAAGCATCGATGCTAAGCTGCAGTGGGGAACACATATTGAAAATATAGCCAGTAGGTTAAGTTCGGCTTCGTATGCTGTAAAGAGAGTAAGGACTTTAACAGACGTGGATACGGCTAGAATAGTTTATTTCAGCTATTTTCACAGCATTATGAGCTACGGAATTCTCCTTTGGGGTAATTCCGCGGATCTAAATGCAATATTCGTTCTTCAAAAACGGGCTGTGCGAGCCATTTATAATTTGGGCCCAAGAGTCTCCCTCCGAGATAAGTTTAAGGAAATAAACATTCTTACCGTAATCTCACAATATATATTCGAAAACTTGATGTATGTTAGAAAAAATATTACAAACTTTCCAAGACTTTGTGATAGGCATAACCTAAATACCAGACACAAAAATAATCTCGTTGTCTGTGATAGTAGACTCCACAAAATTTCAAATTCTTTTCAGGGTAATTGTATACGCTTTTTCAATAAGCTCCCCTATGAAATTAGAGATTTGCCTATCAATAAGTTTAAAAATTTAGTAAAAAATAAGTTATGTCAAAAAGCTTACTATAAAATCCAGGATTATTTGGATGATAAACAAGCCTGGAAATGAACTGTTCACTCCACTTGCTACTCAGCTAAATTTTGTATCTAGACTAAGTAAACTATTGTAAATAGACCAAAAAAAAAAGAAAAGCCCGCTGAGTTTCTTGCCGGAGTCTTCTCAGGTCAGGGCCGCGTTTCGAACCGGTGGTCCATTTGCATTTGATAAAATATTGTTTGTATTGACGTTTTGTAAGTGCCGTTTACTGGTCTATGCAGAATAAATGATTTTTGATTTTGATTTTGATTTTGATTTTGATTTCGTAACATGTAGGCAGACAGACAGACGTAGCTCATTATATTACTATGGATAAGACGGAAAACACTAGCAGTACACATATGAAGTCAATATTTACGTTGTGATATGTGAAGTTATTGACATAAGACGATTAGGTGATGAGCTATCGAGCGTTGATCAGCCTCACTTCAAGGTTACTTCCTTGAAAGCATTTAAAGTTATGAAGGTAGTGAGGAAAGTATCTTATTTCATCATCATTAGTGTAATTGTCTAATTACTAGAATTAATTGAAGTAAGTGTATCAAACGTATCCCACCCACAGTGATGATGTCAGCTATTAACGTCAAACAAGGGAACTTCAACGATATCATAAGAGCCAAATTAGTTTGAACAGAAATGAATTAATGAAGTTGGTTTTAAAATGACATTCGCTTTTGGTGGCAATATCACAAAACGGAGATGGCCTCGAAAGTTATCAGTAATGAGTGAATGATATTTAATGCGAATTATACGTTCAACAGAATTTCTGGTTTCGTCTGAGACATAATAATTGAAATTTGCGGAAGCGGCGGACAAATTATGGTCAGGCTAGGTGAGCTGAACCGATGTCAATTGGTAGCATCTAAATTAAATATCAGCAGAACTGAATATGTACAGCCAGTGCTGACAGAATCTGACAAGAATTCTTTCTTTAATAAATAAGTTAATAGTCTAGGACAGCCTACACCCTGGACCCATGATATGCATAACTTAACTAGCTTATGTTATGGGTTCTAGAATGTGGATAAAGATATTTACACATTTGTCTCAGAGGTCATCAAAACGACACATGCGAGTTGAGAATACATCTACATCGTAGCTGTTATATTTGCTGGCAATAAATTTATCGTCAAGCGAACAATAGACTTATTTCGCTTTGATATTTGTACATTTATTTCGAGCAGCATCTCCCTTACGTTACTTGTTTACCTAATTACGAGTATAAGATTGGTAAGGTACGTCCTTAATTTTTTTATCATTACGTTTCATTCTTAGTAATGATACGTATTATTATACGCCCCGATCTATATTAAATTCAATATACAGTCGTATTATAAGAATTCATTATTGAAACATGAATAACAAAATGAGAAGAGATAATAACATTGTTTGATCTGTGTGAACAAACGGAGGAGCCGAGAAAGATATTTGGTACATTAATATTCTAAAATCCGTGTTTGAGTTACACAGCGCAGCGTAGGGAATTACGGTAGTAAATGACCCCATTCGTTATCCTGGTCAACTTGCCTTGACATTTCGAAAATCTCTTCTTCATCCGAGTACCAATTTCTGGTATGTACATCCAAAACTTGTACTAGGAGCACAGAATCCGTCACTCTCGTGATTTACTTTATTTTATTTGGTTTTTTTACGACATAAGGAATACATGTTTCTCCTTAGAAATTTACCTAAGGGGTGAGGGTGAGAGTTCAACGAAGTATCTACTTATGGGGAGTGCTCTACGAATGAAAGTCAGGAGACTAGGTTGTTATCACTGCAGCACGCTGTAAAACAGTAAAAAAATGCACAAAAGTAACGACATTTCGTATTGAAAGCAGGCAAAAGAAATGCAGGATAACTGAGCGCGATGTGGATGTACACTTTTATAAAATACAAACAATGGACTACGCCGGTCCCAGTCAACGCATAAACAAGCATCACATCAGTGAGAGCATTTGTCAAGGTGTTGCCAATTCTCTATTATATGCCGCTATCGAGCGTTAAATCTTTCTTTATATAGTTTTAGTTTATTAGCCCACCCAGGATTGCATGGTTTTCGGTTTTTGGTCATACCTCCGGTTCTATTCAAGCAAATGAAATAAATACTGCTCATCTGATGGAATATTATGAGTTACTATGACAGTTTACAACACCAGGGGTGTCACATTCGTACTGTTGGTCATATAGAAACCTTCTAATACTTTCTTGAACAAGAGGTGATGAGTGTGTAAGATGGTGTGAAGGCAAAGATAGTTTCTGTGCCGTAGCCGCAGGAGACCAGATGCTCTTCCCACTAGCATAAAAACTATCTAGTAAACTCTGGCTACCCAACTCACCGCCGGAAGTACAATACAAAGTTGCTGCGGTATTCTTTAGGGTGGAGGTACTTCCCCAGTTCGACTGCTCAATGGGACGGCAGATAACGTCCAATTGTAAATGTGACCAAAATATTCCGAGAAAAATCTCATCAAAATCCTTCTACTAACTTCGAAAACAAACAGACAAGTTTTTTAAAAGTATTCAGTATAGGTAATTTAAGATTTATATTTCTATGTTAGGCACAACTAATTTTTTTTCTAATAGCACAGAAGTTTCTGCGCATACTTAGCGCATTACAGAGTAGTCAAGACACGTCATCCCTACGAATTGCTACCTATTCATTTTGTATAATTACTGTAATACATTTCCTCCACTAAATGTTTTAGGTGCAGGTCCCACTGGCAGATATTAGTAGTATATGAATAGGTAATGGTAGTAGGAAGAGCGTACAACAAAGGTATATATATAATGTCCGGATCGAGAGATCTGTTAGCATTCTAAATTGTATAAACTTTACGTTTGAATAATTTATTGTGGAGCCGGGGTCATGAATGTGTATATTTATTGAATGCGATGCATCGGCCTTTCATATAACAATATTATATCATTTATTTCAGACTAATAATCCATACGGGTACACCTCATATAGTAGAACTTTTTAAGTAATAATTTTATATTGCATAACAACTAATAGCATAAACCTCTTTTCGCAGAATATCGTTTGGCATTAACTCATTTTGCATACATTGAAACCCATAATTTTGTAAGTCAGAATCATCTGTACGCATAATTTTTGTATCCATAATAATCACAATGTATAACCATCACATCGCAGAAAGTTCAAAACCAGATTCATCTTTTCGTAGAAGTCAGAATAAGAAGAATTACACAGAAGTTGGGTATATGAAAGCAATAGGAACTAATATAAGATTAGTTTAATTTTGTTTTCTGAGTAATTTAATTGTTTTTTTTAGTAATTAATAATAAATAAAAGTTGATTCAATGATAATTATTTGATTTTTATATCCTTGCCTATGAGAGCATGCTCGTTTCTGGGACTCGCCGGCCGCTGCCGCGGCACGCTCGCTTCGCTCGCTCGGCTCGTGCATAAGAGGTCACAGTTCTAGCCTAACCTAACCTATCCGAGTCGGGGTACTCTGTGTCGGGGTGTAAACAACTATCTATTATGGCGCTTCGCCGGCCGCTGCCGCGGCACGCTCGCTTCGCTCGCTCGGCTCGCGCTGTTGAGGTCACAGTTATAACCTAACCTAACCTATCCGAGTCGGGGTACTCTGTGTCGGGGTATAAACTATCTATTCTGAATTGTGCCAAATAATCTGTACTCTAAATGAACGTTATGCTAAATGAAGTTATATAAAATTTTAACTATGCCAAAGGTAATTATGCCAAATAAAATTCTACTATCTTAAATGTATGCCATTCTAAATTCGGTCATAAGCACATTATGCCTAAAAATATTTATGTCAAATATTTTTTATGCCTAATAAATGATCGATTAAAGAAGTTTCTGCGAAGTGAGTTATCCCAAATAGGTTTCGGAGTATCAAGTTTCTACCAAATAGACGGCACCCAATCCATACGTTTGTTAGTATTACAGCTTGATAAATATAATGTAATACATATTTTTAATATTGCGTTTTTATTTGGTAAAATTCTTATGCATTGAATAAAACCTACTTAATATTGCAATGTAGTTTGATTTTGGTTTCCATTATTGGTGAAATACTCTCTAATATGGCAATAAAGCTAAATACTGTATCCCAACTCTGTCCGTTATTCTCATCGTTTACATAAAATTGTTCGAAAAGTGCTTTGATCTACGTAAGCTAGATTCCCATTTGTTTTCTGTACCATAGTATGGCAAAAGTGAATAATATACGCATACGGAGGATGGAATATTGTGATTAGATAACTTCATTTTGCTATGGGGACAGCTTGCATCTTTATTATTCATCTAGCTTATTGTAACCGTAACTTAGTTGTGCATAAAATATGTCACAAGTCATATCATTCGTAAATAAATAATAGGTACCACTAAATACCATATAAACCATTTAATTATCATCAATTTAATAATGTGCCTTATAATGTGAACAAAATGTAAGTGTGATAATTTTGCATAGTAAACTATTTCAACTAAAAATACGCCGATCGTCGAATACTTTTTGCTCAATCAATCATTGGTCGACAATTTCCAAAGAAATTATACTGTAAAATACCCCTGTGTTTTCAATAATGCACAACGAAATGTGAAGGTAGTTTATGTGAATTTACAGGGTAGGTAGTCAGTCGTTTATTCACATGCGATTACGTAGTTGAATGTACACAAAGTTTATATACTTACGCCTAATTACTTGTTCAGACTAATTCATGAATTCAGAGCCTAACCCGCTGATGGACATTCTTCCTTGATGAACCATAGAAGAAAGTGTGGAAATTTAAATTTTAAAATACAAAATCAGTTTGCGCGAAACTGTTAAGTAGGTTCGGACCAGTAGCAATTCATAAGGTATGTCTCGGAGTCTCAGAGGCGAACGAGACAAAGTTTTATTGGAGTTTTCTGTTTGTAATATCTGGTAAGCCTGATAAATCCTTATATTTTAGGTGTCAGTTTCAAATACACCAACCAACCTGTTAAATTATCTAAGTTATCATAATAACATGCAAAGCTGTTAAGATTAAAAGAGAATGTATTAAAAATTAATTTAATATATACCTAGATATTGTAATATGCGACAGTAAGCTGTTTGTATGTTTTTTTTCCTCGTCGAGACCATTGAACTGCTTTTATTGAACAGTTTCCTTACAATTTTGAGCCATTCATGAATTGTTTTTTCACGAATTGTTAAGAATGAACGATGATGCGAGTCCTAATGACGGCCCTTGGAGTGCGAGTTCTTTCGCGGCCGCCTTGCTCACGGCGATCGTACGATGTGCGTAGAGGTCGCAGAATGATCTCCGCTCCCATGAGCGCGAGGCTGGGGGTGACGCGCGCCTGTGACCCTAGCAGAAGCAAGCCGCGGTGGCCGCGCACAATGGGGTGGCCCCCATACCCGGGGGCTAGACAGAGACACCGTGGCCCCTACACCCGAAGGGGGGTCATCTCGAAAGAGAGGGCCCCGAGTCTGCCGGCGCGCCAGGGAAATGTTGATTACTATCTCATTTCGCCCCCCCCCTACAACCTCCCTCCCCAACTCCGGTGGGATTGGTATCCGTGGGGAAATCGCGCACGAAAAATAAAGAAAAAAAGGTAAGTATAATTATGAAACAAAGAATGACTTTGTGCAGCAGCTTTGTTCTAGCTGTCAGTTAACCAGCATATTCTAGAGATTATGATAACATATTATCAACAGGTGGTGCCTATACTTGTACATAGTTGATCGACAAGTTCAGGATCAACGGAACTGAGAGAGCTTGGTATCTGTAACTTAATACGCGTAATTTCTGATGTCGATGGGGGTAGTTGCTGTTTTAGGTGAATACAATAACAACAGTACATAATCACTCACTTAACCTTAAAGCCTTCAAAGTCGACAATTTACTCTATCAAATTGGTTTCCAAGTTCGGTTTTAATTAGTCGGCTTTCTTGTTAACAAATTTACATCAACTGCTTAATACCTTCCAACAGTTTACAATATTGTGTAACAAAAACAAGTATAATTTAATTTTACGTGAAACCCTCCAACTTACCAATTAGTTGAACGATTGTGTCTAACATTGAGCTGTGCACTCATATTAAGGTGCACGGCCAATTACCGTCAGTGGGTGAAGGCCGCCAGATACCGTACTCCTTAAACTCGCGACAGACCATTAAATCTTATTTGCAGGAATTGAGTCGCGCAACATGTATGCTTTGTTTCATTTCCCATTTTCTTTTTCCTCATTTATGTACTCTTGTTAGCTGTTCCTTAAACATCTGTATCAATCATTTACAAACTACGGTAACATTGACTACATTTTCCTATCAGGTAGATGTGTGTCTGTTAGCTACTATCCGTCTTGCCTGCGTTCGATAAGGGAAAATTGCAAAATGCACAGTGACATGACTTAGTTGTTAAAACTCTAAAATCAAAAAGCCGCTTATGACTCTCAGAAACCGATAAATAACTGGAGGAGGAAGAGATTTGTTAGTTTAATGGTCCAGTTAGTCTCACTTTCAATAGTCCGTCAATAGGAAGGTAACATCAGGCCACATAACCTCAGGCCTATATACCCGAAGGAGTAGGCAGAAGTGCTAGTACCCACATTTCGCCAGTTTTTGTTTAGGTCCCAATGTAATAGGTCGCGAGCATATTGCCATTAACCGTGCACTTATAGACCAGCAATAAATACACACATAACTTCGAAAGGCATCGAAAAGTTATTGTCGTGTGGCATGGTAAAACCAGGGATCGATCCCGGACCTCGTCTTAGCAGTCCATTACTCATACCACTAGGCTACCGCGGTCAATTTATAATAACATGATAAGGAGGCTTAACTTTTCAAAACTGAAATGACATTCTCATCATCTGTGTAAAAAATAAAAAGGTCTACTGTTTCTTGAACTAGATCGGCAACAATTATAATTTACGTAAGAGCGGTGGGTTGTGTTTAGACAAACTATATCTTCTATATACGCTTACTGTATTAGTTGTATATATTTCAGCAAATATGGTAATTGGTCAGACAAAAATATTACACCAAAGATGTGTCTGTTGTAAGTTTCAATATTATAGGTCAAATATTCATCGGTTAGGTATCATATTCAAAGGAAAAACAAATGTTCATAAAGTAGTAGTACCAAATAAACCTTTGTGAAATCATTAGTCGTATGTCACAATTCTGATAATTAATATACACGAATCTGTTAATACCCACACACCGCGCGTCACTGGGTACACAATGTGTATGTGTGGGTGTATTTAGTTTCAGAGGGTGTTAATACGTATTAATAACATTAATTAGTACTGCTAGTAGGACTGTATTATTATGCTATAATGCTTTAAATCCGATTAAGTGTAGTGTATTAATAAATCGTTTTGTTTTTTTTTTTGTAAAACGCCTAGAAACGATTACTTTGTTATATTTAGTTTTGGCTATAATTGTGGGTAATACCGTCTATATCTGTACTTTTGTTAATATAAAAACTGCACTGAAAATAATCGTCTCTTCAAAATTAGTTTCACGCTTGCCGAAGGTTATTCTTATGTTAAGTTTGTTAAGTTAAGTTTAACATGACTAGATTGTCAGCAGGTAAAACTCAGAGAGAATCAATTCAACAAGCTCTTACTTTGTAGGAAAAATTATATAATACGTAACAAATAAAATTTATGAACGTTGGTACAGCCAAGAGAAAATGATATTAAAAACAGCCTGATCCTTAAAAAAAACTTCAATCCAGTCTCTATTTTGAATTAAAAATGCTTGTTCCTTTAATTGTTAAAACCTGAGTCAGTTTAGCAAGGGCATGCATAAAAGATTCGCTTGCGGTAGGTGTCACGCAATGTTCAAAACTGTCAGAGTTAATGCTGAAGTAACTTTTAACGTATTGGTACTTTTAATTACACTCTGTTACTACTGGTATTTTGTAAGGAATTAGTAAACCGACGTCAGGACGTCATTATAGGAAAAATTGCGTGGTAACGAAGTTGTGATATTCAAGAAGTCAAACTTGGTTTGCTCGTAACTATGTAGTATTGTAGTGGTGTTCTCATTCTAACTTCTAATTAGTAGTTAGTGCATTTTCGCAGTAACATTGTATTATGTTTCTGTGAATGTCGGCAATGTTACACTGTTGCCTGTTAACACCCGCCAAGATTTTCCTATTTATTTACGCATCATCACAAAGAAAGTAACCTAACCTGATCTATCCATGTTGCGGCGCGCAGTTTTCAAACATACGTTGGTCTGTTAGCAATCAAAAAATTTGTAAATCGCTGAATCCAAGGTTCTCTGTATCTCCTCTGTGTATGTTAACATTCACCGAAGTATGTTTGATTTAGGTAAAGTTCAAGCAATGTTTGCAGAAATATCCTGATGTGTAGGTACTTTATTTTTATTTTCACATCGTTTCGACATTAAACCGCGCCTGAAAACGCAATCAAAGCACCATGTGAAAATACAATTTGAGGAACGACGTACCCTTAACACGAAAGAAGAAGAAGAATAACATAATCCTCTTTCTGGCGCAGTCAGTAAAAAAATGACGACTTCTATATAAGTTTTATTTACATTAATAGAATATGTATGGATATTTAAAATAGTTTTCTTCGTAGGTATTAAGATGTTTAATATGTGTATACATACGTACATAAGCTCACGCCAGTAATCCCCGATGAGGATTACGTGTTTACGAATCATTGATAATATAAGCTAGTTCAGGCTGTTTACTTCTAGTCTTATATATCTCAGTATAGAATGCCCTAGCATATTATATTCAGATATTTATTATTTAACAACATTAAGGAAAATGCTTACCCGAAACAGGACGTGATTAGCCATATTATATACAAATTATATACAAATTTTTAGTTATATTTGAGAGATTAAAATATCCCTAGACAATTTTGAATTGTGTATATTGAAAACATCAATTCCTTCATATAAAATTAACAAGCCGTCTGGTTTATACTGTGATATGTCAATCTAAACATTCGATGCCGTGCTTAATTGGAGCCCGAGCCGTATCAGGTGTAGGTACATGACTGAAGTAGCTCAAAGTCGTGACCTTAAGGTAGTGACTTATGGAATGACCAACAGTACGGCTTCCATCCGGTCACTCAACTAGTGACCTTCTTGCGTGTCTTACATGTAAGGTGAAACGCTAGCTGTCAGCTTAGATAAAGCCAAGGCCTTTCATCGAATGTAGTGTAGAAATTTTATATCAAAACTGCCATCTTTTAAACTACCTGCCTGAAGGGATATGCATTGCAAGTCGACATACAATTTTACTAAGGTTTATTGTCTACGGTAAGTTGAACTTATCACGGGTTATAAGAATACTCATTTTGTTTTCTTATTGTTGTCACTGTATTAGCACTAAATTTGGACTAAAATGGGTTTTGTTATGTCAAATGTCAAATGAGTCATGGGGGGAGGACGTGTTTTGACTGGTAGCGTAAAAGGATTGCTGTATCCATCAAGCCAGACGGGCCAGGCCGGGACGCCTCCTTTATATTTCGAATGCAGATACCTTCGTTATAATGAGACTTCCCGTAACGTAAACGCATTAAGAACGAGGTAAGCTTCAATTATTGCCGCTGATGTAATTTTGGAAATAATCAAGTGTTTGATGTGGCTGCTTGAATGGAACCGAGACACAGAGATTCGATTTTACCGCTGTTTAGATATCGAAGTACTGCAGTTCGAACAGTTGTTGAAATTTTTGTGGCTCCATGGGCTCAAACTACTTATAAACATTTTCACTTATGGGATCGAACCTGCGCTGGTCACGTCCAATACCGCCACGCCACGTATTATATTTTTTCTTTGCGATTTTAAGTTTAATACTAGGTAGTTGAAGCTTTTTCACCAACAAAACCAGACACGTTTTACTGCGGCATTTTTTAAATTTAGCTTTATAAGGCATATACACTTGCTGTTCGTTTATGAATATTAGGCAGGCAATGTAAGATGCTGAAGCTTCACGCTAAAACTTTTATTGTAATATCACAGAAAAGTCTTTTAGCGCACCAAAGGGAATTTACAAAGTAATACAGAGAGATTTTCACTTTTTTGTGGTACGAGTTTACAAATTAAACTCGTACCACAAAATTTGTGGCAACTTTTAGCTTTTTAGGCTGTAACGTGAAGTTTTTTTTAATTTTCGTATAAAACACCTAAATATTATTTTACTCCACCTTGCGATTAGCGGTAAGTTAAGTTTCAGAAGGAGGATTTCCACTGTTGCAGGATGATTGAATTGCAATTGTCGATAAATAATTTCAAGTCATTATTATGTGGTAAAAAGCAGGTGCTAAATCAGTTAACTATAAATAAAATTGACGCACATCGTATGAGTGGCATGCATGAGTTGATATGACAGGAAAGAAGAGTTTAGATTAATTGATAATAAATTATCGGATCATGATGTTTTAAAGATATAATCTGTACATAATTCCCGACAGCATTTTTACAAAATATTCTAACGTTTACAATGCTGCGTACCGTGCGATAGCGATAATACTATATGCATCACATACATTTTGTTGATCGTCCCAAAGTCTGCACGTTTCAAGTAAATTGTGTTGGATTTAAATTTATGAGCGCCGATAGAATGTGTTCACGCCGAATCCGGAATACATAGGTAGAGGGATATAAATAGTGTAAAGGCAAAAAAGGTTATGCTGAAAATAACACGGGCATAAAATGAAATAAAGGAAGCAGAAGTAACCAATTGTTTGCGCAAATTAATGTCCTGTTTATCCTCATTTCCTCGTACTTAAACGCTCTTTAATTAGGGTATGCTTAGTCCTATTTGGATAAATGTTTAATTTTGTTTTGACTTGCGAAAATGTTCACTGAATCTATAATCAAACAGTTGGCTAAATTCGGTTCGAAATGACCACTATCAGCTATGCCTTATCCGTCAGCTTCATATCGAAATATATTCAGTTCTACTTGGTTTATTATATAATGAGCAAATCAATAGCACTCGAAACGGACGGATTTGATGTAGGTTTAATGATAGGAGAAAAACTCAGCAGAAAGGGTGTGTTCATATGTATTTTTGTATGTCGTAATTGATTGGCGACAAAATCAAGGAATCCAAAAAAGCTCATAAATTGCAAATTAATGTCCTTGTTTTGGCTAACAAGCATAATTTATTCAACCAGTTCTTAGTTTAGACATCATATTCAAGGGAATCAAGGTCCAAAGTATGAATATAGAAGGCTTTAGGAGCAGAGGTGAATGAGAATGACATGTTGCGCCAACCCCAATTAATCGTCGAGGACATAGAGATAATATTCATGGTCCAAAAGAATTATACGACTGTCTTAACTCCTTCGAGGAAGATGTAGACACCGTAGTCCCACAAACTAGAGGGCCTTCGCTGGGCTTGGGTCAGCCGGGGCGTGAGGGATACGCCAGGAGCTCCCTCGCTGTTTGCATATCATTTACACTTATACGTTCTCCCGTTGGGCTAATTGTATAATTATTCTGATTGTACTTTTTGATTGGATTGGAAATTTATAACAAAATTCACTATTACCACAGATTAATAAACTATTACTTAGCATACCCTTCAGTGTTGGAGACATTTCTTCGAAAACTTCAAGAACTAATTAACCTTAATTAGTTCTTGAAGTTTTCGAATAAATGTGAAAAGATTAGTCACACTACTTTGTCAGTAGTTTTCCATAAACAATTCTCCCGATGTCCAGCAGTGGAGTGCGATAGGCTAATTGATTAGTTGATAATTATTATTATACAATATCTTAGATTTTATTCGTAGCTTGGATGGTTACCATTAAAAGTATGATGGGTAAAATAAATGCGACAGTTGAAACAAGAGTTCAATGTGGAACTTAGTAAGATCTGCGACAGTCAGTTCGCAGTTAAACACAACTTTAGCCAAGAATTCTAGTCGCCAAAAATCAAATTGCCTATTCAGCTATCAGTATCAATTGCAATAAGAGCACATGGAAAGATAATGTTATCAATTCTCAAACCACATGGCGCTTCTGTTGAATCTTGTGCGTCACGCCCAAGTCTATTTATCATCCCTTCATACTTTGAGAATAAATGAATCAGCTGTCGAAGATCGTGTTCAACGCCTCCAGATACAGTTTATTTCACAAACATTGTGGGCACATTTTAAAGGTACAGGAGTAGTAGAGTCGACAAGAACTCGTTTGTTTACTTTTTTTGTTTATCGACCCTCTAGAGGATTGGCGAATGAATAGCACTAATGCGAACAATTACAGCAGTTTTTGAAATAAAATCAGTAAGTTGTAACTTAAAAAAATTACAACATGGAATCCTTATATAATCCTATACGTGTCTATTATTTTTGTAGAATAACAACAACGTATAATATTAATACACATGTTTTGAAAGTTTCATGATAATACTAATAATATGGGAATATATGACCTATATAAGATAAAACATTATCTTTTACGAGTTATTCGAAAGGCCAATCGCGTTTTGCCAGCGATAGACTCAGGTATTAAGTATCATAATAAGTGCTGATAGCATTAAAGTCTGATCACTACATATAAATCCAATAGCCAGTACGAAAACCTGAAGTGATACATATTATAACTATCAATCCGTGAATAGCTATAATATGTCAACGTTGTCTCCGGACCGACAGTTAAGTTTATATGCTATTCACAGGATATAAATATTCAGTTACTGAATCTGTGACTTATACAACGATGGGTACGGGGATTAAACATGCATGGTGTATGGTACTGAACTTCATGACATTAAATGATGTATATCATGAAATGTCCCCACTAGAGTAATCAACTATTTTGCACCTAGTACATTGGTTTTCTAAGAAAAAGTTTGTCACTATTAGCGGCTCAATTAAACTAAATAAATTACTTAAACTAATTCCTCATGAAACTACTACAGTTGGAATGGAAGGAACAAAACAATGGAAAAGTAAATAGTTGTTCACAGGAGGTTAGTAGTTAAAGAGTCGAGCTTACAATTAAATAGAATAGTCCAGGGTGCAAATCCTGGTCATCACACTGCCGAATTGTATCCACTACTACAGTTAAGTTGGCTGAAGGGATTAACAAGATCACCTACTATTAATTTCAGTACCTAGTATTTTTTTTATAAATGGAAAGAGCTAAATTTAAAGACAATATCAAAAACTGTATATTTTATAATAATAAAGTAGGTGTATTTCTTTTAACTATTATTTAACTATTATGGTTATGATTATGATTATGATTATGATTAACTAATTTTTTTGGAAAGTGATTACCGTGGCCTATGGACGTGAGTAACACCAGGGGCGTTACACTCGCGCTGCGATCAAGTAGAAACTTTCTAAAGTCATATTTGAAGAACCCCATTTGCTTATAATGTTATAGTATTATGTAAAAATCAAGTGATTACGATTACGACTTGAAACCGATTATGATTGTAGTCAATTTCATTTCTATCATTTATTTCTGTGAATTTTGCGGAGTGAACCTCCGAGACGAATGCTTCGGATATAACTGGTTCAATTCTTACATGAAGAGGAATTTCTGTTTAATGCATTGTTTTGTACCATTCGAGCGATAGATCACAACAGACATTTCAGCTTATATTTAGTTGTTCCTGTTAATTCATAAACTTAGTAGTCTTGAAATAGGTGGTAAGGGCGATAGCGAGGCAACATGACGCGGCAAATCAGCGATCGATATTGTAGCTGCAGTGAACCATTGGAGCATCTACTCCAGCTATTTTGCCAGGCGCAGCGGTAGTGAACGAGTCTGCTACGCATGAGGAGCGGATTTGATACCTGCTCAATCCAAATATATCTGTTTGCTTTGGTCTGGATGTTTTCATGTACAATGTATACGTATTTACAAAAGGAGAGGTTTTTTGTTGGCAGAGTATAGACCGAGGGTTTGTCACCGCTTTGCGATGGTATGAAACCCGGATTGGTCTCCTACACTGATAGCACAGAAACTTATTTAACCTTCAGCCCTCCCCCTCTCCCTCCCCGTCCCTCTCCTCTCTACAGGGTTGTCAGCACGAATGTGGCGCTTCTGGTGTTGTAAAAGTCCATAGGTAACCATTTTCCGTCAGGTGTGCTTGTCTGCCACCTAAGTTGTATAAAGAATAAAAAAAATTCTAAGTCCGTATTCTAAAACCCATAACATAAGTTAGGTAACTTATGCTTACCATGGATCTAAAAGGTATTGTGTAAATTGTCCTAAAATGTTATTTATTTATCGCCACTACGATGAGCTTAACATGTTCTGTAGGAGAATATAGGATGGAAGCGCAGCGAAAGTTTACACTCAGTGTAACGACGATTGTGAGACACTTTAAGTGGTGTTTGAACAACAACTGGTTGGAGTTGACTGGTACATTAGCATATTATGCTCAGGACTAGTCCATACCCATGTATTAATACTGTGTCTGTTAAATTTTCATCTAAAGAGAAATTATTTAATATACGTACGTGGTACTTTTTACCCGACTGCGCGACGCAAAGGAGGGTATTGTGTTTATCAGTCTATGTATGTATGTATGTATGTATGTATGTTTGTTTCTATGTGGCGTTCTAGAGGCTAAACGCATAGGCCGATTTTGATGATTCTTACGTCAATCGATTCGTCTTAACCTTGCGAGTGTCACTAAAGACATGACAGTAATCAAAATTCACCACAGCGACAACCAGACGCCATATTGCCAAAATGAAAAAAAAAAGTCGATGAAATATGTCAAGTGGGGTATCATTGAATAGGTATTTAAAAATCATTTTTAGGTTCCTTTTACCATTTTTCATTTTAAATAATAGCTTAGGATATATAACGATTTAAAGTTGTTTAACAAAACATTCATTATCGCTAATTTTCTTACTTATTGATTTAAGTTTATATTTCAAGTACGAGTATAAACGATATACAAACAAAAATATTTTTGGTAAAAAAAATACTTTTGAATGAATCGTAACTAAAAAGTATAAAATAAAAAAAATATTTAAAGAAAAACAAAACACCCAACTGCGTAAGAACTAATTTTGAAAATTACGTGAAAAATTAATCAAACAAAAACTAAAAAGAAAGAAACAAGCTCAGTGGTTCAAAATTTATACAATACTCACGGTAGGGGCCCCTTGGGAATATTGATTCGTAAAATTTGAATGGGCCCCGACTGTGAGTATTGTATGAATTTTGAACCACTGAGCTTGTTTCTTTCTTTTTAGTTTTTGTTTAATTAATTTTTCACGTAATTTTCAAAATTAGTTCTTACGCAGTCGGGATTTTGGTTTTCTTTAAATATTTTTTTTATTATCATGAACTTATTATTTTACTCAGCTTTAAATTACGTTGGAAATTGTACTCACATCATATTCTGAGTTTAATATGTTACCTAAATAAAGTAGCCTGCATATAAGCGTTAGAAGTTGTTAAGACAAAGAAGCAGACGACCTGCTTAAGGTAAGGTTGTATCAACTACCATTACACACTCGTAATAACTTTGTGCGTGGCCCTATGGTGACATGCAATGTTTCCCTAGTTTATACAATGATGAGATTCCTGAAATGTTGAAACTGGACCTTGTTACTATGTTCGAATAGTCAGTCATAACGTTAAATAGTGGGAAGGAAGAAATTGCGAAGGCGAAGAAATTACACGATCATTGTAGCTGTGACATACAAATGCTTACTAAAAAATTTCATTACTAATACTTTCGATATTATGTACTTAATGCTCTGTCAATAAAAATATCTATAAAAGTGATTCTTAGCTCACGCCCTAAGCTTATTATCAGGTTTCTACGGTGATATGATATGAGGTGTCGACTAAAAAATAATGTATCTTTTACATCGTTATCGTTAACAACGATTACAATGCAGATAATATATGAAATTTAAAGATCATTCATCACATGCTGAAAAAGAAAAATTACTCTCTTTTGAACTACAAATATTTCCTTACAGGGCATTAAGAAATAGGCGCTTAGCTATACAGAGCTAAGCGGCCGAAGCGACTGAGATAGGTACTGCCATCACCACTAGATGATAGAAGAAAGCTACGAGGGAGTTTGAGTCATACTAGTCCTTGTCATCATTCACTCTCCTCTTGAGTAAACCACCAAAGGCTCATGAAGAACAATCCTGGCTCCTGATAATAAAGATCACGTGGCGAGCTAACTACCTGCCAGCTTTTGATGATATTTATAGCGAGATATGTGATTGAATTGCCCTGTGGCAATCCGATCATAACTGATGCCAATTTGATGTAAACGCGATTCTACGACCAAGGGCAAATCGTGACGATATCATCTCTGCTTAACTCTCGAGTGATATCCTAATTTCACGACCAAAATTGAAAACTTGGAAGGTATGTATTTATTTCTCTTTAAAACTGTTTGAAAAAATAAAACTTCACCGTTAGCTATAAATATTGCTTGACAATAGGTTATGCAGAATCATAAAATAAACCATAGCATAGACCTTTGTCATCGTAGTAAAGTGAAAAAGCTTCGACTTTCTAAATAACGCTCACAAGATTCGTATTCACTGATAAAATTGTTTACACAGGCGATGTTAATTAACGAATCTAGAATGCCTTTTGTGAACAATTCTTGAACACACGCCCGTGTAGCATAATAATAATAATTAAAATTTCAGTCAGTTTAACCGTACTACCATTAAGAAAGACCATTACGTTGACTTAAACTTATTTTAGTCTATGCTAATGTCAATTCGAGGATAGATGTTTACAGTCGTAATTAATAATTAATGTGATGAAGCTAGCGGTATTTTATCCCCTTGTTTTTAAAAATAAGGTTTAATCTGGATGTTGCCAGCTTTTATTAATCCCTGTTAATCTGTCTATTTATATTAGGCAAGTTATTGAAGGCCTTCTAAATAGCTATCCATTTGAAGACACATTATCAGGTATTCGTTAGTATAATGGAATTGATATTTCAATCACTAAAATTATCATGAATCATTGACAGAGTCTAGTCTCTTATTATAATCAAATAGCTTGACACTTTTAAGTATGGTTTAAATTCTATCATCATCATTCCCTGAACCTTTTTCCCAACTCAGTTGGGGTCGGCTTTTCCAGTCTAACTGTGATGCGGCTGAACTTCGATATTTTCCGTGAAGCGACTGCCATCTGACCTCCACAACCAATGGTCTAATGACCAATGGCGATATCGAAGTTCCAAGTTAGGCTGGTTGGACTTTTGAGGGCTCCAACTACCCGTAACGACTGCCATAGATGTTTGTATGGCAACCGGGACCGACGGCTTAACGTGCTCTCCGAGGCACTTATAAACCTGCGATAAATACACACATAACTTCGAAAAGTCATTGGTGTGTGCCATGGTAAACCTAGGATCGAACTCGAGACCTCGTCTCAGCAGTCCATTACCCATACCACTAGGCTACCGCGGCTTTAATGGTTTAAATTTTATATAAATTGTTATTAAAATTAGGTTCTCAACTAGAAAAACTAAAATCTGTCATACTGTATAAAGTATGTAACTCGCACCAATGCTCACAGTGAGTATGTATCATGTTTACTCCCATTTCCAAGTTAGTTTATGAACTTGAATGAGTTCACACCAGACTCTTGGTAACAATATAATTGACGAGTTGGCACTGAATGTTAGCCTAAAGTTAGATTGCTCGAGGTGTTGGCATGTCCAGCAGCCCTGAACGAAGTATGTACACTGTAAACGTTGCCAACGTTTATAATAGAGAATTTAACTTCATTACTTTAACATAA
This sequence comes from Pelosia muscerda, assembly GCA_963691645.1. Classification (NCBI taxonomy): domain Eukaryota; kingdom Metazoa; phylum Arthropoda; class Insecta; order Lepidoptera; family Erebidae; genus Pelosia; species Pelosia muscerda. The sequence goes on along the minus strand of OY829098.1, from coordinate 20,952,233 downwards.
TTATGTTAAACAAATGAAGGACCGTCCAAAATAAATATTGATGTAAAACACTCCTACCTACTACATTTATACCTGTCATAAATGTCGTAACTGCTTACCTATAGCAACTTAAAAATTAACATCATTATCAATTTTACTCCTGCAAGAATTTTCCCAATTCAGTCCGTATCGGCTTTTAGACTAACCACTAAACACATGAACTTTCTTTACATACATATACATATTTATTATATCTTCCACAAACTACTGGCGATATCGAAGTTCTGTAGTAAAACCAGATTTTCAGACCTTTTGTGATACCAACTACCCGTAACGATTGCTACAGATGTTCGTATTGGCAACCAGAACCCACAGCAACGACAATTAATAAATTAAGTATAGTCACCTATCCGAAGACAAATTCAGCTAATATGCTGAACTACTCGGTTACTTGTAAAGAAACAAAAATATATCCTAGAGTATTGTATACCTCAATGTTATGTTCTTTTTGCACTTATTGGTGTATACATATAACATAGCGTTGATGTATACATTGGTATTGACCAATGGTACTCGTAGCTTTTACATTAATGTACGCTATCACAAAGGCATCTAACGACAGTGTTGAGCCTAAGCAATTCGGTTAACAATTCCTCTGGGAATTGCTAATCAGAAACATGACGGCATTAGAATGCATCTTAGCCACAATTATATAATTATGCAACAGAATATAGTTTGGTACGTGCGGCACGGGTCTAAATGTCAGATCTGTTTATATTATCTTACTCGTAGAATAATAATAATATTGATCTCATAAATAACTGTATATAATATAATAGTGCCCACAGATACTCGATAAGTTCCATAACAGAAACTGTGCTAATGAACTCGCTCTAGCCGTTCTTTAGTAATTATTATTAGACGTTTAACAAACATATATTATAATATTGAACACATAAAGCCTACAGGCTCCGACAGTCTGGGAAATCTACACATAATTGCTGAAGGGGATTGAAACCATTACACTCGTGTGTGGGTATTAGCAGGCTTACGTGCCAGTTTTAACTCATTAGAAGTCTTAATGTTGGTAATTTTGACGGTCTTATGTAATGTATATCTTTTGTTATAATCTAGGGAAGATTATCTTAGCAATTAAATTGCATATGTTAATGTAAAATTTTAACTTTTAAACTTTCGCGTTCCATGCTTATGATAATAATGCAGATGCCAGGGGTCTACAAGATCGATTGCAGCTGCGGTAGTTCGTATATAGCCCAAACAAAGCGGACTATTGCTGATAGGGTCAAAGAACACATTGCAGCTGTAAAGAACCGCCGGACGAGCAAATCAGCGATTGCAGAACACCTTTTAGAAGCAGGCACGAATCACTGGATTGAATTCCACAATACGCAAGTCCTCTCCACCGAACGTCACTTCTATTCAAGAGCTGTACGTGAAGCTATTGAAATTAAGAAGTACAATAATTTCAATCGGGAAGACGGTTTCAAGTTATCTGCGACATGGAATCCAGTGATAAAAAACTTGCTACCTCGCTTTTCTGCGCCGTCGGATAGACACCGAGCCGTTTGCTTAGAGAATAGGGACCCTGTGAGTGTGGTATGTGACGGTACCTGGCGAAGAAATAATCTACAAAATGTCGAAAATGTGCGGGTAGGTGAACAACCGGCTACCTCACGGACTCGACGACGGAGGGCGTGCGCAGCTGAGCCAGTCAGCCTGTGACCACGGCCGGTGTAACCTGGTCGAAACGTCAGGCAAAAGGTATGTATATACCTATAACATGATCGCGTTAATGTAAAATTTTATTAGGAAGTATGTGAAAACTTAGATATTCACTAAATTATTCTCTAAGTAGTTGCAGGTCCTTGAGGATGTGTAAATGCTTTCATTCCATACTAGAATATATGCTTGTATTTGCACTATTTTTGTTTTTAAAGTTAATATTGTATTTAGAAATTGAACTTGAATCTCGTAAACAAACCGTAGAAATAAACGGCACGGAATAAAAAAGTGTTAGGCCAAGATGTACGTCACGATCATGGTGAATCGTTTGAGCCATTAAATCTTGAAAAACCAATAAAGAGACCCTTACTCACTTACAAACTTTGCAGATACATATTTTATTAACTGACTTCTAAAAAGGAGAAGGTCTTGATTTCGGATGTTTATATTTTTTATGATTGTACGCGTATGGCTCCGTCGTCGGCTATTAACAGATTTGTAAAATTCTCTTTCAAGGGTATCAACCTTTGCAAGAGAATCGGTATATGACCGATCGCGAACCTCTCCAATTAATACCAGGAAATCAACCACGATTGTTGCAATCGCATAATATTGCATTGTCTATGAAAGTGTCCAACATAACAATACGCCTGTATCCTTTCATTGGGGATGCAGAATTGTGCAAAATATTTAGTGGCATCACCAGTGTTTGAGCGCATTTTGGTTTAGCATTGAAGTAGTTCTATAATAAATTCATTGAATTTGGACTTTGGGTACCTACCGGAGATTCGCACTCCACACAAGTACAATGTGAAATGACCAAGGTGTTGTTAGATTGACCATCCATTAACACGGTAGTACATTACTGTAGTCAAGGTCATGTTGGCATTGTTTAGATTCGAAGTACAAAGACAGACTATATAACTCCTTAACGATGTAGAGCATAAACGTCTCGATTAAGTTGTAGAGGGTATTACGTCGATCTTATGAAGTAAATGTACCTAAATATAGCTGTAGACTTGAATGCTCTAGATTTGGAGTACATAGGCAGATAATAGAACTCCTTAACGATATAACGAGCGTATCGTTTGAGTTATTGGAGGAATATTATTGATTCTACCGGTGATTTATTAAATTTTTATTAAAGTACGTGTCAAGTCAAACGGTAAGACACCGGCATATAATTAAGTCCATAATGCCCGCTAACCAACAGTAACATTGGAACAGAAAAGGCAGGAAAGTGCACACAGGATTCAGGGATCTCGGATACCGGAACATACATATCAGACAGTAAAGTCCTTTCTATATCAATTTTTGAATCCTATCTCAATTGTAGTTTTCTCAATTTCTCGACAAACTGTTTTTCAATCAATACGGACAACCAACCCCATCCGTCCAATTCCAGTTTCGTATGACAGGTTTCGCGTCCCGGTTTAAAAGTACACGGAAATTCATATCTCCGGTCTTCGTGCCTGGTGTACGAGCTGTCATACAAAAATGTAAGTGTGTTAGCAGCAACTTGAGTTGACAAGTCGAATTTCGTTTGAGTTGTCTAGTAAGTTTAAAGTGCACTTGCAAATCCTACAAAAATATTCTTCAATAAAATGGTTTGCTGTATCAAAAATTTTGTATACCTAGGTACAGCTGACAAAAAAGATTTGTTAATACTTTTTCATATTAGTGTTGTACTGTAAATGTTGTACCGTGTTTCTTTTGCCGATTGTACCTACAATATTTCGATAAGTTGACACTAATACATAGTTGACAGGAAGAGTGAGTATAAATACAGGCTATAATAATATTTGGTCGAATCTGTGAAAGGGACATCGCAGAGTGTAGGGGTGGGGCGGGCCGAGCTTACTGACTTATGTTATCAGGGACCACTTGTATCCATAAAGAAGTTATTTTGACGTCAAAGTATCATTCAATACTTTAAAGGGTTCTTTCGAGAGATTCTATGAGAGAATGAGTTAAAAGGGACTTTATATTTATTTTACTTAATTGAAAACGTATTTCTTGTTTTCGATTCGACTAACGGACCAGATCTCAACTTCGCCCGGGAATAATGGAATCATTTGACTACGTTCATATTTAAAATTGTAAAAGTTAGATTTTGAATTCCATACAAACAAATAGATAATACGCACTGAGCGGGATTCGCTCGTACAACTTCCGACTTAACAGTCGAACAATACCGTTGCTCCATAGATGTATTCGTAAACAAAAATGTTTTGGAAAAGTAAAAACGATAAAATGCCTTAGAAGAGTCAAAATATAGATAATTGAAACTTAAACTTAAGCCGACATAATCGACATAAAAGAGAAAATACGTTTTAAATTGGGCAAGGCCAGAATAACAAGCACGGATCTCTGACCGATCAATGGGCTCATCGTTCAGCGTCCCAGTGGCGGTATTAGGAGTTTCGTGTCACTTCCTGTTGTCGAATATTTTCAATTTGCAATTGGGAAGTATCCTATAGTCGAAATAAATAGTTTATGTTATTTTGTATTTGCATGTGTTAATCATACATATATATGATATTTAAAAGAATATTAGTAAACGAAATCACTAATTCTCCTCGTAAAACCTCCAGCTGAATCGCATGTGCGAGTAGCGGGCCTTATATTATATGTGATAGCTATTGTGGTATGGTCGTACTATTTTTTTCGTGGCTCAAATATGTTACAGGTCCCGGCGTGTTGAGCGGCAATAATTCCCGGTGGACTGCCGTTTGAGGTTCAAGGGCACCAAACTGCCTCTAGGTAGTCAAGAGAACCTTAATCTTAAATGTAGTTAAAAAATTTCAACTTTTCAGTACAAGTTCACCTGCTGATAGCAAAGAACTTAGTAAAATACAGAATATTCCTGCGTAGAAAAGTCGCATTCGAGCCACACAATTATTGCAGTCAGGCACGGTAGGTGTGCACGAGTTAAACCTTTAAATGAGCCCATTCATTTGCCATTCACACGGCTTTGTTAAATTTTGCCCTGTGGATACGTCGCGGCAAATTTTAAACCTGAATACAGAGGACATTATGTATGTACTGTGGGCTCTCGGATTCTCGAATAGGTATAAAAAGTCGCCGAGTCAACTATCAAAATATCACACGTAGCGAGTTAAAGGTTAATTAAAAGACAATGCGCAAAAGCCAGTAATTTATATTATTAACCAGGATGTCAGACGCCTACATGCGGGTGAAGCTGAGGGCGGCAGCTATTAATGAACAAAATACCTCACATCAATAAAATCAAATACTCGTACTAGCGAACTTCCCCATATTATTTGATTGTATTTTGTTTGGAAATGGACGTCTGTATAACAAAAAGTAGAAATATGGTGAATAGTCCCTCATAAACCGCCCAATACAATTGCCTATGTTTAGGATTCGTTGAACAGAATTACGTACAATTACACATTATGTTTATTTTGCTTATCCAGATACGAATAGGTATGAAAACTGTGTAAGCATAAGCAATATAATTTAACATGACATAAACATTTTTTTAATAAAAAATGTTCATGAAATTTGTTCATTCCTGACTTTTAAAATATTACAATTCGTAAATCACGATGCAATTCTAAATTTATGGTAATTTATGAAATGAAGTAAATTATTTTGTAGCACATCAATAGTCAACCTAGCTTGACAGCAACCCACAAAGCCCTTCGAATTTGAATTAAATTAATATCTCGACCCAATTAATTCATTTAAAAATTTTGGTTTTAAAATATACATAAAAACATAATTTACTGTAAATATGCTATTTTTAAAAAGGAACACTTAGCTATAGCTCAGCTTAGCTATGTTCAATTTAGGTACAATGATAAAAATATTGAGAGAGTTACTTTTTCTAATATTTAGTGGTGATTTATTATAAAGCTGTACTCCTTCAAAAGTAACGCTTTTTCCGTAGTCTGTTCATACTTTCGGCAATACTAGTAGGCTGGGTCGATGAAAGCTGCCTTTACAGATCTGTGATTTTCTTATGAAGGTTAAGTTGATGTGATTTGTCAAATCTTTTCCCCATTACTATACAGGTTTTATAGATATATAGTTGCTTGATGTTCCTTAGTTTAGTTTCCCTGTATATATTACGTCGGTTGGTGTTAGGCGTGGCTATCGGAAAATATTTTTTACATCTCTCATGTTTAGTAAGGTTGGGTTCTTATTACCTCCAAATGGGGCTTGTAGGTGACTAATTAGCGCTCTAGAGTAATAATGTAGCTAGAAAAGCTCTAAGGCGGTGTGTTATTAAAAAATATACTTATTTCTTTCAAAAAGTTTGCGCATATTATCTAACCATCATACTGGCAATAGTCATCGTGCATTCAGCCCAATGACCATCTTTGGTCGCTTCCTCTTGGTCACTTTGCTATTCAGCCTAGTCTTCGTATGAGTATAATATTCATTATAGTCATCAATTTTGAATATCGAACGGCGAAACTCAATTTCGTTCTTGAAAAAATAATTATAAAGTTCTTTACTTGATTCTTTTTAATGAAAAAGGCGGAAATAGAAAACTTCTCCTTTAAATATTGTTCATTTTTTTATAATTACTCGCTAATTAGGAGAAAACATGAGTTCTTCAAGTGATAAAGATATATATAGCTACACTCGCGATTCAATGAAAATGGAAGCTGAAGTAGCAATTAACAATAGGTATTTTGCCAGAAATTTCTAAAGAGCGATATTTGAGAACTTACGACGAGTTCATAAAGTGGCGAACAAAAAAACGAAATAAAATGTTTTATTCTTGTAATGCCGATTTTTTTCTACTTACCTCACAATCGAGATGTAAATCAGAGTAGTTAGCTCGATTGTAAGCACCAATTGCAACGTGGAACTATAGGCGTCCTCAATGCGCTCGTGCGCCTACATATCTCGGGCTGCAATTGATGCCCTTACAGCCCTTGGCAACTAATCTATTATTAGAAGTTTATTCGGTAGTCTTTGTAGTTTTTGTAACTTGGTCTTAGCTGCAACACACCAGATTTCAATTAGATACAGTTAGTGTGATTTGACTAATGAGTTATAGATGGTAAAACGCATTTTATCGGGTACCGACACAGTGTGAAATGTTTCGAAGTGATCCACAAAGTACCGAGAGTTTGTTAGACATAGATCTATTAGTTTGGTCCACGATTAAAAGTTGTCCATTTACAAGCCGAGGTTCTTTTCGGAGGTTTTTTTGTTCTAGAGGGATGTTGTAAATTGTTAGTGAGTCATGTACTGGAATAATTTTGTATTTTGCCTTGAAAATTACATAGCTTGATTTGAAGGGATTTATTGTCAATAATTTATGTTTAAACCATTCTGATTCTAAATTTAGATCATTTTGTGCTTGAGATATATATATAATCACGATCATAAACATCATGTATATTCGCCCCGAAATAAAATAGATACGTATCGGTCGCGTACAGTGTTATGTGAATAATTTGAAGTCTACTATGAGTTTCAGAGGTGAACAGCTTTGCCTTATTTTATTATTAGCGAGATCGTATAGCCACAATTTTTTGGGGTCTTTCATAAAATTTTGCAACGTTGATAGTAGTGGTAAATTCAAGTAGGTATTTCAAGGAAAGACAATGACCATAGCAGTATGGACCGCCGTGCGACGTTTTTTCAACTTCAAAGTTGTTTTAGAAGGCAGATAAAATAGCTAAACAACATTTACAGTTACCATTTTTTAAACCCAGGTTTTCTAGTATTTTTAGAAAACGTAACATTACCTCAAAAAGTGATTGATCATGAATGTAATTAACCTTATGAATATATAAAGTAAAACATATTTGTGAGTGTAGTTACCAGCACCAGCATATATTATCTGGACCCTGAATGTGTTCTATATGCGCAGTACGCGTCTTTGGTGTCTTTTGAGGATGGCACAGGGTGCTACGTTAAGAGAGGAGCTAAACCCACCAATGCGCCAGTGCACCTGAGCTGCAGTGTTCTCTAGCATCTTTGGGTAAGTTATATACAAACATAAAGGAATTCTGCCTATATTATCTAGTTAGGATGCCATAACTGATAGATTCGGAACTGATGAATCACTTTCTTCAAATAAACTGTTAGAACCGTGAAACCGGCGTAATAAGACAAACAGAATACGAATATACATAAATATAGATAGTCTGCAGGAACGGACAAAAAATCCGTCAAAAAGTTATAAGATTATATTATAATTACCTGTGTAGGAGCTATCCATGTTTACAAAACAGTGAGTATTGGAGTAGTCGCCAATTCTAAGGAGTTTACTAGTTGGTTACTTGAGATCGCGAAATAACACCTGTTTCGCTAATCTAAGATTCTACTAGCCCACACACGCAACATGTAAAACGGGTATTGTATTGTCTCATTGTATGTACAACATTAATACAAACATTCACTTGAAAGAAACTGACAGCGGTCCAGACAATTATGTCATACAATGATAAATCAATCAAAAGTGTCTACCTATTTACGTCAAAATAAAATAACAAAAATACCATTTTATACAACCACGAGCATTCTGATGGCCGAGTGGCTTCATAAATTAAAGAAATATTTTCAAATTTCTATTCTTGAAGCATGAAATAATTTAAGTACCACTAATGGTCAACATCCTTTAACCACGTATAAGGTATAATATTATACCGTACAGCATACGTACCAGGAATAACATTTCGGTATAAGAATGAGTGCAATTGTAAGTAAATAAATTCGCCGTAGACGATAAAATATTTTTCAACGCGTCTTCTAATATCCAATACGACTATGACGACTCTATGAGGTGATATTGCCAAGATAAAATGATTAAAACCACCAGGTGGAAACTACGTAGAAATATAGATAAATGATAAATTATGTGTTCAGATTTTTGTATTTTAAAATGTGGACGTCATAAGCTATATATCAAATTTTATCTCAAGGCGCTGGACTTGTGCCCTAAGGTCCCGTGTCGTTGGCACGGCGCCAGCGGTTGGGGTTCCCAGAAAAATATGCCATCGGAAAGGAAGTACATTAAATATACGGGTTTTAATGGAGGTCGCAGAATTAGTGTATTATTTTACCGGTTTTGCTGGTTCCATAGCGCGCCAGTGTCACTTCGGGAGTAGTTAAATGTTGTTACGTCACGGGAACCAGTTGGCTTGATCGAGGCTTTAACGGTGCTCGACGATATAATCATTTGTATGACGTAATCTTTAGGGAGTGGAGTATGACATAACAAGGAACTAAAAAGAAACTGCAATGCCTTTCACTTTAATACATATGTTAAAATTATTTAATAAATATGATAATTCATTAGTTGTGGATGTGAAGACAAATTTTTTGAACGGACTTGACACAATTACTTATGGCGTGTTATGTTGCCATTATGCTAGAAAATTGACTCATCGTGCACCCAATTCATGCGAAGGGACTCGGCATGCGTCACCGGTCCACTAGTTTCACAATCGCATTGCAATTTACATTTTATTAACTTATATTCGTTACCTGCATTCATAAATTAATTTTTATAAGTAGATTTTGTACGACTTTTGAGTTCGTATTCCTCTAGTCATCAAATCATTTTCCTTGTATACGAATTTGTTACGAAATTATTCGTTGAAGATTATTATCGTACTTGTATCTCCGTATATTCATTAGTGATCCTCTTCAGCAGCTTACGGCTTTCGTAAATTGTGACTTCTGTACATTCCCTTTGATAATGCTTTAAGGATAAAAGTAGGCTTATATCTTCTTTGAGTAGGTATATTTTAATAAAATATATGCTAAGTTACTTCTCGCACATTTTTTTTCATATCTCATGATCTGGGGTAGGACAAAATGCATGTCGTTAGATTTTTACTCAATCAATTTCACAGTAGGTACTACTGGACATAGGCCTCTCTCAATTTTGTGAGGCTTGAGGCTACTGTTTTCACGCAGGTGACACGGCAACCCGCAGAAGATAAAGAAAACTCGAAATAAAACTCTGTACCTACGGAGTTTTATTGTGAGTTTTCTTTATTCGTCTGTGTATATTTTCGTTCATCTCCTCTAACAGCGACCTTCGGATGGGATGTGAAGGGTATTAATATCCTTTCTTTAATGAGTTTTACTAAAATATACCTATATTTTAATGATCCAGGAAATGTTAAGAAATACTTGTTCAAAATCAAAAATCATTTGTTCTGTATAGACCATTAAACGGAACTTACAAAACGTCAAAATCAACAATATTTTATAAATTAGTGAGCAAATTGACCACCGGTTTGAAACGCGGCCCCGGCCTGAGAAGACTCCGGCAAGAAACTCAGCGGGCTTTTCTTTATTTTTTGTTTTATTTACAATCATTTACTTAGTCTAGATACAGAAATTGGCTTGAGTAGCAAGTTGAGTGAACAGCTCATTTCCAGGTTTGTTTATCATCCAAATAATCCTGGATTTTATAATAAGCTTTTTGGCGTAACTTTTTTAACAAAATTTTTAAACTTATTGATAGGCAAATCCCTAATCTGATTAGGGAGCTTATTAAAAAGCGTATACAACAACCCTTAAAAGAATTTGAAATTTTGTAGAAACAACGAGATTATTTTATTATTAGGATATTATTAGGATTATCGAGACCGGTGCATGAATTCATTGTTGTATTTTGTTTAGTGTGGCTATTGCACTCCGTTAATAAATTAATAACCTGTTCAAAACTTATCTCTTTATACTTCTGTGGTTCAAAGTGCCTCGTTAATTGGATACAAGTATTTTGATTCCCTTTAAAATGTATAGGAATGACATTATTAGTCAAAAATTGTTTAAGGCTTCTGTTCACTGTGGATACTAGGTCATGCTCTGCAATGCACAACTGTAGGCATTATTTTAATTGTTTTTTTTCATTGCTTCAGCTACATTTCCTTTTATTTTCAATGGATTTCATCTTGTAATCAGTTTTAATCAAATATTTATCTGCACTGGACTAATGAATTTATGGAGAACAGATTATATATATAAGAGGACAGATATCGTCAGTGAGGGGGTGAAATGGAGATATTAAATTTTAGCTCGTCTAAACCTCTCCCCACTTTGCAGAAATCCACTCAAAAGAATATAGGGAAACCGAACACAGGTTTGTGCAATTTTCTTTGTAGTTCGACTACTTGCCACAAAACACTGTAGCGCTATGTATGTATAGAAGTCTGGTATTATCTATTGGGAATATTTTTTTAAATTTAGACAACTATCAGTATGGCGGCAAATTATTTAGGCTCACTAAATGACTAGGCTATACAACGATAGATTGCTTTATTTAATGAATTTATGATTTTAAATTTAAGCAAAATAATGTACATGATTTATAAAAACCAATAAATTTTCGGATCTCATTAATGAACTCAAGCGAAATGATAGTGGTGAAATTTTCACAATATGCATTGAGTTATTAGTTTTTGAATACAACTATGATACATGTCAGATAATATTTCTTACATCTATTGTCCGCTAGATGTTCTATATTACAACTGTTTTGTGTGCTTTTAAATAACCACATAAGTTATGTATTTTATCCCTTGTTGTACAAACGTATCTAAACTACCTTGAAATACATACTATATTTCTCAACTCTTATCTTATCAGTTCATATGTATATTTTTGAAGATTGTGTTTCACAAATAACCCTTGTATTTCAATTGAGCGTAAGAAATATTTTTTTCCCGAAGGATTCCACAATTGTTATTTGTGGAGAAAAAAGGCTCTCGGCTAGTATATACTTAAGGGATCTATTCAACAGAGGAACTTCAAATACAATACAGTGTTTATTATTTGTGAAGAAATAAATCGTGGATGTACGAGTTAAACAAATTGAGACATAAGCCTAAACTTAATTAGAATCAAAACACAAAATGTTGCAAAGGGCTTGTGTTGGTCTCGTCGTGTACTTGTAGACAAAGATCATTTTTCTGGCACTAGTATATAAGTAGTTGCTAAATTATTGTATTATTCAACTTCTAGATAATGAGATAAAGTATAATCTTAAGATAGGCATTATGGGGTCAAGAATTACTGCCACCTCAATGCGAAGATCTTTTTACGTATTTAGAGCTGTTTGTTCCAGCTTTCTTTGGAACTGCCTTAATTGACACTTACAACCAGAATCAGTTTGATTGAAATGAAAATACTAATTCTATGGAACGGATGTGCTGATTTTTTTTATTTATTTTTATAGGCCTATAAAATACGCCACTGTTAGATATAGTTTTACCTTATATGCGACAACATAGCTCAGGAAGGAACTCAGAAATAGTTTAAATTAAGTGGAGCTCGTTAAAATAAAGTTTATTAATAGCATACATTGATTTTATGCCCTTTATCCTCAATATTTTGAATATTTTTACTTAAAAGGTGAGATTTTATTATTACTGAACTGTTATCCCCATAATGAATTTGGATCTTAACGAAATATCAAACATTCGTTATTTAAATACCATATCTTGGTTGAATCGGTAAATAACATAATAGTAATGGATACTGTTTATTCAGCATCTTGCACCATATCGGGCGGGTGTTCAGATATTCAACAATATTTGAAGATAATGATAATGGGAAATAGATAGACCCTATAATAAAAATAGAGCTATAAATAGGCCGGTATTATAATAGTAGATAGCGTGTTGTTGAACGACTACGAGCGATCAATACGTCAGAAACGATTAGGTAATAATCTGTGGTAATAATTCTCACCTATAAACAACCAGGGACCGTCAAGCCTTTGCCGCCTAGGTGTGACGTCACTAATGTGAGGACATGGACACTGCAATGAGGGCGAGTTCTTTCATAATTATAAAAAGTGTCACTATCATCTGCTCTGCTGCTCTGTTCCACTGAATTCACTGGTGTGTATAATATGTATTAAAAAGTGTGATTGGTTGACCGGTTGATGATTTAGGGTGTAACCACATTAATCGACGCGGAATCGGCTTAAGCCGAGTGCGTATCACCACACTACTCGGCTTATCGCCGATTACTTGTTGCGACGGCTGTTGACATGCGATCGGCAGTCGATTTCTCCGAACGGCCGTCACGACGGCTGTTCACTTACGTTCGGCAGTCAACCAACACCTCCAAGGCACGCGAGCGGATTCATTAGACTGCTACCCAACGCCGATCGGCCGTCTTCGGCGCCATTCGGCTACCGTCGTAGATGAAGGCATGCGAACGGTTGATTCAACTGCCGTTCAACGCCGTTCGACCGTCTCCAGCGCTGTTCGGCAGCAGTCGGAAACGTTCCGCTGGATTCAGCGCCGTACGGATGCGATCAGCTAATCGACAAACGGTTCGATTCGCCGTCGCCCGCTGCCGCGTCGCGTCGGCCGAGCCGAGCCGATGCGAAAGCTATTAGTAACACTCTTATTCCGTCGGCATAAAGACTTTTTTAACCGGCTTCAGCCGATTCCGCGTCGATTAATGTGGTTACACCCTTAATCGGCTTGGTCTGTATAGATTCACTGATTACTTTGTTAAGCCTTATCATAGCAATTCTGTCTGAAGCTGTTTTATGAACTGACTGCATTTGTTAACTGGCTCACAGCAGTGTGCAGGATATTACAGATAAGATTACAATAATATCTTGGTTGCAGACTTACTTAATTTCCGATGGCGCGAATAAATACAAATTCCCATTTTGTGATAGACAATCCACTCACCGTCCTATCGTATCTAGATCTCACAATTAGAGAAGCGAAATTGTTTTTATAAATCTGGTGTTTACTATCTATATATTTATATAGATCACAAAGTGACCACAAAAGGTCGTTAAAGCGATCGTAAGAATTTAGTTTGGTATCGACATCACACGCAACCACCCAGTCTGTTGCTTATAACGACGTAAAAGCAAGTGTTCGATCGTGACCACACATGGCAACATGATTGTAGTAAAGTGATTGTGGTTCAACTATTTTTAAAGCGCTTATTACCCTTTAATATGAAAACTTGTTTGTTATTTTCGTGTTTTTAACGTACGTACAGAGTTATAATAGCATCAATTTCATTATTTGTAGGCGAACGGGCACCGCCCACAAATGGTAACCATGATTTGTATCCATTTTAACCATAGACTATAAGAGAATATTGCCGCTGCGGTAAGAAAAGTAAAAAAGTAAATTTACTGATTTTCAGACGATCAGTGATTAGATTTAGACAATAGACAACCATTGTTAACGCGGGCGTCAACTCTTAGGGATGGTAAATTTACATAGACAATTAAATTTATTATTATTACTTACTTATTAAGTAAATTTACATAGTTCTATTGATGATTGGTTTGCAACGATTTTATACCCTATTAGTAATACATATACAATGCTAACATGTCCCACCATATTGCCTAGACTGTCAAAGAACTAATATTTAATAAGGAGTCATCATGGACGTCTAATGGAATACCAACATAGGAGATCTTTTTTGTTTCCAAAATAATTCAATAATCTACGCTTATTTAATTAATTAATAATTTACTAAATATGTTTATACAATACTATTTAAAAATGTAAACATATTGGAACTTAATTTGAATAACGTAAATAAAATAAATTATTAAAAATTTGATAGCAGACAATACCCATTGATTTTTATTCTGATTTTATATCAGTGTGACGCCCACAGTAAATATGAACCTAACGACACCTCAAACTAAAATCCAGTGAGTCGTTTAGGCTACAGATCGAGCCAAACAACTATTCATGCATACTTTTTTTTATTTTGATATACCCAATGTCGCTCCCGCTCACCGCCCGAACTAAAATCCATTGAGCCGTTGCGCGCCAACCAATTAATTATACGCATACATACATACCCCTGAAAACATAACCTTCCCTTTGGCGCAGTCGGATAGTAAACATTCTATCTTGGTTCGTAGTTGCGATAAGGTGGAATCCTTTCTTAGAATAGACATTATACAAATTAATATTATTGGAACTGGTATTATTTTTACGCTCCAATCGGATCATAGAATTTGGTTTTACGAAAAATATTCCTGTGCGAACCGAGGATGGGTCAGTTAGCATAACATAAAAAATACGTAACCTAACTAAAATGATGTTAATTTGGATGGGGCAGATTGAAGAGCAAACTGAGTACTTGAGTTGGATTATATATATTATACTAACAAATGAGAACGAATCTTAAGTTATTAACATATTTGAATAATAATTTACTGAATATAATTATACATATTTAGGGGAATTAACGCAATCGTGTTATGGGTTTGTAAATAAATACCTTTGAACTTAATCTCAATATTTTTTTGGGATATTATGAAACGAAAAGGACAATGACTATAGTAGTATAAACCGCCGTACGATATTGCTTCATCTTCAAAGTTGACAAAGAAAATATGATGTGAATATGGTGATAGGACGTGTAATATTCTTTAATCTTTTCTATTTATATTTTATATAAATAGTCTTGCATTTGATTTGAGTGAAGTGAGAGTTAAGAAAGATATCCCTTCAATCATATATATTCGGTTCTCCGTGGAACTTTCCACATTTTTGACCTTATCGCACCGTGCGTGTATGAGGTAAATCTTCAAGCTTCACTTTGGTCTATCATCATCATCATCATCATCGTAGAGCTTATTTCAATCGCATCTGAACCTGTTTCCTCGGAATGCGGAGTCCGCTTTTTTCCAGACCGAAATTTTCCATGAAGCGACTGCTGTCTGGCCTACTTAATCTATAGGTATAGGCGTTATTGTAGTACTGCAATTAGATCAGTTGTTGAACTTTTGAGTGCTCGAACTACGGGTTACGGCTGCCATAGATGTTCGTATGATAACCATGGTAAAATTCATTGAATGAACGATAAATAAAACGGCAAAACTACGACACAACTTGAGTTAGTTGTCCACTGTTATTTCTAGAAGATTTTATGTACAAAACCACGTGCTGAAATTGAAAGCCGGGTCTATCATTTACAATAATGAAATATGATGACGATGATAACTACCTATATCACTGTTGAGGACCAAATTTGTATAATAGAATGCAGATTACTCGTAATTAATTTGAATGTTATTAAATTTGTACAGTTGATTTTTTGAATTTGGTTAGCGTCTAAAATACTCAGAGATTTTTTTTATAATACGACAATTTATTCAATAGATGGCCGCTGTATTCAATTTTCTTCAATTCAGCCATTCTATATTTTAGAATAAGTATCTAATATATCTGCTGAAATACTGCTCAGACTATCAAACACTGCAGTATAACGTGGAAAATACTTTAAGCTCAGTTTCAAAGTCCCAGTTGCAAGTTGTACGAGTGCCAGTAGGAGCTCCCAAATTGAATTCTATTTGCATTCAAGCGCTTTGATAGGAAAATAATCAAAATTGCTATCCACGAAAAATAATAGTGCAGAAACAGCACCTTTCAGATAAGCGCACTGCACGTTTAGGTAAAGCAGTTAACCGTATCATTTAATTTCAATAAATTTAGTATAGAACACTGCAAGAAATTTATTTTATGAAATTGTAAATTTCTTTCATGTTTCAGGTACTCACGTCATTTTGTGTATTAAGTTACGATTTTATATAATAGCTATTTAGTGCTATCAATAAATTGTAAGCAGGTAGATTTTCGCTCTCAAATTTTAGGCCAATAGCCAATTATTTTTTGTAGGTACATCTGTGTTAACGCATATAGTGAGTGTATGTAAATTTGAGTAATCGTATACTCTTAGCTATTAAAACTATTTTCCAAGCTTATTGGACGACTCCACCATAGACGAAGAGACAATTTCCCATTCAATTAAAATTTTCGTATAAGGAAGAATCTAAATAGGGCGGAACCTGAGCGCTGTACCACGTACCGAATTTAATTATGAATATAAACTACTAATTTCGAATATTACGATTGTGATTGCGATACAGAATCGGCTATAGAATATATTCATGACAACGTCCTATTTTTTTTGTGACAAACGTTGTACATACGTTGACGAAGCGATGAAATCAAACCTTCATCACCATCACAAATTCCTGGCCAATTTAATGCAGCTTCCATTGGTAATAGATTTATCTCAGTCGAGGAACACCACATTCATTTCCCGCATTCCTCGAACAACTATCAAGTGTATTGCGGGCGTGTCTCCGCCACGGAGTACCCGCACATACTATACAATCCCCTTAGGTATGTGAACTCTTCTTTATTGCTATACCAGTCTTTTATTAAACATCCTAGCAATCTTTTTTAAAACTTCTTACCTAGTACTACTACTAATACTACTACTACTATTGACAAGCAGTAAGTATTTATTAATACAGTCAGTTAATTTATTATGTTCTTTTTAATACAAATATAAAATTACGGCAAGTTTTAGTTTAAAAACAACCAGAATGATTCATTTAAAATTAAAATTGCACAATATAATAGATAAATAATTGGCCAATGTTTCTATGTTTTTGCCTCGACGAGACCACGAGACCTCGAGTAGGCAAACGTAATGTGGGACGCCCCTTAGGTAGTTGTACTGATGCTCAGGCGGAGGATCGGGAGCAGTAACGCGCACTAGGAGAGGCCTACGTCCAGTAGTGGACTGCAATAGCCTAATTGATTGCTGATTGATCTATGGTTTTTTACATTTTTTTCCTTCATGTCGGAATTGATCAGGCTGCAAACCATAGCTCCGTCCTGGTAGCGGCTTTGTAACGCGGAAGTTGTTTAGGGAATAGCTTCCCTCGTGTCTAGATAGAAAGTCATTTTCTGATCAGTACACACATCTTTAAACATGCTTATTACAACTTCATACCTACATAGACTGCGGAAAATACCAGAAACAAAATTAAATTATAGTAGGATGAAACCCATTCAAAGGCTTATTTATGTTCATACTGTCAACCTTTAAGAATAATAAATAGTAGGTAAGCAAAGTAGAATACCTACTAAATATTGTGGAGAAGTACAAGTGTGTCATATCAATATTGTAGAACAATAAGTTCCATCAAGTGCCATCAATCAACAGTAAGTATTAAATAGTATTTTTTTTTTAAGTTTATGTTTGTTGAAATTCTACTTCATGATAATCCGATTGTTGGTTTTTTGTAACACTTTAGTTTTGTTAGTCTAGTGTATATAAAAAAACAGTTCTTTTTTATTATTTTATTATGTATTTTTTTTTTCGAAATCTGGTGCTACAAGTGTCTCTAGTCAGTAGTTAGAAATCGGAGTTTATGATTCTTTATGCGAAACGAGGATTGCGTTTTTCTAAATGAGCACTATAATTAATCTTCAATTCAAAATAGGTTTCGAAATTCGTATACACAGTGGAAGTTATTCTATCCACTTTATAAAATTGAACCTTCACAGTGCAAGTAAGTACAAATATTGCAAATTGAATCAAAGCTTGCAAAATAGTGATTGACAAATTTTGACAAACCATTATTGGAACGAAGTTCTTTACTTTAACGCAGTTTACGGAAAATGCGACAGGTGTGCGAATTTGTGGGAATCGTAAAGTTTCGACATGCCGTACGTGTGTTTATTCTGTGATGTGGGTGCGTGTTCATGGTTGTATACAGGGTGTAAGGGAAATACCCCCGAAGCCGAAGGCCCCGGTAGTACTCCTGGTACACAATATATTGACATTGAAAAAATCACGGCAGCGCAATTTTTGTTATTTTTATACCGTATAACTTGCGTTATTAAAAGATTGAGGAATTGGAGATTCGGAGTATGAGAGATTAGGAGATAGAGAAGTTGGAAGATTAAGAGATTAGAATATTTGGAAATTGAGGGATCGGGTAATTAGGAAATTGAGTGATTGGAAAATTGGAAGACTGAGAGATGCGTAGATTAACAGATTGGGATATTGGGAGATTGGAAGATTGGCAGATTGAAAAATTGGAAAATTGGGAGAGTTGAATAGAGTGCTAAAATAGACTTACTCGTAGTGAAGAATGAGCAATAAAAATTCTAACACTTACCTTTATTGCTGCTTTAGGGTAATATTCTACGAAGGTTGTAGTGAGCCAAGGTTAACATTACTCCTATTTTCATATAATAATTCTAATTACTGGAGTGTAGTGAAAAACATTCAAGAACTATGCTAGATAATATGATCCTATTCAGTCTTCTGCCAGTTTGATTCAAAACTATTATTGGTAATGGCAGCTACCCGATACAGCGATGAAGAACTCTAACAAAATTGACCACACTCATTTAAAAAACTGTAGCATAACTTGATACAAAACAAAAATGTGTCATGAAAACTATAAAAGGAGGGAAGCCTTTCACAAAGTTTTTCTGCAATCGATATTATGTAAATGTTTGTTGTGCCAACACACCACATGTGCTGGACAACAGTGTGAAAAAAAGCGTTCTTACGTTTAGTTACTCGTTAAATATCATTCAAAATTTACTTGGTCATGATTTGAACTTAGTTAGTGAATTCATTTTCCTGCATGTTGAATGTTGACGCTTGCATTGTGAGGCGGACCACGTCCCGCAGACATTTTTCATCTTATTCATTTTAGTTTATCCTGGATCAGAAAGTCGACTCGAATCTATTGTTCGTTTATGCCCTTTCGCATTTAATATGTTTTATTTATGTTGATTTGTCACGTTTCATGACGCATTTTATTATATCTATTACCTTAAGACTCTTGTGCTTATAAGATATAGTAATAGATATACTATAAAAAATCAACATTCAACCATGTTCGTGTTGATTCGAACTTCGTAGGTTAATCTCTATCTTTTAGCCACCATTGCCTAGTTATTTATTTGTCGCTAGATTTAATGTCAAAGTTTCTTTTTATCATTTTATTTTGCCAATGTATTTTACTATGTTCCATTGAAAACTCCCTAGAAAGAATGGATATTAGGTAAATCGTAAATTTATTCGTATTTTTATAGTGAACTAGTTGACCCGTGCCCACTTCGTTGGGCATTATGTTAATAATTCTTTTTTTTAGTACAGAGTGTTATGTTTTAATTTCTAACTGCCTAAAGGAGGGTTATGCGTAGGTATAGTTTGTATTTTCATGCTAATACAGAATTCGAAAGTAACTGTCCGAAAGAAAAAAAAATTTTCTGCGGCATTTGCGATGCCATGGCGACCAAGTCGCGGAAAAAGTTAGTTTGGTTATGGTAATTTTAATTGTTCAAAACTTCTCTGTAAACTATATTGGATGTAATGTTATCATTTGGTAGCAAAACATATTGTCTATCAGGAGTTACAACCCGAGATAAGCCAACATATAACTGCCCATGGGAAAAACACGGCTTTCTCAGGTCAATGCCTACCAGAGAGAATGTTTGACCTTGGGACTTGTTAATAGTGAGGGTAAAAGAGATTTTCACTGGGAACTGTAGCCTTTTAAACGGTATGGGTAAATCAGTGGGAATCATGGGTATCCGCGGAATCTAAGCCAGTTGTCCCCACTGCTGGCCCTGTGAGAATGGTCGCCACGATTATATTGTCCCGTTACTCTTTTGTAAGCAGCCTTGTCCCATTACACATATCTTTTTTCTAGAACTTCAAAATATATCTTTCGTAGTTAAGGCAGCGTTCGTAAGAAACGCTTTCATTCGACCGTTTTTTCTCCGATTCTCTTTGCAAAATGGACTTCCATGTAAAAGCCTTTTTATTTTTCGGGTTTTTATATAACCTATGACACTCAGCAATAATGTGGCTTTCTATTGGTGAAAAATTTTTTAAAATCGGTTCAGTAGATCCCGAGATTACCCTTACAATTTAACAAATATATAAACACGCAATCTTCACTTCTTTATAATATTAGTATCTATGACATCATATTAACCGGTATCTGTCCTGAATTACTATTTTCTACTGGAAAACTCAAAAATACTTCGTAGGATCCAGGAATCGATCCTAAAGCCTAATCCATAATTAGTCACACGCAATTACTGCGTCACTCAAGTGCGTATTTTCTATAGACTATTGTAGACTAATGTGATATTACCACGTAATACTAGCGGTAGTTCACGTGAATATTACCTACGCATTGTAATAAAATTATTTTTTCTTATGTCACGATTTACAACATATTAGTTCTCCTCAGCAAGTATTGCTACTTATACCTAGTGTGCTGTGGTATAATCAAATATAAATAGTTCTTATATTAATAGTTCGACTATAAGTAGTTCTTATACCTACTATATTATTAATATACCACTTTATTTTAAAGAACAAACTTTCTATAAAGGAAGCTTCAAGTTGTGTTCCACACCGTTCAGAACTGACGAGAAAATAAAACGGCTTAAAATCCACTGCTTTGTGGCCTATATCAAATGCATAGTAAATTTTTCTAAAGTATTCCTACATTTGAGATATCATAAAAAGGCTGAGCAGTTAATCCAACGATATTGGCACTGACGCAAGCGCGCGCACCACAGCCAGTGTTGACTTTTTCACATCCCTAAATGTGTATGATCCAAGTAGATGTTGTTTGATTTGTTTGCAAAGTGAATAAATTTACCTATACTGATCTGTAGCCTGCCTAATGCTGAGTGATTATCGTGACTTGTGAACAAGTTCAATATTTAGCTCTTTATCTCGCACGTAGGCATCTGATAAGGAAAGAAAAGGGATATCAACAAAGAAATCTCACAAACCAAGATTGGCAAATTATAAGCAGATCCAATCGTATTGGCCTTACTTAACTAAGAATGGCCCTAAACCTAAGTTAAAGGAAAGAAAGGAATAATCAAAGGATGTTTCGAGTAAGCTAAGAAAAATATATTTCGAGTCGCGCCAGGTAGAATGAAAGACGCTTTAATACGTGTTAAAATGAATCAGTGTACATTTCTCGACTATTATCTTCAGTACTTTTATCTCTTCTTTAGTTTTACCCCAATATTTGTTTAATGGAATTACCGCACAACACACCAAAACACAGCACGCAACTATGGTTGCAATTAGGCACAAAAAAACTTCAACATTTCATGTTTTAAGAAAAAGGTAGGTACTTTCTAGAACCGAATGCAATAGTTTCATGTAATAAATAGTTCCAGCTGTCTACAAATTTGGCAACGTTAACCACGACCCCACTAGGCCGCATGCACTTCGGATTTGTGCGACCCCATTTATTTTTGTACTGTTAATGTACAGCCTGCCCGGACTTTTGCACTAGTAACCTCATTTCAGAATCACTTCCTGAACTTTTACACTAAGTTGTCGTATTTTATCGTCATTTTAAGAAATAAAAGCATTGAAATGAATTTAGATATTGCGTACATTCCAAGCATATTGCTTGAAAGAGTAAGCGTAGTTAAAGTTTGTGCATAAAATTCAGAGAGGGCGCTAAAAGATTTGTTTCAAATAATAAGTGAAATGTAACCAAATTTACAAGTAATAACCTAACTAAGTATTTATGCGCGACAGCATGTGATTCGTATAACCAATTCAATTTAAATATATACAAACACATAGCCTTCATCAAAGCCTTAATGAAGTTCAAACTTCACGACTTGACAACTTCACTGTAAAATACAAACATATCACGATTAAAGTAACCTTCTCATCCCTGATGGAAAGAGTATCCTGGAAAGGCATTATGCCAGGTGTGTCATTCGCATGCTAATAAACGCCTGTAGTGAAATGTAAACCGTGTATAAACCGTTTTATGTACCACCGTAGAAAACATGGCCATACATTTTATACCACTAAGGTTTCGAACGAGCCAATGGTCTACCAGAAAATCCTCGACATGAAATTATAACTTGCGCTTTGTGAAGTTGTTAATATGTTTGCTTGCACGAGCAAACAGCTGAACAGATCTTGCTGGAATTTGGTACAGGGATAGATTTCAGATTTAAAAACACCATCATAATTCTTATATCTCTGTAGCGAAAACGGGCTTTCAATATAACGTAGTTGGCCAGTCATAAATGAACTTTAATTCTAAAATATTTTTGGCACAGTTTTGATAACTATAATTATCGTATGGAAGTATTAATTTGGTGAAAAAAATTACCCGTTCCATACATTCTCCACATATACACTATTCCCATTCATTAAGTATAAAAAATATATTTTTTCGGACAATTAAAACATCCAGACGATTTTGCTATGGAAACAATCAAGCGTGTCTAAAGGCATGTAACTTATCTGTCGCTGTTCTCATAAGTAATCATAATAACCTAAGTTCTGTCTGTCGAACACTAAACAATTAAGGGACCGTTCTATCAACATTGTGAAACCACAAGGCCCGACTATTAAAGGATATAGGTATTCGTGTAGTAGTGTTCGTCTGTGTGACCAGCTAACCGCAACGACAACGAAGCAGCTTAATAGGCCACACGTCACACGCACATGGTTGCCATATGTAATTAACTAGGCGACACCTTGTGCCTAGCTTGCTTGTTACCAAGATATATACTTACAAATTAAATATTCTACACACACAGTGCGTATAGAATATAGTTACGTTCAATAATTTTTTTTAAATTGGTATCCTAACGTGTTCCAACTTTTCCTATAGATTTCGATCGGAAAGTGTCAACAGTAAAAAAGAAACATCAAAAGGAGGTTTCTTATATCTAGTTATAGTAGCTCAGTTGTTCTCAGGGAATTCCCCCAAGAGAGGCACTGGTAGCAATAAAAGGTCCCGCTTTGGATTTTGACTAAACCCTTTTTCTTTATTAGTTTAAAAATATGTATGACACATAACAAGTGACTCTAAAACTTCAGCTTGATCGGTATATATAAAATGGCTATAAAAAGCTTGACGAGAAACTACAAAATAACAAGAAAATTTGAGTTCGTTCAGTAAGTTAATATTTTCTGTGAAATTCTTTTTATGCTAAATTGAAGGAATTACCTATGTGGAGTTTAAAACGGAGCTTTGAATGAAAACTGTAAAAACGGAAGTTTCATATTAAATGCTTGAAAATAATAGCGTAAAAATTACAATTTAATGAAAACAATTATGACGTACCTAAAATTGTACGGCACGTACGCAATAAACAGTATTCGCACATCGGATTTCAATAAAAAACGGCGGCTTTTATCAATCCTAAGTACGTGTTTTACGTGGCTCTGCAAGGGAGTATGCTAAGTAGAGCTACTTTCAATGCTCCTTATTTTGTAATGTGCACAGCATTGAAGGCCCTATGTACAACCTAAATGTGTGACGTACATCATAACAAAATAATAATTGATCGATATTTCCTATGGTGGCTCTGTTGCGGAGTAGAACGCAAACAATACTGTGTTTCATGTCATGTTCCTAAATAAATTGAATTATGAAATAATAAAGGAATATGATATGCTAATCATGTCTGCAAAATGGACCTATTTAAGGGACAAATTTGAATAATCAGTGAAATATGTTTTAAATTTCATTCTGCTCACACAATTTCAATTGAACAAGATTAACAGACTGCATACTAGATGAAACACACAAAGTACCAGATTGTGTAGCAGATTTCTGCGGGATTTTAATCACATTCAAGTTTTATGTACCAACAAAATAAGTATTTATCAATATTTACTACGTTTTGTTCAAAGAATAAGCACAAGTTCTTTATCAATTGAAGACGCACAAGTATGGAGAGTTTTTCAAAAGCCATTGGTCATAACTAATGGTGTAATATTGGGAATTAGAAATTTCCTATAGTGATCTGAGTTTTGTTAATTTTTCAGTCCACTATCATTTTCAAGTTCATGCATGGAAATTAAATTTATCGTTATTTATGCTAACACGCAATTAGTGTTTTTTTATATTTCATGTACATTGTATGTAAAATCATAAAGATAATAATTTAACCCCAGAAATGTAACCTTATTTTGTAGTACTGAAAAGATAACGTTCGCCTCAGAGGCGTACAATTTTGAAAACTGGCTTTATTACAAGGAAATTAATTAAAAAATAATAATTAAACATTTTAATGACTATTTTTATTATTACTGTACAGAATAACATCATCCATTCTTGGAAAGTAAAAGAACAAAAATATATGTTGTTATTTTTTAATTGCAATTTGCAACAAACCTCTAATGTCATTTCTGTTAATAAATATTAGGTGAAAATGACTCTCAAGTGCTTTGGTTTGTTGTAATAACAAAACTGTAATACTTAACGAACTGCAACGGTCGTCCGTCGGGAGTGTTGATTAGCGACTTAGTTCGCGCGGGAACATAAGGTTACACACTCGTTTGTTAATAGAATATAGTAATATAATTGCTTAGCGTACGCCGTACGCGCTACTTTTCTAAATCTACCAAGTTGATAACCATGCGAATTAAAAAGTAATTAGTTTTGATATGCAAGGTGCAATTAGCAAGATTGTAGGCAGGCTTGAAATATATTTGCTTAAATGTGACAGTGTTGAAATTTTGTAACAGTTTCAATTTTCATTGTTTTGGTATGATATTGGAACAGCTTAAATATTCAATGTTTTGAGATATTATTCGCTAAAAATGATAAAGTAATTGAAATTTGTTTTATGGTGCACCTTCCCTTAAACGATAATGTTCAAAAAAATTAATTGCTTTCTCAAATGCCGCGTCCAATTCTGGCAAAGTAATTTGATGAAAGCTCACTAACATTCGGAAGCCTTATACAAAGTGATGTCAGTTACTCATGTTCATAATTTTGCAAAGTTCCCAAATGTTGTCAGTGATTACAATATGCCGTTATTATATAGATCATTGTTGTTTTGGTAACAGTAGTTAAATTTGCACTGGAGACAGGTATCAGTCTCAAATGTGTAAACGTTTTGCGTTGCAAAATAGTAATTTTATATTGAAATTTTCAAAATTATAAATCATAGGGCTTGGTCAACATAGTTTATCATCATTCTCTGAACCTATTCCTAACTAAGTTAGAGCCAGCTTTCTAGTCTAAGACGCAGCTGAACTACGATATTTTTTCGTGAAGCGTTTGCCATCGGACCTTCCGAAACAAAAAATGTTGTCAAAATAGTTGTTCTATCTATAAACTATTTGGTGGCAGTCTTATCATTTTGGTTAACGTACTATTTCGGCGTCAAACGACATTGATGTGGCAGGCCCTTATTTTCGTGCGTTGTCACACGAAACCTAACACAAAAAGATCTAGATACTAATCTAAATCTAGTCATATCGGAATCAATCATAAATAGCACGTATATACTAATATTTAGTAGTAGATTCACCATTTTGATCATCGACGTTTGACATCTTTACTATTTTGAGTCCATACTTCCCCAAAATATATTAAAAATGTCCCATGATAAAATTTAAGTAAATTTAGTGGTAATTCGAATGCACCTATCGACTTTATATTCATATGGCAACTATAGTTTCCTATATCTTCAAGTTAAGCGCGTTAGATCTTGGGGGTCATTTGATCGATTGCTTTAACAAAGTGTCGCATTTATCACTAATCCTAATTATGACTGCCAAGTTATCATTCTCTGAACCTTTTCCCAACTCAGTTGGGGTCGGCTTTCCAGTCTAACTGTGATGCGGCTGAACTTCGATATTTTACGTGAAGCGACTGCACTCTGACCTCCACAACCAATGGTCCAATGACCAATGGCGATATCGAAGTTCGATATATCAATATCTTATTATGACTGCTAAATAACAAAAATATTTATATGAAAGTCTAAAATGTTACATGTTTAAAATACAGAGTTGTGGAACTTTACAAAATAAGATCCGGGAAAATTGTGAATGACAGTGGCAAATTGATTGTTCTGTTAGTTGGGCGTTAGAGACGGTGGGAGGACGGTTTCAGCCAGATGGTAACAAATTCACTACGTCATTTGCAATTCTCGAATGCATCCTTTTCCTAAACAGGCGTTTTCATTTGAAAATATCAATTTGATCCAGTTTCTTCATGCTGCTGCCACTAAAGTTACATAATCCATCTTGCGATAATGATATCAATATTCTGGACTAAGTTCAAAGTGGTGTATCTGTTTGACTAAAATTAAATGCCTTGCCAAGTAAATGAAATGGAGACAAATTATGTTAATGCAACTGCAGTGCAGTTGTTGCTGTATATGTATTGTATACTGTTGGTATGTCTATTATTAAATAAATAAATATCATTCAGCCTTAATAATTCTAAAGTGAGAAGAACAATGAAAATGAATTAAAAATTAAACGACCCGATACTCATCAAGCCCTTAGGAAGTTTGAAACGGTTGGTTGAACTAGAAAAAGTAATTGTTTCTAGAAAAGGGTGTTGAGTTTCAAATGAATGAAAAATGTAATCAGGGCCCGCGGTATTTTCTTTTTTTTTCGTTTCAACAGGAAAAAGATAACATAAGCTGGGTTAATCATAAATCTGAATTTGCTTTTTCATTACAGTATGATTGCTTTACACGCTGAGAAAGAGAATTGGTGTAAGAGTTATAAGACTAACACTGGTGCTTTTTATTTGAAATCACTATTTTCTATTAACATCCAGACAGTAATATTTCACATAACAATCGGGTACTTTTTATGGGTTATCTTTGTAACTGTCGTATGATGAGCAATCCGATACTACGTCTTTATTTTTCAATTAAACAATGACCAATTAATTATAAGAGCCGTCTCTCTTTGTCAGTATAAAATTAACGTTATTCTTGAAATACCTAATTACAGTTAGCTGGTCAACGATTAAAATGATGCTGTGAACAAACCAAGTGAAATCTTGTCATAAGATACACTTAGCATGGCTATTTATTTCGGAGCTGCAAGGGAAGAACTTTAAAACGTTTTAAAGGGCTTTCTAGGTTACCTTGAGGCTTCAACATGAAAAGCGGTAGGGTAAACGTGAGAGGTCGAAGCTCGTGCCTATCAATATTGCGTCCAAAGCGGTATGTAATATTATTTAAAACAATGACAAAAGGTAAGTTCTTGGGCTTGACACAGTAGTAAGTTGGTACTTTCAGCATGCGGGCATCGGAATACTGTCAATGTTACAAAACTGGTAAGTATGTGATGCTTGAGCATTTATCGGGTGAAGGATTATATTGTTACCTAATGTT
This sequence comes from Pelosia muscerda, assembly GCA_963691645.1. Classification (NCBI taxonomy): domain Eukaryota; kingdom Metazoa; phylum Arthropoda; class Insecta; order Lepidoptera; family Erebidae; genus Pelosia; species Pelosia muscerda. The sequence goes on along the minus strand of OY829098.1, from coordinate 20,924,568 downwards.
AAAAATTACCCGGAGAGATATTTTAGACTTGGAAAATTAAATATATTTGGCAGTGTGATTGAAGAGCGTGTAGCCTGAAAGCTTAAATAACATGATGCGCTAACAAATTATTTGTCATAGCAAAAGTACCCAGTCGTCGTTCATTTTTGCTCGCATGTTCGTGACACAGACAGCGTAGTGACACAATATTTCGGCAATATATCAAGTTGATCTCTGTAATTAAGTATCATTTAGTCGAGGAACGGTGAGGGTGACGTAAAGAAGAAGACTGTAACAGGAAGTTCGTAATGAATGTCAGACACGACTTTCAATGTATTGCAATAGTCTCAAAATATATACGTAATAGCGCACTCCTGATCTATAATTAAATGGCCCGTATAAAATAGGGACCATTCATTTTATTCTAAATGTCTCACTTTGAATCTCATCTGTGTTTTTTTTTTCACGTTGTCTATTTATATAGATACGTATCACTTATTCCTGTATTACCTTCAAGCAAATTACGTTCATTTAAATTTGATATAAACTGTTATTTCGTAGTAATTTGAAGGTAATCTTGAGATGGTACATTAATACAGATTTTGGCAATGTAACAAATACTAAAATAACGTTCATAAATTTTAACAAGGGATTCGATACCAAGTATGATTTATGTAAAATTGCTAAGCTGTACAAGACTCAAAGTGATTACATTTCCAAAATATCGAAAGGATAATAAATTATTTGTGAGTACCATTAAAAGTTTAGTTATAAAATCCAATACGTTTCTTTTCATTTCTTCACATTAAAAGATGATAGAATTATTTTATAACCGTTTTTCCTAGGACAATGGAATCGAATCCTTTGAAATAAAATTGTTTTGAGGTGGATTCTCTCGCTATTTATTTTATGTTATTAAATTTGTTACAAATCTTTATACTTGGGTTAAAATTACTCACGATAACAATATTTAATGATCGCTATGAGTAATCGCTGTGTAGTGAAGTTAGGGAAGCGGTGAATCTGATAGATAATACGATCACGAGTGAAATGAATCGAATTGCTCGTGCATGTGTTTGACATAATAGTTCACGTTCCAGTTCACTCTCACGAGAGATAAGAAGATGTCAGTTTATTGCACAAGTTCACCGTATTCATTGTATTAGGTATATTATGGAATAGCAGGGTTAGGTGAAAAATTGCTTGATCTGGCCAGTTTATCATGTACCAAGTGACCCCATGGGAAGCCGGTACGAATCGGGTTAAAAGGACGCTTCGCCACTGATTGTTGTTGTTGTGCTAATAATAATAATAAATCTTTTTATTGCACAACATAGGACAAGTATTCCGTACATGTGTTTGTAGGTAATTGTAGTGAATGCTATTACCATTCAGTTCGAAAAAAACACAGTTTATATGTCATCCATCAATAAACTATTTACAATTAAGTGTACTACTGTATTATCTACAGATTCCCAATATAGTCTTCCGATTAGAAGAGATATGTGAAAGTCATTTTGTTTCGTAAATGACTTAGTACAAATAATTGAGTGTATTATACAGGAATATCACTAATATAAATAGTTTATCAGTATAAAAAATGTTTTTATACTATTCAGCAAAGTAAAACAAAATCAGTCACTAAACACCCATACTCATTGCAATTTACCGCATAACACCGTACACCATTGTAAGGTCCTGAATTATATATCAAAAAGCTAATGGGCCGACTCCAGTTGTTATGATCTCAAACACAAAACAACCGCCGTCCCCACACCTCACAGTTTGCTCATTCTAGATATTAAAAACAAACATGGCGCCATTTCACTTTGATTTTACTTTGTTTTTACCTGAATGCGCTATAAGGAGGGTTACGTTTATCGAGAGTATATAATTGTATGTATAATTGTTTGGTTGATTTTAGTTTATTTCGAAGATGAGAGGAATAATGCAATATGAATAAAAAATCATTTGCCTAGCGATTCGACACTCATTAAGTCAATAAGAAGTTTGAAACGGTTGGTTAAGCTAGAAAAAGCGATTATTTCTAGAAAATGGTGTCGAGTTTCAGATGAATGAGAAATGTAATCAGTGCTCACAATATTCCTACTCTTTCTAAAGCAGTATCTATTATATTAGGTTTATTATGTTACAGTGGTGTGAGTGGAGTGAAAATTTGCAAGAGAAGCCGATGCAAAATAAAATACCTCGATTTTGTTTGTCACGTACGATTCATTCCATTTTCAAGCCGGCAGGTATCAGGTTACAGAAACCCCTCGCCGCTGTTAAGAGACATGTATGTACTGGTTTAATTGTGTTACATTTTAAATTTGGCAATAACTCGGGAATTCATAATGCCGGGTGGGTTGAATGGAAGATATTCCACAATTCTTGCTTCTACAAGCAGATTCCCTTGCGTTCACATACAAAGGGCTTGCTTTCTCTACCTTTGTAAACGCCATTACATACCAATTTTTAGTCACGTTTCCTATGTCTAGAATTTTTAAAATACCAGTAATGATCATAGCCAGATGCGATAACACCGAACTTAATAATTAAATGCGACCTGTTGTTATAAAATTGGGGCACCAATTTGTTAGATACAACTCATATTTGAACTGCGAACTTCTCATTAAAATGTCACGATCCATCATGTTGATTGTCACAACAATTATCATTTGGAAATTTACTTTAAGCGATAATTGTAATACACAATCGTTACATACATCAAATATTAGGAACATAATTAATAACTAGACACTATATATTTGTATATTTTTATACAGTCATATAGGAATATGCGTGTACAGTGCTGGTTACAGTTTATTGCTGATAGAATCTAACAGTAGGCTGGGGTGAATGTAATCACTTCGTTTTTCCCTAGCATAACGGTGTAGCAAGTTTTTATTTTTTATGTATCTGCTGCCAAGTAGGATAGTGTATTTTCTATATTTACAATTCCTGCTAATTACTACTCATCATCTTCATTATGACGAGTCCTGGATAAATCCAAAGCGTGTATTTTGCCGCTCGATTCTTGTATTTTGTCCGTTCTCATATTTTTTTTGTTAATTTTACTTATATTGGCTTTTACAGGGGCAACCTTCGTATGGCCTCCTAACTCCGATAGGAAAATCTGTGCTATGGCACACGCTCTTTAATCGGCAGGTGTACCAGCTTGAGGTTTAGGTGAAGAGGTGGGCTTGCCTCCAATGCATTTAATGGCAAACTGAGCTTTGCGATTAACTTATTTCATTTAGATAATATAATTACAAATAATATTTTTGTAAGATATTTCTCTGCTATTTGGGCGTTTCTTTTGGTTTAATGAGCCTTTTGTTTGATATTGACTTAAGGTGAAAATTTATTATGAATATTATTAAGTATAATGTTCGTTATTATCAGTAATAATAAATGTAAACTTTGGATGTATATTTTGTAAGTATTTCTAAGAAACTTTATAAGTTATTCTCTCATTAAAACAGTTATTGAATACTTACTGAGTTCGGCATCTAACATAAACTGTTGATATTAGAGTTGGTCTACTTTGTTCAAATAATAAACGTTTACTTACGAATTAAATTTACGAAAATGTTTGGGTTAATTTATTCATGTTATCACTAACATTGAAGCAATATCTACCCACATTCAAAAGTAAGTACCTAAGTTATGCGTGGAGAATCAGCATACTCATTAATTGTGATCTTGTAACCATTGATTTCTTTTCTTTTTCTTAACAAGTGTAGATACAATTTTGAATAACTTATAAATAAGAATTTAAGATGACCTTTAAGAATACAATTAAAATAAACAAAACTAAAACTGATAATATCTAGCTTTTTTCAATTTTTCAATCAAACATGAATAAAAATACTTGCTTATTTAATTTGTGACTTTACTGCAAAATTTATTCTTTATAAATGTATTAAATGAGGAAAATAAATTCATTCAATAATTCAAAAAGTATAAACCATAATTATCTAAAATATATACATAAGTACTACGAGTATATACAAACATAGTACCTATTATGGCATCTTATTTTTTTTTATCGTGCGCCAAATCCCCACGGATACCACCCCCGCCAAAACCGGTGGAGGTGATTATGTCGGACTCGAACCGACCTTGATTGCTGGAGGTGAGATTATACAAGACATATCTCTCGCACCCCGGCAGACCCGGGGACATCTCTCTCGAGATGACCCTTTTCCCCTAATGTGGGGACCATGGTGTACCCATCCAGCCCCTGGGTATGGGGTGGCACTAAGTGCCATCGCCGTGGCCTGCTCCTGCTAGGGTGACAGGCGGCTCCACCCGTCACCCCCAGACCCGCGCTCATGGTGGACGGAGGTCATTCTGCGACCTATCTATGTAAGGATAATAATACAAATATTGGTAACAAACATATAAAAGAATACTCAAACATATAAACATACAAAAATGTTACATAATGGAAAACTGATGACAAAAGTTTAGCTTTAAAATATACTTACTTCGTAAACCAGTGTTATTTCGTCTAACCATTAGCCATTAGCTTCGTTAGTAAATTGTGTACGCCAGGTAGTTTTAAATACTTAACACGATTTCATACCGGACCAATGAGAATGCCAAGGTTTGTTGGTTAACTTAATACGCTACAGCTTTCAAACTCCCGCAGCCACGTTGAAAATGAACGATATGGAAATATGTCGAGAGAAAGGATGATTTCAGAATTGCAGAATATTTACGTGCCCAATAAGAGATATCTGAGCCCTGTGTATCGCTTTTTTTATCCCCGCGGATACTACCCCCGCTTGGTGGAGGTGATTATCTCGGACTTGAACCCACTAAAACGCACGGCGTCTATGAGTCCTTGAATTCCGGAGGTGATATTTATGTAAGACATATCTCTCACACTCAGGCAGACTCGGGGACATCTCTTTTAAAATGACATCCCTCTAGCCCCCGAGTATGAGGAGACGCACTTTGCGCTACCGTCGCGGCCTGCTTCTACTAGGGTGAGAGGCAGCTACACCCGTCACCCCCAAACCCACGCCCGTGGAGGAAGCGCCTCAGCTCTTCGTGGACAGTGCGGGACCGGAGTCTACTCTAGACCCGCTAGGCCGCCTCCTTTTCGAGCATTACTTGCTCGCAGCAGGAAGTGGCGACTGCCTAAGCGCTCGCGCATCGTATCATCGCCGTGAGCAAGGCGGCAAGCAAGATAACTCTCACTCCTAGGGCCGCCACTAAGATTTGCCTCGGCGTCTCCCACGCCGGTCCCTCGCTCAGTGTATGCAGCCCCGAGTCCTCGCTCGCAACACAGTGATGGCTCTCGGACTCCTCCTGGCACCTTCTGGATCCAACGCAAGTAATTCCGGAAGCACCCGTCCCCGGTGATCACCTGCATCAGCTGGTACGAGAGACTACCGTGTGGCCTCTCTATCCAACTGGATAGAGAGGCCACACGGTAGTCTCGTAGTCTCGTAGTAGTGGCGGTAAGACCCATCATGGGGAACTCCCCATGATGGGTCTTACCACCACTACTACGGCGTGTCCTAGCCCTTTGTATCCTTGAAGTCATCGACCCAGTCTACAGATATAAGTTAATGAAGTAATGTAACTTATTGTCTCTAAAAATTTTGCCATAATTAAATGTTGGAAGTTATGTATAATTTGCATTATATTCATTGCATGTTGAATATATCGCAGGTGACTGTCTTTGATTTAATAGTTATTCAGTAATTCAAATTAGATGGTAGGTACTGTTAGTGGAAATCTTGGCTGCATTTCAAATAGAACCGTTAAAATAATTCAATTGAAATGTCGCTCATATTAATTATAATTGTGGAACGTTGATGTACGCTGCAATAAGGGTCTTTGATTTTGTTATCGACGTTGTATAATAGAATTCAAAATGTTGAAAAGAGTACCTACGAATAACCCCTCTCTTAATAGCTATCGAGACCTCATATCCATTCGCCAGCGCTAATCTATTGTTCATGAAACATGGTATTTGGAGACGATTACCATTTATATAACTAAGAAGCTCAGTATTCGGCATAATAACTTTGAGTGCAATTTCCAAACAATGGCACAAAACCTTGGAAAGATCTATACCTACTACAATAATAGTAAGAATGAAAAAGCTTTCGTAGATATGGAGACATTATAATAAGTACCGTCTCCTGCTGGGCTCGCTTTGTCCAACTGAACCCGTCTTCTCAGAGAATTACATACACTTAACCTGATAAAAGTTCGAACTCGCTCTTTGCGGCAACGAGGGCAACATTTTAATCAACGCGCCATCACTTTGCACATGTCAATTCCCTACGCGTTCTACACGCGGGAACTACCGCGGCACCGGCGGGAAGTTTGAACTGGCCTTCCAGCATAAGCGACGTTACGGAGCCGATTCGGCGCGGCGATGGTCCGCGCTCGTATCGGGCGGCAGCTGGACGCCGTGAGGTGGCGAGTGGTGCCAAGCGGCCGCGACGGCGCTTCCACGCTACTGCGGCACGCGCCCGGCCCGCTCTTGCCCCGCACCACCGCAACGCATCCCCCGGCCGCGCCCCCCGCCTTGCACCCCTACCGCGCTACCACCCGCACGCACGCCGCATTCTTGCGTTCAGCCCGCCCTCAAGCGCGGATCCGACCCGCACAAAGAGCCTAGACCGCTTACGGGGCGTCTACGTCACATCGACTTTATCCAAGCTTTCTGCAATACGCCGCTCACGGGCATTAAGCTAGCCACATGTTACATTGCAGATGTCATTACAGTTAAAAAAATATAAATACGGAAATACATACATAGTATATTAAATAAGTATTGTTGGACATAATATCCTAATGGCTTGATTTGAGCAGCTGAAATTCACTGCAGTGCAATTAATTTGACGTAGCGCGCCTAAAAGTAATTTAGTTCTGGTAAATAGGATGCAGAGAGGCTACTGGTACTGCGGAACTACCTATTGAAAATGCTAACTTTTTGTGGATTACGAGGTTTGAATACTTAGTGCCAGCTTTGCAGTACTGCCTAACTGAGGACCAAGTTCGTTAGAAAGTCTGCCAAAAATACATGAAGTTTGTATTGCAGTGTAACGTTCACACTACAGTAGGATATTCCCCAAATGAAAAGCATTTAACCCCGGCGAGAGAGATAGGAAGGTATTAACCCTTCATGACGTTCCGTCCCTCAATGAAATATGAGTTAAATTTCATAAATTAAAATGTACAAATAAAATATAATACGCTATAATAGATCCACTTCATCAATTTTATTACATTAAAATCTTCGCAACAACCCTTAAAATTCAAATTGGCACTCGATTAAAACTAAATAGCGTGGTGTCAAAAAGGTTTTCGTTTAATTAGCAGGCGATAGATACTTGAGACGGAACACTTCACAAGGTTCAGGTAAAACAATTAATTAATTGCTATCAGCTAACGAAGTTTAGATTACAGTCATTATTTTATTGTGCTACTTTGTCTGTGCATAATACTAGACGGCTTTCACGTGCCTAGAGGACAAATCATTTTGCTAGGTGATAGGTGGAAGAGGTCGAGGTCGACGAGCATTCCTAGCACAAATTAGAAATTAAAGTACTGTACACATATAAATAGGATCGGAGAATATAGAAAGCTAATATGCTGTATATCATGCTATTTGTAAGAGTACCTTTAGTCCTATTATTTAACTTTAACCATGCTTCTATTTTTCAGCTGGTTTCTGTTTGATAGTTGGCAACGTGCGATTGTAATATTAAAGGACAAACGTGAATGGCTACGGTAACAGCTCTTATAGCGTACCACCATTTAGGGCCCGTAATTGTTTGCTGCCCTGGTAACAATAATTTCATGGACTATATATAATAAAAAATGTTGGTAAAATAGATTAAAAATAAAAAATCCAACTGCTTCTAAAACGATTGAAACAAGTTTTTTTTTATTTTGATACACCCAGTGCTGAATGGGTAATGTGACTCAGTATTATTTTCACAAGAAATACGAATCTAACGACACCTCTCAAGCGTAAATTCATTGAACCTTTCAGGTTACAGAGCGGGTCGAATATTTGAATTTGGCATCAAAATAATGCCATATTGTTTTTCCTATTTTGATATGATACCTAGTGTCACTCTCATAGTAAATACGAATCTAACGATAAGTACCTCTCAAGCTAAAGTGGGTGTGCTATTGAGTCCTACACTGACACCTGAAAAGGGAAAAGTGCTACAAGTAAACATACAACATGCTCTCGAAAACATAACCCTTTTTGTGGCGGTAAAAAGATCGTATTACTAAGCAAGCCAATTCAAAATATTCAGATTGTCAATAGCTAGTAAATTTGTTATAAAACTCACCATGTCATCAAATCATTTACAAATATAAGATATTATATTGAAAAATTAATAGCGGAAGTGCTGAGACATTGGCCGCCATTAAAGGTGATAAATAGTCAGAATATAAACAAACTGTTCACTGACTAAAATGTCACCCGCGGTTCCCTCATTCAAGAATAAGTGCCCTGCGACAAACAGCGACCTATGCGGAACGTCATTTAGCACAAACATCCAGTAATAACTTGTCGAAAGCAACTTTTCCCAAATTCTCCTGAAATAAACCATTTGTGAACTAAATAAGTTTGAAAAACTTCGTATTAGTTCTTCTTCTGAGGTGCCAAGGTCATGAGAACTAGTTTTAGAAGAGAAATAATAGTGGTTGTGTCGTACACACCAGCCATACGTAGTGTCTCGTAGATATTTAATATAATGAGAGCGTGCTACTGCATGTGACGTCGTGTCTGAGGCGTGGGTTACCTGTGTCGACATTTTATAACGGGTGTACTCATAAAACTGTTGATTTTCCTAAGGAGTTATGCACAATAACAATATCTCTTAATACTTCTGTGCTGATGATATTTCTTTTTACTAAGTAAAGAGTACTTATGAACTGTTAAAATATTACAATTTTATTTGTCGAAAATATTAGGCTAAAATAGGAAGGAGGAAAGCGTAAGATTAAAAATCTCCTCCTCCTTCCTAAGATTAAAAATGAAAATAGATTTATTTCCTCTTAACGGTTCTCACCAGCGTAGTTGCTAATAAATCACAGCAAATACTGAAGCGTTGTCAATTATATATGGTGACGGAGCTAGGCGCGTACCAATAAAAAATATACAAACATCAGAATCCATGACTTCCTCTTCTTTCAGAAGTCGGTTAAAATAGGTTAATTAAAGATATACTTCAAAAAATGAAATTGCGTGTAAAACTTTTGTTGAATAAAGTTATCAGAAAAGTATTTGTAAAGTTGTATGTAAGTGTTGTACCCGCAATATAATAATATATGACTAATCTTCGGAGTGCTTCACTTTCAGGGGCTCATGCCATAGTGCGTCAGGGGATCTGGCAAATAGATCAGGTCAACATTGCAGTAGTTATCGACTTAGTATGATTCTCAAATAGAGTGAAATCATATTGGGTTGCCTATTCGCCCACACCTAATAAATTTTGTTGACTTTTTTTTCCGTCAAAATCATTTCAGCATCACTTTATCCATATTCGTCACTACCTACATCTTCTGCCGTAATACAATGTTCCCTTAACAAGCTGTTCTTAATTATGGAATGGAAATAAATATTCGTGCATACAAATATTCGCACTGAATGGTAGTTGAAGCTTTGAAGTTATGCTATATACGCTATATATGACGTACTTAAAAAAAATTAAGTGGAATACTTTACTTATGTTAGGTCCCTTAGGACCCACGCACACCTAATGTTAGGACCTACGTAAGAGCACAACTAATGTTATCATGGCCTAAGTTGGGTTGGAAAAACTTAACAATCCGATAAAAATCAAACCCGTGGTAAACGCAACCGGGAAACTGCTAGGTGAAAAGTGATACTTTGAAAAGTTCTCCGACGAACAACAAGGGTGCAAGAGCCTATCAAGTGTAGTTTTGAGTGTACGGACACTCATAATCCTGCTACGAGTACCTAATATCGTAAAATGTGAAACGGCCGAACGGATCTGACTGGAATTTGGTATTAAGATAGATTTATAATTATAATTTGGGATAATGAGTAGTAACTCAGAGAGGATAAAGAGTACTTCATCCCTAGAGTTTGTTCCCATGCGAGAATAAATACTCGCTAATCTGCGTGTAACAGTTAGCCAAAACATAAAATACAAGACAATTTTGACAGTCTCTCGGTGGCAGCCCTTTTTTAAACAGTTCATTTAATTCCATTTCCATATCTTTATTCATGTAGGTCACAAACTCTTATGAACATCAAGGTTAATGGTTTTACATTTACAATCAGATTCCCAAGACATAGATAAAGTCTGTGAGAAATGATACTGGCAATAAAAACTCACGACCAGTCATATTTAACCACCTGCTTGTAGTAGAGCTTTCTGTCTCCAAGCTATTCAATTAGTTAAGTATTCACTCAATAACTTGTATGTATTTTAACTGTAAATTTCAAAAGAAGGAAGGTCATTCTCAGTACATGTTTGAATAGACGTATTCAATATCAATTATAGTTTAACGACACTGTCAGTAGGACTTAGTGATCTCTCACAATTTTACTTACTTCATTTTTACATCATCGTATTATAAGCAGTTTACTCAGACTATACGAAAACGATATGCCATATAAATTTGTATCAGAAATTGAGAAGGGTATGCTGCGGAGGTTGGGCAGCCAGAACGAATGAGTACTGAGGTCTGTGCAAGCGGATAGACGGACGGGAATTCCACCCGTAGACAAAATTGATAACATATTAAAAATATGCATGCAAACGTAATACATGAAATGTATCGATGGACACAACTAGTTAAATGTGTTTATCCTAAAGCAAAATAAAGTGATGTTATCCATTTCGACCCCTGACAATCCGCGCGAGAAATATAACCCTTCTCGACAGTCCGATAAAAATTCGAGAGTATAGTAGTCTCGAATGTTTTGAACTTCACTCGTGGCTAAGTTGTAACTGAGTAGGTTTATTTTATACTGAAATGTTAAAGAACATATTCAGCTAGGTTGATTTAGGATTCATATCGATTCAGCCGATTCCCAATTAGATTGGAAAAAAACAGACTCGGATTACAAGATGAGGGTTTCGGATGCGACTGGAACAAACACATAGATGATGATGATGATAATGATGCTTTAATGTCGGTTGCTGTGAATATCAGTCGCGATAATCAAACTTCGCGCATAGGCTAATCTCATTGATTTAATATATTTCAGCTGTTAGGAAACAAAATGATACAACAACTTCACTGCCGAAAGCAGTGCACGAACATCTCGTAGAACATCTAAGCGACAGGGAACAATCAGTGATGCCTGTCGTGACTAAAAGGCAGGCTTTTTCTGAGAACAAAAGACTAGCATCATAAGACATAAGACATAAGACATAAGGACATGTTACCACGCGATGAGAGCGATAAGTTACTTGCTTTAATATTTTCTTGTTTACGTAAATGGCACAATAGTTCTTAATAGTCAATATGCATATTTTGCATTACATTGATAAGAAAAATATTACTAAGTATAGCATTTTATTTGTTTAATTTATTTTATACCTAATACGATTTTATATCTAATGATGATTAACATCAAAATTATAATATATATATAGAGATGTACGTCGCAACTACTTCCTAATATCTGAAAACTGGTTTGCGACCGGTTTACTAATTCGCTACACATCCGATTGAACATATTGTAAGAAAATGATCTTGTCGCAAGAGGTTGCGATTTCTTGCCGCTCTGGTTTGAATATGTTTAAAAAATAAAAACGTCAATTAATGAAGAGAAGAGTGGTTTACACATGGTGTACAAGCCCTATCTCGAACTTCCCAAACCATTTTATTGACATTGACAACAAAAATATTCTGAAAGACAATAATAAAAATAAAATTATGTCAGATATAGATGGCTGAGTGGGCCAGTCGCGCGTCGTACGCAAGCCCATATATTATAAAAGAATCACGTAATATATATACTTTTATTATAATCTTGTTTTGATATAGTTAGCTCGTAAATGTGCAGACGCGACATTCCTCTCCATTTTAACTGGCATATACGTAATTGATTACCAAAGGAAACTCTCAAACGGATTTTTAATACATCTGTTACTGTAAGTTGTTATAAAGCGATGTGACAGAAACATGTTCCATTGGCGTATTTATATCATTCGTTACAGATGATGTAGGTACTATTATACAGTACACATTTATATTGCGAATAAAGATATGCCGATCGTATAAATAAGTTACACAAATACAGTTGTAGCTCAATGTGGAGTCATAATATATCTTCATTATTTGAATAGTCTATGTTGTTGAGTAGTTCTCGACCTATCGTTGTAAAGTGTATAGCTTACTTTAATTAGGACTATGGCAAATGGCAATTTGATTACAGCGTTCATAGTACAGATTTTGGATATTTTTATGTCGCATAGGGAGATATGTCTGTCTGGCCTACTTCTATCAAAATGTAATATATTCAGTCCTCCGTGAATATGGACAACTAACACATTTTTAGAGTACATTATCTTCTCAACGGAAGAATATTACAAAAGTTTCAAGATTTTGTGATAGGCATGACATAAATACCAGACACAAAAACAATCTTGTAGACTATGACAGTAGACTCTAAAAAAATGTGATTCTTTCCTGCTGAACTTATTAAAATATCGTAATGCTTTACTGATTACGCTTTTTTAACAATCTCCTTTATGAAATTAGGGATTTACTCATAAATAAATTTAAAATGTAATTAAAGGTTTTTTTTTCCAAAAGGGCTATTTTAAAAGTCAAAAATTTTTTAGATGATAAACAAGCTTTAAAATTCACTCAACTTTTTGCCACTCGAGCAAATTATTATATCAAAACTAAGTAAATGTTTGTAATAGAACAAAGAAGACCGCCGTTTCTTGCCGGAATTTTCAAAGGCCAAGGCCACATTTGGTACTGGTGGTCCTTTCGGACAACTATATTTAATATATTTTTATTTTTGAACTTTTGTAAATGCCATTTAAGGGTCCAATCAGAATAAATGATTTTTTAATTTGAATTTGTAAAGAAATTAATTTATCATCCACGATATCACGATGACAAAGTAATAGTGATGAGGCCAGTGCTCAATGTTTCAAGTTGGACAAATATCAGTAGATCCAAATCTTAGTACATCTGCCTAGTAGCCAGGATGACTTGTAACTAATACTTTCTACAAATGGTTTGCGGGTACACTTTTTAACTTGGATGATATTTTATAAACGAAATCGTAATAAAATATCATATTTAATTTATAAAATAAATATATCAACTTATAGTTGAATAAATAAATACATAATAACGTGTCACTTGCAGGTTCAACTTGAGTTATCGTTGTAAATCTCTGACTCTACTGACACAGACATGACTATCGAAGTAAAAAATTGAATAAGGCTTTATATGTATTACCGTAATCCATTGTATAGCAATGATTTACAAAGGAAACCCATCATAAACCCTCGGTTTGTCAGTCCCCATAATAGGACCTGTGATAGTATAGTGGTTCGTTTATTATGTATGAGGGTCCAAATATAGAGAAATGTGCCGCGCGTGCATCATGCAGTTGCCGATCTTGCGATAATAACGATGCAATTTACACATTATTTTACTAGACTCTATAATATCCTTATTTCAACATTAACTGGTGTACGCGGCTCTACTCGCGTGGATGTCGATTATAAAGTTGTTGTTAATTCCTATTCGACTCTACTCGATTCTATTGACGTTTTGTAAGTTCCGTTTATTGGTCTATACAGAATACATATTTTTTGGATTTTGAATTTCTCTACGCGTCTCTCTATACTACTTTTTCCCATCTCCACTTTCTATTTCTTTCCCGATTTCCCCATTATTCGTTTGCCATTGCCCTAATTCCCGTTTCCCATTCTTTCAATTCCCTATTTACCTCATTCAATATTTTCCCACTTCCCCACTTCCTTAATTCTCCTTCTCCCCTTTTTCATTTCCATTTCCCCATCTCCCTGTTCTCTATATTACTCACCCCTTCTCTCTCTTACCCCTCAACTTCACCCTCCCTCCATCTGTCCCCTCCTAACGGTGAAAAAAATTATGAATTCATTTCAAACAAACAAACAAACAAACTTTTCCTCTTTATAATAGTAGTATAGATTGGGATGTTTATTTCACGTCTCGCCTGTTTTCGTCGCAAGCTGAAGTCACAGTGACACATCATGACATGTATTACTTTAAGTCAACGTTAGATACAAAGTAAGAGAAAAGCAATTTCTTTGAATACACCAACTTTCATCAACTTGATATTATTGTACATATATACTTAGTAATTTCTTCAAGATATTTATTGTAACAACAACATTATACGGAACCCGCAGTATCATCTTATTTCATTCAAAGATGATGAAAATGTTATTGCCGACAGCAGAATCATATCGGACAAAAGACCAGGACAAGATCAGATTATGTACTTTTTATACTAATAAGATAGTAAGCAATACTAATAGATAAATAAAATCGTTCACAAGCATATTTTTCACACCTATATTGACACCCGAAAAGGGAACAGTTAGTGGAAAACGAAAGAGAAGTCAAGTCAAGAAGTAACTTGATAGTCTTAACTTTCATATTAAGTGCAAAGGTGTTACGGCCGGTTTCAACGGTACCCTTTTAATGAGATAGGGTTCCACGTTTCTCTGTAAAACGGGCGGCATTCGGTCCCCAAGAAATGCGTCGGGACGCTGGTGGCCAAGACCAGTCACCGTTCCAAGAACGTCTAGAGCTTAGGTTCTCTGACATCAAAACTCAAAATGTGAACACGATATACCGACGTACAAGAGGGGTGCCGCGTGGAATTCCAGATAGGGGCTTAAACAATTGTTATATATGTATTCATTGGATTGGTTTTCCGATTCTTGCACACTATTTTTTACACTGCTTTGTTAAATTATAATAATTTATTGAATTACTATTATATTTTAGGTACATGTATTTTAGTGCACGGGTTAGCTCTGCAGTTGGGCTGGAAGTTGATCCTAACTGAGTTGGAAAATGGCCCGGAGAGGATGGTGATTTAAAGTACGGACTATCATGCTCCCAAATCTTTTAGTAAAGTGTACATCTCGATAAATTCAGGAATTTGAAATTTGTGAAATTATTTAACGCTTGTTCATGCAAATAGACTTGAGATGAACCTGTTTAATGAACAAGAATTCGAGTCATCGAATTTTATTTGAAAAAAGCTAAGTTTTGAATTCTCTTTTATTAATCAAGGGTACCTCGTTTAAACGCTCAGAGGACAAGAGTACTTACGGCACTGTATTCGAAGAATGCTACACAAAGATTTAATTTTTTATTTTTTCCTCGGTGATTTATGATTATTCTGGTGCGCCATTACCCAAGTGATTATTTTGTTATTTGAACATTGAATTGTTGTTAATCAAAAATGAGCAAAACACAGTTCTATTGATAATAGCAGAAAGTATGTATATTGTGATAATGTCATCTATTTTATCTGCCACTGATACTGGATAGACTCTTTTCGTCTGGAAATATGTGATCAAGAAATATAAGTATACCAGGTGACTCGTGCAACTTCGTCTGCGACACAAAAGATGTCCCCTGTTTTTGCAACCCCATTTTATTCATATTCAGCACATGTTGGTAGTGGCATGATGTTGATTTGTGTATAAACCACTTGATTCACTCTATCTATTTAAAAGCGCATTAAAATCGGTTGCGTACCTTTGAGTATTTAAGCACATATGCAAAAACGAAAAATAAACGGCCCATAAACGTATATATATCCATACCTAAATATTTTAAAAATCACCCAAAATTATAGGGAGAGCTTTTATTGCTGGCAGGATGGCAATTTATATAACTGTACCACCAGTTTGGTCAATTAAACCGGTTAACCAGTCAACCATTTTATACGAATATAGAGCCAAATTTTTCTTTATTCACTGTTTTTACCCGACTGCGTCTTCGAGGGCAATATGTTACGCCCGTATATATATTGTATCTTTGTTCCGGTCAACAGGCCTAACCGTTGGACGGATTTTTGAAAGAGAGATTTCTAATGAATGGTGTTCAGCACCTGATTATCTACTATGTAATCCTACTAATATTATAAAGGCGAAAGTTTGTTTGGATGGATGGATGGATGTTTGTTCCTCTTTCACGCATAAACGGCTGGACTGATTTGGTTGAAATTTGGTACAGGGGTAGATTAGAACCTGGAATAACACATAGGCTACTTTTTATCCCGGGAAAAGGTTCCCAAGGGTTGCGGGAACGGGAACAAAATTCCACGCGGGCGAAGCCGTGGGCATCAGCTAGTATGCTATAATTTACAATGGGCTACAAAAGTTCCTGGCCAATTTAAAGAACAAATTCTATGAGTGCTGTCATTACACAACTATTAGTTTTAGAAGTTACTGGATATACTTATTAATGTTTTTAACTTTAGGCTACTACTTGCATGAGTTTACTTATTTTCTTATAAAGAAACAAGGCAACGATAGTTTATTTCAATAACGCTGTCTATGTTATTTTTATTAAATTACACTTAGACTGACAAAGGATTTATAGATCTATAGGATATAAGTGTCCGGCACTTTCAGAGCCCACTGTATATTGTCAAAATCAATTTCACTAAAACCTTTCGAGAATAATATCATAATGAAGGTATTTAGATGATTACAAATGATATGTGATGTTATATAGAAGTATTAAAAATTAAAAATTGCACTCAAACTTATCGAGTTCGGTCTCAAAATGAAGGAAATCAGAAGGAAATGACCAAATGCAATAGCTATAATGTATAAAATAAAATAAATGATTGAAAAATAAAATAAACCCGATTGCAGCTGAAAAGATCGAAGCAAAGTAGATTTAGTTTACGATTGTCAATTAATTGGTACCACCTGTTAACGACTTTGTTTAGATTTTTTTTATTGATAATTATGCTTGTAAACTGGGCACATGACTACTTCACAACACCATAATTAAATAATAATAGGTATATATTTTAAGTACAATGGTATAGAACCAAACCAAAGCTATAAAATAATGAACGGGAAAAAATCCTTGTCTCTGAATCCAATCACAACTTAAGCCTTACTTAATGAACAGTTAAGTTGTAGTTAAGCTTCACTTAATGAATACTTAAGTATATAACCCCTTTGAGCAGCAAACAAGATCTATGCCCCAAATATGTGATACTCGTATTAATTATGTCACAATTCATTAAGTTGCGTGTAGTTTCACTTCTTCTTGTGTGTATTCCGACTATAAGCTGTACATTGTAGTTGCATCATTGCAGTTATTAGAGAATGACTTGTACAAAATCATCGACATGAGTCCCGGTCGTACTCAAGAATCACACCTCAGACCCCAGGGTTTATTTTCCAGGTTTTATTCCTCCACTTTGGACGATCTTGGACTACCCTGGTCGTGAGTATCTACTTTCTCTCTTGGATGAGAGTGTGTGTGTTTGTGAGAGAGAGAGAGAGAGAGAGTGCTACAAGACTAAGCTATATTTCTTTACAAAACAATCGTAAAATCTGCTACCGCAACACTACTACAATAGAACATAATACATATCCTATTAATGATTGTAACCTAATTTTTGACGTCGTTATTGTTATTCTATGGTAATGGATTTTACATACATCCGAAGTAAGTGGAAAATATTATTTCTGCCTACCCCAACAAGAGTGTGACTGTATGTTATATCATAGTCTTGCCCTATGCCAAATTTTGAAATCTAGGTCTACCGAAACTATGCCAAACGATTTGAGTTACCACACATGTTTACATTAGCACCCCTGTTTGCTTGGATATAAAATCTGCAAAAAAAAACTGAAAATGACATTGAGCATCATTAATCCCAAATTCCTAATCAGTCAATATGGTCCAAAATATGAGATGAGCTGTACTTATTTCGGGGTTAATGTCTGCTATTTTTATTCTGAAGTGATTTGAATATCGTAATGTCGGTCACCAAAGACCGTTTGGCAGGTACCTCGTAGACAGCGAGGCTCCAATGTCTTCTGGCGCCACAAATATGGGCCAAATAGTTTTAATATCGTGTCTTCGATTTTACTTTCACTATTTTCTTAGTTATAGCATTGGTAAAAATATAAGTTGAAATAACAAGCGTTTCATAGTTGTTATTTCAGTTACTGTAATACTTATTACTTGATTTCCCTTTCGTAGTTTTTTAATATTCGTTTGTTCCGTTTAAAGTACCTCGACGTTATTTTAATAAAACTGTCAAGTTGATATAACAAGAAAGTACGAAATATAAGGTAAGGTACAACGTCTCTCAAGCGAACAAATCCATTTAACTTGAACTGGCTTTGTTTGATTTGCTTGCACCACGATTTATACCCTTCAGTAGTTTCTTTAGACTGTTATGAGCTCTTGTTGATTTTTATTTCATAATAATATATGTACAGCTGTGTTTATCAATATTAAGTTTAAGGAAATTTCAACATAAGATATTCTACAAAGTATACTCAAATCGAATTGACCATGTTCATTATGGTACAAACAGTACACCCACCACCAATGTACCCGTACGTTATGTGGTTACCGTATGAATCAAGATGAAATTCCGAAGGGGGAGGGGGGAGGCAAGTACTTTTACGAAACATATCAAAGTTCAGCCGCATCATTGGGAAAAGGCTCGCAAACGCTGAGTAACAACAGGAAATTCTAATACAATTATTATTTATACACTTGTGATGCAGTATGGTGAAAGGAGTTACCGCTACAAACGAGTTCCCCACACTTTGCATTATAACGGTAGGTGTTCTGTCAACCAAACTATTCATATTAACTACATAACTTCAAGAGCGCTCACCGCAGAGAAACTATTTATGGTGCAGAAAGTATGAGAGCTTAGCTGAATGGGTTAAAAAGCTCCAGCGGGCACTAGTACTTGCGGATTTTCACGGAATGCAGTCAAATTCTATAAACCTAAATTTAACTAATGACTTAAACCTAAAAGCCGGTGCTCCACTTAGGCAAAGATGATTTCACCGAATGTTAAAAAATAAAGTAGGTATATGTATATAAAAATAAAAATTGAAAAAAGTTAAAGTTGTAGTATCCATTTACCATAAAACTTATTGCTTATAATCCATTTCAGTGATGTAATAATCTATACAATTTGCATAAATGCTGTAGATTGCATCTCATTGCCAAGGGAAATAATTGACAAAATCCTACTTTATACACAATCATATTGGAATCCCCTGAGAGTGCTACTCTATCAAACAGAATGTGACATTCATGTTAGATGTCAAGGTTTGATTAATATTCCGTATATGCGTGTAATCATTTTGACAAATTAAAAAAGTACCGGCCTGGTGCGAATCCCGTTCATATAAGATATAGACAATAGACAGATATATAACGTATAGGTGGGTGGTTATTTTTGGGAATACCTATCATGAAATTTGTTTAAAATGCCCAATCTGGGTCCAATTCAGACCCTTTGTCAGTTTATAACAAACCCCCAAGCATGACCATTAATATAATACCCAGTAAAATACACCCAAATAGAGAGACAAAATATGTCCCAGAACCAAGAGGTTCGAAACCACTTGTGTATTACATTAAAGGTCGGGGTCGCAGTGATGCGGCAACAGCCACAGACGACGCCAGGACGGACGACAGGAAATTTTTATAAGCGTAAGCATTGGCATTTCATATTGCGCCAGTATATTTTTTCTAAGAGTTAATTTCCACGATTTGATTCAGCAGTGCGGGCACCTATTTGCGGACCTTAATTGTGATCATAAGGCGCTCCTGCAGGCCTACCACAAACTCACAGACTCTTAAAACAGGTCCAAAATATATAGCTACACAAAGTTACATTTGCAGTTGATGGTATGATAACCGTTCAATTGTTGACTTGTTTTTAATGTTCATGGTACGGACACTGCTCAAATGAGAAAACAGTACTCCAAACGGCATTGGTCTTGTATCTTGTTATGAAATAATCTTTACTTTACTATCGTGATATAGATTCACCAGCTCGAATAATTATTACTAGGTTTTACATAGTTAGATACGGATACCCTTCCGCCGAAGTCAGCGAGGGTAGTGATGTCGGACTCGACCCGACCAAAACCGCACGACCGTCAAGGCTCATCAGTTGCCGAGGGTGAGGTAGCCTCTGGCATAGGTATTCCTCACGCCTCGGCGGCCCCAGAGCCAGAGAAGGTCCTCAATCAGTCGATATACTGGCTTTCAGGTGTGGTAAGGTTAGTCCCTAAGACCTGAGTGAGGCCCCACACACAAGGAACAAGGAAGTTATTATAATTCGTCAATGCGCGAACTATGCTGTCACTTATAGCTCTGAGTTTAAGACATATCTCGCCACAAAACCACCAGGGTGACATTAATTTAAAATTTTAATGTGAAACTGTTAGCGAAAACTAGCGTCCCTCGTCCGTCAACTGGGAAATGGGAATATCCGCTCTATGTTGATTGGGGTATCATCTGACAGGTGGACTGGCGGTATGAAGTATTTGAAAATTTTACGCATATTATTATTAATTCGTTTCACATAATAACAAAGTAGCACACAATCACATCAGTAAACTAGCTCAAATACGGAGGTTTGCAATCAAAATATTTGATAAAATAATATTTAATCTATCTCATTGTTGACTGGAAACTTAATCGAGTCAAACATAATCGATATCACTCATTTCATTTCATCCCTTGATGTTGATTGCTTGAAATTTTTGGCAACTTCAATTTTAGCAAATAACTTTAGTAGCATTCGCTTATCTTTCGCTCATTAATTAACTATCTAAACTTCGTACAGTTAGCGAGTCATATAATTATACAAATATTCATCAAACAGTTTAAGCGACTGCAAACAAAGATATATTCAAGACAAGTTTTGCAAACTTGGTACGGAGGGCCGAACTAGTTGTCCCCTGGGACATGGACAAAGTTTTATCTAGAAATGGTTTCACGCACCGGTGAACAATACAAGGTGAATTCCTACTGCGTAGTCGCCGACAATAAATAAAAACTGCTCGTGTAACCATACTTCACATTGTGCGGTGAAACGACACCGCATAAGCACGGAATAACCAGTTTTTGTTGGAATGAAGTTAGTTTGCTTTGTGGTTTTAAATAATTGAAACGGCTCAGTGTCAAATAGCCGTTTCAATTTTTTTTTAATCTAATGACATTTGTTACTTCTGTGCTCGGGTTCTATTAAGAAATTCAGTGATAGGTACTGAAATAGCAATTGATAATCTGAAGTTTTTAGGATAATAGTACACAGTATTTTTAGATCCAATCTGATCGTCGTCGTTCGTAATATGCATTCACAAAGAATAAGAGAGAGTAAGAATGTGCACGAATAACATAGATACTTTTTTAGAATACACACATACATATTTTATAAATAATAATTTGATTGGTTCTAACTTCTAGGCTTTCTCCTTCTGTGGTAGATTAAGACAACAACCTACTATTTCATGCGGTTCTTCTACCACTGCCACTTTATGATGTGTTGAATATAAAAAAATAAACACTATTATTGCAACAGTCGTCAATATTGAGTGCTTAGTCATTTTCCGGCCAATCATTTAATCAGTCTATTGTGGTCCAATGCTAGAAATAGGTCATACCATCTGTTTTTCCGATGTCTGCATTCTGTCTGACCCACTCGTAGCTACCTTTTATAGGTGGTCAATTCATTTTTCAGTATTATTTTTATAAATGGACCTAAATTTTGTACGACTGTGAAATTTATTGTACAATTAACGATCGGATTTTGTATCCAGGATACGAGTATATAGGTAAGCTGTGCTATAAATTAAGTAGGTACATAGTGGTGCATTCTGTTGGGACTTGGCACGTGTACGTAAATGATAGTATTTAACTTGCCACCGTGCCATAACACCCTCGTAGTGGAGTGGAATTTAATTTACTTAGTACCTAGACAAAAATATAATAATTATGTATGTAATAATATTAATGACGTGTCATTATTAATATGACATCTGTCATTTAGTGTACTTACACTTATTAATGTCATATTATTAATAATTATTATATTTTTGTCTGGGTACTAAGTATATTAAATTCCTAATAGGTACTGGTATATTCTAACCCCTCGTTCAAGCCAAGGTTTGAAACATATTTTTGTCAAATTGCAATATGTCGCAAACTTCAGTATGACCGCAAATCTGTTTTGAACTTGTTTACTTCTTGTCTCAATACACATATAAACCAGTAATCGGGATCAGACAGGTCTTCTATAAGTTTTTCGACAAAATTTCAACCACTTTTGTATCACATATGTTTATAACTTATTTTTTGGTGTAAACGAAGGGAAACTGTAGGAATCTATAGTGGTGTACTCCTTTGAGAATTCTTACGAAACTACGGAACAATAAAAGATATAGTAATCTTTTTGAAATCTGATTGAAATATTCAATAAGAACTTCAACTTTTTTTAAATGGAATCATATTGAGATGTACCTAATATTAATATAGATTATTTAAATTATAGCGCCATTGTATGTCTATTAGCATCTTTGATTCATTTATCACACTAACTAATAGATATTTTTAAACCACTTAGGTGGCAGGCAAGAACACGGGCCACCGGAAAGTAGTTACAACACCAGGGGCATCACACTCGTGCTACCGGCCACGTAGTAGTGAGAAGGGAGTTGGGAGGGGTGAAGGTTAAGAAGAGTTCCTGTGCTGTCAGTGCAGAAGACAAAGGAGGATATCTCAGTGATACCACTGACAACCCAAAACCTCTCCAGTGAATGTATGAAATATGCAAAATGTGGACTTCTTCCGAATAAAACATATTTCCTAACTGTGGCTGTATTTTTTTAGCAATTTATTCGTCTAGAATAATCATTTCCTCTTTAAATTCAATACAAAACAATATAATTTTCACGGTATACTATATTTCAACTGATATACCCGTATATAGGCAATGCTCTTGTCTGTAATCAAGCTTGAATTTCAGTATATTTCGATTGAGTATGTCAGTGTAGTGCACATAACTAGCAATCATTGATCATATCGATTGTAGCGAGTCATTACGGAGTAGAGTTTATTCAATTCAATAATAAATTTTACTATGTACCTACTTATAATAAAGTATGCTGAAAGTCATTACGAATTTTCTTCCATTTTTAGGTGGCAGTCTCGACTACAATCAAGTTTACTATGCAAATAGAATGATGCCAGAAATCATTTCTAATTTTTATAGAATCTATACGAGCAGATTACTCTATTATTAGTACTAAGTAGAACCTCCAACGCTCCAACTTGAACATTACTATCGACAGTTTTGACGAACAGATAGGTAAATAATATCGAAAATGATTAAAGAAAATCAATTAACCAGTTTGGACATCTAGTGTTGTACCTGTGTTCACCTAGTGTTCTAAATGTACATTAATTTAATGAATTTGTTTCATACCCTTAGATTATAATACAGATGTAGATAGACAGATGACTCGTTAGTGTGCAACAAGAAATTTACATCAAAGACAGGTACCGTAAAACGGGGTTGATAGAATTCACGGGGTGATTAGACACAAAACCAAAAAAGTTTTACAAGTCAACTTAGCCAGGTGGCATTAGCTCTAAACATATTTGGGTACGTTTTTTTTACTACTCAATTATATTTTTTGTACAATGGCAACATCTGATTGTCTATGGAGTGAGGCACAACAAAAATCTAACGTCATAAAGTTGACTGTGTAATTCCCGGCAAATGTAAGCTCGCAAAACTTAGTGCTGTAAACATAGTTGCAATTGAATTTAAGAAACTATTTAAATGTAATTTGAGCGTTATAGAGTGGCTGTTATTTTCTACACGTTACCGTAAGTAGAATTTAAATCAATTTGTTGTAATATTATAAATTGTGAATCTTGTCATTTCTTCAATTGTTCCGTAGTTAATAGATACACAAGAGGGGGGAATAGACACGACTTACGGGGTCTATAGATACGGCATACGGGGTTATTCGACACGGGAAGGCTTGAATAGAAACACAAGGGGGGTTATTAAATACGATGCCGTTAGGGTTGTCACGTGTAGCAAAATATATCTGTAAAGGATTTAAAGTGTAGGTAAATCACAATAAAACCATATTGTCTAAATAAATTCAAATGGCAAATGGAATTCACAAAACAGCTCATCGTTTTTTTAAACTATTGGTTGCTCGTGATAGTTTGGTTATGGACCCTTTTATCGTACTTCGTTTTTTTAACGTAATTTTTTTTCATAGGGATCATGCCACGCCAATATAAGCCTGACCCAAGAAGCAGGCGGTATAAAAAATATGACGAGGAGGTGCTCAACGCAGCTATTCACGAATACCAAAGGACAAAAAATAAACCATCAGTGTCATTAAAAACGGTAGCTGATAAATATGGTATTAATAAATCAGTCTTATATAGACACTGCACTAAAACTATGAAAAAACAGGGGGGTCAGACAGTTTTATCATTGGAAGTGGAACAGCATATGATCAAATATATAAATATCTGTGCTGAATGGGGATATCCGCTAGATTCTTTAGATTTTCGATATTTCATTAAAAATTACCTAGACAGAATAGGAAGAACAGTTTTAAAATTTAAAAATAATTTACCCGGTCCTGACTTCCTGGCAAATTTTCTCAAGCGCCATAATAATTTAATTACACAAAGAAATTGTCAAAATATCAAAAGGAACAGGGCAGCAATATCTCCCGAGTCTATTAAAGATTATTTTAAAGAATTAGAGACCTCTCTGATAGGTGTTGACCCCAAAAATTTAATTAATTACGACGAGACTAATTTATGTGATGACCCAGGCCGAAAAAAAATTCTCACCAAGCGCGGTACGAAATATCCAGAAAGAGTCATGAATCATTCTAAAGCTTCGGTATCCATCATGATTTCTGCGACAGCTGCTGGAGAAGTATTACCACCCTATGTGGTTTACAAGGCACTTAACCTTTACGACACATGGACAGAAAATGGTCCACCTGGTACACGGTACAACCGTTCTCAAAGTGGGTGGTTCGACGCCAATATATTTGAAGATTGGATCAGAACTATTATTTTGCCATAGTTTCTATAAAAATATAGGTACAAAATGACATTCACTAATATGTGTTTAAATAAATCTTGTACGTAACAACCCTAGCATTTTTTTCTATTCACCCCCTATGCCATTTCTATTAACCCAGTATTCCGGGTGAATAGAAAAGTTGTATATTTTGTAAATTTTCTTCAAATTCGTTAATTAAAACACATAAAATTATAGTAAAATAATAAAATAATAATTAGACTCATTTGAAAATGATGTGAATATTTATTCAACCTTCAAAAAAATATAAATAATCGAATCCAAAGTTATGGATCGTGCCTATTCACCCCGTTTTACGGTAGTGAAAGTTACAGTTGTTCCAGATAACCTTGGTGTAGTTTAAAATTGCTTGCAATAAAAAAGTCTTCTTTATATCTAATTATATTAAAATCACACAAACTGTATTTAATGACTATTCGATAAACTGAATTATTCGGACTCCAACCCATGGTTTCTCATTTGATTCCTGTACCAGTACATAAATATATACGTACATTTTATGTTATTAAAATAGTTTTTACATGAAATGAAAAACCAACAAACCTATCTTTGGTGCATGAGGATCGTATTCCGTACACAAAATGTTTAAAATATTACTGTATTTTGTTACTCTATACGTACTAGGTCAGTGCAACTGCATTGTGTAACACGACACTTCGAGCTAAAGGGAGATGGTACCGTTAGTGCTCGAGAATGCGGGCAGAGGCTGGTAATTGAAAAGAGGTCACCGACGCGTGATGTTGCATTGGAATTCCCTGCAACAGTAATTCACGATTGGATGAGCAATACAATAGGGAAACTGTATTAATCACAAGATTGGCAATAGGTATCACACAGTAATATTTCCAGATTAACCCGTATGTATAATTCACATTTTATGAACATCTACCACTACACGACATTAGAAGTTCAGTAGCTATTCACATAGACTAGTTATACTCGTATTAGGAGAAAATAATTATTTTGTGTTTACACATATCTATTTATCGCAGGCTTATAAGTGCCCGGTTAATGGCAATAGGCTCGCCACTCATTACATTGGAACCTAAACATAAACTAGCGAAATGTGGGTGCTAGCACCTCTGCCTGCCCCTTCGGGGATAAAGGCGTGAGTTTATGTTTTATGTTATGTTTACATATCTAGTCATTAATTAGTCCTATCTCGTACCAATTCGTTAGTTTCTTGAACTGTTACGTAAAAATGCGCTAATTTGTTCCTTCTTTACTTAATTTTACAGACAACAGGAGAATTATCATAAACTAGAGTCCCTGTTTCACTGAGGTGATACAGTGCATCCTAATTCCTAATCCCATTTTGTTTGCACCACCTCAAGATTTTCTATATTTGTAAAATTCTGCCTGTAAAAGGCTACCGTCTATAACGTAGACCCAAATAATGAAACATTATTCGAGTTGATACGATTTCTCTTGTAAGTTCCGATGTGTTATTTCCGATGTTCAATACAAAGACATATATTATTACTACGTTTCCGTGGTAGACAACAAGGCATGACATTTAAGGGACAGAACATTAGTACTGTCCCTTGGGGCGAAATCTCCTCAATGCCATCTAAAACCCCGATGCGCGAAGCGATGGGGTGGCTTAATCGGTCTTAAGTTGTAGATTGAAAACTTGACAGTGAATTGGATTAGATTCTTTGATTATCCTGCAACTACCATTAAGGTGATGTGTATCTATGAGCTTTTGCGGTTCAGGTTTTTAGCAGTCTATATAAAATTTAATTATACTTTAGTTGTATTAAGTTATCCTATTAATTGTAGGTGAGATATGTATTTAATCGTAACTTATAAACCCATATTACAAGTTAAGCTCAGATAGAACCAACCGTACCTGTAAGCCCTTTTTCTTGTTGATTGATAACCAGGTTCCATTGCAGGCATCGCTGTAGCAGAAGGGCGGTTAGTTAGCAGTGGCTCTCGTAAAAGGTGTATAAACCGAATGAAATCTTAATATACAGGTGTTATTCAAACGTGTAAAATAGGTGCAGATTTGAACAGCGTATGTACACTCAAATGTGTTTCATACTCTAGCGATAATACGTCTAGGTGCTTTTAATATCCGTTTTTATACAGTTAACCGCACTAGTATTTAGTTTTCCAGACTATTCACAGAAATAATACTGAGAGAAACTTATTTCAAGCTCGACTGTATTATTCAGATGACTATTTATTCTCTGTTTATTCAGGTATATGTTGTCGATGATATTTTTCCCATCCTCATCATTTATCATTCTTTGAGCCTATTGCCAAGTTACGACGATGACTTAACGTGCACTCCGAGGCACGATTAAATTGAGCGGGGATCGGGGATCGGGGATGGCGCTTGAAACAGCACTGAGAAATCGGAAACTCCAAACTATACATGGTAAATATCCCGATAACTCTATTAGTAATAAACGGAATAACCTACTGTATAGTTAAAAAAGAATATCGGTGTTATTGGTATCTTTTTGGGCAGTTTGGTCATATGTGGTACTGCGTGGTACTACATGGTACCTATTATTGTAAAAAATCTTTAATTTATTTTCCCGTACATCGTATATGGTAGAGCTGCTATTTGCTTAATTTTCATTGTTTTTCATTAGTGAATCGTTAGTAGGTACATACTTTTTTCTTTGGCGTATTTATACATGGTGAGATACATGAGCTATGAGATATATCCGTATACAGATCTCGTGGGTAATCCTATGTATATTGTTATAGATTTACGTTTTATTAGGTGGAAATCCAATAATTGCTCATTCGAAGGTAAATCACATTGTCATACAATCTAACAAATGATATCGAGTCCTTCAATATTTTGTGTACGAATACTAAGAATAAAATTTTCGTAGAAAAATATCACAAAAGATTTATTTATCCAGACGGTTTAATATCTATAGCAAATATCTGATATAGTTTGAAAGCTAGCACGCAACTTTGTGAACATAATAATATGATATTAGATTGTACGAGTATTATATTATTTTTTGACTTCTGTAAGTGATTAAAACCTATATCTTATTATATACTAGCAGCACAGTTCCAGCTTCACACAAGGAAATTTCAGAAGGAAATCCTACATCACGATGGCAGCATTGAACTCAAAACTAAAGCCTTGGTCGCAATAATTTTGTTACGATTGAATTAACGCTACGCATGAAATACGAATAAACAAACAAAATACAAACAGATTTATGACTAGCTGTGTAGTGGCGGCAGAGCATAGACGATACATTTTGAGAGGTCACAGTTCCGATTTCCACTTAATGTAAATATTCGTATGCAGGAATATGAATATGTATTAGTCTGGGTATTTCTATGTAAAATACAAAAACAAAGATATTATTTGAATATCTTTATCCATATTTCAGAACTCATACTTCAATATTACAAACTGTACTTAGTTCAGGTACCTATAGATAGCGCTATGCAGTATATTCCAGAACATGTATTATTAAATATCATAAATTAATTCATATATTGCGAGGCATATTTTACCACCTTGCATATAAAATATTACTTTTCTATCACGTCAGAGGGCAAGACTCTTGGCGGGATTACGAAATGATTGTAGTATTCCTCGGTGGAGGCTGTCACACGTCGCGGAACTCGTCTTGATCTTTTTCACGTGCAGTGTAACGTGTTGATGACATATTGCTGAAAACCTTTGCGTTTTATTATTTACGTGTAGCCAATAAGAGAATATTGTAACTGGAAAGAGTGTGTTAAAGTATCTCGGGCATCTAGAACGAATGAGAACTCAGCAAATAACACAGTAGCTGAATCTGAAAATAATATAAAAAAGGAAATAATAATATATAATCCAAGGAAAATAATGCTTTGTGTATCCTACTATTAAATTGGTTTCGGTTTCATAGGAAAAATAATCGTAATAAAATATTGCAATCCGTCTAAGAGTTTAGTTGCAGTAGTATGAACTTATGGTTTCGTGACGGCGCATAAATTCATACAAACATTAGTTATATATATTAGGTGTTTACAACACTTAGAAGAGTAGATTTTGTCGAACGTGCTGATACAACAATGATTTAACTCAGATATTGTAATAAATGATGCCATAAAATATGATAGAGTTGATCTAATATATAAATCTGCAATGAAATTCTGTAGTTTGGTACCTAGGTGTAAATGCGGTATAGGTAAATGGATTTTTACGGAGGGTAAGAACGTTGGGTAAAGAATAAACCTAAGACCCCAACCTTATAGGAACCTGGGACATAGGTGGTTCCCCAGCTCCATAGGTATAGAGGGAACGTAATGTTGTGTAGTTTAAGTCGATACGAGTTCCAAATACAAACAGCCCTCATCATTAGCTTTATGTGGTGAAACCCGATGAAGTTATTTACAAGCACAAAAACGGTGTGAAAGAAGTTAATAAATATAACTGTAACCAATTCTAGTATAGTAGATTTTATACACATATTTTCTTAATCTTCAGACATTTATCCACGAAGAAATTTTCTTTTGAATATAACTGGGCCACTTAAATTATTTCTAATTAGGGATTTAGTTAATCTGGTCGTCAACATACAAACGAGTAAGCTTATGTTTGAAGATATAGGACTTTTTCCCAGATGATTTTATATTTTACGTAATACGTGATCAATACCATCTCTTTGAAACTGCCGTAAATACAATTGTTTCTTCGGTAGTTTTTGTACGTGCACGTCCTGCTTTCTACGCCATACAGCATAGTGGTCTAAACTTAATTATACAAGTTAGGAGTTAGAGATAATTATGCTACTTGGAAATGTATAGTGATCTACTGAGAACTTCAAACCAACCAGAACCAAACCAACTCCACCTACACCTTCTGAGAGCAAGTAATACTCGAGGAGTCGGCGGAACGGGTTCGGAGAAGACTTCGAGCCCGCCCATGAGCTCGGGCTTGGGGGTGACGGGTAGCCGCCTGTCCCCTAGCAGAAGCAAGCCGCTGTGGCGGTGCAAAAGTGCGCCTCCCCAAATTCGGGGGCTAGACTGGGACACCATGGTCCCTACATCTGAAGGCGGTTATCTCGAAAGAGATCGCTGGGGTCTGCCGGGGTGCGAGGGATATGTTAGTTACTATCTCACCTCCCGCAACTAAGGACCCAAAGACGGCGTGCGTTTTAGTCGGTTCGAGTCCGACATAACCTACCCAACCTGTTCTGGCGGGGATTATTTGCACTATAAAAAAAACTTCACCAATAACATGTCAAATGGCGGACGAAGGACGGTCGATCACGAGCATTTCTCTCAGTGTTATGTAGGCGGTCAAACCGTAGTTACTACCATAAAAGCCATGTAGACATTTATAAACTGAAAATCTGTAGGTTTTAACGTAAATGTTTTGGATGCAACAACGCTAAAAAAACCCAGAGAATTATAAAAGTTAGTAGTTTGGATTAATAAATAAGTCCAACATTAACTAAATTAGTACATATTTTTGAATGACAGAATTTCCCCGTGAAGGGCGTGCTTGTGCGTTTCAACGTTTGTATTACTTCAACGCACAGTTGTAAGTTGTAATGGTATGTATGAAAACACACGGGTGGAAAAATATATATTTTTATTTCAGAAAAATATATATTTATATTTATTAAGAAAAGTATAATTTTTTTTGTAATTTCGTAAAAAAATCATTATTGTTTTAGAGTATTATATGTTATTATTATTACCTATATGATTTATACAACCTGGTAACGTTAGTTTTGTATAACATAAGCTAGCTATTAGATTGTGGTTTTAAATACGAGAGAATAAACAGTTCACCACGAAATTTGTAGGGGTAATAGATACATGGATGAACTAGATGCGCGGCGCGTGTTGGCAATTAGATACCGTGCGAAAAAACAAGAAAATTGAGAATTATCTTACCAGAGATGAGCGACAAAAAGCCCCTTAATATCCAAGCCCATGTCTTGATCAGCTACCTGATCATATCTTTATGTCACATGTAAGAAAATGAACTATTTGAAGTTACTTCTTTTATTAAAATAGCTTCTTGCACCCGATATTTATATACCGATTATTCTGCTTACTGCTTTTTGTTGCTCTCCTGTTATATCGGTCCACGGTTCTGGATCACCACGCACAGCCGACGATCACGGAAGGCAACTCACGTAGACAGGGCTCTTCCAACGGTGCGTATCGGTCTGTGCAGATCTTTTAATAACTTCATTTCCAAATGAAAAGTTTCAATTTCCAAAGTGAAAGAGAACGTGTCGTCGCTGCAGCCGCGGCTGTGGTATTTTACAATTAGCAAATTATGCGATCTAGTAAAAGAAAAAGAAAGCACATCGCTGGTGGATATCAGCATACCACAAAAGTATTTTAACGTAAGTGCACATAGACATTATGTATATCTTAAATAATCTATTTTCTGTTCTGTCACCCATAGCAGTAGAAAATTAACAAATGAATGTAAAATATTCCCTATTCTGTGATTTCGCGTTCGGTTCGCGCCGCACCACACCTTTGAAGTTACCCCCTCGCGACGGATATCGCAGACCGTGGGAATCTGCTTTAACAGTTCTTCAATATTATTGGATAAAAGAGGTAAAAATCTTCCTTAGTGTATTATGTCACCGGTTCCGAAAAACTACTTTTGATTTTGTTTTTTTTTTGCCTATGTTTAAAAGTCTGTCGGTAATTATCACCAATGGAAACTAGATATACGAATATTATAAAATGATTTGTATATTTGTCTGCACCTAATAAATAAATTCAAAAACTACGGAACTGATTCCTGAAATAATTTACCATTGGGATGCTACATTATCCATGAGTAATACGGGCTATTTTTTATCCCGATATTCCCACGGGATCAGGACTTTCACAAGTGAAACCGTGGCATGATGCTGGTTAAATTATTATTTTTTAATAATATTCTGGAAAACATACATAAAACAATAGCACTCGGACTTGAAGAAAGAGGGCAATGTTTTTATGTATTTATTATCCTGTAATTTGAACCCCGTGCTGGCATAAGTTACGCGTGGCTGATACCATAACATGTTCACTCTTATTCAAGCTGTATTTGTAATTTTTAAATAAATACAGTTTCTGTGATATCTTAGTGAATACGGTTTGTCTTAGGAGTTATATAGAAGTAGGGTTTTACTGGCCTATTGGATAATTCTCTTACAGATATTCAAAGAAAAAAAAGTAGATATAATGTACTATAAAGTCTCCAGAGTCATCAGCACAGTTCGTGCAATAATTGAAAAGCTATATACGAGTAACTATGATATACTAGCTGTTTTTTATTCGGTTTAATTTCCTTGGTCAATAAAAAAAGAAAAAATGTTAGCCATGACTGTTATCGAGGTGAGTACTTCCCGAAAATTTAATACTCAATCCTATTGGATTATAAACCATTCTAATTTCTTTTCCAAACAAATGTGGTATTGATTATATTTATATTGTTAGCATCTATCTGAGCGCGAAATTTCAGTCGACTTCATCCAGATTTCTTTGAGTAATAGCTTGTTAGCTAACATTTTAATGTGAAGTAAAGCCAAGTGACGTTATGATAATTATACCTAGTTCTATATACATGGGCTGTCGGAAGTTTTCTTGTTCTCGAAGCAAACTTGTTTGGCCTCCGTCTCTAGGCAACATGAAGTGCCCTGACGCACCTGTAATGTAAGGGGACTATTTGCATTTCCTATAGGACACGACTTATTACCCCTATGTTTTCACACTTAGAATGTCATGTAAGCAATCGATTTGGTAGGAGCACGTGCGTCGGCCGGTCGCCAAATATCGATCGTTCCGCCCCACACGCTGCTAATTAGTCCAAATTTTTATTTTGTTATATTATATTTTTATTAGTCTCACTACACAGCCTCGCATGCTAACGAAATTGTAACTTGTAATGTTGATAATAGCATAACCCATCGAATGACTTCCATGGTGCATTGGTATTGTGGGTAGTCGATTAGAAGTGTTCCGGATCGATTAATTCAATAATAATACATATTACAATACGTTACCTATAATTAAAGAGGAAAGATTTGTATATTGAATGTTTGGAACAAATAAATACAAATCTATGGAACCTATTGTTATCTAGACTGAGACGGGTTCCCCCTCGTTACGATTCAGGCATATATTTTCACTTCCATATTCCCACAATTTACCTCATTATTTTGAGAGTAACACCAAAGTATAGGTAAGGAAAGGTGGTTAAGGTAACACTATATAGTTTGGAATTATTCCGAAAATAAAGGTACTTGAGTCGCATACTGATATTATAACAATATTGTGTTCGGTTTTGATCATCTCATTAGTGAGAGAGGCATAATCATGGCAAAACGAAGTTGTAATATAATCGGACTTTGCAGTTTGCAAACAGTACTTACATGAATATTTTATGTTTATTGAATTTGAAAATTATATTATGAAGTTTCATTTGATGTATCTCTTGATGAAATTAATCAAACCAATATTGGACATAATAGAAGTTTGTTAAATATCCAAACGATGATGTGATGTTATTTTGCATAGGTACTGATAGTTTAAATACTGAGTTGATACGTGATAATTTTATAAATATAGCTAATTTAAAACCACGTAGAAAGAAATTGTGGGTAAATGATATTTTTATTACCTATATCCATTGTAATTTTTTTAATGAATAAAAAAAATATTTGGTTGTCAAAATTTTTGTACAATCACGAATAAATAATAGTACTGGAATAGTATGTTCGTCATTAGACTTTGATTGAGACATGGATTTGCAACGAAATTATGGCAAGCTTGTAATGGTGGCCAAACACGTTCAAATCTGTATGCGCAAATTTAGGCAATTAAAATTTAATCAAATAAATTGAAACGTGTGTTGGAAGATACTTGTGTAAATTCCACAATGTGTGCATTTGCACAAGCCTAGGTTCCGCAGTTATAATTGAACGGCCACCATAAGACAAAAACTGGGAATGAAATCTCTCGGCTACTCATTCCTAATTAATCAGCGCTACTCACAATCTCAGTTGGGGTCAATTTTAATTTTAACTACGAAACGGTTGAATTTTAATATTTTTGTGAAACGAATGCCATCTGACTCACCTGAACTTTGCAACCCTCTGGCGATATCAAAGTTCTGTAGTTAGACAACGTTATTGGACTTTTAGATCTCAACTACCTGTAACAAATGCTACAATTTTTTTGTATACCTACCAGGATCTATTTAGCCGAACGACACTCATGCTCACACAAGAATCTTAATGTACCAAGGAGGTGTCTGAATGGTCACCCATTCTCGACTCAGTAATGCTTAACCTTGCCTTAATTAGTTACGAGTAACCTATTCACCTCTTAGTCACAAGTAGATTATTGTATATTCTTTAAATATAACTAAGTTAACTAATATTTTAGAGTAAAAAATGCACTACTAGACTTATACTGAACTAGAGTTTTTTTTTTCTTTTTTATACTACCTAGGTGGCAGACAAGCACACGGCCCTTTTACTTTTTTTACGTTTTTTTACGTTTACTACTAAGTCTTTAGTTTCAACTAACCTTTAAACAGTACCTCTTCCGTACACATCTATTATTATTATAACGATGACGGTCAAGATAATCACGTTACCAGTGTTCGCTAATAATGTTGTCGTATAACACAATATAGGTATTTACAAAGCTAGTATTACACTAGCGTGCTCCAAACGGAAGAGCGGAGGAAGTGACGATTAGATTCGTTGAGCCATTTTCCGTCGATAATCGTTGGCGACAAGCCACTAATGACGTACCGACTAATAGCTACTTATTTCAGATTCTTAACGAGCTTTAACATTCTACAATTGTGTTTTAATGACACATTTATAAATGCTTTAAAGTTCTCCGCCTTAGTTCAAATTTTATAGGTATATTAACGGAACCGGAAAACGTGATTTTACCATCAAAATTATCTAAACAAAACGAAGGTTAGCATAAAAGTACTGAAAGAAATATATCAAAAGATGATTTAAATATGAATGACGGTTAAATATATTATATAAATATATTTAAATCAGAATAAATTTAAAACCCGTAGATTATAAGTGGAATACCTCTAATCAACTGCTGTCATAAGCATAAATATTATACGTACGTATAATAGCATAAGCATAGGTATTGGGAATTTTCTCACTCCAATGACATGTCCATGGGTCCATCTTAAGTAAGAATAAAATATTGATACGGATTTATGTCGACAATGATATCTCAATAGACGGAGCGCACTGCGAGGTATTTGGGCGTAATTTATTTATCCACTGAATTGTAACATTGTACTGTGTCGATAGGCCTTCGAAACATTTCATTTGAATAGGGTAAGATTACAAGCGACGTTTTTCTTCTCCAAAGAAATAGAGTGAAATGTGTCTGTGATACTTTTATTGCTTGAGTTAACTACGACAACAAAGCGTGTAATCGAGCGTCAGACTGCTAATAAGAAGTGGCAAGTTTGATTCCCACTCCTTGTAAATATTTATATACCTATGTTGAATATATATTTGTATTGGTCTAGGTTTTTATGTGCAATATGTGTGCGTATTAACAAGAACAAAGGTTTGTACATTATGTTTACACGCACACTAGAACCATGTAACAATCTATGTTAAGTTTGGGTCTAGAAAGATTAGCGCTATCTACCTAATATTATCATCATTTTTAGTTATAGAAAAATTTTATACATTAAATATTAATCGTCCCTAGTCGTATATTTACTTATTCACGATTTTACTCCAAAAACATTTATCACATAATATCAACTCGTCAACGATGCGAATCCACAAAGTAGTTTGTTTGTTTTCCATTTTAGCTGACAGCTTTCATTTAACTATACTTTTTGAAATAAACTGCAATTTGAAGTGAACAATGGTACAGCCCGTCAAGTCAAGAGTATGGAGACTTTGTAGACAATTGAATCTGTTAGACCACAATACGCGTTCAAGTGGCGAGAAGCCATAGAAATTTTTAAACCGTGCGAGAAGCGCTTTTGTGAGTCGCGAGTGGGTGCAGTTCGTGGTTTAAACGTAATATAGTTTCATACCCGTTTCATTATATGAAAATGAAAGTCTCACGCATCTAGATATACAATTGCATTTGATACATTTGGCAATATGTAGTGTGATGCTTAATTTGTGCGATATTCTTATGCTGTTAAAAGAGACAACTTACCGCGATTTTCGTCTGAGTTTCTTTGAACAATAAATGTTAAAATTACATAATATTCAACTTTTTTCACCGTCAATTTTGTATATCATAACTTGTTCTTTTGATAAAATAATAATATTATATTTATTTTCAAAATAGAATTCTTTTTTGTTCTGTTTATAGATAAAAAATACTGGTCGTGTCTCGTCGTGTACTGGACGAGTAAAACTTTATAAATTGAAGTGCTTTAACCACGATGACTTTTTTATGAAGAATTGAAGTTTAACTATATGCATACTCATCCTGCACTTTGCAATGTTTAGAAGTTAATAATTAAATAGTAATATGTAGGTTATTTAGTACTAGATACATACTTAGTAAGTAAGTAATGCTAGTTATATCTTGTTAGTTTTATAGGTTTTAAATAGAGTAGACATGCCAGTTTCTTAATATCTGTTATGTATAAAAAAATTGGCATGTAACCTATAAGTGATCTATCTATATGCTTACATGAACCACACAAATTGTTACTACCTATATCCGTTAAAGACTTTGAAAATAATTTCAGGCTACATACTAAAATAGATTCCTGTAGATAACAGGAACGGATTTAATAAAACATGATCTCAAAATCTTAAATTCTCGAATCTCAGACACTGAATCTCGGATCCCACGGGAGCGGCGTCATGGAATCCTAGTGTCCGGAGGGACAAAATATAGAGCATTCAAAAGAGCGCCCTATAAAATGACAGCTATTACGTGTTTATTTATCCAGTTAGTCTATAACACAAATCATTCAAGCTCTGCACTAGTAGATAAGCATTGAATTATGCGTGGGTATGATGGAATACGTCCACAATTTATCATGGCGTTGACATTGTTAGTCTGCTCACCATGTTTACGTCGCCGCGTCGGCTCAGTGACAGCCCTTGTAAAAGACATCTGGCACGGAAAGGTACATTTCTTTGTTAAATTCACCCGCAACTACTTTTAAAAACTACTTCAAGGTTTAAAATGCGTGGATTTTCAAATGAAAACTAGCCATTTTCTTAGGTAACGTATTAAAATAAAAGATAAGATTCCAAATAATTGCTTTCATTACCTACCAGTAAACAACTATATTTACTTGTATATAAGGATTGTTATTTACTATGTACATAAGGTTATTCCATTACGGTTGCCTTTGTAGTATCAAATACAGATGGTAATTTGTAACTGTAGCATTTAATTCGCCTCCTAATAATTATTCTGTAATAACAACTCAGTAAATTAATAAATTGGTTTCTCCCGTTCCATGTTGGTAAAAGTAATTAAATTAAGCTTCGTTCTAGTTCTCTGAAATATTCAGCTAGGTTAAAATAAAAAATACCTAGGTGGGTCGTATGGTACACACACAATTTGTCATAGAAAATACTTATCTAATAATGTTCGCAATAATAAGGAATCTCTTGAAGATAATGAACAAAAAAATTAAAAGTTGGTACCTACTCGCTTTCGGACAAATTTCAGGTGAGAGTGTTGCTCAGCTATAACTAAACTTACCATTACAGAAGTGTTGAACTTACCTGTAAACATAAAGAAACCATTAGATTCTATGTTAAGAAGTAATTACTATGAAAAAAAATTGATACGTACGTAGGTTTTAGGGTACCTATACATTAACTTTAATCTATCTACTCTACTCTAATCTTACCTGCAAGCTGGTACACACTTGCTGATGAATGGACAAGGCTCAGGTGGGGGCCTTTTATCAGGTTGGACGGCAGACACTTAAATACCGAGAAAAATCCTTCATGTACAACCTTTAGGAGCAATTAGTAATGGCGTCCAGAACACGATAATGAATTTACGAATGCCAAATTATTACAATAACAAGTACTTTAGTTTAAATTATTGAAATCATATGTTAGAATAAAAATAAAATTTATTGAATTTGAAAATTATATTATGAAGTTTCATTTGATGTATCTCTTGATGAAATTAATCAAACCAATATTGGACATAATAGAAGTTTGTTAAATATCCAAACGATGATGTGATGTTATTTTGCATAGGTACTGATAGTTTAAATACTGAGTTGATACGTGATAATTTTATAAATATAGCTAATTTAAAACCACGTAGAAAGAAATTGTGGGTAAATGATATTTTTATTACCTATATCCATTGTAATTTTTTTAATGAATAAAAAAAATATTTGGTTGTCAAAATTTTTGTACAATCACGAATAAATAATAGTACTGGAATAGTATGTTCGTCATTAGACTTTGATTGAGACATGGATTTGCAACGAAATTATGGCAAGCTTGTAATGGTGGCCAAACACGTTCAAATCTGTATGCGCAAATTTAGGCTTGTACAAATAAATTGAAACGTGTGTTGGAAGATACTTGTGTAAATTCCACAATGTGTGCATTTGCACAAGCCTAGGTTCCGCAGTTATAATTGAACGGCCACCATAAGACAAAAACTGGGAATGAAATCTCTCGGCTACTCATTCCTAATTAATCAGCGCTACTCACAATCTCAGTTGGGGTCAATTTTAATTTTAACTACGAAACGGTTGAATTTTAATATTTTTGTGAAACGAATGCCATCTGACTCACCTGAACTTTGCAACCCTCTGGCGATAATAAAGTTCTGTAGTTAGACAACGTTATTGGACTTTTAGATCTCAACTACCTGTAACAAATGCT
Organism: Pelosia muscerda; assembly: GCA_963691645.1. Classification (NCBI taxonomy): domain Eukaryota; kingdom Metazoa; phylum Arthropoda; class Insecta; order Lepidoptera; family Erebidae; genus Pelosia; species Pelosia muscerda. The sequence goes on along the minus strand of OY829098.1, from coordinate 20,885,580 downwards.
ACAATTTTTTTGTATACCTACCAGGATCTATTTAGCCGAACGACACTCATGCTCACACAAGAATCTTAATGTACCAAGGAGGTGTCTGAATGGTCACCCATTCTCGACTCAGTAATGCTTAACCTTGCCTTAATTAGTTACGAGTAACCTATTCACCTCTTAGTCACAAGTAGATTATTGTATATTCTTTAAATATAACTAAGTTAACTAATATTTTAGAGTAAAAAATGCACTACTAGACTTATACTGAACTAGAGTTTTTTTTTCTTTTTTATACTACCTAGGTGGCAGACAAGCACACGGCCCTTTTACTTTTTTTTTACGTTTTTTTACGTTTACTACTAAGTCTTTAGTTTCAACTAACCTTTAAACTCTTCCGTACACATCTATTATTATTATAACGATGACGGTCAAGATAATCACGTTACCAGTGTTCGCTAATAATGTTGTCGTATAACACAATATAGGTATTTACAAAGCTAGTATTACACTAGCGTGCTTCAAACGGAAGAGCGGAGGAAGTGACGATTAGATTCGTTGAGCCATTTTCCGTCGATAATCGTTGGCGACAAGCCACTAATGACGTACCGACTAATAGCTACTTATTTCAGATTCTTAACGAGCTTTAACATTCTACAATTGTGTTTAATGACACATTTATAAATGCTTTAAAGTTCTCCGCCTTAGTTCAAATTTTATAGGTATATTAACGGAACCGGAAAACGTGATTTTACCATCAAAATTATCTAAACAAAACGAAGGTTAACATAAACGTACTGAAAGAAATATGTAAAAAGATGATTTAAATTTGAATGATGGTTAAATATATTATATAAATATATTTAAATCAGAATAAATTTAAAACCCGTAGATTATAAGTGGAATACTCTAATCAACTGCTGCCATAAGCATTAATAATATACGTACGTATAAAAATATCATAAGCATAAGCATAGGTATTGGGAATTTTCTCACTCCAATGACATGTCCATGGGTCCATCTTAAGTAAGAATAAAATATTGATACGGATTTATGTCGACAATGATATCTCAATAGACGGAGCGCACTGCGAGGTATTTGGGCGTAATTTATTTATCCACTGAATTGTAACATTGTACTGTGTCGATAGGCCTTCGAAACATTTCATTTGAATAGGGTAAGATTACAAGCGACGTTTTTCTTCTCCAAAGAAATAGAGTGAAATGTGTCTGTGATACTTTTATTGCTTGAGTTAACTACGACAACAAAGCGTGTAATCGAGCGTCAGACTGCTAATAAGAAGTGGCAAGTTTGATTCCCACTCCTTGTAAATATTTATATACCTATGTTGAATATATATTTGTATTGGTCTAGGTTTTTTATGTGCAATATGTGTGCGTATTAACAAGAACAAAGGTTAGTACATTATGTTTACACGCACACTAGAACCATGTAACAATCTATGTTAAGTTTGGGTCTAGAAAGATTGGCCCTAACTACCTAATATTATCATCATTTTTAGTTATAGAAAAATTATGTACATTAAATATTAATCGTCCCTAGTCGTATATTTACTTATTCACGATTTTACTCCAAAAACATTTATCACATAATATCAACTCGTGAACGATGCGAATCCACAAAGTAGTTTGTTTGTTTTCCATTTTAGCTGACAGCTTTCATTTAACTATACTTTTTGAAATAAACTGCAATTTGAAGTGAACAATGTTACAGCCCGGCAAGTCAAGAGTATGGAGACTTTGTAGACAATTGAATCTGTTAGACCACAATACGCGTTCAAGTGGCGAGAAGCCATAGAAATTTTTAAACCGTGCGAGAAGCGCTTTGTGAGTCGCGAGTGGGTGCAGTTCGTGGTTTAAACGTAATATAGTTTCGTAATACCCGTTTCATAATATGATAATGGAAGTCTTACGCATCTAGATATACAATTGCATTTGATACATTTGGCAATATGTAGTGCGATGCTTAATATGTGCGATATTCTTGTGCTGTTAAAAGAGACAACTTACCGCGATTTTCGTCTGAGTTTCTTTGAACAATAAATGTTAAAATTACATAATATTTTACTTTTTTCACCTTCAATTTCGTATATCATAACTTGTTCTTTTGATAAAATATTAATATTTGTTTTTTTCAAAATAGAATTCTTTTTTATTTTGTTTATAGATTAAAAATACTGGTCGTGTCTTGTCGTGTACTGGACGAGTAAAACTTTATAAATTGAAGTGCATTAACCACGATGACTTTTTTATGAAGAATTGAAGTTTAACTATATGCATACTCATCCTGCACTTTGCAATGTTTAGAAGTCAATAATTAAATAGTAATATGTAGGGTACTAGATACATATTTAGTAAGTAAGTCATGATAGTTATATCTTGATAGTTTTATAGGATTTAAATAGAGTAGACATGCCAGTTTCTTAATATCTGTTATGTATAAAAAAATTGGCATGTAACCTATAAGTGATCTATCTATAGGTATGCTTACATGAACCACACAAATTGTTACTACCTATATCCGTTAAAGACTTTGAAAATAATTTCGGGCTACATACTAAAATAGATTCCTGTGGATAACAGGAATGGATTTAGTAAAACATGATCTCAAAATCTTAAATTCTGGAATCTCAGACACTGAATCTCGGATCCCACGGGAGCGGCGTCATGGAATCCTAGTGTCCGGAGGGACAAAACATAGAGCATTCAAAAGAGCGCCCTATAAAATGACAGCTATTACGTGTTTATTTATCCAGCTACTCTATAACACAAATCATTCAAGCTCTGCACTAGTAGATAAGCATTGAATTATGCGTGGGTATGATGGAATACGTCCACAATTTATCATGGCGTTGACATTGTTAGTCTGCTCACCATGTTTACGTCGCCGCGTCGGCTCAGTGACAGCCCTTGTAAAAGACATCTGGCACGGAAAGGTACATTTCTTTGTTAAATTCACCCGCAACTACTTTTAAAAACTACTTCAAGGTTTAAAATGCGTGGATTTTCAAATGAAAACTAGCCATTTTCTTAGGTAACGTATTAAAATAAAAGATAAGATTCCAAATAATTGCTTTCATTACCTACCAGTAAACAACTATATTTACTTGTATATAAGGATTGTTATTTACTATGTACATAAGGTTATTCCATTACGGTTGCCTTTGTAGTATCAAATACAGATGGTAATTTGTAACTGTAGCATTTAATTCGCCTCCTAATAATTATTCTGTAATAACAACTCAGTAAATTAATAAATTGGTTTCTCCCGTTCCATGTTGGTAAAAGTAATTAAATTAAGCTTCGTTCTAGTTCTCTGAAATATTCAGCTAGTTAAAATAAAAAATACCTAGGTGGGTCGTATGGTACACACACAATTTGTCATAGAAAATACTTATCTAATAATGTTCGCAATAATAAGGAATCTCTTGAAGATAATGAACAAAAAAATTAAAAGTTGGTACCTACTCGCTTTCGGACAAATTTCAGGTGAGAGTGTTGCTCAGCTATAACTAAACTTACCATTACAGAAGTGTTGAACTTACCTGTAAACATAAAGAAACCATTAGATTCTATGTTAAGAAGTAATTACTATGAAAAAAAATTGATACGTACGTAGGTTTTAGGGTACCTATACATTAACTTTAATCTATCTACTCTACTCTAATCTTACCTGCAAGCTGGTACACACTTGCTGATGAATGGACAAGGCTCAGGTGGGGGCCTTTTATCAGGTTGGACGGCAGACACTTAAATACCGAGAAAAATCTTTCATGTACAACCTTTAGGAGCAATTAGTAATGGCGTCCAGAACACGATAATGAATTTACGAATGCCAAATTATTACAATAACAAGTACTTTAGTTTAAATTATTGAAATCATATGTTAGAATAAAAATAAAACAGCTTTTTTTGTTGATAAATCCGTTACTAATAGATTGAAACTGATGTCGAATTTCGGTACCTTTCCATTCGGTAATACAGTGGTAGTATTCAGAGCCAAAAGTTGGGATATCAGCGTGGGTAACTGGGTATCCAATCACTTAAGTAAGTGCTCGGAGGGACGAACCGTCGGAGTGGGACACCCTTCAGGCTGTTGACACTTTATGTGACATTGGGTGTGACGTGCGACACATTGTGTCATTAGATGTGGTTACATTTGTTTTTTATTAGGCGATTAGAAATAACTTTTCAATTCTTTGGAATATTCTATTGATATAATGATGTTCGATGTGTCTAGCATTTCTAATGGGTAACCCGTTCTTGTTTTTCGCAAAATCCCCACTGATACCACCTCTGCCAAAATCGGTGGAGGTGATTATGTCTGATTAGATCCGACTAAAACATACGCCGTCTATGAGTCCTTGATTGCCGAAGGTGAGATCTCTGGTACTCCGGCAGATACTCGTCCTCGACATCTCTTTTGACTTGACCCCTTTCCCTAATGTCTATGTCTATCTAACCCCGTCGCCTGATATGTAACAATGGCTTAGTGGTAGGATGTAGGATTCGAATATTTTACACTACGGATGTGAAGCGAGGAACCCACTCTTAAAAGAATCAATCTTAACTGTTTTATTAAATTAAATTTGGAATACAGCACCTAATTATATTGAAATACATAAAAAGTTCTGACTAGGCAGGTAGAAATATATTTTATTTTGTAATAATAATAAGTAAAACTATTTTATTTTGTCCCTACGCTTATCACTACTCATAGGTACTCGGTCCATTTCTTTTTTCCTTTTTGACAGCTTACGCAATGAATTAGTTTTTATTTTCGGAATAATGTCCTACAGTAATGTCGTACTTTATTGACCGGTAATGCCCACTTAGTGGAGTGCCTCAAACAGACACAGAGTAGAAGAGGCATTGAAATAAGATAAATCAATAAATTGTCTTCATTTCGATAATTTGTAAATGTTTAATTTTTTTTTCAACCGCTCTGTCTTATGTTGTTGTCGTTCTGTACTCTGTGTATGCATGCGTTAGTAAAATTGAAATTTAATCTACGCCCAGTTTAGTTTAGTTTAAATTTGTTAGTGCCTGTCTGTGCCCTTATAGCTTATATTATTAACATATATAAATAGTATCATTTTATTGTCAATCAATCAATTAGCCACTGATCCCTATCTTCCGCCCTCCGCATCCGATCCGTCCCAGCCATCTTTCTCAGGTCATCAGTCCATCTAGCTAGGGGGTGTCCTACCTTCCGTTTGCCTTCTCGCGGTCTCCACCCAAGGACTCCACCTCGTTTGCTCCAAAGGCCAACTTTAGCTTAATTATTCTGCGAGCTATGTCGGTTACTTTAGTGCTTTGTCGGATGACCTCATTGAGAATTTTATCCTTCAAAGAGCCTCCAAGCATAGCTCGCTCCATGGCTCACTGCGCTAATTTCAATTGGTGGACTTACCCAGTAGGATTGACGGTATCCATCGACGGTCCATCATCATTTTATTGATTTATTATGTATTTTACAGGTATTAAAAACACCTGAATTCTAAAAATAAGTCGGTAATTATTTCGAATCGAATCGGTAACGTGCAAGTGCATCACTAATTTCGAATTTTCTCAAACTGTCAAAAAGAACATAAACGAATGAACAGAGTTATACCAGAGCCACTTATATAAAATAAGAAAAAGAAGAAGAGTTATACGTATCAAACCCCACTCATCATTCTCTGAACCTGTTCCCAACTCAGTTGGGGTCAGCTTTCCAGTCCAACTGTGATGCGGCTGAACTTCGATATTTTACGTGAAGCGACTGCCATCTGACCTCCACAACCAATGATCCAATGACCAATATCGAAGTTCCAAGTTAGACTGGTTGGACTTTTGAGGACTCCAACTACCCGTAACGACTACCATAATAGATGTTAGTATGGCAACGTATCAAACCCTACTACGCCGTAAAATATCTAAACAATAGCTTTGTATTTAGCTTTAGCTTTATTGCAACTCACATTATATACGGATAAATCAGTATCTTACAATTAAATAAGTTGACATTTGGGTATTTATAGCTACACTAACGAGAGGTACGAACTAATGATGCAAAGATCACTAAGTTGTTCGGAGTTCAACTGTTTTAGTCAAGTTGTAAAAGAAAGTGCCCAGGGGCCGATACACCACCTACTGAACGTGAGGCTCGGACGTTGGCGTTCGTCCCAGGGTTTGGAGGACAGACGCGGTAGGTGCTTCCGCCAAGCCAAGCCAAAAGCCAACATTAGTCGAATTAAGAAGATTCGAAGGCGAAAACTTCAGGTGCAACCTGGAAAAACGTAAGAATGAAGAAGAAGCTAAATCCAACCAACCAGGACAAGCGCTGTGATGATGATGAACGTAGATTTTAATTAATTGTTATATTGTTATTGTTCCTCACCTAGTAGGGCCTTGGTTATATAGTGGACCTAGGTAGCTAATTGGACAGTAAACATTAATATCAAAAAATTAACCTTCCTAAGTTTATGAACACTAAGTACCTACAACACATATCAAACATAAATGTAATGGTCTGCAACCAGTGACTACGTAAGTATATAGGGAATTTTTTTGTCAATTACAAGATAATGTATACAATTCGGGGTTACCTAATCTCTTTATGCAATGCTGATCATAATAAATGCGTAATATTATTATTATTAGTGCGAAATAATTGAATAAATAAGAAGAAATAATTTGTGTAGTTTTGAAAATATCTAGGTTTTATATAGTTTGGCAAATAATACGAAAACTGTGGACACTGAATCAGTCGATATTATTGCTGCATACTACACTATTAGCGCTATCTAGTAGCCAATAGCGGAGGTATAAAGCATAGAACATTAAAGTGCAGCAATATAGATGGCGCTACCCGCAACGTATGGCGTTAAGTAGCGCTGAAACCAAACCAAACCTACGCCGATTTTCAAACTGGTCTGCATCACGGATCGGAGCAAATCTGCGTCATCGAACAGATTTATCCGCCAACACGCGCGGGGCTGTGGTTTGGTGTAGTCCGAGAGCTAATTACACATTTTTTGATAGGAATATAAAAATATAAAAAAAAATAATTGAAGTAAAATATCATGATATAACGAAAATTAAAAGTCATTTAAGGTACAATAAAATCATTTTTGTATTTTTTTGTAAGCTTTGAAGTCAGTTTTTTTTATTATTATTTTAGATACCTAATGTATTTTTCCCTCCGGACTCGTGGTCCCCCTGTGATGTTCCCCTGGGGGGACTACGAGTAAATCGCATTCGCTCGTGGTCCCTCCGATTCACTCTTGACCAATTTTAACGGATAAGAAGTAATGTGGTATGTTACTGGCAGACTTCTTAAACTTTTCCCCCCGGACTCGTGGTTCTCCTTGTCAGTTCTATTTCAATAAAAGTAAAAAGATAGGTAATAAAATTAAAAACTATAGTATAATAGGTATAATTAAAAAATGCGAAATTCATCGTACTGTTTCTAGAAAATGTCCTACGGTGATTTCATTATGTACGAGTTGCATTTGTAAATCCAGTAATTCTTCATCTTTATCTATTTCTATTTTCCTTCGCGCCGTTTGAGAGTGCCAATTTTTATTTAGTGATCCATTGTTTTTTAGTTCACTTAATAATTTTGCAATGGTAACATAGTTTTTGTTGATTGACCTATTCACTAGGGAATGCCAATTTTCCATAACATTATTAGTTCTGTGTCTCTCATTAGTCACACACCACTCTTTGATGTAACTATCGTTTCTTAGCCATGTTTTTTTCATGTATTTCATAAATAATTTTAGTTTTTGATCATCTTTATTTTTACAACGCTGCTCAATATAATACCATCCTTCAGGGACCTTATCCAGTGGTAGAAGCGGTAAAACAGCACATAAACCGACTATGCGAAGGTACGGCTTTGATTTGATTCCAAGTGCCTTCGATTTTCTCCAAATGCTGTTGTTATAGTGGTAATAACATTTATTTATAACAAGGTCAGGAAAAAATTGCTTCAAAGCGTTTGATGTTGCAAACTCGAAATCAATATGAATTTTAACTGGCTTCCATTCTTTAAACCTAGTATTTAAAATATCAAATATTGCATGATATGAACTCTCTTTTTTGTCACTCATGAGAGCATAAAACATCGGAACGACATGACATGTCCCGGATGTGCTTCCAATATCTCCGTGAATAGATAATAGCTGATAAAATGGACGAGGGGTACTTTTAAAGGTTGAGTCAACAAAATATTCCTCTATTTTTGGTAGTAGGCACAATGCTTGTTCATTGCAAAATATTATAATCCTGGTTTGTTCATAAATATAATCAGCAACTAGCATTGTCCGAAATTGCACCGGTATTTCTACCTCGCATAAGCATTTAAAAACAGTTTTTTTGACCTCCATTGCATTCTTCCTACATTTATATAAACAACACTTGACATTTTCAAATTTGGGTATTTTTGTATCTAGTTTTTTATGTTTCAATGGAGTAATATATTTTTCATAGATTCTAGGCATCGGTTCAAATGACGTGGATGCTTCTTTTTTCATGCTATCCATTTTCATTGCCAGCTCATTTTTTGCGTTATCAACGACACATTCCATTTCTGACAGTGTTTTGTGTTCGACCATCCGCAAAATTTCGTCTCCCTGCATGAAAATAATTTTTGTCTGTTACGTGTTTTTGGTCCCTAAAATGCCGAACAGCGGTACAACTCGGAAGCGGCACCGCATTGCCGCTGCAATAACTAGACTTCAAAATGTAATATAAAAAAAAAATATTGCAAAAAATAATTTAATATGTTTTGTTTTTAAAATAAAATATGTTTAATAAAAAATTAAAAACCAAAAATATTAATTGTATTGTAACCAGAAGTAAATTAATAAAGTGATTATTTATTACTTTTCAGTGCAATAGTATATTCGTATGAAGTCGGTTTTTATTTTTTTAATAAAAATATTTTATACTTTTTAGTTTAAATTTGTGCCTTATGCTCAAAGTTTAAACCTTTAGGTTAGGAAATCAGACAGCCTTCGCTACCTAAACCTTTTGTCTACCAAAACTTTTATTCCTCCACTTCAAACGGTCTTCGGTATTCACGATAGATAAGACCATTGGCACGTATGTCATCACATGTAATATCAAGCCAGCACTTGAAGGGATTACCCCTATTTCCGCGGTTCAGTGGGGTCGGCATAGCTTGTCATTCGTTTCCCACGTAGGCTGCCAGCTACGCAAGACGTGGCCGTACCAGCAAAGGGGAGTTTTCTGCAGCTTGCTATGTTACGGACATGAAAACTTTCACGGATGTTGGCGTTGCTCACGCGGTCTATATAACTATAATAATTTTAATACTGATGCCATGATTAGATCAAACCTAGCAAATCATCCATCTTTCTGGAACTAACTAATGGAATTGACTTGCTCGAATTACTTACATTTAAAGTTAAAGATCCCGAACATTTTTTCTTGGACTTATTGCAACATGTCCAATTCACCGTTTTATTTTTGTAAATTTTGTGTCGGTAGTACTGATGTCCACCAAATAATAACACCGAACCATTTTTCCGCTGAAGTATTGTAACTTTTTCCTCCATAATTGTAATTAATTTATTTACTCATGCCCAACCACAACTATGTAATGTAGTTCAATAATAAGAAATTCAATACTGACAGTTGACAATTATATGTACAATAATGAAATAGATAAATATAATGAGGTTTTAATTGTGCGAAGTAGTCATCATAGACGTAGGTACTATTCTCATATTATGCACAAAAAGTAGGTACGTTAAGTGTTTATCCAATTACATACCATATGCCTTTTATGTATTAATGGTCAAGAGTGAATCAGAGGGACCACGAGCGAATGCGATTTACTCGTAGTCCCCCCAGGGGAACATCACAGGGGGACCACGAGTCCGGAGGGAAATTTTTGTATTAAAATACGTGAGTAATAAGAATGGCATCTGGTCAATTTAAAGTTTGTCTCAAATACGTACATCCGAATATCTAATGATCTATTAGCTCTCGGGCTAAAATCTCTACAAAACTATAGGCGTGATGGCAGATTTCATGCGTTTTCCCCGAATTCATACGCGGGGACGCATGTTTTCTGCATACAGGCACGTGATCTGCCACATTGTAAAGCGCCATCTGTCCTTTTATTTATACCTAAGACAAAGCAATGGTATATCGTTACGAAAATGGTTCACATTTTTCGTTCAAATTAGTGCAGGTGGCGCTGTCTAACAGGTCTCGGACTACATTTTGCCGCGACGCGCTTCTCCGCATATCACAGCGTGATGCGGAGCAGTGTGAGAGTCGCCTATTGTGGAAGTACTACTTACACATAAAATATACAGGTGGCGCTGATAGATACCTTTAAATTGAAAAATAAGGAGGGTGGTAAGTTTTTGGCTCTCAGAATAATAATAATAATATAAGAACATTCGTCATTTTGCTGAGAGCCAACTTGCAATAATATAATAAAAATATAGGTTATTTTTTATCCTTGAACTTTTTCAACTCTAAGTGACCGTGGGATGTGTGGACGTACATTATAACAAACCGTCCAAGGTAGGTGTAGCTTGCTGGTGAGGTTGGTTTTGACTCCGAAGGTCTTGACATTCACCAAGCTATTAGCTTTATACACAAAATGATGAGGATATCTATCAGGTAGCCCATGCATAAAAGCACTGGGTTGCTGGCAAGAGGATCGCCTTCGTATTGAAAAACTTAGTAGATAGTAAAACAGTATTGGGTAGGTTAGGTATTGAATGTTTTGGTAAAGGAGAAACAAATTCAATAACTCGTTTTCATCTTAGAGTAAAAGCTATAGAGTGCGAAAATTACTGACTTCTGTTGTTCCGATTGTAAGCAGTTTTTCGATACGAAGTCGAGAGATATATTAGGTTACATAATTATGAAATTGCCGTTTTGTTTGAAGAAATTGGAGGAAACCTAATTTTCAGTACTAAGATTGTTGCGTTTGTTAGGAATGACAAATCCAAATATTATGATTTTTTTGTGTATGAATAAGATAACATTTAGCAAACAGCAATTTTCATTACATTTTTGAAGCTGCCTATAATAACAAAATTTAAAAGTTACGGAGTTGTAAAATCTGGAAATCAACTTTCAAACAAAATATAAATAATGGAAATAACTATTAAAATACAGGAATAACGAACTAAATGAATCTGTAATAAAATTTCGGCAATTTCATATGTAAAGACCTACCCACCAAAACATAAATGTAAAAAAAGGAGAGCCAAGTTCAATACAAAAAATATTCTCTGCTGTGGGCTTCGCCGCAAAAAGAATGGAGATCAGAGATTGAGTGCCAAGTTCTATGCAAAATCCAAATATGTAGTTTAAGGGCTGACTTGGCTGGTTTTCCCATACGAATTATATAGCCTTCGCATGTTTTAAACCTGTTACCTTTCTATTCTTATTTTATTATTCCGAAAATTTGGCTTACTGGTATAAACTATCCATCGAACATAAGGCTCTTCCATGACTGTGTAAAAGTAGGTACTTAATAATAATTCGTATGGTAAAACCAGCCAAGTCAGCCCTTAAACTACATATTTGGATTTTGCATAGAACTTGGCACTCAATCTCTGATCTCCATTCTTTTTGCGGCGAAGCCCACAGCAGAGAATATTTTTTGTATTGAACTTGGCTCTCCTTTTTTTACATTTATGTTTTGGTGGGATAATAATTAATGTCACTAGATCCAGTAGATACATTGGCGTTAATACCGCTAACAATTTCCATTGTCATGACAACGATCGGGTAAGATTTACTAGAGAAAGACAGCATTAAAAAGACAGTTACAGTTAGAGAGGAACGCCCGTATTACATTTGTGGTAGGAGGAGGTGAGACAGACATAAGAATCTTTTGTGGCCCTATCTCCGTTTGGGTACCCAACAAGTCACTGTAAGTGTAAGTAAACTGACACATAGTATCTGAATAAAATAAATATCTTAGGCACCCAGGTGAATTGCAATAGCTTGAGTAGGTGACAGAGACTTTTGATGAGTCGTTTAAATTAAGCAGCAGGGGTTGAGAAGGAGAGGAGTAGAAGTGGAAATGGGGAAAAGGCAAAATGGGGAAGTTCGGAAAATGGTGAATTATGGAAGTGGAAAACAGGGCAGGTTGGGGGTGGAAAAATGAGGAAAATGGGAAAGGGGAAATATCTGTTTCCAGAAAATCCGGGAAAAGGGGGAGAATGCGATATGAAGAAATAGAGAATAAATGGAATGTAGAGAAGGGGAGAAGTATCTAGTATAGAGAGGCAGAGTCGTACAACGTGATAATCGACATCCACGCGGGTGGAGCCGCGTGCAACAGCTACTATGTAATAAAAGATATACGGTACCACATTTACATATCTCTTTTGTCGACTGTACATTACATGTTTATCTATTTTGTATAATTATGATTTATCTTCAATTTTTCGTATGTCTTTGGTGGAACAATGCCCTACTCGTATATTATACTTATATATGCTTTGTAATAATTTCAGTACTAAATGACAGGAATGACGTCTGAATGAACAAAGAGACGCGTAACATAAGAAACTTTATATGATTCTGCCATTTTTATTGTACTTAATGGGGAATACAAGTATTGAATTTTTGCCGAATACAAACAACTACTTAAATTAAAAACACTACCAGGAGTAGAATCACTGAGTTGACAAAAAAGCAGATATGTAGTAAGATGATCTTAAAAGGAATTTGATTACAAGAGATGGCTATATTTACTTAGTTACTTAATCATAATAACGTAAAGCAAACGACTTGTTCATCAAGCTGAAATCCACGAACTGAAAAATGAAATTTGCAAAATGTATTTCAACAATAAAGTAAATGTCTGTGAGAAGAAAACTTTTGAAATTCTACTTCGAAGCGGGAAATAAGGGTGAAATGTATTTTCACTGTTATCCCAAGGGCCTTGACGAGTGGTGTATGTCTAGAACCATCTCGTTCGATATTATATGCTTCTATGCAAAAGTACGAGTATATGTCATGTTGGTCTGATTGTTTGATTTGCGTTGTCGTCCACTATTTTAAACCTGACGAGAATAATAGACTTAACTTTCATCCTTTTTGTTGTGCACAGAATCGTTTTCAACTTTTGTCACGTTTCAAAATATTTAGTTTTTCTATTGGAGTGACAAGAATGTTAATCGTAATAGATACAGTGGGTATAATGTGTAAACCAGAAGGTGTAAAATATTTGGACGTAAGTAGATACTAATATGATTTATGTATGAGCAATCTAAATCAAGCAAGCAAGTCAATTAACGTTCATTTGGTTAGTAGTCTTGTGATCAAGTGTTAATTATTATTTAGTTATTAACAATAGATCAAACTATTAAAACGTCAGTAGGTGAATTTTAAAGTTTAAGTATACCTCAACCTACCTAAATCCCATTCAAAGGATCAACCTCTTTCCTCGTGCGGAAATCCCCACGGCTGTGCCCCACCGAAGTCAGCTAGTGTGGTTATGTCGGCCGCGAACCCACGGCTCCGATACACAGGTCTGATATGTGTATATTTGGTATAGGTATCGTACGTATAATATTTTACGATCACGTATGGTAGCATTTTTGGAGCTGTATACCGAGAAATCTATTCTCAATTTAAAGCCTAAATTCATTTCGAACGGATTTCATATATCAAACCGATACTGTACACCGGGTAGCAACATTTTTATAGCAAACGATTTAAAAATAAGCTTTTCGAGTTTTACATTTTTCTCTTTCGAGTTGCAGCATTTAAAAAATAATTGTTTGATACAAAAAGCTGTATCGGTACGTTCGCACCTGGCCTGTAACCGCTGACTCGCGCTGCGCGCCGTCAGACATGTGTACCAAAGGAAAAAAATAATGAAAGAACTCCTCGCTCCAGTAATGGATGCTTAATGTGCACAATTTTATTTAAGAAGAAGATTTTTTTGCATGTTATATTCTGTATGGTGGACTAGTATTTTTGTCTATATAAAAATAATTCACACTTAATATGGGAGTATCGTTGACTTGATTTGAGATCGCAGCAAGTACCTTGGGGTTCAAATTTGACCTGCAAGCCAGTGCATCTGCTGATTGACGGACGAGGCTCTGGTGTAAGTTTACTTCTCGGGATTGGCAGGTCAAACGGCAGTACCATTAAAACGCTATAATCAAAGGGAGGTTGTCAGAAAACGAGAGTACTCTCGCCTCAGAGAGGTTATGAGTACCCACGTTAAGATGATGATGAGTAGTTTAGATTTAAAATATTTGTTAAAGGGATATGTAATTATTAGAAGTGCTTTTATGTATATCAAAATAAAAAAATCTTGCATTAGGAATCATTCCATATAAGTCTCAAAGAATCAATTTCGTTTATTCAGTTTACGCACGTAAAGACCACATATGAATGTCAAAGATTTACAATTATATTGTTCAAAAATATTATAAATAATGGTAAATAAAATAATCATACTAAATAATAATACCGAAAATAGACCAGCAGCAAACTCAGGTAGATTATCGTTATCTTTTCTTTTCATTTTTAATATACCTATAGTTATGTTTATTTATAATAAATAGGTGCAAGTGCAAGAGATCAGGTTGACCATGCATTGTTATCATTAGATTAGTCGTCTACTTCATATCAACCTTCTTCCATTAAACATCTTTTCACTTTTATTATTAGGTGGCAAAATCAACCAAATCCTGAGAAATCTTATTAATATTTTTATACGTTTGCCTACAAATTACCGATTTTATGAAGCCTGAGTTTAAGCAGTGCAAGACTATTTCTATTTCACGTATTGAAATTATATTCGTCAATTTCATGAGATCTAGGTTCTTACTTACATGTAAAACACTGTCCTAAATATATTGTGAAGCAACTATTAAAATATTAATTTGTTTAAACAGTTCTTTCTGCGAGTCAATAGAGTCAATAGAATTCCGAGGCAATAGATTGCTCGTATAGTTTGTTTCTGTAATATGTATCCCACCAAAACATAGATGTAAAAAAAGGAGAGCAAAGTTCAATACAAAAATTATTCTCTGCTGTGGGCTTCGCCGCAAAAAGAATGGAGATCAGAGATTGAGTGTCAAGTTCTATGCAAAATCCAAATATGTAGTTTAAGGGCTGACTTGGCTGGTTTTCCCATACCATACATGTGTTGAACTTGGCTCTCCTTTTTTTACATTTATGTTTTGATGGGATATCATTACTTTTTGTAGGTAAGTACATATCCTCGTAACGCCGTGAGTCCTTTTAAAAGGACAAATTCAAAACTAAAAGTTGACTTTATAAATATAAAACAATTGCATTGCCAAGCCCACAGCAGAGAATAATTTTTGTATTGAACTTGGCTCTCCTTTTTTAAATTTATGTTTTTGATGGGATAATAGATTACAGTATCTAATGCCGCCGTTCTAACTCGCCGGGCCAACTTGGCGAGCAGGCGGATATGGTATGTATAGGCCTTAATGATGCGTTAATAATTTTTTTAATAAATTAATAAAATTAAAAGTAGACTATATAAATATAAAACAATTGAATGAGTTACTGTATTTTCCTACGTTTACAGGGAATAATTTTCTTCTCAGTGTTATTTTCTATATTTTCTTGTACCTTTGAAATATTTGAGTGAATTGCCCATTCCGTATCCGCAATATTTTTTTAACGTTTTCTGTTTATACTCAATTTGGCTAAGTCGGGGCGGTTAGGTAATAATTTTACACTATTTGTGCGCTAAATATAAAAATAATAATTAATCCCAGTTAATAACGTAGGTACCCTATAAGTAATATTAGGTATTTATGTTAAGCGTTAATAATAGAATCTAATTATTTAAAAATTGCCAGTTTTTATTTTTTCCTTTGTATTCATCTAATTACCTATCTGCATACCAAATTTTAACTCTCTAGGTCATCTGGAACTGGGTTAGAGTTTTGGTCTCCTATAAGTAATATAGGGTATTTATGTTATAAGCGTTCATAATAGAATCTAATTATTTAAAAATTGCCAGTTTTTTATTTTTTCCTTTGTATTCATCTAATTACCTATCTGCATACCAAATTTCAACTCTCTAGGTCATCTGGAACTGGGTTAGAGTTTTGGTCTATAGGTCAGTCAGTGATAAAAATGAGGAATTTTGGACATTAATATTTAAATAACCGTTTGAGATAAGCTTATGAAAATTAGAACACATATGTATCTCGCAAGTCTCAATATATGAGCCAAATTTGATACGTTTACGTAAAATAGTTTTTGATTTATGAGGGGGTCAAAAGTGGCTCCAAATGGTTCGTGTAATATTACACACGGTGCGGCTCGCCAGTTCTGTTTCTTGAACATTGGCTTGACACGCTCCCGCGTGTCTAGATATAGGTATAGATAGGTGCGCTACCCGTGAAGACGTTACAGACGATGGAAGTAAAGAAACCATTGATAACCGGGAAATGGAGGTATTGAGTTTGAACATTACATCATCGGCATGAACCCACTCCTAACACTAGCCATTGAGTTTAGCTGGAGGGGTTAGAGGTGTTATTAGACTAATATTCTTCAGACAAAAAATAGGGTATAGCTTTGCTTTGCTACTAATAGAGTTTCTCAAAAATCTTCGGTACTTTTATTACTATTCAATACTTATATAATACTTGAGCTATAACATATATATGAAGAATGTACTTTATGATACTTAATAAGGAGTGCTCTATAGCTTGCTATTGTGTACTCAGAGGTATTTAAAAAAAACTCGTATCTATTTACTGCAAAAAATTTAGGTATCTAAATACTTATATTGATTCACATTTCTAAATCTAGCCTGCCTTAAAGACAGCCTCTGTGGCGTGGCGGTACTGAACACATTCGCAAGAGGTACGGATTCCATCGCCGCTCAGTGAAATATATAAGTAATATTTGTAGGCAGTTGTGGATATTTGCAATAGTCTGGTTGTGCCTCGAAGGACACGTTATGCCGTCGGTCGTTGGTTGTCATATGGCGGTTGTTACGGGTAGTTGGAGCCCTAAAAAGGTATACAACTGGTTTAACTGCAGCACTTATAGCTATAGGTTGTTGAGGTCAGATACTCGTAGCAGTCGCTTTATGGAAAATGCGGACCCCGAACTCCGAGGACAATTCCGGATGCGACTGGGTTTGGTTTGCGCAACGATGATGGTAATTTTTAAATCGTTAATTAAAAGTTCATTAAGCTTTGCTTACTTTGGATCTAGATTGAGTCGTATAGGATATGATATTCCACAGAATATCATTCAGTAATACTTATTTCAGCTCTAAAAATCTTAGCAAGTCTCAGACTTGAAAGTCTAGAAAGTGGTTTTATCATCGTCATTATAATATATTTAAGTCCTTTCTTGATATTCTGAGCGTCAATTCTGATAGGTTCTTGCAAAATGAAAACTTCCGCTTTATGGGTTATTTCTCAAACTCGGTCTTTCTTATATTTGGGCATACTTCCATATAAAATATTATATAAAACTAAGCTATAAACTTTAAAATTTTGAGGTGCATATTTTTATAGCTTTGCCACCCGGTAACAAAACGACTGAGATTCAAACTATACTATTGGTTAGTTGTGCTAAAGTTGGTTGCGAATAAATATACTACTAGATATACATAGATTTTTTTTTGGTTTCTCTGTATTTACATTGTTTCGATACAATGAATGAAAAAGTTTAAAGTTTTGTAACATCAGAATCGTTTATCCTACCATATCACAAAAAGTTTATGTGAGTAGAACGTAAAATTATCGAAGTGTGACCGAAATAGTTTTGATGCGTGTGGGCCTCGGTGATGACAATGGAACGCTGGGTATTATTTTAGTTATCACATTAAAAATGTTACAGACATCGAATAACTTTTTTTAACGGCGGACTCATAAAACGTAAACATTACTGCACTGTTTATCCAGTAAATGGGTTATCCGGCATATAAAACTGTAGCAATGGATGATTTGTGAACCTTCTATGAGGTAAGTACTTCATATGAATATCGATTACGTGTTGGAGATATAGGGTAAAACTTTTCTGAGAAAAAAATTATATGGGTTAAATTGAACTGTGCTGATATGAAATTGTATTGCAACGTCTCAACATATCAGCTCTATGAAACCTCGCTTGTACCTACGTTTACCTGTTGGCTAAAGCCTCTGCAGGCTTTTTTCTCTTGCACCAACCGTTCCCGTTGCCTATACAAAAGCAGCAAAAGTAAAATTTAAAAATTAATTTAAAAGGAGATTATTAGTTAATGTAGGCCAAAAATATAACTAAGGATTCGTAAAGAAGCCTCGTATGTGTAAGTGGTCAGACAAGCTAAGATAATGTCGATGATTTTAGTATGGCTAGTAATCAAAATCATAAAAGTAGTTGGGAATGTTCAATGCCCTAATTCTTTTTCCTTACAGGTTTCACTTTTAAGATAAATAAAAGATGGCAGTGTCAGTAATACAAGCTCTGTTGTTATGATACTCCTACCTATTTCGTATCCATCTGGATCTGACTGCTTGTTATTTCCGAATAATCAATACGGTATTAGATATGACGTTAATGTTGTTAGTGACACATGGAAGGAGGCGGAGAAAAATTCTTTGAAAAATCATATCTCTGTTCGTTGTTGGCACAAAGAAAGACTACATTGAACGAAAATTCCGTAGCATCGTTCTTGCGTCGAGTCATCAATACATGTTATTGTGTATGGGTCTCTCTAGACCTAATCTGTAGTTCCAAGCTTGGTCTCCGACAATCCTTGTTCATTAGTAACTAACAGTCCTGATATATTTATTAAGTTTATTTGCATAAAAACTTAAGTGATTTAGATGACTCTTTACTGGGTAAAGAGTATACTTGTGTTGTTGTGATCTCCATTTTATTGGTACATATTTTTATCATATTAAAAGTAAATTAGAAAAATGTGTTTGAGTTATTGAATGAAAGTATTCGTGATTTATGTATGTGTGAGTGCGTGAGTGCGTGTGTGGGCGTGTGTGTTATATTTTAATTTATTTACTCATATTTAGTTTATTAGGTTCACAACTTTGAAGCTTCGACAGAACAAACAAAAGATCTTCCGTGTTCTCATATGATAGGGACAAGAGTCACGATATCACGGTTTTTGCATTCCATTTTGGTCATATAGCAAATTTCCATTTTTTTTATTACCGATAAGAATGTTAAAAATAAGTTCGGAATATATCTAGGCATCTACTTCCACCAATTTTATTCCAAGAGACAGAAAGCGAAGCGATCTTGGTGTCATCATTCCCTGAACCTTTTTCCCAACTCAGTTGGGGTCGGCTTTCCAGTCTAACTGTGATGCGGCTGAACCTCGATATTTTCCGTGAAGCGACTGCCATCTGACCTCCACAACCAATGGTCTAATGACCAATGGCGATATCGAAGTTCCAAGTTAGGCTGGTTGGACTTTTGAGGGCTCCAAATACCCGTAACGACTGCCATAGATGTTTGTATGGCAACCGGGACCGACGGCTTAACGTGCTCTCCGAGGCACTTATAAACCTGCGATAAATACACATATAACTTCGAAAAGCATCGAAAAGTCATTGGTGTGTGCCATGGTAAACCTGGGATCGAACTCGAGACCTCGTCTCAGCAGTCCATTACCCATACCACTAGGCTACCGCGGCTTACGCGCGATCTTGGTGTATTGATGTTAATTGAGAAATAGTTAACTGTCAGTAACTCTGAAACCAGATGAATTGATTACCTCATATATCAAAAATGACATTTTCTCGAAAAAGTGGCAACAGAAACCGTGTCGAATACCTTAGCGGCATCAAGAAATATGGTCAGATATTGATTTTTAGCATCTAACACACTTACTATATTTCCTTTAAAATTGGATAAAGCGTCTTCAGTAGATCTACCAGATCGAAAGCCAAATTGCATGGATGACAGGAAGTTTTATGCGATCGAGGTAGCAATAGCTATCTGAATTCAAAGTAAATTTTATCTTCACGAGTTCACTGCTTTGATCTCTTTGAAATATCGAAATCAATATGTGTTGAACAATATAAAAATATAATTGCTTATTACATATAAATCAGTAAAATAAATGATATTTGAGAACATTCATACTTGACATCCCATCCCGGCCCTCTGGGCTTATGGCCCGGCGCGATCACCCGCGTGGACTATGGGGCTGGGGACTGTATGGGGACGTAACATCTCATAATGCGTTGGACTCGAGCCCCGCTACACTCTAAAAAATATGCATTACGAACTGGTCTGCAGATATCTCTAAGTAATATCGATTATAACTTTACTTACTTATACCTAACTTAACTTAATAATAGTTAACCATTGGAAGTAAATAAATATAATTCTTATATGTTTATTAATTTTCCGTAATGATAATACAAAAATGTCATGAAATAGGATTAGAACATTCAATAACATACAGTAAAGCGAAAGTGAGCCAGCAAGCCGAGCTAGTCAGTACCGCAGTTATAATATATAATCTACTTCAAATGTACAATTAGTCAACATACAATATAAGCTGTATCTGCTGTAGGTAAGTACATATATACGTAGTATCAATGTTTGCGCTTTTTGTTTTTTTGTGTTTCAAAGTAATCTGGCAGAGTCAATAACAATAGCTGCAGTGCCAAAACTTTTGGCAAACGAAGGCGGGTACCGGCACAAAATTATACCGCCATGTCATCTGTCCGCTGCCGTACCGATGTGCCACTCAGTTGGCAAGTGTATCAAATGCTCCTGTTAACTATATCAGTTGTTTTGTTTTCCCTGATGGTTACAAGATAATAAACAAATTTGTTACTGATACGCTTTAGGTTCAGATGGCAAAGAAAATCTAGGAGCCTTATAGGATTCCTTTCGGAGGGTTTCGAACCCAACGTACTCCCCATGTTAGGTTGGAATACTGAAGATTATATTTTTACGAGTTTATTATCTACTAGATCGATGATATTGTCAAGTTCAACAAAATGCTCAACTAACAAGTGCAAGATCTCCTCAAGTTGTTCATGAAAGATCGACGAAGATAATTTTTTTTTGGCAGCACGAGGTTGAAATATGTGCTTCAAAAGAAGCAAACTCGACTGCAATTCTCGATAAAAAAGGAAAATTAGGCTCGTACAAGAATGCTTTACAAAAGAAATTGTGTGTCATACACGAATCAAATTGACTCTGGTGGACATCAATAAATTGACTGGTTCTCCGTTAGAAACCCAATGCGCTATGTATACAATTATAGAAAACTTGACGTGCTTTTTTGTACCGCAATAAGGCATTCTCCTCGCACTTCTTCGAATTCTAGGCCAGCTCCAGCTCTGACATGGCCAAATCCTTTGTTTTTTAAAGAATAGAATCTAAACAAATCAACTATATTGTACTGATTGTATCAGAGTGTAACATCAAGCACATTCTTGCCCAAAGTATATTTACCTACTTACTCATTTGCCAATTAAACATTATAACGGCAGGCATATCAAGATTTTGATATGATTAAGGATCAATAAATTTATACACATTTTCATTCAAGTTTTTATAGATCATAGGGTTGATACCAGTAACAGGCTTCATATTAAAAAGAACATATTTAATTTTGTTCGAATATGAAGCGTAAGTTTTTCAAATTCGATGAAAATTAAACTAATATGACTTTACAGCCAATTTTTATGATTGTTCCGGTTTCTACTATACATAAATTTATACTAATATTATAAAGAGGAAAGATTTGTACCTATTTTTGAATGTTTGTAATGAATAGGCTCAAAAAGTACTGGGCCGATTAAACAATTTTTTCACCTCTAAAAGGCTACAATATCTAGGAGTAACATAGGCTATATATCATCACGTTACCATACAAGGGAGCGGAGTAATAATCTTAAATCTCAATTGATCCGGTAAATTTCTATACATTGGCGCTAATATCGCTAACAATTTCCGTTGTCATGACAGCAAGGAAAAGTAGTATAGAGAGGCAAGTAGTGAATCGAAGAGAGTCGTACAACGCGATAATCGACATCCACGCGGGCGGAGCCGCGGGCAACACCTAGTATATAATATTTTGATAGATGCCTACTTGAAGTTATATCATAAACCATATTGTAGAAATGAATATTATACCTTTGCAAACATTGAAAGTTCCAATATATTTCAATGGTTTCCTATTCACAAATACGCAGAACATCCAAATGTAATTGGATACTCTTACTTGGAAACTCAATACAGGCGCGCAACTGATAAATTAATATGTTATTTTAGGAAGTGCTTCTTTTGGAGCTGAGCTTTCAAACAAAATCTGAAAGGTACCGACCATACAATTCAAAGGATAGGTAAAGTCATTTATTGTGTATAGACTAATGAAATGGAACGTACAAAACTTCAAAAGAAAATACTTGTTCAGCAAATGGATAATCAGTTCTGAACGCGGCCCCGATCTAAAGAAAACTCCAGCAAACTGAGCGGGTATTTTTGGTGTAATCATAACATATTTTAAATCGGCAGTTTTAACAGAATAGTTGAATGAATGATTTTAAAATACATGGTCACGGTCTAGGGGAAAACTGTCACAGTACCTACGCACACCCAAAGATAATTTTTCACTAAAATATCCAGGTGTTTCTAAAGTTCACTGCAGGTGTAGGAGTTTCCACATTGGTCAGACCAAACATACTGTCTTAAGTCTGATCAAGAAGCACATCAGGACGGTCAAAAGTAACGAGACATAAAAATCTTCTGTCGCTCAACGTCTGTTGGTGAAAGGGATGAACCACTGGATTGAGTAGTACAACGGTCAGATTCTTTTAGAAACGTTTAGAATGCCACTATATTAAAACGAGTGAGGAAGAAGGTAGACCGATACGGTTGGCCGAATAAAAACTAGCTTGGTCATCAGTGCATCGTGATCAAGGCACTTGTAATAGTGACGTAATATCGATTCGACTCAGAAAACAGCAAACGTGGTAAATATCCCGTAGACTTTTATACATATATACAGGTTACAGTACACAGTTCATTTTAAAGCTTGTCTTCCTCCGGCCCCCAGTCGAGAAGGGGGTATGAAAGGCTATATAACACAATTTAGTTTCAATAGATCTCGGCTGCTATGCTTAGTGGCATTTGTTTCAAATGCAAGCGTTATATTTCATCATAATATTATAGTGACGTAGCTGTATTGTTTTCCTTCACGTGAAAGTTAAATAACGAATTTTGGCAGATCAGTGGAAAACATTTTCAGCGACCATAAATGTTAACGACGTGGGTCGTCCTTACTTTCCGGTAGATGAATAAGTGAATTTTTATATACGAGCCTTGTATGTGTTTGTGACACTCAACAAACACACACAATAAAGGATATTGATCAATCATGATAATTAGATATCTCATGGTTCAAGTTAAAAATAATATTAAAATAGTTTTTTCATTTTCAAATCCACTCCGCCATCAGAATTTTAGTTTTAAACCGAGGTTTTCTTTTAATTCAATACCTATTTTACTGCCAAAAGTGTCGACCACGTTGATTGAAAAATATTAGATCAGCTATCACCTCTGCCTACCCCTTCGGGGACATAGGGAGTTTAAGTTATATTATTTTATAAACAAGGAAAAACACACTATCTGTTACAAACAAAGTGACGTTAGGTACTATCAATTAAGCAAAGTATCACACTCAACAAAGAAAATATTCGCCAGAACGCGCTTTACATATGTGATTATGATAACTACAGTTCCAAATAGGTTTTATTTCATATGTTCCTGAGAATAATTATTACACGTCACATTACCATATTTACGTCATATTTCCACTCTCCAATTTTTTTTGAGTTTGTTACGTTTTGTAAATAAAACTTGAAAACCTGGGTTTAGATTCTAAAAATGACAACTGTACATGAAATTCGTCTATTTTTTTACATCCTTTTTTTGTTTGTTTGGGAAGTTTGAGATTCTTCAATGAAAAAGAGATTTCCTTTTGCATAAAAACGTTTCCACTTTATTAAAGCTATTGTTCACAGATACAGAATAGATGAAAATATAGACTATATAGTTGCAGATACGAGTCACGATAGATAATATAAGTGCGGTCAATCAACGAATTAATAAAATTATATATTCAATACAACGTTGAAGTTGAAGCAATATCGTACGGCGGTGGTCCATACTACCATATACTCCATCCATATACTCCATCCATATTACCATACTTACAATAACTTTCAATTACTACGACGAGTTTTCTCTTAAACAACTCTGTTATAGATATCTCTTTGTATTGCATTTCGATTATGGGACTCTTCCTGATGATTTTGTAATACTAGCTCTGTCTACTTGCATGTAGATTCTCGCAATCAATTGATTCTACATTTTTCCTATAAAGAACCACATCAAAATCCATAATGCACTTTTATGGTTATTGCAAACAAACAGAAAATTCATGATACATTTCTGCGATGTAGATATACATAAAATTTTGTGTAATATCTATAGTTGTTAGTAAACGGGACATATTACGAGTATTTTTTATAATTCATCATTACTACTTAGGTACTAAATCAAAATCATACATTCTTCTTGAAGCGAACGCTAGACCTAGTACGATGATTCAAAACAGCTTCAAAGAGGCATAGAACAAAATTAATTTTAATAAAACCTTTATGAAGTAGGTTTATTGTAATAAACCTGTGAGCGCTGTCTGTAAATACTTAGAGTGACAAAGAGGGAATGTTCTCCTTTGATGGACACGGCAGCTTTACCATCGTACAGCTAAATTTATTCTCTAAGTAAATAGGGTCCCTGCTTTATGAATTTTTTGTTAAATTTCATTTAGGACGTGAACGACTTTTTGAATACGTTCCAGTGACATAAGGTTTGACTAGAATACAGCTAAATTCATAACGCAGTGTTATTTATGTACTTTTTGGTACGAGCCGTGTATGATTGTTGTGATGACAAAAGTCATTTAAACTGAGAATTACGATTAACTCGTTCGGGGGATTTCAAATTAAATAAATACTACCAAAATAATTATCATGTTCCTAACTTTATTTTTATAGTGCGAAATATCCCAACGGCGCGCCGTTGGGATATTTCGCACAACCGCCGTGGCGGCCAGAACCGTTTGGGAAGGTTATGTCGGACTCGAACTGACTAAAACGCACGCTGTTTCTGGGTCCTTAGTTGCCGGAGGTGAGATAGTAACCAACATATCCCTCGCACCCCGGCAGACCCCGGCAATCTCTTTCGAGATAACCACCTTCAGGTGTAAGGATCACGGTGTCACAGTCTAACCCCCGAATGTGGGGAGGCGCATTATTCATATAACACAATTTTTTCCTCATGTTGTCGCATTACACGGTAAAGAGTAATGAACCTACCAAACTCATTTTTCTCTTGTATAATTGGATGAACCCAGTAAAGTCTCTTGTTTCTTGTTTACTTTTTTATTTTGTTATAATAATAATTTGCAATTATCATTCTTTTTTGCTTTGTAGTAAACATTTTTATGAATAAACGAAACTCTCACTGATTATCACACTTGTTATTATTTGCGCGCCCTACGAAATGAAACGAATGCACGAAAAAAATCGTGTCATGTACACGTTTCGATTGGTCTTGTCAGCGGACGACACGAAAAGTTTTCGTGAGTGGACCTTTCAAAATTCTTGTCGTCTACATGAAGAATTTGTCTTATCTGCGCAGGCACGATAAATTTTCTTAGCGTGTATAAGACTAATATGTACTAACTACTAATGTTATATAACTATAATGTACTGAGACTAATATTGCAATGCAAACAGCATTGTGAAAGATTGATCCGTAGGGATTTTGCTCACAAAAAAAAAAATTGAAATGTTGGTTGGTTTTAAGAACGCGATCAATGTTATTTCGAAATTGCTTATCTAAGTGTTAGAAACGATAATGGAGAATCTCTTCTTAGTTGGAGAAACTTCAGGAAACAATCGAAGTTTGTTAACCGTATCTGCCTACCTAAACCGTACCGTACTAGGTACCTATATTATATTTATACGAGCAAGCTTGCAAATTTTAATACATATACTGTGAACTACAATTTCAGTTTGTCTTGGGTCTCATTCATAGTCTTGTTCTAAAGGGGTTTGTATAAAATTGTAGTAAACTAAAAACAATATAGGTAATAATTATACGTTATTCAACACCTTGACATTGAAATGAATAGTGTCCTGTATTTGTTAATGGAATAATAATTGTATATGCAAAAGAAGAACTCGATTAGCCATTAGTGAAGAATGTAAGCTTCGACTACCGCTACATTTTTACAAGTCTACCATACAAGCCGTTTTTGTTAAAAGCTTGTAACTACGAATATTCCTCGTAGACTTGTGTAGACTTGTGGATATTCGTAGACTTGTAAACGGCAACAGATTTTTAACATGGAATTTTTTAGTACCTCATTAAAATTATTAGGTAAAAAGATAAGAAAATGATTACAAATTAAGGTTTGAGCCATCCGGTGTGTCACGTTCAGTACTCTTCTTCTCTTTTTATTAGTGGTGTTTGCAGCTGTACGAATATGTATGAAAGTAAATATAGAATCCATACCATACAAAATTATTAACAACATGACCTTAAACTCAAGTAGTTAAATACCTATAAACACCATAAAGTAGCTGCGATAATATTTTTTATTAAAATAAAAACTTACCCGCCTCCAGCTGCTAGAATCATCTGCATATTCGTAGATTTTTCTTCACTAGTAAAGAGTTTTTCACTCAGTCAGTATTAGAAACACTTGGATTAGTTTTTATGTTAAACAATATGTCAAATGTAGGTAATTCTTAAGTCACTTAACACTAAAGTTTAAATGTTTTGTTGACAGTTCATCACTTTTTAGACAGCAGTTTCAGAATATAGGTCTACCCTACATTCTGCTTTGACAGCAGTTTCAGAAACCATTGTAATCGTGGTCTCTGCTGCTCTACCTGTACGTGTGTAGACGTCGGCGAGGTCTAATGACTCTTCGCCGACGTTCTGCAAATCTGAGAAAGAAAACAAAGAAGTAATGATGTTCTTGGAGTCATTAGATATTAATGCACACTATGTAATTTTACTTGTGTTGCCATTTCGAGCAAATGCGATGAGTTAAACTGAATTGCACCTAAAAAAACTATATTGCTTCGGCTAATGTTGTTACCCGTAATTAGATAATAACGGTGAAGTACCAAGCAGAAATAAGGTGAAGTTCTAAATGCAATTCCTCTACTTTTTTGTTTATATTCAAGGTGTTTTTCAATGGTTTTGCTTCCTTGGAGCTATCCTCTGCTGATAACATAGCTCAATGAAATAGAATTTTAATTCCTACAAACAGATACTATCGTTTGAAATGGGATCTATGTGTTTTTTTCACCAAAAAGAGATTGGTCTGTTTAGGATTTATGCCATACAGATAAATCCCACTTTAATGAACACTGTGAACTGCTTAGTCAAAGGGCAGAGGTTCGATTATCGGTCAGCGCAAATAGGTATATTTGCATTGGTCTGGATGTTCCAGAATGATGTTTTAATTTACTAACAAAACGTATCAAAATATGTTTCTGCATTCAAACGCCTGTATCTTGACCTTTGGATAATACAAAACCATAAAGTTAACTTTTGTTTTTTTTTAAATAAGTCAAAGTTGTTGTTGTAAGTAAACGTTGTAACCGAACCGAATCAAAGTTGTTTCAGTATCCGTTGGTTGTAGAAGTAGAATATGGTTGTGGTAACATCAATCAATAGATCACGAATACTTACTACTAATGTGGCTAAAGGTTATATCGAATAAAGATACTTTTGCAAAATCCTTTTAAAAGATAGCACAATCTTGCTTTAATGATTTTAACTTATTGTCTGGAGAAATTAAATAAAATTTTAAGCCAAGATTGATAATATAGTCATGTGAAACTAATACTAAAATGTTAGATGGTTCGATTAAAAATATTAATCAATAGTAGTAAATATTAAACAAATATAATTACTTTTTATCAAATTTATTTTCATTTCTTTTTGTAAAATTATCATTGTAATCTTATCCTACTAATATTGAATCGGAAAGTTTGTAAGTACCTATGTTTGTTACGGCGAATATGCAGACATCAACTAGGGATCTACACTATAATATTTTCTGTAAGCCCAAGATATTTTAATAATATAAATATATGTTACTGAACTCACTTTCTCACTTTAATTTTTTTTCCAGCATGGAAACTGATATTAAGTAAGATTTTTTATCTGATAACTTGTGCTGTTATACTACAATGATGATGGTTTATATAAAAAAAATTGACAGACAGACATAACCATTTTTCTCTTGAAGTATGGAACCCTAATAATACGAGTAAATATGATACACAGGTATGTCATGACCAGGACTTAACATCCCGTCCATTCCTTTCTTCTTCAAGTTCATTAATAATATATTTTAAACAAATCTATTCATTTGACATTAGATGTATCCAGCCTAAAACTTCGCGACATATATTGCCACCTCTTTAATTTTATTCAAATCTTCGTATCACTCACCACAGTCTCTTGTATTGATAAACATGTTGATATGTACTCATGTCAAAGTGCTTGAAACAATTTTATTAGTCGTTCAGCGATGCGGTCAAACTGCGGCTATTAATTTCGCGTGACCATAAATTAAGAATAAACATTGTACATCAGACATATGATCCATTTGTTTAATTAAAACTACCCTGCCTCTTGGTAATTTTTACTTTGTGACGTCACTAGTCGTTGTAATCAATCACTGATATTATTTATCTTACACACTTTATTTTTGAGAGTCTGGGGCTGACATTGTAATCATTTACCTATTTTAAAAATCTGCGCAACAACAACACATACACAACATAATTGATAGAACATAAGCTCTCATAATTATTTAAAAAGTGTCAAAAGCTATGTATTTTGGTCCTGACATAATTGTTTCCTCGAGTTTCTTTTACAGGGTTATAATCATATTAATGGCTAAATGTTTTATCTTTGAATATTAAATGGGGTAATGAATATATAACCACAATATAAACGATATAACCGAATTCTATTTTTTATTTAATTTAAAATGTATCGGCATAATGTCAAGGTCTAGGTCGTAACCTTAAAAATCGAGCGTGTCTGGGGAATGAGGGACACGTATTGAAAATAATAGTTAAAACGTAAATATTTAGTTCCATCACATCATGAATCGAAGCGTCCTGCCGCGACGGTGTCAGGCGCTATACTGTATAATAGGTTGTACAATCAGTTTTTTATTAATCGTAAATACCAAATTATGATAGTTATTACTAAGCACTTAGGAAGAATGTCTTGTACTATATAGTACATTGCTAATATGATAACAACAATGAATGATGAATTTGATAGATGGTTTCATGTTTGTATTCTTTTTTCTTAATTTTTATATCAGACTTGACCTAGCCTGGTGCTATATGGGACCTGGGACTATATTATGCTAATTAGTCCCGTCTAGTCCCCGGGTATGGGGAGACGCTCTTTGCGCCGCCGCCGCGGCCTGTTTCTGCTAGGGTGATAGGCGGCCACTAGGACCCGCCTTGGCGTCTCCCACGCTGGGCACCCGGTCAGCGTGTGCAGCCCCGAATCCTCGCTCGCATCACAGTGATGGCACTCGCACGTTGGCTCCTTCTGGATTCGACGTAGGTAATCCCCAAAGTACCCGTGCCTGGTGATCACCTGCGTCAACCGGTACGAGAGGCTACCGTGTGGCCTCTCTAGCCAGTCCCCCATGATGGGTCTTACCGCCGCTACCACGGCGTGCCCTACTAATGGTAGTCTCTGGTGGTTTATTTATTAGTTATTTTTATTTCAAATTTAAACTTCATGTGATATTTGAAAAGCAATACGTATCACGAGCTGGTCTGATGCTGCAGCTAATATGTAGATAGTGGAGTTTGACTGAGGCATATTGTATTGGAGTTCATTTGGTTCACTTTACAGAGTTCTACATAATATATTACATTGAGCAATAAAAGTTTTTGTTACTTTTTTTTAGTATAGTTACGTCACACATATTTATTATATGATAAGTTACGTGATGGCATTTTTTATCTTACGTACATTTTAAGTAGTTAAATACCTAGTTGGTTGTAATGTTTTGTATTGTATGCTGTTTGTTCCCTTTGCTTACTAGCTCGTATGTGGTATACTAGAATTCGACTCTAACAGCCTGAACAATCTTAACAATTGTCCTAAAAGTTACAAATAAATAATGGCTGTGACAACAAATTTAAGGGATGATCGCTTTTAACGATTGACATGGTACTTTAGGTATAAATAAAGTGTAATATTATACTCACGTAGCGGTGAGTATTAAAATAACATTTCTTCATTCCACGGTGTACAAAAAAGAATATCTTATCCTATTACCTTACAAATAAACAGCTGAAAGTTTTATAAACTCTTTAACATAGATAGTTATTATGTACCAGGTTAATATATGTATGGTCGTATGGCCCTGGCCTCGCTGCCAACAAAGTAGTAGTAAATTCTTCGTAACTTTCAATTATTAATTTAGGGTGTATTTGACGATATGATAGTTTAAATAAGTGTTTGGTTCCTTCAATATAGGTAATATAATGATATTTCATTTAAGTGTTATAATTTACATTGACTTTATGCAGTAGTTCTACATAATTTAATTAATTTAATCTAATTTGTGCATGAATATGAATATCTGCATTAGTCTGCGTGTTTCTATGTATAATATGTATGTATTTACAAAAGAAAATGTATCTAAGTGTGTTTATCCGCATTCTAGAACCCGTAACACAAGCTAGTTAAACTATGCTTACCATGGGTTTAAATGGCGTTGTGTAGATTGTCCTAGAATATTTATTTATTTATTTTATTTATTATAATATACATAGTACTTACAGGTAGAATGTCATATATTGTTATTCAATCTTTACTAGCTAATATTAATGTTACTTATCACAAGACTCTAAACCCTCAAGAGTTTGCTAAAATTAAAGCAAGTTTTAAAATCGTCAACAAATATTGTTACTAAATATAATTTAAACATTCATTAAATGCTCGTAAATACCAATTTTGTAAGCAGCAACAGAATTGTAATATTGAATAGATCAGGTTCGCCACAAAAAAACAGTAAGCCACTGACTGTAAAGTCAAAGTCAGAATTCATTCATTCTCTATAGACAACACTTACATACATATGCTCACGTCCGTAATCCCCGAAGTGTCGAATGTTGCAGCTAAATAAATTTGGAGGCAAATTTTTTTGACCCGATACCTTGCTATGCGGTGTAAATCGCAAGGAAATTAATTACGTGCTTAACCTCACAAGCATTACCAATCAACGTCTGGGAGAGTATCAGACGGAAACGACACTTACAATACGTCAAAAACAAAAACTAGAGATAATGTTCAACAAATTGATCAGTAGTCGAAACGAAATGAGGTATGAAGAGAAATGGGGCAATATCGACTAAAGTGAGTCATCGTACTTACATAAAAAAGTGATTTGAGAGTTACTCAATCATCGCTCTGTCGTCACGTCTTCCCTGACAATAGTTTATATCACTTCACTCAAACTTTAGACTTTGATTTATTTATTTATTTGTAAATTGCAGTTAGTGTGCGCTCAGTGATCGTAAGTGCCTTTATGGTTAAGAAAAATAGAAGCCCGCGCTTATGTTAGTATACAGCAGACGCAATGGCGCCGGGGTGCCAGACCGAGCGACGCCTTGCCAAGCATCTGCGACCCGGCCTCGGCCCACTGTATCTTTCAACGGGTTCATCAATCACACTGCTTGAGGTAATTTGCATTGGCTCTCATCACCCTATCTAAACATGGTTCTTAACATGCTAATGATTCGCTGTAATGATTAGCTACAGAGTTCAACCAGAAAGCCTGAAAAATTTCTTCTGTGACGATCTGTACAGCAGCGTATTTAATTTCTAAGCCTGAGTTCGCAGGTTCGATTCACGGGTTATACCAAATTTAAAATTGTATTTGTTTTGGCTAGACCAAAACAAATCACAAACAAACAAATGACACCATTTTCTGCTAGAGTGACAGGCGGCTCCATCCGTCACCCCCAGGCCCGCCCGTCAGCCCCAGGCAATGTAATCGTGATACTGGGCCTCAGAGAGCACGGTAGGCCATCGTGTCGGTTGCCATTTAAACATCTGACATCATCATATTGCTTATCCATTATAACGAAAAGTAATTTAAAAGAAATGTTATAAATATTTGATGATTTCGTGGACCATGCATCGTGGAAACCAAGCTTGAGAGCAACTCGGCTAGAGGCGTCATCGTGTATCCACGAATTTCTCGCCTTCGCTTACAAGAATAGGTCTCTAAGTTTAAAAGATATACTAGAACTAAACTAACTCATTTGTCATGAAAAATTTCGGATGCACCGGCCTTCACATTTCATAAATCTGTAACCTCGTTTCACACTTCAGCTACGAGTTCGTTCCATGACCTACCTCATCCTACTTACTTCACCTAGTTCAAGTCAAACTTTGCTCACCTATTCTACCAATAGAGTGAAAGGGCGCGATTAGACAGTCAATATATTGATGTGCACTATTCATATCCATAACATGAATCGTGATATTTATTGGCCCAATGGTAGAGTTTCGTGAAAAATACAGGTAAACCAAATGAGTCCTTTGAGTAGAACTAACGCAGGTCGATGCCGCAACTCACAAAAAGTTGCTGGAAAAGCTGGAGCATCACATGGGTAGAACTAGAGTTGAATTTCCATCTTTGCTCGTATTCCCCATCCTATTTTTTTATTTAAGTTTTATGCATAAATACAAGATAATTGTGCAAAGGCGGACTTAATGCCATATGCATTTTTTAACAATCAACCATAGGGTGATGCAGTGCTCATGCGAAGCAGTGCAATGCTCGAAGTGTTATGGAGTTGCCACTCTATTGTGGGACAATTAGTAGGCTTACCGTAGGACGAATATTCATTTGCAATATCTGAGTTATTATTAGCAAGTATGTAGATATATATGTACATACCATCATCTAGGTATTTATTATGTACTAGCTGACCCGGCGAACTTCGTACCGCCTTAGCGTAGCTTTGTTGCAAAATTAAATGTATATTTTTCAATCTTTCTGAGAGATTTTCTTTATATTTTTTTCCGTAAGAACCTTGTACAGAGTATTAGAAAACTACAAAAATAAAATCAGCCAAATCGGTCAAGCCGTTTTCATGTTATGTCGTGACAACGGAAAACGGGTTTAATTTTTATATATATAGATTATTAAACTTTCTATATTCTTAGTTACGTACACCAAACTGCCCTTAATTTTTTCTTTTATGGTTTTCTCCATCCCATGGTTACCTGGAAGAGATTGTCTCATGTGCGATAATGCCGCCAATTGTATGTACAACATTAAGCCGTACCGCGTATTTATTGGAATACTCGATATAAGTGGAGCACCTTTCCACAAGTTAAATCTACAATAGTGGAAAAGTAGTATTCTTTGATCAGTTTTTTGAAAACAGGCAAAGCATGAATGTCACCAGTAGAGCATTCCACAACCGAGCCGCTTGAACCGTAAAAGAATGCAGGTAGTTTATTAAAAATGCATGCAGGTTGACTTGCAGAAAATACCCGTGACTTTATGTCGGCTTTTGTATTTTTTATAAAATGTGCCTATCTATAGGTAGGTATAATAATATATATCAAATCAATAACTAAAGGAAAATGTGATCCAAAATCTAACACAATAACAAAATAATGATGCTCTGGTAGTAAATAACCGCACCTAAGTAAGGTTTACCTTTAGATTACATTTACTGCCCAGAGAGCAAGCCGGCTTCAGGAGCTACGTACCGTTCATTATATTTGGCAGATCGAGTTTCGGCAAAGCAAAATCACTACAAACATAAGAGGATTTCAGTACAAGAAACCTACTGGTTTTGTAATCTAATGAGTATGATGTCTTTGATGTTTCCTTAGTGGTAACAATAATCTCATCATTCTATTTTGATAACTCGACCCAATCAAATGTACTGAAAATTTTGAAAAGAAAAGGGCGAAGTTATCGGAATACAATATTTAAAAATGGCTGTAACGATATTTGTGACCGATAGTTCGTATGATGGTCGGTTGATGGCTCCCACCATCGCCCCAAAGATGATTGTATAGGAGAATTTCGAATGATTCAGACAAGGCTTCTTGGCTTAGCGGTCAGAGCGTTCTCCCTGTAAGGGTAAAATCGCGGATTCGAATCCCGATAAAGCATTTACTTATTCCTATCTAAATTTGATTTGAACAGTCAGCATACTAATTGCTTGTCAAAACTTTCAGTACGTTATACGTTTCAGTATGTACGTTAACGAGGTAGATTTAATACGGCTGATGGAATAAATAATGTCAATATTTTAATAATGATATTTCTCCGTTTTCTCCGTACGGAGAGATCTAAGCTCGTACAAAAATATACTTAATATCGGTAACCATGACAATGTGTTACTGAAAATACATAATAAAAATTGATATCGTCGCGTTTCGTCCCCGTCCTGGGTTCGTGCCTTGTACCGAATCGTTTTGTGGACGGTAGACAATAAAATACTTCAGATGTACAGTCATAGGTATGGTAAAGCAACAACCGCTACTGAAATGTCTTAATTCTACAATAGTCGGTATTTTACACCCACGTTAGAGAATCGATTATTGCCGTACCCAGTGCCGTTCATACCTAAAACACAATAATAAAAATGGTGTGTAAATTCTTCCACAAGCCGCATTTCATATGTACGATCTCGTACATTTACTAAGAGGTTTTGTTCAAAATACATTAAAATAATAATAAATGTCTTAATTGCACACCATAGGGCTAGTATTTCAATAGATCCGCGGTACAGTTCAATGTGATACATACAATTGACAGCCTTATCGCACATGAATACACACAATAAATATCCACAACAAACATAAAAGTACGGCTTACAAATACTTAAGGTTTATTTTGAGAAACAATGAGACTCGGACACAAAGCGAACTTCGAGTAAAACAGGTAAGTACCTACATTGAAATCATAACGAATGTTATAACAAAACTTGGCGAAATCATATTAGAATATTTTGATGACGCAACGTCCGAATGAATAGCAGTAAGTACTTGAATCCACGTGTTGGTACTTATACATTTTCTATAGCAATATTATTATTGTATGCTACAGTTGAAGTGTTGCAAGTGTTCCTGAAATTAGAAGTTACGTATCCTATTTAAAACGCGACTGTGCCAATACAATTTGCATCGTGATAAAATTATAATTCACAACTTGCGCTATGAGTGAGTTTGAGCGGTCCCATTACATTATATTTCGTTTTAATCATTTGACATTACGTAAAACTGTAGGTAATCTACATTTTGTCGTCTTTTTTATTATCAACGACGTAATATTGTAAATGTTATAAAATATGCAGATATCAGTCAATTAGTCTATTTAGTCAAAAGTAGTGAAAATATAAGCTGCAAATAATGATTCTTGGAGACAGATGACCAAGCAGCTTAAATTTTAGCTTTAAGAGGTTTAGAAATAATCCGGTAACAATTAACAGTTCTATGAAGTGGTGAATGTCACTAGTGAGTTACTAAACCTCTCTGCTCTTTGACATGGTAGTTAAGTATAAAACTGAAAGCTCACGAGTTTTACTCGCTGATAATGGTATAGCTTCGAACACCAGTTAATGAGGAATCTCCTCTTTCAAACTCACATGAACCGACCAAACACCCAGGTGCACGGGACGTAAGGTATATAATTAGCAAGTGAAGCCACTAAAACTAATATAAAGTAGCCCCATTTCACTCGGCCCATATGTATTCGTCCCACGCTTCACACGAGTGCGAGTGAAATAGTACTGCTTTTAGCATTTACTTTAGTCAGCTTCACTTGCTAGTTCTATGCTTCCCGTCTATGTTATTCTTTTAATTTGAGTTACCATATCACAAGCTCTGTGAGATGGTATATATAGCAAGAAGTTCACGTCTTTTAGTAGGCAGAGATAACAGTCCACCATCTGCTTCATAACGTACTTCATAAGCTTCTTCTACTATCCTTAAAAGTTTCATGTAAAACCACCGGTATTCAATTTACTAACGGTTTTGAACAAAATTACATTATTTACTTTCCACCATGTTGTCGGTAACACAGTCAAGAGGAATCAAACTTGATGCTCTCTCATTGTAAAACCGAGCAAAAGTTTCAGAACTGATGAACTATCAAACACTTAGACATTGGCGAAATCATCGGTGAACGATGGAGCCACTTACATAAAATAAGAAGAAGAAGAATTTACGAACGAAATTGCCTTGAATTATAATAAACTTGGTGTGGGAAAAATGTCAATATTCAATTAGGGCGTCAAAGGGGAATGTGTTTGATCGATCCCCAAATATATCATTATGTCATCCGCTTTGGGATTATGAAACATAAAATATGTTAATGAATATTATTACTGAGCTTCATATTAGAATTGACATTATGTGAGTGGGCACAGTTTCATAAAATAGTCTTCATCATCCGTGCGGTAATCCTGGTCGCAACCAAAACTGTCACCTCGGAATCCAGTGGGTCCGCATTTTTCCAGTCTAACTGCGTTGCGGCTGAAACTCAATATTTTCCGTGAAGCGATTGCCATCAAGCCTCTACAACCTATAGTATAGTATAGGCGATATCGAAGAATTGCTGATAGACTAGTTGTTGATTTTTTTAGGGCTCCAACACTATTCGCAAAGATTGTCATAGATGTTCGTATGAAAACTGGGATCGAAACCTTAACGTACTATTCGAGGCGCTACCATACTAGTGCAAATAGCCATATTCATGCATACAAATATTTCCACTGTGCGAGGATTGAACACGCGCCTCCTGCGTAGCAGTCGCATTCAGTACAGCCAATCCACAGAGGCTGTCGTTGTGACTTTTTTTAAAAAGAAATGAATTCTAAACATGGTTTATTTCTGTTTCATTGAATTTACCTAATTACGAGTGTGCCAGTATTTTACAAGATAGTAAGACTTAATTATAGAGCTGAAAATACACTAACATTTTTAATAGTAGGGTTTCATAATCAAAAATGTCAATTAATTTTTATGTCTGTTTTTTAAACAATTTTTCGTGATATACTTACATATGTGATTCAAGGAAAATTTATTTGATAACAAAGGTACAAGAGATATATAAAACCAAAGTGGAATTCTGAGATGGCAATTAACATAATTAATTAATATACAGAGAACCGCTTGACTGGATAAATAACAACAGACGCGAGGTACCAGCTATCATAAGATGACCTTTACAGGAAGATAATATGATTTAGTGTGAGATAATAAAGGCATTTTTCTTTAATTACCTCTAATTGGGAATTTTCCGACGACAAACAGTTCTGTGAGAATAAATAATAAGAACAATATTTATTCTGTTAGCAACTTGAGCCTAGAAACGCCCAGCAACTATCAGGCTTACTAACTACATTATTACCTGGCTAGTATACTATACAAATAAAAAAACTATACTAATAGGAATTTAGATGCAACCCAAATTATAATTGCTAGAATCATGCAATCCATGTAATGTAACAGTAGTAAATATCAATAATATGAAGTGAGACTTAAATATTGCTTATCAAAAATAATGTATGACCTATTACAATCATCTCATCAATTTATTGTAAACAAAGAACGGATAAAAATTATTGAGAAAAATCTGTTAAAACAAGCTTTTAAAGGGTACCTACTATACAAAAACAATAAATTTTATACAAGGATTGAACTAATTACAAAAGCTTGTATTGCGCAAGTCCTTTTTCTTATTACTTTTTGTTTTCAAATTGTATCGTGTTTTAAAATACTTCGTAAGTATCCTGTTTTATAATGGACAAAGTGTACAGAGGAACATTATAAGCAGCCTCTTATACGAACAGAATATAATTTTATTTACGTCATTTTCATCCATACGCTGCCGCAAGTCATACGGAAGACACAGGAGTATAACTTGCAACACTATGCTTAGCGTTTGTGAACCACAAAGAAGCCTTTGATTCGATCGAGATATGGGCAGTGGTACAATCTCTCCACCGCTGCCACACAGACTACCGGTATGTCGAAGTATTGAATTGTTTGAATAAAAATTCACCATGTCAGTTCGAATACAAGAACAGCACAGAGGCCCTACGGTTGCAGAGGAAAGTGACTAGTCTCACTTCGAGGTGAAAGTCGATCGTGGAACACAACTCGGATGGGCAGCGTTTGGGAAGTTGCACAGCGTCTTCTTATCCAGAATACCTCAGTGCATTAAAGACGATAGTCTTTAATCAGAGCGTGCCAGTGATGAATTATGGTGCTGAGTCGTGGATGGTCCTATAGAATTTCTCAACAAGATCGAATTCCGTAGACGAGCGAAAGCTGCCAATATAGCCCAGATGGTAGTTAAGCTGAAGTGACAGTAGACGGGCCCATAACAAAACTGAACAGGCAATTGAAGCCGAAAGGTTCCCGAACGGAGGTCACATTCTGGTGGAGGAGGCATTTGCATTTTAAAACCATTGTTAGCTTCACAATACAATAGGTAGAGACTGAACCGGAACGAAAGGGATTGACAAGAGCAAATACAGGCGCAATCAATTTTGAATCTAAAGAGTTACACAGTCACCTAAATAAACGAACATTTTTAAAATTGATTGTCTGGAGATACAACTTAACGTTCTCAACACCAAAACAAACAGGCACTTTGATGAAATTAACTTAGCCGTATAAAGGTCACAGTAAAGACACAGGCCAAATAGATTTCTCCACATATATTCACAAGGAGATAAGAGAGCTTCGCAGATGTTCATAAATTAATCAGAAGCAATTTTATATTCAACTTGACATGGCAGACTTCAATAAAATATAAAACCGTTGTGTAGTCAGCCGGGGTGCAAGGACAAATGTCTCATTAGGTAACCTTACACCTCGGTTATTAACCACCCCAGTGAATGGCGGGTATACCACCTCCGTGAGGATCTCCATACAAAGAAAAGGTGATGAAATTATACATCTTGGAATGTATAAAACAGCTTTGCAGACTACACTTTGCTTAAGTTGAAGTCCAAGTCAAAACGCTGTGCAAGCAAAAATAATAGTATTGAGAGAGAGATTAATTTCAAAGTAATATCTACTAATATAAGTCATTTTCTTTCACCTGCACTACATTCAGGTATAGATAAGGCTTGTAAATTCATTCCAACTGGAGTAAAGAAATATAATAATGCTAAATGTACACAAACAACAGTGAATTAGCGGAAGTTACAGCTACTCTACTACCTACTGCCAGGTTAAATTTAAACTTGTTAGACACGTTCTGTATGAGCACAGGATTAGGTAAAGAATCAGGTGGTGTTAGTCCGTAAAATCCTTTGAGGTATGCGCTTTAGTGACTTAATGTCATCGTGCACGGTATGTACGAGTAAAAGGCATGCCCGCTGAATTTCATGCCAGAGTTTTCTCAGGCCAGAGCCGCGTTTCAAATCGGTGGTACATTTGCTGAACTAACCCATAGTTACCGTTTAATGGTACACACATAAGTAATAAATGCTTTTCAATTTTGAATTGACTTCGTCTACGACTGTCATAAACTTCAAAATGTGTGTCAACTTCATACATTGAACATTCTATTCTATTCTTATTCTATCCTACAAACGTACTGCCACTTGTCTAAAATGTGATCGCTGATTCAGCTATCGAGATAACAAGTTACAGATCGCGCTTGCAAAAAGTGTGCTGTAATATATTTTGCAATCAAAATATATTTTTTTATTCTAGTCACCTCAGTTGGCTATTTAACTGTAACAACAACTAGGTATATGAGTGTTCAATTAATAATCACTTACTACCTATATTAGAATCATTAAAGAGTTCATTTCCACGTTCAAGGGATTCGTGGCACCGATCCAACGCATTATGTTGATTTTATGGTATGGCCCCTCTAGTAACTGAGATTGAAATCTATTTGGATTATTGACAGGATTAACGAGCAAAAAATAATGTAGCTCTCAGACATGTCGAGATTTATACTTGAAGTTGACTTTTATGGTAATACTCAAGTTTATTGCTAATATCATTTAATTAAGTGTTTAGTTTCGAAATAATGTTATATAAAAGGATTTCCTATTTTATCCTTTTTTAAATTACTAATCGTGCCCACGAATCTTCCGCGCAAACTTAGATCTGGGTTTAAATATCAATCAATAATTTAAATAGCCTACTGCAGCCCAGTGCTGGACATGGACCTCTTGCCATTTAAGTAGATTGTATCTCGATATACTTGTTCGTGTTTTTGGGTGCTTTGTGATTTAAATTATGATTATTATTAAAGTAAGTTACCTCATGGTGGGCAGAGGGTGAGTGTGAAATCTAAATATGTGGGGCCCAAGACTTTATTTTTTATCAATGCTACAATTTGTAAATTAGAAATCAATAATAATATATAATATTACATAGGCATGTAAAGATAATCTGTGGTGTAGGTATATTAAAATAAAAATAATCATATTTTGTTTAATGATCAGTTTGATCCCATAATAATGGTTCGCATTATTATGGGATCAAACAAAAGTATTGATATAGGTAGGTATTATTCATATTGTTGATTGATGGCACTTGGTGGAACTTATTATTATACATAATAGATAACACACTTGTACTTATCCACTGTATTTATTACTATGCCTAACCGATTTCAGGTCTTAAAAGTCAATCCTGGTTTAAAGAAAGTCGATTAAAAAGCTTCAAGTTTCTTTACAAAACTTATTTTATCAAATAATAACGTGTTTGAAAAATACTTAATAATAAATCGATCAAGACCTTCCTAGTAAAAAAACCTTTTAAAATCCATTAAGTAACGCAAACAGATAGACAAGAATTCGTAATAGAATCGAAGAGTGTCAGTGCCATCGATTGATGATAGAATTGATGCATGATACATGCAGGCGATCGAGTAGTTAGACCGACGATTTACCGGCATTTGTTCTCTATTGTCAACAGTCGCCCTAACACGATAGCAACAATCGATAGTCGATCGATTGATTGGGTATCGCCCAAAATTATACATAATTCAAGTTATTGTTGTAATATACAGAAACTACTTATTTAATATTATATTTCATAAGACTATTCAAACATTTTTCTGTTAGCCAAACGCTACCGAAGCCTCTTGTCTCTGTCATTAATTCGAAGTGCTCTCGCTAGTTCATAATGAGGTATCTTTAATTTAGGCGTAGGGGGCTCAGTCATAAAGGGAGTCGTATGCTCTCTGTAACAGAATAATTTGCCACCCTGCCAACCACTGAGGCTGTTAATAGTCTACATAATGCACTTGTTTAACCTCATGCGACCTCATTTGTGCATCCTTCATAAAATTGGTTTGCTAATTTCTGTTTGGATTTCTTAGAATCGTTGTATTGAAATCAAACGCTTCCATTGGTTTCTTAGTTTAATGCTTTTGTGCCTTTACTAGAATACACAACACGAAAATTCTGCTTTTATATTGAGATTATAATTTCTACTCAAAGTTAAGAGTTCAATCGGACGAAATGACTATTCGGTAGTTCTTTATCCTGAGTAACAATAAAAAGTGTTCAGTCCAATTCCCTCCATCAATGAGAATTTTGCTAAATTCTAAATATAAATGTTTGATGTATCCAAAATGTAGGTATGTAGTCAACACTTTCAAGAGATATTATTGACAGCCTTTGTGACATGGTCGTAATAATCGCGACTGCTACGATCTGGCCAGGCCACAGAGAGCAAGTTAATCCGTCGGCAAAAGTTCTCATAAGATCATCTATAGCAGTTGTTACAGGCAGTTGGAGTTCTAAAAAAACCAACAGCAACTAGTCTAACTGCAGTATAAAATATCGCCTATACCCATAGGTTGTGGAGGCCAGATGCAGTCGCTGTAGGGATATTATCGAAGACCAGCCACGACGCAGTTAGTCTGGAGAAAACAGATCCAACTGATTGCGACAGGTAAAAAACACAAAGCTTGCCTTTCCTATACCTGGCAGTTTGGAGCGAAATATAGGTATAATCACAACATAGTATAAAACAAAGTAGCGTTCTTTGTCCCTATTTTTCATGTCCTTATGTCCCTTTATATGTTTAAATCTTTTAAACTACGTAACGGATTTTAATGCGGTTTTGTAAGAGATAGAATGGTTCAAGAGAAAGGTTTATATGTATATAACATCACCCACAGATGCGGAGCAGGAATGCAAAATGTTGCAAAAACGGGGTGACGCAGATGATGTTGCGCGGGTCATCTTTAAATCTACGCAACGGATTTTGAGGCGGTTTTTTATAAATAGAATGGTTAAAGAGAAAGGTTCATATGTATATAACATCATGTTAGGATCAACAAGTGCGAAGCAGGAATGAAAAATGTTGCAAAAACGGGGTGATGCTGGCGAAGTTGCGCGGGTCAGCTAGTGATAAATATATTATTGTATTTATTGTTTTTATTTTTGTATTTAAGTTTATTTGTATTTAAACTTTTTGCACAAGTATATAATAATTTTACTGGAGCGGACTGGAAGCCGTGGTAAGTAAATACATGTATTATATAAATTATATGTTTAAAAGATTTTAGACTGTGTAGGTCACCTATAGAGCCATATCACTACATGTTATAAAACAAAGTCGCGTTCTCTGTCCCTATATCCCTATGTCCTTTTGTATGCTTAAATCTTTAAAACTATATTCAAATACACTTTAAATCGTTAACGTGTATTTTACAGAAGTATCTTCATTCGATGTATAGGTCGGAAAATCACAAGTAAAATTACATGGTAGTATAAGCATCGATATAAAATTGTATGTAATGTATGTTAAAATCTAGAGAACTTACGTCAGCAAGTCAAGCACCTTTTCCACAACATGTTAACTCTTTTAATGAAATCAAAGAACAATACGATGAGCAGCACGCAACAGAAAACTGAATAGATTGCGGGCCAATCTAGGTCCGACATTGTTCTAATTTAATCTAAACCAAAGCAGATGAGAACTAGCTACAATTTCAACGGTAGAAGAATTTCAAACTTCAGGTAAATACCGCGGAATATTGCGCGCGAATTGTGGACATAGGAGGCAGCGACTCGGCGGACCGGGTACCTTCTGTCTACTGAGTGTGCTGTATCATTGCTCATCATCCGTGAGTTTCTGAACAATCACGCATGCGCTGTGTACTATCCTGTGGTTTTTAGATGATATGAAAATTTTATATATTCTCGGTACTAATAGGTAT
This sequence comes from Pelosia muscerda, assembly GCA_963691645.1. Classification (NCBI taxonomy): domain Eukaryota; kingdom Metazoa; phylum Arthropoda; class Insecta; order Lepidoptera; family Erebidae; genus Pelosia; species Pelosia muscerda. Next base: position 20,842,272 of record OY829098.1, on the reverse strand, counting down.
TATGAAGAATCATCAGGCAAATATTATTTACAAGATTTATATTTGGACCGAAGATAGATCTACATAATATGAATTTTGAACACTAACCTTGACTACCGATTTAAGAAAATAGTGAGAAAAATTCCATCTCCAATGGTGTTAGAAATAGTTATAAAGGTGGGGGGTGAAAAATCGTGTTATTTTACTTTAATGACTCGATTTTTCGTATCGCATATAAAATTCAACAATGTCATATGTTACTTCAAATGATGTCGTAGCAATCAGTGATAATTTCAGTAGAATAATGAAATATAAAATGACTATTGGTAAAGCAGATGATACAACTCAATATCTAATAAAAGGAATTGCATACACGAACGTTGATCATTATTTGAAGAAAATTGCTTTGGTTACGGGTTCAATTTATTTGTACGACTTGAAGAAAGTGACCAAATATACTAGTAAATAAATACGAGTAGATATATAAATATAATTGATATAGGTAGACTGAAAATAGATATAAATAGGTTGAATTGACACCGGGTTTGTCACCATTGACAAAAACCTAACTTTGCCATTACAAACTTTCCCCGTACATTGACACAGGTCGCTTTCAGTTTGCAATGTCCAAACAATTTTATTGTACTATTGCAAAATTTCACGTCTCTTATTTAATGGAAGCGGTCTCTCTTTTGACACGGACAGTTCATCTATCGATCACAAAGTATACTGTATATACTGTAGACAATATTGTAGACTGTATAATATAGTGTATGTGACTGTATAGTACGTGTATAATATATTGTAGACTCCTAAGCTTCCAGAAGTAAATATAAACGAGCGCAAAGTACTCACTCGTCCACTTTGCCTGCCATTCTTCGCGTCGTGCTAAGCTTCTGTGACGTTTGTTGCAATCCACATTAATTGTAACGAAAGAACGAACTTCGTGAGATGTTTATTACCTTACCACTGAATTATTGCAATTGATGAGTTAATTGTGTTCTTTATTTTCTTTGTTGTATAAGTATAATCAAACCAAATAAAAGTAAAGGGCACATTTGTGCGTCCACCTACTTTCTTAAACCCCGACGTTAAAACGATGGGGTGTTATAAGTTTGACGTGTGTGTGTATGTGTGTGTGTGGCATCGTGGCTCCCGAACGGAGGATCCCATTTCGATGCAGTTTTTTTGTTTGAAAGCTTCGTCGGGAGTGTTCTTAGCTATGTTTGATGAAAATTGATCTAAGATAGCCGACTTGACTAGTAGAATACGATATACTATGAGAAATTTCATATCCAAGATGGCCGCCACCACCAAATAGCGAATTACAAAAACAAAAAATTACACAAATCATATTCTATGACTGTGAAGCGTGGTATTGTTTTTCTGGATATGGGGGAGGTACAAGTGACAGACAAGTCATTTAACGTTATAATTTCATTGATATGTGTGAAAGTGGAGATAGCATAATGGCTGACCGAGGCTTCAATGTGCAAGATTTATTTGCATATAAATACGTTACAATTAATATATTCTCGGAAATGACAATACTGCGGTCATTGTGCGGCGTCTCGCGTAAAGATTACGGAAGGAACTCTCGCATTCGCGGCACCCTTCATGTCCGTGACTTCGCAGGTAAAGTACAAGAGAGTCACCTTCGTTAGTGTGGCCACGTACCTATCACGGAATTCAAATGCCTGGCAATGGCACCCGTTTTTTTTATCGTGCGCAAAATCCCCACGGATACCACCTCCACCAAACCTGATGGAGGTGATTAATGTCGGACTCGAACCGACCAAAACGCACACCGTCCATGGGTCCTTGATTGCCGGAGATGAGATTATACTAGACATATCTCTCGCACCCCGGCAGACCCGGGGACATCTCTGTTGAGATGACCCTCCTTCCTCAATGTGGGGACCATGGTGTCCCCATCTAGCCCCTGGGCATGGGGTGGCATTTTGCGCCATCGCCGTGGCCTGCTTCTGCTAGGGTGACTGGCGGCTCCACCTGTCTCCCCCGGGTCCGGATGGCACCCCTACCGGATCACAGTAGGAGGGGTATGCCCAAGATATGAGCACCAATGGTACCACTACTATGAACACCCAAGATCGTGTGAAGTGAAGAATGAAAAACTGGAAGGCAGTCCCTGAGCTCCGAGTTCACCATAGCTGAGTTCAATACGTCTACATGATGATGATGAATATACTGTATTATATTTAAATATAAATGATTTTATGAGTTTTTTTTCATCAATCGGGTTTTAGGGTGCTTTTCAACAATTCATTTCCTTCAAACACCTGTGTAACTCGGGCCGCAAGTATTTTTCACAAAAGAATACTTATAATTTTGTTATAAAAGAATTCAAACAATATACCAAAAATACATAAACGTGACTCACGAAAATAAAAATAGGTTAACTTCTTACCTTCCTTTGAAGTAGAATAGCGTTCGTATTTTCTCTTATTGGCTTGTTCTTTGGCTTCTTTATGCCATTCGATATGAACTTTCTCTTTAACTTGAAAATAGAATCTTTCCAGAATGAAAAATGGTCAAAAGCAGTTAGCAGTAGTGTTCTTGAATTTGCTTGTCAGTATTGGATTTGCTCATCGTTATTAAGTAGCTATATTTTAAACGATCAAATATTCTATTCATAATTTGCGATTATGGATAAGTATTGGAAGAATATTGCATTTCTACGTGAGTAACACGTAATTACAAAAGTAGCGTTCAAGGCAAATACCAGGCAAGCAGTACAATAAATTATCGTCTTACAGCACATATTGATAAAAGACACCGTGATTAATTAAAGTCAAACTCCGTAAAGGGCATAGTCACAAAATTGTACTTTGCGCGTAGAAGCCATCTAAATATATTGTTTATTTATTATTCAACGTCGAAAAGGTTAAGAAAACTTCGCTAAGTAGAAACTTAGCTTCGAAATAATTGAAATCGTTGATCGTGACGAACTTATACAATCAGTTTATGCTAAGTATAAATTCTCAAACAATAATACTGTGTTCTTCAAAGATACTAGTCATAGTTATTGATCATGTACGAGCTCTCAGATTGAACACATCGACATTGACAAACTAATATACTAGTAAGTGCATCAATTACCTATCGCTTGGTTACATTGCTATGCTAGAGTTAAGCAGGTACATTTTAAACAGAAAAATTATCTACTTTGAATGTTATGGGTATTTGCTCTATTACCGTGATATTAGTAGGACACTGCCTTCATATTCTATTATCATAAAAATGCAAAACTTTGTAACATGGATGGAGTAACTAAATATATAACTGACTACGCGCCTGGATGTATATTCCATGAATGTGGAAGCACTTCTCGATACTTCACAGCCTCGTCCGGACCCAAGTCCCACTCGTGCACCCACCTTAGTGTCGGCATGTCTTGCACTATAAGTCGGTAGACTGACATGGACTGAGAAAATTCTTTGCGTCGTACCTGTGGCAGCTCTACTTCATCTCAGATGATCCAAGCTCCTGTGCATCAGCTGTCGCTGAGGTGATTCTAGCGGATATGGAAAGCAAGATTCCCAACCGCTGGATCGCAACAGGAGCTAGTAAGCGTCCATGGCTTAACCGGCTATGCAGAGATGCTAGAATATCTTCTTAAGCAATCTGCCTACAAGGTTTCGACAATGACACTTGCTATGAGGGACCCGAACGTCACTGAGGTGAAGCGGAAACTAAATGCCGCCTGGAGATTTTTTATTTAGGGCACGTCAATTTGCCTTCACCCCACCTGATGGTAAGCTGAAGGCAAAGTCTCAGGAAAGGGTAGTGACCCCATTACAAACACGTGGAGTGTTACAATGGTGGTGCTCAGCTTGACGACCTCATCAGATGCTTTTTAAAGCCCCACTTAAAAGACCCGGGACTGTATGAAGAAGGAAGCACGTGAGCTGGTAAGGATTTTCAAGATTTAACGGAGCGGCAGAGAAATACCTTATGCAGCAAGAAATGCTATTGCTAGGGCTAAACACGATTTCGTCGGTAGAATTGGTAAGTGGCTTGCGCGCTACCCATTCGGTAGTCGTGCATTCTGGTCACTTGAGAAAACTGTCGAAGGGAATTTCTGTCGGTCCAGTCTGCCACCGCTGCAAAAAGCCGACGGTAATCTAGCCCATGGTGCTAAGAAGAAAGCCGACCTTTTAGACCAACAATTTGCGTCAAACTCGACTATGAATGATACCACCTGTTATCCCCTGGTGTGGTATTACCATGCCGGAAGTTAAATTCACATACCTAACGGGTGGTTAGGCGGGAATTAAAGTCCCTAAACATTCAAGTCAAGTGGGCCGGATGGTACTTATACTGGAGATGACCTTCAACTCCGACATATCTTAAGGAACGGTTTCGGTACGCTAGGCAGCACGAGTATAACGCCCCTGGTGTTGCAAACGTCCATAGACCAAGGTTGACCGCTTTCCATCAGATAGACCGTGTGCTTGTCTGTCACCTAAGTGATATAATGAAATAATGATTGAAATGTAAATCCTGTCACACATTTTCCAACTATAGTAACGTTGCGTATGCATCGTCTGCTTTGTTCAATCATAATGCCTTATAATACCTTTTCATAAATTCGCACCTTCACACTATAGAATTCAGTGCAGCCTATATAATAAAATGATTATTAAATTATCGCTTTAGCCCTATAATATCAAGTTCTGTGAGAAATTTCCACCGGTTGGTATGAATAATCTAAAGATAAAGTGGAACGGAACAAGTTGCTGTGTACTTAGCCAGGTCAGCTAGTTCATTTAATATTAAAAACTTTTGTAAGTTTTTTCCAGAGAAGGTGAACGATAAATGCACAACGGTAATTGTTTCCATTTATAATTGTATAATTGCTGTCGATAGTTTAATATTCATACTTTTATCCACCAACCGGTGGGTTGGTGGATAAAAGGGGGTGCCCCACCAACTTTTGTTGCATCATGACTTAGATACCTACTTTTAATAAATAGAAGCGTTCAATTTTTAGAAAAAAAATATCGGTAGGTATTAAACTGACAAAATGCTTTAGGTACGTCTTTACTTATAGGTACTCGCTATACACTAAATTTGATAAACTTTAATATTTATATGAATAACCTAGATGCAGCATAATATTAAATATATAACCAAGCAAAAATATTACAGTACATGAATCAGATATCGATCACACTGTAGTTGCTACTGTAAAAGTACCATGTAATGCTTTTTTATCTCTTTGCATGGACACAAAATCCGACATTTCTTGGAATTAAAACCTCTACTTAGTGTCATATTTAAATTAACTAAGTACCAATATTCATTAATATTATTTATATAAATGATATTATTGAAACATTGTATGGTGTGGTATTATATTATTGAATATTGTAATATTAAAATTGACGATAGGCCAAATTGATTATAAAATGTATTTTATAATAAATTAGCTGTTGTCCGCGGCTCCGTCCGCGTGGATGTCGGTTATCGCCACCAAACTTACCATATGTCCCTTCCTAAGGTCTAGTCTACCCTTTTATCAAAATCGGTTCAGTTGTGTATGCGTGAAAGTGTATCAGACAGAGTAACTTACGCTCTAATGATATTTGTGTAGATAGTAGGTTCACTACAGTATAGCTGTTGCCCGCGGCTGCAGCCGCGTGGATGTAGGTGACCGCGACCAAAAATCAAGATGTTGTCTGTATTGCGTAACGCAAGCGTGCGTTTTACCGTCGACTCGACAGAAGAAGTGTGCAGGTTTCTTGCGTAAGTGCTTCCCTGTTGACTTGTGTAGGTACTATTAGTAATGTATAACGCGGAACATAGCATTATCGCGTACTGTAACAGTACACATTACCCGGCAAAATTTGGCATGACAGAGATGAGAAATCCGGACAAAATGGAACAGAACTAACATAACGAAATGAACGTGCTCTGGCACCCGCTCAGTTGCTCTGTTGCATATAGCTCCGGCTCTTTCTCGACCAATCTCACCGGAGCTATCGGCTAATTGGTGAAAGAGATTATGTTGAACTTGAACCGACTAAAACGCACGCTGTCTTTGGGTCTTTAGTTGCTGGAAGTGAGATAATAGCGAACATATTAATCGCACCCCGGCAGACCCGGGAGTGGGACCCTCTCTATCGAAATGACCCTCTTGGGAGTAGGGATCACGATGTCCCTGTCTAGCCCCCGGGTATGGAGTGGCGCACTGTGTGCCACCGCCGCGGCCTGCTTCTACTATAGTGACAGTCGGCTCCACTCGTCACCCCCAGGCCCACACTCATAGGGGACGGAGGTCATAGCGCCATAGCCGTGAGTAATGCAGCCAGCGAAATAGCCGTGTGCAGCCCTAAGTCCTCGCTCACATCGCTCTCGTGAACATTTACTTTTACTTCTACTACTACTATAATAATTACAAGAATAATGCACTGCACTGACAGCACAGAAACTCTCTTAAGCTTCACCTCCTCCCTCTTCCACATGGTCGGCACCACTTATGTGACACCTCCGGTGCTATAGACGTCCATAGGCCACGGTAACCACTTCCCATCAGATGAGCCGTGTGCTTGTCTGCCACCTAAGTGGTATAAAAAAATAAAACGATTTTAGGTATGTCATGGTCAAGCCCATGTTTAGAGTATTAAAAGTACTGGTAAGCTAAATTACGCCTGAACATTCATTTTCCTGTAAACAATGTAGGCAGTTCTGTTCTTCTTTTTCTGTCGAGTGGATGGCATCTAGGGGGAAGATCCGCGGAAGATAGCGGGACAAAGGTGGCCTCTGTGCTCCCCAGAGATCAACCCTGGTTAGAGAGGGTTCGTAATCAATGGGAGAAACGCACGTGTAGAAGCTCTTGCAGCTTTTCACTTTGTGTCACGCCAGAGTAATTGTACATGGGATGTCGCTGGTCCTTCTGAAGTTAGAGCATCTCCGCGGAAGAGGCCACGTCTCTACGAACACTGGGAGGTGCGATACCCGGTAGTGGACACAGGATACGTATCGGAGTCGGCTGGAGACTCCCAGTAATAATACGGCAGGTTTCATTTAATGCTGTATCCACTATCTTGGTATGAGTACAATGACACCACGCAAAGAGCAAAAGCACGCAAGAGGTCTCTTCTCTCGTATTGTTCTTGTTCTCCAATAAAAGTCAAAAACAAAACCATAGCTTGAATTGCTTGTAACTAAGTCATTGAATTACATTTATTAATTTCCATGATTAAATACGTATTTGTTTACACAAATATGTATATAAAATGTAGTCTTTACATACTTGACTGGATGTAATAAGACAGAAAAGTCATCTATAAAAATGTGGAGGAACGGGATGTGATGTTGGCCGCAGCCCAACGGCGCCATCTGTAACTTTGCTCATATTTCGTTTAATATCATTAATGTTCACTACTCCGCTTCTACTCAACTGATTGCGATGAAAAAAACGTAAGATTTTAAGTCTGATCAAGCCTCTTCCATCTATCCATTACAGACCAACAGACAGGCAATTCAAAAGAACGGTTTCGTGTTCAGTATCGTTCACATAACATAACCCAAGTATTTTTTTTAAATATATCCAATGTACCGACACGACCACTTTATACAATTATTTAATGGTATAGGTAAATTATGGCCCTAAGTAAGTTACCGTTTCCTAAAAACCTAAATAAAATAGATCCATCTGTAAATCTTGATCAAAAACAAACAGTAAATACGGTAACAATATACTCCTTTTAACTTGCTACAAAATTTGCCATTTGTCTTTTCGGTCGCCCGTAATTACAACGATTGTGTTTAATTTGTTTTCCCATACGTGAAGGGCATTCATTAAGTAAATAATCTGTCTAACGGTAAATTAAATTGTAAAAGCTATTTCAGTTTCCACCATTAAGCTGTAACAAAAACGTTAGCTATCTATTTATTTAATTTGCCGATTGAAAATGGTTGCCGGTAGCGGTAGCGGAGACCATTGGATATTAAGTGCTTCATTTGTGGCCATATATAATTGTTTTCAGTGAAATCAAAAATATGTGCCTGTTCCAAACTATATTACTCCAATCCATTGTGGCCGAGCTGTTATAACATCAGGTGTTGCAGTACAAATTGCTTGTGTAAACGCGGAACCACACTTCGATATAATATGTTAGCAATGAAATACTGGTTCGTTTAGCAACACACCACAGCGCCTGCTAATTGTTACACGAGCAAGGGACATGCGGATTAAACCGATTTTAGCAGAAAACTATTACCAAGTAAACCATCGTGTTTAATACACTTATTAATACTAGCTGCTGCTCGAGGATGTCGATAGACAATGATTATGGTAGTACGGACCGCCATACGATATTGCATCAACTTCAAAGTGTTTCAGGAGGCGAACAAAATAGTCAAATATCATTTATGGTCGCCATTTTTAGAATCAAAACCCAGGTTTCAAGATTTTTTAGAAAACGTAGGTAACAAGTTCAAAAAAAATTGAGAATTAAAATGTGACGTAAATATAGTGATGTGACGTGTAATAATTTATTATCCTTATGAATAAATGAATTAAAGCCTATTTATAAATGTAGTTACCGGCATATTATCTTGACTCAAAATGTGCTTATATGCGCAGTTGCGTAGGTACCCACTGTGTCTTTAGAGTCGTTTGAGGATTACACGGAGAGCTTTCATAAAACACCAAATTCATAGCTTATAAATTTTAAAAGAAAACTTACGTTCAAAACTCGTATTCTGATGGCCGAGCGAAAATTAGAGAAATAATTCAAATATTATTTTTATCTTGAAGCATGAGAAATGATAGTACCACTAATGATCAATATTTTTAAGCGCTCTATTTGACTCTACTCGATTCTGTGCTCGCCCTCTATGCTACTTCTCCCCTTCTCCAGTTTCCTTAAATTCCCGATTTCACCATTTGGCAATCCGATTACCGATATTACTGATTTCCTCTATTTCCTCATTTGCCGTTTCCCATTTCTACATTTCCCATTTCCCATTCCTCCACTTTCCCATTTTACTCATTTCTCCACCCCTACTCTTCCCCGTTATCCCACTTCCCCACGTCCCGAATGCTCCTTTCTCCCTGTCCTCGGTCTCATAGGCTATATAAATATCATTACGTTGGTCAGTAAGAACAAGAAAGTGGAGCAGTAATCAAAAATGCCCGATTCTTTAAATTAATTTTGATGGAAACCTTGAACAGATTAGCGCAACGGGGAAGACAAAGTGGAGTGGAGAAAAGAGACAAGGTGGAGTAGATCAGGAGAGGGGCTGAAGTGAACAGTTGGATGATGAGGAGGGGGGGGGGAGGGTGCAAGAAGGCGAGGAGGGAAAAGGGAGATCTAACTACAGAGGTAGGGGAGGCGCACTGCAGATTAAAGGCCAAGCATCATGGTGCCTCGGGCAACAGATTTTGAGATGTCAAAACAGATTTTCTTATTCAATACTAGTGAATAAGGAAATCTGTTTTGACATTACTGATTCTATTTTCATCGTGATTAATCCCCTTAATTTGCACGCATAACACACATTACGGCGGTAGTGGTACAGGTATTGTTTTCTGAAAGTAACACAAACAACCTAGCATTTATAGCAATCTCACTTGTATTGTTGTACTCATAATATATGTTCCTTATTCGATCGTGACAAGCGTCCACTATCCGACAGGGTTAACGAGTACTCTATATATCTCGACAACATGTCGTAACCAGATGAATCCGCATAATATGATATTCTAATTTAAACTGAATTTATCGCCAATATTCACCGTAAGTATACCCTCGCAAACTTTTCTACGTCATTTTCCTCACAATATCTCTGACTTCCGGTTATTATAGCCAAGCTTCATGCGAGCGAGCGTCTGAGCGAGTTTTTAACAATGCTCTTTGGTTGGAAAACGATTATTGCTGTCACTAACATGCTAGATTCAAACAAGGTCTTTTAACTTTTATTGATGAATACACCGCACCGCTGCGGTTGAGGTTTGGTATTTGTTAGAACAAAATAAAAACATTTTGTGATGTTCTCAAAACTAATCATTTGTGCAGTATCCAGTGGGTACTAGATAAAATAATTCCTGTGGCATAAATATTACCTGTATACTTGGTATACATTTTTACTAATGGAATTAACTATCATCATCATCATTATCTTTACGTTAGTCCCAGTCGCATCCGAAGCCACATTAAAGCGTTATTGAAAGAACTAACCAATTTCAAGATAATCAATATAGCCGCTATAGGTTAACTAGATATGCGTGTAAAAAAACTAACAATAGCGGAAGCAGGACCTTAAAACGTATGATTAATTGGGATATACTCGATACACACAATTAACGTATACCTAACCAGTGGAATATAATTGGCTCGAAGGATGAGCATCCCTTAAAACTGGTAATAAAGCCAGTCGTCCGGGCAACCTCCCAGCTGGCATCAGCCAGCTTTGTTTATAAATCAAATTTCGTATTTGGATATCATACATCGGACATAGTATGACATGACTGTTTATAAATCAATGTTGAGAATACATAGCAAACGTTAAGAGGAGGTGATATAAGTAACTGTGTACTGTTATTCTCAATAAATGACTCTCTTAGCTTCAGGATCTTCGAATTTAATTGTAATCATAGCTAAATGAAGCCTCTTTGTATCTAAAGTACGTCCCTGTACATTTAGTGTAAGATAGTTATACTAGGTAGTATGTAGAAGAGAATCATTTTCCTATTTATTGGATTTGATGAGAATTAAATAAGTGGATGGAATTTAACCAGAGGTTCACTAACCCTTAACCACATTAAGCGTACTTTGTGAATTCTCTCCGTATTTGTTATGTGATATAGTACCCCTGTTATAAACATTTTGCATATGGCGTCTAGACACGGAGGAGCAGCAACAGCATTTGTAGTAGAGTATTCGAGAGAAACGGCAGTGTTGTTCATCACATGAGTGAATCTGTAGCCTCTAGTTGCACTTGCCTTGGTACTTATCTTGCGAATGCGAATTATTAAGAATCTTAACAAGGATACGCTGATGTCAAACATTTCCATGTTGAGATTCTTAATAAAATAATCACGTGCACCTTCCTCAAAGCTCACAGCGAGACTGACGCAGTGACGCTGCGCTACTGCTATCGCGCGGCTGTCGTCGTGTATGCGTATGCACAGAGCGACTAGACGCGGCGACAAGTAGCAAGCGCTCAACTCCCATAGCTTGTCGTTGCGACTCCGACGCCAAGTGAACTTTGAACAAAATATATGAAAATTGTCGGCCGTCGCTTAGTGCGCGCCTACATTAAGGAAGAATTACTCTATTCTTGTAGTCGCGGTGACAAGACGCCAGATGCCAGCGACAAGACGCAGCGACAAGCCGCCCAGTTTGCGATGGCTCTAATAGGGTAATTTCACCGAATGCATTTTTAGAGTTTCTTCGCATGAAATCACTATGTAAAACGTTTATCTATGACCACTCTATTTTTTTTCATGTAATACGAACACTAGCTTATATGAAGTCACTACTGAAAATACATTTCTCTTAAACATAAAATTAAAAAAAAATTAAAATATGCTAGATTCCAATAACGGTGGCGTGTCCGCGATGCACCTTTAAGCGCATTTACCTCTTTAAGTCCGCTATGATTGCAAATTTAGTACTTAAATTAAGATTATTATGTTAATTAATATATGAAGCAACCATATTTACTGCTTTCATTACTTCTATTATAACGCAGACATCGTGACAATGTCGATAAGGAACGTCCGCGCCTAAAGTGCAATTTCGGTGTGTTTTTTTTAAACCCTTATACAACGTATACACGTCAATTTAAACGATCTATCTTCTTACGCACGCGGAGTTCCAGTCATGCTCTTGCGTTTACGCAGTAATGGCATGTCCGATTCTGCCCAGTTTTCCCGCTAATACGTAAGTACCTTCTTATTTCTAAGAGGGAGTACGAAATTTTACAATCACGGTGGGTTACTGTATGAATGAATATTTGGTTTTAAAATTACGATTTGCGAGTATGTTGTGTGTTGTTAGGTACCCTCAGCAATCATACATTTCATGTGACGAATGCATCACTGAGTTTTGTTTAATTTCATTTTTTCTTGATGTTTCTAACTTCGGTGGTGCAATATCGGTGGTAGATTTATTGCCACCTATATTGCATCAATACTAAAATGGCTATGAGTTTCCATATCTTTGGTAAGATATTTACTCACAAGGTAATAAATAATAAAATTACTCATTTTTTTGTTATAATTAACGTATTTACTATTACTACTGAGAGTGGGGCAATATGGGTATGGGAGGCGTAACCGAAGGGGTTGGAGGCTGGCCGACTTTCTTGAGAAAGAGCGACTCTTTATGATGAACTCTTTCTTCAAAAACCGCCCCACAGGAAATGGACCTGGATGGGCCCCGGTGGTCGTACAAAAAATGAGATTGACTTCATCATGACGACGCATAGACGGATATTCAATGATGTCTCAGTGATCCATGGGGTGAAAACCGGAAGTGATCACCTAATGGTTAGAGGCACATTGAATATTAATGTTAAACTGGAGAGATCCCGTCTGATGAGGTCTACGCTCCGACCTAGAGCTTCCCATATACAGTACCCCGAGAGCTTTCAACTCGAACTTTCGAATCGCTTCTCTTGCCTAGAAGAATGCAGTACAGTGGACGAGATAAATAACAGGTTGGTTGAAGCTGTCCATTCAGTGGGCTCCAAATTCTTCAGGCCCCGTCGAAGAGATAGACCACAGAAGCTCACCGATCACACCCTCAAACTCATGGCCTAACGACGCTCTATGAGGCTGCAGTCTACCAATGACGCTGAAGCACATCGGCAGCTCAATAGACGTATCCAGCAGTCTTTGCGACACGACATCCGTGCCTTTAATACTCAATGTATTAAAGAAACGATTGAGCGAAATAAAGGCTCCAAAGTGTTCGCAAGAGACTTGTCTATTGGGCAGAGCCAGTTGACAAAACTGAAGAGGAAGGACGGCAGTGTCGTGTCGACTAAGGGAGATGTTTTGAGGGGGATCGAGGGGTTTTATGGACAGCTTTATACCTCAGTCACTAAGCCTGCTACTGATACGGTTAAAGATCCAAGAGCCAAGCTAACCCGACACTACACCGAGGATATCCCGGACATCAGCCTGTACGAGATTAGGGTGGCCCTCAAGCAGCTTAAAAATAACAAGGCACCAGGAGAAGACGGAATTCGTCTTATTCGAAGGTACTACGCCGGAAGCATGGAACAGAAGCGTAGAAGTCTTGTTCTTCAAGAAAGGTGACAAAGCCAGAACTACAGACCTATCTCGCTTCTGAGCCATGTTTATAAGCTGTTTTCGAAGGTTATCACGAATCGTCTCGAACGCAGGTTTGATGACTTCCAGCCGCCCGAACAAGCCGGTTTCCGAAAAGGTTATAGTACGGTAGACCACATTCATACGCTGCGGCAAGTCATACAGAAGACTCAGGAGTATAACTCGCCACTATGTCTAGCGTTTGTGGACTACGAGAAAGCCTTTGATTCGATCGAGACACGGGCAGTGCTACAATCTCTCCAGCGGTGTCATATAGACTACCGGTACATCGAAGTGCTGAAGTGTTTGTATAAAAACGCCACTATGTCAGTCCGAGTACAAGATCAGAGCACAGCGGCGATACTGTTGCAGAGGGGAGTGAGATAAGGAGATGTAATATCTCCGAAGCTCTTCACCAATGCAATGGAGGATGCCTTTAAGCTACTGGAATGGAAAGGTCTTGGCATTAATGTTAATGGCGAATACATCACTCACCTTCGTTTTGCCGACGATATCGTGCTCAGTGCAGGATCGCTGGAGGATCTTAACACAATGCTCGACGACCTCAACCGAGTCTCTCAACAGGTGGGCCTCAAGATGAATATGGACAAGACCCAGGTTATGGCGAATGCTCATATTCTAAGGCCCTCCCCAGTGTCAGTTGAAGGCTCGACCCTCGAAGTTGTAGACAAGTACGTCTACCTTGGACAGATGGTCCGATTAGACGGATCAAACTTCGAGGCGGAGGTCAATCGTCGAATCCAACTCGGCTGGGCAGCGTTCGGGAAGTTACACAGCGTCTTCTCGTCCAAAATACCTCAGTGCTTAAAGACAAAAGTCTTTAATCAGTGCGTGTTGCCCGTGATGACCTATGGCGCCGAGACGTGGACCCTCACTATGCCTCATAAGAAGCTCAAGGTCGCACAGCGAGCTATGGAAAGGGTTATAATCTAGGCTAGGCTCGGAATCTCTCTGCTGGATCGAATCAGAAATGAGGAGATCCGCAGACGAACGAAAGTGGTCGACATAGCCTACAGGGTTAGTAAGCTGAAGTGGCAGTGGGCGGGGCACGTAGCAAGAAGAACAGATGGCCATTGGAGCCGAAAAGTTCTTGAATGGAGACCGCGTACCGGTAGACGAAGCGTGGGACGGCCTCCTGCGAGATGGACGGACGACAAAAGCAAAATTGCCTTTGGCAGCATGATGTAGCATCTGCATCATGCATCCAAGCCGTTAGTACATATTGTTTAGATAAATATATCACAATTTATAATTTCGGTGTGATCTTGCAATTTCGGTGGGTTGACAATTTCGGTGGTTGTTCTATTTTTATAACAAATGCAGTTATTTGTTTCCTTCTAAATATCTAGAATACTAATGTGTTCTAAAAGAACACCATTAAATTTTTTCATCGGTAAACCTATGATTGAAAAATACCACCAAAATTAGCAAAAAATGAGGCATGCGTGAAATTACCCAATAGTAGGTATTCTTGGTTTCTCAACATAAGTTTTGCTACAAGGAATAACAGTGTAGTCGTGCCGTCTGTAACGCTATACAGTATTCAGTGGAATAAACCCGAGTATTGAGTCAGTAGTTCAATATCACAACGAGCCACCACCAGCTACTACATATATATCTGCACCGCCCTCCAATTGGTTCCAAAATTAAAATATCATCACCAACCTTTATATGCAAATAGCTTCAAGCGCGTACTATTACTTAAGAGTCTATGAAACTATAGTTTTGAAAGAAATCTAACATCTTCAACTCGTTTTTTTTACCTCTTTTCCTTTTTCACGCTTTGTATTCAACAACAGGACGCTGGTGACTTAACACTTACCATCAACAATGACTGCATGCTATCTAATGTTTCGTAACGTCGACAGTGACCGTACGACATGACGCTATAGGACCGTACTATAGCATAGTTGAGATAGAATGTACTTTAATATGAAAAATATGACTTACCATCGCTGCGGTTCATCATTAGGTGCGTCAGAGAGACTTACCTGAAACAGTGAATAAACTAATTTAGTTACCAATAGGTACACAAAGCAAAAATGATAGCCTAACCATCTAATACAATCTATTTATGATTTGAGTCAAGTGGAAGAAGCACCCGTATGTTTTACATATGTGTGAGAACAGTCAATATCAATAACAATAACTCATTTCTTTGAAGTCACATATGTGTGCGTCATCGTTACAGGCGTATTAGTGTATTACGTTTATGTGTGCCAGTGAATTGTGAACGATTGAATATGTGTTAGTGAGTGATTTGCCTGCCATCGAATGAGAAGGTAAATTTCACCAATACAGCACAGGCTCACGTAGTTGAGTGGTATTATGGGCGTAATGGCAATACGAAGGTTGCGAGTTCGAACCGCAGCTATATTTATATAGGCAGTTTGATTAATTAATAGTTTTATTTTAGTTCTTTATTTTGTTTGTGATATTAAAGAACCATACAGTCGACTTTTATACTAAGTGTTCCGTAATCTCAAAAATAATAATAATATGGAAAATAAAACAACATCATTGTTTCAATGATATAATTATAAAATAAGATTGTTCAGTAAATAAATAATATATATATATATATTATATATATGCATATATATATATATATATATATATATATATATATATATATATATATATATATATATATATACATATCTATATAAGTATCTAAAAAATCTCGAGTCACAATGTTTGTAACTAAACTAATTCTAAACAGTTAAACAGATTTTGATAAACATTTTCATTTTTGCTAAATAGTATTTAGTAGACCTAAGAATAGTCATATACTATTGTGCGGGATAATTGAAATCCAAGCGGGCGTAGCCGAGTGCAATACGTTTAGGTTTATACATTAAACATTCTTTATATAATGAATAGGTTATTCAATATTATCCTTCTGGATGTTTAAATCAGACAAGTATGGACGCAGGTAAACTAATTAACTTTCAGTAACTAAAGTGTAGTGAATCACCATGTTAACGTTTAGAAATTATACTATATGCAAATATAATAACTTCTCATTTCGTTAACAATAACATCACTCACTTATTTACAGTTCAATTTCTTTATTTCTCAAAATGATGCCACATAATTACCTACATCTTTTAGTTCCTAGGCACTAGTGCGAAGAAATGGCGCAACATATTCCAACTTTTATTATAAATAGTAATAATAGTCATTTATTTGCTTAAATTTGCCTATATATTAGATAGTAAGTATATAGTGGTTTTAATTATTCCAAGTTATCTATACCGGAGTATATATACCTAAGTATAATTGAAACCACTAAAATACAGACTTACAATGTAATTAAACAGAGATAATAATAATAAGAGCACCTACTTCAACCAACCCACCAGGACCCATCGAGGACATCCAACCCCAGTACCCTGAAGTAATATGACCACTAGACCTGCACGGCAGAATATTTTTTGGCAATATCGCTCACCTGCTTTTCTCCATAAAATTTTGGGTCCATCCTTGTCTGATTTAAAACATTTTTCGTCACTAAATATTACTATATTGTTGCACCAGTCAAAATTTAAATAGTCCCTGGCAAAACTTAACCTACTTCGACGATGAAGATCCGACATCAAAATTTTTCTTGCTGGTCTGCGACATTTGATCCCAGCCGCCTGAAGATGGTTCCTTACTGTTTGCAATGTAACATGGTGTTTGGTGGTCATAACACGGGTGGACATAAAGGGATTTTCTACCTATATGTTTTTCCACCACCTCTTTATGCAAAGAACACGCATCGGTGTAGGCAAAGGCTTTGGGGCCAGGCTGAAGACGGTCTATGGTGACTGAATCGCCATATCGGCGCACCCACCGCTGCACAGCTTCCATCTGTAATGAAAATAAAGTAATAAAATTCCTTGTTAAAATTCTGTAAAATTTATCTACTTATATATTTTTGTTCATTATTAGTATTGGAAGAAATAATAGATTATCCAGGATTATAAAATCAAATAACTTTCATAATAATAAATTGCAGAAAATACTACTTACCGATATGTTCAATTTTCGAGATATTTCATGTATTGAAATATTTTGCTCATGCAAAGTAATAATATGCGCTCTCATAATAGTTGTAAATTGTTGATTCATTTTTATAAATAAAAAAGTTGTTATTAACCGTGTGGAAAGCACAACGAATCCAATTGTTGACAGATAAAATTAAAATTATCATGTTATTTTAATCATGAGAATGAGGGTAGCATAAATTCCAATACATACGAGAAACATTCATGCAATCATGTGTGTGCAACAATACTCGCTCAGTAATAATAAAAATACTACTGATTTAAGTTGCTATAAAATTATAACTAAAATATCAAGATACTTTTGTGATGTTACCTAAACATTCCCTTAATAGGTAAGTAATTAACATAAAGATATACAAATATTAAAAGTTCAAAAAGTAAAATTCGACTGGGAATCGAACTCAAAACCTTACGATATATAAACTTTTCAAAAGCGTATCTGTAAACCCCGAGGTCACAAAGGCTTACAAATGTAATGTCAAAAACTACGTTCATATACTAGTAATAAGAATTTTATGAGTTATTCTTATTATTGCAGAAAATGTAAACTGATGATTGAAGATAAATAAATACGAATGGTTTTGAATCAATTGTAATTTGCAAGTGTGTAGGTGTGTGTGAGTGAGGAAACGAGTTATTGTTACACACACATACATGTCGAACACTGGTGACCTTTTCTGCTTGCCAAAATCAATATAAAGATCTGTATAATACTTATATCACTAGACAGGCTATCGTTGTTGTCTTGTACATAGCAACTGATCACGTACATTGATCTGTGGTATATTTCCCTACGACGCACGCTCTACGCGGTGTTTTCTAGAGCTAGAGTACCTAAACTACCTTGTGACAGGGGTTCTAAAATTTGATATTTACTTACAATAAACATTCATAAATCGGCGTCCGTTAATACATTATATTTCTAGCTTAGTTCATCTTGGCTTTTACAAAAGCAACTACCGCCTAACGCTTCAACCTAAAGAGGAAAACGTGGTTTGACCAATAAACGACATATGCGCAGCAGGATCGAAACCAAAATCAACATCATGACCCATTTTTTTTCCTTAGAGGTAATATTATATATGTTTAATAAACAAAATTTAATATCAGTTTTGCTAGCTGAACGAACAGGATAACGAATGAAATTATATTGTACAGGGTGCAAGAAAGAAGTTGTATTTTGGAATTAATTGAAAACCAGAGGGCAAAGATAGTGGGACACGTGATATGCCACATTACGTTTATAGCGTGTTAAAAAGATCGTAGAAAGGAAGATACAGAAAAAAAAGGAAGGGAAAATAGTCCGAGAAGAACGTACATGGAACTTTTTCTTTTGTCGAGTCGACGGCATTTTTAAGTTGCCATCGTGGTGCAGTACCTATTTGTTTCACGGCTCAGCGCCGTTACTCACCGAGAGTTTCGCTCTATGGGAAGGCTTAGGTATTAATAAAGGTAAAGATAAAAGTCACGTCGTATCCGGATATCAAGAGGTTGGCAAAGAAAAGAGTGGAATACTGATTGCTCCACTGACAAAAGATTTATATTTAGAGAAAGAGCTTTAAATGAAATCTACGCCACCTAACATTAACGAACGTCAATATTTCCAAACAGGTGGTGCCATCACTACGTTTATTGCGGTACTTCCAAGGTAGTGTACAAACTCACTGTACAAACGTTTAGCGTTTCCTTACATTTCTAGTAGATGGCGCAATGCGATGGTGTCTCGTTTTGATTTTATGGCACATTTTATAGCTTACTATATTTATTATCATTGTTTTGTAATGGCTTTAATAAGGAAAAATATTCTACTCAACGAACAGCTGCGACTGAAATAAGGTGTAAAAGTAAAATATAAAAATGTCACTGCAAGAAGAACTCAGCTAGGAATGGGCCATCATGGTTTTACAAAACATTGAAATTATTTTGAGCAACGTTGCCTTTGCGACATATTTTCAAATAACTTCGTACTTCATTAGAAATATTTTGGCGAAGCCCCAAATCTTCTCCGATTTTCCCTTTTAACGACCTAAGCTTGGCCTTTGCTGGCCTTGAGCCAGTTGCACGAGTTCCCCTGACCCTGCGTCAGGTGACGTGGTTACAGTTTTACAACTTACATTTTCTTTTTCTCTGTCACCAGAAATGTTACGCTACTTACTTATTGTAAATGACGAAAGTTTCCTACTGTCAATATTGTATTTAAACTTCTTCCAGACGTGATATCATACATTTTCATAATAATGTGGCTAGCAACAATGGTCAAATGGTCGCTGTTATAAGAAAAAATATGTTCGTAGAGTAGACGTACTACGTACATTTGTATAATATAGCATATTATTTTTATTGGGTTTCTCTGAGGATTGAGTCATATTTATTACCTTTGGCAAAGTACCAAAATTTTGGTACTGTCATTTAGGGGTCTCTAAATGACCGTGAACCTTATATTCCTTTCCTTTATTGCCACGTTTACTCACCAGATGGCGGCAAACGATTCAGTTGACTTTTCTAAAAAGTTTTCTAATTAAAGTTGAGTTTGCGATCCCTAACTCATTGATAGGTATCTTTTGAAGCCTTGTGAGGATTTGAAGCGTTAAAACTAATGATTTACGATTTTCTTTGGGGTGACAAATCTCACCTGGTTCAATTTAAGTTGGTCGCTTTTATTTTTATACTCAGTTGTGTAATTAAAGTTAATAAAGACTTGCTAAAATGTTATTAATCCCGATGTGTGGTGATGTTCACACAGTGTGGTTAGTAACATTTTGATCTTTGTGTTATGAATTGTAAAATTCTAATTTCACGAGACTTATAAACTTTTTATAAAAGAAATATATGTATAAACAGTTACATACATTGTACATAGTTAAGTAAATGAGTTTATGGATCACAATAGCAAATGAAGTGGGTGGCCAGCTACTCTCCTAGACAGGCTACAAGTAGTCAGTGTTAAGGATAAGCGGATAAGCAGTTCCCTTTCCCACGATATTGGGGGCAATGATTTTTTACTAAACGTGTGTGTTTGCGTTCGTGCAGGCTTGTGTGTGTGTTTGTTTGTGTGAATGACTGTGTGTGTGTGGTGCTCAGTATAAGCAAATTCAGAATTTGCATATCTAGCCCCACGTTGAGCTCCATTGTAATTATACTCGTAATTTGTCAGCACAGTTCAAGAAATTCATTCAATTTGTGTTTAATCACAATGGGCTGTCTTACAATAGTTCGTGTTGAACTCGAGAAAACATCGTCAATGAAAATATATTATTGAGTAGCATCGAAATGTTAGGTCTGTTGAAACAATCTAGTAAAATATTTTCTAGGGTAAAAGGTCGCATATCTCCACGCCCGAATATGCTTCTAAGTCAATGCGTGTGATAAATCTAACCGTGATGTCACTAGTATAACTAAAAAGTCTATAGAAAACATACAAGAGGTGACCTTGTTATTGCATCGCATTCAGTAACGTGTGATTTGATTGCTCATTTATGGGAACTCCATATCATATACAGTACACCATCTGCACAAAAGGCTATTAATTGTTATATTCAATGGTATCATTACCTTCGCTTATGAGTTGCAGTGACCCACTTGTGCCAAATTCTAGGAAATATACAGTAGCACGGTTTACTTCAAACATATAACTCCATATTTCTATATATAGCATCGTTGTAGGACCAGCACAAAATTAATGAACTACCTAGAAGATTGAATAATTTTAAAGAAAGTGCAATAACGCAAATTAGCATTTTTGAATATATTTCGTTTACATACAAATGGTATGAAGTATTATATAATTACCGCAATTCCTAAGAATTCTGTAAGGCTGGTATTTCGCCCTGTAAATAAAGATAAGTAATAAGAGCTTGAGATTTCCAGAACAGGTCTAGAACCTGAAAATAAACTGTTGGAAGTTCAAAATCTCATTTGCGAAGTTTGTATACTAATAGCTTCAAATATTTCCGCACCTACTTAAATAATTTGTAGGGGAAGTGATTTTGAAAAGACTACAGATCTAGGAAAAGATCCGTTGCATATAAAGGTGTCTGGCGTTCTATCATCCAGACAGACAGGTGTGTCTACTGATTGACGAACGAACTCTAAATAATGTATTTATTATTTATTCAATTTTAGTCTGGTACCTATTTGTTACCTATTTGGTATAAGACCTTAGTAAGTAGCTGCTATGAAAAGACTTATCAAACTACTTATTGTTTGTGTTGCTGCACCTTGGCCGAACTAATGTAATTATGTCAATGCAACTGTAAATTGCATTACTCCACTCACTGGTTGCTGCTAATCTCCGTGAGGTTATTTAGACTGAACACGTCGCTATTTTGCTAATAATATTTTATCATTACGTAAACATCCATTTTAATCATAGCGATAATAATAATTATACCAAACAAGTGTTATTTTTAAATTATGAAATGTGTAACTTTTATTTACCTACTTAATTCCTTTATTTATGAAAATTTTAGCTTAAGTTTGCTTATGAAAATATTGATTATGAAATTTACATAATTATACTCGTAACATATATAATATTACTTTAAGATAAATTGTTCATATAGAAGTATTGAATATATTCTGTGTGTGTTAATTGAGAACCGTTCTTTATAACTTATACCAGTCATAAGGTTGGTATTCAAAACGAATCACAAACACGAACATGGACTGATAGTGAAATGGAATTTATTAAAGTATTCATTATTTTCATAATTATTTAGCACCCGATCGCCGTCAATGACAACGCGTACAGTGCTTTTTAACATTTACCTGTACCTCCTACCATCATATTTGGGGAACAGATTTATGCGTTTAATCTGACTATGAAATCATAGGTAAACTTATATGGAGTGTTAGGTACGCATCAGATGTCAGCGCCTCCGGAATATCCGCATGACTACTGAAAGGTAACGCAGCGTTTACAGCACGGCGAGCGCACGTTAACTAACAATTTAATATGAAATAATAAAAAATCAACGTGTGTCTGCCGTAGATGGCCACACCAGTTTGAGTAATGGTAGAGCGTTCGACTGCTTAGTCTCAACATTTATATATATCTATACAAAAAAGTAGTTGGTGGTGCATCAGCATTCTAGAATTCAGAATTCAAGCTATTCACGTTATGTTTAAGTAAGCATATATACAGTGGGCTCCAAAAGTGCCTGCACAATATAAAATTAAAATTGTATGTGTAAGTGTGTTAAAATTATTAAATATAGTTAATACGTATAGTATACACTATACTGTACAAATAATACGTATAGGTAGTACGTACATTCAATAATAATAGTAAAATAAATCAGTAATCAAAGAATTTTTGACCCTAAAGTGTCAGGCATGTCTGGGGCATAAGGATTACCTGTGCGCCGTCACTGACGCCACAGCTAACGCTGTGACTAAAATAATTAAACCTAACTCGTCTACATGTGCGGCTACGCATGTAGCTACGAGTGTAGCTACGCGTGTAGCCACGTAGCCCCTCGAAGGGTTCACTACTCACACACTACGTTTTAATTTTATACTGAATATAGAACATAGGTTTAGATACTGATTACTCAGTACCTAGTTGTGAACACGAGAATGCTGTATACTACTAATTACATAAATTAGTAGTCGTGTCTCCGTTTCCGACCCAGATCCGTTCACCATTCTCACGTGATTGAGTAACCAACATTCAGCGAACTATATACTCAAACTTAGGTTCCTGTGAGTTACATGTTAAGTTAAACCGACGTTTCTGTGAAATGGCGAGAATAGGAACTACGATTGTCACTGTCAAATAATGTAAAGGCAGGAGGAATTTCACGTTGTGATGCGGCCCAACCCAATCCGCCTGATAACCTGATAAAGCATGGCTTAACTATACATCAGCATCTTTGACTATATCCGACTATGTAGACACAGTATTATTGAAAAACAGCATCGCTTTAAACAACTAGAAATACGTGTTAATTTAGTTCTAGAAACTGTCAATTAATAATTTATTTATTAACAGCGATAACTTTTAATTGGACTTCACACACCATGTAAGCTACTGCGTCTATAGGGCTTAGCACGCACTACGATTAAACGCGCGCGGTTTAGGAAAAGCTGAAAACGCAAAAACGGGCATCAACACGCACTGCGGCTAGCGTTTTACTTAAATTTATTTCATTTCACCATGGATTTCTGGCGAGCAGCATGTGTTGTAGCTTTGATATTGAAATTAAAAAATAGAAAGCATAAACATAACTCCGACAAGCTAGTCCAATTTCGGCACACATTTTGATACACCTCCTGCCAAAGCCGGGCTTTAATATTTCTGTCTCTGTATTGATTTAACGATTTGTCATATAATGCGGGCCTTTTTTCCACTTCAATAATAATGTTTTTTGATAAATTGTCGTAGTCTACATTCGATGTTTCTGAGTCGGACGACATGACTTAACCTCTGCAAAAACGTCTATCCTCCGCACTCGCACAGTCGAGACTGAATAAAAACCGAATGCGATTAACCGCCGTGCGTGCGCCACAATACTGTTCTTATGGGACACAAAAAAACCGCGCGTTTTCGAACCGCGGTTAAAACGTAACAAGTTGCGTTTTTAAAATCAGTCACTGAAAAAAGTCACTAATGCGTGCGCTTGTATAGAAAGCTATGTGTTACATTTTTTTGCGATTTCAGACCTGCGGTTAAACGCGGGCGTTTAATCGTAGTGCGTGCTAAGCCTAACGGTTGCCATATACATCCAGGTATAACACTGCGCAATCCTAGGCTTGTGCAAATACGCGTTAATAAAATTTGCACAAGTACATTTCAACACACGTTACAATATATTTGTGCAAGCCTAAATTTACGTAAGTATATTGTAACGTGATTACAACATACGACTAGTATGATATGACGTCATACATTATTATTTACATTACAATACAAGTTATGAAACTTTATTAAAGAACTTACTGCTTTGACGTTAATTAAAAATAAACTGATCCAATTTGACATAAAAATTGACAAATAGAAATGAAAAAACAAATAGTGCACCAGTCAGTGCACAGACTACGTAACGATGAATGGCAGTAACTATATTACCACGAAGAAAAAAATCGATTATACAAATTATGATTGTGTAATAACAGATTACCAAGAATTTCGCTACTGACCAATAAACATAATAAACCACCAGGGCCTAAAAGGCCATTTTATGAAACGAATCCGATTACAATTCTGCGAAATACAGAGGATTTGGACTAGAAAATAATATGATATGTATAAAGGCGTATGATATATTTATAAGAAATTGTTTATATTTTATAAAAAAAAATGAATGCATAAGCCTTTACAAGCTCTAATGGATTACAAAAGTGGTTGCAGTCTATAGCTTTTGTTAAATAACATTTAACATGTTTAATATTTGTCAATTTACTGTCCACAAATTGTACTTACTCTGTCAACGAATTTCAAATGACCATTGGTGGGAGTTTCATACATTGAATCGCTAGATGGCGATGAAATAAAACATTCTATTCAATTTTATTTATTTATTTACACACTAGATGGTCTTTACAGGTTATTACCTAATACAATAATAGTAGACCACAGCATTTAAAATACAATCATAATTCAAATTTTTAATTACGAGCTTAATACATAAAAATAATTAGACCATATTAAATAAATTACATATGCAAGTAATGGGATGTGATGAATGATGATGATTATGTAAGTAATAATAAGGAACACTGTAATTTTATAAATGAGGTTTACAGTGAGCGGTTTGGTTAGTGAAGCATTTCTAGGGATAGTGCATTTTATTTTTATTCTAATTTAAATATAAAATGCACTCACCCTAGAAGTGCATGTTGCAATGATTTGTCATAAGGAAATAAATCAGCCATATTTTAGGTCAAATCTATTTAATTTGGACCAAGTCAATAGTCATACAAAACAAATCACAACACACGACGATTTGTAAGATGCAATGTCAGAGCTGTGTCTTTCAATGCTGCCTTTTGATATAGGCTTTCCGGATTTTGCGAAAAAAAATATGATTAACTTAAAAAGTGAGCCGTTAAAACCGTGTTTTATTTTAAGAAATGAAATCCACTTCGTATTGAGGAATCGTATCCGCATTGTCTATAATGTAAACCCTGTAAATCTACTATTGAGATGAATCTTATCCTAGTTCCTACTAATATTATGAAAAATTTGTGAAAAGTATGTTTATTATAAGACTCTGGAATAGCCTACATAGCTACTTTCTAACCCGGGCAAGGTTTCCAATTGTTAAAGGAAAATAATAGTGACTATACGTTGACGACAAGCGCTATACTGCTTCCATGGTACACGCTGTATGGCCGAGTGGGGGGCTGAGCAAGATAAAAATGGGGGCGGACTTAGATCAAATCTGGCGGCGGGTACTCCCCTGCGGTCGCGCTCGTGGTCAAACAAACAAACAAACAAAAAAAGTCACTATAGACTTTCTATTAGTTTTGATTTCTTGAATTTTAGGAGAGCAGTGAGTTTCATCTGCAAAAATGTGCACCAGAACCTCGTCCTTCAATGAGCAGGGAGTGTTACTGCCTGCAGGTAATCAATTTATATTTCAATCTATATTTATTTTAAGTTTCATATTTCAAGTGTTCAAAAAGCTCGAGGGGGGTTCCGGGAACGTAAACGAATACTCTCAAATATGTACGCTGCATGTCGATTCCGAGTAACAACCTATAAGAGTAAATAGACAAAATATTTTACTGAAAAAGTAAAATGCAGGTATTGGATAAATTGAATGTTTTCTACCAACATATTCATTTAATTTGTTATGTTGCGTTTTGAAAAATTATACGCTGGCGTTGGCCGTATATACACCATATTTTGATCCACTTTTTATTTCTAAATTACTATACTTGCATAATGCTCGGTGTTTGAAATCTGACTTTGGATATAAAAGAATAGTCGTAGTTAGAGTAATCTGACCAAGGACGCAAAAGAGTGAACGTAGTTAGATCGATCTAACAATGTTTTATTTTATTCTGACCAAGGACACACAATAGTGGACGTGGATAGACTTATCTAACAATGTCATCTAACCACGGATACAGGATTAAAATAAATAGTTTGATTATTGTGAGTCGGTGTGTTCTATTCCAATTTGATCCAATTGAATTTTTATCACCTCTATCATCCTTGTGTAAATCCCGGTAGTATCCCAAGCTCTAACCTGGGAGTCCTGAGTTCGTTATTTTCCTGGCTAACTGCGTCCTGGCTGAATTTCGATATTATCCATAAAGCGACTGCTATAGGGATCGGAACATCTGTAACTATTACCAAAGATGTCCATATGACAGGTGGGACCGACGGCTTAACGTGTTATCCGAGGCATGATAGATTAATTTTTTATAAGATTTTTAATCAAAACTTTTAACCTACTAACGTTACTACTCAGCATGCATACACCCCATACTCATAATTATCGGCACTATTGTTCGGTTTATGAGACTCAATTAAGGGTAAAGTTTGATGTCATTCATAAATACTCGGTCCAAAGTCCAATAGTCTACTCAACTTGAAACTAATCCCATATTTGCATTACAACAACACAACCATTTCTGTAAAACATTTTCATAATATTTATCAACTATGTTAGACAGTCTAGACAATAGTACCAGTTACTTGGTAATGTTCCAAAGACTTTCTTAATATTATGTAATGAGTGTAATTTTCGAAAAATGGTGTACGGAGGCAATTAATGGATGTGGCATCATTTCCATTTTGTACTTCATTCTACTACGTCCGTTGCGGTTATTTTGATAATCACTCGATTGTATAAATTTAGCTTCTAATAATTTCAAAATAGATAGGTATTTAAAAACAGTCTGTCTACTATTGTTTTCTCCTGTTTTTAATTTCGATGATTTATCGGGCTGCCTAGTAAGTACGGCTCTGTCTCACAGTTCGTAGTGTGTACGAGAACATTGTTGAAGTCATGTACATTCAGCCTTTCTCAATGTGCACCACTTCTCCCGATCCTCCGCCATCCACATCCAGTCTTTCTTAGGTCACTTTAGACTACAGGTCATTAGTCCATCTGGCTCGAGGACTTTCGACCTTTTCTTTGCCTTTCTCCTCTTAAGGATTCGTTTGGTCGTTTAGGATATTCGGCGAGCTATGTTGGTTTGTCGAATGACCTCATTGCGAATTTTGTCCTAGGAACTCCAAGCATAGCTCACTCCATGGCCCGCTGCACGACTTTCAGTAGGTAATATAAGTTATAACCCCACCGACAACGTAATGGCACCGTCGGTCGTAACAGTTAAGAGTCTCTGGTCAAAGAACTTTGTTTTCAGATATACGTAAGTCTCTCAAAGGTATCTCTCTGTATTTGTAGTAAATGGTAGAAAAAACTAACAGGAACTTGTTAGTATCATATTCCGTCTGCTTGTTTGCCACTATTTAGTTAAAAAACTGCTGATAAGATGACGTAGATTCTAAGTACTGTATGCAATGTAGCACCGAATGGTGCCTTGTTAAACTTTATCATAAGAATCTCTATGTAGTTTAATTTTCTCTTTTTATTTTTGAATCATATTATATGACAATAAAAATATGACATTTCATACAAAGTTTCTGGTTAGAGGACTTACTAACTTAGAGCTTTGAAGGTAATAAACAGAAACTGATATTGATTTAAATTTTATTAATTTTTTCATAAAATGCATAAATAACGCATAATAAGGTAATGCATGCATTGTATGAATGAAACTAATATTACGTTATTTACTATGCATGAGTGAGCTTTACAAAAATGTTCTCTAACAACCTTGCCTGCAACATAGGCACTATTCTTTTTGATGTAAATTTATGCATATTATACGTCCTTGTAGTTTCGCACAGTGTAGCCTTTGTAATATGATGTAATCTTTGGGTCCGAAGCTAGTTCCCTACTATCATATGTTTTATAAGATTTATTTCAAAATCTTGAATTCTATTTTATTTTTTATCAAAAGTCTTACCAACGAATTAGACGACCACACCTGGTAGTTGAGGCACAAATAAATTTCTCTCAGGATTAGGAATCATGCAACAGTCACTTCTGACTAGGCCAATATCAGACTCAAAAGGAATAAAATGGCCCTATTTTACTGTGCGCAAAATCCGCCAAAGTCGGTAGAGGTGATTATGTCTTTGTTATCATGTGGTCTTTGATTACCAGAGGTGAGATTATACAAGACATATCTCTCGCACCTCGGCAGATCCAATAAAATGACCCTGGGGTACAAAGTGTAAGCTTTGGATGTAACCAGGCAATCGCTAGAGTATGACTATTAGCCATCAACGGTAGATCTTACAATAAATTTAAGGAATAAAAATCAGATGAACATCATTTTAATACGCAAATAAAAGTCAACTTGCAGTGCCAAAATTCAGGTTTAGTGAAGTCGGTAATTCGTTTGTAGGCAAATGGATAAAGATTAAAAAAATCCTCAGGATTTGGTTGGCCAATTTAATAACTTTAAAAAAGAAGTGTAAAGATGTTTCATATACGAGTATGTGTTGATTATGTGCCTAAACACAATAACTGAAATTGATTATTGATTCTTAAGCCATAAATCAAAGAGTTCATAAATGACGTGACAACATAATATTCCTAACTGAATTCTTCTTCCCCCCCTCCCCCCCATTTTACTATCTCTATCAATCTAATCTATTCTAAATCTAGTCTATCAAAAAGACTTTTAAAAGAACACCTGTGCTAAGTTTAAAATAGTATATTTTAATAATATTCTGTTATGTTTGAAGTCAGTGATATTCTGTTGAGTTAACCAACAGGGAGGGTTAAAAAAAGAACGTTTGTCCAATGCCGTCCGAAAGGGTATCCCTGAGATACGCTTACGTTTATACGTTATCGTACTGTAATTCGTTGACGGAGGTTAGTTGGACACAATTAATTACAATCTCAAGCCTTGAATTCTAATGCGTGTTTTAGAATTAATGGCTTAATTAGATAGTAAATCGTTATCACTAGGTTTAAGGAAAGATTAAGGCAACGACAAAGACTTATGGTGACGATTGTAAATAAAAGCATCTAAAGGAAGATAGAGGAGGTGTTGTCTTTGTTCTTTAAAAAAAGAGATGTTACTGATATGTTCATGATAAGTATTTTTAACACTTAATGTGCAGGCTTTATAAAATTAGTAGGATTTAAACACTATCAAATTATTCCACAATACTAGATTCGTAAGTAACAGTAATACTGTGGTTTAATTGTTTACAATAGTGGCCTTGACAAGGAGGTTTAGAGTGTACAAGGGTGGCACATTTATAATCTGGCACTGTGCCAGTTCAGATATGTTTGCGTTGCTCACTTAAAATAGATGAGCATTAAAGAAAAATACCAAAACAGCTGCTTCAGGGTAATTGACCAAGTAGTGTTGTTTAGTATGATTGATCTTATTTGAATATAATCGTTTTATGGAAATATTCGTCTGCACAATATAATATTATCTATCTAGGTAAGACATTTATTAGATGCCATTTTTGGAGCGTGGCCGAGTGAACCCGAATGACTCGGCTTAACGCAACTTCAGGTGTTCAATTACTTAAAATAGCTTCTAAAAAGAACATAAATTTTGGAAGTACCACTTCCGTTATTTTACATCCTTTAGCTGTTTTTATTCGACTTCAAAGGAGTAAGAGTTGTTTTAATTTATTTTTTATTTTCTATGATTCACGCATGGTAAGTTATGAAAAAATTCTTGCCATGCACACGCTCATAGAACAATGTCCTTGCTGTGATTATTTAAACTATCTGATATAGAGTTCTTTAAGATGAGTATTAGGTACGCATTCATAAGCTTCAGTAACCTTTTTCCATAAGGTGAGCGGTGTGTTTGTTTGCGACCAAAATAAAAAATTAAAAAAATATATATATCGATAAAAGACAGTGGAGGAAACTTGTAAGTTCAAAGAAGCAAACGGCGACAATACCTCTGCTTACAGCAAAGGGTAAATGGCAAAATCTATGTATTTTTACGTTTTGATTATAAACATAGACATTTACAGGCATTGTATTAAAAACTGATATCAAGTCTTACAAATGTAAACTTTACCGTATGTATTAGTTTTGATTGTGTTTGTTACATTTCATTAGTTATTAGGTATACATTACTCAGCTGTGAAGGTGACCCACCATTATAAGTATGAAGGTCTTCGCGCAAAGTTATTATGTATAAGTTTAGTAAAACTTGTGTCGGCTTCACCTTGCTTCGCCATATGTAAAGAGTTATATCAAAGCTAACTTGACACGTGCCTTGGAAACAATCGTTGTGTGCTAATTAAACACGTGGCCACGTGTTCCACGAAACACATTTCCAATTATTGGTAGAACTAGAAACCCCCTAACAACTATAATTTAGTCGAATAAAATTGTTTGTCATATCTAACAATTCTGTTTTTAATTAGTTTAAGTTTGAAATACATTATTCATAATAACTTTACAGGTGATCATTTTAAAATTTCGTCTTAATCGCGGTTCGTGTCATTTGTTCATTCACTCTTAATCTAGATTCTTTCAGTGAAAGTCAGTTCGACTAGACAGGACTGCTCAATGACAATCATTAAGTAATAAGCGATGACATTTGTGACGACAGCTGTTTCAATTGCTTGAAATAAAGCTAATTCTGAGGTTTCACGTGCAATACTGGCGTGTATAGCCATTTGTCACGAAAATTAAATTTCAGTTACACATAGTCCTCTGGAGTTGCAAACTTCATCCAGGCGTCGGAGCTAATTATATCGCTTCAAAATACATGGAACCGACACACAGCTCCCGCATTAACTAGTGCTAACACTTTAACAATACAATGCTAGCAAATAGTACCATTTCCATTTGAAATTCATAAGATACAATGGTAATATCGTTTAATGGTATATATAATATTGGAATGTACGATGTATGTGATATACATATATACAATATAGAATATTAAAGAAGTACGCCAGTACAGTTTCCACGTTTCCTATCGGTAATTTCGATACTTTTCGATTAAAATATATGATTGCATTGTATATAATATGCAGTCACGCTATCTCTTATCTATATCAATCAATAAGACTAAAGAGAGCGGAACATTAATTCGAGCGAAAAATTTTACATAGAACCCAGAATAAAATAATAATAATACTATTTCATTATCACTATCGTACACCAACAAATACTTTGTATGATCAAACTAAACTGTTAAATCTGTACCAATTATACATATATATAACACACGTGCTTTTTAATTAAAAACATAACTACTAAATCTATACAATAAAACATACAATTGAAAAAGTGAACACACACAATCTAAGGAACAAAATCAATCTACAACTTAAGACTCCCCGAACTAACTATGGCAAAAAACCTAATTGTTCGAATGCGCACAGCTATACAAAAGATTACCCAACGATATTAAAAACTGCGAAAGTATCAATGTATACAGGAGTAAACTTAAAGTGTATTTGCATTTGTAAACGTCTATTGACATTCCAGCTCGCCAGATGCAATGTTAACCTTAAGAAATATCAATGTATCTCGTTCTTATGGGAAATAAAGTTCTTTAAACCGAACTTAGACGAGACTTTCACGCTAAGGAGTACTAATGTCTGTCTTTGCACTCCAAGTCTAAACAATACCAGCATGTTCCTTGAGTACAGCAATATGTTACAGGATGGTCATAAACCTAACAACACATCGATCATTCTACATTGGATATTGTGTATTTGCCTTGCGAATCTCCGGTACCCATGGTCCAACACCAATAAAATTAATATAGGACTGCCGTTAAGCTAAACTAATACAAATACAAAAAGATTTTTCTAATCGGTGCATTAACACCGGCAATATCTCTAAATATTCTGAACACTTCTGAGTACCCATTCAAAGGATACATGCGTGATGTTATGATGCATAAACAATGCAATATTACACAATTGCAGCAATCGCGGCTGATTTCCTAATATTTGTTGAGTTCCGTGGCCTATCTCTGAAACCCTTCATTAGTACGTTAACAAATTGAAATAGGACTATTCCAGAATATACCTACCTCTTTCGAACAAAAATATATTTTTTTCGAATCCATCCACAGGCGACAGAGCGAAGCGCCTACAAGCCTAAGAACAAAATGAACATTTGAATTGAGAATCTCCTCCTTTTTCAGAAGTTGGTTAAAAACAACATCAATGTGAGGAACTTCAAAGATATTTTTGCTACTGTTCTATTTGAAAACGACCAATCCAGTCATAATCAAAGTATCGTGACTATTAAAATTATTTTCTTTACTTTTGGAAGCCATAAGAATGCTAGTTTTGTACAGAAGTTTCCCTTTAAAACTTATAAGATATGAAATTGGTTTTATTTCATTATATTTTGACGTAAACATTTTCAGTCTCTACTGGGTCTACATAAGATAAACCAACAATTCCGTGAATTAAAGGAGGCCGCCACCATCTAATTAATGTGGTCAAATCGTTCTAAATTGTTCTTGATTTACGTGATTTACGCAGACTGAGTAATTACAATAATTGAAATGTATTTGACAGTGACACACCCATGGTTTCAATTTCAAGCATTTCATGGAATGGTTGATTTTGCCTGACAGCTCTGTCTGTCAGTGTCAAGTGCAAAATATTTGTGTATATTTTATTGTAAGTACACTACGCAAACTGATCTTTATTTTTATAATCTAGCATTGCATCGTACAGAAGCATAAATTCTATTAAAATTACCGTGCTGTCATACACGGAGAGGCCGAGTCCCAGATGAGCTGACTTGGCTTAAAGTTCTCATTGACGGAACACCAGTTATGGTAGACGGTAGATGGGGGACATGAGCCTCTCGGGGTCGGTGTCAGAAATTACGCAGATACAATTATATTTTATCTGCGTATAAAAACTTAACTATCTGAAGGCGTCACACACTAGACAGATACGATAATATAAGAAAAGATACATTCACCCAGTATCCTTCAGACTGACTAGATCTGTTTTTTGGTAAGAATTGTTTAGGTATACCTACAATGTTCCCAATGAGTTCGTGTTTTACGAAAAATACGCGTTTATTGCTTCTGAATGTATTAGACAGCTCATCAGAAGATGATTCTGATTTTGAGTTTGATGCACGTCTAGCTTCATTGACTAAAACACGAACAATTTGGATAGAACGCCATATAAAACTTAAAACAGACCAAGGCGAATTTAATACCTTCCGTGAGTATCCGTCTATTCCACCTAGTTACATTGATATAACTAGTTAGATATTTTTGTTCCAAATAGTTACATTATTTAGAAATTTTATTTTAACGTAATTATTGAGACTTTGCTGTCCAGTTAGTTACAGGCCAAATGGCCAACTAGGAGTAACAGGTTTTGACCATAATGACATTATTTACCACTGCTTGTTCTACTGGTTAGGAAACATTTAAAAAATGCAGTAATATAAATAATGTCATTAAGGACAAAAATAACTTGTGCATGTTTTTCTGAATTGTCATAGCTTCTAGATTATGAAAAACAAATGCATCTAACTTTCTTCTTTAGTGACATTATTTATTTTAAAATATGATGCTTTATATATGATGTTTGTGTATCTATATACGAGTATTTGTATACGCAGATAATAAACTCACCATCTGTCCATATTATGTCGGTGCTCACAGATACTCTACGATAAAATATATATTATCTGCGTAGCTCGTACAATTTATCTCATATCTTACATATCTTACCGTATCTGCGTAGTGTGTGACACCCATAATGTGTACCTCACCTAGAATTACGATTGGATAGATGTGAGACATAACTGATATCAATTTGATTCTGATTTTGAATACTTTCTGTTCACGATCACATTTTTTCTATTTAAATGGCCAAAGCCAATGGAAAAATTAATGTCTCTGGATGAATTTCACAATATTAGCACGGTCGGAAGAGTGCTAGTGTCATTCTCCAGATATGGAGGGTGCTGGTTCTTTTGGCTCAAATTTTTAGGTCAAATACCTACAAACAAATCTTACTCAGCTTTGGTTAGACGACGTACCGTCACACGCTTTGTTCATTTCATTAGAGGATAATTTTATGGGTCATATAAACGACATCACACAAACAGGTGTCATTTATGAACCAAAAAAACCTGCGTCTCGTAGCAAATTCGAAATTCGTCTCACTCAGAAGACGTGACACAATCATATTGTAATCCTAAACAGCTTGTATGTAGTAAACATTAAAGTCAATGATAAGTACCAGTACTAACAATGTTTTTCTGTCGGTCAGAGGAGGTTCTTTTTCTCACAGACAGCGATTCCCAACTCAAACAGAAAATACGGTTCTACTCTAATTGTTCTAAATAATATCCACTATTATCCAATATCAATCAATGCCCACTATTTAGATCTATAGAAAATTGCATCTTAAGGTGCAGGATGACCTGATTACTACTGACCCATTTTCATAATAAACTGTTGAGAAATCTTTTTCTGTTCATTATTTAAATCCGTAGTACGTTGATTTGTGGCTCGTAGGAAGGATAAACCTGAGAAAACTAATAAAAACTATACTTCTACGACAGTAAAATATTACTTGGAGTGGGACAACTCTCGGGAATGATTTTCTTGTTATCGGTGAGGCATTCGACCAAAGTGCCTAATTAACGGCACGACCCGGGATATTATATTATGTGGCTCACCAAAAAGATAATTATAGTGGCCAAAATGTGGGTATCATTAATATACATTTCGGGATTGTAATTCAAAATGACGCTGAAATTTACTCATCACAAAGTGATCCATGAATTTGAATTCACGCAAAATGGCAGGAATTATATAATCATATTAGCGAGAGACACACTAGAGAATATTACACATAGAACACAACATCTCCCCTCGGGTAAGAAGTATTTTACTTGCTTTGATGGAGGCGGTTTGACATTCCATTCTATAACAATTAGTAATAATTTGCTATTGTTATCGTTGGATTGTTGAACCGTGGGTGAGTGGTGAGTTTTTTGGATTGGATTTTTGTCAGGTAGCGCCTATATCTATATTTGTCTATGGGTAACAATAATATAATCTGTATGAAGGTGTCCATAGATGATAATTACAAGAACGATAAATAATACAGATCGTATGATACAGAAAAGGTAAAAATTGTCTTAATTTGTCTGCAATAGTAGCTGTGCGCTAGTGCGTAACCCGATGTATTTTTCCCACAAGAACATATTTTATCTAATATGTGATCCACCTGTTGCTTAATTTATGAGTATCATGAGTGTTAGTAATTTATAAGGAATCTAAAGATAGATTTTTAGTTGTTCGTACCCATGTACAATACGTGAAACTAGATAAGAGTTTTGTACATATTAATAACAATAGCAGGTTATAAATAAGTCAATCACACTGTTGGAATGCTCATAGTGAAGGATTTAAATAT
Source organism: Pelosia muscerda (assembly GCA_963691645.1). Lineage (NCBI taxonomy): Eukaryota > Metazoa > Arthropoda > Insecta > Lepidoptera > Erebidae > Pelosia > Pelosia muscerda. The sequence continues at coordinate 20,806,463 of OY829098.1, read as the reverse complement.
GAAACATGTTGAAACTAATTGTCGAAACGTGTAGTGATCCATTCAACGTTCATTCAGTATTGGGATTATTTTGTTGACTTGTATCGGTATTTATTCCTTGTTACATTTTATTTATACTTTTCCGTATGCTTTACTGTAACAAAACCATACCAATTATCAAAATATTGGTTTTATTAGAAATATATTTTTATGATATTAGTGTGTAAAAATGGTTTCGGGCATATGGATGCCACTGGTGACTCAAATGAAGCGAAATTTGGAAGTTCATATTTCGAACACCTTTTCGAGCAACTGGGACCGTATGTCAGAAATTTTGAGTACCACGCGGTTCAAAGTCAGTGTTTTATCTGCGTAGATGTGTGACTTCGCAAATCTCGAAAGAAAGTTAGCCATAGGTGAGATCACGCGCTTGTCGTGGCCAGCAGCCCGTTCAACCCTACGCTCCATAGCAACAATAACTACTTCTGTGCGCACTGAGCGGCATCTTTATGGATGCGTGTTATTTGAAGTAAGTCTATTAAATGATTCACACCGTAAAATGGCGAAATGTACTCACCACAAATAAAAAAGCCAACTGTGTAAATTATCATTCACTAGAAACAGTGGTGATAATTTAAAAAGCAAACCTATAAAAAGCGCCCGATATGATCAATATGACACTAAGCCAGATGTGTTTGGCTCGTGTCTTTTAGTTTCAAGTTATATTTTGTTTATTTTTTTTAAATCCAATGCAATGGGAGTAGTAGGTACAATTGAAAATACTGAAATAAAAATTGTACACAAATTACTAAGATAGGTATGTAGAACTTTAGTTAATATTAAAGCTATTATTTACACAGCTCAAGTATGTTAATATCGCGCCGAACTTACCTTTAAGGTAAATGATTATCGTGACCCTGATAGCAAATTGAACAAGTTATAGAATAGAAACTATATAAGATCATAAGCCAGAAGGGTAATGTTGAGTTGACTCTCAACATAATTTGACTTATTTATTGATATTGACAATGCCTCAGATATCGATTTAATTTCCATCGCTGAGCAAATTATCTCAGCAGATAACACAACAATAATGGACATGTATCTCAGCCGTAACTAACCACTCCAGCGTTGAGAGCTCATTTACACCACAATACATGCACAAGTTACATTACTAATACCGGTTATTGTATGCAATGAACAATCGATCCCAATGTTAGAAGTTGGTATCTCCTTTGAGTGTTGACAGGAAACTAAAATGATGGTATCTATAGACTATTTATTACAATAATTATAGCTGTATGAAGTACTATCAAGCCCGTAGGGACTCAAGTCAACCTCAGCTGCAAGTTTGGCTTAAGGTAACATTTTAGATATGTTTCATGTGACTCAAACCTAGTTTAACAATGCACGTTGTGTAGTAGGTTTTGTGAAGGGAATAATACGCGTCAAATTACTTTTATAATAAAGGAGATATTCAATTCGATAGGTATTAAAAAATCGTTTAGCTGTTCTTGCGCATGTCTTCCGAAGTACAGTACTAAAAATTCTTCCATAAAATGCTGTCATCTTGTCTAATTTTGAATAAACGTATTGACTTAAGCTCTTAGCTTTTTTTTTCAACCAATCTATTTCTGCTAAATGAGAATTCATGTTATTCGCTTTCTGCTTTATACACAAGACAGTGTTTGAAAAATGTAATTTCTGGAACAAAATTTTAAGAAATTACTTGTTTACTTGTTTACATTCCAACCAGTAGCATGAGTCAAAAAAGGTCGCTCGTTTCCGCGGCATCGTTGTGTGTTCTCAAGACTTCTGCTAAGATGATATCGCAATTGCCATAAAGTTCATTATGCTTTGTGTCTACAATTTTCTTCGCTTCCATTTCACCGCGATGTAAATTGAGCCTAAGAAGTCGTAAGATCGGGAGATCCGTGGCCACTGTATTACCGGTGTGAATTCTCTTCAAAGTTTAATGGGAATACTAGTAATTTCGGTTACAGAAGGTTTTAGAAAGTCAAAATAATAATGAAGGTCACCATAGTATAAGTCAATAACGGTGGCCTACAATTTGACGGCCTTTGAGTGACCCTGTAATGGTTTCGTGCTTTGAACTGATAAACAAAATCTACAGCCGACAGGGTGCAACTTACACCCCAAGCGATACAAAACATGATAACACGCCCTTAATGCTAGCTGTCCAAGCTAGATCACAACTGTGGTTGGACATCGCTTCCACTAATAATATATCTATCTGCTTGGAATTAGGAGTATTATTAGTCCATTTATGTGTAATAATTCTATTCAGGATAATATTGATTTTTAATCAACTTCCAAAAAGGAGGAGGTTCTCAATTCGATTGGTATTTTTTATGTAGACTGACCAGTGGGTCTTAGTGTAGACTACGCTAAGACCCACTGGTCCCACTAGTACTGCGACCACCATTACCTCAACCCAGCTATGCACTTGCTGATGCTGAACGCCATTCAACCGAGAATGGATTACTATGAAGGGTTTTCCGCATTTATGTGCACGGTGGTACCCACTCGGTCGAAATCTGTGACAAACTTGCGCCATCAAACTTCTACCACAACCAGTAGAACCAAGAGCAAACAGGAAAACTTGTCATTGTAGCTCTTTATCAATCTTAACATTACTCGACACTACTTAAAATGTGGCTTAAAATTTAATTATGGGTGTCAATTTTATTTCTTCGTTTTCAAATATATCTGTTTGCATCTCATCTGCAGGAACTTATCGCGTAAAGTACACAAAGTAAGAGCGGGTAACTTGAGTCCCTTAAAAATGGTACGAACAAAATGTAATTAGTAATGTGGATAAAATCATGAAATTAATATTTTATATTGCTGTACCAAGTTTGTTAATCAACACTACTTAGAGAAATATATAGACTATATTATTTATTTGCATTAGAGGATGTAATATGCCTCATAATATGTGCCGACACCCTTATTGGTATGTTATAGCGCACCCAACACATTATTACCGACCACTGGGATATATTTGCGGGGTTCGAGCTTTTCCTGGGGTTTTGCTATTAGAGAAATCGATGAACCCTATTGTCATTCCGTGTACTTATATTCTCGTAGTTGGGTATGTTACTTGGTTTTCAACAAAAAAAAATGACTGAGTGAACAAAGCGAACACAATTTTTTTCAACTATTCTAATAAGAATGTAATTGGGGGGACAGGAGGGAAGTTAACTGTCGCGTTATTTATGAACGGAACTTGATGTTTTTTGGCTGAAACATCAAGGTTTATAAATATAAAAAGGCACAGGACGAACCACTGAACTACTCTACTATTCACAAACCTATTGCGTAGTTTATTTTTATTTAGGAGAAAAGATACATACCCTTTTATTTTTTGCTCACAGAGATACTCAAATGATTGATATTTTTCAATAACTAGGGTATGTCTTCTCTCTCTAAGAAAACTTGCATTTATTACCTGACTGGCTTTATCAACTTACGAAAAGGGCGCGTGTATATACGTATATATATATGACATGATCGGGACGTCGATGTAACTTTGAAATGACATGAAAGCCTACAAGAGGGTATAGAGTGCGAGCGTTGCCTGCTACGTGATGTCCAGAGATAATATTTTGTCATTACTTCACCGATGAAACTTAGTCCTATCCAATTAATGTCAACACTAATCCATCTTATAAGGCTTTACTTATTCGCCCCTGATACCTTAAATAATTTAGGACACCGGTTTGAACCTACCTCGAGACGTTTATTCGGTTATAACCTAGTAACTAACTCTTTTATTTACCCTATATATAAAATATATATAAAAAACAGTGGTAGCCTAGTGGTGTGGGTAATGGACTGCTTGGCACACACCATTGACTTTTCGATGCTTTTCGAAGTTATGTGTGTTTTTATCGCAGGCTTATAAGTGCCACACCACATTGGGACCTAAACATCACCTGGCGAAATGTGGGTGCTAGCGCCTCTGCCTACCCGTTCGGGGATACAGGCGTGAGTTTATAAGTTTATGAATGTTATTTACCCTACTCTTTTATTTTGAATTAATGGGAATTAACAGATATTCTATTAGTATGAGTTCTGTATCAGCTGAACATCACAGCTCTATTTACTGTAAGTTGTTATTAGTTTCTTCATTTAAAATCGTTATTTAATTAATTATTTCAACGTTAACGGTTAAAACGATCGTGCTGTAGTATTCCATTTACAAATAAAAAAGGCTCTTACTAGTACAAAGACTGCAAGGGCGGTACGGACAGGGTTACGCAACAGTCTTGCGTAACATCGCCGGCGAAGTACGCCGCTTCGAAGACAATCCCGCTCCGCACCTACGGTCGAACTCTCTCTACGTCGGAGGTAATTTTTAAGAGAGCGGTAATTTATTATTTATCGAAGTGTAAAGTTGTTTTGTATGATAATGTTGGTTATTGATAAAATATTTACAAATTACAGTTTAAGTTGGTTACAGTCTCATCAAATAACTACTAGGTAATAGATTTGAACTTAAGCGAAAGTGTTAATATTGTAAATATCAAATAAATCAATCTATCTCTATCTCTATCAATATTTGCTTCGGATATTTTCGGTTACTACAGCTGCCAATTGTCCAGATCTATCAATAACAGTCGTGCTTTTATCGTTACCTTTTTTGGCTGTTGGCTCACTTTCAGCGATTGTGCATTTAGAATCTCGATTGTGTAATTACAATAAATGAAATGGGAATTAACGCGATCATAGTTTAGTACTTTGTTTTCCTTTAATATTTACAACCTAATTAAAACACACAAAGAAAATATATACAACGAGATACAAAATATACAAACTATACTACCTAATATATAATATATACTACCTATAATATACCTACCTAATATATTGGTATAGGTGCATATGGAACGTGAAAGTTTAAAAGTTAATTTGCAAAAGATACGATTGTGTGAAAAAAGGTATTTTGGTAGGATACTCTAGAATAATATTGTCTTGTGGTTGTTTAAATTATAGCATGAGATCAGCTCATGCTATGATTACAATTACATCAATTACAAATAAAATACAGCAATTAAACTTAGAATGTATGCTTTATGAACCCTTATTCAATAACGAGCAGTGATAGCAGTCACCTTCATTCTGCTTCGATTTGACCAATGACACGAATCACCTGTGCTTCCCATTGTAACACAATATGTGAGTGACATTGTAGTTAAAACCATAAAAACGTAAATGTAAAATTGTTTATACTGTTGATCGGGTGGTGGTTGTGGACTTGGTAAAACGTTTTGAGTGAACTAAAATCATGGAACTCGCGTCATCGTCGCCTAATCGAACGATACATTCGCAAGTTTTCACTTCTACAAAGACTGCCCTACATTTATTTTATTTTTTAATTTTTACACTACCAAATAATGTGTCCTATAGATTATGTTTGCAACTGCATTGGCATTCCATTCGGGATTTTTGGGTAAGGTTTTTTCAATGAACAGTACAGTTACATCAGTCGGTACTGCAAGAGGCAAAGATATGTTAAAAAACATGATACGAAAATCACTGTGAAGTAATAATGATATTGTCGTTGTGGGATCTTATCTCAATGTAAAGTTGATTTTGCCAGCTGATGGCTGACATACAATCCATTGAGACATTCAACCGTTATCTAATTACGTATTTTTCAGCAAATATCCAGTCTTGGTTACAGACATGAGATGTAGATGAATAAAGCCTAAATCTTCATAACAGTCACATACTATCTATAATCCACATGAAATGAAACTAATCGATTCCCTGAGGTGATTGCAATAATATCCACTGCCTAACAAGGTAGACTATATTTCATCGATACTGATTGGTCGCTGAGCCAATATACCGAATCTGATATTGAATAACGTATAAAGAATATTAAAAGATTTTATACATTGCATTGAAATTAATTAAATGTAATAATGATTGAATTTATATACCTACATTGATATTTATGTTTAATGCTAGTGATTTATTAAAATTAAGTGGGTTTTATTTAATTGAGGGAGACCTGGATCACATTTCTCTATGGTACTCCACGAACTTGGTCGAGTTCAACGCCAAAAATACTCAGGCATACGTGCTTACAGTCAAAGTAGCTCGTTTCTTACCCATCTGTACTCTTTAGGACACAAAATCAATATGCTCGGAAAGGACGTTCATTGCAAACTAAATTATATCGAAAGGTGTGAGAAAACAGCATCTCGTATGCTCAGCGTGCTGAACAGGGTGTGACGGTTTGTCATGACAGTGCAGTGATGCCTTCTGTACAAGACACAGGTTCGTCCCTGCGTGGAATATTGTTCTCGTATTCACGTACGCTCCGAATCATAGATAGTCCCAAGGTTGTGGCTATACCATAGTGACTGTTCTGATGAAATGATTCCATCAACTCAGTTCAGCGACTCTTTTGTGTGTCCCATCATTAAATGCTGGATTGCTCTGCCCGTAATCCCTTCATACTACAGTCTCGAGTCCTTTAAGCGGGGCGTGAAAAAAATACTGTCTAGGCCGTTAGGATGGAGATCGCCGTTACAGGGACAGCACCTGTAATGGGGCCCACCTTGTTCTAGATTGCGCTTTTGCTTACCATCAGGCGTGGTGCAATCAATTTGACCTAAGTAAAAAAAGCCCTTTCAACAAAATTGGTTTTGTTTAACCCTTTTATTAGCATAATTCACGCAATGATGCTATTTAAAGGGTTTAATAATCATGGTAGCTACAAAAAATGGTATCACAAAAAATGTTGCTCAATTTAGTAAAACTGGTCAGCAGCTATAGGTATCCCGTTTTTCGGATTATTCCCCTAACATCTCGTATAATAAGTTTACATAACTAGTTAATCATACTAAGCTCCATCTTCTTCAACACCAAAGTTGGGTGTGTTTGTTTTATAACCAAGTTGCTATAATGCGTTAGTTAGCTACATTACTCCCGTTATTTTAATGAAGCGTTAGTTGGTCCATCCCATATCATAATGCTTGAATTGCGGACAGACATGCAAGTTATAAATTTGACGTTTGACTAGGATAGCAAAGTTCATAGACACAAACATATAATCACACCTTTATCCCTGAAGGGTCAGGCAGATGTGAATTACCCCTCAATTTTCACTGATCATTGTATTTGCTTCCTCGGGGGTGAACCTATTTACGTATTCCGGGTGCTAGGCGTCTGAGGCCGGGCCTGGACTGTATTAGCTGTCTGAAGCATCGTGCTAAAGAGCAGTGTCGGAATAATTGGCTTCCCTTCGTGAAAATTCAATGTTTTTAATAACAAAATCCATCAAAATAATAATGAAAATAATAAAATAGTAATTCAAAAAATAATATTAAGAAATACATATTAGTCTACAAGTAATATCAATTTTTAGGACCGCGGGGTTTGCGGCCAAGTCGATAATCTGTCAATTTATTTTTCTTCAATACCTAATCAGTAATTATATAAGTAGTTGTGTTTACAAATTATATGAACAAACGCTTAGCCCCACATTACATCATTCATAAAATAATAATTTTGTGGACCTTTCTCTTCGCTCTGATTCATTAGATATATAATAGAAAACAGAGAAATAATATATATATATATATATATATATATATATATAGGTATATATATATATATAGTCTTATCAGTACAAAATGATTCATAAATTAACACAAACTAACATATCAGTCAAGTGAAAATGGATCCGGTCCATTACAGTGCAGGGTAACTTCGAATATATACTTGATGTTTCAGACCACGAGAATATTTCAGATTTCTTGTTTTATAATATGAATATGAAGTTCCTTATTATGGTAGGTAATCTTTTTATGTCAAATTAAATAATTATTTTATTAATATTTTGAGGCAAATCATATATTTTAATATGTAACAAATAGAAGTAAGCGATAAAAAATCATCCGCTATGATGTGCTTGTGCAGCTTGACATGATAATGTATTTTAATTTGTTTTGTAGCACTCTCGTCGTTAAACACAAAATTGCTCGAGCCAATACTGCACCATACAACAAATTCACTCATTTGGCATATTAATTCAACAACGCGTCGTTACAAAATTTCAAGGACCGGACATATCGCCTGGTGACTTAGTTAATATTAACTACAACAATAGGTATATATAAGCTCCAATTCATGAGCTCCGATACTCAAATGTATCGTACAACTACATCGTCGTATCACATATCTATCAACTATACACATTATACTGCTGAATACTAACTGTATATTGAAATACATCTGAATATTTCAAATATAAACAATTTTACTGTTCAAATAACAATAGTAATAACTGGGACACGGTGTTTCGAATCTGTATTTAATGACACTGAAAATATAAAGTTAGAATCATATTGTCACCAGTATGACATAAACTACCTTTAGCAGCAGATGGATCAAGATGATCTATATAATTTTAGAAACTAGTTCAACGAAAACTTGTGTCCTAGACAAAATGTATTACGTACATGATCACAGAAACGTGTATCTAAAATTCACAAATTTTGTTTGGCGTTTGGCCAGTCGACACCAGATGCTTCACTAGAGACCGTGACGCTATGCAACCATCTAATTGTAATAATTAATATTATTATGCCATTCGCAAATACTCATTCATGATGTAGGGTATAGATGCAGTGCAGGGTTTGCACTTGCAGTAGAACAAATAGTAATAACAGCAACAGTTGCAAGTAAAAAGGCGCGATTGCATTTTTTAAATTTAAATATCTACATACCGTTGTTATTAGACAGACTTCTGTGGCGTGGAGTTAATGAATGCCAGAACTACGCAAGGAGTGCGGGTCTGACCTCCCTCAGTGCAAATACCAATTTGTATGCATGAATATGGTTATTTGCATTGATTGGAATGATCGTGTCTTGGAGAACACGTTAATCTGTCGGTCCCGGTTGTCACACAAACTTCTATACCAGTCGTTATGGGTGGGTAGTTGGGGCCTTAAAAAGTCCAACAAGTGGTCTACTGCAATGCTTCGATACCACAATTCGTTACGGTCTTCCCTTTATTTCTGATACTAATTTATTTAGTAAAAATAACCCTTACGGTGATGCCTTCTGATCGGTATCATGAAAGTACAGACGATATTTTTTTCTCGTGTAACGTGCAATTAATAAAAATGTTTGAAAGCAGATCAAATGGTTTTTAAAATTTAGATAAAGTCTTTTTTCCGTAAAATGTCTTATCTAAAGTAAGTAAGGTAATGTCCCTCCAACTGGTATTGCCGTGGGACGCCCTGTATATCTAGATACAATTACAGATTGTAATTTAATCTAATCTAAATAATAATAATTGTACTTTATTTATGTGCAAAATGTCAATATGTATAACCGTTTTTGCCGGATTGTGTAACGATCAACTGATTTTTATATTTATCACCTGTGGACCCTTGGTCGGAAAATGTGCGATCACGGTACTCTGTCTACACGTTTTATTCTAAAAGATGCACCGCATTTACCACCACCACGGAACTTAATAGTCCAGTCGCCTGCAATAAAATTAGACATAAAAGGGAAGCAGACAAATTCAAATTCGACGTAGGTACAAGCAAGACATACTATCTTAGAGAACTTCACTGGATCCTTAATTATAAATATCTTTTTCAGTATAAATACATTGTTAATTTCATTACTTTATTTAAAATTTTCACAACAATAAGAGGTATACGTGCTAGACTACACATCACATCAACACTGTTATCTATACAAGTAATGATTGGGTTAGAAGGATCAAACAGTGAAATACTTCGCCTACAAACCGACTTATAGCATACAATACATAAGACTTAGGAACTACATACATCGGAAACACAGATAACACACACACACACACACATTAAAAACACTCTATTTTCTGGGTTGTAGACATGCTAACATCTGTCATAACATGCATTAAATCATAGACCTATTACTCATTGATCGAAATTAAAATGCACCATCTTACTGGTTCACCAACGCATACCTTTATTGGTGAAGTACGTTATGAACGCACCTAGCCCACGCATTGTCATTGTTGCGTACAATAGTTTATTAAAATTCATGGCATAATTTTTCAATAAGCCGAAAAATAGATCGGTGCCAATATGACTACATAACTGTTATAAAACTGGGCCGCTGCGTATAATAAGTCTATGATTATAATATACTTTTACAAACATTGTACATAACTAACACACTCGAGAAAATGTCTTTGTAGTATACTTATGCCTGCATATTGCCGAAAGGACTGGCATACGTGTGTTGAGTTCCACACATCGCCAACAGTCAAAAGCGCTGAAGCATTTCTCCGCCTGTCTGAAATGGCTCTAATGCGTGAACACACAATATGTTGAACATCTTCACGACAGCAATGTGGCACACTAGCTGAGGGTATTTTATAGGGATAATTCTAATGGGATTTCATACTTCTATAGTAATTTTATTTCATACTACAGGCACTTTACAAACAATGATTTCTCAATCTCGTCATGCTTGAACAACATTCACACACTCACGCCTTTTTCTCTCCGGGCCAAGCTGTAACAAAAATTGCAGTATTAAAAAGTGTACAAATTAAAATATAGTTAATTTACTGGCATATTTTATTTCTATAATGTATTGAAAATCATCTAGATACAAAATTGGACCACTGAGAATCGTCTCGCATTGCATCTAAATCAAACGTCTATACTCATTTAGGTTACAAAGTAACCCTTATGAACATCAAGATCAATGTTTCTACATTTACTTACATGCACGGCCAGATTAGTAAAGTTAGGTGAAAAAAGAATCTGGCTATAGAAATTCACCGCCATTCTTTGTTAACATTTCGTATCGGCAATGATGCTATGAATAAGACTAACTATAAATAAAGGTCATTAAATCCGCTCGGTCAATAAAATAAGTATAAAATTCAAAATTCAAAAAGTCATTTATTCTGTATAGACCATTAAACGGAACTTACAAAACGTCGATATATTATGAACAATATTTTATAATTAGTGAGCAAATGGACCACCGGTGTAAAACGCGATTCTCGCCTGAGAAGATTCCCGCAAGAAACTCAGCGGACTTTTCTTTTTTTTGGTCTATTTACAAACATTTACTTAGTCTAGATAAAGAAATTTTCTTAAGTAGCAAGTTGGGTGAACAGCTCATTTCCAGGCTTGTTTATCATCCAAATAATCCTGGATTTTATAATAAGCTTTTTGGCATAACATCTTTTAACAAAATACTTTTAATTTATTGATAGGCAAATCCATCCCTAATTTCATTAAGGAGCTTATTATAAAAGCGTATACAATTACCTTGAAAATAATTTGAAATTTCGTGAAGTCTACTATCATAAACAACAAGATTATTTTTGTAGTATTTAGGTTATGCCTATCACAAACTCTTGGAAAGTTTGTAGTATTGTTAGTATTTTTTTAACATACATAATATTTTCTAATATATATTATTACAGAGATTACAGTAAGAATGTTTATTTCCTTAAATTTATCTCGGAGAGGGACTCTTGGGCCCAAATTGGGCCACAGCCCGTTTTTAATAATAAATATTGCATTTAAATCCACAAAATTACCCCAAAGGACAATTCCGTAGCGATGAAAATAGCTGAAATAAACTATTCTAGCCGTATCCACGTCTGTTAAAGTCCTAATTCTTTTTACAGCATACGAAACCGAACTTAATCTATTGGCTAATTTTTCAATAATATGTGTTCCCCAGTTTAGTATCAATGCTTAAACCTAGGAACACTGTCGATTCCAAAAGTTTCAACTCTTGTCCATTGAGTTGTACGCTGGTTTCCACCTGTGTAGCATTGGGTAGTGTAAATTTAATACGTTTAGTTTTATTACCTTTAAGGCAAAAATTATTTGTACTAAACCGATGAACCACTCTTGAGATTGCAACATTCACTCCGTCATAATTGTCAAGTGTCTCTTAGTTTTAAATATTAACCAAGTATCGTCAGTAAATAAAAGAATATTATTTTTATCCCTTGCGTAGTAGGGGAGGTGATTAATATATATTAAGAATAAAAATGGTCCAAGTATCGAACCCTGCGGAACGCCCATCGAAACTACAGATCCTGCTGGCTGAGCGTGTATCGTTAACGTCGACCCTCTGAATTCTATTGTTCAAATATCAAGTCAGACGCTCGAGAGCCTTGTTCCTTATCCCGTAATGTTCTAATTTTCTGATTAATGTGTCATGATGGACGCAATCCAAAGAATATAGTCTTCGAAGAAGAAATATTATTATAATTAAAGGTGGAATGAAACTAAAACATGACATGTATAAAAATGACTACCGGACAAATAATCTAAAAAATAATTTCACCTAATAAGAACGATTAAAGAACTTTTCCTAACACTTAAGTCTACTTTAAAAATTAATTAACATCATTCGGAATACTTCAAATAACAAAAAAATATCCAAGACTGAAGTTACTCAAAATCAAGGTACATGTTCTTTAGCAGAGTAAACAATCATGTTTTTGATTTTTGATTTCGAACGTACGTGTTCACCAGTACTACCACCACTCTCAACAGCGTTGGCGCAACTGTACTCGCAGCTGTTGAGGAGAACAGAGCTCTCTTGCACGAGAAAGGGCTAAATCTAAAAAATCGCCACGGTCTCATAGGCCCGACGACGTTAGTAGTTAAATGTTACTTAGATTGAAAATGTATACTGCCGCCGCATATATCATTTTGTAGAAGTGGCAACTAAGTGGTGAGTAATACTTGTGTTCTAGGCATAACTGTCTGTAGCACATTTACTACACTTCATCCCCTATACTATTTGTCCAACGAAATTTGGTATAAACGTCAAATAGGTACTTTAAAAAACTTTTCAGTAAGGAATTAGCTTTAAAAATAGCAAAGAAAGACAAATTGAGGCTATGAAATCTGACATCAAAGGACGGAAGTGATTGAGAGAACATGTTACACAAATTCTAATTGGCTTGGCAGATGTGGAAGAAAGAAGTAGGTTAAACATCTATAGGAAGATTATATCACGAAGATTATACATTTTCTTCCTATTATTATTATTACTATTACAGTAGCATTAAACTAAAATCAGAATAGAGTAAAATTTTAATTATCAGTACCTCAAGACGTTCCAATTTCTAGGTGAATTCTTTAGAGGAATTAAAATGAGTGTTTCTTATATCAAGGTGAATTCCATATATTAATGGCTGAATATAATCATATGGACAAACTAATATTAGTTCTTTTGTTACACCAAAACCGGTATACGTCTGCTATATACCTATTTTTGTCTATAAGCTTTCTTTAAAAATAATCACGATGAAAAATTATATCCATTTTTGTTCACCACATATCCATCTCCGTATTCACTTGTTTAGTCGCTCAGGGCACAATGTACCGGTCTACCTAATATACGTATTTCTACGAACACGCAATGTGAGATTACACACATTTTGGTTTTCAGTCTATATTATTTGGAGTAAAGAGCTCGTCCGTCAACGTCCCAGTTGCCCGAGTCTATTATCTTTTATATTGCGTTATCTACGAACAGCTCGAGACTCACAGCACATAATGGAGGAAAAGATGCGTAGGGATTCTGCCAGTCTAGTATGTTACATGCTTTTCGCGACATACATGCATTCCTAGGTGGCAAACACAGAAATGATCGGATGAACGGAGCTCCGTCGCAAGCCTCTCTCTCGTGGATGGAACGCCAGATGGTTGATCCTATTAAGTAAAACAATTTAAAAATAGAATGTTTTCAATAATTTCTTTTCATTCCATTCAAACATAGATTTGATTACAATTTAACTGTAAGAACAGTTACTGCGTGATATTTTTTTAGAGGATTTTTGTAGATTGAAAAATAAAAACACTTGCTTTTAGGGCTGACGTGGTCAAATGTGGCTCTAATATTCATAAAAGACTCTTGAAAAATACTCTTATTAAATACTAACCATATTCATTTAAATACTCCTAATCAAACTACAAGGTAATCAGCTAAAAATCACCTAAAATAAACATCGAGAACATAATATAAAATAACCTTTTCATGAATTTAATCAGAGATAGTCAGTTGTAACGGTGAATAACTAATAAGCACTCAGTAAATGATGGTATTTATGGTTGCAACCAGCGCTCACAGCGGGGTCGATTGGTCACTCATTACAGTAATTACATAGTGTCGTGCCATTCTAAATTGCACTTAGTCGTACACTACTGAAGTATCATTTTTAAGGTAGTGAGTATAACTATTCACATACACCTTCTGGCTTTAAAATCGGATAAAAGGCTTTCAATGTTCATCGTACGTAACTCGTGTAATGTGGCTCCGAGATGATCGCAGATCGAAGTTAGGTTTGTTATTTCTCAATCGTACCTCGTTTGATTGATGTTCTTACAAATTGTTGTCTGGTATCTACCTACATGTATTGAAGTTCGCCGGATGCGTTTATCTACTACCTACTCGTTTAACTTATTGAAGTAGGCTAGTAGTATTTCGATGATTCCAAATTGAATAATTATTGTCTTCCGATATAATTATTCCGATTTTTTTTATTTAAGACTAAATACGATCGTGATATATACTTTTTCAAGATCCTTTTTTTTCTAATTCTTATTCTTAGTTGCTCCCGATGTACATGGTACAGTTCAATATCTTTTAGCTCACCGTGCTCTCCTTCGACCAATGGCATATAAAATAAACAACTGTTGGGTCTGTTGAGATTTTTTTTATGTATCTTATAGATAGATATTCAAAAATGTTAATGAGGTTTCATACATATTTTTTTATTCTAAACTGAATAGTTTGCGCGAAAGACACTACCGTAGTGGAAAAATGTTAAATCTAAAAAAATATATGATGGACATTGCCATGCTAACTTTCACTGAAAATTGGTTCGAACGAGATCTACTTAGTACCTATAGTTTATTTTTAAAAGGTACGTCATGAACCGCAATTTTCGCCTTTTATTCAATGAACTACTACGTATGCTGAGAGATATTTTATGATCAGAAGTTTTCCATCATTATACGGTCACGAACACTGACTTGTAGGTCAATGTCAGTGCTATCTCAGAAGAAGAATTCCCGATACGATAGTTTACTCGCGCAGGGTGACACTTTCTTGATTTCGGGTCCTTGTTGTCTTCTTATGAACAACGCACTCTCCGAAACCTTATACTTTGTCGCTTTAGTCGATTCGATTCTAAAATAACCACTTTGTTCCATAAACCGCTTAGATATTGGTAGGGGCTGCCGGCAGTTAAATATGCAACAAGTGGGTAATAAATATCTCATAGCTTCGTTATGACGTTTTTGCTAGGTGCGTAAACAAACATCGTAGATCTTATTAAAAGGAAGCTTGAACCAATGCGATTACTTCTGGCTGGAAATTCATTACTTGGATTATGTACGGGAGCTTGATTAATCCAATTGTGGCTCCAACCCAATACAGTTCCAAAATTTAAAGCAACATACCACATCAAAACGATGCAATCATGGTGGTCTTACCTGAAATGAATAAAAATGTCATAAATATTTCAGATAATTCTACGATTAGATTATTGTGTGCACCAAAAAAAATCCAATTGAATTGAGAACCTCCTCGTTTTTGAAAGTCGGTTAAAAATTAAGGCACGTTTTACAAAGTTACATACGTAAGCAATAACTATAGTGATTGTGATATAGTTTTATACGATAGTCTAATACTCATATTTTTGTTACTGCTTTATAAGTTACTTGGCGGTAAACTTATTTCTCTATAGCAGGATATATTTGCAATTTGAATTAAATATTATGATAACTTAAAACATTCTTAAAAAACAAAATATTAAGATTCGTCCTAATCATTACAACATTTTCCGAGATTGTAGTGTATAAAATATAACATACTTTTGTACACTAGGCACTATCTCGGAAATTGTACTAAATTGGTCGCATAATAGTATAGGTCTTTACTAATGATTTGTTCTATTTTATAACGTGTTGAAAACCGCTAATATATATAATTCAACTCAAACAACTTTTTGTTCAGAGTTGTTTAAACGGAGTACCTACATGTTTTTACATGCCAGTTATCCGTTAAAGAGCGTATTATTATCCGTACCCGTTTCAGCAAGTGGTGCATAAAACTAAAGTGATAATATTTTCCGAATGGTACTCGATCTACAAAAGATATTCGTTCCAACAGACTGAACACTAAAACAGGTCCAATCCATGACATTTTTAAATGATTAATTTCTTCTTAAAATTTAGTTACAAATAAAATTTTGACGATTCACTAAATTCATCATTATCCTCATAACGATTTAGACTCAGAGCTTAAGGATTGTTTCGGATGTTTGAATTTTCTGGGAATTATTGCCGTGTGAATTTCTAACCCTGAGCCTTATGCGATGTTTAACAGTTATATCGACTTGTAGGTGAGGTAGGCTTGGCCTACAAGAATGGTGGTAGGACCTAATACATCTCTTAAATTCTGACTGAAGTGACTTTTGACCTAGGTACTTATTCTAATTTTTGTATAAAGTATTACAATAAAATACTGTTTTCTTATTTTTCTTATATAACAACAATATTTGGTGCAAGCAGTATCTGGAGCGTAGAACTACCAACTGAAGCATCACTCGCAGGATAAATAAGTTTTCCAGGAATAATGCAAACTGCAAATTTCCGAATCCTAAACTAAAATTAAACTTTTATTTCTTCGCTTGTTGTTCGTTCCTAGTTTAACTCGGCGACCATACCAGTCTGCATTTCAAAATTCTCTTCTATATTCTATATAAACTTCAATCCGACAAGGACTAAAATAAAAAAATCATAAAGCTGTTGATTCAGAAGATTGAGACAACTCAAGGAGTTTAGCTAGTTTAGCAACTTTAGTGAAATAAAGTTCAAATTTCATCAAAATTTTATTCGAACGCAATTCTTACGAGCATCGATAAACCGGTTCAACTATTATGAGTATAATAATGTACATATGCCTAGAGTTCAGTAACGTACGAAATGACAGCGAATAAAAATTAACAGAACATAAAGTAACAGAAGCTACCAGAATATAAATGTCACAGTATAAAGTTTTTACGTCAGGTACTTAGTGAATGTGGAAAATTTGTGCACGTTATTAAATTAGGAAAAATAACATATGATTGATTTAAATGCAAATTCAGCAGCAGGTACACAACCAATCATAAACTTGCACCATGTTGTTTGTAGAGAAGGACTTCGTGTTTTTAAGAAGAGAGAGCTTCGGATTGTGTCATGATTCATTCATACGGATATGGAATTATGTTATGTATCGGCGCTATTAATTTAAAATTCTTAAAATTACTGTGTTTAATCTTTAACATTTTTATCAAGTAAAGAAACATAAAACAGAAGATGCATTTTACATCCCTCGATTATTACGTACCACAATTTATTTAATAATTACGAAAAAAACCCTCTAGTGCCGAATAAAATTTGAATAAAAAACTTTAATCAAAACATTTATAACCTTTTTGTGCTTGCAGAATCAAATTTCCTGACTAAAAAACGACTAAAGTTATTTTTTAATTAAATTGTGAAAATTTTGTGACGAGATCTCAGGATATTTTAATAATTAGAAACGCTTACCTAATAATTCAATTAGTGCTAGGTTTCTGAATCTGTAATGACAGATGCATGAAACATGATTTTCATTAAACATTATGTAGTCTATACTTATAACTAACAACATTACATGCTCCACTAAAACACGGTTTTATTTTGCAAGTATTGTTGTCAAAGGCAAAGTATAGGAAATCAAGAGTAAACACAAGTATCTCAATATATAAAAACTATATAATAAAACTTTTTAAGTAATATAAAAACCTACAGCGCAAGGGCAAAGTTCTGTGCTTGTCTAGAAAGTACTTTGTTCCTACCCTGAGGCTTTAAAATTGATTGCTTCCTCGTGAGACAAACTTAGTTAACACATATGCTGAAGTAGTAAAGACTCTATTCTTTGAGCTGTGGTTAGAAAAAAATACAGGAAAGTCACGATAAAAGGTTAATTTATACTTTCATCCTGAGTTGCGAAAATTGTGAAGTTAAAAAAAGGAAATACCAAATCCATCGTGTGCCAGACAACTGTTAAGATGTTGAATGCAATTTGAAAATATCATTGGTTATCAACTGAAATCTACTATTAGATTTGTTCTATGTTGAAAGTTACCATGATATTTGGTTACAGTTTCGTGTAACGTGATTGGCGGTACTTATTTCCATGCAATTGATGCACTTTCTTTTCATTGTTCGAGTATATTCCGTTATTATATTATTGTTGTTTCTTATTTAAAACTGTTTAAAATCATGTAGAAAAATTTATGAGAATGTCATTCATTGATATTCTGAGTAAATAGGAAAGTTTGTTCCAACCAACAATTCATCACAGTACCTACCCTTATACATCAAACAAGGTCACAACTAACAACTTAAGTCACCATGCGTGCGACCATGAATCCTGAAAAGTAACTTCTCTATCATTATATAATTGCAAAAGGTGTTCTTTCCCCGTACGGAAATCTTCATTAGCTGTTGCTTATCCCAAACCAATACAAATAAAATATCATGCTTTAATAGGAAGTAAAACTTATCTGAAATAAAATGTCAACAAATAAGTGAAACCAATTTCGAGTAACATAAATAGAAACAATCGAAAGTGTAAAAACAACCTTATTTGTTTTGTATGCACTTAAATAATATTATGTACCATCAGTTCTTCATTTAATAAATAAATAAATAAAAATTAGACTTACTGATTATGTTAGAATCTACGGTGTTTGAACCGACTGACCATACCTAAATTGATTGTAGCATATGTGCTAACATACTCATAGCTTAGGCACTGACTTCTAATATATCAGTAAATCTGTAAATTTAATAATTTTCCGCTCGTTCTTTTTTGTCTTTCTTAAAGTCGGTCTTTACTTTTGATACTTATTATTTTATTTCGTTTTTATCTTTCCATTTCCCTTTTTAGTGGATTAAAACCAATCGGTTCATCGATCATCGTTCATTGTTGACATAGGTTTCTATTGTTGGTTCAACAACATGAGAAGATGACTTTCAGATAGGTACTACAAATATTTTTTGAGGACTGCAGAATAGTACTTTGCTTACATTTTAAGAGTTTCCCTGAGCCCAATCATCCGATTCTGACCTCTCTGGACATAGAAGCGGGCTTAAAGTTCCTTCCAACAAAACAAGGATTACTACTTTGACAAACAATTGTCACAACACACAACAAACAAGTAAGGAAAATTTGAAAAAATACTGCTACATGTGTTCAGTTATTATTAAAGAAAAGTAGGTATATGAATAGTACTTCTAACTTTGAATCCAGGATCAGCATCAGATCTACGCTTGAAATATCTTCTTTCCAACAAAAAAATTGCTAAACAAACACATAATTGGCGTAGTTATTGCGAAACATACACACAAAAAGAAACCTTCTCCATTTTGCAAGGTTTTTAAAAATCACGCTCTGAAAAATAATGCCTCTTTTCTCTAGAATGTATTGTTTTGTTCAAGCAAGTGGCATACGACTGCGGTATAAGTTGATATTTTTTTTGTTTAATACCTTTAGAACGTGATTTGTCAGTTGTCGAGTTTTAGATTTAGTTAATAAACTAATTTTAAGTTTTTATTCCTACTCTGTTTTCCATAATTACAAAGTTAACCTTGAAAGAAGCTTATTCTGAAATACGAAATATATTAAGTAATAAACTTAATAAAGTATCCAAGTTTTACATCTCTTAATAAAGTCGCTGTTATATTTTGAGTTCCTTATGAATTGCATCAGTTTTCTAGCAAATTTTCATATGCATCACGGGTTTATGTAAGCCCGTTCTAAGTTGTTTATTATGCACTAGTTCGTATTCTCTTCACAGAATTTCGAGACAATGCTAAATGTAGGATCTTGTAAGGAAGTAAAGTCGATCCTCTTGATCGTAACTAGCTTTGATATAACTTGTTGTATAGTTACCTTACTGTATTTTGTTGATTGACGTTTTCCTGTGTTCTTTCTTTGTTTCACCTAGAGTGTTCAATGTATTCTCGGTATTAGAAGGAAGAAATAAATTATTATTATTGCACGAAAGAAATGAACCTGTACTGGTTGTGTAGATTGCATACATACATACATACGAGTACATATATATGCACACGCCCAAAATCGCCGAAGGGGTAGAGAGGTGTTTTAAATACCCACTTTCTGCCAACTATGATTACGGGCCTTATTATATACCACTTAGCGAGCCTATTGCCGCCAACCGGGCACATTGTAAAAAATAGGTATGTCGAATATAAATTACTAACCGGAAATATTGCAGTTAAATCAATAAAATTTTTAGACCCGATTCCTTGCCATGCGGTGTAAATCGCAAGGAAATTAATTACGTGCTTAGCCCCACTCAGGCACTACCAGTTAACGTCTTGGAGAGGGTCAAATTGAATGTGTAGATTGTCTTAGAATATTTATATTTATATATTGTAAATAAATCGTTACAAAAAAGTGGCATCCAGTTACAGAAAATCAACATGTTAAGCAATAGGCTAATAAAATATAAAAGGGCAATAAGGCCCTGCCACAATAATGTTATATCAACATTAATTCTGTCTGCATCCTCCAGTAAATCAGTTGGCATAGTAAATCAGGGAGGCGCTTGTGGAATCTTAATAGATAACGGAATTCCCGAATTCCTATCCGTTCTCTCGGATGGAGTGGCAGGATTGATCTGCAAATGTTGAATCAATGGCAAGCTTTGGATGATACTTTTGAATTTATATTTGTTTAATTAATAATCCCTAGAAGCCATTGAACCATTATGTTATTTAAGCTCTGTAACTTGCCGTGGTTTGGTCACTGGGCCCAGACTTATTGCCGTAATATTATCTGTGTTAGACCAATTTCATCCTAAGACCAACATACGACCACCACAACCTACCGAAGTATAGCAGTAGGTACGCAAAGTTGGTACAATATATTAAAATAAGAATGAAGTTTTAGGGTAATTTGCAATTATCTAATTTACAATGGTTTTTTGAGATTACATATACGAGTAGTTTATTTACTTTAATTAAATCGGTAGGTGCCTAATACTTTTAATTTCCTCTCAGGTACTTAGGCGGGGCGCCGAAAAATCATCTGATGTGGCCGATAAGCTGACCACCATTGTAATATATGGGTGTCCCGATAAAGAAAATACCTAATGTATATTGCAGAAGTATTTAAGTAAAATGGTCTTTATTTCAAATACGACCAAACTTTATAAAAGATTATAAAAACGATCAAAAAATTAAGCTATACCTATTAAAGGTTGTAAAGTTACAAATAATGCGTATTTGATAACTATTTCAGAGCTCAGTTATTATAGGATACGACTAATGTACAGGCCACTTCATCAGGCCAAAGATACCATAAAGTATCATTTGTAGTAACTACTACTTATGAATAGCTAAGAATTTAATTTAAAAAATATAATATGAACAACCACCTCCTTGGTTGCTTATCAGTGCAACAATTCAAAAACTGATTCATATAATTACGTCTATTATAGCGGAAAATGTTGAAAAATTATCCGAACAACAGTGTACAGTTTGAATGTAACAATTTTCAGCTTAATAAATTACGTTGTTGCGACAGTGCATTGAGGTGTTCTCACCGTCCTCAATACCGGGAACACAAAATGGTTCACAGTGCCGAACAACTGACTTTGTGATCTCACAGAGTAACTCGTCAGACAATCTTACTTAGATAATATTCGATATAGATGTAGGCGTTACCTGGCGAAAATTCATTACATTTATTTTTTATTTTTTAGGGGGGGCAACATTTCCCCTCGTGTACTACGAGGAATGTCAAACCGCACCCATCAAAACAAGTAAAAGCTTGTTTTGATGGGTGCGGTTTGACATTCCATTCTATGACAAAATTATATAGTAATAATTTTCTATTGTTATCGTTGAAATTGTTGAACCGTGGGTGAGTGGTGGGTTCCTCTCCCTCCCTCAATATATTTGTTTAATCTGTTACAGGGCTTTATCAATGAAATATATGCATTTGAGCATTTCAGGAACGCTTCAGAGTACCTTCCACAAAATATTTTTGTCATAATGAATTACAATATTTTGTATGAAAAGACTGTCGTTCTGTTTTAGTTTTTAACTTTTGCAATTCATTATGAGAGTATAAATATATTTTTCCTAAACACAATTCATAAGAATTAAATCTATGCTACTGCTGAAGAATGTGAATTAAATCTGTTTCAATGGTCTCATGAAGAATAATCGATTCTAATGGATCGACCCATTTAGCATTGTACAAATATGCCTGATGCATGTGCAAATTTCATTAACGGAAATAGACCTGACCTGGCCTCCCTCCACCCATTAGGGAGCTACGATCCAAAAACAGTTTTAGAATGAAGTACATATCATTACTACAAACTTCAAAAGAGTATATGGACCCGACCTAGACCTAGGACCCGAGGGGCCGGGTGTAAGTTTGTCGCTTTTTTTGTCTTTGATCTTTGTTTTGTGGTCTAATTACACTGTTTCGACGTGCGGTATCGAAGCGGATCTGTTACGGGACGGATAGTGGTCCGAGTCACGAATGTTGTTTAGAAATATACAGCATTTGTATACTGTTAAAGTAAGTGTTCGAGAAGTTACTTATCCATCACCTCTATAACTGCGTTGTTGATGACAGGCGATATTGCCGGACGACGCCAGGTGACACTTACAAGGCTTACCTACAATGAAAATCAGTTCCGAGGTGATTCTTTTCATTTTTATCTATTTAATATTTATTTAATCAAACAAGTATTTACATTATCACAGACAATATCGTAATATAGTACGAAAAAAAAACAAAACAAATAAAAATATTGTCTGATACTCTCCAAGGCGTTAATAAATAGTGCTTGTGCGCATATTATGTATGTATGTACGTGACGTATATTTTACAGTGAAACGTTAAACATTGGAGTGAAACCTGTACTAATTAATGTTTTGAAACATTGTATCACAGGTACCAGCACCAGTATTAGGTTAATAGCCACCCCAGTATATAAGTATGCTGAGTGTCTAGCCCTAATTGCGGACACAGTGTGCATATCATATTTTTCGATGCATAATGAGTATATATTAATGGTGTCTTTTGCAATAATGCACATGTTATTAAGTTCACTTGTTCGTAAATATATAGTACCCATTCCACGGTATTCATTGGATAAACTGTGTTTTAACCGACTTCCAAAAAGGAGAAGGTTTTTTTGACTAAACACGTAACAACGTCCACATAATATTAACACACATTCATTCATTCATATCTATGAATGAATGAATGTGTGTTTTATTTATGAATGAATGAATTTATATGAATTTTCTGTTATTAACATAAAATGTGTGTAATTTGCTTAGCGAATAGGTGCTTAGCCATCAGGTACCAACTCGTAATTTAAGAATTGCTTTTAGTTAAGGCTTAATGAACGTGCTATTATAAGTAATCTTAAATTGTTCAGTAGGACTACATCAGTCAGCCGCGGTGTGAGGGATATAGTAGAGGTCACCTCACCTTCAGTAACTCATGGCTCAAGACAGCCGTGCGGTTTTGATTGGTTTGAATGCGACTTGACCACCCTCGCTGACTTCGGCAGCGCGAAAAAAAGAACCACATCAATCGAATGGTCAGGTCATATTTTAGGTGGAGGTAGTTTTTAGGAAAATAAGCTGTAGGTACTTTCTACTTACGTGGTTATTGTGAAATTATCCAAAGGAATAACGTTTTTACTCCTTTTTCTGTATCTGAAGTTTTTCTTTTAATCCCACATATTAAAAATCAATTCATCAAAACAGTATTGCTACAGTACTGATGCTATCAAAACAGTATTAATTGTCACTCGGTGGTACAAATTTATAGATTCGATAATATCGTGAAGTAGTACAACAACTCTATAATGTATTTTCAAGTAATTACTGTTCAATATGTAATCAGGTAGGTACTGTTAATGATCTGCCAACGAGAATTGGGTGGCGTATATTTCAGGAGAATTACATCTACGTTTGTCGACTTTATGAATTCATTTTATGTGTTAAGGTATATTTATTATTTTTGCTGGGGTGATGAACAGAAGGTGGCACCTTCTTGCCATGTCCCCTCTAGGACTCGTTAACTTCAATGGCCATCGGTCCTTCAACAGAAGAGCCCAACACACACTGCAACATAACAGCTTAAATTTTACCAATTCATCAACGTGTTGATGGTAATAAACGCTCTTAATTAGACTTATGCCTACTAATATGAAATTCTAATTCACCTTCATCATAATTTTTGCACTAAAATGTGAATTTAGATTTATGCAACTCGCACCTAACTGTCCGAATTATTAACCAGCTAAGGTCGTATGCAATTTCACAATATAATCTGCCTGCCCTAATTGTTTTCCCCTAATAAGCAAACACAATCGCTTTATGAGTTTGTATTTTGCTGTTAATTTGGAAATGGAATATAAAATAAGTATTTTATCTTAACTATTTTTCTGTATGGAATATGGTTCATACTGTGTAGTTATGTCGGACACGAACCGATAAAAACCGCATGGCCGTCATGGGCTATCAGTTGCCGAGGTATATCCCTCGCGCCCCAGCTGACCCAGGGACAGCGAAGGCCCTCTCAGGTGTGGGACCACGGTGTTCACATCTTTCTTCCGGATAGGGTTTATATGAATGCATATTCATTTGATATTTGCCATCAGCAGGAATCAAAAACACATTCCCAGATTTTGCCATCGAACTGCTATCTACCCCGTTGTGAATTTTATAACGACTATTGCCAGAACGTTTGGATTTATGGATAGAGCATAATAAGTAAGGAATCCTATCAAGAATTTACACTATTAAACACTCTTGGCGAAGTATGAAGTTTTTTGAAAATTTGATGTACGGCGCGCCCTAGTTTTCAATATTACTTAAAAAGTTGAAAGCAGCAGCAGTTTTAATGCCCGGTTCTTTAAACACAAGTTATTTTTGCTAAATTGCAAACCTTGCACTGATTTTGAATTTTTTATGTCCGATATTTCGTAGTTGTATTTCTCCTTTCAAGAATGGATGGATGGATTACGGTGACAAGGCAAGGAGAGGAGTTGTTTACATAGTCCCTACGTTAGACGATGGAAGTGCTTGTAGCCTAAGACCCGATTCCCACACTCCAACAGCCAGTAGGTAAACGGGCACGCTCAGTAGCAGTAAAACATATACCTAGTATATTTAAATTGAGAAAATACAAATATTAAGAAAAAGAGAAGTTAAAATCTTCACAGAAATATCTCAATGTCTGCGTTGATATTTCTAGATGAAAACGTTTTATTGACTTTTATAAGGAAACCGCGAGAAGTTTGTCTCAGTGATGCTTAGAGGCTTGTTGCTGACACGCACACATAGGTACATAACAATTAAAATAAGACTACAGTTTCATCTTTTTAATTGCTTACGTTCACGTTTCACTGAACCGGACGCGATTTCCATTTATTTCAAAGGAACACTTGTCGGTATCTCATTATTGCATTACATTTTCTTGCTCGTGTAACAACATTTTTAATTAACATTAGAGCTAAGGTGTCGGTTTTTACACTTTTCACACATTCAGCTCACCTGGAGCTTTTAGCTACGTTAAAGATATCTATGTCTTAGGTTAAAATTATTTGTAACCAGCCTTGACTGTGTGTTATTTGGCTAAGTAATGTCTGAAGGAACGGTTAATGCGTATAGTCATTAAAAAGAAATAATATTTTTTCAATAAAAAATATTTTTGATGTATTATGCATCAACATTATGAAAGAATATATCCATACCTGACTTTGGGACACATTTTCGAACCCATGTTCGATCCAATTTTCCCCATATTGCAGCCCACCCCGAGGCACTCACTACACTAATAGATTTTGTATATGTTAAAGTCTGCTAAGCAGTAGGTACCCAGTGAATCCTTTGAAATGATTTTAATGTAAATAGGAAGAAGTTTTAAACTATTTTAACGTGTTCACTTTTTGATCTTAAAAATTTAGTCGACAAGCGTGACAACACTACAGTTTGCCTCTGTTGCCGTTTTACGTGGTGATACTAGAGTTTTTATAGCATAACATTTTAAAATTGATATTTTGTGACGTCAACCTTTTATATGGAGACAAGTTCGTACTGTGACCATTCCTTATCTGAATTATGACACAACAAAAAATATTTGATTTTGATACTTAAATTTTTTGAACCGATCCATACAAAGTTAATATTTACTACTACTTTACTACTACTTTATAAGCACTTATCTTGACTCAAATTACCTAATTTGACTCAATAGCTTCTTGAGGTATGTTGACAATGTTAACAAGGGGTGGAGGAGAGGGTTCTAACCGCAATCGCAGCTGGCAATTTCAAACATATTGTAGCGTGCCATCACTACACTAACACTATATGAAAAACCAGGAATCCTTTGGCGCCTGCTCTAGTAACAGATAAATGTCACCGATGTGATAATCACTTAAACATGATTTATGCGACTATAAATACGAAAATGTAAATAACTATGTACTCTGCTATTAGAGCTATTAGTTTAGAGATATTTACCATGTATTGTTTGGAGTTTCCGATAGGTAATATCGGTCCCGATAACTTTAGTAGTAATGTGAGTGACCACAATAATTGAAATAACTACGCACTACATTATTCATTTTACACGCAACATTTACTTTGTTACGAGGATAAAGCGTTTTCAAGGGGAGACAAAAAAGTTAGCAAGGTAAGCAATAACCGATTTTCTATCTCTAACCTTACCGTGACCTCCATAAAAGTGAAAATAACGCAAATTCACAGTTACATAAACAACAATAAACTAAATCGTAAAAATATCACTAGTGAACACGAAAGAGCAATTATATTAGTTGACGAATTTACTTTAATTATAACAATGGCACAAGGTCTTTCCCAGCGGTAGCGCTCAAGGTTGAATACTGATTGTAATCTGTACTACCCCCTTAGGTTAGCTAGGTACCTCCCTCTGTAATGGTTATTTTTGTACAGGCTATGTGTAGTCATAGACAGGCTATCACTGAATGTTTCGATATTTGATGTTGAAAGATCCATAGAGTAAGACGAACTTGATACTTAAGGGACATTAATTCTGATGATATCGCAAATTGTGGTTTGTAGAACCGAATCTCGCGATCCCGTGTGATCCTCTCATAGCGTGATCCGTTTCCATGTAGTATATTCAGAAATTTAGATCTATTGATTACAATTACCGGTGATACGTAAAAAAATTAATCATTGTGCTTTAAAAGTGCGCATTTGACGAATATACATTATTAAACACAATATAATTATGTCTTTATTGCACACTAAGGATGAATCAACATAACACAGAAATGCAGCTTAAATGTGGTACATTCAATTGGCGGCTTCATCACTTATTATCACTATATATATATATATTATATGAGGTCCATTCGGGATGCTCTGGTAAATTATCAGGACCCAAGCCTTTCTCACCTAAAACCTTTTGCACTTGCTGATTATGATACGAAATTCTCCTCCTGGACCTTGGCAATCAAAGGCAGTCGGCTTCATTAAAGCTGAACATAAAAACTGAAAGAGGAAGGAGTAAGAGGGATCCCAGGTAGTTGCCTCGAAATACAACTGAAAATAACGCGAAGATGGTAATGATTCAAATTGTTTAATTCATAAGTGAGTAATCTAGGATAGATTACACATGATAGATTATCAACCATTCATGTGTAGAAACAAAGCTTAGCTTGTAATACGGGCTTGTAATATGATAAGTCGTACACTGACACTCCAATGCTACTATGAACCTATATCACATTTAATTTTCACAACTCTGGCAGAAATTAAGCTTTAGCAGAGTCAAGAAAACAAAGCATTTCGTCTGTTGTTGAATAAGTTAATTTTCCTCGTGTCTGTATTTAGCATATTACATAAAAAAGAATGGAAAATTCAATTATTAAATGTTTATCAAACCTAAACTTTTTGTCGATCGAAAAAAACTAGCGATAACAAGACATAAATTACCGTGCGTTATCAAGTTTTGGCAGTGTGCATTACACGAAACTTTATGAGCTACTTTTGAATCCTCTGACTCCGTCTTCCTAACCTAATAGACTTAAATACATGTAACTTTAATGTTACCTAAGGTCCTCTAAGATGTGAAGTATGTCATGTTTCAAGAAAGTTAATGATTTGAGGGGTTTGAGTGATGTGATGATAATGGTATTACGAGATAGCCTAAAATCTCGAGTTCGATGAAATTCCATGAAGTTCGTCCTCAGCACTACAGGTGAGATGTAAATTCTCATTGATGAGATTGAAATCTCACCTCGTGATTTAAATTGTTATGACGTTGGCGGTGTGCTTTTTGTCATCGGTACTTTAGTATCTATTATATACTATTATTATTACACTCTGTATAGTTATTTAAGATAATCACTACATTGTATAAAACAAAGTCGCTTGCTCTGTCCATACATAGGAACAGAGCAAGCGACTTTGAGCTTAAATCTTAAAAACTACGTAACGGATTTTGATGCGGGTTTTTTCAATAGATAGAGTGATTGAAGAGGAAGGATAAACATCAACATGCGGAGCAGGAATGAGCAGTTGCAAAAACGGGGTGACGCAGACGAAGTTGAGCGGGACAGCTAGTATTTAGATAAAGAACTTTCATCAATATTTTATAAGTGTACATAACGCTAATAACGTTGAAATAAATGGCGTTCAGTTCAGATTCGCGGCAGAAGGTTGAGAAAATCGAGGTCACTGAGTCAAACGCTCATTGACAGATTGACCCGCCACCTTCTCCGGCAGTTGATCCGAATTATTCGTCCGATTGAGTGCTTAATCTAAAGGCAGTAAAAGTCGGCCAAATCTCTTATAAACAGGAAAGGTTGTTGGGCTGAGAAAAAACTGTCTGAGTTGAGTGACGATAATTCACTTTTTGTTCTGATAAGTGACAGCAAATGTCTACTGTTTTATTGGGAAAATGTTAGATAAGTTGATGTAGCTATCGATAGGATAATATTATATAGCAGAAAGTTACAATTGATATAGAGAGTTAGGAGTTGAAACTACTTTGATTGGTACATTTGTGTAAAGAAATTCAAAAATACCTATTGCTGGTGACATCATTTATAAATTTGAGAATGGCTGGACTTGATGATTTTTAATTTGTTAGATTTATTTTTACCTTGGTTATCATAATAAAAAATTTAATTTACGTAAAATATTGTCATTTATTGGAATGGATATGTAAAGCATGTATGGTGAACGGTGGGTGTTGGGGCGGCAACGGGGTCGTGAAAATTGAAAAATGAACAGTAAGTGCAGCGTGAATATAAATCAGAAATACATACGAAAATTTGAATAGAAGGTGAATCAGGCGTGGCACCTGAAGTCCACGAGGTCGGAAATAAATAAAGCGGTACAAAGTTCGCCGGGTCAGCTAGTAACTTATAAAAGTTATTTATATTTTAAAAAGAGAAGCATTATTAATTTATCGCTCTATCGCCACAATATTTAGGTGTTTATGATTTCACTCTGCCACATTTGGAAATATACAGATGTGAGTAGAAATAGGAATAATAATCATTTTGCCGCAAATCGACTGTAACTGATTTCGATTGCTACGTTATGGTACAGTCTAAAGAACAACGTCTCACATTGTTCAGAATATCAATAAAATAAAACATATTGGCCTATATCGATCTTTATATCACGCGATTTGCTCACTATTGTGCACATTTTTATAACTCTAGTCATAACACTTTGGTCATTATGGTGTTGAAAGTTTTACGACCTATATGGCGTAGCGGTAGCGCTTTTAGCTAGGAGCGCGTAATAATGAATCACTATTGAGCGAATGACACTGCGGGAAGGTCAGGGTCGACGTAGATCAATCATTAAACTAGTCAAATTAAAGAATAATGAAAAATGAAGTAGGTCACAAGTACTTGAAACCGGCGGGCAGATGATGCGCGTGTGGTATATAAGGTGTGAGGAGCAAAAAGCCGAAAAATCACTACCAGCCACGTTGGTGGGAAGTGGCACACAAAGCTAAAGATTGTGCATTTAAATTTCCAAGCGTCTACCAACTTAAAGCAAATAAACACCTTGTTGTTACGTGTAATGTGCGTACAGCATACCACAAGTAAACTGTTTTATGTCACATATTATATGACACAAGCTTACGTCTCGGGCTTGTGAAATCAGGCTGTAGTAACTAAAATAAAGAATGGAAAACTAGAGGAGCAGATACTGATCTCGGAGAGATTGGGGCACGAATGTATAATAAATACCAATATATATTTTTATATAACATAGCTTTGCGTTGCAATATATTAGGTATTATATTCACGATTGTGACAAAGATACCACACAATGCGAAGTAACAAAGTAAGCCATTTATTTTATAATTTACGTATCTTCTGTATCTGCGAGCGTGTGCGAACTAAGAATGCAGATCAAAACATCTTTGAGTAAATTTGTAAGTAAAACTTTTTGGGTAAGATCAAAAGTACAAACTTGCATTGTTACCGATAGACGATAAAAAATACATATCTAGTTATTAAATTCTATATGACCAGATGTATTGTATGTATTGGATAAATCACATGGTGACTCATGAAAGCTTTTTGAAGTCTTATTGAACACTTTTTAGAACTAAAAGAACGTTTCATGGTTCCATTACCCTGGCACTTTCTCGGGCCTAGGTGTCGTGTGAAGATACTTAGGTCACTGGCACATTTCGTTCCCCTAGGATAACTTTATGGTCCCCACATTACCCACCTTTTCACACATTAAAAGCACAATAAGCTAGACAGGAGTTTAGGGGACCCCCACCAAGATTATTCGGGGTTCAAGACAACCTTATACTAACTCGCACAACTGTTAATTAACTGATGAGACCTTGGTGCAGCATTTGAGAGAGCTTATAAGATTTGGATGCTAACAGAACCAATGTTGTTATTATATTAGTCAGTTTTTCATCAATCATAGTACCTATGCATTGAGTTATTAACTTTTTACTATAGACGCTCCCTTCCGTTTTGGTTTGAAAAGTGTCAACCAAAAAATCTCTAGTCGGAACCGCTGTATTGAAACTGATGTACCGAAACCGCTGTACTTACCGAAACCGCTTTCGTTATACCCGATGCGACCGGCCTAGAATGGTTTATTCAAAATAAACGGAAGTGATTTAAACGCCCTGCACTTGTGACATCCACTCGTCATATATGCGTTAAATCGTTTTCCACTATTTAATAGCAAACTCTGTTATATAAACTATACATTAAATATTCTCGTACTGAATAGTACACTTCAAACGATTGTATTTTTATAATATTACTTGATAAATGTAAATGAATATTCCCAAATTCCCAAGTTACTGTTCAGGTGCTAAATAATACCTACGTAACTACAGCATAAATTGTCATCAATTTCTGTCGAAGAACTTCGCTTTCATCGCAGATATATATATACATAATATATAATAAGATTAGCAAACTATTTCAAAAACTGTCCAAACTGTTCGACCTTCCAACTCAGTCTAACAGTTTAGAATTTTTTATCCAAACATTTCGAACATCTTATACAGGATGGTACAGCAGTTTCATCGCGCTTAAAAATTAGATGTTTTCCTAACTGTAATAGATTTATACATACAAATATGTGCTAACATTTGCAAAGTATCCAACTTTCATTTGAGACATTCACCAAGTGTCTCTAGCGCTGATCTTAATATTTGCAAAAGATTCTTAGAACTATAGTCAGTGAAATAAAAAAATATTTTCTGGCTCCTTACTCAATGTTACCTTTGTAACTTGTGGCAAATGCAGTTCTAACTTTCTGAGTGCAAATTATTGAATGGGCAAAGTGACATTGAGTGTTTTTAAATGAATTGAATATTGAATAAAAAAAATTTTCAATAGCCACTCGGAATATTAAAAGCATCCTCTTTCTTAATTCTTATTCTTGGGGTCTTACCTGGAATGTACGTTCGAAGTAATAATAATATGTTTAGAGATTGAGAGATGTAGAGATAGAGCGAAACTGGTTAGGTACAATAATAAATATAGTGGAGAAGACAAGTGTGTTATCAATAATAATGTATAACAACAAATTCCACCAAATGTCATCAATCAACAGAATGAAATCACTATCACTACATAGTATAAAATAAAGTCGCGTTCTCTGTCCCTATTTTTCTTGTCCTTTGTATGCTTAAATCTTCAAAACTATGCAACGGATTTTGATGCGGTTTGTTTTAATAGATAGAATGGTTAAAGAGGAAGGTTTATATGTATATAAAATCATGCTACGACCAACAGGTGCGGAGTAGGAATGAAAAATGTTGCAAAAACGGGGTGACGCAGACGAAGTTGCGTGGCTCAACTAATAATTTATAAGGAATAATACCTATATGTAATAAAGCGAAACATACTTATATGAAAACCTCAAATTTTTAAAAGCTTTAACTTGTCCTTGGGTATGACAATAGCGTATTAGACAGTAACTAGCTCGGTTATCAGAGCAACAGGTGTCTAACATCATCATTAACCAAATTGGTTGGTGTATCATATACCTAAAATTAGCCATGTTATATGTCACATTATGTGTTGGGTCACACTTCTCGTTAGTAAGTACCTAATATAAAATTAATTTAGTATTAATTATTAAAGACCCGGTTGCATTCGAGACCTTGGGAGTCTGAAGTCCGCTTTCTGGTTTTTATTCCATGCAATATATTGCAAACATAATTTAAGCATAATTTCTAAATTATCAAGTGATACTTCTCGTTGTTATTTCGCTTCTGGTGGAATATTGTGGAATCGCAAGTGAGATCACCTTGAACCTAAAGTTCTATACATAAACCCGTACACAAAGACCTTAAAAATTTAATATATTATATATACGTTACGTAGAAGTTGGTTGAATTTGAATTAAAGTCTTTGCAGTTAGACTAATAAAATTCGTGTTAAAAGAATTACCATAGGTACAATCTCTAGGCTTAGCCGCGTAGATTTACATAAGAACGGAAGCATACCACTCCACACTTACGCCTTACATTGTATAGTGTAGAAATAAGTAGCTTAGCTGTGGATACGATCACTGACAGGGCTTTATACAAAGACTAACCTCGTGGGTATCTCGATGGACTGAATTTTAAAACATAAAAACATACGTACATTCACTTCTTTCTAACGGAGATGTAGACAAAACGGGGAATTAGCTGTTTTTACAAACTTCATAAGTTACCTCGATTGTATTTTTTTTACCTTTATCATGAATCATTTTATTTGGTTTACTCTTGAAAATTGTCATATCTATAAAATTAATGTTATAAAATGTGAATACGAGTATGTATGAAGAAGTTTGTGAAAATGTTTGTATGCTTGCTAGTCAATCCCGCTCTAAAAACCGAATAGATTAGGCTGAAATTTGGAAAAAAGTATTATCTCACCTCCTATAATCAAAGACCTAAAGACTTCGGTTCGAGTCAAACATAATCACCTCCACCGGCTCGAGCGGGGGTGGTATCCGTGGGGTTGAGGTACGCCATAAAAACCTGTGGGTTGGGAGCTCATAACGTATTCAAATCCGTAAATGTTATCGAGAACAACTGAGGATTAGGTAAGAAATTGATGATGATTATTATATTTAGTGTATTTATCACATGTTCATAACTATTTTCTGTGTAACGACACCATATTGCCTAGCGCCATCGCACAAGAAGAATAGAAACTAATATTCAACGACTAGAGCCTGCACCGCTATATAAATGTTCTCTACACTAATCTTATTAGCATAGTGTATTCGTCGTTCCAATTCTGCGGTGCAAGGTGACCGCGGACCGCGGCTGACCGAACGTATTCATCGATGTAGATCGAGGTATGCATATTGGTTAGTGGTAGTAGTGCACAGTGCTATCATTAAATGGTAATGAAATGATATTTTTTAAATACAGTAGTGTCTTATCCAGTGACCAACCAGATAAAGGAAAACCATACATAATCATATAGGTAGGAAAAGCGTTAAGTCTTCGTAATAATAAACCTGGTCATGTAGTTTTGCCGTTTATAATCATGGTATGAATCCGGTATGAATGCAGTATGAATGCTGTTATACTCTTATTTTGATTGTCTTATTTGTTGAGGCCACTTGATTTAGGTAAATATTTATAAAAACGTGCATGGTTGATGGCAAAACTTCTCCTAATTTGCCTGAGACTGAATTAATCTCGTTAGCAACACGACACGATTTAATTCTATCGCTATATCATCATATTTAAACTTACCGCGAATATAAAATATGTGCAAGTAAATTTTTATTTGTATGTGAGAATAATTATGGACATATTTCTATTACAAATAATGTAATATTTACTATGTATTGTTTTGAGTTTCCGATATTTCGATGCTTGGAACTAGTACCATGATCACGTGCTTGTACCGTAGCAACCGTAGCAAAAAGACTTAAAAGACTTTAGATCGATATACTTATACACTCCTAAAACTTTCAAAAACAATACCCCGATATTTTACTAATAGTAATGTGAGTCACCATGATACTTTAAATAAATACACAATATAATGAGAAAGTCGAAACATAGTTGGGGTAGACCCAAGACGAGAAGTGCTGACTCACATTCGTAGAAGAGGACATGAATGTCAATACTGCCCAGGACGGGACCCCAGCTTGAAGGCAACAGGGACTTAATGCTTAAACTATAATGATTAAAATCAAACTTTAGTAAAACTATATACTACACGAACTCGCATCTTATTGAGTGTACGTTGTTGATGACGAGCGCTGATATTGTAAATTGTAACGTGTTAAACGTATGAATTAATTACTCTAACGTGCAGGAAAGCAATATTATGAAATCTTGCCAAAATCTAATGCTATTACCAGGGAAGTACCATAGAGATTAGGTATATAGGTAGCAACTCAATCACGACTGCTTATGATATATGAATTGAAATAATATGTTGTAAAAGGCATAGTTTGATACTTCATTGATGGGGAAACAATGTAGGCGTTTGAGTACTTATAAACCTTATAACAAAATGTCCCAGTCATTTATAATACTATTATAAAAATCAACAGGATATTTATATTATCATGTTGTGTGTGTTGTTGTGTGTTGGTTTCCGTTGATTCGTAAGTTCACCAAACTGAAACAAACGGAATCTACAAAAACATCGACATGCAAGTTGATACAGTGAGATATGTAATGTCGCGATCGAGTACAGTGTGAGAACGTGGACAGCGGTAGTTGCAGCCAGCGCGCGTAATAAATGAATTAGAAAGAGGTTAGCAGTAGGTAATTAAGGCGCGTGCAACAGCGCTGAAATGTCAATGGTATAACACCTTATAATATAACTCAAAATTAACGCTTACTCTTTGCTCATAGCAGATTCATACATATTAAGTTAGTTCAACATTTGCTTACTTTCATATTATGGAAGAAAGGAATCCTACCATATTTAAAAGCACAGGCCTTTATTTAACTTATTTATCGGTAGTTGAAAATATTCTTGTAATTTCAATATAGACGACAAAAGAAGTACAAAATTTGAATAACCGTATTGGTAACCGTATTCCTAACACTTCCACCACACACCACCTAACTTCGCCAAGTAATAATGTAAACCTATTCTCTTATGGATGAAGTTTTAAAAGAAACTTCATTACATAGTATATTATAAGTATTAAACATTGGTTGTTAAACTTGCCGGATGGATTCTTACTAAACACCTCTGAACACAAAATGATCCCACATAGTTCATATTCGTGAAAACGAGTACCAGCGTAGCATAAGCCGGTTGTCACCAAAATGAAAATTTACAGTAGATCTAGCCTATAGTAGAACTCCAAAAAAGCAACAAAAAAGTATTATACAGATGGGGTCGAATTTCGATCAGAAAATGCTGATGACTTTAATAAACAAATCATGATATAGGGAGTTTTTTATAGCCATATTGATAAGTAATAGTGTAATAAATCAGAAATTTACGTAGAATTTACAATTATATACCTCTTAGATAATTTTTCTGTGATTATAGTAATGGGAAACCTTTACAAAGCAAGAGCAAAAACGAGTAAAATTAGACCCACACAATTTCTTGCGCCTCGTGCGTGACTAACTACCTAAATTCACAATAGCTTCCATACGCTATAGCTATAGTTTCAATAATGCGCCATACAATTTTCTATATCATTAGTAAGTATATTATAAAAATCTTATAATGCTTAGCGTACGATTCAAAAATCACCAACAATTCATTACTACATATTTTGTCATTGAGCTCCGGGTTACAAAGTACAACAGAGATTTTGTTAAGTAGTTTTTGTCTTAACAAAGTCGTCATTACCGTCATTACAAGGTACGTAATAAACGTGATATTCGGTGTCAAAAGATGAAGTGAAAAGGTGACCATGGGAAATTTTGAACAAAACAAGGGGTTTGATACGCATGCCTCTGTTGCTACCTATATGATATTACTAAAATTAAAACACAAGCTGCTTTTTTATATAATTATGTTGCGCGAAAACAATATAATAATTTCATGCAAGAGTTGTTTTGTTTTCAAACGCTTGTAGCATGAACAGAAAATTAAATAGAGAAAGACTGTTACTTCAAATCTTCTAAACTCAGTTTGTAATTTATAAGGTCAAAAAAAATTAGCCACGTCTTGACCTGCAAAATGTATAATTTTGCAGACCAAGACATGGCTATATTTTAGTCTCACGTAGAAATAAACAACAAATAAACAATAAGGTAGCATAGAGTAAGCATTGCAGGTCTATTCTAAAATGTTTGACAATTAAGTCTTTGTGCTGTTCCGATTATTATTAATCATACTAAACTCAAACAAATAACTGTGAATTCTCAGTTCACTGGATCCACTATCAGTGGAGAATTATCTCTTTGGGGTTCAGTGTGATCCACCTGATCCACCTTGTGATTGTTCTTGAGGATCTTATATCCTACGTACGTAGCGTGATTGCAGTTTTCACTACTCAGCCGGAAAAAGTATATTACAAGTAACCATTCGAAGTTTCAGAGAGCTTTGAACAAGATTAAATGCTAATGGGCTGTTCGAATTCATTCTACTATTTTGTTTTCCGAGCGGAGATCATTTTTATTTCTCCGCACAAAAAAAAATCATAGTATGTTTGTCCTTGAACCCACGACGGTGTAATTTATACCTAGTTTAGATAATTATCATTGTGTAAATTTAAATTGAAACAAAATATTATTTTCGTAATTGAACTCGAACGCTTAACCGCGCCAGTGGCGCACGCTAGGCTTGTTGTAAAAATATCGATACATCGATATATCGATATTATTTTTTCTATACATCGATATTTTTGAGCGATATTTAATTCTTCGATACATCGAAATTGTGTGATCGAATGTGAATTGTGTAATGCCGTTTAATGGTCTAAACAGAATAAATGTTTTTTGAATTTTGAAATTTGAATTATATTTCTTGAGAACATTTCATATTTCAATTACTGGCTGCGCTGTTAGGCAGTCTTAGACATTTATAGAAAACCGGTTTATACACATTGCCGGTAATATTTATGTATATGAAAATAAAATTAGTATTCACAGTGCCATTATTCTCTGGCAAATCATAGCGATATATCGATATAGGTATCGATATTTTTTTATTAAAATATCGATATTGATATATTTTTTTTATATCGATACAATATATATCGATACTTTTTTGCATTTCCGACATCC
This sequence comes from Pelosia muscerda, assembly GCA_963691645.1. Classification (NCBI taxonomy): domain Eukaryota; kingdom Metazoa; phylum Arthropoda; class Insecta; order Lepidoptera; family Erebidae; genus Pelosia; species Pelosia muscerda. Next base: position 20,768,621 of record OY829098.1, on the reverse strand, counting down.
CTAGCGCACGAGGTGTGGCGAGGGTTGTCTCGAATCGTCAAATTGATCAGTTCTTGATTCATGATATTTCTACTTCTTTCTTTACCAGTCTCTCCGCCACACAGGGTGAATCGACTGTCAAATTGATCAGTTCCCGATTCATGATTTTTCTACCTCTTTCTTTACCAATCTCTCCGCCAAGAGGGGTGAATCGACCGTAAAAATGATCAGTTCTCGATTCATGATTTTTCTACCTTTTTCTTTACCAGTCTCTTCGCCACGGCACGCACACCATGAGAGCGGCATGCATAACGCACGTGATCTTTCTATACTACCACACTTCTTTCCTAGTATACATTACATAAGTGTATTATTATGAGCGGTTTCAAAGAATTCCTAAAAACAATGTTTGACATTCCTAAACGTAGAAAAACATTCATATACCGCACACAAACATACACAAGCAAAGGTCAATAAATAGTGATTGCCAAACGAAGCAGCAGAGGAACTCGCCGCAGCTGTTGCGAGGTACAATATGGCCGCTATTTTTCACTTTATTCTTGTTTTCGTATAAGTTTGTTTGGGTTCACGTGCCTCATTTTTATAAAACCTCTAATATAGTTCCTTTGCATAACAAGGAAAACCGTTTTGTCGTCGTTATATGAAGAAACTGTTTCACCATGAAGTGTAATAATAATAATAAGTAAATAATAAAGTCACTAAATTTTTTAACCCAAGTTAATGTTTATTCGTAGATTTATAATGTCATATTATAGTTTTACTTTGTCAGCGCTGAATGAAATGTTAACAATTCAAGTCATCAAAAAGTTAACACTTATATTTCAGAAACTTTACATCCAACAAAGAACTTAGTAGTTAGGGATCTAGTAGTCAGTCTTATGATCAAGCGGACCTATGTTCAAATCCTGATCACTAGACACCATCCTTGCGTTAATCCTGGTCGCTTTCGAAGCTGTCACTTCGGAGTTGAAGAACCGCTTTTTAATAGTCTGAGTTGCGGCTATATTTCGATATTTGCCATGAAGCGAGTGCCACCTAGCCTTCACCACCTTTAGGTATAGGTTATATCGAAGTACTGTCGCTAGATCAGGTGTTGAACTACCCATAACGACGGCCATTTACGTTCGTATGACAACCGGGGTCGATGACTTAACGTGCTCTCCGAAACCTGACCAGACCAGTGCAAATATTAATGCAAACAAATATTTGTAAAGAGTGGGATCTCATACGTCACAGAGGCGTGTCATTCTACAAATAAAATTTCTGTTTTAAAGAAGTGGTCTTTAAAACATAAATTTTATTTTTAGGATGTCAAGAGTTACCATATCCTGTATTATCAAGCTGAATATACGAAAGAGACTGACATTTTTGTACAAACGGCAGTCGCGTTAAGAAGTAATTTTTATACGAAATCAAGAGGAAGAGCAATCATATATACGAATACTAAAGTATTTAAGTAATATATAGGAATGTACCACATATGGAGTTATTTAATCTGTATATCTCACTGCATGAATATTATTTTGCACCAATAAAATAAAGCACGAGATCACAAATCTCCGTTTGCTACGATCCCGACATACTACTCTCGCTTCATTAACTCTCATTATTTTCTCCATGCATGCTCGTCGGTTTAGAGTACCCCTTTTCTAACACTTCCTCGATTTGGTCCAGTGTAGCATGATCTCCTATCGAATTCGCAATGTAAAGGTTTCGCGAGAACAGAGCATTGTGATTGGCAGACTGCCTCTTGTGAACCTGTGTGCGTGTGTAGCCCGCCAATCGCAATGCTCTGTTCTGTCGATACCTTTACATTACCAATTCGATAGTATTTCGTGATAAGGCTACAGGTATGTGCGCCTAGGTCTTCCCATTCCGATGGTGCCATCCTCACTCACCTCATACACTAATGAAATATTTCATTAGTGTATAGGTATGATTAGGTGTATACACTAATGAATTGAAATAATTCAGTAAGCCTCAATGCTATTAGAAATTAACTATTCCAGCACATGTACCCGGTTTGGCTTGGCTTATGGCTTTATTGAATATCAAAACTATGATGAATTATTTTTACATATTCATGTATTTAGGTACTCTTTGCTGAATTTCATCTAGGTTAAATGAACGGTTTCATCAGTTCATATCATCATTTAACATATTCGTAAATGTAACTACGTACGTGTACGTGACGCTACCACTGCTTGGGGCTATTCCTCTATTGCGAAACTTCTTACAAGTGACCTTAACAATAAGGTAGGGGTCAAATTGAAACATATATGCTTGGTTGCCCAGGCAACCACACTAAACGTACATTCTTTAATCGAGGATCTACTCTGGACAGGCTCTCATGTACTCTTTATAATGAACTTCAGGTACTGCGATATACTACATGAAAGTCACGTAGAAAACTTATATTGTCAGAAGGAGCAATTTACTTGTTTGTAGACAGAGGGCATGCTCTGAACTTACTATTGTTTGCTCATTCGAGAGAAATCGTATATTTTTTACCTTAAACTGAGGATAATACTCGTAAGAAGGATACTTATCGTATTCAAGTAAGATAAATCTTTGTTAAATAAATCTATATTGTTATACAACTTTTATTTAAGATGGGTGTAATAAGCAATCTAATCTTGATATAATGTCAAAAAAGATAATAATAAAAAAATGAAGCTAACATACTAATGAAAGTTAAAGTAATTATGTTGCTTGTAGAAGCGTTAAATAAATAAAAATATTGGTCCAGAGAGTTTCATCAATAATGGCATTCTTACCAAAGCTTTTGCGTTTAGTTTGTGACTGTCTTCATTTGTTATGAAAACAAGCAATAAAAGCCTTATGGTCGGATGGGACTGTGAGTAAAAAGTCCTCTTTGGGCCGCCTTTGTTCGTCTTACGATATAAAATTAAAATTCTTTCAAAGAAATTGTGACTTACTGTGTGCTTTTATGCTTCACTATTATTACAGAGTAGATAACAGCTATTAGGTTGGATCATTGTGTTATGTAAGGTAAAATGAAAGGACAATTAAAAATATTCGAATGGTTAATTTATTAGGAACATTAAAATTACAAAGCACAATAAAATTGGCAAAAGTTAACACTCAGGCGAAAATTTTAATCCACGATAATCGCTTTCGAGGGAGAATTCTCGCTAGCCTGGACTCTGAGACTCGTAACCGCGGCAATTGTGAAACAAACCGTAGGTATCTACAACAACAATGGTCTATTTAACGGGCTGTTGTTCCAATTTAATGCACACAGTTGTACACAAGTCTTTTATTTTAATACTGGAATTGCGACTTTAAGTCTTTGACAAATCCATAATCTTCTAAAATGCAGCTATGAGGCGAGTCTTATTACGATTATAAAACTCCTAGTAGGAATATCTGCACATTTGAAACACAGCAACCCCTAGCAATTTTAAAGCCGATTTTAGATAATTTTAGATATGTTTTTGAAGGCATACGGAAGGTATGGCGCCCCCTAGCCAAATGGACTGAGGACGTGAAAAAGGATGTGAAACGGGTCGCAAATTTAAACACCGTTGCCGTCTTAGTGAATACAGTTGTAAAACGAGTAATTTAGCTTAGTGGGAGGGACTTGCGGGGACAATCAATTTGTTGATTTATTTAACTACCACTTAACGAAAGTAAATAATTGTAGTAGGTATGGTAAATATTATATGTACATTACTTTCTACAAAAAGAACTCGCTTTTAACTCTCTCATTAATTTGGTTTATTTCCAATTGACCTGACTGACAACATCTTGCGTAAACTAATGATACTGAATTGGGAAGTAATATCCCTTCAGTTGGAAATTATAAAGTGCGGTAACTCCCACTAAAAGCCCTTAAGGGGTACGAAACAATACCTAATAAGCACCTTAAATAGTTTTTTCACTGTTCGAATTTATTAAATGTAAAATAATGGTAAGTTTAAAAACATTAGGGAGTATCTACATTTACACACAAATAGTGTGTAAATTTAGACAAAAAAGGACAAATACGACTAATTGTGAAAGCAAATTATTGTTCATTAGGGAAATAAATTTGGAGTAGCCGTGTTCAAAAAAGGTTAGGTTGGTTTAAATGTATTGCCGTGCAATTTTACTTCCTTTCACTCTTGATTCAGTGTATTGCTTTGGTGATATTATAGGGGAAAATTACAGCACACTGAGACACAAACACAGCGAAATACTATCTACCTAATGTTATGATAAAACGCGTGATGATTTCAACTATAAAGGTAACGGATTTTTAAATCTCTCTATCTCGATCTATTCATACGTCACAAAATTGTTGGACGTGTTTCAGTCTTATTGACAAAAAAATTTGTTTAGGAACGGATTTCAATAAAATAAACTCTAAAATGTTAAGTGAAGCTTGTCAAAATCAATTAGTGAAAACCGTAACCAAATCTGTTCTGTCGATTCAGAAATTAGCCCGAACAAACTTCCATGAAATTTTATACTTATTTTTAGTTACCATGTTGTATATAAATGGCGCTTTTCGATTAAAATTCAAGCTGTCATTATGTCTAAACATAGTGTTTTTACTGACTCATTAGGTATATGTATAGACATATTAGTTACATTACCGATTACACACAATGAATCAATTTTAAAAATAAATAATATAATAAAAATCTGTGCATTCATCATTTACTTTTGACGTTGGCTGTACGTCACGTATTGATTGCTCTTCAATATTCAACATACATTTTATGTAATCTTGATGATATGTCAATCTAATGCTGTGTACACAAAATATTATATGGATTCAATCAGTACTACAAATACTAGAAAACTTTTACATCGCTTACTGCACCTATCACTAATAATTATAGTTTAATTGAGCACTGTGAGCTGGATTACGTAAATAACTAGTTCTGACTAGTGAGTCGTCACATGATTCCGTTCCCCCAGCCTCTGGGAACCTATTACAGGAATAATAAGTAGTCTACGTGTTATTCCAGACTGTATAGGAGGTGGTGTGGTTCAGTAACAACCACCTAAACATCTTTACAAACGTTTCAATTTGGTAATAGCTCTTACATACTTAATTAACCATATTTGTTTTTTTACTGCAAATATTATTTCAGCTAACATCATGCTACTAATCAAAGCAGCAGTGCTTCGGTTAGTAGCATGATGTTAACTGAAATAATATTTTTCATCAAACTCGGGCGGGCGATCCAATACAAAAACATTTCTCAAATGAAATCGATCCTAAGATTAACATGGATTCTGGTTCGGAATATTAATGTACGTTTTCCCGGAGGCCCATCATATACATGTACATGTAAAAAACCTCTGGAGATTTTAAATATTCGAAGGAATTGTGGGGTACAAGAAATAGATAACACAATATTGTCACTTTTAGATTTCGTCTTCATTACTTTGTAACGTTAAATTATTGTCGAAACTATCCGTTCTACAAAGATAGAAAAATTTCATTAAATATGTTGTCGATTGTTTTGGTCAAAGATACCTACCTAAAAAAGGAAATGATGAAAATTCTTGTTAATATAACTGACAAATAATAAAAAGCGGCTAAGAATAATTCACCGGCGTTTATGACTTCAATTTTTATAATTTCTTTACTATTAGAGCTGTCGGGATATTTACTTTAAAATAACAAAATAACATATTGGAAACTCCAAACAAATCATCATAATTATTTCGATAGCTCTAAAAATAATGTGAGTAATCATGGTAATTTAAATACCTACCTATATTTATGATTTATTTCAAAAAAAATGTGAATAAGCTAGGGAAGAATTGAAATTAAATGTACATTACATTAATTTCTAATACTTCAGCAGTACATTTTAAAAACATAAGTAATGAAAACACGGCAACTGCATATAAGAAACAAAAGACACGATCCTACCAACTCTCCAAGTTGACGAACATTGGAACCACATCAGAGGAGGTCGGTCTATAACATTACTATTCCGCTCTTGCCTCTCTTTCAAATGAAATAACTTTAGCTGGCTTTCTTCGCCTTCGTTCGATATAAATCCTATTATCTCGTCACCGATGTACACACACTGTATGACGAGTACTTCAAATAGGTAACTGAGTATAATATTTCTTTTGATATCAGTCAAGTAGGAAACATATGTGTCACAAATATAATCATTGTTGTTGTCTTAGTTTATACCTACACTTAGAGTTACAAAGAGGTATCTGCACTTCCTGAATGCGGATACAAGTTGATGATTCAAGGAAATTCAAGAGATCTCTTGATGCTGTGTTCCGGCATGAATTCAGTGAAATGCTTAGCTGAAATGTTTTCAACGCCTCTGATTTCGCCAGATCTTGAGAAGAAGGTAGGTAAGCTTCTAGGCAATTGCGATTCTTCCTAGACTGCATGATCACGTATCATTAGATGTGATTCTGAGGTCTGGTGACATTAGCTTGACATGAGGAAAATTATGATTGATATACAGCTGGATCCTAAGATAATTTTATCGAATGTTTCACATTGTTGAAAACAGTAAAAATGTTAGTAAAAATTGTATAATCTGGCGTAAACTATATTAAAATTAATGTTATTAAAATACATTTTATTTTACTCCGACTTCAAGACCTGAAAGATAATCAGTAAAAGAATCGTTCGTCTAAATATCGCTTTGCCCTTATCGATTTTCCGAACCCCGTCTGCACATTGTTCGTGATTATCAAACTTTATTAGACTGAAGTTACAGGAAAGGAGGTTACTTTTCGACTATTTATATAAAAAGGTGTTTTCATAATTCGGCGAATGAGCATAATGAGGTTCATAATATATGTAATATACCGTTATAGTTCATCTCTTGTACGTAGGACGGTATATAAGTATGTATGAGTATAGATTATAATATATAAGTATATTTTGGGTTATTGACTTATGAATATCATCGAAATGAACAAGCATTCGTCTATTTTTTTCTGATTGAATTTCTGAACAGTAGCATTGTTTTGTTAACATACCTACTTAACTGCTGATTACCGCAATAACTGATTTTTAAAGACAGTTGATAACCGAATTACTATTGTTCCTTTGAAATAATCTAGCCTCACGCCTCAGACTAAGCTAAATTGCTGGTATTACAAGTCACGTCAGAAGTGTAATTATAAAGATTTGAACCTAGAAACTCTTTTAACCACCTAACTCCGAAATGACATTCAGGAAATAAACACAGTAAATCCTAAAATTACAGTGAGCAATGAACTAAAACATCCCAAAAGATATCGTTTCTTATAAAACTGTAATATGCCCCAAGCAAGTGGCATGATAACTGTTTCTTGATTGAACAACACAGAAATAATGGCGCTAAGGAGAAAGCCGATCTTCTAGGCCAACTCTTAAGCGCAATTCACACATAGCGTGGGTGCGGGTCGGGCGCGGGTGTTTTTGCCATCCATCGCTGTTTACAGAATAAAGTAAAAATAACCTTCATGAAGAAAACGGCGATGGATGGCAAAAACACCCGCGCCCGACCCGCACCCGCGCTGTGTGTGAATCGCGCTTTAGTGTCAAACTCGACTATGAATGAGGAGAATACCGAACCACCTGTTATCCCCTGGTGTGCTATTACCATGCCAGAAGTTAAATTCACACAACGGGTGGTTCGACGAGAACTGAGGTCCCTAGGTAATTTGAATTAATTCGAGTGTGCCGGATGGTATACTGGCCATGGTGCTTAAGTTGTGCGTCCCTGAGTTATGCCCTGTACTTACACGACATTTTGTGCTTAATATGGCGAAGCAGTACTTCACTGCAGGGCAAAAACTCCTTCTCTATAAGGCATAGATTTGTCCTACATGTAGTACTGCTGTCACCTCTTTGCCGGGGCACCAGCATGCCAGCTTGAACCTTCGACTTGGTACAGAGACGGTCGCTGAGGGTCGTCGACAATCGCATACTCGTAGACGGTATCCTACTCACCACCGGGAACGCGACACAAGGATATCCTTGTGTTTGTTTACGGCGGATATTAACCGCGGCATTGTGTAGGACGATGTCAAAACTAGATAAGTAAATGAAAAACATCTCCGTTGATATAGTGACACTGGTCGCAGATGTGTATACTTCCATTTTATGAAATGATCCCAAATAGCGAACTCTTTTAAATGCAATGTTTGCTGAGCAGTTTGTAAAACATTGAAGAGAGTTCGTTAAGAAATATCAGATGATAGTCACTATAGTTGCGGCACGCCATGAAGGCCGTTTTGACATGACTGGTCTAAAAAACCAGGCGCTCGTCATACAACAGTCGCTCTTGCAAAAGATAAGTCAAATTACGAAAGAATAGGAGTGTGAACAAACTTCGTAATGAACCGGAATCAACTTGACGCCAACCGTAATTGTACAATAAAACTTTATGAAACTATTTACTTCTTACCCCTTTGGCGATAGCAGCCACTATTTGTAGTTGGGTAGCAAAAACGATTACTGAAAACGCACAACGTAATCGTATCCACGCAAGCAGTACATAAAACAGATAAAATATAAGACTCCGATATTATATTTTTCAGATGGGAATTGCGGCATCCGCGCACCAGGAAAAATTTTCTCTTTCGATTTGTTCCAAGATAGCGCCTTTCCGTTCCTTGGAATACATCTTAGGTTATGTTGTTATACTTAAACTATTACCGTAGGCGCACACTTTTTTTTTTTTTTTTTTTTTTATCGTGCGCAAAATCCCCACGGATACCACCTCCACCAAAGCCGATGGAGGTGATTATGTCGGACTCGAACCGACCAAAACGCACGCCGTCCATGGGTTCTTGATTGCCGGAGGTGAGATTATACAAGACATATCTCTCGCACCCCGGCAGACCCGGGGACATTTCTGTTGAGATGCCCCTCTTCCCCCAATGTGGGGACCATGGTGTCCCGATTTAGCCCCTGGGTATGGGGTGGCATTTTGCGCCATCGCCGTGGCCTGCTTCTGCTAGGGTGACCGGCGGCTCCACCCGTCACCCCCAGGCCCGCGCTCATGGGGGACGGAGGTCATTCTGCGACCTCCGACGTCCGAGTCGCCTCCGCTCATCACGGGCAGTGCGGGCCCGGAGTCTTCTCCGGACTCGCTCCGCCACCTCCTTTTCGAGCATTACTTGCTCGCAGAAGGAGGCGGCGGCTGCCCAAGCACTCGCGCATCGTACCATCACCGTGAGCAAGGTGGCGAGCGAGATAACTCCCACCCCTAGGGCTGTCACTAGGACCCGCCTTGGCGTCTCCCACGCCGGGCACTCGGTCAACGTGTGCAGCCCCGAGTCCTCGCTCGCATCACAGTGATGGCACTCGGACGTTGGCTCCTTCTGGATCCGACGCAGGTAATCCCCGAAGCACCCGTGCCCGGTGATCACCTGCGTCAGCCGGTACGAGAGGCTACCATGTGGCCTCTCTAGCCAGTCCCCCATGATGGGTCTTACCGCCGCTACAACAGCGTGCCCTGCGCGTGATTGCCCAAGTCGTCGTTCCCACTCGGCTACCATGTCCCCGTGGAGCTGGGACTTCACAGCCCGGAGCTCACTAGGCTCGGGTTCATGTCCCCGCTCCCGCGCCTCCTTTCGATACCGATACAGCACCGAAAGGGCTCTCGCATCCAGGATCCATGGTATCGATCCGGCGAGGAGACTCGCCGCGTCGAAGGATATCGTACGGTACCCCCTGATGACCCTGATGGCCATCGTGCGCTGCGGGGCGTGCAGCTTCTGCACGTGCCTGGCCTTCAGGGTCTCCGCCCATACTGGGCACCTATATAGGGCCATGGACCGTACGATTCCCGCGTAGAGTCTCCTACAGGAGTCATCCGGCCCCCTCATGTTGGGCAACAGCCGTGCCAGAGCATTAGCTGTGCTCTTCAATTTGGGGGCGAAACTTCGGAGGTGCTCCCCGAAGTCCCACCGGCCGTCCAACACGAGCCCCAGATACTTCATCTGGGGCTTGATGCCGATGGGGATGTCTCCTACTGTAAGGCTGGATCCCTCTGGTGGCTCGCGCCGAGGCCCATGAAAGAACATGGCCTCGGTTTTATGTAGAGCCACCTCGAGACCCAACCGCCGGATCCGTTCCACGACTTGGGCAGCCGCGGTCGTGGCCTTCAAGGCCGCTTCGCGATGTGTAGCACCGCTCGCCGTCACTAACGTGTCATCTGCATAACACGTGACGGCGGCACCGTCCCCGAGCTCACCGCGAAGCGCCCAGTCGTATCCGATGTTCCACAGGAGCGGCCCCAAGACCGATCCCTGCGGAACACCGCACGACATTTCTCGCCGACCGAGACCGATCGCAGTTGGGTAGATAACAGCTCTCTCTGTCAAGTACGCCCCGACTATGCGGCGAAGGTAGAGAGGCACTTCGTGATACACGAGTGCCTCCCTTATGCAACTCCAGGGCAAGGTGTTAAACGCATTGGCAATGTCCAAGGACACCGCCAACATCACCTCGCCCCGAGCGACCGCATCCTCGGCCAGAGTCCTCACGCGCATGATGGCATCCACGGTGGAGCGCTGCCGACGAAAGCCATATTGGCTGACCGCTAGGTCCGGCCCCACCCCAGAGAGGTGCTCGACGAGGCGCTTTGCAATCACTCTTTCAAAGAGTTTGCACACCTCGTCGAGCAGCACTATGGGCCGGTAGGCGGACGGCGATTCTGCCGGGCGCCCCGCCTTTCGAATGAGGACCAGTTTCCCTGTTTTCCACACCTTTGGAAACTGGCCCCGCTCCAGGCATGCGCTGAGAAGTCCTCTTAGTCGGGGCTCGAGAGCGTCTTCCCCTAGAGCTAAGACCCAAGCTCGGCCTGGAACACCGTCGGGTCCCGGGGCGGTGTTCCTGGCCTTAAGCCTACGCACCGCCAGCTCTAGTTCTACCCAACTGACTTCAGGCACGTCGTCGTCATCCACTCTGGGTGCCGTAGGCGACCGAGGTGGTGGAGTCATTAGCGGTGGAACATGTTCCACTGCCCGCGCTGGGAACAGAGAGCAAACAACTCCTCCGAGCAGCTCCGGCTGGAGACACTGAGTCAACGGCGGGGCCCGGGGGCGCAGCTTGCCTCTTACCATAAGGTAAGGCCGCCCCCATGGGTCCCGCTCCAGTGTCTCCAATAGCTCTTTGTGAGCCGCGGCCTTGGCCTGCTTTATTGCTGCTCGGAGGGCCCTTCTGGCCTCCCTGTATCCCTCGTGAAGCTCCACCACTCGGGGCTCCGTATCTGCGCGGCGACTACGCCTCCTACGGAATCTGGTCCACCGGCGGTACGCGATCACGCAGGTCTGCCGTAGCCCCGCGATCTCCGCTGACCACCAGTAGACCTGACGCCTTGGACTATAGGGCGGAGCCCTAGGCATAGCCGCATCACAGACACGCGTCATGGCCTCCCGGAACCATACCGCCTCATCATCTATATCGACAGGCCTGTCCGGCGCAGGGGCCCAGGCCTGTATGATGGCGGCCTCCAGGAGGACCTCCCGATTCAATCGCTTAAGCACCCAGCGTGGTTCGCGTGGGGCCGGCGTAACTGGCGTGTCATTCAATGGAGGGGAGACATCAAACCGAATGTATCGGTGATCCGACGCAGTCTCCTCCTCCACCACGACACGCCAGTCCCGCACACGGCGCAACAACGAGGCGCTCGCGAACGAAACGTCCACAATAGAGCTACCCCTCGCGGTCGCGAACGTGGCATCGGCCCCACGATTCAGGAGAGCTAGACCGAGTCCATCGGCCCAGCTCTCCAGTGCCCTGCCTCGCCCGTTCGTGCGTCGGGAACCCCAGGCCACAGACCAGGCGTTGAAGTCCACGAGCACAAGAACTGGGTGAGGATAGCAGGCATTGACGACGACGGCAAGCTGATCTAGCGAACGCCGGTAGTCAGCTATGTCTCGATTCGGCGAGAGGTATACGGCCACGACCGCAATTTCTCCCACAAGTGCCGCCACGCAGCCATGCCCTCTTGCAACGACGGCAAGGGGAGGGCTGCCTGCAGCAGCGTTATGCACTAATGCCGCCGATCCATCCAGGTCGGTTTCCCAGGCAGGCCCGAGAAACCGATGTGTGTATGGGTCGGCGACAGCGGCGACATGAATGGACCACTGTGCCATGCTCTGGAGCAGAAGTGCCTGAGCATCGGCACCGTGGCCCACGTTCACCTGCAAGATGCGGAGTTGAGGATCCATTATGGAACCCTCTCCTCCGCACCTCGCCGCGAAGTAGAGGCGGAACGCCGGCCTCCCGACTTCGGCTCCCCTCCGGTGCAGGCCTTGCTGCCAACCCTATGGTCGGCCAGTTTGCCGTCCGCTGCACACTTGAAACAATGCAGCGGAGCATCGCATGTGCCGGCCTTGTGACCGGGCTGGCTACAGCGGAAGCAACGGTCACCGATCGTTACCTCCGCCGTGCACTGGACCCCTACGTGGCCCACCGACAGGCACCTATAACACCTGTCCGGTCGGGCCTGCAGGAGTCGTACCTGCACCTTCAAGAAGCCACTAATAGTGAGGCTCCGCCCGTCAGCAGCCTTTTGGGCTGCCGCGATGGGGCAGCCGACAACTGCCGCCCCCAGTCCACGAGGGCCGAAGCGTATCGCTCCGACCTTTATAGTGTCCGGGGGACAGCCCCCGGCCTCCGCCACGGCGAGTCTAATCTCTTCGACCGTGATGGAGTCGTCCAGGCCCGAAACGCGCAGTTCTGCGCACTTGTTGGGCCTGGACACCCGGATGTCGGCTGCATCCAGTGACTCCCTTAGTCTAGCCGCTAAGGCATCGGCTTTGGGGCCACTGTCAGCGCCAGGGACCTGGAAGACCCGAGCTCCAGTCCGCGTGGGCTTACATACGACTCGCGGGATCTCAAGTGCCTTTAAGTCGATGCAAGCCCTTGCTTTCCTCATAACTGTGGCGTACTCCAATCCTCTCTCCGACGCTTCTGCCGTCAGTGCAACAACGACGGCCGTCGATCGAGGAGCGTGAAGCCTCCCTGGCGCTGATGTCATCGCGGCAGCCTTGGCCTTTCTGGCCTTTTTGGCTGCCTTTTTGGCGGCGTTCCGTCTCTTTTTGCGGTCTCCAACTACCTCCCAGCCCCCCTCTGGCGAGGAGCTTGTGGAAGCAGCTGGGACCTGAACTTCGGCCGGGACTGAGGCTGTGGCCTGGGACGCCTTTCCCTTGCCCTTTCCCTTCCCTTTACTCGCTCCCTGTGTGGCTCTCTTAGACGGAGAGGGAGGCGGCGGACCGAGATTTGACGTCAACGGAGTTGCTGCCGTCACCTGACGTGTGGGGCCCTTTCTTACTGCAGCGGCGTACCCCGATGGTGGCGCTAGAGGCGGGCGGCGGTTGGCGTCCATCATAGACTCGATCCAACTCCGAATGCGGTCCTCCATGGCTGTCATGCAAGCCAACCATGGCTCCGGTTCCGCGGGTCGGATCGGTCTCGATGTCGTCCCAGAGGGACGGTCTGGCCGTGTCGGCTGCGCTGGCTGCAACAGCGGCGACTTTTCTCGCCGGGATGACGACCGCGTCACACGCACCTCCGGTATGCCCGCCACTTTGCTCTGGAGGCTCTCCAGCTCAGCCGCCATCCGGGCCATCTCCCGACGGAATTCATTTTCCCGCCGGGTCTCCCGCTTTCGAGCCTCGGTCCGCTCCCTGCGGGCCGCCAGCAACTCCTTGGACAGGGCATCATTCTCCTCGGAGAGCTCCAGGACGGCATTTAATAGCCGCTCCGTGCCCGCAGACCCCCCGTCCATGCCCCCAATCAATTTTTTAACCTCATCTCTGAGGATCCTAGACCTACTGCCGGGCTCCGATGCCACTGAGGAGGAGGGTCTCACATCCTCCGAGGTCGGAGCCCAGGGAGAGCGGTCTCGAGTGAGAACAGCTCTCCTGCCACCACGAGCCATCTGGTGACCTATCACCATACTGCCCACCTTAGATGGGGGTGGGCGCATTAGCTCCTCCGCGCTAGAGCTGCTGGAGGGCGCGTCCTCGCCGAGGGTGAGATCTAAATCAGATTCACCCTTTGGCGGACGGGGCTTCTTCCTCCTCCTCTTTTTAGCCTTGGCAGGCTTTGCCTGCATGTCAGGCAGACGAACCAGGCTATTAGCCCGACTGCCTTCGCTGGCAGTGCCAAATTTCTCCAACACTGCCGCGGTTGACGCGACCTCCGCGTCTTGGTGCTGTGCGACCTCCGCACAGACTGTTTCGCTGGATTTTGGGTGTTTTGTATTAATATCCATAACAAGTCCCACGAGTTGAAACGATATATACTACACTTCCCGGGTGACGCTCATTCCGAGAAGCGGGGTACATACTGTGGAGGTCCCCTGGTGTCCACAGGTTTTAACGACTTCGCTGTCGGGTTTTATAGACTTTCCTTGTCGCGGGCCGGCCAATTAAGGCAAGCCCCGCGTCCTCCGAGGTCACGGCTTCCAGAATGTGGCTAGCACTCTGGTCGTTGTTGATCACCCGGAGCTTACGCGACGCGAGAGAGCAGCTACCTCTCCCTACTCCGACGGTGGCACGGGTGCCTGTCAGCCCCTGCGTGAGCAGTAGGCCGACCCGTCCCTCGATCCCAATTGGATCACAACGTCTCTTCCCCGTCCCATCTGAAAGCAGAGGAGTACCGGAAGAGACGATGACCGTGGTCCTTGCAGGTCCACCATACCACGACCCCCTCTGGGTCAGCTAGCCCTCAAAAGGGCTGTTAAATATAGAAGGGATTCGAAGGATCCCTTCTCGCGGGCCTTGCAGACGCGCCATCCCACGACCCCCTCGTGCAATGGGGTCAGCTGTCGGGTTATTCGTCAATGGTCAACAGAGCTCCTAGGAGCAGGAGTCTATTAACCACTGTCCAGGGTGCACCAGCTCCTTCGTTTCCGCTGCCTTGGACCAAGATCCAAAAGGGAGAAGAAACGGAGAAGCCAACGTGGAGGTTACCCGACCTCGCACCCCACCGTAGGCGCACACTGACGAAACACACGTCAACGACAGCTCAGCAACTAGTCGCGACTACAGGCTACGGCCGCCAATTTTGTCGCTTGCAAAATTGGCGGCCACAGCTTTCATACCTAATACAAAGATGGCTATGTTAAGATAAGTCTGGTTGAATTATTCCTAAAAGTTGTACTTTTTATGTTTGTAGGAAATGCCTTCATGCTGTCTTTACAGATAGGAAATAAATCTGTAAAGGAAAGAAAATTAGGGGACAAGCTCTATACATATTATCTTTTCTCTGCTGCACCATCAAGTCCTGGAATTCCTTACCGGCGCACGTGTTTCCTTCTTCCCATAGTCCCGGATCCTTTAAGCGGGGCGTGAAAAAGATGAGGCCGTCAAGCTGAGTGCCACCATTGTAGCACTGAACGTGTTTGCAATGGGGTCACCATTGCTCTTTCATGAGACTTTGCCTTCAGCTTAACATCAGGCGAGGTGAAGTCAAATTGACGTGCCATAAATAAAAAAATAATTAATACCTCATTTATCCATCTTTGAAAGATTCAATGGTTTCAAGTTGATGAGTAGTTGATGTTAATATGTCAACTACTGTTGGGGATGACTGTACCATTTTAACGGCCGCCAAGGGAAGGTCCGCCGAGGTTGCTACTATCGTATACATACGAAACCTAAATATTTTCCTGTAACCCTTACTAAGACTACTGACAAGTTAAAATGTTTTAGTGTAAACTATTAAAATGAATTATTACATTGCATCGCGTATAAATCCTGACGACTTTAAGCACATCTAAACCTTCTTTTTATTAATATTTCCTACACAATCTTCTTTAATTTTGTACTCGTAAGAATTTTCTAAAAGTGTAGGAAAACTAGTCTTCCTGAGAAGGTAATAAAGTCGATAAAGTTTATTTTCAAGTTTTGGTGCGACAGAAGTAAATAGAATAATAAATGGTTTTATTATTTTTACTTTTTATTCAACCTCACATAACTCTGACCACTCCTTTCAAAAGATAACTGTGATTTGAGTTTAGAGCAGGCAATGTTTCCCAATAGCAATAAGAAATAATACCCCAAATAATTAAATTAGAATTGTAAACAATGCCGTTTGTTTTTGCAATTTATAGAGGTTAGGCCAACGCTGCGCTTCGTGAATAAATACAAACAATCAGCCCGCAAAGCTAAAACGGAAGTTTACATGGCTTTAAAAAATTTTTAGGATGTTTTAGTTCTGGCAGAAGCGTTTGTTTATAATTAATAGTGGTATAGATGTTCACATGCAGTACATTCAACACTTGGAGTTTTGAAATTCATGTAAGTCGATAAAAGAGATACGGTTACACATTTTCATACAAGGTGGTATGTAAATGTGGAAGATATATATAGATGTATGTTGTTTGTACACATACACACACACACACACACGCACACACAAACACGCACACACATACACGCACACACTCACACGCGCACACACACATATGTATACATACCCACACACACATACACACACACATACACACACAAACACACACACACAGGCAAATACAAAATATAATCCGTGGAATAGAACTAGTTTTATGGAAATGGTTCGCCCTCTATTATATGTAAGCGAAAACACGTGGCAGGGGCTGTTCACTCCTTTGAGAACATTGTACAAGTTCATAATATTGAGCCAGCTAAAAGACGGTATATTATGTATATTCTATAAGAACAGCAAGCCTGCTGGATAACAATATAATGTGACATTGTTTGGAGATTAGTATCCTATGTTCGCTTCACTACACGCACTTATAAAATATAGAGGATATACCCCGTAAAATAAAATTGGGGTTGTTTCCCTCAAGGACGTCAGGTAGTAATAGCTTAAAAAATTTACATTTAGATAGTACAAGGAAAATGGAGAAAAACCAATGGACATTGTGCACCAAAAATGTTTCTTGATGACATTAGAATACCCGTGATGAGTCTATGAGTATTATTATAGATATACTTAAGTTAACAATAGCAATAAGATCTACGTCGACTTTAAACATGAATTTTATCAACTTTGTCCTCTGAGGATTTTAAAACTAATTGTGGATCGATTTAAACATACTCGTAGTAATGAGAATTTTTTTTTATATTTTGATACGCTCCTATTTTTGTTGACTTCAAATAATAATGTACGATATACTTTATTCTTCCGCCGCGTACCTAACTAGGCAGAGGAGAATTTGGGCCACCGCGACTCTTCCCGTGCGGTGTCGTATTTGATGACTAAGGGACAGAGCTGACTTGGTGGCTCGAGTCAATAATAGTGCCCGAAATACTGAAAGAGGCTCACTGGCTATTACGTCAGACCGAAACACGACTGGTGAAATGTGGGTCTCAATTCACCTCTGCCTGCCACGAAAGAGTAATAGCCGTAACACATAATATATTTTCTTGGAGTTTCTTTTCCTATAAATAATGGTTGTTTGAAGAAGTGATGAATAATGTAGAAATTGTACACGTTTCTCAATTATATTACTTTTAACCAATAATGTGCTCGTCTTTATTTGTTCCTGACGATGTTATGTCAATGTTCAGAGTGCGTTATTATTATTCGGAGCTGTAATTTTGAAGGACTTATTTGGAAATTGGCTTCAGTTCGGGTAATTTTATTTGATATAAATTATTCCCTTTATCTATCTACCCTGGCTCCAGAGGGAAACAGGCATGTGTGTATATGTAATTATTATGTACTTATGTATATCACGAAGGCTAGCAGGTTTCCGATTAATTCATTTTCCTATTCTACGGGCTCTATTACACATAATGCATTTTTTTCAGAACTATATGTCGAAAACTGACGGATTTAGCAAAACCACATTGGATTAAACCTGGTCATTCCCCGAATCCAGTCACAGAATATTGAACCGTAATAATCGTACTATGAGCAATCGGAACGGGGTTTTTTCTACCTTGCACATTTAGCTGATATTACGGCTTTATTCCCTGAAATAAACTTTGAATGCTGCTCCATTATAAACATTGCTGTAGAAATAATTTTCAGCTATCACTAATAATATTAATTTTGATTTCCTGTTTCGAAATAAACTACTTTCATAAGATTAGAGGACGGACGGCTTCCTTCACCTCATAATCTTACAGCTTATTCTTTAATGCAACTTTTGAAGCCTATTCAAGCTTAATGTCAATAAGATGGTGGTCAGACCAACAGTGCGCACCGCGCATTATTCGGAAGGCTTATACTTAATCTCTCTTTATTGCACAATAGTGTGTTTCTTGCGCTTAGCAACAAGTCTAAACATTTGTTATTGCCAACTCGTATTGACCACATAGACAGAGTAACAACTGACAGAGACAGACTAGTAACTCCGTGTCTACTCACGATTCCAGGGTCCGCCACGTAGTCTCATCCAACTCCGGTATTGCGACTACATTAGTTTTTAGAGCACCTTTTCTAGGGAAGCACTGATTTTCTTGCTAAGCTGAGTAGAGAGCCTAGCAAGAAAATCAGCGCTTCCCTGAATATAGCTACTTTGTTATCCTTGATTTTACCGAATTCGCCCAGTTGCCCAAACTTAGCGCGTGCTTACGTCTTCAGGACCAACTATGTACAGAATTCAAACAAAGTCTGAACTGTCAAACTCTGTACTTCATCCCACCACCACTAGATTTACTGTATTTGTTTTATTATTTATGTACTGGATTTGTATGCCCACTAAAGTGACAAGTCTCTTATTCAGATTTTGTCTGTGGTCTACACGTGATGGGGTGGGGCCGCTGCGCTTGTAACATCTGATAGAAGCCAATGGGGGGAGTCTAAAGAATGACAACATAATTACCTAAGACCTTGTCTGCCACTTTCTTGGAAGTTCACTCTACAGAGATAAATGCTATTATTTCCATTTACGAATATGTGTTCGAAGTCGATCATTGAAATATTGGTATAACGAGTAAAACTTCAATAAACTATTACCGCGTATGTTTGTATCCTTCAAATCACTGTACAACGTGGCAATAGATTGTTGCTGTTTGATTGATTTTACACTTTTTACCGGACACTACAATAAACTTAAGTAAATAATTTTCAATATATAAAGGTATTTTGCTTTTTTGTTTTTTTTAGTAATTAGCAAAGCGCAATATGCTACTTTAACAGTATGTCAATCCAGAAAAAAATTGCATATCATTTGACATACTAACCGTTCTGATACGTCTCGTAGTTTATATCAAAAGAGAAAGTACTCTTTCTCTCCATTCTGACAGTACAGTACAAAAGTTGCCTGGAAGATATCGCTATTGATGATTAGGCCGCTCATTGTACATTCTGCTATTTGTTTTTGCCCATGTCCGTTTTGTCCGTCTTAATATATCTCACTAAAGAGTTATCTATCTATCTATCCACAACACGAAAATCTTTAATTGACAAAGTACAAGATAATACGCTCATAATTATTATCTTATTGAAAGAAATATATGCATTATGCAATTCTTAATGTCATACATCGAATGAAAAACTCGATTACACTCAATATACTCGTAGTACCTATATTGATGGCCTAACCTATTAGCAACTAGAGTTTTTTCGTTGTTATAAAGTCTTTAATAAGAAAGTGATACTGTTGGGCTAAAAATGTCAAAGTTATCACAACTTCTAAAGTGATACTATGCAAACTTACCTATTGATAAAAAAACAAAAATTTTACTGAAGGAATACCAATAAAGGATTACAATTTTTATTTCTCATTTTGCAGAAAATATTATAGACATCTTCGCCAGGGAATATAAAACTAATTATTTTCATTCACAATGAGTTTGTTACGTAAATAAAATTGCGTTTACGTATTTTACGTAAACGCAATTTCGTATATTATGTACTCGTATAACATAGTCAACAGTACTGTCGCGACCAACCAATTCATGTACATATTAATGGTTGGATGGTATGGTATACCTTCGCTCAAGTAGATCTTTATATAGATACCGTATAGAAGGACTCTATTCATGATACCCATTTCGGTCCACATGAGCAGTGATGTGTTTTCCTCCAACATTTTCAAATGCACTTTCATTTGAACATTGTAAATTTCATATTGGAGTTCTATACACTGCATGAAGGAGACTGAAATTCTTCTATGCTCTGTAATTCTTGATAGTTATTTTCATTAAAACTATTTTAATAAAAATTGAGTATTTCTTTAAAGAAATTCACTGATAGCTGAAATTGAAAAAAGAACGTGAAACATCATGCTTATATTTTACCTTTATGTCCTGATTTCCTTTCATACCCTTATTAGTTACTTATTAACTACTATTTTATATGTGACCCTATGTCAGGTGTACATGTGACATATCAATCAAACAATTAGCCTATTGCAGTCCACTGCTGGACATTGTACTCGTAATGAACACAAAATTCTCCTTTAAGGCTTCACCGGATGAGATACATTACATATTTCCGAAATTGTACTCTGCAAAATAATCCAAAGATCAATAGAGCTGAATGCAAAAGATACACAAGCTTAGATTAGTCTCGTGAAACTGTCACCTAGACCAACACAAAAGTTTGTAAAGCAAGAATGACAAAGTGCTCCCTCCGCCGCCGCCGCTTCGCTATGAGAGTATAACGCCATGACTGATGTTTGCACATCACTACGTAACCGTCTCGTACGACCTGTCACTGACTTACTCTTACAACGGCTTTTAAATTGTGAAGAGAAGCACCTATTGTAAGAGATCAGTGTCTGTTGCTAATGGGAGTAAAAGGTCTTGTCATTTTACGTTTCCGAAAAATTTACATTATAGTGTGTCTACTGTTTATGTATTGTATAAAAATTACATTATTATATATATTTTTAGATTTCGCTATTGTGTATTATGTTCTAAAATGGGTCTACGTTAGTGCTGTAATAAGTGAGGTTCCAACCTCTCGATCATAAATGTGCCAACTTTGCCACTAAGTTGTAAGTTCAAATTAAAAAATCGATTTACTTTATTTACTACAAAATTGGTGCGCGACGATGGCAGGAAACTTGACGCCTTGGAAATTGGATAGGAGAACATGGGCAAAGCCCATATACCTAGCACGGCCGACTGTACCGGTGCCGCTGCTGCTTCTGCTGAGGCTCTTATACGGCGCTACTTCAATCTCATTGGAGATCCTGAACTTGAGTCTTGGGGTCCGAGTGCCCCCAATCTCGTAAGAGCGTATGGTCGACACTTTTTGGGACCAGAAGGCTAGCTTCCTTTTACAAAACAGAATTCGCATTGTTATACATATACCAGTCTTCTGAGAATAGTTCCACAAGAGGTAAGATTTCTATTCAATGCGTAAGATCCCATGACTCATTGGAGTTTTAGTTTTCATTTGTATATAGCCATTTCAGTTTGTTTTTAATATATTGTTTCTTCAAATACTACACTTAGTGTGTATAACATAGTACAATTATTTACCGAAGTGTATTTATAATTAACTGAATAAGAAGTTCAAATAATTTATTTGTGTAACTATTGAACAAAACATTAACCCAGAACATCTTTTTGCCGTTACCTCATCACATATCCTTAACATTTTCCGCCCCTGGCGTCTTTCAAACTTCGTCTAACAGACACATTCGTTATCTTGTCTATTCTTGTCACACCGCGTTCAGTTAGTAGTAAGGCTCGAGGGGTTACCCCATATGATTTAGAGCCACCCGTCCGGGCTACCGCCACCCTACAAAAAACCTCTATTAAATAATTTTTGCAGTACCATGACCCACTTGAAATCGATAAAATTCCTTGGGGAGGAATAACGTTCGATTAACGTTCAACACGGAAGGCACGTACAATTTTTTTCATACCACTTGAGTGGCAGACAATCAAACGGTCTACCTGGTAAAAAGCGTTTACAGCATGGACGTATGCAATAGTAACATCACACTTGCACTACGCTTGTAATAACTCTTCTAATATTCTTCACAAAGAATCTCAAAGTATTTATTTTTTAATTTAGGCTTTCATTCTCGTTGATCTTGGTCAAATGACAATCTTTCCATTATCGCCAGTCACGTGGGAACACCACTGGGGTCGTATCACTGTGTTAATAAGAGCTAAAAATCTGTCCATAGTTATTTTCTGTATTCTATTTATAGGTGTAAAAGTATTAAATATTAACCGCCGTATTGGAGAATGAAACATGGCTTTTTGAATATTACTACTTGTGTTAAGACCTCGTCGGTATATTTAACTTGCTTTTAGTGGATTAGGTACGCTTTTTAAACAACTGTGCACTTGTATTTGTTGCCAATGTTGGGGGCTTTGGCCTACTGTTTCCACGTTGGCACTGTTGGCACTGCACCAAAATACGGCCGGATTTCGTACTATAAACTTGAATGGTTTTAATACTATTTGTTTACCATACGCATGATTACAAGAGTTCTCCGAATGAGTAAAAGTAGTTAATAATATGAATTACCCAGGACAATTCAAATATGTGACAGTCTCTGGCGTAGCGGTAGTGAACGCGACTGCTGAAGGCGCGGGTTAGATCCCCGCTCAGAGCGAATATTTGTATGCATGAATATGGCTATTTGCACTGGTCTGGTCGTGCCTCAGAGAACACGTAAAGCCGTTGGTCCCGGTTGCCATATGAACATATTATATGGCTCAAAAGTCCGACTAGCCTAATTACAGAACTTCGATATCGTCAATTTGTTTGAGGAGGTCCGATGGCACTTCACGGTAAATATCTTAGTTCAGCCGCATCTTTGTTAAACTAGAAAGCCGACCCCGACTGGGCTCGTGATAGGCTCGAAAAATGATGACTCATTATTTCAAATAATTATACTAATAAAACTTTCTACAGCCACAATATATTTGAGACTTTACAAGTTAGGACATTATTTAAATGGGGTAAAACAATAAAATCGTTTGCTTATAGTAACAGTATCAATTAAACTGAAATGAAGCAGTAGGTAATTATTTTATAAGAAAATAAAGGTACTTTTTGTATTTATTTCGAATTAGTATAGATTACCAACCGACTGGGAAAAGAGTTGTAGATTGATGAATGTAGCATGCCCATGCAATAGACAAGCCCATGACCGGCACATTTGTATGTCGTTTGTGTGTAAATACTAATATGGTATTTACACACAACGCACGTACAACAATATGAGTTCTATTGGGATTTTGAATGCTTAAAAATTTTATTTTTTTATATATTACTATATTATACAAAAAATTGTACAGGAATATTACTAAGCAATACGAGTATATTATTGCTTTTATGGTATACTTTTAGGTAGGCGTAACTACTACTTAGGCTATATTTATTCAATTTTATTTTGCGTTGTATCAACTTATAAGACATAAATAATATGCGTAGTGTTTTAAATAGCATAATGTTCGTATAAATCACAATAGAAGGCAAATGCTTCCAGCCTTAGTTTTTAATCATTCTATTTCACGTTTATTCACATAACACAAAGTGGCAACACATAGTGGTTTGACTGCAATTGGAAGCCAGCCCGAGTTTAAATCAATTCAAAACGCACACTTATTTGACTTTCAGGATACATTTGTCTGCCGGAAAAATAAAACCAAGCGGCGCTGGAAGAAATCCAGTTGCCAGCAGCTACGGTGTTACTTCAACAAATTAGTTGACAAAGAACTCGCTTGTAAATAAATTTTACTCAAAATATTGATATTGTCATGTTTTGAATTGACTTTTCAATATTTTAGTCTGTGAGAGAAGCTTTATTAACCTAATGGTTTGACTTAAAAGGTTTGATATCTAAAGTCCCATCGACACCTCCTCGCAAACGAGCCTCACCTGGTGGTACACCAGAAGATTGATGAAAGATAAAAGGACTAGGGTAACTTTTCTGGCGGTTTTGGAAGCGGCTGCTGTCTGAGTTCCTAACCCTGAGGAGTAATAATGCATCAAAACTACAGCTATTTGTCAGCGTGGATACTGGCTACAGGTGAGGTCTTGAAGTTCTTGGTAAGTCATAACACTCATACATACATACTACATACATACATACATACATACTACATACATTATTTTCATTTTTGTTGCTTTCCCACATTGAAAAAAATATAATTGCACATGTATTGGGTATTAATATTTTCATTTAAATAGTCTTTGCGATAGGAGGGCATGCGGTATTGCATGTGTTTCTTTTCTTTCAACATTCCTACATTCCTATGTGCACACTTCTATTTTTTAAAGTTATGGTTCGAGTACATACCAGTGAGGTTAATCGTCAAATTAAAATCTGGCACTGAATGATTTTGTTATTGATTTTCTTAGCTACGTACGTAATTGAAGATTAAGTTTCAAGTTTTACATAATATACGACCAGACTAGTATAGTAATCTACTTGTTCAAATTTATCATATAAATTGTAAAAAAATCGTAGATTTTAATGACAAAATGTGGTTGGTTTTGCTAATCTAGCTAGAAAACAGACATTTATCGCTGAGAGACGAAATAAGTTTGTTGGGAGTTGGGCTGCACACGCTGACCGAGTGCCCGGCGTGGGAGATGCAATGCAATGAGCGAAGGAGACTCGGACGTCGGAGGTCGCAGAATGACCTCCGTCCTCCATGAGCGGAACTGCGGGTGACTGGTGAGGCTGCCAGTCATCTTAGCAGAAACAGACTCGATGGGGACACCATGGTTCCCACATTGGGGGAAGGGGGTCATCTCAAAATAGATGTCCCCGGGTCTGCCAGGGTGCGATAGATATGTCTTGTATAATCTCAACTCCATCAATCAAGGACCCATAGAAGGCGTGCGTTTTAGTCGGTTGGACTCAGACATTATTACCTCCACTTGCTGTGCCCCTAAACTTGCACCACCAGAGACCTCTGTAGAGCAACAAAAAACGCTTTTGTTGTAGCCAACTACTGGACCAACAAGATTTAACCGTTGACTCGAAAAAGAAAAAGAAGAAGAACAATAATAGAAGTTATAAAAAGTGTTTCGGGAATTACAAAGTAACTTTAAACTTGCAAAAAGTGAGAATCGCGTGTTAAATTTCAAAGGAGCGCGTCTCCAAGATTGCTCAGTTAGATAATTTAGATGTAGTAAAAAGTTGGGAAGAGGCTCCGAGGAAGATCGATAGCAGACGGAGGCCGATGCGGCAGACCTGCCGATTTCGCGAACAACTCACTATTTCAAGGTGAACACCACGTGAACCTTTTTACGTTAAAACTGTTCAATGTCAGAACGACCGCAGAACTAAATTGGTCACATCGCACGCAGCCGTCGCAATTTCATGTTTCAACACGCTACGGATTGACTCAACGTTACCTAAACGCTATAATAATACAAGCGCCGGCCTCCTCACCTAAAGAAAAAAATCTATAAAGTTAAGTTTGATTTTGCCGAGGAGCATAATAAAGCATATAGCATAATAAAACCGTTGATAGCGTGAACCGTTGAAATGTTTCTGGACTCACCTTTTCCTTGGTTTTCGCCGAGGTCTTCTACGTTCGCCCTCCAATTCATTCTCGAGGCCGCGACGCCGTGGGCCTGGCGTTGCCCGTCGTCGTTCCATCTTGCGGTCTTGCTCTTCGTTGAGGGGTTCAACTACCGCCACTCGTGGTAGGCACTCATCCTCGTCAATAGGCTTCGGTGTCTGCGGTGCGCCCATCCGAAGATGGCGTTGACGCCACCACAGCACCCACGAACTGATGTTGTCGCGAATCTTGACAAAGAACCGACCGGCGACGAATTAACCTCAGCGGCGCCGCGACCACAGCGGTTACGGGATCTAGTGTCATTGGATCGGTTTATAGATGTCTTCTTATATCTAAGTTATGCATAACGGCAGGCTAACTGGCAGTGCAAGCTGACAGAAAGCGATGAACTTGAATCCAGCAATTGTGATCGCTTCAATGATTTCGTACTAACCTATTCCAAGAAAGTTTGTAACACAAGCAACAAGCAAGGTTTGATAACACTACTTATATAATCTAAGTTTATAATAATTTAGAATATAATTGGCAGGAATGTTATGGCAGTTTTAATTTTACGGCAGTATATCGTTAGATGGTTGTATAATTTCTTTAAATCTACATAATTTTTAAGTGTTGCCGCTTCTAAATTCTGCGGTAGCCATGGCAACCGCTGCACTGTTGTCAGTGGTCTCAGGTGCCGACATGACGGGTGCGCACAATAATATGATGAGCGGTGCAAGCGTGTTTCGCGAGCTAGCTCGTGCCCTCACTCAACAGATGTCGGACGGCAGGTTACGTAACGCGGGCGTCCGAGCGCGCGGCCGTGTGTGCGCGACGACGTAGAGCGCGCGAGTGCCGCGGAGGCTCCATGCCGCGAAGTCGTCGCATGTAGCCGCCGCTGTCGCTCCACCCCGCCCGCCCGTCGTCGGTTCTATGCCTTGCTGTACCTGTAGCCGCACTATTGTCCTTACTAAATCATTTTTCGGTCAAACAGCTCAGCTGCTAGTGTTAATTTAATTGGTATACGTTGTTATGTATTGCAGTCATGATAAATTAGACAGCGGCCGCTGGGTGCGTGCGGAGAGAGCTGGGCAATAATGTTTTTATTGGGTCAGACGCGGGGTCTCAAGGTCACAAAGAGAACATTCACTTCGATTTAGTTTACGAGTACTCTTAAGAGTCAGACATGTGTATAATATTGGACGCAATGCGTAACATTTAATAGTATTAAATATAATGATAGAGTTTACCTTAATGACCATTATTATTATTATTATTATTTATTTATCAACAGAAGCAGTCGCACCTTTACCGTCCGTCGTACAATATATATAATACTACTGCTAATACTAATATAATATATATATATATATATATATTATATATATATATATATATATATATATTTAGTGTCGAGGATGCTGGAAATTAGTTTAAAGCGACGCTAGAACACGTACCTAATTTATCGCTTCAGTTCAAAGATAGAAGATGCAGTCATTGGAATACACATTAACCTCCTCCTGTTAAGTTTGGTGTCAAGGAGATACGGCCGCCACGTGCGGCCACGTCCAGTGCAAGATAAGCGGGTTGAAGTTTCCCTGACGAAATGCATGCCAATATAATTCACTACTATTGAAACCCAAAAATCATGCGAAGTATAAGGGAAAACGAAAAACAGTCTTGGGTCTTTGAGAAGTGCACTGCACGATCATCCATTCGATGAATAACGTCTTCATTGAAATATAAAAAGTGTAGAAATTAACGTAGAAGTCGCGTAGCACTACCGTAGAACCACGCGTAGAGCTAATGTCTGCGTAGACCTTAGCCGAAGTAGGTATACCTGCTACTTATACTACACTCAGTTACTGTTAATTAATATTCTAGTAACCCGTGTAAAATCCACCTCCATTGCACAAGGCATTGCACAAGGTACATTTAGTTAGATTATAGTGGCGATGCTGACTCAAATTCGGAGTGATATAAGAGTCGCAATCGGAATAATAATTCGGAGTGATTTAAGTGTCGCAAACGAAATAGTTTTAGCTAGTTGCCATAGCAAACAAGGGCTTATGGAGCGGTTGCTTAGTGGAGGTATTACAGTGTACAGTCATAATGTAACGATGACGACCTCCGTAGCGTGGCGGTAGTGAACGCGACTGCTACACAGGAGGCGCGGTTTCAATTCCCGCTCAGTGCAAATATTTGTGTGCCTGAATATGAATATCTGCATTGGTCTGGGTGTTTCTATGTATAATATGTATGTATTTACAAAAAAAATGGGTCTAGGTGGCCTAGATTGTCCTAAATATTTATTTATTAATTTATAACTTATAAATTACGTATACCATTGCAAACACGTTCAGTGCTACAATAGTGGCGCTCAGCTTGACGGCCTCATCTGATGCTTTTTCACGCCCCGCTTAAAGGACCCGGGACTGTAGGAGGAAGGAAACACGTGCACCGGCAAGAAATTCCAGGACTTAATGGTGCGGCAGAAAAAAGACTCACCGAACCGCTTGGTTCTTGTTGGAATATTCTGTACCGTATGCGAGTGACATCTAAGCCCTGCACGTGTTGTTCTGTGTAGGAAATAATCTCGTATACGTGCTGATTGATTATCTAGGCTCTGGCACAGATTTTCTTCTCAGCCAATAAGAGGAACAGGAGAGTGTGAACATGGTGTTGAAAACGTCCATATTAACAACCGTAACCGTCATTGATTGACTAAGATGGTTATAAGGGTTGGTTTATGTTGGTGGTGTAATAGCCACGATTCGACCTCTCGATCGTAAGACCAACCCCTTTACTTATAATCCGTCGAGGATTTATCATGTGAAGAGGTTACAGTTGGTAGTTGACACAAGTAAGAATAAAAATAAAGTATTGTAATTTCTAAGGTCAAAATTATATTCAGGAAATTCTGTTTAACTTTTCATTTTATCCTCTGTACACAATACCCGAGCACGAAGTGAGACAATTGAATATTGGTTACTAAAATAGAAACTAATAAATGGAGGGAAAGCATAATTCTCACATTAACGTTAGATAGATAGTTAAACTTTTTGTACAAACATCATTGACATAAATTTAACATAAATTTGACATAAAGTTAACATAAATTGGTCTTACAATATTAGTGATAGATATGTACAAGGGTGGTTTTATCGTTTAACACGATTTCTTTCAGGCAACCTTAGGACGGACTGGAATAATGAATAAATCCGAGTGACAATAGTTGGCGTAACATTTACAGTTTTTGAATTATAAATGTAATATAATACTAGTAGTATTAGAATTAAATTTTACCCTTACAGGTATTCACATATTATACATATTGATAACCAAAACATAATTACTATATATACTCAAATGTAGGTGTCTACACATTGATGTACCTACATAATTTCTAATTGGCAGTTATACGTACATACATATATACATGCATACATACATACATACATACATACATACATACATACATACATACATACACACATAGCCTGGAAAAATCATAACCCCTCCTCTGGCTTTGCTTTAGTTCGGAAAAATCGTAGAAAGTGGTCATCGATCCCACTTTTGAAAAAAAGTAGCGTGAAATAAATATGCATGAAAAGACCTATATTTATGGTTTTAGAAATTGTATCCCTACTGACCTTATCTATTTCTTTTTTCTTGTTACATTTCATAAGGCTAGAACAAGTATTGGGCAGTATCCTAAAGATTTTAATCCCCTAGCCTTATTTTTAGTTTTAATTCCAATCCTTGAATTAACACGTTGCGTAGGCGCCTGAGTCTATTAATAGTTTTGTGTATTTTACAAGTCTGAATTTTTTTAAGCTGAAAGGGCGGATCAGGAAGGATACCTCAGATTTTGAGAGAAAAGAAAAAGGGATAACGTTTACGCGTTTTTAGGGTTCTGTATATCAAGAGGAAAATAACGGAACCCTATGCGATCACTTCGTTATATACATATTTGTCTGTAGGTCTGTCAAGACCTTTTACTTAGAACTGTATATAGGTTGAAATTGAAATTCAGTCAGGTTGAAACTCATGCCAAACACTACGTCTAAGTCGGTCAAAATCAACCTTCTACGTCAATTTGTATTACATAAGTTTATGTAGCAAATTAATAGAATACGATAAGCACGACTCCATTTTCCTCCTTTTGGCTGTAAAAAACTGGCATAGTTTGAAGTGCTAAAAACATAACTTTCAAGTTTGTACGAAACCCGCGGTGCGCGAGTATGACTCGCACTTGACCGGTTGTTTTTTGAAGTCTAACTGAATATACAATGCATACTTATGAGAGGAAATTGGCTGATGGAACTGGATATAATTTGATTTTTATGACAGCATATTGAAATTTCGTTAAATCCATTCGATTACTATGATTATAGCTATTATAGCTCTTATCACTGAATCAACATTTAATTTTTGTGATTCAACTGGCGGATCCCATTTGCAAACCATAAGTTAAAAGAAAATGTATGAGTACCATTTGCAATCAAACTTGTTATGACCTGTATAGGACATTGTTCATTGTTAAACATTAATATTAACTTTTACTTTTACTTTATTCCTGATAAATCTGGCCAAATAGTGACCCCTAATAAGAGAAAGAATATCACTATAAATAACTAACATCCAAACACAATTGTTATTATTTTGACAAGAGAGTGTAACAAACCTTTACCTCAAGTTTGTTGTCAACGAGTGAAATGCAGATTAGAAAGTTATTTTGACACCATTTTTCTTGTGAGTCCAACATCTGATTATACGATCTTCAGATTCAGTTGGGAAGCGGACACATTACCTGAAACAAAGAAAAAAATTACATTGAAAATACAAACTACAAGTCCTTGTACCAATTTCTGTCGAATAATAATCTTGGTAGATTCACAATCTGACTATACAGTAATGGTGTGAATTCGTTCATAACATACGTAACTTAGTTGGAATAGTTAACGGTAATATAATATATAATTTTCAATTTAAATATAAAAAAACTGTTGTTGATCCCACCTTCCTCATTTTCAAGATAAATGGATGCGGCAACACTTGATAAAAAGGAGGTGTTCTTACAGTTCTATATAACCCTTTTAGATTTGATTGTGAACAATATAGATAGAAGATGATAGATAGACAATGTGATAGAAGTGAACAATAGAGAGGAAAATAAAAAGCAAGAACTACTTCAGGATGCTACGAGTGTTGCATTGTAGGCGCAATCTACGATCAATGCTACGAGCTAATGGTTGATTCAAATTATAGCATCGAAGTTAATGCAATGTGGTGGTAGAGAATCTGATTATATTATAGTTTCCAAGCCCTATTCCCGATCATTACAAATGTTTCTATCTTATTATTTAATAAAAATTATATGAGTGAAGAAACTATTGAGTCTCGTGCATCTACCAGCGGGTATATCATCTATGCAAGTGAGGTTAGCTTAGGCTACAGATATTTTTAATGGCCCCGAAAACACTATACAATCACAAATAGGCTATAAGCCCATTTGTGGTTTTCTGTACATTCGTATGTATTCAATTTTATGGTGTCACGAAGAAGTCGTACATTAAGGTACTAGAGATGCACATAAAAAATGTCTAAATCTTAACAAAGAATCCAAAAAGCAACAAGCAATCAAATTACACTGTTCGCCCAATGGCAATATAATTTTGTCTACTTATTGCTTGCACTTACGTGCAGTGCAATTGTTTGGTTTCCATTATTATGATGCAGTAATCATTGGTTTATTCCATCATCGAAATAATTTCATTGAATACTCGGTTAAAATATGATAATTGCACAAAATGTATGTAGCTATAATATTAAAATGTGGCATATACATTTACAATCTACAATCAAAAGTTGAGTCCCAAATGTACAAGGACTAAAATCTTCTAACCTAACTAGTAGCTACCTAATAAGGTGCAATTGCTACTCTTTGGAAATTAAAAGTATATTATGTTTCGATAGATTTCTACGCACTGGAGCAGAAGTGGGACTACCAATTCCATTACTGAAATTTGGTTAACTATGTACTAGGTATAATTGTTATTAGATCTTCATGTGTATATATTTGTTTATTAGATCTTCATGTGTATACATGTTAGCATCTATAAAATAAAGAACACTATGTACTTCAATAATTCATATATTAAATTTTTACACCTATATTTTTTTTTTGTTCTTACTATTACTGATATCGACTAAGACTAAGACCGCGGTAGCCTAGTGGTATGGGTAATGGACTGTTGAGACGAGGTCTCGGGTTCGATCCCAGGTTTACCATGGCACACACCAATGACTGCGATGCTTTTCGAAGTTATGTGTGTATTTATCGCAGGTTTATAAGTGCCCGGTTAATGGCAATAGGCTCGCCACCTATTACATTGGGATCTAAATATAAAATGGCGAAACGTGGGTGCTAGCACCTCTGCCTAAGCCTTCGTTGATATAGGCGTGATATTTATAAAAAAAAAATATTGCTGATATTTAACTACAAAAATAACGCGTGACTACGGTTTTTTAAACTTGAACATGTGTATCTCAGTACACTGATAATTGTGTACTAATAGTATTATCAATGATAGTATTATCAACATGCAACAGAGGCATATTGATAGAGTCTATGTGTCGATTATCTTGCTTCTTCAGTAAAGTTGTTTAATTCATTGACCTGAAAATCCTGTTGCATACTTTTGCGACGTCGTTTTTCATACTTTTTGTCGTAGTTGAGTTTTACTTTTAACTTTTTTTTATTTATATGTTTCGTTTCAGATATCAATATATTTGCAAAGTGTATTTTAATCAACAATAGAATCTAAGTAATAAATTGTCTGTCTCAGTAATTAAGAGGACCTGGAAATCATTCTTAATCTATCTAATTATGTAAGCGATCGGTGCCATAGAAATATCAAAATTATTAAGTAGGTAAATACGAAAAAAGTCACAAGAAAATGCTAGTAATATGTACATATTTGAAATGTACAAGTAACATCCTTTCTAATGATACCAAACACGACCAATTTAACTTAAATTGTGTTATTATTTTATTTTTATTTTAAACTTATTTTTTTATAGCTAACGTATTGACGTTCGTTATTAAAATACTATTATAACAAAAAACTAACCAATTAGAATTCTAAATTATTGTTATCATGCCGTCTCCAAGAGATATTTATGGAGCGCACATGGCAATAACGCATACCTATAGTGATTTATTTAATATGTAGGTATTGCGTAATTTTCTTTGCACACAAATCCTCAGTAAAACTATCAGCATTAACTGTCATAAGTTCATATACAACTTATGTTTTGTGGTTATTAAAATTCATATTAGCCTTTTAGTACACCCCTAAGTATATAAATTACAACAGTAAGTTGGTAAATTTTCAAGCTATGAAAGTAACCATGAATTACGCTTTGAATTTAGAATAATGAGTATAGTTAGTCCGCTATAGTGTATTCAATTTGGTCCAAGGTACCATTGAATTGACATCAATAGGGATGAAAAATTTCACACAGCAACTGTGATACCAAATACCAAATTCATTCATTGTTTTATTCTGTCTACAATTGATTACCAAGCCCGATTGCATTTAAAATTGATATTGAATGACTAGTACTTCGCTCTGGTCATTGCTTTCTCCTTTGTTCCTCATCATCATTTTCTTAGCGTTATGGAAGTTTGCATTCGGGGTGTTCATGTCGAAGTCCGCGATTTACTTACCTGATTGTGATTTGATTGTGACGACTTTTATAGAAGCGATTGCCGCTGACTTCATATTCACAGCTATAGGCTTTCGTTAGTTAACAGGTGTACCAGCTTGCGGATGAATTTGGCCTGGGCTAGTGAAAATCTTTGCGAAACTCAAAAAATCGATTATATACATCTCCTATATGGGACCTAAAAGATTATCGTATAACAGGAATGACCCAAGACAGCCAGGCTCTGAATAAACTTAACTATAAGCCAGCATGCTGTGGGCCTAGTGGTGATTGAAGAGCTTTTTTGTAGGAGTTGGGTAGTTACGTCGGACTCGGAGGAAATAAAAAGATTTCACCAATAATGCCAAAGTTTTCTTTTAATTAAGTACATGGTAAAAATAATAATATATATTTTGCACATGTTGTTACGGTTGTTAAACTATTGTTGTGCTTAGTTGGATATAGCCCGACCAGTTTAACTATAGAACTTTGATTTTGTCAACAAATTGTGGAGGTCAGACGGCAGTACAGCTGCATTATAGTTGGACTGTAAAACCGACCCCATATAAATTGAGAAAAGGCTCAGAGAATTAAGATATTACCTTTTTAAGATCCAGATGTTTTTATTTCCACCCTGAAATCTAAATCACGTAAAATTGATACTGGTGCTGTTAAAATATTGATGCATTTTCATACCTGCGAGCGGTGCTACGCTTGACTACTTCACTTTGCTTAAGCTGGTCAATTTAATTTAATGAATTGGCTGAGCTATTAAGGTATCGTGACTACAAAAATGACCTATTTCATAAAACCACGCCGCATTTGTCGGCGCACTCCCTCGCCCACTTTGGCATGTCGTGATAGGAGTGTATAAAATCTCATTAAATGGATTCATAATATTTCACCGCGCACAACACACGAATAGGTCTGTGGGTCTGGCAGACCTTGACCTGAGTCTCGGAAACTGAGACCATAACATGTGTTTCCACTTCCCTGAAAACGTAGCTAGACGCTATTTACATTCTCCAGGCTGTCGTTAAATTTGGATTTTTGGCTTCGAGAAAGTGCGAATGGGCTGGCTCTCGTTTTTACTTGAGCTAAGTTTTATTTTGTTTTGAGATGTCGATTTTAATGATATCATACTTTTATATATTATTGGCTAATTGGGGCTAATGGAACACGAGTCACTTTATTCTGCCAGATCTTTTCGCTGCTAAACGCTGGACCAGACAATTTATAAATGATATTTACTACAGCCTTTTATCTGTTCAAATAGCCACTACAACCGTTCTATCTTAATGCTACAGATTATTGTAGACCTGAAATACTGCAATCATTGTTGATTTTGGCCGAAGGTGTTACCACCGTTTTGATTAACAAAGTGATATCAGTGGCAATACCTACAATTACGCAGGAAGGGAACATGGTGAAGTACCTAAATAGTGTTTACCTCACATGATTTCCTTATATTACTTTAAATTGTATATTGTACTTCAACTTATACTCCAAGGTCTGATTACGTGTACTATTTAAGGCATAATATTAACCTTCTCTGACTAACAGTTTATCGATCTTTGGATCTTATAACTCTTTGTTAGCCTTTGTTTACCTACTATTACATACGTAACTATATTTTATTGTGTTCAGCTGCCACGATCAATAAGTTACCACTACTTATATTAATAAAATATTGTATTACATTTTATACAGTGTCTCTAACAAATTAAAAAATGCTTGTTATTTGGGTTTTAGAAGAAGGATATACATGGTTTCGGTTCAAAAACATGGAAATTAAAATTCATTTTCAAATGTCTGCATTTACACTGTAAACTCTCATATCTCATATAAACTCATATTACTATAAACTCACATATCTTTAACTATTCAGGTCTCGAAATAACGCCTATAGACGTAAACCATGTAAGAAAAGAATCTGGCAAAACTCGTGTTCATTCATTTCTAATCGCCAGTAAATAGGCACAATGGCTTTCACCTCGCGAAAGAATATTTACGATGCAATGTATCGAGTTACCGATATTTATCCGTTCGTTTTCCTTTTTTTCATTGTAGGTAATATATAAGCAATAATATATAAGCAATGAGATCAAGTCCTTTTTTAGATGCATCAATGTACATACTACGATGAGTTTGGTCCTTTCCTAGTACGACCTTTTCATCAACATTATTACGTGTAAGTTATCAAAATGTCAGGACATTCTTTTTTTAATAAATTCCTATCAAACCTCATCAACCCAATTACAATATATGCATGTCGTAAAAAATATTAATGTAATTCATTTTAAAAGCATAGCTCCTAAACGAGTAGGCACGGTACTGAAGCACAGTGCTTGATTGATTGTTTAACAAGCACACGATGACTTCTCCACCCGCTCGTTATCGCTATTGTAAGGTGTAGAATGGCAACTCACTACGACTTCGCCGTCAAGGTGAATTTTTATTTCTGTCCATCAAGAATAAACTAGCGTCGTCGTAGGATAAAATATAGCGTACAGTTAAGCATATAAAATTTTTGCATATCCTCACCCCTGCCGAAATACCTTAAAACGAACGCCCTGGGGTCCAGGCCTTGGGCCCCGATGGTGGAACTAGTTCACAAATGGGAAGTCGCGAGCTATTCTCTCTTTGAAGGCTCTTTGAAGAATTCATAACGATATAGTCGGACAAAGAACCGAAGTCAATGACATTTCGCAAAATAAGCAACATGGGGTGGCAGTGGGCTGGCCGCGGCCCCATCAGTTGACAGCGATAGGAAACTTGTTTGAGTGATTGTACTTTGAGTTCAGGTTTATACATGCCCCCACTGCACTGCCTAGGGCTGCACAAGGCTGTGAGAAGTGGAAGAGGAGAAAGCGGAAATGGAACCCTGGGTCCCGAGACAAAAGACTTGAATGCATACAGCATAATATATGATGGATATAATATTAGTAGGATCGGATATTTATGCTTATATTTATGCTATTTATATTTTTGCTATATGCCCGCGCTCTTCCATTCATTGTACCAAATTTACATTCATTCATTAATAAAAAACAGAAAACAAAAAAAATAAAGGAATCAATACGACGTCGATATAATAATAATGTTTATAACAATATCTACGAGCCGCATAGGCTATGTTCGCAGAGCTTAAATATGCAACACCAGATATCGTTCGGTGCGATTTGAAATTTTTATTATTCATTGCTGGGGAACACCGCATTGGTCGGCCTTGCTCCGGTTACCGGCCGGAACGAGTAGACGTTCTTTTGGTGACATCGTACCGATACCCTGTTGTCGTATAGGCTAAATCTATATTTACGCTCAGATAGCTCAAAAGTGCAGGGATGGAATATAGTCTGAGATAACACATAGGTAGGTTACTTTTCATACCATACGACTAGTAATAATTATAATATTGATAGTAGTTCTGTAAACAGGCGAGCCCTCTTGTTTTTATTTTATATTTTTGTCCTGTGGGGAATCATGTCCTTGAGGTTTCAGTCGAAATTATTAAAAATCCGTTCATTAAATGTCCCCCCTCCGTCCTTCTACAAACTTTACAATAAAAAGCGATCGTTAAGTACCTACTCTGAACGGAAATGGTAAAAGGCATACCTACGCTTTTAGTATATTTTTACATACATACATAGATACAGAAAATCACGCCTGGATCCCATAGAAAGAGATCACGGATCTCCATTTGCTGCGATCTCGACATACTACTCTCGCTTCATTCACTCTCATTACCTTCTTCATGCTTGCATTCTTCTGCATGCTTTTTTATTGTATTCAATTTCCACCTTCGCCTTTCGGTGGAGGTGATTATGTCGGACTCGAACCTACCAAAAGGCACGCTGTCTATGGGTCCCCGATTACCGGTGGTGAGATTATACAGGATATATCTCTCGCACCCCGGCAGACCTGGGTACATTTCTTTGAGGTAACCCCCTTCCCATAATGTGAGGCACACTTCCCCCATTAGAAAAATTTGGCCACTCGCTCAATTTAGGCTGTTTTGGTTAGAAATCCGCCTAACTAAATTTAGTGACACTGCTAGAAGATGTAATTTACATTTACAAAATTAACTTAATAATATACTTGGGTGCCAAGATAATAAAAATGTTAGCTATTAAAATATCTCACTCAAGATGATTCACACTTCTCTCTTAAATCGATACCCACTATTTCTAAATTGTGAGTTCAAATAATTTTTCTACGAGAAAATGCAAACGACTGCTTGAGGCCTTAGGGATAGTTATTCGGGTCGGTATGTTTGGATGAATATGCAGTAGCTGTTCCGTAATTTGCCCGATGATAGAAAGAGAGAAATGTTACCTGCGATTACATTACTAGTCATGTACCATTTGGCAATTAATTCTCAATGGTGAACTTTCAGGCACTAGTGTTTTAATTTCTAGTGCCGACTAATAATTGCGAGTGCTCTGGGTTAGATTGTTAAATATGAGCTCTTAAGGTATTACTTACTCAGGGAAGCCTTGGAAGCTTATAATTTTAGCTTCTTGAGTGTGATTTTGCTCGGTTGGACGAAATTAACCTTGTA
The DNA here is from genome assembly GCA_963691645.1 of Pelosia muscerda. Lineage (NCBI taxonomy): Eukaryota > Metazoa > Arthropoda > Insecta > Lepidoptera > Erebidae > Pelosia > Pelosia muscerda. The sequence continues at coordinate 20,730,967 of OY829098.1, read as the reverse complement.
TTTGATTGCATAGTATTTTCTTTGAAAAAAGATTTACAAAACCTAGGTATTCTTCAAACAATAAATTGCACTAAAACGAAAATGATGAAAAATAATATCTTTCTAATCTTTCTCTATTTTTAACCCTCGACGTAAAATGTGTCTGTGGCCTCGTAGCTCCTGAATAGTTGAACCGATTTTAATAGTCTGAAGAAATGCTGTGCAGCTATGGTTAAATTGTTATCAAAACGGCCACCGCCATAAAAAGGCCTGTTACTATTTTTTCACAACTGCCTGAATGTAAGTAACAAATGAAAGGGTTCGACTAGCAGAATACAAAACAATTTGATAGGTAAGCCGCAAGATCCTATCCATTCATCATTTTCATCATTTTCGGAACCTTTTTCCAACTCAGTTGGGGTCGGCTTTCCAGTCCAACTGAGATGCGGCTGAACTTTGATATTTTGCGTGAAGCGACTGCCATCTGACATCCACAACTAATGATCCAATGGCCAATGGCGATATCGAAGTTCCAAGTTAGACTAGTTGGACGTTTTGAGGGCTTCAACTACCCGTAACGACTGCCATGAGGATATCTATCCTATCCAATACATGGAAATCCAAATCTAAGATCTAAATATGAAATTCAAGATGGCCACCGCAAAATGGAGACTTACCTTTTTATTTTTAACTTCTCCCTCAACATGGTTATGAAATAAAAGGACTTGACTAGTCTATCAATATAAAAAGTAGAAAATCAAATTTAAATTACAACTTTATAAACCCTCAACTGAAATAATACTTCGAAATAGTAAATAATAAGAATTCAAGCGTTGGCGAGTCGAAGGACTTATAATATATCCTTTCAAAAACATGTCGGAGTGCTTAGCCATCTAGAGGTGCCCCAACATCATCATATCTGGTCTATTTATTACCAGGTACTTATTCAGGCACACTGTTATTATCGTTTATCTATATCACACAAATCAAGTAGCCAACTACGGTGGCGGTAACAGCTCGTAGTAAACCGTTAAAAATTCAAATTTCTGGCGATCCCTTAGATACGATCGCGCTTGACCTTGACATAGTACTTGACACGTTACGTGTGCGGCCCCACAGTTAACGTTTCGCTGAATATAATTACAACTGCGGCTTGCTTTCAAGGTCTTGATTTTAAAAGTAGTTTACGTGAAGGGTGAAAATGTACGGTTTTCTTGTTCAAGGTTTTTATAGGAATCGTTATTTCATAGCACTTTCACGGCAATCGCGCCGCAACAAAAATATGGATTATACCAGAACTATTTATCCATTTAAATGAATTAGAGTCAAATTATATTTATCAAAGGAACCAGTTTCTATATTTAATTAATAATTAAGAATAGTGTAACGATTTTAAGTTACTATCGAAATCAACCGACATTTTAGACTGACTCGGACACATGTGTGGCGCATTTCTCCGCTCTACACGCTTCGAAATACAATGTGTTAGCTCGTATCGAGTAGGCCTGTGAGCCTCAATGTGCAATATTACTATATGAGCCCACATAAATACGAGTAGGTACTCTTTGATATTCCCTATTACCTACATCTGTTATCTATGGTATATTTTACCACTTAAAAACAACACACGATCGCATACTGTTTTTTTTTTCTTCGTGTTGAGTAAATATAATATTATTATTATATAATTGAAAATAATGCATACAAGGATTAAATTTAATACCGTAATAATAATATAAGGGCCTGAATACACATTACATGCTCAGTAACGATTGTTATTCGTAATAATGTGTAGACCCATAGACTACACTCAAGGAGAGACCGTGTTTTTTGTCTGTCAATCTGTCATATTATTTTATCATTGCGTATTGTCATATGTTTATTTGTTTTACATTTACATTGACATTGGCCAAATTGCGGCGAATTTGCTTGCAGAAGAAGCCATTTTAGGAAGAAGAAGGAGAAGAAGTCATGAGTTTAACATTTTAAATGCACAAACGTATTTCTTACAAATATCAGGGCCAGGGACAGGTCTCTTTGTGAATGTGGTTTAGATGAACACACTCCATTTCATTTTTTCTTTGAATGTCCAAGAAGGAATGGTTCTTTATATGAGATCCTCCCCACTATCCGAATCCCTCGTTCCATAAACTTTATCTCTCTTCTGACTTCCCTGTTTATATTTGATTGGTGAGTACATTGACTCAAATAACATTAACTTGTAGAATTGTGTTTGTCTGCTATAATCACTAATCAATGTCAAAAGCTTTGAAACTTAACTTTAAATGCATATATATATATATAAAAATGAATTGCTGTTCGTTAGTCTCGCTAAAACTCGAGAACGGCTGGACCGATTTGGCTAATTTTGGTCTTGAATTATTCTTGAAAGTCCAGACAAGGTATAAAAGATGAACAAATATGAAAATGTTCGGAATGGAGCAGCGGGAACGGGATCAGAAGTTCACGCGGGCGGAGCCGCGGGCTACAGCTAGTATTGAATAAAAAAGTCCTAACTGCTGAGTTGTTGGCGGAAACTTCGGAATCGCCACAGTACAAAACAAACATTTTAAAATTGATAAAAACTTGCTAATTTTAATCGCTAAAGGACTATATCCAAAACTGGCCTTCCATGGACACGATGTACGCAAATGTAGCTATTGATCGATAATCATGTTCAATTTTTACCGAACTAACCACGAATTCTTGGAGTATCAAGATATATCTTTAAATAATTAGTATTTACTCTATTAGCTCACTGAAATATATATTTCTATACTCTTGGAACCATCTTTCTCTTTTCCCCAATGCTAAAATGTTGCCAGTTATAATAAAGACCTTAATCGATTTTTTTATTTGAGACATTAATATATCGATACAGAGTAATGTATGGGACACCAGAGTTTCATAAGGAATTGATAGGTTGACTTGATATAAGTATTGATTTGAAACCTATGACTAATTGATACTTAAAAAAAAGATACTTAAACTAAATGATATTGAATACGCGTCGAATGTGACTCGAATGCGAACGTGAAGTGATTCGATGTGATGTGAAGGATTTTCATATTATAATAGCCTTCCGCGCCGGAGTGGAAGTTGGTTCTACTCAACGGTCAAACATAAGATTTTTAAGAACGACTACGAAAACGTAGTAATTATGTATTATACTCGGTTAATAATGAGCTTATTTATTTATTTATTAGACTTAATGCACAAGTAAGTAGGTATATAGGCGGGCTTAATGCTATAGATATTCTCTACTGTCAACCTAAACTAAATAGTGAATGTAAAAATAAATATTACTTGAGTAAATAAACAGTTGCCAGGACATAATACGATATAACTAAAATATAAAATAGACATTCTAGACATTCGTTCGGCAATGATATGAATATTTTGCTTATATCAACGGTTTTCAAGCGATAGGGATCACTAGAAGTATTATTTAGAAGTATTTGATCGCTAGAAGCTTTTTTTCTTAGTTAGTTCAGTATCATTAATATATTTATGTTTTTTTAATACCGCCAATGTTCATCGTACATGATATTGGAGATATTTATTGTGTAATAGTAGATATAGATACGAAAAAGTAGTAAACAATAACAATATGTTAATATGGTCTCGTCTTTGATAATTGTTTTATAATAATGGAGCTAAAACTGTTTCTACGCGATTCAAAGCCGAAGTTATTTTTAATCGATTGAGTTTGTGTTTGTATATGGCAACTGGAAAGAAATCCGTTATAGAAATGTCATTCGTTTGTCATCTTGATTTGTGTTTACATTATTCAATTTCTCGTGAAAGCTGATTTTATTTTTCATTGGAAAATGAACCCGGATAAATCTTTCATCACCGAGCCTGGCGAGCCTGCCGACTTTGAACCCGTTCATAACGATAATTCTGGCACGAATATGGGAACAGATCCCACAATGAGACAATGTGTGAATAGTGGCATCAACTTTTTCCAAAGACGAAGACATGTCCTCCTTTTGCAAGAGTTGGCATCTGTTATAGGGCAATAGATTGCACCGCAAGTGCTATGTAATATGTTTACTGCTGTTATTGTATTGTCGGACGAAGAATAGTACCTAAGTAAGTTGCTGTGCTCTTGTCATGACAATAATTTGGTTTTTGAGCTGGGCACGGTACCAAGATAATGTAAATCCACCTGCCTAATTCCTGAATAATGTTTTAATAACTTATGTATCCGAATAATAAAGAAATAATGAATACAGCTAATCTTAAATTAACAAAAATTGACTAAATGCTATGGTCAATATATAATATAAATGATGAATTCTGATACAACCATATGATGTTATTTTATTTCTTACTAATATGAACTACCAAACCTGTATCATATTTGCCCAATTATTGTATGTCCATATCAGGCCAAGTGCTTATACATGTTGGACACACACTTTCAATTATAATAATGCTACCCCATCGGGGATACAGGCGTCAGTTTATGTTATGTTATAATAAAAATTAACCCTCCAAGTATTTATCTTAATTCTTATTACATTTAGGTATTAGCTACACTTTGGGACACGGTTTAATCAAGAGTCCTTTCATCATGTTATAAACAAATGCATTTATTCCATTCCTTTTCCTAATCCATCTAATACATAACTACATAATTAGCTACCCTAGTGGCGAATGTTGTGACAAAAAACTTGGCTCCGAGTTTGTGATGGTGTCCACACATAGGAACTAGTTGGAAGGTCGTTCAACTAGCTTCGTTTCTGCCAATGTGCGGACGAATTTATTAAAATTAATCTTGGGCGCAAGCTACAGTATGATGATTTTATTTTTTGTTTATTTATTTTTTCTATTCACTATTATTTTTCGGCTCGGTATAGCTCTATAAACTGAAATATCTCTACATTGATCATTATTATTGAATACAAAATTTACAACGTTGCCACAATATTTAGCACCATTATAGCTAACTAGCTTTTGCCTGCGGCTCCGCCCGCGTGGATGTCAGTTATCACACAGTGCAATATAGCCTATGTTACTCAGGGTAAATGTAACATATCGTTTATAAATTATATATGTGTAACTTCAACAATATTCGCGGCGCACGCCAAAACATATTGCCGATTGTAGATTTTTTCCTGCTTATTTGACACTTATCGCTATATTTTATACAATTATCTTTATAAATAAATTATAGCCCATGTGTTATTCTGATGTATAAGCTAAATGATTGTAAAGGTTCCTTAAAATTCATTCGGTAGTTATTGCGTGAAAGAGGAACAAACATCCACACATCCACACTTACAAATATTCCGCTTCATAATATTAGTAGGATGTATAGAGCACGTTAACCACGACGCCATTTTCTTATGGCTAAGACGTTCTAATGGCGTCGCGGTTAACGTTTTGCTTTAATTTGCTAACGAATGCAGTTTTTGATTGCAGTGACGTACAGTTCCAAGTTTCATTTTTCCACAGCTTCAAGGTGTTGCCGACCTGAGTTTACGGTATGAATTTCAACTTGATCCCAATACGCTTTCCTGAGAAAAGGGTTTTGACAGACAGACAGACGAACAGATGGACAGACGGACAGACAGACAACGAAGTGATGCTATAAGGGTTCCGCTTTATTCCTCTTGAGGTACGGAACCGTTAAAACAATCCACAATTATCATTTATATTCATGTTGGTCCTGGGGCGAATGATGTATGAACGCGTAGCAATATCTTTTGCAGTCGGAAGCACAGCTTAAAGTTTATTACGATTGTTCTTAGAAATATTAAGTAAATAATTGCTACGAGTACCTACATATTAGTGTGTCGTTTCGTTTTGAAGCGGTCTGGATTATAACTCCTCCGAGAGCAATGAAATTACGACATGAAATCTTCCGTTGCCAATCAAAACAAAATAAATCATTTCATTAGTAAATCTATTTTGGCAGTATTTCTCCAGGGAACCGTAAACTTTAACTATATGTCGTTAGAGTAGATATTTGTGGCGATATCAATTTAATAGTAAGTACATAAAGCTGTTTATAGTTCACCTTTATCACTTGATTTTAAATATTTTTACACACTTTATCATCCACGTGTTCCATTATGCTTTCATCATGATCCAAACCGATTTAAAAGTGGTTTAGTACAAAGATTGACCCTAAGGATGTCGAAGAAGATAATAATTGGTATTTTCCATAGAATAGTATTCAAACTCATAGTATTCAATCATAAAAATATATCATCACTACTTCCGTGATGGGTATATTGCTTCCGAGTATATCCATAACAGTTAAAGACGACTACAACCAAATTTGTGTGGTAGTAAATGAGTAACAGGTAGTTGTTGGCCCGCAGCCCATGGATTAATCCCTTATGCTAAAAGGTAGCGGGGGTAAATCAACAGATTGTGACATCATGGATTTTGGTAGTTTAGTAAAGTGGTCATGGTGTCGGGTTTGCGATTGAAAGGTCACAGGTTTGAACTTCAGACATTACATGATCTACATTTTGTATACTACTTAAGTGGCAAAAAACCACATGACGACCTCAGTGGTGAGTTCAACAGGCCTGCCATATATGTAGTGACGGAGAAGGAATATTACCACCCCACCCCATTTCGTTTTGTAACTCACGAGAGGCATCTAAAGAAAAAATACGTAGACGATATAACTGCGATAAACGGCAAACTCAAAATACTCAGTATGATACGTGCATTTTAACAGAAAAAGCCCTATACTAACCGGTCTGGCCATTGTGAAAAGAGTAAGCCAAAGGCTCTCAACAGTCCCAACATTAGTAAAGGCTTATGTCCAGCAGTAGACTGCAATAGGGTAATTGATTGATGTGGAGGAATAGAACATTAATATATTCTAATTTAGGTCTAAAAATTGAAGTACTGCGGCAGTCCCAACCTGCAGTGAAACAGTCGGTATAAAAAAATAAAATATTTAGTTCACAAAAAAGTGTTCTGTGCGAAACATCGAACAGTGAACAGTGAACAATATAGTGCCTATGGCACTGATATTGTTCACTATTCTGGGCCAATCCGGTCTCACTAGTTTGCAAGCCGATTGACGGGTGACGTCGACGAAATTAAGTATTTCTACGTCATTCTACACAACGTTAAGTACTTAAGCCTAGTTTAAGTAGCTTTTGTTATGAGAAGTAGAATGTCGATAAACATACTTTTTTTTCGATGAAAACTTGTTTAGATGCGTTGTCCAGTTTTCAAAAAAAAAATATAAATAAAAAATTTTGGGTGGTTACCAAACCTAACGTAAAGTCTATAGGATGCCGTACCACTATAAGAAGATATAGGCATTAAATTCTATATAGTCAGTTATTTGTCAAATAAAATTGGAATAATTCACATTACCCACATGTTCACACGTTAACGTCTTTAAAGTGAATACTTTTTTAAAACCGTCTCACTCGTGCTGCCAACCAATAGAGGGGGAAGGGTGAAAGGGAGAGTAGTGAGGGGGAAGAATAAAGATTGGAGTGTTTCTGTACAGTCAATGCAGAAGACAAAGGAAAGAGTCTCAGTCTTTCCATTGATAGCACACAACCTCTCTAGTGAGCTCTAGACACCCTATTCACCGCCGGAAACACAACACAAGGTTATTACTAGCCGCAGTATTCTGTTGGGCGAAACTTCCCCTGTCGGACTGCTCAATTAGGACGGGGTATGCCATCATGTCCTACCTTCTTTAATACCTCCATCCTTATTAAAGGTCCGTTGAAACGCTTTTTTATTGGGAAGTAAATACTTTACACATTGCTGAACTTATTTCTTTATGATTTGCCGAATTTCGATATCATTCATTAATATGTAAATATATAAGAATGAAGTATCATACTTTAATAAGTATGATACTTCATTCTTATACAGGAGAGTACATACGTTACGAGAGTAAAGAAGGCCAGTACCTACAATATCCTTGCTTTACTGGTTTCGATTATTTTAATTTGAGTAGCTAAAAATGGTTTTAAATAACTTATCAATAGTATAGGTCAACTACGTATTATACTGTACATTATTAAGACAGAAAGTCTAAAAAAATTAAACTCGTGGAGAAAAAGTTTATTGCTGGTGCGTACTTTTTATTACACAGATCTACTTCAGTTGAACATTTTTTTGTGAATACACATTTACTGTTCAGGTCATGTCAGTGCCACACTTTTTTCATTATGCTGCACATTTGTTGGCGACATCGGTTCCGCTACTGAAACTATCGTGTCAACTAGTTCTACTAGTTTTTTCTGGTCTGTGATTATATAAAATCATACCACAAAATACATATGGGTATAAATCAGAATATATGAATTCGCGTTGATTGTTCCAATCATTTACGAGTTTTTACCGCGAATTCAATGACCTCGTTCGTGTTAGTAAGCGACAGTGACCCACTTAGGGCACTTTGGTTTAGCACTTTCAGCTTTTGTTCCACTTTCAACTTATTCACCAATAAACACCCGGAACGTCATCCACTGATTTATTGTACATTAAAATCGATCAAAAACTTTTACAATAATATTAATGTTTGAACTTGCTTTTGCAAGGTTTCGCATACATTTATTCCCGCTTTGTTTGCGTGTCTACTTCTTTCTATCTTCTTTAATTAATGTAGTTTATGATTAATAAAAATGATACATAATATATAACATAACACAATGTTTAAAAAGGACTGTAACGTCATTCATTGTGACTGAGAGTTCGTATGATTGTCAGTAAATGGCCCCAAAGAAGAGAGTATAAGAGAATTTCGAAAGATTTAGATGAGGCTTCGTGGCTTAGTGGACAGGCCCTTCCTCTGTAAGGGAAAGAACGCGGGTTCGTTTCCTATCAAATTTGAGGCAGCATACTCATTGTTTTTCAAAAAGTTCAGTAGGTACATATTGTTTAGTTGGATTATTTCTATATATAAACTCTCTTATGAATCTAATGATAATAACGCTAAGATAATTATCATTATTTTCATCATTCAAGGTTTAAGAATTAAAGCGAACACAACAACGTAGCGTTGAAATATGTTGAAATATTTTTGTTGCTGAACACGATTATAATTTATTATTATTTTTCCGTGTATTACTGTTAAAAGTTTTCTAACATTGTGTTCACTTCAAAGGATTGTTTAAAACAAGATATTGAATCACAAAATCTTTTAAAACTTTTTGTAAGTGTTTCACAAGCAACAAGTATTTAGCAAAAAGTTGTTTATCATTACGAGTTCGTTTTCCATTAGTATAACTGCAAAAAAGCTGCCAAACCGTTTGAGATAATGAATAGATATAAACGTTATGTATTCAAATTAAATTACATTATAATAAATGATAATTATAATCACGGAAAATAGACACAGTGCAAAATACTAATACTTTATTGGTACCATTCGGTCAGTGTGATGTGCTTTCTCAATATTCATAAATTTGAAGGATATAAGTTTAGCGGGAATAATTAAAACTGTTTTTCGTTGAACGGAATTTAATATATGAATTATGTTATTACATATACATTCAAACAGTTGCGAGATGATTGAATAGCCGTTGTGGATTGCAGCTAGATTTTTATTAGATGCACTAATATAGGCTCACACAAGCCCGCTTAACGGCGATACGGTCATAAACCCGTAGTTTACTGCTGGACGACGCCCGTTTTGATAAAATACAGATGTGCGATAAAGAGTTGTACCGGCTCGTGCAAGTGACGTATATTTAAGCTATTTCGGGCAAATGTAGTAAATAAAGGAGAAGAGTAATAGTTGGTCGAAAGAGATCTCCATCATAGCCGTTGATACAGGTCAAGGTTTTAATATATAACTGTATAACGTATTGTATTGTTAACTTAGATTTATTTCTGTCACTTGCGCTTTTTCTTGCTTTTTCACGCCCGCAACTTTAGGAAGAAGGAAACACATGCGCTGTTAAGGAATTTCAAGACTTAATGGTAGAAATGAACGTCTATCTCAAAGTATAAAATTTGCCCATTTTGAGGGTATTTAGGAAATAAACATCTTAAATACGAACTTCACTGAAAACTATAAGACTTGAAGAATGCGATCTCCCGATTTGGACGATTTTGGACTACATATCTGTCTCATACGAGTACTTGACTTATCCTTTTATCCTTGGCTTATAGGCTCATTCGAATTCGCTTTCGATAAACATTATGGTGAAACAGTATTTACCGTCTCAACATATACTAATATTAAATATTATTGAAGGTTGAATTGAAGTTTAAATTCTACATCGTTCTTAAAGGAACCGTGAAATCTAAGAAAATTGTATTAGCCTACACTATGATATCTGAATATGTATATAGAAATGATGTGGCTGTAAAAATGTGGTGCGTTTTACTTCTGAATTCAGTCCGTGTACCCGAAAAAAGTAGGCACATAATGTTTTGAATAAAAGAATATACAAGCAATATTTATAAAAGTAAAAGTTAACACGAGACTGGCATGGCCTTGACCGTCAACTAAAAAGAAAGAAACTTCATATTCTAGCTCATGAATACTAAATTTCGGACAAACTGCGGCCACTGGAATTTCCGTTGCGAATATAGTTCAGCTTACTCATTACCGTGTAGAGCCAAACCATAAACTGCACAAGTAGATTTTCATTTCGTATCTCTAAGGGCGAGGCCAATAGATCGTAATGTTGTTCCTTGTAAATTTGTGCTGCATTGGGTTTAGATAAAAATCCCGCAGCAAGACATGGCCACATATTTATATGAGTTTTATATGAAATCGAACGCAGAGACCCAATTGCGCTGCTCACTACTGAAATAATTAGGCTCATTTGTCGTCAGTCTTAGACTAGACGATAGGTTGATCTTTTTCTTGTGTATGGAAAATTCCCTCAATGATGATGCAATAATGAACCGGTAGCTAAAGTGAGGCTATCAATCAAATCACTCAATGTTTAATGACTTGGCGTATTAAAAGTCTGCCAGCTCAAAATGACCTAGAGTGGACTGGAATGGAGTAAATTAAAATGAGATTTTACCCTCGATACAATAAATCAAATAATAGGATGTAGTAGTATGAGAGTGGACCCCAGGCGCCATACCTGATTTTGGCATTCGGATGAAGCGAAGAATGCAAGATAAAAACACAAACTGACTGTATTGTACTCATAAGCTCGCCTGCTATTTCTTAGAGCATGACAAGGCAGCTACACGCCGCTCTCACAGTTTAGCGGATCTTTAAACAAACCATTGGAATGCCCCGAAATTTTGAATCAAATTGCCATTTGGTACAGTTCTCTTTTTGTTTATATGGCATGTCAAAGGCAAACTAAAAAGTGATTATAGATCTGGCATATTTGAAACACAATTTGAAAATTTCTAAATAAATCATTTCAAACTTTTGCACTGGTGTATAGAGCTTCACTTTTAAATATAAAGTTGAAACGGATATGAACCACATTTCTATTTCAAATTTAGCACTTGGTATAATTGATATAATTGCTTAAGGGGTCTTAAGGGCGTCTTTGTGAGAGCAAACGCACCTGAACATGTACCCACAACCGTAACTATTCCGATAACTCTTATTCAATTTGAATTGATGGTGCCGATAGATTTCCGATTCTAGAAAGCCTTAAGACTAACTCCATTCAGACTAACTACACAGTTCATTAGATGTTACAAACGCTAATACTGTGTGAACAGCGATGGGAGAGAGAAAGAAAAATCTGTTATAATCCAAAATACCATCAGGTGAGGTGAAATTAAATTGATGTGTCCTATATATAATATACTTATGTATATAAAAAAACCATACACAGCTATTGTGATATTGTAGGTAAATTGTAAAGATGAAGTACAAAAACAAGATTTGATCGAATAGTAATTCAACACATACAATATTATTGTAACTAACGTATAAATCCGTTAGATTATGACTTTGCTCTAGTCAGTCAGCAAAAAAACGTAAAACTGTAGTAACACTAAACAGAGACAGAACGTGAGGAAATAATTCTTATACATACGTAATTATTGCCTACACGCTTGGCACTAGTTGTTACAACAAAAACTATTGAACATCTTAATAGAATACTTGTTCTGGTATATTTTATAAAGCACTTATAGACGTGGATAAACATAATATCCATATTATGGCATTGCCTTGTAATAAAACCTGTAAGTGTGAATATGGCGTAATTTGTCTTAAACTTGTGACCTGATTTTGATGTCAAACAATCAATTAGCCTGCTGTAGTAGGCTTCACCTCCTTCACCTCTCGCATCCAGATCAGCTAGTAATAAAAAAATGTCCATTGACCTGGTCAATCCCTTCTTCTATGTGCCTATATTTTTTTTTTCGAATGCATATCTTCATGAACCTCGCCCGGCGGCAGCCGGGGGCAGTTATCAAATCGACTAAAACCGAACGCCGCCACATTTCCTTCAGACCGCGTCTGACCCCATCTTGTGAACATCTTGGCCCGGAGATAGGGAGCATGCATGCGAGGGCAGAGGTTCATGGGTGCCCTCCGAAGTCTGAGTAACTTACAATGCGCTTCTTGACTAAAAGCCGGAAGATGGATACCAGGCTCCATTTTGACCCTTAAATACAGCCAGATGAAGATTGACTGTGGATGGTTATGTAACTCCTTTAGGGACTTTTCGTCATTTGCAATTTGGAATAAATCATTTTTCTCAAATTTAAAGTACGTGGACAGAAACCAGTAGCTGGATTATATTATTAAATCAAACGCTACCGATGCTGATTTGCCGATTTGTATAATGCAAAAGTAAAAATATCGAACAAAGGCAGTCAACCCTATGCACAATCAGTTATTTAGTTGCCATAATATCCAACAACTATTATGTTCAATTTTAACATGAAGCTTTCATGTTTAAAGCCATTAAGGAGTGGGTACCTAGTTGGCGTTTGACGTCACAGAATGTTAGGTTAAGTTATATGTGACGATGTCCTAGGGTATCTGTAACTGTGTCAGGGATATGGGGAGGCCGTCATGCAATTGGTAACAGTGTACATGCGGATTTTTTACCTAGCACGAAAATAACTACTGATCGATGTTAGCTTATACGAATAGCATGAAAAATGTATGTAGGTACCTACCTAGGTATATATAAAACATTGCCCTTATTTTTCATGAGCCCAGTGTCTGATGAGTACAGATGTATTTAGGTAGATCATCAATATTACATGTGGGAGATAAGTTAACAACTTGTTACATAAATACCATATACCTAATAAAATGCCATGTCACAGTGTTTGTGGGCACCCTCCTAAACGACTCGATCCCTTTTTAATTATTTCTCTATATTTGGTAATCATGAGTGGTAAAGTATCTTTACCCTCCTAGCCCATCCCTATTGTTTCTTTGATAAAATATACGCAGAATTATTATTTACCATTGTGTCTGTCGTACTCGAATGGACTCGTACGGTATTTTGCCATATTGGTATGTTTTACCGAAGCTTTAACGTGATCATAACGGACACTGCTTTATGTATTTAGAAATAGTGTTTGTCATTGTAGATTCCTATGGAAATTGGGAGAGGCCTATGTGGACTGCGATAGGCTGATTGATTGATCGATTGTAGATTCGTATTCGTAGTTATATAATTATCGTCGCTCGTCCTCCCACAGACGACGAATTTTCATACAAATGCTAAAATAATGTCTATTTTACTTCAATGTTCAAAATCTGAAATGTTGTGCCGCATGGGTCAACAAGCCATGCAGCCACTAACTCTTAGAACAGCAGGCCTTTTTTATAGTGCGAAATCCCCATGGATACTCCCCACCTACCAGAAACTATTAAAACAAGTCAATAATTCAACGGCTGTCATATTACCAACTCCATAAGTAACTTTGTACTCCCATATAAGCGCATAGCATTATAAAATTACATTTGCATTTAACTACTCACATTATATTATACGTTATGTCCTGAACGAACTGCTAAAGTGAAATATTCGTACGACAAATAGTTTTAATGATATTTGATTATTTTAGATATGAAACAAGCACACGGTCCACCTAATGGAAAGTGATTTCCTAGCCTATGGACGTCCTTTTTTTAAAGAGCATTATTCATAGTGTTTATAATTTGTTAACATTATTCATAGCATTTAACATTATTCACATTTCATCGTGTTGGTAATGCTAAATGAAATAATAATATAATGAAAGAGCATCAATGCGTATTATTGCACTACTTGATTTTTTATAGTTTATTTTTTGATTTAGTGCACGTCATTGACTTCACCCCGCCTGATGGTAAGGTGAAGGCAAGGTCTTAGGAAAGAGGGTCACCATTACAAACACATACAGTGTTACAATTGTGGCGCTCAGATTCTTTTTCACGTCCCGTTTAAATGAACCGGGACTGTAGGAAGGAGGAAACACGTGTGCTGGTAAGGAATGCCTAGACATAATGGTGCAGCAGAGGAAAGACTCACTGAACAGCTTAGTTCTTGATGGAATATTCTGCGGGTTACATCTAAGCCCCGCACGTGTTGTCCTGTATAGGAAAGAAGAGGATGGGATGGGATTAATTGGAAGAGCTCAGCAGAACATTCAGCATGGTAAAGACGGTAATTTTTTTATGCCAATATGTTGTGTACCAGATGTACTACCCGGGGCCTTTGGCTTCGAAAGTGTTCCACTTACACCCTATATAATAATACATGTATACCATAGACTACACCTATAGTTGAATAGATTATTTCTTCCACGACATTTTATGATGGACGCTGACAGCAAAGATTAAATTCAGATTATGAAAGTCACAAGATTGATATTCTTTCAATCCGCCCAGATCACGAAAATTATCAATTGCTGGACAAAAGTCAGGACTTATACTAAATGATTATAACAAGTGAGTATATTAACAACGCGTGTTCAGTGTCGCATTGGTCTCCACCACCCCCGGGCGGCGTCCTTCGGTCACGAGTCACGATCCTGTGGCCTGACATGCATTCGAGCCCAGTTTCGAACTGTGATAATCACTTGACTAATGACTATTAAGCCAAATATCTACATATTATTTACTAGCCTATGCCCGCGGCACCACCCGCGTGGCTGTCGGTTATCGCGTCCTAAGCGCCATCAGTGCAATTTAAATTCTATATTATTTAAATTATAACTCTGGTTCTACTTAACCGGTTACAATCAAACAAACGTAAGATTTTAAGCTGGACCAAACCCCTTCAAACAAAAAAGCCACATAGAAATCCGTTCAGTAGTTTTGCGTTCATCGTGGACAAACATAAACTTTTTTACAAATATATAATAGTATAGATAGATTAGAGTTTCATTATACTATAGCAATCTTTAAAATACCCATTTACTTCTCTTAATAATGTTCAGAATTCTAATTTGATTTACTGTTTTCTGGGTTTGATAGTAAAACATTAAAGTTTGCTGCTTGCATCTGTAGTTCAATTAAAAGTTATGTATATGTATGCAGAACAGTTAAAGGAGGACCTCCTTTGTGTGGATCAATACAAGCTCCATCTCGTAATATTTCCAATAACATATTCACACATTTATCCAACCTTTGAAATTATATCACCAAACAATAGTCATTTATATAAATAAAGTTATAACGGTTTGAATCTATTGTTTTGAATATACCTAATGAAAATCCTTAGTTTTGCGTCACTTTTGCCATCTCTTAATCAGAACAGAAACTTGAATAGGCTTCTGAAATGTAGGGGTTGAAAAAGCACTGTCACTTATTAATTCTAACAACCCAGTGAAGATGGCGCCTTAAATGATTTTTGATGTCACTTCTAGAGCCGTGTCCGAATTTGTGTTTTAGCCATAGAAATTAATATTAGTAGGGTAAATATACTTACAAACTTCTTTAATACCGTTACCGCATTACCGAAATAAAAATGACAGTGGTAGTAACTTGTGACTTTTAGTGTAGATACATTGATGTCGCCTACAATATATTAAAATACTATCAAAGTTATCAAGTGGGTTTATCAAAAAATGATTCACGGGTCATATAATTTGTCACTCTCTCACGCCTAGGTTTTGTGTAAAGATACGTATAACACTCGCGCACTTTATTCTTTTAATTACAGCTGTATGGTTTAGACACACTATCCCGCGTCACGCTACGGAACGCAAAAAAACGGTCACGAGCGCGCATGGCATCACGCGCAGAGCTGCAGCTTAATGATACTCCGAGGGCTGTCAGAAATTTTTGTTTCAGATTGCGTTAATGATAATAATAACTATAATTACAGTCTAGTGCAGCCTGTACTTATCATCAACACGCATGAGAAGGCCCACGCGAAGACAAGTTAGACGCATAGGTGAAGCGCGCGGTTATAGAATTTTTAGACTGTCTATGCTAAAGTTAGTTTACTACTCACAATTCAATTTTCAGATGTTAAAAAGTAGCTACGACATACAATTTTTTTTACAATAATGAATTCACCCTGGCCATAAAGGCTAATGAAACACGTAGACTAACAGAAGCCTATTTTTCTACACATCAATTTTATTGTAACTTAATGTAAGTATATGACCCTTTCGAAAATGGTTGTATTTTTGTTCCTCTCCTCTGGTTCTATTAGGTTTATAAAAGCCCAAAATTTCTCAAACCTGATAAATTCCTAATACGGTTCTATGACTCAAAAATATTCAATAGAAATCAGTGTTTTTCCGACTATTTTACAACCTAACCTTGCACTCAGTCGAGTACCCAAAACATGTGTTATAAAGAAATGAATGACTACTCACGCGCTATTACGTGAAGTTTACAAGTAGTATTTCCTACTCATCTTTACGATTTTCTCAATAAAATTTATAATTGATGGCAAATAAACACTATCTAAGTGTTATAGTAACGACCGACACTAGTTAACAATTAGGTGTTGCCGCAGAAATAACTCGAGGTTTATGTTTCTACGTACTTAGATATAGTACTAGTATGTCCTAGATATAGATTCCTGTGCCAAGAGGTCGCCTATCCTGCTAATGATTCTATATGAAATTTCGTAAAGATAATATTCAATCATGTTCAGGCACTGATCAGATCTGGCTTTCAGCTCTGGAGTAATACATACGGTATGTTAATTCCTGCGATAGGATACCCTTTTTTTTGTTTTTTTTATATCGTGCGCAAAACCACCAAAACCGATGGAGATGATTATGTTGGACTCGAACCGACCAAAACGCACGCCGTCCATGGGTCCTTGATTGCCGGAGGTGAGATTATACAAGACATATCTCTCGCAACCCCGGCAGGCCCGGGGACATCTCTGTTGAGATGACCCTCTTCCCCCAATGTGGGGACCATGGTGTCCCCATGCGATAGGATACCCTGGGTCGCGAGCGCGCATAGTGGAGCAGAAAAGAACCACTAGCAATGACATAATAACGTTTGGTGGGTCAGCTGGTAGTAGGTATTGGGTTGAGAGTCAGTAGGGTAGACGAATAGGTATCGAACTCAGGGTTAAATAGAGAGCAATTAAAATGTACTTCGTGATAGTATAATTTCATGCCTATTTCTAAAATATTACTGCTGAACAAACGGGATTAAAATCAAGCAACGTATCTAAAACTAAATAAGCAAAACCAATATGCTAACTGATTTCAACATATTTTCATCAATTGCTAATTAATAAAATAAATAAATAAAGTTTAATTTTTTTCTATCATTTATTTGATAAAAAAGCTTTAGAATGCAGAATAAAAAAAACCTCATTTATTTTAGCGTACGTCCGTGCGTATCATTTTAGACATTTATTCTTACTCTGTAGGATCATTGCAAAAGTTAGCTGTTCGACTCACGGTGGTTCAACATAGACTGATAAACACAATAGCCTCCTTTGCGTCGCGCAGTCGGGTAAAAATATATATATAAAAAGACATGTTGCTATACGAAACTAGAATCCAAACTGGGTTCTGCTACGTGATATGCAATTTAGGTACGTCATAATATTGGTTTGTAGATACAGCTGACTTATATTCAGACGGTCTTGGATGACTGTACAGGAAGCAATGCGTACACGCATTTTTTACTTCTAATTGCTAAGCTTTTAGTTCTAATTATTAAGAAGAGTGACGACTAGCTAATTAAAAATAAACGCATTTTTCTTTCTTTCTTTCTTACTACGGCAGTTTTGTTACCATTTATTATACTTTGTAAAATGTAGCTTGGGTCCTATGACAGCTGTCAGTGAAATCCCGCACATGAAGTCTTGAATTTTCTATTATTGAATGTAGTAGCTGTCAATGTCATACTTTATGGGCATACCGAGCTAATTAGTGATGGGCGATGAATCATCGTGACCACATACTATGAACTATCCATATTCTGAATAAAGCTTAATTTAAAATTGAAATTAATAGAGGAAAAAAATAATTAGAATTTAATCTTATTGCTTAGGTATTTTAATATCCTAATAATATTTATATTTCAATATACTTGATCCTAAATAATATTGAATAAATAAAATCCTACATTCAATCCATCAACGCCCTGAACCTGTTTTTGAATTTTGTAAGAAGACACACCGCGTTTGGCTCTTGGGCCATGATATAGGCATAAGATACACGCGTCAACATCTTGTTTGATATGAACTTCCACTGATCCACTGCACTCTTTCTCATCAGTACGAGTGCCGACGCCTTGTATGCTACGTATATTCAGTTCTCATTACAATTAAAAACATACATACAGTTAAATTAAAACTAATTATATGTAACATGCATCAATAATAGCTGGTAGTATCGATATTTTCATCGAATTTCGGACATCCCTATGATCCTCATTTTGACATCTGTCATAGGACCCAAGCTATATTTTACAAAGTATAAGATTGTTTGAAATATTGAATTATCACGGAATAAGTACCTATTCATTGTTCTGTAATGTAGATGAAGGCACAAATATCCAAATAACAATTATAATTACGGAGCTAAGCTAAACCACATATTTTAAATTCCTAAATAGTTACAACTAAATATATACAACTCCGTACAATCATAGTTATTTGTTATTAACCTATAAGATAACAAATAACAATATTCTTAATAATAACAATATCGTAATATTAAATAATAACAATATCCTTCTTATTTTATGAGTGCTAGACGTGAACGATAACAGACCGGTTCAGGGACTCCGTATTTCACACTGAATAAATCAAGAGCTTATAGTAAACACAAAATTTCGTAAATAAACACAGATGAATTCTAATATAAACGTAGATACATTCAATAAGATATCTACAACACGTAATAATAATTCAAAATTTGAACCAGTAAGAATTGTCTAAGATGCCCATGGTGCAGACGCGAAAGTATGTCATTTGAACAAACTATTGTATTTGAGCAAATGAAATTTGCTCTAATTTTAAATGTGCTGTACGTGAAACTAAACAATAAATAGTTGCGATCCGACAAAACGAATGCTTTTAGTGAAATTCATTACGACTTGTAAGATTACGTACATATACGTCTATTTAATGCGTGTGTAGATATACTTGTTGCATTACCGGGTTTGCGGGATGTCAGCTGCTGTGTTGTTGTTGGTGTTCTCCCAAGGCGGCTTGGACTGCTTCTGGAAGCCGGCTCCTCCACCCGCGAACATCACAGACGCAAAACACTATGACACCGCTACACTACGGCTTTTACACACACCATTTATGGACAGTAACATGTACACAATACGCTGAAAATGGTACTTTTCTGCTTCGCACAATGTTTATGTACGGTACTTTTTTGAAGCATTAGAGCACCGTCGACGAGCGCGCTCTCTCAAACGTAATCTTAAAATATTTTCGGAGTACGCAAAGTATTCCTGGACTCGCACAGCGCGTCCTCCCGACGTGTCTGCGACTGCTGAGTTTTATTTTTACACTGGACAATTTTTCGCTTCACATTTGCGTAATTACTAAGCTCTTGGACTGGGAGTGGACAGTTAACAGTGCTTTTGTGGCATTAATATCGAGATGGCATCCGGAGATGATGGCTTGGTTAAAAATAGATTTGTCTAACAGTTTCTCATGATGTGTTGTGTTGTTATTGTGTCAATTCCGGGATTAGTAGTTCTCTAAACTATTCACATAGTCTGTGGCTTTTGAAATGCAACCTACCGAAATATTTCGGCAAATTTTTGAAAAGTAAGGTAAATGCTCGACACGGCGGCGGTCCCTTTACTTGCAATCGCTCGTGGTAGCACGTTCGATTCCTGCTTAATATATTAAACCAAGGCTTGTTTTACTAATGTGCAGCTGGTCCCCATATGTGGTTTATTCATATGTGACATGGATTGCACCAACCTGGTTTTTATAAGGCAAAGAAATGTATACTAAATTACCGTGCATATGCAAACGCCCATAGTAATTTTGCTACGTAAAATACAAACGTTTTAGTGATTGGATCTAAGTTTCCAACTCTCTAACCCCAGACAAGTTTTCCCAAACAACTCATTTGCACGCTAACATAAGGTAGAGTTAAGTAGTTGTTCCACCGCAAAGCTGCCATTGTTCAGCCGCAACTAGAAATGAGTCGGTGAGCAGCGAGATGCGAGTGTGTAATTCTGATAGTTTTGTCGCTGGGTTATAAGCAAATGTGCGAAACCGACGAGGAATGACGCGAGCCGCGTTATTCGCACGGTGGAGAAATGATTGCTAGTTGGTTGTTCTGCGTGAATTCTGACTGCCAAACGAGCACCGCAGACAGAATTTTCTTTGATAGTTCTTGTTGCTCAGCGATAATCTAGAGGATCGAGTTTCCGCCGCCGCCGACAATGTGAATGTTCCGCGATCAACTATCAATATATGCATCTCTTTTGTTTAGGTACACAGAGCTTATCTATAATACGGTTCATGAACAAGAAAATAGCCTAAAGTTAATTGTTTACTCTTTGGCGGTGCGAAAACTGCTTAGTGGTGCCTTTTTCTTATTGTTCTATCCCTAGTTTGCCTAAATTGACTTGGGCAACCTAGTAGCGGCAGTAAGAACGATCATCACGATACCTAAGTATGTTAGTTTTTTCAATGGCGATGCCTTCTGACCTTCCAACCATGAGAAGAAAGCTGGCATCAGTCTCGTTCATTGTATACAGCAGGTGCAGCTACCTTCAAGTGAGAGGTTAACTTTATCGACCACCACAAGCAACAGAAGCAAAGTTGAATAAATGTATAATCCGCTATTTTGTGGTGGCGGCCATCTCAGACCGATTATTATCACACATATCGGTTCAGCCGTTCGGAAGTTATCATGCCATAGACAGACACACACAAGCACACACAAGTACGTCAAACTTATAACACGCCGTGTTGTTTTAATGTCGGAGGATAAAAACTCAAAATCGATTCATTCGTTCGAGAACTAAGATGTCACAGACAGCCTCGCTCATACGTAGACGCGTCAAAGGTCATGTTACCGTAACACCCCGTCATGGTTGGGTTGGCGATATTTTTTTCATTTCTGAGTTTATTTTTATTTACCAATTTAAATAACACGAATATAATACCACTCAGGTTCATTATTCATTTTGTCTTCCTAATTGAAATATCAAAACTTTAATGGTTTACGTGGTCCATAAAAGAATAATTCCCAATCAAATCCCTCAGTATTGAATCCAGGGGGAATGTACCATTCATGAATAAAAAGCAAATGTCGTTTTTTGTTAAATAAGTAAGTGATACGTGTGACGCAAATCTGGAAGTTATAGGGAGTATCTGGATACGTGTCAGCTTCTTTCGGTTTTGACCGGAGTATCACACAAGTAGGTTGTCGTTTTACTCTATTCAATAAACCCTGAAAAAGAAAATATGTTTACACCTACTTGAGGAATATAACTTTATTCTATGTCTCAGAAAACGGAGCCTATACATAAATCTATAATACATTATGTGCATGTTTATGCACCAATATTTGCAGAGAGTAGAAAAATGAATACGCGATCTCTAATTATTTTACGCCAGAGACACAAATGAATATGTCCCTCGTTTACTTATACACTTACACACTTACCCGTACTATCACCCTCTTCCTAATGTCAATAGACTTGTATTTAACAGTAGTGTACAGTCTTACATCTTTGGAGAGGTCACAATCACCAAAAATGTAATCAGTCCGTGCGTTACCTACAACGGAAAATAATCATTTATTGCTTGCTTGAACGTGAACCTAGGTTCCAAGATTAAAAATTACCAGGATCAGCTTTGAAACAATAACACAGAACAGTTTAATAGTAGTATCGACAATAATGATGACAGCTGACATAATATTATGAAAACATCGATATAAATAATGCTATTCAGTTATTCATAGCGCATGTGGTACAGGTTCGATCCCAGTTCAGTGCAAATAGTTATATACAAGAATATGGGTCTTTGTATATGTGTTTGTGTGTTCATATGTGTGTAGTGCGGTCGTGCCCGTTCCGAATGTCATACAAACAGCTATGGCAGTCGTTACAGGTAATTGGATTCCTAAACGCGACGCTGTTAGATTGGACAAAAGCGCACAGCGGACTTCGAGATGACCGCTTCGAAGGCGACCGGGATTACTTACAATAGGTAGTTGTACTAGTAAAGCGTTATCTATACACGTGTTTCGTCTTATGTTTTACGAGAGTTAGATCAATTGGAGTAGTATAAGCACTCGTACAAATAGTATAATAAGGTATGATTGGTACATACCTTTGTCTTCAATTTCCGTAGTGTAATAAGCATTCCAACAGGAACCCAGTTTAACTGAAATTTGTAAAATTTTCATGGTATAACTGGAGTGCAAAATATAATCAGGGTATAAGCCTACCTCGTCTGTTAAACGGTATACCAGCTAACTACGGGCAAAGTTCTAGTGCAGGTATTGTGTTATTTTTGTTGGAATACTGCACAGAGTACTGGATCTTCAAACATCCTTATAGGTCAAGTCCATCTCACTGGCCAGTCGGTACCAAACAACATCGATCAGTGGGTGTAGCGGCTTGTAGTGCTTGTTGGTTCTACCACTATTTTATGGTTAGGTACATACCTCGACTGAGTATTGTAAATGTCGTAAGGATAAGAGGTAACACACGCATACCTAATGCAATTGATTAAAAAAATCTCGAACTACTGTAACTATACGAGTATAATATTGCCACCATCCGTCTTCAATGTCTTTGGAAGCACTGATCAGGTAGTAGTGTGGTTTTGTTATCTAGTATGCTGATTAAATATTTAGTATTCACAAATAATAATATTGCTCTAAGTCATTATAAAACAAGATGTTGATATTTATAAATATTGTATTACATTTTAATTAAAGCAAATACATGAAATCACTTTTCTTTCCTTCTTCTTCTTTCTTCTTGTCGCGCTTCTAGCATATATTTTGATACTTCTACTTTCATGTGACTTATGATCACGGTCACGAGGAACTCATTTTATTTTTAACTAGGTATTACTCGCGACTCAATTTTTAATCCGATTGGGGAATTGGTGAGTATTCCGCTGAGGAGGGGTAAAATGCAACGAATTTTGACATTTACTCTTAAATGAATTCAGAAGTTATAAGTTAAGCAACATTGGCTCATTGTATTAGTAACGATTTCATTCTTACGTGCTATGTTTGTTATAAATTAATTAATACTCTGACAACACAAAATGTGGTGCTACAAGGTTAATATTGAAGAGGAAACCTTGCGACACCTATTTATAAATATGCAGTCATGCTCGCGATCATGCTTTGGGTTCAGGGTATGCAAAGCATAGTTAACACTCTAGCTATATGAGGTCCAGCATATCGAAGGTGTTCAATACTGAGTCCATTATGATACGGTGACTTGCCTCTTGACATATTTTTAATAATTACTATTCACATCGATATAGGCGCATTAGGGCTAATTCTCATTATGGCAACCGACTCGATAATGGACTACTTCTCATTATGGCCACTTCTCATATTGGCTACTTCTCTCTTGGGCTACTTCTCACTTGGGCTACTTCTCATTGGGGCTACTTCTCATTAGAGCTAATTCTCATTTGGGCTACTTCTCATTAGGGCTACTTATCAATATTTGGGAACGCTTATTGAAATAAGTACTGTCTTTATGTACATAAATATGTTTATTCATTCATATGAGATCAATCACATTAGAACCAATGTAATAGGTAAGTATACAACATTATAAGTATTAGGTACTTTTTGTAATTACTTAAGTATAGTTTAAAACTGACATTTATTTATTTATAACATACCAAAATCAATAGTTAAAGGATAGGTGAACATTACTAGGTGTCAGTCACTTAATTGCTCCTTACTCTCGTAATGGTTATCGTTTACTACACGACAGTTTTTGCTAGAGTACCATATAAGCATAAATCAAGACAATAATTAACTATCAGTATTAATTAGATTCCTTTATATAAGAAACTGGTAATAAGTCATTTTCTTTAAAATGTACTAACAGCTGTTATTTCACCTAATCAGAAGTAGCCCATATGAGAAGTGGCCATAATGAGAAGTAGTCCATTAGCTAGTCGGTTGCCATAATGAGAATTAGCCCTAATGCGCCTAAACCCTTTGGCAGTATACCAGGTACCTAAGTCATGTTGGACATCAATATCGACCCCACTATCTGAGTGACCTAGTTGCGATCATACCGCAAAATGATCCCTGAACCTATCTCCAATTTCTTCGGCTCCACATACCCCGTCTACTGACACAGGAAGTTATCTAAAATCCGTCGTCGGTTTACTTTGTTGGTATGTTTCCAGAAAGAACGAAAGTCCCCCTTATTGCGATACGTCGCTAGGACGCATCTTAATTTGCTCTTGATGCTTTTGACTCCATTTGAGACGTGATTTGAGAATGTTCTTAGCATTTCATTATATACTTTATAATAGGAGTAAGGAGAATATTGAGTTCATAAACCCCCAAATTGAGTATTCCAAGTCAGGGTTGTGGAGAGTCCAGATGGTGGACATTAGCAACATTGCCCGTAGTACACTCTTTTTCTCTTCTTCTTCTTTCTTTATGGTGGACTACTAAGGGAAACCTTACAACATAAGGCTCGCCCTTCAGTCAATAGCACAAATGATGAAAAAATGTTGCAAACTTAAAACATATATTAATACATACTTTTTTTACTGTAGCTTATTAGAGGGTGCGTGCGTGTGTGTATGTGTGCGAGCAAGCGTGATAAGCGCGCGCGTGTATTTGTGTGTGTGTGTTTGGTTAAAATCGGTTCATAATGCTCCCAATATTGATACCAAATGAAAGGTCTTGAATAGTGGAATCATATCATATCCAAAATGTCCGCTCCACCATATGAGGAGTTTCCTGTTTATATTTCACTAGTCCCTCTACATCGATATCAAATGAAAGGGCTTGACTAGGTAATTGAAAAAGTAGGTATAAAATAAAAATTAAATTATTTATTATTTATTTATTTAAAAAAAGACTCGACTCTAAAAATACCTCGACAAAGCAAATAATCAAAAATGCAAGGGTTGTCGCATCAGCGGATCTTAAATCGATTCGAAAATATGTGAAGTGCTTTACCAGTTAAAGGTGCGCGTCCACTGGGCCAATGGACTCGCACCTTTAACCGCCGGATGCACCGCATGCACGGCACGCAACAAGAAATGCTTGTTTTCAAAAGTCTAACTTATAAATAATATTGTTTCTTTCATCTTGGTTGGGGTGAGGCTCCATACACCCTAGCGGTACAATTTCAGAGCTATGTCTAAGTCTACAAATGAGTTACTCGATTCATATTTTATTGTTTTAGATTGAAATAAAAACAATGTGTTGATTGTCAGTAATTTATTATATTGGTATCTAAAAGAAAATGATGTTAAATAACCCCTTGGACGTTCAGACGTGTGAACAGCCTAGTCCCGGAAGGGTTTATTCGAGATAAGTCTTAAAATGAAATGATTGTATAAAAAATACGCTATAAGTTTGAAATAATGAATCAGTTAGGTAATCTTATTTGTAGTTAGGCGTTTTTTTAATATATATGCATTTAAACTTTGTAGAAAGTATTATAGATACATGTTTATACCTAATTATTGTACAAATTTTACTACCAAATTACTAAGTTATCTATTAGATTATAACTATGTACTTTATATATTGATAACAACTAATGAATAAGAAACAACTATAACACAATGTATGATTTTGGTAATTTTGTTGAGATTATATGGAGCAACCGATATTTCAGCGCTGTTAGCGCCATGATCGCGGTGTACTGACGATCGCCGAGCTATCGGTTGCTCCATAAAATCAACAAATATGGTAAATATCCCAAAATATTTAACAGTGAACCATAATACCATAACAATAACATAACACCATAAATACAAGTAAAATGTCCTGCTACCATTGCATACGAGGCGGTCCATAGAAATAAAGTTCCCAATTCATTCCTCCTGAGTAGTAATACGGTATGTGCCATTCGTAGTAAAAATATAAATATCTCTTATGGGTATGACAGTATGAGATACGGGGAACACATATTTGAAACCTTTCTCCAGTACTCTGGAGAAGATCTCTCTCGTGGCTGTACGCTTTAAGAATAATGCAGGTAGGTATCCTTTTTATATCCAGCCAACCCTGAAAGTAACGTTTTACGTATAAGTAAGTTAATAAGTTACTTATAAAAACAACAATAAAAATATAATAAAAAATATAAACTATAAAAAATATGTCCTAATAGATAAAATTAATCAATTTCCTGCTCACTGAAACCTGTTTTAAACATAAACATGAACTTCGTCATAAATATTTTACAAAATGTTAATTATTAGCTGTCGAACATAAGTATAAAAATGAAGAATGACGATTAAACTACAGTTAAAGTTCAACGTATAGTTTTCAGGTTTTTATATCTACCAGCTTTATAAGAAATTATTAATATCGGGAACTGCTATGCTATCTATCTTGCGTTAAAGTCGGCCTACCACATTTCACCCCACTTTGTGTCCATACTTCATGGTCTGATCAGAACATTAATGATGAAGTTAGATAACGCGTATAGCAAAAAATAACAGAAAACCGTAATAGAATTTATTGCCATAATAGGTATACATACATAATGTGAAACACGATCATATAACGTATATACACGACGCCAGTCTGACTGAAACCTTGGTATATGAAATCATACATTAACCTAATTTGTACTTTCGACTTTGAGATCCTTACACACTTTCACTATCTTCCCTTTTTAATCGACTTTTAAAAGAAGAAGGTTCCGTATTAAATAGTTTCTAAGTATATAC
Organism: Pelosia muscerda; assembly: GCA_963691645.1. Taxonomy (NCBI): domain Eukaryota; kingdom Metazoa; phylum Arthropoda; class Insecta; order Lepidoptera; family Erebidae; genus Pelosia; species Pelosia muscerda. The sequence continues at coordinate 20,703,773 of OY829098.1, read as the reverse complement.
TGTATTCATCATAGCATCAATTCAGCTTGTTTTCAAAGATTGCTTTTTGTAACTTAGGGTCTGTGCACTCACTTCACTGCTCCCTTAGTTGATTTTGCATCCTTTTTATCGAGCCACACTGTAACTCGATGCGAATATTTTTCTCAACCAGTCACAGTGTGACAGGATCCAGTGTGACTCGTTGAGAATAAAGGTTTACTTCGAGACAAAGTCCGTAAGTAAATACACCGTTTTAGTTAAATCTGAGTTCAATTACGTTGTGATCACTTACCCGTACAAAAAGCTTACCCAAGATCTCGATACCTTCTAAATGGATATGGCTGAATAATACGATACCCGACCTTCGGCAATCGCCATAGATGTAAGTGCTGTGAAGCATTGCTACAAAAATAGATGAGTCAGTAAATGTACATAATAGATGCAAATAAAATGTGAATGATAACAGAATAAATTTCAATTTACTATTTCAGCGTATCGTCCTAGGCATGAAGTATGATGTTACTGCATACTTCGGTTTCACTAGGGTCAGGTCAGTCTGATGTCGAAAAAATTTATATGCAAAGATAAATGCTTTGACCATTAAAAAAAGGAATCACTTACGAGCATCATATGCCGATTTCGTACTACCGTGTACTGCCGTGAAAAATCGCCAGCTAGAAGCTTGTATTACTGAAAATACAAAAAAGTTTCAATCTCTACCGATTCTTGTACCTAATTGCATCTATTTATTTTATCTCGGTTTTTAATGAAGTAACTACCGCTTAACTCAAGCCTTCCCGAACGGAACCCATATTTAAAAAATATGACTGAGAGTTAATAGTAAATAACATAGGTACGTAGTCAAATGATGTATGATAATTCACCAGATTTATTGACATTTTTAATTACTGCTCTGTTCCCTTGAGCAGTAGTGTGATGATATATTGCCTATGATAGTCACAAATACCGTGGCTTATGATTGGTAAAAAAATAAGTCAAAATCGATTTAGTAGATGCAGAGAGCCCGACATTACAAACTACACCTCTTTATAATACCTAATAGTATCCATAAAGTATATACTCGTAGAATGCATAGAGACAACACGTACCACAAAGTAGAATAAAATATATTGAGTGTAGTATAACTCTCATTGTGTCCCAAGTGCTAATAACCAAGACAGAATGTGAAGAAAACGTTTCGTTGCAACTCATTTATAGGAAAATAAGCTTGACAACGCATCATTACCATTTCTTATAAATATTAGCCAGATCATAATACGACAACTCATTTATGTTACAAACAAAGTACCATTTCAAGAAATACAAGAAACGCCTAGTTTATCCTGTTGGCTGCATAAATTGATTGCAAATAATGTAGCTAACAGAAGAATAATAATACAAGAATAAATTAAATGCATTACGATATTTAATCGTAGGATGGTAGGAATATTTTAAATTTTGCAAAGGATGACGGAGATGACGGAGTTAAGAGAATTACAAATAAAGGTGTTTAAAATGACAACACTTATCCTATTAGATTTGAAGGTACGTAAATATAAAAGTTTATATTTAATGTACTTGTCTAAGAACTACAGGATCTGTCTGAAATTTAGCGTAGCAGGAGGAGGAATAGAAGCAATATTATTTCAATGTTACTTTACTTCCATAGTGAGATTCGAACGTCAACTTCCGTCAGGATACACAGGATATTGGTATTATTATGATTAAAATGGGCCAAACAGTATCTCTTACTGTAGTGGAAATATTTTATTTTTTTTAATTTGTTAAAAGTCACACATGTGTTACCTGTCCGAATCCGAACACTATGACAATTATGAAAGTAAGGTGAGATTGAAATAATATTACTTTAACCCAGATGACTCGACCAGGTGTTATAACACCGCTCAAATAGATTGAAACTTACCCTCAATTTTATTATTTAAGAATTTATATTTGTATCAATTTTCCGTAGTTATCTCATTATGTGCCTATGGTAGTTGGTTATGATTCAGTTGTAGTAAACAAATGGCAATTATTTTTGAGTGTAAGACGTATTTAGTAGAGGCAGTTTCATTTACATATATTACTATAATCAATAATGTATTTTGCTACTTTATTGACATATTTTTATTTATAGTATAACTGTTAGGTACCCAAATAAAAATAAAATAATAGTATCTTTGCATATTATTGTATGTTTTTGTCTTTGCGAATAGCACAGGTGTTATAACACCTGGTAGGTATATCCTCGTCTACCATATTTTGTTTGTAATTTTAGGTTACTATCAAAAAAAGCTTTGTAGCTCACCGAAATAATAGTGGAATTGGAGTAAGCTAGTGATGATAATATTTTGCCTAGTGCTACCGCTCTTTTACCGCCAGAAAACGCTAGTGCTAACGTAACTTCCAGAATCGCAGCTAAGAGTTTATGTTGACATCGTTTAGAGCGAGTCTCTTTCAGAATAAGTGGATAATATTTACGGAGTATACGGTTCTTCCCGAGAGGAACTCTAGCATCCAGGCAGCCTTCATGTCCGTGACATGACGGCTAAAATGCATTTCGCTGGTGCGGCCATGTGACGTGGGTAACAATTATTTGGCAATGCCACTTTGGTCCACCACAACGTGCTGACTTGGCGTTGTGAGTGATGACATGCGAGCCAATGATCTCACCAGTATAGATACTCAAGACCGCTCAAAGAGCAAAAAAGCCGCCCTCTGGAGCAGTAAAAGCCGAAAAGCGGTCCCCGAAGTCCGAGGATACTGGGCCTAAGGCAAAGATAATGATGATTATAAGCGTGAAAATTCCCCCATCCCCACGCCTCACAGGGTTTTGGACTTGGCAGGCTCGGCGATTTCTTCGAATGTAACGAAAAACAATTAATTTGCAAATTCTACAATAGAAAAGTAATACTGAAAACAAATGTTTTTGTGAATTTTCGTATGTTAGAAGTGTGTTTTTTATTCACATCCAAAGAATTGCTTTTGACCTTAAATATTATATTAGTCAAACTAAGTATTTCATCCTATTTACACTTTTTTATCCAATACTAGTGTACTTCAGAGTACCTACAATACCTACATGGAATAGTAGTGCATAATCCTACCAGGTGTTATAACACCGCCTATTTTCCAGCTTTCCCAGGTGTTTCCGAATTTTTTTTTAATTTTTCCTGTAACTACAGGTCCCTAAATAAAGACATATTGAAATATTATAAATTTCTGTGACGAAAAATAGTTTCAGGATTATCTGGGTTAAAGAGATGGTGATAAGGCCCCAAACGTATTTTATTCTAAGTGACGTCGAGTTTCAAACGCAGTCCTAACGTGAGCAGACGGTGGATAACACTTGGTTAATACAGGGAGGACAACTGGCGTATAACTAGAGCCACTGACATAAGTCTGCTTTTACGAACTAGCATACTGTTTGACATTCAGAATAAGGGGATAGATTATAGTCGGAAATAGCGTGATGACGTTTTTTCCGAAAAAATGTTCCTGGGGGTAGTGTAAAAAGTATCTCCGCTCGTATGAAGTTTTCAATATAATAATGATATTTGTCACTCACATTAGGTATAAATATGTAGACAATTCATATTTTACCTGAAATCCAACTTAGCCAGTGTTCTCAGTTCTCACTCTTGTTGATAAAATTACATTCATAATGTGATCCACATTTTATTATAACATGATTTGTTGTTAGTTATAAATATTCACAATATTGTTTTGTGTTAAGCATTCATTGGCTAACTGTTTATTTTTAACCCCCAACGTAAAAACGTCGGGGCGTTATAATTTTACGTGTCTATGTGTGTGTATGTGTGTGTGTCTGTGGCATTGAAGCTCCCGAACTCATGAACAGGCGAGATGCCAAACCTAAAAGAGTTAGAGAGCCTCTTAATTCTGTCACACAGCTGGAGCGAGAGTACTGTGGTATTGTTCTTCAACAAAGATGACAAGACAGACAGAAGAACTGGAGACCCATCTCACTCCTGAGTCGTATGTACAAACTGTTCTCGAGAGTGATCACAAATCGCCTGGCGAATAAGGTCGAAGAGTTTCACCCACCGAAAGAAGTCGGGTTTCGAAAAGTCTACAGCACCATTGACCACAACCATACTGTCCGGCAAATTATACTGAACACTACGAGAAAGCCATCGACTCTATCTAGGATGCCGGGTGGTGGGGTCAGGTTGACTGGCGACATTTCGAGATAAAGAGATTCCTGTATAACACTGCTACCATGTCCGTCCAGCTCCAAAACCAGGAGACGAACCCTATGTCTCTACAGCGTGGAGTGAGACGGGGCCCTTTATTCCGTCTAGTCCAGTAGTTCGACATTCGAACTATGTCGTATCTGCATTCACTAACGCACTGTAGGATGTCTTTAATACACAGGATTGAACTGGATAAGGATTAAACATAAATGGGGCATACTTACATCTCACACTTTCATTTCGCTGACGACATTGTCATTGTTGTAGAGTCGTTGAAACATCTAAGCAAGATATTGCAAAAAGTAAATAATGCTTCCCTTTGAGTTAATCTAGGTGTAAACTTGGACAAAATAAAAGTTATATTTAACAAGCAGGCAGATTGCTTGATATGACAATCAAAATACCAAATTGAAACCAATCGTCGGCTTTTATTGTTTTCATAATGTATCAATCCTCGCATTTACAGACTAATTAAATATTTAATAAGTAAAGGTAAAAGGTAAAAGTAAGATAAGGTTAATATTAGTATTTTCGTTTATTATCGTTGTACTCAGTACAGTAGATGGCGTTGTAACCATATACTCATTACCACTTAAGGTAAGGGGACCCATAGAAGTACAAGTCCCAGTCCATACCTCCAGAATACTGGTATGGTATGTGCCATTCATAGTAGTAATATCTATATCTCCTATGCGTATGACAGTAAACGATGCGTGGTACGCAGAACTGAAAAGGAAACGCTGTACTCACGAGCTGGTCATAATAAAATGATTTGGCTCGTAATATTATACAGGTAGGTATTCTTCTAATATCCAGCCAACCCTGGAAAGACAATAGCAGATTTTATAAAGCAATTTTTTATCAGGACACTATTTATGACGTCATAGCTAAACCGCTTACAGGATTAAGCTAAGCAGCTTATTATGTATAAATTACTTTTTGGTACATGATCTTACCAAGACCATTTGGTTTTCAAAACATGACTTTCATCAACATGTATTGTGTACCGGCTTCCATATTAGCTTCTACACTCCCTAATTTAGCTAATATGTACATACGTATAATATATGCTTACGTCTATTTCCCTTCGAGGTAGGCAGAGATAACAGTCGGCTACTTTGTTCTATACTTACATACTTCACTGTTATTAAGCTTCGTTCTTTTCGTTGTTTTTTTCGTTTCGTGCAAGACTGGTTTCAAGTACTACATCACTTACTAGCGCTCTTTGCAAGATTTTGGTAATCTGGGTCAGTACATTGTACCACGAGGCCGACCCCAGCTAGCCCACTTGTCCACCTAAGTCTTACGTACCTAGTACGTCATCCGATCTGTACTCATTCGCTCTACGTGCCCAAACTACCTTAGTACCTGTTCAATACTCGTTACCACTTTTTCATTCAAGCTAAACCTTTATAGAATCTCTATATTTCTCTTTCTATCAATCAGCTCTGCCCTACATATAGCACGTAACAACCGCATTTCCCCTGCATTCACTCTAATTTAATGTTTCTTTTCCCATACAACTTTCACTCTCATTCATAAAAGTGGGAACTAGCACACCATGTATGGACCACGGTGTCCCCGTCTAGCCCCCGTTTATGAGTAGACGCATTTTACGCTGCCTTCGCGGCCTGCTTCTGCAGGCCCGTCACCCTCAGGCCCACTTTCATGGAGGACGGATGTCATTCTGCGACTACCGATGTCTGAGTCGCTCCACTAACCGCGAGCTGTGTGGATCCAGCGTTTTCTCCGAACCCGTTCCGCCATCTCCTTCTCGAGCATAACTTGCTCGCTAAAGGATGTGGCAACCCAAGCATTCACACATCGTTCCATCGCCGTGAGCAACGTGGCGAACGAAAGAACTCCCATCCCCTGTAAATAAACTACCCACCAACTCTGACACTTGTTCTATACACTCATCTTTACATTGCATTCAGTCACTTGTTGTAGTGTGCGTGTTGTTTGCTATGAACCTTGATATTATTAACAACTTACCCGTACGAATAGTTTCCCTAAAAATTCTAGGCTGTCCAAGTGAACATGTGTATAGAATTTAATATTGCCCCTGTTACAATCACCATATTTATATTCAGAATGCACGCTTTCTGAAAAATGAAAGTGATCAAATTTTTTGATATAACTCGTCAGTTGCTTTATTATAAGAACTTACAGTATTTTTACATTTTGAATTGATAAATTCATCGTTTCATCAGCGTTTAAAAGAAATTGTTCATTTTGTATTCATTAAAAACTAAAAAATGTTTGCTACGAAATGAGTTTTTAAAAATTGAGCTCAAAGGAAATACATACTTTGTTCGTATCCCGATCTTGCAAACTCATGCTGATAATCTACTAGTGTTTCGAAATACATCCAGCAGTCGCCAAACGAAACTGAATAGTGGAAAAAAAAGGATTTAGTCGAAAATAATAGTGAAAATATTCATATTTTAATCTATAGCTCGACAAATTCGTACGTGTGCAGAGAACCGAAGACGAAAACCAGTAAACGAAAGGTGGAACTTCGCTTGGAATAATTACTATAACAGTCCTATCGGACTACAGAGTCTATCGATATCGATCGGTTGATGTCAACTTGTGCCTGTGCTTGTATCTACTAGACCGGACGTTTCAAAAAAATACACTCGATTACGAATGAGCCCAGACTCCTGCGTAGCAGTTAAACTATTGTGCTCTGTGTGTGAACGCTACGTCATAGTCATAGCTAGCTACGAATTAGGTACTACTAATTTTTACTTTTCAAACATGAATTAAACTTTCTTGTACTCGTAATAAACACGTACGCATGGAGTGTGGTAGTATCACGTACGTATTTGCCAAGCTATAGTTAGCTGATTTCCACAGTCCCATCACTGTCCCCAATCCCGCGCGTCGATTTCAGTTACCTTACCGTTCCAAATGTACTCAGTAACTGTTTCAATATCACTATTAGGTATAACATAAATATAACTATTAGGTACTTATATATGTATTTTTTGAATATATCATAGTAACACACACTATAATTTCCAATTTTATAATAGTATAGGTGCTACGAACTGAGTATCTTACCTAAGTTTAGTATTACGCATATTAAAAAAACTCTACTTGACATTGCATGTATGATCACACGAACTGACTGCAACCAATTTGGCAAGGGATCATATATTTATAGGTAACGTGATATTAAAATATTGTCTTTTAACAAGACACTTGTTTAACAATATGTTTAACGACGCTGCGCAAAATGCCCTGAATATTTATTATTATCATTGTACATATTCATTCAGTATATTTGTAAATATTTTAGTTAGAGCCTCAAAAGTCCAACCAGTCTAACTTGGAACTTCGATATCGCCGTTGGTCATTAGACCATTAGTTGTGGAGGTCAGATGGCAGTCGCTTCACGGAAAATATCGAAGTTCAGCTGCATCACAGTTAGACTGGAAAGCCGACCCCAACTGAGTTGGGAAAAGGTTCAGGGAATGATGAATGATATTTTTAAAAAGCCAAAAATAAAAAGTTAGATGTACACAAAGGTATATTGGATCAAAATGTGTTTCTGACGTTTATAATTTTATAAATATATTTTTCACCACAGCAGCTCAAACAAGTGAGTTTTGCTGCGTAAAAACAGTGTGCAAAATGCGATTTTGCTCACTCAGTGAGACAAAGTAGCTTTTTAATTATTTTTTTTTTAATTTTCAATAAAGAGTGCCAACCATAGATTCAAAAAGATTGTTCTGCGAATAACTTTCGAACTACATACACTGCACTCTGTCTCTTGGCCGTCCATAAAAAAGTTCGAGTGACAAACACAACTATTTTAAAGTTTTTTTTTTAATATATGGCACGTCAAAGGTTCTATTTCGAAATTCTAAATTTGAAAGATATTTGTAAAAGAATAACCATGTATTTTATTTACATTAATTATTAATGTAAATAAAAATGTAAATTAATAATGTAAACGCACAAAGACTTAGTGTGTAGGAAGTGCTTACTAACATAGGTCGTTATTTACTAACAAGTTTTGTAATATATTTCTATGTATTCTTAGTTTTAAGGTATATATCTATGGGCCGTAGAATAAGTTTATAACAACTGTAACTTTTCTCATGTTGCCTGAAATAAATGATTATTATTATTATTATTATTAATTATGTAATGTTATTGAATACCAAAATAAGTAATGCATAAGTATTTATAATGATTACTATTATCAACATTTTGAAAAATAAAATGTCACGTACGCTGTTTCTGAACACACCTTAAAAATAACGGGTATAAAATTTAACTTTTAACTTTCAACTTTAAATTTGCAGAACAGCAATAAGTAATTAGATTAATTATTAACTTACAATTTTCAGCATTATTTTAATTAACTAATAATAGGTGTTCTGTTCTGTTAATAAGTGTTGCATTATCTTCTAAGTAATATTTCTTATGTGTTCTCGCTGCTGAAGTGAAAAGTAATGTGTGCCACACGAGAGCAAAATTATTTGCATCTCGTGCATTTGAATCCCTCACCACGCTCGGGATTCTACATTAGAATCACTCGCTACGCTCGTGATTCAATCCTAGAATCCCTCGCTTGCTCAGGATTCAAAATCAGCACTCGCAGCAAACAACAGTTTTGCTCACTTGTTGCACAAATAACTATTATACACTTTTGCTGCCTGTTGCTTGGCGATGTCACCATTATTCCTACGCCGCAGGCAGGCAAAAACTTCAATGAGACTATTTGTAAAATAGTTTTATCATAACCCCAGACAAGTTATCTTATATGTATTTAATTGACTTAAGGCCCTTTGCCCGGTTACCTATCTTAATCCCGAATTTTAATATTCCGAATATCATAATCCAGAAAACGTTTGGCCATTTAATCATAATCCCGGTTTTCCAAATTTCGAAGTTTTATTTGCCATATAATCGCAACTCCGAATTTCATTTTCCTATTTATTCATTTGTACGACGTTTTATAATCCAGACGAACGAATTCCAGACACACGAAATCTAAATACACAAAATCCAGATGACCGTAATCCATATGCACGAAAGCCGAATTTTTAAAACACAAATTTTTAAAATGCAGTTTGTTGATATCCAGACAAACAATATCCAGATTTTTAAAAATGAATCCAATGGAAAAATTACAAGGTAGGTACTTAACCTTAACCTGACTGTAATGGGCAAGTAAAACAATAGCGAGTCGGTTCAGTTCTAACCTAACCTAACCTACTGAATCGAATTTTTCTAGCACTCGCCGGCCGCTGCCGCGGCACGCTCGCTTCGCTCGCTCGGCTCGTGCGGGGGTCGCAGTTCTAACCTAACCTAACCTGCTGAGTCGAATTTGACACTTAAACCTATCTGTGATAGGCAACTAATATTTCTAAATCACTTGCTGTAGGTACCTACCCAATAAATGAATCGTATAAATTTACTGAGTTTTACTATACCTGTATATAGTTTAGATGGAAAACGATTGTATGGGAACCAAATAAAAAGATTATGAAAATTTGGTAATAGTTTATTTGGCAAATGGTACGATGGGAAACAAAAAAAAATATTCTGAGAATCTGGTATAACTATATTTGGATTATGACACTATGGAAAACAAAAAAATACTATTTGAAAATTTGGTTTTAGTGCACCTGGAAATTGATTCATCTGGGAAATGAAAAACGGAATAATAGAAAGTTGTCATTCATTACATCTGTCTTTTAAAAGTTCTACCAACCGTTTTCGGGGTTTTAAGATTCGGGTAACAGAAATTCGATATTTCAATAGGTTACCCCTTTGCCCACTATCTGGGGCAGAGGGCGTCTACATTGAGTTTCCATCCGGTACGGTCTTGAGGTTTGCGTTTGACTTCGCTCCAGGTTTTTCCAATGGCTTTCGTTTTCGTCAGTCCGCCGCCATACCCGCTTTCTTTGGGATTCCAGTCTAGAGCTCAGTATGTGGTGCGATCGCACAGTTCGATTAATCGAACTACGAGATATTTTATCGGAGAGTGTGGCCGATCCAACTAAATTTACTGCGTTTGATCTGCTGATCGATCCGGACTTTGTCACAACGTTACCGAAGATGCTTGCTGGAATTTTTTCTGGCCATGAAATACTCAGAATTCTGCGGAGACATCGGTTGACGAAGACCTGGAGCATGTGCGAGATTATATGCAGTATTACTGTACGGGTGTGAGATGCATAGCCGTACATTTGTACAGTTGAAGCAGAATATTTGGAGCTTAACTCTCTGAATCAACTTCCGCGATTTCCATACGGGAAGCTGCGCAAAAGTTTCTAGTGCCTTGACTATCCGCGAACTGATGTCCTCTTCAGTTTCACCAGTCTCCATTTTTATATGATATAGGATACTATAGGACTTCACCTCGCCAATGGTAAGCTGAAGGCCAAGTCTCAGGAAAGACACAGTACAGTGTTATAATGGCAGCACTCAGCTTGATAGCCTCATCGGATACTTTTTCATGCCTCTCTTATAGGACTGCTGACGGCTTTATGAAGAAGGGAACTCGTGACTTAGTACCTGCAGAATCGTAGCCCAAATATTTGAACAAAATATGTGATTCACAGTGTCAAATCAGGTTTTTTCCTGTACCTAGTACGGACACAAAGAAACTTTCACCTTTTATAAAAATCGAAGGTTTAATTTCGCTGGCTATCACTCTCTCTTTCTCTCTCATTGGTTTGCCGTGCCGCGCCGCTCGCCGCTTATTTCGCGATCGAGAACTCGATTCTAAGTAGGGGTAGGTAGGGGAGGGGTGTGAATTGATCACGTTACCATAGCGACACAGCAGACTATAAATAACTTAGCTCATTGCGCATGATCAAGGACGCCCGAATACCTATCAAAAACCCAAAAATATAAATATGGTCTGGATATGGTTAGTATATTTTAAGATTTAGGATAGCTTACGATATATACTATTTTGGTTGTTATTCTAAAGATTCGTGTAAACAGCAAATTAAAGAATATAAGTCGTATTTCAAAAATGACATGTAATAATAAGTAATTATTATTATTTATACGCACACATAAACGCCATTTTTAAAAGATTACCTATTAGTAACCGAAATTACTAATATTCCCTCTAACCCCTCCCATTAGGTAAATTGCTTGTGTCTAACAGGAGGGGTTAGAGGGCATTGTGGTTTCACGTTAGTAATGGTCAAGATTCGAACCCGGCACCTCTCACCCGACTCAGCTTCCAATATTTTAACAAAACTTACACAAACATTTAACTTACATATTAGGATTTTAACAGTCATGTTTTAAACTAAATAACATATTTCAAATAAATATTATACAATATATTTATATCAATCAAAGAATCAACTTCATTCATTCAGTTTAGGCACATAAAGAGCACTTATTACTGTCAAAGTTTTACAATAATTATGTACCTACATTTGTCAAAAATATTGCTGGTTCGGTAGTTAAATCTTCTGAAAAGAGACCAGCAAGAAACTCGGGTAGATTATTGTTATTCTTCATTTACTTCTTAATATATTGTTCTGTTTATTTATAATAAGTGGGTGCAAGAACAAGAGATTATTATGACCATACATTTTTATCTCAAGACATTCGTCTACTTTATAATAACTTTTTTTCATTAAACATCTTTTCACTTCTATTTTAAACTTATTAAGTGGCAGGTCAGCCAAATCCTGAGGACCACAAACGAATTACTGACTTTATGCAGCTTCAGTTTTGGTATCGCAAGTTAATTTTTTTTCGCGTATTTAAGTTGTGACGTCCGATTTTTTTGGAAGAGGTTTAGGTTCTTCCGTACATATGATATATATATAGAATACATATATGAGAAATGAGAGATCCTTTCTTACTGAACTTCAATTTACAAAACAAAACAAGCTTTATGATAGATTACCAGAGTATTTTATTGATTCGCATATCTGCGTACCCATAATGCGCAGAAGCGAAGATAGGTACCTCCCTAACAAACAGTCGAAGGAAATTCTCTTACCGCGCTAGATGTCTACGCGCTGCGTGTGATATCTCCAAAAGATAAAAAATGGCTTCCGACGAAATCCGACCTTCGAATCGCAATGATTATCGTGTGATGGAAGAATTCGCACTATATCGAACACCGACTCTCGAAGAGTATGGGCGCTTCATTCCTGAACTAATGAAAGACTTTTTTCTGGACAAAATCGATTTCATAAAAGTATTTGGCATTGACCCATATGAATTTGAAGAACTCCATATGATGGTTAAGCGGAGAATCATCAAGTATCACACCAAGTTTGCTCACAATATTGGCAGCCGTGACAGATTAGCTATTTGCCTGAGGTATGTTTCTCATTTGATTTTCAAGTTGATAAATGATGACGAAAGAACAGTGTATGAATTTAAAGCGTCCTATTATAAAGGTTACTATGTCTTGATTTTTTACAGGCTGTGCGTATGTTATGTGTATTTATTTCGCGATGTAGATGTTGCGTCATACTTCAATTGCTGAGCGCGTAGATACTTTACCACTCCACAATTGCGTTATTAACGCGAAATATTTTTGCAAAATAGCTTGCGTAAAAATAGATTTACATTTTTTCCCTTTTAAAATATACTTAGATACGTGTAATACATTGATGTCTGATATGATGAAGATATCCATAAATATTATTCGGGTAAACCATAACCGTGTAAGATGGGTATTATACCTATCTTACTCGGTTTTCGATTCGGTCGGTATTTTCTTGCTGTTTTGTTACTCGATTACAACGCCAATTAAAATCCTATCTTTATAACTGTTACTTTGTTAAATAGAGGATACTTCTAGAGTAGTCCTATATCCAAGAATTACGGATCCGAAGCTGGGACCCTGCGGCAATCTAGGAAAACCCTCAAAACAACACAGGAATACGCTTGTTTCTTTGTGTTAGTAATTATAGTATATCAATATCTTCTATCATTTTCTATAAGGCGTCTTCTATTAAATGTATTAACAAGTCGAGGCGATTCAACTAAGCGTTCAGCTATAGGTAACGTTCACTAATAGTATCTTTTATTAAATAAACCGCTTCTTCTTTTCAGACATCTTGCAACTGGCAACACACCAGTTGAGTTAGGCACAAAATATGGAATGCCTGATTTTATGATTCCTATCATAATTCAACAAATGTGCAGGACGCTCACAAAGCACTTGGAACACAAGGTAATGCCAACTCCCACCAAAGAAACATGGCTGAAAAACGCTAAGGAGTTCCAAGAGAGATTTGATTTGCCCAACTGCATTGGTGCACTCGAAGGAAAGAAATTGGTTACAAATCAACAGAAAATGGTATTTCTGGCAGTTGTCGATGCTCGGGATAGATTTGTTGTAGTCGATGTGGGCAATTATCACGGAAACAATTACCGCAGTAACGTAATTGATAATTCAAAGTTGGGATATGACTTCTTAAAGAACACGTACCACGTTCCCGAAAATAGACCTTTGTCAAGGTATTCCGAACCGTTACCATTTGTCATCATAGGGGGGTCTTACTTCCCGAGAAAATCTTATCTTCTTACCAAATACAGTGCGGCGGAATGTAAGAAAGACGACACCAAACAGGTTTTTAATACCCGTGTTGGCAAAGCCAAGTGGTCAGTAAATAAAGCATTGGCCGGTTTAAAACGAAAATGGCGTGTCTTTCAAAAGCCTCTAACAGTAACTCCAGAACAACTGGATCACATGCTCAGGACGGTGTGCTGTTTACACAACCTGTTTCCAGCATCCCGTGAGCCTATCGAAACTCCCGCTTCGCAACGCTATGGCTTTCAAATAGCCCTTACTCCTGATAAAATGGAAGAACTTCAACGTTTACTCCCAAAAACGCCAATGAACGACAGGGAAAAATTTAAAGCCTATTTTTGTAGTCCAGAAGGACAAGTTTCATGGCAGTGGAAAGATATCATTGCTAAAGACACATACAACGATCAGTAATTATACTATTTTGTCGTTTAAAAATAAATGGTTGTGTGTAATCGTATACAAGTGAGTACATACAATTTAATATACCTGCCTAATATGTGAAAAATGTAATTAGTTATCAAGCTTTTTATCATTGGTAAATTGAAACTTGGCACCCAAAGAAGTTAAACTTCTAACATACTTTTAGTACCTACCTTTAAATACATTGAACACAGCATTCGTATTTTTCCCGCGGACTGTTGAACGGATAAGCTGGTGTTTATTACAATTATCTTGCCCAAACGGTACTGATCAATTTCTCCTAATGTGCCAAAAGACTAATTATCTCAGGGGTATACTAATATGTAGTTCTGCCATATATTATATAATGAAAAAGTTGTAATTTTTTTCAATTTTATAAGATATTTTTTAAGTTATAGACAATTGTTTCACAAAATTTATTCGAATATTGGGCCCATCTTGCTTTAGAAGCAAGCTAATGTAAGAGTGTAATGAGTGAGAACGCAATTATACGCAGTAAACATACAGGAAAGTAATAAGAAAGGGACTGTAATAGATTAGATATTTATTGATTAAGTACATACCTACTTTAAATATATAAAAATCTAAATAGATATTTTGAGACAATCCACCCAAACTAAGTATGGATAGGTATCGCTATATTTATGTAAACAGCTAGTCAGTTGTCAGCGGCATCACCCGCGTGGACTTCTGATCTCGTTCCCGCTGCTCCATAGAAACTTTTCGTAAAGTTCACTGAAGTCATCATCGATTTTCATTATTAATCTCACGGAAAATAAAGAACAAGTGGAAGTGTGAAGTAGGTGGGGTATGCATACCATTCTTATGCGTATTTTCGCAAAATACTTAAAATGTAATCGTTGTTATAGAAGATATCTTTTATCTAGAAAATAATCTCTCATGTAATTGTGAAATATATTAATCATTATATTGTTGGTTCTCGGTCAGTTACTTCGACCATAGTTATTTAAGTGTATAAGTGCAGTAACCCTGCACTACTAAGCTAATGATGATTATTATTCCTATGTACTAAATATTTTATATGGATGTCAACGTAGTGAAATGTACCATGCCACAAAATATACCCATACGTTAAAACTATAAGTTTTTGGTGCCCAAGACCTTCCCAAGATACATAGACAATAATAGACTTGTGATGACACCTACAGACATGTGATTCATATGAACACAATACACAAAAATACAGGTTGTTCCAAATCAACATACACACAAACGCACACACATGTGGGCACAAAATCCAATGATAATCCAAATGAAGAATTTAAAAAATATTGGTTTACTCGCGAAGTCTTAAATAAATAACCGAGTAAGTTTAATTGAAGCAAATTTAAAGTCTTCTCGCCGGACTCACTAAGTTATTATGAATCATTCCAAGTGTAGGTAGTAATGTACTTCAGTACTTCACAAGTACTTTTTGGTAGATGTTGTTGTACTATTTTAGAATTATAAATAAGCCCTGCTCAAGTCAGAACTAGTCGTCTCTGGAAGGTCATAATAGTACGTAAAAGATATTGCGATCCTACCGTTACTTCTTGCAGCAGTAAAACAATTGAATCGGATAACATAATATACGTCCATTTTGGAGACTGTTTCTACTAGTATTAACCCACGAAGTACAATACGTGGCTCATCAATACTGACGCCCCAAGAAGTTTGACCTTACTTTTGGCCTGAGCAGGCAATAATCTCTTAACTGTATTATGAATGTCATGTTTTATTATATATGTCGTTATTATATCTGTGTTAGGTGGTCATTGTTATAGTAGATTTTGTGTAGATGTTTCCGGATCAAAATTCAGTGTAATAGATGTTATAAAAAAAGAAAAAATGTAATCAATAAACGTTACAACCAATTTGTATTGTTTTATTAAGTCTTTCTGTTTATAATAAATCCTTATCCTCATCATCGTTTCAGCTTTAGTCCTAGTTGGTCTAGCACTATTCATCTATGTAGCACGGTTTCGGGGAATATGTGTGCGACCATTAGAACGCATGATTATCATTTCAAACGACGACGCGACGATATCATAGCGAAGTCTAGTCAGGGTATATGACTGAACATCTATAACCCACGATACGATATATATAGATGTAAGCTTTACCTGGTGGAAATCCATTGCAAGAAATTATATATTAGGGGAGGGCTGCTTTAATACCTCTTGGCTACGTCCACTGTTCGATAAAACATCCACCAGTGCATCCTCCTCTCAAAAAACAAAGCTCCATCTGGCAGGTAGTTTTCGTTTGTCATAAGTAGCACAAGCGACCCTCCTACATTCTATCCGCAAAGTCACGGACAGGAAGACTGTTCCAGGTACAGGAATCCCTTACGTGAATTTTACAGAAATAAATATTGAAGCGTATTTTACAAAATATATATTTGACATTTGTGACAGTTCATTCGTAGGCAGAAGCATTTATAGAATAGTGCACCGTAGAATGACGATATCGCTTACTGAAAATGCTAAACAGTGAGGAATGAACCAAGAATGAACTTTTTATATCTTTCACAATTTGACATTTTGACAGTTCAGTAAACAAATGTAAAAATTCTTAAAAATTGCTAAATTATATGTGATAATAACAAAAGTGAAAGATGAAATAAAAAGTATCATAAAACTGAAGTCACCATGTTTATATACGAGTATATGTCCGGGCTCGTAGAGTCCCTCGGCGGAGGAGGTACGTGCAGAGGTGTTCAGGTACAGGTAGAATAATGTTCCGTCCAGTCCATGCATATCTCCTATCACTTTTTGTTCCAGAATCGCGTCAGAACTCTGAGGATTTTGACCCATACGAACATCGAAGAGTGTCGCATTCAACCACGTAATACATGGGCATTTGGTTGTGTATTCGATTGAAGCTCACTGTCAGCTAGATTCTTACCTCATAAATAAATAGGCGCCCCTGGTTTTACACATCGTGTTTATTTCACGGTTATAGGTTTAGCCAAGTGTTGTGGAAGTTTTTTTGAGGTCAGCGTGGGGTGCGATGGCCTTGAACGAACTCAAATCTACCGATTGTAGATTATAACAAAACAATACGCGCGCTAGGGTGTCATTTCTCTCGCGACTTAGGTCCGAGATCAGTGCCGATAGGTATACAAATATTACATTTTGTCCCTTGAAAGTTACAAATTATTACGTTAATACCAATGTCAAGTAAGTTTATTAATTTGGTGGTGCTCAACAAGATCTAAGGCCGACTTTAATTATTCATCATCTTAGCATTAATCCCGGTCGCATATGAAGCTTCTTCATCTCGGGAGTCCAGGGACTACATTAGGACTTTGCTCTTTCACGCCGTACATTCATGAGCGTTCATGGTAGTGAGAACGTTACTACTCATGCCATCTCTAATACGCCGATCCAGCACTTCTTGGGTCTCCTCTCTGACTGTACATACATCTTATGAATAACTCGGTCTCGTGAATTATTTAAATGTTCTATTTTTATTTTAGTAGTTTCTTCATAAACATATATTCTCTGGCAGGTACAGTGAAACCATGATTCATTTATTGAAAGGGAGCATCGGGGCCGGAATACTGGCTATGCCAGAGGCGTGCAAGCGAGTAGGAATTGTCTTTGGATTCTTTGGCATTATATTGCTAGGTGCCTTTGCTACCTACTGTATACAGCTATTGGTTGGTACATACTTTTGGGTCCTTAAACGCTTGACTTGCCTTGACTACCTCATAGTATAAAGGCTGATGTTTTCTGTGCAGATAAAGAGATGTGAGTAAAGTGGTATAAGAACTTATGGAGTCATCAAAATCTTTAGACTCAAAATCAACTTAACCTGTAGCTCCGAGCTATCTACCTGTTAATTAATAAATGTATGACATACGGCCTAATCTTTCCTCTCGGGATGGGAGGGCTAGATGGCAGTTACCTAACTGAACAACGAGAACTATATCGAGAGCATCATCAAAACAGCTTCGCGTAAACTCGGAGTCCTGAACAGAGTGAGACGTTTTTTCACGCCGGAGCAGCGGTGTCTTCTTTATAAGACACAAATTCGCTCCTGCGTGGAATACTGCTCGCATCTCTGGGATGGCTCCGCAAAGTACCTACTTATTAGATGCTCTCGACAGGCTGCAGCGACGTGCGGTCCGCATTATTGGGAGTCCTAAGGTCACAGAGTCCCTCGAGCCTTTGCAGATGCGTAGAGATGTTGCGTCCTTGGCAGTATTTTACCGTCTCTACCATGGTGAATGTTCTGATGAGCTCTTCCAATTAATCCCACCCTCCCCTTTCCTACGCAGGACAACGCGTGCAGGGCTTAGGTGTCACTCGCATACGGTACAGAATATTCCATCGAGATCCAAGCGGTTCGGTGAGTCTTTTCTCTGCCGTACCATTAAGTCCTGGAATTCCTTGCCGGCGCACGTGTTTCCTTCTTCCTACAGTCCCGGGTCCTTTAAGCGGGGCGTGAAAAAGCATCTGATGAGGCCGTCAAGCTGAGCGCCACCATTGTAGCACTGAACGTGTTTGCAATGGTGACCCTCTTTCATGGGACTTTGCCTTCAGCTTAACATCAGGCGAGGTAAAGTCAAATTGACGTGCCATAGATAAAAAAAAAAAAAAAAATACCTCATAAAAGCTAAGATACGCGGAATAAATAGAATCAAGTCTCCTAAGAGAACGAATTAACAGAAACATAACCTTTACACTATGAAGAGAGTCTGGAGAATACGAGTTCTAATACTATAAGTCTTAATTAAATAATTAAAAGTATTTCATTACCATCACATTATCTCATAAGTGCTAATAATGAAACAATATTGTATGCAGATCTATTCGGAATACGAAATATGTAAAAGACAAAAACGAGGTTACGTACCTTATAACAAGGCTATGAAACTTGCTGTACTGGACGGACCGAAATCTACTCGCTTTTTGGCGGTACCTTTATACTATGGCGTAGACACAATGCTTATTTTATGGCAACTTGGCGTTTGTAGCATTTATTTCGTATTCGTCGGTGTCAATATGAAACAGGTAAGTACTGGGGGCAGAAGTTACTAAAATATAAGATAAATATTAATCTTTGGGGTTAACTTAGTAGCTCACTAAAGAACTCCGCGATGCTCAAGACGGTACGAAGTGTAGGACGAAAAGTTGGAAAGTGGGCCTATTCGACGTGCCTCTGATGCATTTTGGAGGTGCATCTGTGGCGTGGCGGTAGTGAACGTGACTGATACGTAGGAGGCGCGGGTTCCCCCACCCACTCAGTGCAAATATTTGTATTCATAAATATGGGCATTTGCATTGGTCTGGTCGTGCCTCGGATAAACACGATAACCCGCCGGTCCCATAAGAACATCTAGGGGTAGTTGGAGCCCTGAAAGGGCAACAATTGGTATAATTGCAGTACTTCGATATCGCCTATGTCTATAGGTAGTGGAGACCAGCTGATAGTTGCTTCACGGAAAATACCGTTGTTCAGCCACGACACAATCAACTTAACAGCTTCGGTTTCAACCGGTATTTACGCAAGGATAATGATGCTGTTTATTAAATTAAAGCATTTAAGATTCGTCAATCTGACCCTTCCTCTACAGATTACCCTATGACGTATGTTGCACCCTTCAATCCATATAAAATGACCATAATTTAATAGATTTCAAGTTAATGAATGGAAATATTCTGGGTTAATTAAGAGTTATGATTACTACTTCGCTGCCTTGGCGTGTGACTATATATTATGACTGTTTAGGAGAAACACTATGTTACTGCCAATACTAAAAAAAAATTGCATCTTTATAATATCACTAGCTGTTACCCGCGGCTCCGCCTGCGTGAACTTCTGATCCCGTTTTCGCTGATCCATAAAAACCTTCCCTCAGAGCTCAAGGAACAAATAAAAAAGAATTACTCGACTTGGTTCAGTTGTCTTCGTGTTTTCCGTTTACACACATTACATACAACATATTGCGCCATTCCTTTTTATTTATATAGATTACTTATATAGTATAGATAATATAATGTATTTACAGAAAACAGTAGGTTTCATTCCAGAACGCATATGATAAGCTTTGTTTAGTCTGGATCTAGATGGCGCTGTGTAATATACCAAAGAAAAAATATTATGTTGCAGGTATTTGATTACCACGGTTTGGCTCTGTCAGTGCGATGGATAATAGTCTGTAGTTTACCGCTGCAGATTCTGTTGAATTTGGTGAAAAAATTGAAATTATTGACACCATTGTCATCTTTCTCTAATATGGTGACCTTCATTGGAATGACTCTCGTCTTCTTTTATTTGATAGAAGACGATGTACAACTAGACAGTGAGAAATATAAGGTGAAGAGTATAAGTGGTATCCCTCAGTTTATCGGCACAACGTTATTCGCTATGGAAGCGGTGGGAGTGGTATGTGAACCAGTATTTATATTTAATACTGACTAACCCGTCCTGGTATTGTGTCAATTTTGTTAGACTGGCCAGTACTAGGTATCCCCTGTTTCTCTAACGCTCCGTATTACTATCATAAGTTAGGGTCGACTTTCAGTGCTACTACAAATCAATAAATATGAAACGTTCTGCAGTTATACATCGGGGCTTATATCTTGGACCTAAAATGTACTTTATTTTTACAAGTATTACTTTATACAAGTATTACGCATTTTGTGTGACTTTTGACGATAGCTGGATTAGTAGTAGTAAGTAGACTACGGCAGTGTACGAGCTCAAACCGCGCGGGCCAGGCCATTGTCTTGGACACGTCTTGGACCCCGAGGTATACCACTGATAGGCTATGCATTATTTGTTGGTATTGCAGAGGACGTAATTTCCATATTCATAACATTCTTATTTATACCTACAAACAATTATATCTTACTACTTTATAAAAGCGAACGGTATCTTAGAATGTGTTAAGCAATTACAGATGGTGACTGTACCTTAAACTGTATGGACTATGTTCCCGCAGGTCTTGGCATTGGAATATAATATTGACGACCCACGTAGATTTGTTGGAATTTGTGGACTACTCTCCCGTGGGATGGCTATTATCCTGGGACTTTTTATGGCACTAGGTATAACTGGTTATCTTAAATATGGAAACGCCACAAAAGATTCTATTACTCTGAATCTGCCACCTGGTGAAAAGTAGGTATAACTTCACTTTTCTTTCCCTTGTTATCCGTAGTGCATTTGCTTAAACCATCTGTAGTACCACGGTTATTTTTCTCCTAACTCTGGTACTTCGGCCTGGCTGTCAGTAGCACCATGCTTATTTCACGTATCTCTAGAACTACCTATGGTACTACGGTTACTTTCACTTTATCTAAAGCACTAGTAGTATCACGGTTATTACGAGTATCTCTTATCCCTGTTAAACCCTAATACGGGGTCAGCCCAGCCAATTTCTTTTACTCCTCCTTGCGATGATACTATTTAGCCGTCTGACTTTCTAAACATAACAAGTAAGCCTGTACAGGTAACTCACCCGTTAATTAACAGGCTCTCTAGACAAGTGGCAATTTGTTTTTGTACATTTATATTCTAGATAGAATTATTATATCATCATTATATTGTCTCGTAAATACTTTCAGAAAGAAGTTCTTAAAGTTTCGAGTACCTAAGTGTCATTAGATAGAGATTTTTGCTTTATATAGAACACGTCAATATGACGTCACCACACCTGAAGGAAAGCTAAAAGTAAAGTCTAAGGAAAGGGGTCACCATTACAGACACCAATAATAACAATGTTATAATGTGTCCTCAACTTGACGGCCTCATCAGATATTTTTTCACGCCCCGCTTAAAAGACTCGAGGTTGGCGATGGTGAATGAATTGAGCCTCACTAAAACCCTACGTGATCCTGCCCACTTTATGAGGAGGAAAAGGAACAAGTATATCCTGCCTACCTCAAATAGATTTATCCGTGGTACAAGTGGTATACCGAGATTGATGATAACAAATGATTTGAGCACCATTATCTATATTCACAGGAAGGCGCAGGCGGCGAAAATATCATTTGCCCTTGCGCTGTTTTTTTCATTTCCTCTGCAGAACTTTGTTGCGTACGAACTTTTGTGGAGAAAACTACTTAAAAAGTATCCAGATAAAATGAATAAGTCCTGGGATTATTTTCTACGTGTCTTATTGGTACTTGTGCCATGTAAGCGACTCTCACGTTTTGCTTTACTATTTATAGTTATGATCCTTCACAGTCGAGTTGCAAACTTATCAATAGAATCAGTTAGGCTGCGAGGTTTATAATTTAGTACTGGTAATGTAGTACCAGTTACATTCTAAGCTTGCGTTTTGGGACCCGGAATCTGCTCTCTTTCATAATTTGTTTATTACTGGTTTGATCGAACCTCGGAGAGCAGCAATCAGCAATGAAACCCTAAAAAGACCGATAACTGATCTAACTTGAGTTTTTGAGTATCATATGGAGACCAGTTGACAGTCATGGAAAATACTGAAGTTTAGCCGCGACGTATTTCGACTGGAAAAAGTGGGACCCCGAAATCCGAGATGCCAGCTTCGAATGCAACTGGGAATAACGCAAGGATGATGGTGATTATATTAAATCGGGAGCGACTAGAGAAAAGCATCCACCAGAGCCTTGATCGTTATTCATCCGGTGCTCCGACCAGCAGTGATGTTACGTAGGACCCTGTACTCTTGACAAACCTGTAGTACCTACATAATGTACGTGCATTTATCAATAATGATTTATTTTTACAGTTTCCGCAGCCGTCGCCATACCGGAACTTGGTCCATTTATTTCCCTGATCGGTGCCTTGTGCTTGTCGCTTCTGGCCATTATATTCCCAGGAGTAATTGATTTCTGCTTATGCTACCCGGAACAATATGGAAAAATGCATTATAAATATTACCGTGATATATTAATTATTGTTCTTGGTGCCGTATGTTTATTCTCTGGTGTCTATGTTAGTATAATGGAAATGGTCGCTAAATTTTAAAACATTTAGATCTTTTGGTTCCTTCGTGGTGTATTGATAATGATGACGGTGTGTGAAAGATAAATTTTATGAATACATATAAATATAGTTAGCACTTGCCATTGTAATTAAATAAAAGATATTATGAAGGAACCATTGATTATAATGCTGTTATATATAAGTGTAATTCTAGTCAAGAAGTCAAGTAGGAAATCGATTAGTTATATCGTTAGAAATACAACTGTGGAATAAATTGTGAAGCTTATTCTTCTTTATTTTATTATATTGCTATATGTCAGTGAACATTCTCCAAAAAAATAAGAGCATGAATACAAAATAATATGCAGAATAAAATTTCAAATTGATGCGAAATAGACTTCCCGTAATAAAAGAGTATGTGGATGCATTTTATAGAAATAGAACTGATTATCAGTACTGTAATCTGTATAAACAGTATACATATCCGCACCTGTAAATCTTCAGAGGGGTGAGCAGAGGTGCATTAACACTCACATTTTACATATTTATACGATGATGAAACATTACACAAATAAACATGGATAGGGATAAAATGGTCAACTAAATTCTGTAGTTATTTTCTTTCAAACGAAACTTTGGACTTGTTCATTGCAATAACAGAATCATCAAATATCTGATAATAGGCTTATTTCAAATTTAGTAAAAGAAATTATTTAAAATATTCCTTTGAACATTTTATCCCTATCCACCTCTAAATTCCTATTCACCCTGACATACCTAAATTCAATTATCATAATGAAATAATACTGTTTTATATTATAAAAAGCAATAGATCAAAACTGTTTAGTCACACTTATAACAGCGATACTAGGTTAGCCGTAAATCGAAGCAGCACCGCTTAGAATAAATTTCATGACTTTCTGATCACACCATATAATGGTGGAATGGTGATCTTATTATATAAAATTATCATGTCACAAAACAGCTTGCCCAATTAAGTCTGCGAATAAGTTTTAAACTTCGAGTACCTATTTTATTAAACCCAATGTTTATGATGGACAACGCGCGGGTAAATCACTGGTCACAGCCAGTAGATATCATTGATTAATATACACATAGTACCTTTAATATCTCTATACATCGGCGTCAATCGATTCTAAATTTATTTTAGTTATTATTCGAAATCTGCGGCGATATTTTACGTCGTAGATTTAGAATAATGTTCTCTTTGCGTCTACCAGGCGACTACGGTTCAATCCATAGATTAATATACATACTTTCTATCCAATTCTCAGGTCCAGTCCTGATCGTTGAGTGATAATGAGTCCTTAGTCTATGCTTCTGATATATAGCATCCGGTAGCATCCATTGAAGCAACCCTAAATAGTCTGTGCGCTTCTGCAAAGACCTGCATTTGACGATATTTGAACGGCATTTGAACAACTGAGATTAATACTTAACACATAGTTAAACATGACTTAAACTTCTTCTTCTTTCTTCTTAGAATGGCTTCTTTGGCAAGCAGATTCGCCGCATGACTTAAACTTACTAACTAACTATGAGCCGAGTCAGTCAGTCGAATATAAGGAACTTACTTCTATGTTAGAAGTATATAAGTTCCTTGGTCGAAAACAGTCAAATACGTGTCAAATATGGTTAAACCATAGGCAAAGATTCTCATTCAACGTGTCAAATAGTATAAGTGTACACAAAGAGAATACAATACTCACAAATACTCAGCCCATCTGCCATTTTTAGATGTCAATTTACAGAAATTTCAGTATTTCTACATAGTATATAACACTAAGAAAACCAGTAAACGGGGCTTAGGATTTAATCAAAATGAAAGGAGACGCTAAGTAAGGAATTTATTTGCTTACTTTTAAGTTATCGGATGAGAACTTACTACTTTACTAGATCAGTCCACAATATAAGACAATGTAAAGACCAAAAAATTGTATATTTTTGCACGCTGTTCAAGTTTTCGTATTAGATCTTGTCCTAATATGTTATATGAACAGCTAATGCCAGGCTCATACCATCGTTTTATAAGTATTGAGTATCAGTATTCCACAGTTGGTAAAAACATTTGCGTAGTATATACCTTGGACTGTGGATCATTTGGTAGCTAATAGGGTAAAAGCCGGATAGTTGCGCCACTTTTCAACAAAGCTATATAGTAAAGAAATATGTGCTAAATAAGAATATTGCAAGGTGTATATCAAATTATAGGTCTTTGAGCTACTATAGAAGCCTATTATAAAGAACATAGTTATTATAGGTTTTGAGTAAAACCTGTTTTATTTGACCTCTCAAAGAGAGGATAGTTGCCCACTCTAGCGGATAGTTGCCTAACGTAAATAATACTTCAGAGGATACTTGCCTCATGCGGGGATAGACGCCTCACAATGACTTTTGATGAAAAACAAATTCATATCGATTTACTCAACTAGTCTTTATTATTTATTGCAATATTTTATGAAGTTCTAATTAACGTTATACAAAATATAACAAGAATACCTCGTATCCCGTGGTATCCCGTACATTCGCGATATTTACCTAGTTGATTTTTTTTTATCCAACTCTTGGAATGCAAGACCTAAACTTTCCTCTGTCTAGCTTATGTGACGCGGCACCAAGCCGGCTTTACGCTGATACTTACGAGGCATTTTGTTTACCTAAAAAGTCAATTAATTATTAATTTTATTTTATTAACGGGTAGAATGAACTCTGGGGTTACGCACGTCCATAGGCCACGGCAACCACTTTCCATTAAAAATAATGAATAATCTGAAAAAAGTACTGACACGGGTGGGCCACACGTCCTAAATACTTATTGTATTCTAGCTAAGTTGAACAGCCACAATGAATAAAAAGACACAAATAGAAAATATTTTTAATGTAATTTAATTTAATTAATATTTGTTCATGAAAGAATTTATAGTTGCGAATAGTTGCCCCCAGAGCAACTATCCGCACAAGTTTCTAGGGCAACTATCCTTTTTGATACGGATACTTGCCCTTTTCATTTGCGAAATAAATAATAATTATGTTACAAAAATATGTAATAAACTTTGCAATGTAAAGCCTAATGCACGCAAAGAAATAAAAGGTGGATTGAAACCACAATTAGTAATAAAAATATTCAACAGAAATAACTTACCAATATAAGTTCAACACCTATCGAAGGTTCACCGCGGAAGATTTTCGCTTGCACGAGTGAAATGCTTGCGTCTATTGTGACGGTTAACGTGGCCCTGAGGTCTACGGGAGGTGTACTTACAACTATAGTAAAACGCTAATGCCACTTACATCCGTAACATAGTGTATTCGAAACCGTGGCAAGTATCCCGCTGGCGCAACTATCCGGCTTTTACCCTATATAGGCTTAAAAATCTTTTTCGTTGATTAGAAGTTTCTTCAAATATTTGTCAAAACTTGTATTATACGTTTTGGATTATATAGAGAGAGAGAAGAGTAGATGGTGAGGCAACGTTGTCCCATCAAATAGAATTAATACATCAGAGTAGGTAATAGGACCCGACCATGGGAGAACATGTCACTACTAGGTTAATTTATGAGTCATCTAGAACGAATAATACGATATAGGGCCTTTGTCCTCCTTAAAATCTTCATAAAAATTTAAGTTTCATCAAAAAACTATACAAATGGTCTTTGGTAATGCAACAGTTACGAGTGTCCCTGGCCACACGTAGCCGCATCCTGCGTCACAGCAGGGCTGCCGTCCAATCGGGAGCCCATGTATGCTAGTAAGTACCAATTTCCTTTGCTAGTGGATTGAAAAAAGAATGATATTATTATCTTCACCAACACATAACATTTTGTTTATTTTTCCTGCATCGTTGATAGCACAACATGTCTGCTGGGTGGGAATACAAATTACGGCAATGAGAGACGGAAACAGTTAATGAGTCTACCACTATACCTATCGGCACGAATCTTGGACCTAAATCATGACAGAAACGAGTCTGTGACGCGACCCAATTGTTTTGATTAATCTATGATAGGTAGATTTGAACCCGTCCATCATCTTAGCATTCCGTGTATTGCGCTTATAAAGCGTATTTTGTCTACAACACGTAGGTACCTATACCTATACCTCGATCCACTGCTTGACGAAGGCTACTAGTAATTTTGGTGACTGTTCGGTCATACACCGGTGTTTCATACACCGAACAGTCACCAAAATTACTAGTATTTACGCTAACCCCTCCAGCTAAACAAACTGCCAAATAGCTAGTATTAAGAGTAGGTTATTTTTGTTATTATAATGGCAAGATTTCGACGAATGTTTGTTATTATAATGGCAAGACTCTCGGCTCCTTAATCCTACCTAAACTACCAATGCAAATATTCTTATACCTAATAATATGGTTGTAGTGTAGTATTTCCAAAATCTAATTCCTATCCATATTTCAGGTAAAAGGAAACGAGGTTTGCGGCCGCATTCGTCTCCAGTTCGGTAAGTACCTGAGCAGTACTGTCACCTTTTGTGAATTTAACCTTAATTTATGATGATGATTCAAAATTTGCTAACTGTACAAACTTTCGGAGTTTGAGCTCAAAAGATTGGTACGTCGCGTCGTCAGTTCTCTTTAATACTCATAATTATTCAGTCAGTAGATATAGCAGTAGTACACCTATTGATTGACTGATACTGACAGAAAGAGATTGGTTTGCATATTGAAGATTTCGGTGGAAGAAGAAGGCATAAGATTTTACTCAATAGACCCATCGTTTCTAATATATTATAAATTTATAGCAGACGTGAACTGAAGAGTCAAATGCTCTCCTCCCCTACTACTTTATTGCCGTCGTCGCCGTCTCAAGTATTTCCACAATCACCATCACCAACAGAAGTGTTTACGCCGCCACTGTCGCCGAAGCGCAGCATCGAACCTGAATTCCGTCCGCCATTCAGTACTAGCCCATCCCTGCCAACTTCTATGTATGTACATTTCCTTCAGGTTGTATCTAATATTCGGTTTTAAGTAATTATATAACTGTTAAGCAATAGGCGCGGGCTAGATCCCCGCTTAATGTAAATACTTGTATGCATGAATATAGGTATTTGGATTGATGTGGTTGTGCCTCGAAGAGTACGTTAAGCCGTCGGTTCCGGTTGTCATGCCGTTTGCATCTATGGCAGTTGTTACAGGTAGTTGGGCCCTAAAAAGTTCAATAACTGGTCTAACTGCAGTACTTCGATATCGTCTATACCTATATATTGCGGAGGCCAGATGACAGTTACATCACCGCAAAAATTTAAGTCACGACTCAGTCAAACTGGAAACGAGCGGACCGGGACTAACGCACAAATGATGATGAAAATGAAAGAAATACAAAAAGAAGACAATAGCCCATTTGGCACGTGAATGGGACATCCTTATATTCAGATCACTTTTAACGATGATCCTGATAGTATACAAAGCCTAAGCCCCCGCGGTTAGCTTTGCATTTTATAAACAATTTATTTTGACGTTGGATGGAAATGATTGTCGTCTGATCCCCAAACTCAGAGAAGTAGAGCTTGCACCAAAGCTTCCTCCGTTATTCGACAAGTACAACAGCTAGCTGTTGATAGCTTCATGTAATAAAATATAATAAATAAAATGTAACATTATAGCATGACCTGCATTTTTTACTAGACTTAATTTTGTACTAGACCGCAGGTAATTACACAACTTTGTGAACTAAACGGACGCAAAGTGTGTCCGGAAATTATACTCATCGACTTGTTTAAGCCTAGCGAATGCATTCGTGTCAATAAATAAATGAGTGCACGGCAAAAGTACTTAAATGTTAAAGGAATAAATATGTAAAACTATGTGTATTCTTCATTTCACAGTGTAGATGGCACACTTAATGCTAACACGGCGCACTTCTCATCTCGGCCTCCACCAGTGCCACTGATGCTCGTCCCGGTGTCCATGTCCCCAACTATTGCCACGACGTGTGACTGTACTACTATTATTAATCAAGTACCTAATAATTTTCTTTTTATACGAGACTGATATCTAATTGGTAACGGGTACTCTACATTAGCACAGTACAAGTTTAAGCAGCTAGATCAGCCACCACATTGTGAAATCTCCATGGCTGGGAAAGAATGATATATCATCGTGCATTGGCCCCACTGTCACTCTCACTGGGTGCTATACCAACATTATTTTGTGACATTCGTTATGAGTTGTTCGAACGAACTTCACGAACCCTCTAATCAAAAAGTAGTTCAGAAAATTGCCAAAGTTTCTGGAGTTGCGATGGCAGTCGCGCCACGCTAAACAGGGTTCTATCGTTTCGCAGTAATACTGAAAGTTGACGTTAACCTATTTTGAGAAATATTTGATTGAGTATAATAATTATCTTATATTATATGATATTATGGTGTCAGAGTTTTTAAAATCAGAAAAAAATGCTGAGCCTTTTTTATTACAATATAAACGACGATCTCAGCGATGATCCCGGTTGAATCCAACCCTTAAGCCCAGGATTCAAACTTCTTTTTTAAGATTGACTAATGAACTTTCATTTAAGTGACTGCCATTTGATCTCTCTGGAAAACGGTGACAGAGCCTCGTCCGCCAATACGTACAATTCGTACTGGCTTGCAGGTGAGATTGGCTTGGCCACTAGGGTGTTTGAGTGGCCCCATATATTTTATGCGTTCATTTCTATAGAAGAAGCCGCTTGAGAAGAATGTAAAAATGGTGCGCACTTTACTGAATGGCCTAATAAATGTGCTGCCAGTGTTGACCTCATCAACGCCGCGTCCCACGGCTGCTGTACACAACACTATTCCAGTCTCCGGTTATAAACACTCGAGGTAGTATTACTTTTCTAAGTAGAAGTGCTAGAGTTAGAAAAAGCTAAAATAAAATATACAAAATGTTTGGTTTACCGCACAAAATAACATGAATTTGCATCCAGTCTCCTCCATATTATTACGGTAAGCAAACACGAAACCGTACATTGTAATTTTACCCGACTATGCCTCTAAGGTTTATATTTTAAGCGTGTATGTGTATATTATTACCTTTAATGGTCTAACGGCTGAATAGATTTCGATAAATTTCTTGTACTTTTGGTTTATAAGATAATCAATCTCATCATAAACCCATTTGATTCCCCGCCAGGTTATCTTCAGAATCATCACTGGGTGGCTACGGAGGTTACAAATGCCACGTCGCAACACAGGCGCACACAAACGAGTGAGTTCACTTTCCCGTTGTTAAATAACATCTCTCGGGTTAAAAGCTAGTGATTTGCCCGTTGATGCCTTTTATTATGTTAGTTAACTAAGTTTATTATAGACCTCCCCGCTCTTTCGTACCCAAACCGTAATTTAGTTACGGCCGGTTTATAACAAAAGCTTGATTCCCAGGAATCTACTGAATGAACGCACCGTCAGTTCGTGCGGTAGTTTGGTTGGCAGCGCGGACGAATGGTTGGGCGGCGTGCGTGCACTACGTGATTCACACGTGCGGCTTGTGTTAAGGCAGCTTAGACACATCGAACGACTCAACCGTGCGCTTGATCGCGTCCGCTACCCCCCTCTGAGCAAAACTCCTTGTGCTAACACTGCAACCGCCAAAGATAACACCTACCGATAGCACTTCATACTCTTTACCATCAATATTATTAACTACATATTTGTTGAACCAATTTTATAAAATAAATGTTTTTGATAATATCGTATACATTTTTATTTCTCAACTGATCCATGGTGTGACAATAAGGACACCCTCCTGTCCCATCTATGTGTCAAAAACGATTATATACTACATTTGCTATTTCAACAAACCAAAAAGTCAAGTCAAGTCATTTGCTATTTCAAGTTAGTTATAAAAAATATTTAAACTCAATCAACGATTTATGAACTTGTAAAATAGTTGTTATATATATTAAATTAAACAAACGTATTTGAATTCGATATATTCATTCATCGTAATACATTCCTTTTGCCTTAAGTTTTTCTTTTATCTCTTTAATATCTTTATCAGTGATCGATGTTTTTTCCTTTGTACTTCGCAATTTCATCTTGTACCTTAGGATCTTGCGACATCTTTGAATAGTCTGGCTTTTCATCTTCAATTTTTATTACTTCCGTTCTGCCGATGGCATTTTGTATATGTATAAGGAACTCAATGGTATAGGTGATATCTATATTCGTAGCCAGTATAT
The DNA here is from genome assembly GCA_963691645.1 of Pelosia muscerda. Classification (NCBI taxonomy): domain Eukaryota; kingdom Metazoa; phylum Arthropoda; class Insecta; order Lepidoptera; family Erebidae; genus Pelosia; species Pelosia muscerda. The sequence continues at coordinate 20,672,483 of OY829098.1, read as the reverse complement.
GTTGATAGGACATGATGTGTTCAGTAACGCGGTGTTTACGTTCAACTGTAGCAAATAGTGTTATCATCTGCGTCTGCCAAAAATCGAGTTTACAAAATATATGTCCTATACGAAGTCTATCATCATTTGAATATTTGAGCACTATAGGCTCAAGGTCTTCCATTCTGTTCTGTATACTGTATATAATAAATTTCATAAGATAGAGGACCTGAAGCTTAGGTGTATTTTTCCTGGTATAGTTAAATCGCCCTGTTGTTATGTTATAAGCCGAGTAATGTACCCGTGGTGATGACAGTGATGGCTGGGTAGCTATGGCTAGAAACTGTTTATCTGATGCAGCCATACGCTCTATTAGTTTATCTTCGAGAAGTTTATCCGGTCCCACGAACTCTTTGTCACGTAATGATATAAAAGTCTCTCCAATAACCGTAAGCTCATGAAGCCCTGCAAGTTGCAAATTTTAAAAATATTAGGTCTTTACCTATGAAATTGCCGTTATGTATGAAAAAAATAAACGAGAGTTTTTCATATATTTTTTATTTGTATTCATCGAAGTAATCCCCCATGCAATCAAAGCATCTTTGCCAAGTTTTGTTCTGCCTCTCGGGTATTTAATTTCTTTCCCGCCCAGTAGTTATCCAAGCTCTGGAAAATAGTATTAGTCTGTAGGCGTAAGGTCTGGTGAGTGGTGAGTATAGCGGATATTAGAGAACTTTCAAATCCAGTTCTTGCAACTTGGAGACCGTCTGCTGTGCAGTATGACGTCGCGCATTGGCGTGCAGGAGCAGTGGAGACGAGTGATGTACCTACCAATGCTGGTTGGAGATGTGCCAGCTTCTCCATCATTGTGTTCAGTTCTTCACAGTACACATCTGCAATAATGCTCATCCCGTTTGGAAAGAAGCTGTGATGAATAACACCGGCGGCGCTAGACCACCAAACAATGACTACCTATCACTTTTCTAGGGGTAAGTTCGTTCAGGGCATTGTTAAGGTTCTGAATCAGGATCCAACCAACTTGCTGAGCGCTTTGGGTTATCAAACAGAATCCATTTTTTGATCACAAGTAACAATGCGTTTCAAAATTTCTTCATTTGAGTATCTATTGAACCTTACATTACTAGTATATATCTTCCTGCCCTCGTCCCAATTATTTGGGGTCGGCGCAACATGTCATTCTCTTAGATTACTAATATGATTGAATAATGAAATGTATGTCTCAACGCGTACTCCGCACTGGTCTGGTGATCATTGAGTTCATGGGGCACCCATTTTTCAAGCTTTTTACCTTGACAATTTGACGCAAATGCCGCCTAAGTGGTATAAAAACAAACAATATTGATTTGACGCTAACGTCAAAAGCTGCTGCTCTTTCAGATTGTGTATTATATTACATATATTATAGGCTTCCACAATTGCCATTGTCGACCTAAGTCTTCAGACGACCGCGAGGTTTATTTTTCAGGTCGAAATTCCAGAAAGGAAGTGAGCAAACCAATAAAAGGCCGTGCGTTGGTTTGTAGTGTTAGCTCCGTAGACGTCGATGATGTTGCGTGCCGCTTGTGCCGCGTTTCTGTCACGACGATACTCATATTCCATAATTACTCGAACTTTTAACGTATCCATGATGACGAAAAAGATTGAAATGCGATAAAAACGTAACACTAATCAGTAAACAAAACTTTTGGTGAATGAATTTCATGTTTTTAAAATAAAATGAATTTGAAATTAAAATTCTTCTACCTGTTAAAGTTAAGGTTTCTATCAAATTTAACAGTAACAGTAACATTGAATCTAATGTTTGGCTAATTGTGTTGTGCCGGTGTATTATAGTAGCTCTGTTATAGTTATCTTTTTGCCTCAGAAGCAGTTCACCAGATTCGCAATTTACCAGATTCGTAATTTACCAGATTCTCGATTCACCAAATTCGCAACTGACCAGATTTTGTACTATCAAACAGAAATTGCATAGCGGTGTGTAAACCATATTTGTTAAAATGCATATTAATATTAAAAAAAAAGAAGAAGAAGTGCAGGATATAAACATTTTCAAAAATGCATTACATTATAAAGACAACAAAAGAAATAAATAAATTCTAGCAAAAAAAAAAAGGCTGGCCTGGCTGGCCTGGCTTCTTTAAAGTGTTAAATAGCCTTATATTATATAATTATTGTTCATGAATTATTTGTTAGATTTTTTTTTTATACAACTTAGGTCGCAGACAAGCACGCGGCCCACCTGATGGTAAGTGGTTACCGTGGCCTATGGGCGAGTGTAACACCAGAGGAATAACACTCGTGCCACAACCCCTGTAAGAACAGAGACATTCTGTGTTGTCAACGCAAAAGATGTAGGATAAGCCTTTGGTTTTTCCACTGACAACACAAAACCTCTCTAGTGAGCTCTCGTGTCCTACCTCCTCTAATTTTTTTTTTCTAACTATTTTTTTTAAATGGCTTAGTTGTAAATACAGTACCTACTATAAGCATAATGATTGTTGTTATTGGTTGTACTTCTGGTGAATTGAGAATCTGGTGAATCGAGAATCTGGTAAATTGCGAATCTGGTAAATTGCGAATCTGGTGAACTGCTTCTGAGCGATCTTTTTGATAGAATCTGACGTTTGAGCGTGGCCGGTTACAATGTTAGCGTCAAGTTATGACGTGATTTTAACAATTGTCAAATAGTGCAACCTGTTTTATACCTGGCCGGTACTTTAACTGCACTGTTAATGTTGAAGTATGCCTAACTTGGGTTGCACGATCGATAACTTGACGCTAACTGTCACCGCCACGCTCAAACATCAAATTCTATCAAAAAGATAACTATAACAGGAGCTACTAAATATACTGGTGCAACACATTTAGCCAAACCATTAGAATCAATGTTACTGTTACTACTAAATTTGATGGAAACCTTAACTTTATGAGGTAGTTGGAGCAAAATAGGCCTTTACTCTAACAAAAATTATTTTGATTTCAAAATGGCCGGTACTGCAGAACGGCAATTACATAGGTAAACACCTATTAGAAAGTGAGAAGAAGTTATTTATTACCGTTTATTAAAGTAATATTTTCAAAACAATTCATTTATTAATACGAAGGAAAACAGTAATGAATATGAATGTCAGCTAAAGGTACTATGAATAATAGAAGAGTATAATTATTAAAAGTTGGTGGGTTGAACATTGCATTTTTTCACCCTTTCACGTTTTGTTTCCCTTGTCTTCTTTGTTTCTGAGCTGCTACACGTTGCTTTTGCCTCTGAAAGTCTTTCCTGGCTTGGTCAATTTTGATTGAAACCCAGTATAGGTACACGAAGTCCAAATGCAATTTCACTATCTTAAAGTGTAAAATTAAATGATAAGACAAATTCCACCAGTATGGAGCTTTATCTAATGACATTTTATAGGCAATATGCATATTCCGATGATTTTTTTGATTCATTCGATACGTGTAGGCCATACGAAAGTTACTGTCGGTGGTACTGTAGGCAGTAGATGATTGGAGTTCTCTTAGCGAGTACCGCGCCATGTAAAGGAGCTGTACCATATTGTCAATAGTTCTACGTCGTACTCTGACCGTTTTCGCTTGATAATAGGCTGTCACACCTTCGTGAAAATAAAAGTAAGGAGCACGTCGGGTCTCGACCACTTTGAATTTATTTTCATCCTTCAGCAAATCTTCATCCACCTTCCTTCTTAATCTGTCAACATCTATATTTTCTATATTAACATTATGAACAACATCTGTCGGTATATTATCGAACTGTAAATTGTTATCCAATTGAGATTGTATTGAGATTTCAGGTGGGCTACTTCTTTTGCTGCTAATTGTTATTGATAGACCTACGAGTCAAAAATAGTTATAAAATCGATTATTTTCACTGCTAACAATAAATAGACATCTTTTTGTTGTGTGACAGCAAAAAGAAACAAGTAGCACCATACTTTCGGCAATTGCAATTTTTATGTACGCACACCATATTTAGCGGAACATAAAAAAAGGTTTGATATCAGTATCATATAAGGTAGCTGGCTGGTTTAGGTATGCGTATGTGTCATTTAAATTAAAAGGATATGATTTTAAAATAAGGATAAAGATTAAATTTAAAATTTAAAAAACCCCCCGACACATAATAACTTCAAAAAGTAAAAAATAAATAATTCTTGCGTTGTCGTGTTGCGTTATTCAGACGACTCTTCGTGACCGCGTGAACGTTCCCCCTGTAGGAGAAAGATCGCGGCTTCGAATCCCGTCGAAGCATTCATTTTGCCTATTCAATTTTGATTATCTAATGTAATTTTGATTAGAAAGTTAGTATGACTTTGCTTCGCCTAATGGTAAACTGGAGGAAACGACTCATGAAATAGCCGCTATTAAAAGAAATAATTTCCTCATTATTCAAGAAACCTCACATAGCAATTGCGAAATCAAAGGCCCTCGCACGGATGTGTGGGGACCAGGGATCGATGAGGCGGTATAGCGCATGTGCCGCGAGTGCTTGGTCTGCGCCGCGCACGCGGGCGCGCCCCCGCGACTGGCGCCGCGCTGCCAGAGACCGTGGATTAGGCTATATTTAAATTGTAATAAAATCAATATCGAGGCCCCATCAAACGTCACAGTTTGGCGAGAAAATGTAGCATGTAAATCATTTGTACATTAATAATGAAAAAAATAAATTTAAAAAAAAATATCTATATATATGGTGGATAGAGGTTTTCAATGTATCTAGTATCTCAACAGTTAGTCTAATTGATAAAATTAGTTGATTATTTAGTAGATGAGGGATACTGAAACAGATAGTAACTGATAACGTTTCTCAATTCGCTCCGAGAGAGTTTGATAGCTACACGAAAGGGTACAGAATAGAGCATATTTTTATAGTGCCGTATCACCCTAACCGAGAAAGCAGTGCGAAGTTTAAAACGGGTAGTTAAAAAAGCTATACTAGAAAAACAAAATATTGACAAGGCTTTATGCATTTTCATGCACTATAGAAATGTTAAGCATTCAACATTCCAGCAGGCCTTCTGTTAGGACGGCGTATCCGCACCCGTTTAGCCGCAATCAAACCGGATCGTAAAAATGACGTTAGGCATTAGCAAGATCCCAGAGAGAAGCGGCTGCAGGTATGGACGAAGCTGGAGAGGTTTGGTATAGGAGAAAAATGGGTGTCTGGTCAGATAGTGGACCAGTTAGGCTGTAGTTCAAACCAATCAAACCAACCAATTTCAAAGTAGTAGCAGGTCTCCGTTCGCAGGCACGTAGTTCAGCTACGAAATCGGTCAAGGACCAGCCGGAAATCACTAGCTATACTAAGTATTTATGAGCGTACAGATTCACTAGGTAGGTAGGAAAGGAGTGGTAATAGTTTACCGGTGGTGGGGAGTGCGCAGGGGCCGGGGACAGAAACGTACGATACACTCACAAGTGGTCGGTTAGTATATTGTGTTACTAACTGACCCACCAGACCCACCAGATGCACAAGGTGGGTGGTTAGGAACATTTATTCCTAACTGAACAACCAGGTAGACGTCTAAGGTGGTTGATTAGGAACGGGGGTTCAAAAGTACATCCTGAATAATAATAGGATTTATCTAGTCTGATTTTTTTCTCGGAATTTCTATTACGTGTCACATCTGATTATGAAAAATCAGTTCCGTATGTGATTTGGAGCATTGCTCTCTATGGATGTGAAACGTGGATTATGACACAGGGAGATAGAGATAGGCTAGAGGCGTTCGAGATGTGGTGTTGGAAAAGGATGGAGGGGATAAGCTGAACGGAAAGGATAACAAACGTAGAGTTACTAAACAAGGTACAGGAGAGAAGGTCTATATTGGAAATTATCGAAAACAGAAGAGGCAAGATGATGGGTCACCTGATGAGACACGACTTGTTTCTAACAAATATCATAAAAGGGAAAGTAGAAGGGAAGAGAGGATAAGGTAGGCCAACAGGAACGTTTATGGCACAGATAAAGAAGATACAAGTTGTGTCGTATCAGGAAGTCAAGGGGTTGGCGGGGAACAGAGAGGAGTGGTGATTACTCCACCGCCAAGCGCATAGCTATAAAGTTTAGAGAGAGAGAGAGAGAGAGAGAGAGAGAGATATGATTAAAAGTGAATAATATTACACAACGTGCATGTAGATTTCCTTAATTAAGTATACAGGTGATTATTGGGTTAAAACTTACATAGCAATAAATTGATTGTCACTAGTGGTACGATCATCACTCTAACGTTCTGTGCGACGTGTGAGGCCGCCAAAGTTTACTTTCATGGGATACAACTTGCGTTGCGGTCGTCCTTATACACTCTCTATCGATCAGCAACGAAACGTAAAATAATATATGGCACGTTCCGATTCATAAACTCATTTGATTACTAGTACCGTAGTATAAAACTTCACTAAAATTGCAAATGGACGCTATTAAAATTAATTAAATCACAGATCTTTTACTAACATCACACCTCGGCCGTGGAAGTATTTTTCTTCTCTTAATTACAAGTCCCGCAGTACAACAAGTAAGTAATTCTTGTATGCCCACCATGCCATGAACTCTTAAGGCGAGTCAACAATTACTAGGTACCAAATTGATACTACCAAATTTTAAATACTACTATACTACCTTTTATATACTACGAGTTAATGTGGCATTCCCATTGTGAATAGAAAAGTAAAGTCTTTCATTGTCGAAATTGATACATAGTTGATGATAGTTTTTTAAACAAATCTTTCGTTTTTCTATTATATATTATGTACCTAAGTAAATATGGAGCCCAAATTCATGAGGTAAGTACTCGAAAAATAAAGAATTTGTGATTATGATGATTTTCTTAATTCTAGTAAATAGTAAAAGTACAATCTAGTAAATTATAATGTTATCCGAACTAACAACCCTGTTTTTCTCTTCACATCAGTGATAGGGTGATGATCATAGATGTGTTGCACGAGTCACCTCGGAAATCACTTGTCAAATATTTGGAAACGGGTTGAACACTCATGAACTCTGTTACATCGTAATTCTCAGTTAAACATGTATTGGAAAAGGTGACATTAATTAAAAGAACTCATCACAATATACACTATAATAGAAGCATAAAACTATCTACAGGTGGAGGTGGTCTCAGAGCTTCCAATGATATGACTACCAAGATAATTTAATATAATATATAAAGTGCAGAACTATACCAGAGTTATACAGTTACAGAATTCTACGCGAAAAGGAATCTGCGTCTTATATAAAAGTTATCGTTGCTGTCACCAATCAATAATGACGCGCGACCATGAATAACCATGAGCTGTGAATATTAATCAGCTGCGCATATTTTTACATAACTTTTAAGTTCTATTATTGGAATTCCGAAAATGTTTCATGTGCTACCATTTGATATAATAATGTTCATTCTTCATTATTTTTTATACTAATAATCAAAACTCATTTAATCATCAACGGAAATCATAATAACATTATTAATTATCGTGCTGGTTTCTTACGTGCATTACAAAAGATTGCATAACCAACTGTTGAGTACAAAAATATCAACTTAAATATTTTACTATTTATTTTTGATAAATGTGAAACTCAGCTTTTCTTTCGTACTATCTTTTAAGTTCTTCTTTTTCAGTATTGTGACGGAAACTATTTACACATATGAAGACATAAATTTGCCCTGAAATGAGAAAGAAATGAAATAAGTAATTTATATAAATAAATCCATGTTTGTAATGCAATTAGATTATTTATAGGGTCATACAAAGTAAAATAAGTATATTATAAATACTGATGAAAAAGAGTCATCATCGTCTTCCTGGCCATCGAATCCTGTCCAAAATAATCACCTTGGAGCCGAAGACCTGCGTATTTTTTTTCGATTTTTTTTTCGGTTAGTTTGTCAGTTTTTTCACAGGCGACTGCCATATGGGAGGAAAGCTTGCACCAGAACCTAAACCATTACTTAGCAGATATTTGTTCGGTAGAGATGAAGTTGGCTGAGCTCAGTCTTGGTGTCTTCTAGTATTGTTATAGTATAGGCAGATATAGATGCATGAGTTAGAAATGACAAGCCCTAGTGACATAGGCATCAATTACGTATAGGTCTAATGTGTCTAAATAGAAAATCAAGTAAGTAGATACTACTCACAGAAAAAGTTTAAAAGGCTTAAGATACCTATTAGGTATATCGACGGACATCCCTTGGTTGACAAATAATATGTTCCATATAAGGTCACCCCCACGGAGAAAGCATATAGTATTGACAAGTTTTGGACTAGTAAAAAAGCTAGCACCATCCATCTATATTTCTGTAAAAAAGTTTTCAACGCTACAATTGCAGTTACTTCACACAATAGGAGCCCACTACTCGTATGGTCAAAGTGTTATCTTCTAGGCAACTGGTAGCCCTATAATAATTAAATAAAAGAAAGGCAACTTGGTATACAGTGCTTGAGCGTAATTTTGTCTCTATGGAATGCACGATTGTTCGGTCAGCACTTTAAAATGTCTACCTATTACTTTCTACCCAGCCTAGAAATCCGGTGCACGCCACCGAACTCTCGACTTATCCATCGAATAAAAATACTTATTCAAAAACACTTATTTGAAGTTAATCTTACATGAAACTTTTTAATTTTTTTCCCATTTTAAATAAGACCGCGATAGCCTAGTGGTATGGCCGTATGGGTAATGGACTGCTGAGACGAGGTCTCGGGTTCGATCCCAGGTTTAACCATGGCACACACCTATGACTCGATGCTTTTCGAAGTTATGTGTGTATTTATCGCAGGTTTATAAGTGCCCGGTTAATGGCAATAGGCTCGCCACGTATTACATTGGGACCTAAACATAAACTGCGAAATGTGGGTGCTAGCACCTCTGCCTACCCCTTCGGGGATATAGGCGTGATATTATAAAAAAAAAAAAAAAATATAATATATAACACGCGACACATTTCATGCTAACTACCAGTTACTAGAACTATATTTCTACTAATTAGCACAATCACAAATCACATTTATTTACCAGAGCGTAAACAATAGGAATATAGTATGATACTGAATATTATTATTATGACCAGTACTCACTTTCATGGACATTCCTACCAATAACATAATTCCCATCAAAACAGATACTCCAGCTACCACATAATTGAGCGTACGCACTGCTATACCCACATTTGGTGGCAAACATTTGACATCGGCTATATGATAGTGTAAAACAAACTGCAATAAAATATAATAAAACAATCATTATTCACGTCCTAGATTCTAACTCAATCACATTTGCGAATAGGTACACCCGTTGATTGATGTTCCACCATCAAAGCTATTAGTGGGTAGGCGTGAATCACGTTAAGCTAGGGTTTCTAATAAAATTAAATATAAGGGAGTATAATGTAATTGTTTTAGAAATAATATTAGCGATCTTTTATCTTCAAATTTAAATTCGTAATCCACTTTTTTGAACCCAAGGTCTGCTTTCTTTCTCCTCCATTATTGCTTTATTATGGCTTATATAGGAGCTTCTGACACACAATCATACACATCCACTTTCCAGACTGGAGTTATGTATGACAGGTGTTGAGTGGAGTTATGGTAGTACGAGGGCAGAATAGATTATAGTTTGTAATTAAATTTCATAGCAATTATATAACTGCTTCAAATCAATTTAGATAGGAAATGTGAATACTCTGACGATAGGTACTTCCCTTATAGGGGAGTGCACTAACCGCTGAGCCATGGAGAAAAGTCTTGAGCATTCGAAACTTTAGTTAGTTTAGTAGTTAAGTTCTAACTATTTGATTAATTGTATCTACGAGTATACCTGAGAGTTATAAATCATTACCAACATTTTATTTTGAAATCATTTAGTAAAGAAGAATATAATACTTTGGTTTGATTTTTCTTTCTGAAGGTAAGCTAATAGGGAAGCCTCAGGAATGCGATCACCGTTATATAATATACTCGTACCAATAATATTACAATTATAAATTGGTGCGTGTGTTGTTCTACATTCCAGTCATAATCTAACAGTGGGACTAATTAGAAAAGCTTTTCGGAGTAGAGACGATAATAATGTATTGTCCAAGTGGCATTGCCTCTACGCAATTGCAAATGTTTGAATCTATCATTATCTCTTCTAATAGATACACAAATGAGGTTACATTCTTTGTCTTACCATAGTATATAATTCATGAAATGCTATGCAATAACATAGGCATTGGGGTGTTAAATACCGTAAACATTTCTTGAAAGTAAAATCAAATAAAAAAAACATTTCAGTTTCATTTCCTTAGGCACAAAACGGCTGTCATATTTCATTTAAAATGTCAGTCTAAAACCATAGATGCATTGCAGTGAGGTCACAGACACATATTATATAGACAATACGCTATATATGTGTCTATATGCGTAAAACTGGAAATACGACAATTTTTTCGTATGTGCCTAAAGTGCCACTGAATGTTTTTATGTAAAAAATCCACGGGCTCGGTAACATATATCTGGAGAATATCTCCACCTATACGGCTAAGTTCTACTAAATGTTTTTATCACGGGTTAGGGAACATAACTGAAGAATAGCTCCACCTATACGGCTATTATGTTTATATGTTCCTGAAGTTTTGAAAGTTGTGAAATGTTTTATCACATAAGCTTAAGCCCACCCATCGCCCATCAGCCCTCTCGATTCACCCTCCGTCGCCATGGACACAGACAGGTAGAAGCAACACAAATAGCTACGCACCTAGTCGTAGCTAGACCAGTATTTCTCAAATCAAATATTATCAATGATTCAGGTCAAATATTTCTGATATATTGAATATTTAAAAATGTAATTCAAATTGTAAATATTGTAAATAATTGCCTTCATCTCCATCCAATGAAATATGGAACGTTTTTATCTGTCTGTTCATCATCATCAATATTTCAATCTGCCTTCTCCATCGACCTCCAATCTGACTGATTGGAGGCGACCTGCATCTAACGGGCACCCGTGACTCTGACTATGTCCATCTTGTGGGGGGTCGTCTTAAGCCTCGTCTACCAGTACGTAGTCTACATTCGAGAACCTTTGGGCTCCAACGGCCATCTGTTCTTCTGGCTATGTGCCCCGCCCACTGTCACTTCAGCTTGCTAACCCGGTGGGCTATGGCGGCATCTTTCGTTCATCTATGGATCTCCATTATCGTTATATCATTTGTGATTCGATCTCGTAGAGAAATTTTTTTTCGTTACATATAAAGCTCAGATGAACTGGCGCGATCGACCTCGCGGTACAAAAATTTACCAAATATTGAAGGAAGCTCGTGAAGTAAGTGTAGAGAAAAATGGTGGGCTGTTGTCCCTGCCTACCCCGTAAGGAAATAGGCGTGAACATGAGGAATGTTTAATGTTTTGTAGGTGTGGATAAGTTACTTACTTGCCCAAATTATATGTATTCGCATTAAACAGCCCAATTACGCTTATACCATTATAAGCCATCTTCACGTAAGTAATTGACAAGATATGAACACGGGACCTCTAGATCTAAAGCCAACTTTTTTGCAGTAGAGGCGACGAAGATGCTAAAGTACCTTGCACATTGATGGTACTTACTGATTTGTCTCATGCTTTAAGATAAAAATCATATATGAACATTATTTTCTTTATTTTTGAACCCATTCAACCATCGAAATGTTAGTTAATGTTAGTTTTGAACGGAGATTTTCTTTTAAAACTTATAATATTATAATATTGGATATTGTTTTCATATTTTGACGTACACTTCCCATTCTTACATTAAAATCTGTGTAATTCGTACATATAAATTGAATGAAAATGCCAACCACTTCACGTGAGGAACCTACAAAAATATTTGAAATTTGCTGACAGTTAATATGCCTCCCTTCAATACGTATATTATATATATGTTGTAGTGTTGAAGACACAAAGGTATTTCCATAAAAACCATTTTTTTAAACACTTAGGTCGTCAAACAGACTGTACCTCGCTGGTAAAGGTATTGACTTATTTTAATTAGTTGTTACCAGTATAATAAATATTGTATAAAAATTGATATTGTCGCCCTCTCGATGTAGTTGCCCCTTCAATGTCCATGATGTAAACATCAAGTGGGTAAAATCGAAGCTAGTACTTCGAAATATAACAAGATGGCGTTATAGATAAAAAGAAAATTGTATGAAAGAAAAATGACGCAATTTATTCAGGGATGAGACTTTCGAATCTGAATAAAGCATCGTATAAAATACGATAATGTATAAGACGCGTCTTCAAATAATTAGTACAATTAACTATTCGATGAAATAATATAATTTTTAGGCTTCTGCGGTTCAGGAAAATTTACAACTGCTCACCCTACACCCCACAATGTACCTACTGCCGGGATGCGAAGATAAGTCTTGTAATCTAATCATTATTCGGTCCTCCGTGGTCTTGTATAATCTCACCTACAGCGATCAAATAGTCAATAGATGGCGTGCGTTCTAGTCGGTTCGAGTCCGATATATACCTCCTTCGACTTTGCGCATGATATAAAATGGTATTTGTTTACGTAAGGTATGTATTATACTTACCAACCAAACCATAGTTTTGTCCAAACTAAATCATGATTTTGTCTAGGTGTTTTGTGATTCTACTTTTTACTGCTCAAACACCCCACGGATAATAAAGAAGCTATTTGGTGGTTAGTTATGTCGGACTATGACTCCTGATATGCATCGTTTGGCGATTGAATGCGCGAGGACGGCGTTTACTACTAGACAGGCTTTATACTTGTTTGCTTCCGAACATCATACAAAGTAAGTAGACTTTGTACTGGTACCTACCGGCGTTAAATTTTCCACACGTGATTGAGGGTATTTCGATCGCGTCTTTCTTTTGAGTACTAGGGAGTCATAGGAACGAGGAGTTCAATATTCATTTTCACGACAGGTAGAAAATAACAACTTCTTTGTTTATTACAAAATAGAATAAACCGTATGGGTGAGACTTAAAGTCTGTTATCGTACATGAACAAACGCAGCTTTGGCTGTTTGGGTTCGCGTAGTAATCAATATAAACAGCAGCTAAACGGTATATTTACGATTTCTTTTGTAAATTTCTAATAATTCATAACACAAAGTAGTCATGTTGCTTGGTGAGTAAGAAACATCATGAACTGCTCTTCACGTATTAGTTAAGTGATCTTCTTTTATTTCATATTTTATGTCAAGAATTTGTTAATTTAACAAAGCACTCTGTCAAATGTCCCGTTCTGGGCATGCGCGAAGGAGGGGAGGTGCGGGCCTTGCGTACCACTTTTTATGTACGACACAAAATCGCCAAGAGGCTTGCAATGGATATGGTCAGAGGTTTCGAATTCAATTCCGTTCTGTACAAAATATTGATTAATTAGCCTCGGTGACGTGATGGTATTGAACGAGAGTGCTACGCAGGAGGCCTGGGTTCATCCTCGCTCAGTGCAAATATTTATTTTGTAAACATGAATATTTTTTAGACATGATACGGCCTGGTAGCTCAGTTACCCAGAGCAATGCCCCTAATAGGGACGGGTTGCAGGTCCCGTGATGAACATTCATTTTTTCCAATCTAAATCGATTTTATTAAATAGCATACAAAATAAAATGTTGCAGTAAAAATTACAATAAATATGATATGATCACTATTTTAAGGGTAATATTCGCATCTACCAGCACGTACCCCTGCCTCCCTACTCATCCCACTATCAATATCAAACCACGCCCCTATTTCACGATACTCTCAATCCTTGACAGTCTAAGCGCGATTTATTAACGTACAATACTAGACTTAAGTGCGCATGTATAAGGTTAAGATTGAAATGGCAGTACATATTCTTCATTCAACTATGGTAGGTTCAGCTCCTTGCAGTCCTTGGTACTGAAACTGAATGTACGTGGACGATCGTCATTGAATTTCGCTTTAGTTTTTTGTACTACTTACTTTAAGGCCTGCATTCCATTTTCTTAAATGCAACTAAATGATGATTAAGGGTTCTTATCCGAATTATATAGGTGAGGTATACAGCCTCCGTGGCGTGGCGGTAGTGCACGCGACTGCTACGCACGTGGTGCGGGTTCGATCCCCGCTCACTGCAAAAAGTTGTATGCATGAATATGGCTGTTTGCACTGGTCAGGTCGTGCCTCGGAGAGCACGTTGAGCCGTCGGTCCCGGTTGCAATACAAACATCTATGGCAGTCGTTACAGGTAGTTGGAGCCCTCAAAAGTCTAACCAGTCTAACTTGGAACTTCGATATCGCCATTGGTTATGGAGGTCAGATGGCAATCACTTCACGGAAAATATCGAAGTTCAGTCGCATCATAGTTAGACTGGAAAGCCAAGCCCAACTGCGTGTTGGTAAAAGGTTCAGAGAATGAAGATATCCGTATGTCTAATAATACCTACCTCATAATTTTATTTTGTCCAAGTAAAGGATTCACTTTTTCTTACTAAGAATAATTTTAGAGAAATTCTTCACGATAATAGTCACCACGGTCAATAATTAAAGGTATATTATATATCATTTGACAATTATTTTGAACAAAGGTCGTTAAATAGTAGGTAGCCGATGTTGAGTATTGTATCAGCCCGAAACGCTACGACAGCTACGCCGTAGCACTGTAGGTGAAAACCTTGGATGTAACCGAGATCAACGTGGAAATGAAGTAATTGTAAATCAATGGAAAATTATATACATATTGATGCGTATAAACATTTACAATTAGCAGTAATCGAACCCAAAACCCTTGTTGAACGTTTTACCGACAAACTACACTATAACCTCACAGTCGCTCGTCCGGCCTACCTTCTACCTCCCTCGTACCCATCCCACTGCGAGTAACCGAACCGCATGCTCAGTAGAAGACACTTGACGTTATGCTTTGAAAAAATAAGAAAATCATGACATAAAACATTGAATAAAAGAAGTTTAATTAACTCATAAGCGAAGAACATTTCGTTATTTTTAATTTTCTCTAAGTAACATAATTACTTTATGTCATAAATCATTAGAAATTTGTAAAACAATTGTAGGTGTCTCGTTCATCTGCAATTAATATTGATTATTGCTCAAACCAAGATGTCCAAAGAGTTGTTTATTCACGAGCTATAATAGACTTAATGTCGTAAGCATACGGTTGGTTACATTTTGAAATGAAAATGGTAGTTTGTTATTTCTCAATTTTGTAAAAATTGTGAATTAAGCTCTATATGGCTTTGGTTCCCTGGTACTCAAAGGGAACTGACGATTGACGTCTTGCATGTCACATGGGGAACTTTCAACTCAGTACTTTTACTTTTTGAAGAGAAATCTTTTTAGGAGCCTTGTGCAGTTTTCATAGGAAATTTTGTTCGTAAAACTTTTGTGTTGTAGATAATTTTGTTCATACAATATAGATGGGTAAGAGAACCGTTTTGAACTCAATTTGTTACCTAACCTAACATCAGGCTCCGGATAGATCTTCTGGCAAATGCTAGGTAACCCCAAATGAAAATAATATTACAATGGACTATTAATCCTACTTGATAACTTGTATTTGATAAGCTTTAAAAATTAACATGGAACATTATCTTTGCAGAGAATGTTTATTTCGTGGCTCTAAATGAAAATCTTAGCCTGCAATATCTGTTGTTTAATTACTACTAGGTAAACTATCGCACCTACTACGTAATATCACAGATAATATAACATAATCCTTATAACACTATGACAGAAAATATCATATTATTATCAATAAATTATCATCAAATAATGATTAACTATTTTGACGTTGCAACTACTTCTACCCACCATACAGGTATCACTTGAGTGTATAATCGAATGACAAAAGGAACACATATCGACACATTATGAAATTATTTTGTATTCTACCCACTTACTAGCTTTCAAATTCTATACTTTTAATTTTTATACTAGATGTACGAATAGGCTATTTAAGTAAAATTATAGTCGTAAATAGTTTAAATGTTATCAATTTAGTGTAAAAGTTACAAAAAAATGTCCCTGAGAGAAAAAGTCCGCTGACTGGAGGTTTCATTTCAGCTTGATTGTGACTGAAGTAAGGACGCTAGAAGTATGTTTTTTGTTTTGTTAAACAGAACAAACACAGAACTAAAAGTTAATAACAATTTATAGTTCCCCAGATTTAATTTTGATAAAAATCCCGCTGGCTGGAGGTCGGTTAGAAAAGTTTATATTTCCGTTCATTATAAGGAACAAATTCTGTTTTCAGCATAATTCAGTAGAACAAATCCAGAACTAATTCTCTGCATCATTCATAAGTCTCCCAGACAGGGGATCCCGCTGAGTGTAGACACGTATTAATTACCTATATTCATAATTTACCTTATTCTTAAGATTATTGCTCATCGCATTTGATGCTATCACTTTCCACTCAATTCTTTTTACACAAGCCATTGTTATTACAATCGTCAGTATAAATTAACTATTTCAAGGTACACCTCCCTAAAATACCACCTCCTGATACCACCTCCCCGTCTGAGATGTGTGGTTATGTCGGACTCAACAACTAAAACCCACGTTAGTTGCCGGAGGTGAAATACTTGTACTTGTAGTACCAACATATCCCTTACACCCCAGCAGACCCGGGGCCGTCTCTTTCGAGATGACCCCCGTCGGGTGTAGGGAACACGGTATCCCGGTCTAGTCCCCCCCTCCCCGGGGCGGTATAGGGAAACGCATTTTGTCCCTGCTACCTGCTTCTGCTAGAGTGACAGGTGGCTCCACCCGTCACCCCCAGGCCCGTGCTCATGGAGGACTGAGGTCATTCTACGAGTCGCCTCCGCTTATACACTGACAATATCTGCTATTCATTTTCACAATATTTACAACACTGACTGAATTTACCTGTCCTCATTACACTTTGCCTCCAACAGTGGTACATTCCAGAGCTATGTAGAAGTAAGCTGTATGAGTAACACAAGTATCTTGATATTGAGGGGCTCATAGCTACGTGGTAGGCCAGATTAGACTAGTACATTACAAAGTTACGCTGTTCAGGTCTCTCTCAGAACACATTAATTGACACATTGAGACTCATGCTTAGCCGCTACTGTTTGTTTCTTCTTCGGATATATATATATATATATATATATATATATATATATATATATATATATATATATATCTGAGTATGACTTTATTACAGGCCTGCGAGAAGAATATTAGAAGATGACAAGTTTGATAACGACTCTGCCGAAGAATATATATATATATATATATATATATATATATATTACGATATTACGATACTGAAACGTAGTATTATGCAGTATATATACATTACTGTGTGCTCTACTGTTTCTACGACAATAAACTCTTGCTTGAAAGCTTGAAAGCACGTCCGTACCGCTTCATAGCTAAAAAAAAAATCACAACAATAACACAAACATCTAATAGCAGTGAGTTAAGAAAGTCATAATAGTCCTATGTGTACAGTATTGACTACATTACGATACTGAAATGTATAAGAAACTTACTTACACGAACGTTGAGTGCAAAATTTTTCCAGTTTGTACTCAACATTCTTGAAATGGGACAACTGAGCTTTAGCGCAGCTGTCCCATTCCAGAGCTAAATAGAAGTAAGCTGTAAGAGCAGTACGGTTATCTTGATGAGCATTATGGCAGGCAGGTACGTGATTTCTACAAGGAAATATGAAGTACAATTAATAATGTTATAAATTAGGAAATCACGTCCTCCGCCATAGTAAGAATAATGCGAGTCAGCACGATCCATTAGACGTGCTGAACAGAGCAGCTCAACTATTAGTATATAAGACACGTTATTTAGTATGTAAGATAATTACATTGCTAGTATATTGACATATCAAAACCAACCAAACTGTGGTATTTTAATTATCCTCCGCAATAAGCATGAAGGGCTCGTGGTTAATTGATAAGATCGATTAAGCTAGCACATTGCAAGGTTAATCTTTTAACCTAGTTAGGTTAAACTTTCACGACAGTGGAGAGTAAACAATGAACTAACTTAAAATAAACACAACGTTAGGTATAATAAAGTATCAAAATAAGAAATAGATTTGAAATTTAAGAAACCCCAACACAAAAAATACATCGAAAAGGTAAAAAAAAAACAAATTTAATCGTTATCGTGTCGGGGGACTTTAACTAGTAAGATAGTCCCACCATATTTTCGAAATGATCCGAGATTCCCCAACACGACAGCGCTTGAGCTATTATCCGAATATTAACATTTCGTCATCGTTATTGCTGCGTGCTACTGTTTGTTTCTTCGGCAGAGTCGCTATCAAACTTGTCATCTTCTAATATTCTTTTCGCAGGCAGATAATAAAGTCATACTCAGAGATATATATATATCACAGATTACGATACTGAAACGTAGTATTATGCGGTATATATACATTCTTGTGTGCTCTACTGTTTCTACGACGATAAACTGTTGCTTGAAGGTTTGAAAGCTAAATACAAGTAATCCACAAGAATAACACAATCATCTAATGCCAGTGCAGTGAGATAAGAAAGCCATAATAGTCCGATGTGTACAGTATTGACTACATTACGATACTGAAATGTATAAGATGAAGCTTACATACACAAACGTCCAGTGCAAACTTTTTCAAATTTGCACTCAACGTTCGTGTACGATCAGTTACAGTTATCTATCGGTTAGTCAGGCATTCATGACATATGAACAAATTATACCGAAAGTATTAATCAAATATAAATTATTAATTAAGCAAATATAATATATAATAATACATCCCATCCTCGTGGTCAATGGAACGTGAGTGAAAGACGGTGGTTAACAACTAACTAGTTTATTAAGGAAAAACACCTACCCACATTATACATATTCTAAAACCCTGCAGTCGATTGGCGGCACTGGCTAAAAGTGTACAATCTCATAGGAAGATCCATTGTATTTGCTACATGTATTTTGTAGTTGGGGCCGTAAGTCCAGCAACCCATCTAACTATTTCAACAGAGGGTTGTAGCTATGGGAACACTATAGCTTTCACAGTCAGACTATATCTAACGATAGTCGTCATCGTTACAGCTGCGTGGTAGTGTTAGTTTCTTCGGCAGAGTCGTTATCAATCATATCATCTTCTAATTTTCTTCTTGCTGCAAATAATAAAGTCATACTCAGAATTATATATGCCGCGTATTACGAAACAGAGACGTAGTATATGCAGTATATATAAATTCACGTGTGCTTTACTGTTGCTACGACAACAAATTGTTGCTTGAAGGCTTGTAAGCACGGCTGTTCCGCTTCATAGCTAAATACAAGTAATGTACAAGAATAACACAATCATCTAAGGACAGAGGGAATCAAGTCATAATAGTCAAGTGTGTAGACAGCATTACGCAGTACAATACTGAAATGTATAAAAAGCTTACTTACAATTGCTTAGATACAATGTATAACGCAAACGGATGTATATATATTATACATCAGCGTGGGTTCTGCTAGTCAAAAATTAGATTAAAAATATAAAAACAAAAAAAATACATCTAAAATCGGCAGAGTCGTTATTAATCATTATCATCTTCTAATATTCTTCTCGCAGGCAGAAGATTAAGTCATACTCAGATCTATATACACCACATAGTACGATACTAAAACGTATTATATGTGGAGTACATATATCCGCGTGTGTTTCACTGTTTCTACGACGACAAATTGTTGCTTGAAGGCTTGAAAGTACGGCTGTTCCTCTCCATAGCTATATACAAGTAAACTACAAGAATAACACAGTCATCTTAAGGGCAGAGAGAGATTATTAAGTCATAACAGTATGTATATAGAAAAGAGAGCATAACGATACTGAAATGTATAAGGAGCTGTTAAATATTTCGGGATATTTACCATGTTAGTTGATTTTATGGATCAACCGATATTTCGGTGCTGTTGCAAGCGTGACCATGTCGCTTGCAACAGCGCCGTAATATCTATTGATCCGACCATAAAATCAACAAATATGGTAAATATCCCGAAATATTGAACAGTGAATATGTAAATAACCATCTCAATCTAAAATCATACAATGTATAAGAAGCTTATTCACATTGACTGACAATAACGCATACGGATGTATAATATTATACATCAGCGTTCGTTCTGCTGTTATCGCAACAACGAAAGTCGAGTGCGAACTGAAAAGTGTAGCTGTCCCAACCAGAAATAAGCTGTAAGACCAGCACGGTTACCTTGATGAGCATGAAGGGCTCGTAGTTAAGTGATAAGACTTACCTATTAAACTAGCATAGCGCAAGGTTAACCATTTAATCTTGAAATAACCTAGTTATGATAAACTTTCACGACAGTTGAGAATAAACTATGAAGAAAATAAAATAAATACAACAATATGTATAATTGAGTAGGTACCAAAATATAAAAATAAATTTGTTATTTACACAAAACAATCATCAAAAAGGTAAAAAATAAATAATGCAAGTGTTGTCGTGTCGGGGTATGGGAAGGCGAGTACCGCTCGTTGCCGCTCGCATCACAGTAATGGCTCTCAGACGTAGGCTCCTGCAGGTAATGCAAGACGCATTCGTTTCTGGTGATCACCTGCCTCATCCCGTACGAGAGGTGGTCGTGTGTGTCCTCTCTAGCCAGTCACCGCTACAACGGCGTGCCCATAGGAACATCTTTAGTAAACTACTATAGAAACATCTATATGGTTTCGCTCCTGCGTGGAATACTGCTCGCATCTCTGGGATGGCTCCGCAAAGTACTTATTAGATGCTCTCGACAGGTTACAGCGACGTGCGGTCCGCATTATTGGGAGTCCTGAGGTCACAAAGTCCCTCGAGCCTTTGCAGATGCGTAGAGATGTTGCGTCCTTGGCAGTATTTTACCGTCTCTACCATGGTGAATGTTCTGATGAACTCTTCCACTTTCCTCCCCTTTCCATCCCTCCATCCACCCACCCACCATCCAATTAATCCCACCCTCCCCTTTCCTACACAGGACAACGCGTGCAGGGCTTAGGTGTCACTCGCATACGGTACAGAATATTCCATCAAGAACCAAGCGGTTCGGTGAGTCTTTTCTCTGCCGTACCATTAAGTCCTGGAATTCCTTGCCGGCGCACGTGTTTCCTTCTTCCTACAGTCCCGGGTCTTTTAAGCGGGACGTGAAAAAGCATCTGATGAGGCCGTCAAGCTGAGCGCCACCATTGTAGCACTGAATGTGTTTGCAATGGTGACCCTCTTTCATGGGACTTTGCCTTCAACTTAACATCAGGCGAGGTGAAGTCAAATTGACTTGCCATAGATAAAAAAAAATATGGTATTTCCTATGAGTAGTTGTAGTTGGGGCCTTGCGGCCGACAACTCATCAAACTGCTTCTATTTCGTAAGAGGGCTGTGGCCATCAAAAAAAGCTATAGCAGCGGTATAACTTTCATGGCCAAACTATACATGACGGTTGTCTAGATTTGATTTCGGCAGAGTCGTTATTAATCATTATCATCTTCTAATATTCTTCTCGCAGGCAGATGATTAAGTCATACTCAGATCTATATACGCCGCATATTACGATACTAAAACGTATTATATGTGGAGTACATATATCCGCGTGTGCTCTACTGTTTCTTCGACGACAAATTGTTGCTTGAAGGCTTGAAAGCACGGCTGTTCCTATCCATAGCTATATACAAGTAAACTACAAGAATAACACAGTCATCTTAAAGGCGAAGACATAATTAAGTCATAATAGTATGTTCATAGTACAGACAGCATTGCGATAGTGAAATGTATAGGGAGCTGTTAAATATTTCGGGATATTTACCTTGTTAGTTGATTTTATGGTTCAACCGATATTTCGGCGCGCGCTGTTGCTGGCGTGATCATGCCGCTTGCAACAGCGCCGAAATATCTATTGATCCGACCATAAAATCAACAAATATGGAAAATAACCCGAAATATTTAACAGTGAATATGTCATGTAAATAAGCATGTCAATCTAAAATCACACAATGTATAAGAAGCATATTCACATTGACTTACAATGTATAACGTATATGGATGTATAATATTATACATCAGCGTTCGTTCTGCTGTTGTCGTAGCATCGAAAGTCGAGTACAAACTGAAAATTGTACCTGTCTCATGCATCCCTGAGCATGAAGGGCTCGTAGTTAAGTGATAAGACTTACCTATTAAACTAGCATAGTGCAAGGTTAACCATTTAATCTTGTAATAACCTAGTTATGATAAAAAAATGAAATAACTTAAAATAAATACCTATAACATTACGTATAATTGAGTAGGTACTAAAATATAAAAATAAATTTAAAATTTACACATAATATTCATAGAGAAGGTAAAAAATAAATACCTAATTCACGGAGCCACGGGGTCGCAAAGCGACAAAGTCCAATAAAAAACATGATTCAAGAGTTGTCGTGTCGGTAGTTCTTTAACTGGTAAAGTATACTCCCACATGTTTTCGAAATGATCCAAGGTCCCTCGACACGACAGCAGCAGCGCTTAAATTATTATCGGAATATCAACATTTTCTCTTAATATTATTACGAATACAAAATCTGTATTTTTGGCATTCGTTACCAAGTGAAAATTACAACGGAAGTATATAATCAAATATAGGTACTATAAGTCGCAAGAGCGGAACCTATGCTATAGGTTCAAAGTCTGAAATGTCATCGTCTCGGTTACCATAGGAACATCTATTGTATTTTCGTGTGCAAGATCCCCACGGATACCACCTCCACCGAAGCCGGTGAAAGTTGTTATCTCGGACTCGAACCGACTAAAACGCACGTCATCTTCGGGTCTTTGGTTGTCATAGGTGAGATAGTACGTAACATATTCCTCGCACCCAGGCTGACCCAGGATCATCTCTGTGAGATGGCTCCCTTCGGGTGTGAGGACTACGGTGTCCCCATTTAGCCTCCGGGGTACGGGAAAGCGTACCGCACGTTGCCGTTCGCATCACAGTGATGGCCCTCGGACGTAAGCTCCTGCATGTAATGCCCGACGCATGCGTCATACCGTATGAGAGATGGTCCCGTACGCTGTGCCCATAGGAACATATTTAGTAAACTACTATAGAAACATCTATGGTATTTTCTATGTAGAGTTATAGTTGGGGTCGTATGTCCGACAACCCATCTAACTGCTTCTATTTCGTAAGAGGGCTGTGGCCATCAAAAAAAGCTAGTGCAGCGGTATAACTTTCATGGGCAAACTATACATGACGGTTGTCTTGATTTGATTTCGGCAGAGTCGTTATTAATCATTATCATCTTCTAATATTCTTCTCGCAGGCAGATGATTAAGTCATACTCAGATCTATATACGCCGCATATTACGATCATCATCATCATTTCAGCCACAGGACGTCCACTGCTGAACATAGGCCTCCCCCATTGACCTCCAATCCGACCGGTTGGAGGCTGTCTGCATCCAATGGGTACCCGCGACTTTGACTATGTCGTCCGTCCATCTCGCAGGAGGCCGTCCCACGCTTCGTCTACCGGTACGCGGTCTCCATTCAAGAACCCTTTGGCTCCAACGGCCATCTGTTCTTCTTGCTACGTGCCCCGCCCACTGCCACTTCAGCTTGCTAACCCTGTAGGCTATGTCGACCACTTTCGTTCGTCTGCGGATCTCCTCATTTCTGATTCGATCTAGCAGAGAGATTCCGAGCATAGCCCTTTCCATAGCCCGCTGTGCGACCTTGAGCTTTCTTATGAGGCCCATAGTGAGGGTCCACGTCTCGGCGCCATAGGTCATCACTGGCAACACGCACTGATTAAAGACTTTTGTCTTTAAGCATTGAGGTATTTTGGACGAGAAGACGCTGTGTAACTTCCCGAACGCTGCCCAGCCGAGTTGGATTCGACGATTGACCTCCGCCTCGAAGTTTGATCCGTCTAATCGGACCATCTGTCCAAGGTAGACGTACTTGTCTACAACTTCGAGGGTCGAGCCTTCAACTGACACTGGGGAGGGCCTTAGAATATGAGCATTCGCCATAACCTGGGTCTTGGCCATATTCATCTTGAGGCCCACCTGTTGAGAGACTCGGTTGAGGTCGTCGAGCATTGTGTTTAGATCCTCCAGCGAAACTGCCATGAGCACGATATCGTCGGCAAAACGAAGGTGAGTGATGTATTCGCCATTAACATTAATGCCAAGACCTTTCCATTCCAGTAGCTTAAAGGCATCCTCCATTGCATTGGTGAAGAGCTTCGGAGATATTACATCTCCTTGTCTCACTCCCCTCTGCAACAGTATCGCCGCTGTGCTCTGATCTTGTACTCGGACTGACATGGTGGCGTTATTATACAAACACTTCAGCACTTCGATGTACCGGTAGTCTATATGACACCGCTGGAGAGGTTGTAGCACTGCCCATGTCTCGATCGAATCAAAGGCTTTCTCGTAGTCCACAAACGCTAAACATAGTGGCAAGTTATACTCCTGAGTCTTCTGTATGACTTGCCGCAGCGTATGAATGTGGTCTACGGTACTATAACCTTTTCGGAAACCGGCTTGTTCGGGCGGCTGGAAGTCATCAAACCTGCGTTCGAGACGATTCGTGATAACCCTCGAAAACAGCTTATAAACATGGCTCAGAAGCGAGATGGGTCTGTAGTTCCTAAGAGAGGCTTTGTCACCTTTCTTGAAGAACAAGACCACCACGCTTCCGTTCCATGCTTCCGGCGTAGTACCTTCGAATAAGACGGAGTTGAAGAGCCTCTGAAGGACTTTAAGTATTGGTGTTCCACCCGCTTTCAGAAGTTCCGAAGTGATTCCGTCTTCTCCTGGTGCCTTGTTATTTTTAAGCTGCTTGAGGGCCACCCTAATCTCGTACAGGCTGATGTCCGGGATATCCTCGGTGTAGTGTCGGGTTAGCTTGGCTCTTGGATCTTTAACCGTATCAGTAGCAGGCTTAGTGACTGAGGTATAAAGCTGTCCATAAAACCCCTCGATCTCCCTCAAAACATCTGCCTTAGTCGACGCGACACTGCCGTCCTTCCTCTTCAGCTTTGTCAACTGGCTCTGCCCAATAGACAAGTCTCTTGCGAACACTTTGGAGCCTTTATTTCGCTCAATCGTTTCTTTAATACATTGAGTATTAAAGGCACGGATGTCGTGTCGCAAAGACTGCTGGATACGTCTATTGAGCTGCCGATGTGCTTCAGCGTCATTGGTAGACTGCAGCCTCATAGAGCGTCGTTCGGCCATGAGTTTGAGGGTGTGATCGGTGAGCTTCTGTGGTCTATCTCTTCGACGGGGCCTGAAGAATTTGGAGCCCACTGAATGGACAGCTTCAACCAACCTGTTATTTATCTCGTCCACTGTACTGCATTTTTCTAGGCAAGAGAAGCGATTCGAAAGTTCGAGTTGAAAGCTCTCGGGGTACTGTATATGGGAAGGTCTAGGTCGGAGCGTAGACCTCATCAGACGGGATCTCTCCAGCTTAACATTAATATTCAATGTGCCTCTAACCATTCGGTGATCACTTCCGGTTTTCACCCTATGGATCACTGAGACATCATTGAATATCCGTCTATGCGTCGTCATGATGAAGTCAATCTCATTTTTGGTACGACCTCCGGGGCCCATCCAGGTCCATTTCCTGTGGGGCGGCTTCTTGAAGAAAGAGTTCATCATAAAGAGTCGCTCTTTCTCAAGAAAGTCGGCCAGCCTCCAACCCCTTCGGTTACGCCTCCCATACCCATATTGCCCCACTCTCAACTCGTTATCACCTCTCGTACCCAGTTTTGCGTTGAAGTCCCCCATAACAATAGTGAAGTGTGATTTAGAGGCATGTATGGCTCTACTAATGTCCTCATACATAGCCTCCACTTCATCATCGGGTCGTGTCGAGGTCGGTGCGTAAACCTGTATGACCTTCAGCAAGTATCTCTTGGACACTCTGAGTACCAGGTACGCGACCCTGTTCGACACACTCGTGATGGATATGATGTTGTTTATGAGGGACCTATGGACGATGAACCCGACACCACCTTGCGACTTCTCGTCGCCCTCCCGGTAGTAGAGCAGGTTGCCAGACTTCAGGGTTATTGTGTCCTCTCCCTCTCTTCGGACTTCGGATAACCCAACGATGTCCCAGCGCAACCTGCTCAATTCTTCTTCCAGCTCTGCTAGCTTCTCGTCTGTCCTCATTGTGCAGATGTTGTGTGTCACCAGCGACAACCTACGTTTGCATCGGTTGTCCATTGTGCATGCTTTGGTCGTCTGACGGAGGGATCCCGCCCGGTGATTCTTAGCACCCCTGGCCCCAGCGCTCGACTGACGCCCGTCAGGCGCGCCAGTGTTGCGACTGGAGCCCCCGGGCACTTGGGGCCGTTTGGTGCACACCAACATCTTGGGGGGTTTTCGGACCGTATACCCGCCACGCTGGTCCAGTGCGGGTTGGCGGGTAGCCAGAGCCTCGTTCGTTGGTCGGCAGAGGGCACCACGGGCAGGTGAGGTTGGCTTGGGTCCCCAAGGTGGTGGAAGGGACCCCTTACCCTCCTATCCATATTACGATACTAAAACGTATTATATGTGGAGTACATATATCCGCGTGTGCTTCTCTGTTTCTACGACGACAAACAGTTGCTTGAAGACTTGAAAGCACGGCTGTTCCTATCCATAGCTATATACAAGTAAACTACAATAATAACACAGTTATCTTAATGACAGAGAGATAATTAAGACATTATAGTATGTTTATAGTATAGACAGCATAACGATATTGCAATGTAGCAAAATAAAAATTAAATTACAATTTTACGCAAAGTACATATTATAGAAGGTAAAAAATAAATAATTCACGGAGCGATTGGTCGCAAAGCGACGAAGCCAATTAAAAAAACATAATACAAGCATTATCGTGCTGGCAGTTCTTTAACTGGTAAAGTACTCCCATATATTTCCGAAATGATCCAAGGTCCCTCGACACGACAGCGGCAGCGCTTAAATTATTATCCGAATATCACCATTTTGTCTTAATATTATTACGAAAACAAAATCTGTATTTTTGGCATTCGTTACCAAGTGAAAATTACAACGGAAGTATATAATCAAATATACTATAAGTCGCAAGAGCGGAACCTATGCTATACGTTGAAAGTCTGAAATATCATCGTCTCGGTTACCATAGGCACATCTACTTATTGTATTTTCGAGTGCGATATCCCCACGGATACCACCTCCACCGGAGCCGGTGAAAGTTGTTATGTCGAACTTGAACCGACTAAAACGCACGCCGTCTTCGGGTCTTTAGTTGAAAGAGGTGAGATAGGTAGTACGTAACATATTCCGCGCACCCGGGCTGACCCAGGATCAACTCTGTGAGATCGCACCCTTCGGGTGTGAGGACTACGCCGTACGGTGTCCCCATTTAGCGTCCGGGGTATGGGAAAGCGTACCCCGCACGTTGCCGCTCGCATTACCGTTACCGTTTTTGGTGATCACCTACGTCATCCGGTAGAAGAGGTGGTCGTGTGTCCTGTCTAGCCAATCGGCGCTACTACGGCATGCCCTTAGGAACATCTTTAGTAAACTACTATGGAAACATCCATGGTATTTTCTATATGTAGTTGTAGTTGGAGTCGTAAGTCCAACAACCCATCTAACTGCTTCTATTTCGTAAGAGGGTTGTGGCTGGCATAGCAGCGGTATAATTTTCATGGGCAGACTATACCTAACGGTTGTCTTGATTTGATTACGGCAGAGTCGTCTTAATCATTATCATCATCAATATTCTTCTCACAGGCAGATGATTAAGTCATACTCAGAGCTATATATACCGCATATTACGATACTAAAACGTAGTATATGTGGAGTAGATATATCCGCGTGTGCTTTACTGTGTCTACGACGATAAATTGTTGCTTGAAGACTTGAAAGCACAGCTGATCCTCTCCATAGCTATATACAAGTAATCTACAAGAATAATACAGTCATCTTAAAGGCAGAGAGATTATTAAATCATAATAGTATGTTTATAGTATAGACAGCATTACGATACGGATATGTAGCAAAATAAAAATTAAATTAAAAATTCACACAAAGTACATAGAAAAGGTAAAAAATAAATAATTCACGGAGCGACGTGGTCGCAAAGCGACAAAGACCATTAAAAACATAAAACAAGCATTATCGTGTCGGGAGTTCTTTAACTGGTAATTTCGAAATGATTCCAGGTCCCCCGAAAACGACAGCGGCAGCGCTTAAATTAACATACGAATATCAAAATTTTCTCTAAATATTATTACGAATACAAAATCTGTATTTATGGCATTCGTTACAATGTAAAAATTACAACGAAAGCATAAAATCAAATATACTATAAGTCGCAAGAGCGGAACCTATGCTATAGGTTGAAATTGTAAAATGTCATCGTCTCGGTTACCATAGGAACATCTATTGTATTTTCGTGTACAAGATCCCCACGGATACCACCTCCACCGAAGCCGGTGAAAGTTGTTATCTCGATCTCGAACCGACTAAAACGCACGCCATCTTCGAGTCTTTGGTTGTCATAGGTGAAATAGTACGTAACATATTCCTCGCACCCAGGCTGACCCAGGATCATCTCTGTGAGATGGCTCCCCTCAGGTGTGAGGACTATGGTGTCCTCATTTAGCCTCCGGGGTACGGGAAAGTGTACCGTAGGTTGCCGCTCGCATCACAGTGAAGGCCCTCAGACGTAGGCTCCTGCATATAATGCCCAACGCACCCGTTTCTGGTGATCACCTGCGTCAACCCGTATGAGAGGTGGTCCCGTACGCCGTGCCCATAGGAACATATTTAGTAAACTACTATAGAAACATCTATGTTATTTTCTATGTAGAGTTATAGTTGGGGTCGTATGTCCGACAACCCATATAACTGCTTCTATTTCGTAAGAGGGCTGTGGCCATCACAAAAGCTATAGCTGTGGTATAACTTTCATGGGCAAACCATACATGACGGTTGTCTTAATTTGATTTCGGCAGAGTCGTTATTAATCATTATCATCTTCTAATATTCTTCTTGCAGGCAGATGATTAAGTCATACTCAGATCTATATACGCCGCATATTACGTTACTAAAACGTATTATATGTGGAGTACATATATCCGCGTGTGCTTCTCTGTTTCTACGACGACAAATAGTTGCTTGAAGGCTTGAAAGCACGGCTGTTTCTATCCATAGCTATATAAAAGTAAACTACAAGAATAACACAGTCATCTTAAGGGCAGAGAGAGATTATTAAGTCATAACAGTATGTATACAGTATAGACAGCATAACGATACTGAAATATATAAGGAGCTGTTAAATATTTCGGGATATTAACCATGTTAGTTTATTTTATGGATCAACCGATATTTTGGCGCGCGCTGTTGCAACCGTGATCATGCCGCTTGCAACAACGCCGGAATATCTATTGATCCGACCATAAAATCAACAAATATGGTGAATATCCCGAAATATTTAACAGTGAATATGTAAATAAGCATGTGAATCTAAAATCAAACAATGTATAAGAAGCTTATTCGCATTGACTTACAATGTATAACGCATATCGTTGTATAATATAACATCAGCGTTCGTTCTGCTGTTGTTTTTTATTTCGTAAGAGGGTTGTGGCCATCAAAAATCATCAAATCATCTTCTAATATTCTTCTCGCAGGCAGATAATAAAGTCATACTCAGAGCTATATATACCGCATGTTACGATACTGAAACGTAATATACAGTATATATACAACCACGTGTGCTTTACTGTTTCTACGACGACAAATTGTTGCTTGAAAGTAGTGTTGTTCCACTTCATAGTTACCTAAATACAAGTATTCTATAAGAATCATCTGACTAAACAGGGAGCACCAGCCTCTTGTCTTTAATTGGCAGGTATGCCAGCTAGTTGGTGGTTGGTTTAGCGTGGAAAGTATTGGTATGGACTTATGCAACGTAATGGATATTAAAATCGATTTGCGTCTAAGTGTTTTTGAATTATTCAGAAGATAATTACCACTCTTAACATACACATATGCCACCAAAATTGCGAATAAAATCTAACAAAATATTGAAAGAAATCCACTGGACGTCATTAGAGTTAAATTTTTTTCCCAAATCAAAAAAGTTACCATCAAATATGACAGCCATAGCAACCTGTAGTCATCGGTTGCCATAGCAACATTGTAGTATTTGCTACGTGTAGTACGTAGTATTGTATTCTCTTTGCGTGTAGTTATAGTTGGGGCCGTAAGTCCGACAACCCGTCTAACTGTTTCTTTTTCGCTAATGGGTTGTGTTCATCACTAAAAAGCTATGGGAGCGGTATAGCTTTCATGGTCAGACTGTAGATAACGATTTTTATCATCGTTACAGCTGCATGGTACTTTTACGTTAGTTTCTTCGGCAGAGTCGTTATCAATCATGTCATCTTCTAAAATGTCCCAGGCAGATAATAAAGTCATACTCAGAACTACATATGCTGCATATTACGGTACTGAAACGTAGTACAATACAGAATATATACATCCCTGTGTGCTCTACTAATTCTACGAGGACCAATTATTCTTTGGAGGCTTGAAAGCACGGCTGTTCCGCTTCATAGCTAAATATAAGTAAGCTACAAGAATAACACAATCATTAGGGTAAGTAGGGGCACTAGACTCTTATCTTTAATTAGGAGGTGTACCAGCTCGTATGTGAGGTTGGTTTGGCGTGTAAAGTTTTATTACAAAGCAACACAACGTTACAGACATCAAAATCAATTTGGGTATAAGTGGTTTTTACACACGCCGCTGAAATTACAAACAAAATATTGAAAGATAAGACACCACTTTACGTCAATTGTGTTTCAATGTTTACCGTAATTTGAAAATGTGAAGTTCTTATTAAATATGACGTCGAAATTATAGTTATAGCATATTGTACAAACACTTGTAGGTATTAAGGTAAGGTAAGGTAAGGTAGGTAAAAAGCCGCGGTAGCCTAGTGGTATGGGTAATGGACTGCTAAGACGAGGTCTCGAGTTCGATCCCAGGTTTACCATGGCACACACCAATGACTTTTCGATGCTTTTCGAAGTTATGTGTGTATTTATCGCAGGTTTATAAGTGCCTCGGAGAGCACGTTAAGCCGTCGGTCCCGGTTGCCATACAAACATCTATGGCAGTCGTTACGGGTAGTTGGAGCCCTCAAAAGTCCAACCAGCCTAACTTGGAACTTCGATATCGCCATTGGTCATTAGACCATTGGTTGTGGAGGTCAGATGGCAGTCGCTTCACGGAAAATATCGAAGTTCAGCCGCATCACAGTTAGACTGGAAAGCCGACCCCAACTGAGTTGGGAAAAGAGGTTCAGGGAATGATGATGACTTGTAGGTATCACGATGAAAAGGCGAAAAGGGTGCAAGTTATATTAAGATTTTAAGATTAAAAAAAATACTGCACTGTATTATTCCTGTCGTGGTCGTTTGCACGCAGTGAGAAGACGTAGCATTTTTACGAACACATTGCATAAACAATGGTATTAATCAGTCAAGAAACAGTAAGGTAAATGAACTAATTTTCATGAGAATGATTGTTTTCATCCCGGGAATGAGACTCTGTGAGTCACGGGACGCAGGTAGGTTTCAGCTACGAATTATAGTCATATTTTATTTGTTTCTTCGTGGCCATAAAACCTACGTCAACATGGTTATATAGACTGTCGCGATTACAAAACCTCTTATATAGGTAGGACTGTATGTCTGCATGCCTCTTCGTTAACAGTGTTTATCTTGTTCTGTGAAACATTTAACTATTTATTTAGCATGATGCTGTAATATACAATCTCATTCTATCTTGGTTCGCAAAAGGCATCAATACCGTTAATACCAATGTTTAATTTCGGAGTATCTGTTATCGTTTGATGTAAATTCAAAGGCTTCAAAGCGCCGTCTGGATTCGGCTTTACTGTGTATTGACTGCAGTGAGTGTATTTTGGAATAATTACAGCCAGTGAATATTTGGACAGCCGAACGGTCGTGTTTACGGTCCCTGAATAGATAATTATACGTCTACTGGAATTAAACTAACGCAAGCTCTGAGAATCAATCTGTAACTATAGTTAAAATAGTATAAAACAACTCTAGATTGTAAAGGGCAGTGTGACTTTTTCAGACGTAAATTAATGGTAGAGTTACAGAACTTCTTTTTTTCATTTATTTATGGCACGTCAATTTGACATCACCTCGCCTGATGTTAAGCTGAAGGCAAAGTCACATTTAAGCGGGGCACCATTGCAAACACATTTATAAAAGTTTATAAAACAATCGAAAGAGTGGTGGCATCATTGAAGTAAAATACGAAATTACAATATAAGTGCAACAAAAAAAGAAAGCTGTCTGGTGAAAAGGGCGGGATCTCAGGGGGGCGGGACTTAAAGCAGATCGGTGAGTGACTCTCCGCTTTATTTATTGTCAACTCTTTTACACAATAATTAATAATACAACATAATATATCGTTTTACCGGGAAACTTGAAGTGCGAACGAAAATAAATTAACTTTAAATATCGCTCTCTATATTATACATTGTATGAGCTACCACACACAGCGTAGATAATATTTATTTTATCGTAGAGTATCTGTGAACACCGATATAATATATGGAAAGATGGTGGGATTATTAGTCGATAATGTCATTTTAAGCCTTAAGTATATGGCGTTATATCCAAATTTTTGGCGTTATAGTAAATGAAGCAATATGTGCATCAAATTCAAAATAATACAAGATATTAAATTCGCCACGGTCCTTTTTAAGTTTTATAATAATATGGCATTCTATCCAATTTTTTCGCGTTTAGTCAATGAAACTAGACGTGCATCAAATTCAAAATCAGAATCATCTTCTGACGAGCTGACTAATAAATCCAGATCCACCTTTTCGGAAAGCGCAAACTCATTGTAACATTCTGTATAAATAATTTTTACCAAAAAACTAGTCTAGACAGTCTGAAGGATTCCGAGTGAATCTATCATCTCGTATATTAGGCATGTCACACACTACGCAGATACGATAATATTTAATCTGTGTGTAAAAACTTAATTATCTGAAGGCATCACACACTAGACAGATACGATAATATAGAAGATACATTCACTCAGATATCTTACCGTATCTGCGTAGTGTGTGACACCCTTTATCGTATAGTTCACCCTAGAATAGTTTATTTCAGCTATTTCTAGAATAGTTTATTTCAGCTATTTTCACAGCATTATGAGCTACGGAATTCTCCTTTGGGGTAATTCCGCGGATCTAAATGCAATATTCGTTCTTCAAAAACGGGCTGTGCGAGCCATTTATAATTTGGGCCCAAGAGTCTCCCTCCGAGATAAGTTTAAGGAAATAAGCATTCTTACCGTAATCTCACAATATATATTCGAAAACTTGATGTATGTTAGAAAAAATATTACAAACTTTCCAAGAGTTTGTGATAGGCATAACCTAAATACCAGACACAAAAATAATCTCGTTGTCTGTGATAGTAGACTCCACAAAATTTCAAATTCTTTTCAGGGTAATTGTATACGCTTTTTTAATAAGCTCCCCTATGAAATTAGAGATTTGCCTATCAATAAGTTTAAAAATTTAGTAAAAAATAAGTTATGTCAAAAAGCTTACTATAAGATCCAGGATTATTTGGATGATAAACAAGCCTGGAAATGAACTGTTCACTCCACTTGCTACTCAGCTAAATTTTGTATCTAGACTAAGTAAACTATTGTAAATAGACCAAAAAAAAAAGAAAAGCCCGCTGAGTTTCTTGCCGGAGTCTTCTCAGGTCGGGGCCGCGTTTCGAACCGGTGGTCCATTTGCATTTGATAAAATATTGTTTGTATTGACGTTTTGTAAGTGCCGTTTACTGGTCTATGCAGAATAAATGATTTTTGATTTTGTGATTTTGATTTTGATTTTGTATCTGTCTAGTGTGTGATGCTTTCAGATAATTTAGTTTCTATACGCAGATAAAATTGCGTAGTGTGTGATACGCTTAATGTATTTATTATCCACGACTCAAAACTCTTTAGGGAAATTTATTGGTACATTTTAGGCATGAGGTGCAGTCAATTTTATGCATGGACGACAGATTTTTCTGTGCAAAAACGCGATCAGATGCAATTTTTACTGTAGTTTGACTACTCGCCCCTAAGCGCTACAAAGAAGTCTAGTATTATCTATGAACATAATGAAATAGGAAATATTGTTTTTAAATTGGAATATATATCGGTATAGAAACCCTACTAAATGAATCGGCCGTACATCGATAGATAGCCCAAATTAAAGTGTTTAAAATTTTAAATCTCAGTCAAATATACTATTAGGTACCTATATAAAAGAAAAATATATTTTTTAAATTCACTAATGAACTCAGGCAACGCCCTATTACGCGGGACCGAAAATCATAGTTGGCGAAATGTGGGTGTTGAATACACCTCTGCCTACCCCTTTGGGGATAACGGGCGTAGGCGTGAGCATATATGTATGTACTCGTATGTATGTAATTCAGGCAAAATGATTGTGGTGAAATTTTCACAGTATGCATTGAGTTTTTAAAAACTATGATACATGTAAGACAAGATTATTTCCATCTACTATCGGATAGATTAATAATCAATGTTTTCCTATAAATGAAAACAAAAGAATAACGGACTTACAAATGAAATGATACACCACCAGTACGTTTTGATTATTATTACTACGCACGCACTTCATTGTGGAAGAAGGTTAAAACAATTTTCACGCAAAAATACATCCGAGCTCTAATGACAGGACATTAGATCTGATAAGTGACGTCAGGGTCTAGTTTCCGCCCCTTTCTGGCGTCACCCATCAGACACTGACAGAATTGACTTTGCTCTCTTCATTCCTCACTCACTTCATAAGCTAAACTAAAAGTAGGTGAAGGCTTTAAGCGAAACCCGTGCTACAAAGTAATAGTTTCGAAATGCAACCAGCACCAATGCTAAGCTAATTGCGATAACAGTGTAGTAAGTTGTAGGTTATTATATAAGTACACTGACGGACTCATAAACTGCATCAAAGTAATAGACGACTTTGAAATAAATATTTTAACCAAGTATGCATACTTTCTATACAGATTTAAATTGAAACCTCTAGATTGGTTCGTGAACTTTAAAACAGCGTAGGGTCATATCTTTAAGTTTAAGTTTATGTACTGGAAAGGACCTTAAGACTTTTTTTGAAGAAAAAACAGAAATTTAAGAAAAATTGGTTTAATTAAAAAATTGGTTTTAACAATAGACACAAACTTTATGCAAGGGTTTATTTGTGTTTTAATAAGGTGTATTACCCCCACGTGCCCTTATTACGGATTCTAATCGGTTCCGCATAGATTTTATAAGGGTTTTTAAAAGATCTTGCGGAATATTGTCCCATTCTTCTGAAAGTGCTGTTCTTAGTGCTGCCACTGTCGTGGGCGAAGGGTTTCTCGCATATACAGCTCTTTTTAAATTGTCCCAAACATGCTCGATGGGATTAAGATCCGGGCTGCGTGCTGGCCAATTCATTGTACGTATCCCAACCTCTTCGCAATAATGTTGAACTTGTGCAGCTGCATGCGGCCGGGCATTATCCTGCATCAAAGTAAAATTTTCGCCTATGAATCCCATGTAAGGCACCACGTGATCTTCTAATATCTCTGTTATGTAGCGATGTGCTGTCAAACCCCTTCTATTACCGTTTTGACGGACCATGTCTATGAACACAAGTTCTGTTCGCCCGTTCATCGATATGCCACCCCAGACCATACATGAACCGCCTCCAAAAGGAACACGCTCCTCAATGCAACTTTGAGCATATCGCTCCCCACGTCGACGATAGACTCTTCTGCGACCATCTGCACCATATAAACATGTCCTACACTCGTCCGTGAACAATACAGAGGCCCACTGCTCTTCTGTCCAATTCAGGTGATGACGCGCAAATCTTAAGCGAGCTTGTCTGTGAGCTGTAGACAACTTTGGACCATTTGCTGGTCTAAAAGGGGTGATATCCGCTTCCTTTAACCTTCTTCTTATTGTTCGTGCACACACGTTTACTCCACGCACTTCATTAAGCTCGGTTTTGATGTTAACTGACGTGAGGAAACGATTTCGCAGGGAAGTTATAACAATAAATCGGTCATCACGACCTGTGGTTGCTCGAGTTCTGCCTGTACCACGTCTCCTCCTGTAAGAACCTGTCTCTACAAACCTTCTGTATATTCTAGAAACCGTAGACTGGTTTAAATTTAAATTTCTACCAATCGTTCGTTGATCCAAGCCCTCCCGCACCAATGCTACAATTTGTGCCGCTTGTTCGGACGAAGTATCCATATTATGGTTCAAAAACTCTCGATGTGTTAAAAAACTAACCCAACAATTATGCTGTAACAATAATTCAATTGACAAAACAAAAAAAATCAATGAGAATCAATTTAAAACTTTGCTATAAATAACACGCAAATCTGATACTACAAGTAAATTTTCTTTTCCCGGCTATATTCATTTGTTTTACTGCAGTTCTATTTTTAAATTTAATTTTTTTTTAAGATTAAGAGCCAGTCTTTCCATATTTATATAATTTAATCTAAAAAGTTTGCATACTTATTATAAAAAATCCTTTTAGAGTAAACCTGAACTTTGATGCAGTTTATGAGTCCGTCAGTGTATTCGCTGGGTGCGCGACGGCAGCGCCAACTAGCGGATGAACTTTAGGCGGACTCTGAAGTGTCAAATGGCGAGTTGTCATTACGAATATTAAAATAAACAAAGAAATATTTTCAATGAAACGTCGTATTTAAAATCGTTTATTGTAAAACTAAAAACATGTAAATGTATAGCGTCTATAGTAACGTTGGCCTTTTTTATTTGCCGTGTAAACTGGCAGAATTCAACCAATTCTATGTAGTACACACGGACCTATTGCTGATTGTTTGTTAAACATGGCCAAATTAATAATACAAACTGGATTTGCAGCAGTAACACACGAAATCAATTAACAACCCCAAACAACATCAAAAGGCAAACAATTAGTTTTGGCTCAACATGTGCAAGATGTTATCCATTTCATTCGTTGTTCTTGTTTCCAACGTGCTTGTGGAAATTTGTAGAATTTACAAGCACTGTTTACGCCAGTGTTTTTACAGTTATCAACACAGCAGGTATCGTGACCCATATTTCTTTATTTTTAACGAAATACAATAAACAACAACACTCCACTATGTATACGCAAGGATGACATCCGCCGCGAGTTCCTTTTTTAGCCACGGCGGGCGCTGCGATCGATTCGTCTGTCCCTACTCCCCGCTTTGCACCCAGCGAATATTAACCACTTTGTTTCCCTTACTATCTAATACCTATAACAAATTGTGAGCAGTCCATTTTTCAACCACTGACGTAAACACAATGCCGGTGTTGTGTGTTTGTGTGTGTGTGTCTATGTCATCGTAGCTTCCGAAGTGTTTTATATCTGAGTCGAGAAATCTTAGCTATTTTTGATCCAAATTGGTCCAAGACTCTTTTTGTGTTTCACTACTCCCTCAATATGGGTGTCAAATGAAAGGGATCAAACTAATAAATCAATTTCAGGGGCATAAAATAAAAATTATTTAAAAAAATTCACAAAACCTCGGACTTAAAAAATACCTCGACAAAGTAAAAAATTGTCGTGTCGGGGATCCTAAGATCGTTTCGATAATATATCGGAGTGCTTTACGAGTTTAGTATTTTGCAGATCTTACTGATAAAAATGGATATGGTTGCGTAACACAAGAGAACTGGATGAAATTTAAAATTTTATTTTTCCGCAAAAAACGAATTAAAATATCTGTAAGTGCTTAAATTTTACCGACCGTTATGCCTGGACTACTTGGGAAGCAATCAGCTGTGAGGTTTATTAGAACTACTGTAAAGATAGATAGATAAATAGATAGATAACTCTTTATTGTACACCAAAAACAACAAAAAACAAATACAAAAAACACCAAGGACAAGTAGTGAAAGTTACATTTGTTCTAATCTAATGTACAATGGACGGCCTTATCGCTGGAAGCGATCTCTTCCAGGCAAGGCAAGTTTCTGCCGGGGTGCGAGAGTCCTGCCGGGGTGCGAAAGATATATCTTGTATAATCTCACTTCCAGCAATCAAGGACCCATGGACAGCGTGCGTTTTAGTCGGTTCGAGTCCGACATAATCACCTCCACCCGTTTTGGCGGAGGTGGTACCTGAGGCGATTTTGCGCACGATAAAAAATAAAGGCAAGCCAAGTTTTAAATTGTGTGTGCGGAAAACTTAGTAGGTGCTGAATAGAAACTTGGTGAGCACTGTTTACATTTCTCAGTCTTAATGTACTATATACTGCCCCCATCTTTGTGTTTAGTGTTGGATGTACTACGATACTTAGTACAATAGGTCACTTAAATGTTTACTGAAATATAATAAATCTGAATACCTTTATGTTTTGGCCCGTCGCCGTCGGCTACATACCTATATCTCTTCAGATTTGCCCATCGGTAGATATTGCTGGCAGCTGAGTGTGTTTGCTAGTCCCTATGCATCTAAGTACAGGGTTACATAATGATTAGCTTCAGCTACATGCACAAATGTAGACCTGTAAAGGCACAGTTATAGAAATGTATACTTTCGCTTAATTTTCATCAATAGTTATTTGTGCAACAAGAGAGCAAAACTGTTTTTTGCTGCGAGTGCTGATTTTGAATCCTGAGCAAGCGAGGGATTCTAGGATTGAATCACGAGCGTAGCGAGTGATTCTACTGTAGAATCCTGAGCGTAGTGAGGGATTCAAATGCACGAGATGCAAATAATTTTGCTCTCGTGTGGCACACATTACTTTTCACTTCAGCAGCGAGAACACATAAGAAATATTACTTAGAAGATAATGCAACACTTATTAACAGAACAGAACACCTATTATTAATTAAAATAATGCTGAAAATTTTAAAAGTTAATAATTAATCTAATTACTTATTGCTGTTCTGCAAATTTAAAGTTGAAAGTTAAAAGTTAAATTTTATACCCGTTATTTTTAAGGTGTGTTCAGAAACAGCGTACGTGACATTTTATTTTTCAAATGTTGATAATAGTAATCATTATAAATACTTATGCATTACTTATTTTGGTATTCAATAACATTACATAATTATTAAATAATGTAAATAAAATACATGGTTATTCTTTTACAAATATCTTTCAAATTTAGAATTTCGAAATAGGACCTTTGACGTGCCATAAATTAAAAAAAAACCTTCAAAATACTTGTGTTTGTCACTCGAACTTTTTTATGGACGGCCAAGAGACAGAGTGCAGTGTATGTAATTCGAAAGTTATTCGCGGAACAATTCTTTTTGAATCTATGGTTGGCACTCTTTATTGAAAATTAAAAAAAATAAATTAAAAAGCTACTTTGTCTCACTGAGTGAGCAAAATCGCATTTTGCACACTGTTTTTACGCAGCAAAACTCACTTGTTTGAGCTGCTGTGGTGAAAAATAAATAGTTCTAATGAAGTCACTTACCTTATTGTGTTCATCATTGTTTCTTTTGGTATTCATTGGTACACTTGGTTTAGTTCTTTTGTGTTCTCTCTATTGTGTTCTCATTATCATTGTTACTTATGAACATAAATTTCTTGCTAGTGAAAACGTAACGCGATATTCCCTGATCCGGTGAAATTTAAAATTGGAACTGAAAATCAGTTCTATGATTTCTGCTGTGGATAGTATCCATCTCAGTGTATGATAACACACTGTGCACACGACCAACACGATAGTAAAATGACAAAAGAAAATGCGCAGTCACCTACCACGATTTGCAACGTTGAGAGACGCGTCCAGATCCAGATCCATCTGATTTAAATGTATAATATATTATTGTCACCTACGTCAGCAAAATCAGGCACGACGACCGTAGATACGATCATAGATGATGAATAATTCTTTTTATTAAAAACAAGGACTGGCGGCAGCGGGATCTCATTCATATGTAAGTAGGTAACTTCTTACTTACATGTTTTTTAGTAGCTTCCACTGTTGTGTTATCTTTAACTGTCGTGTCATTTTTATCATCACCACACAGTCTCACATATTTGTCTAATGTACCTCTCTATTTTGAAAAATTGGTTACCCTACACAAACCCTATCGGGGTTTACAGGATAAATCCAACGTAAATATAAATATATATTGTATGAAATAATGTAATGTAATACAATAATGTAATATCACTACTGATTGCTATGAGTCGGTACTAGGCGCTACCCATTGAATGATCTTCTTAAAAAAAATGTAGGTAATAAATAAATAAAAATCTCCACGGATAGGGAGGATGGCGGACCTGTGTGGTAACCCAATTAGATAATTCACTCGCGGCCACTGGCATACATAATATATGATCATTCTCTGAACCTTCTCCCAACTCAGTTCGGGTCGGCTTTCCAGTCTTTCTGTGATGCGGCTGAACTTCGATATTTTCCGTAAAGCGACTGCCATCTGACCTCCACAACCAATAGCGATATCGAATTAGATATCGATATCGAAGATAAATTATTGTTGTAGGGATTCCCAACACTGATTCATAAAAATAAACTAGCCCCGTAAGTAGTACCTACTTTAGAGCTCGCTATCGGAGCTCTATACAAGGAGGTAGGTTGGGAAGGGTTATGTGAAACTACAATAATTTTCTCCTCCGTTCTGTGATGGAAATTTTTTTTTTATTTATGGCACGTCAATTTGACTTCACCTCGCCTGATGTTAAGCTGAAGGCAAGTAGCAGATCTCATGAAAGAGGATCACCATTGCAAACACGTTCAGCTTGACGGTGGCGCTCAGCTTGACGGCCTCATCAGATGCTTTTTCACGCCCCGCTTACAGGACCCGGGACTGTAGGAAGCAGGAAACACGTTCGCCGGTATGGAATTCCAGGACTTAATGGTGCGGCAAAGAAAAGACTCACCAAACCGCTTGGTTCTTGATGGAATATTCTGTGCCGTATGTGAGTGACATCTAAGCCCTGCACGTGTTGTCCTGTGTAGGAAAGGGGAGGAAGGGAATAATTGGAACATTCTCATCTCTCATCAAAACATTCACCATGGTAGAGACGGTAAAATACTGCCAGGGACGCAACATCATCGCACGCATCTGCAAAGGTTCGAGGGTATTTGTGACCTCAGGACTCCCAATAATGCGGATCGAACGTCGCTGCGACCTGTCGAGAGCATCAAATAAGTACTTTGCGGAGCCATCCTATAGATGCGAGCAGTATTCCTATCATATATCGTAATATCAAGAAAATACTCAGTTTTATCATGAATTTTATTCTGACGGCTCAAACAATTCAATATTTTATCCGCAGGCGCGCCGCTAGGTTATCATCCTGTTTGTTGAAATTTCAGAAGAAGCCCTCTAATATTACTATATACCTACTAATAAATTACAATTACAATATTAATTATTCTTGCT
Source organism: Pelosia muscerda (assembly GCA_963691645.1). Lineage (NCBI taxonomy): Eukaryota > Metazoa > Arthropoda > Insecta > Lepidoptera > Erebidae > Pelosia > Pelosia muscerda. The sequence continues at coordinate 20,630,946 of OY829098.1, read as the reverse complement.
GGCTGGCTGAATTATTTTTCTAATCTTCAGTGAACTAACTAAAAGTTACAACATTTAAGCCAAATAGTTTATTTCTGTAAAGTGTTATGGGTGGTCGGTATATTGGAATGAGCAAAGCTAATACCAACGGACGCTGTACCCTGAACACCGGACCTTCGAATCAGATATTGAAGGGTACAGTGTCTTTCAATATCCATAAACTAAAATGTAAACTAGGTACTAGATTATTCTAGATGACGTTATTTCATAAAAGTCGATAATTTCTTAGAACGTCCATTTAACACAGGGATAAATAATCAAACACCAGCCAAAGTAACCACAATCTCAAGTCCATACCCACAATTACATTTTAGTACCTATATTACACTGTAAGGAATTTCTTTTTTAAGATAATTTAAGTCTAGCCATCTTGTGGACTCTTGGGCTAGTCATCATTACCAAATTTATGTCCGTAGAAATTGTATGTGGTTGGGCAATATTGCTTTGCCAGTGTCGCATAAAGTGAGTCATTATTCACTAGGTAGTGGTTCGTGTTACTTTCCCAAGTGCCAAATGTATTTATCACCCGGTCCTTAAATTGGTCCAACTGTCCAGGTAAGAAGTAGTTCTGTCTGTTACGAAAGGGTATTGGGAAGAAGCTATTCGGTGACCCCACTTCAAGTTCTGTAATACCAAAAAATTTATGTACAGTACAGGTAAATGTATGAAAATAATATAAACCACAATTCGACTAATATTAAACTAGTTGATACTGTTACGAATGTCATCACTCATGACGTAAACCGTCTATGATAGGGGCAGTTAAATTTCAGTGGCCGAAGTGGGCGCAAGAAGAAGAGGAAGAAGAAGAAGTAAAGTAAAAAGTGCAAGAAGTAGTGCCAGTAAAAAGTGCAAGTGAAAGTGCTAGTATTACATGTGCAATAACTGCATGTGACGTCAACTATAGACGCTCGGTGAACGTCGGCATTCTAGAGACTGTGTGTAAAGACAGTGCGGTGCAGTACAGTTCTCTAAGTGTGTACGAGGGCCTCGGACAATAGACTGTGTGTACTCTTAAGACTGTTGGAGGCTTGAATAAAGTGTAAAATCGCTCCAGGTTGTTCACTTCCAATCCCGAAACCCGCTTCCCGTTACAATACCAACACTGACGACGTTTATAAGATTAATGACACATTTGAGAAATATGTATGTACTTTATTCATTTATTTATTTATTTAAACTTTTTGCACAAATACAATATAATTGTACAAAGGCGGACGGTAGGGTGATGCAGAGATTTGTCAAGGTAGGTGCTCAAAGTGTTATAGTGAGATTTAATAAAGTGTACGTCATACTACACTGACGGACTCATAAACTGCATCAAAGTTCAGGTTTACTCTAAAAGGATTTTTTATAATAAGTATGCAAACTTTTTAGATTAAATTATATAAATATGGAAAGACTGGCTCTTAATCTTAAAAAAAAATTAAATTTAAAAATAGAACTGCAGTAAAACAAATGAATATAGCCGGGAAAAGAAAATTTACAGTTTGTAGTATCAGATTTGCGTGTTATTTATAGCAAAGTTTTAAATTGATTCTCATTGATTTTTTTTGTTTTGTCAATTGAATTATTGTTACCAGCATAATTGTTGGGTTAGTTTTTTAACACATCGAGAGTTTTTGAACCATAATATGGATACTTCGTCCGAACAAGCGGCACAAATTGTAGCATTGGTGCGGGAGGGCTTGGATCAACGAACGATTGGTAGAAATTTAAATTTAAACCAGTCTACGGTTTCTAGAATATACAGAAGGTTTGTAGAGACAGGTTCTTACAGGAGGAGACGTGGTACAGGAAGAACTCGAGCAACCACAGGTCGTGATGACCGATTTATTGTTATAACTTCCCTGCGAAATCGTTTCCTCACGTCAGTTAACATCAAAACCGAGTTTAATGAAGTGCGTGGAGTAAACGTGTGTGCACGAACAATAAGAAGAAGGTTAAAGGAAGCGGATATCACCCCTTTTAGACCAGCAAATGGTCCAAAGTTGTCTACAGCTCACAGACAAGCTCGCTTAAGATTTGCGCGTCATCACCTGAATTGGACAGAAGAGCAGTGGGCCTCTGTATTGTTCACGGACGAGTGTAGGACATGTTTATATGGTGCAGATGGTCGCAGAAGAGTCTATCGTCGACGTGGGGAGCGATATGCTCAAAGTTGCATTGAGGAGCGTGTTCCTTTTGGAGGCGGTTCATGTATGGTCTGGGGTGGCATATCGATGAACGGGCGAACAGAACTTGTGTTCATAGACATGGTCCGTCAAAACGGTAATAGAGGGGGTTTGACAGCACATCGCTACATAACAGAGATATTAGAAGATCACGTGGTGCCTTACATGGGATTCATAGGCGAAAATTTTACTTTAATGCAGGATAATGCCCGGCCGCATGCAGCTGCACATGTTCAACATTATTGCGAAGAGGTTGGGATACGTACAATGAATTGGCCAGCACGCAGCCCGGATCTTAATCCCATCGAGCATGTTTGGGACAATTTAAAAAGAGCTGTATATGCGAGAAACCCTTCGCCCACGACAGTGGCAGCACTAAGAACAGCACTTTCAGAAGAATGGGACAATATTCCGCAAGATCTTTTAAAAACCCTTATAAAATCTATGCGGAACCGATTAGAATCCGTAATAAGGGCACGTGGGGGTAATACACCTTATTAAAACACAAATAAACCCTTGCATAAAGTTTGTGTCTATTGTTAAAACCAATTTTTTAATTAAACCAATTTTTTCTTAAATTTCTGTTTTTTCTTCAAAAAATGTCTTAAGGTCCTTTCCAGTACATAAACTTAAACTTAAAGATATGACCCTACGCTGTTTTAAAGTTCACGAACCAATCTAGAGGTTTCAATTTAAATCTGTATAGAAAGTATGCATACTTGGTTAAAATATTTATTTCAAAGTCGTCTATTACTTTGATGCAGTTTATGAGTCCGTCAGTGTATATACTTATACTTATATAATGTACTTATGTTTGTTATTCAATCAATATAGGTGAGGTCTACTGACCTTGACAGTCCGACGAATTGAGGAACAATATATCAGTGACTCCACACCACAACTGGACGAATTGTTTCATTACAAAATCGTTGTCAAAATGGTATGCAAAGTTCCCTTCGACCATCGCCAGGTTGCTCACGATGACGCTGTGGACGTACAAAATAATTATATACCTACTACGTTTATAATATACCTACTGCATGCATACTCGTATAACAAATATAAGCAGATATTTTTATCCGAATTCTAGACGATGCAAGCTATGTTTAGTGTCTATATAGATATATATTTATTGTATGTGGTTGGGCAATATTGTTTTGCCATATCCTATCTATATTAAGTTATATTGGTCTAGATAGATTCTAGATGAGTATTATATTCTCATATACTTATACTACAAGCCCCGGATCTTGAGTTCACTCTATGCTACTATCCTACAAATGAAGGTTCACAACGTTGTTTGGATGGTCGCATGGTTGTGATTCAATCACGTTCTAACGACTGAACAAATCTGGCTATCATATGGTGTACTTCGGTAGGTAGGTATATACAGTCAGGATTACCACATAGGCGATATTTTATCCCAGAAAAGTTCCCACGGACTGCGTGAATTGTCAAAATACCACGTGGTAGAAATTGCGGTCATCAACTAGTACATCACATTATGTTATATTACATTCTTAAGGTGGGTACTGACCAACGTTACGAGGTGTAAAGTAACATTCGCAGCGAGCGTGTTACACATCGAGCATGTTCCGCTATGTTTTAAAATAGGCGTAACATGCTCGTCAAAACTCTGTGCTCCGCTTTCGCCGTTAGTTCACTCAAGATGTCCGACAACGAGGACGCGTTGGTATCTTTGATTCTACTTAATTATTGTTTCATCCAAATTAAGAAGAATATATGATGCCAGTAAACTTGTCATTTTCTTTTTACATGTTTTTCTTTCGCTGTCGAGTAATAAAGCCAATCTATTCCAAGCGTCTTCTTTCTTGAGTTTGTTATATAAATGCTCTGGATGAGCTGGGTTCCACAACACTTCCTCTTCTCTGTATTTTTCTATAAAATACAGAGTTTTTAATTGTGCCACTCCGTGTTTTAAGAAATAAATACGAGAGGAACGATGTGTGATTACTCGAGACGCGCGTGCGATCGGGACGACTTGCAAGAGCGTACTGACCGAACCGCGTAACACTCAAAGGATTCGCCAAAAAACCGACAGTTGGATGGAGCACTCAAAGCGAGCAACGAGCGGCTCGTTGCTCGCTGGTTTCCCCGTAACACGACGTACTGACTGCACGAATGCTCGCGGTGTAACACGTAACATTACGCCCCGTAACGCCGGTCAGTACCCACCTTTAAAAATATGCCGACTGCGCAGCTCCGTCACCTGACACAAAGAAAGAGTACGAGTAAATGGATAAAAGTTGTCTTTGAAGCGGGCCACAATTAGTTACATTTCAATCAATGCAGAGTTTTAAATGGGTACGTGTACTAACTTAATATTTTTATAGATGTTAAACTAGTGGCCTGAGTCCCGACTTAGCCGAGGAATGGATTCCTAAAAGAAACTTTTAAATCAATTAAATGCAACATCATCACCAGATGGCTTACATACGAAATTCATAAAGGATTACAGCATTTTTGGTGTACCACTTTGAACGTGACGCACAGTGTATTTATCGCAGGTTTATAAGTGCCTCGGAGAGCACGTTAAGCCGTCGGTCCCGGTTGCCATACAAACATCTATGGCAGTCGTTACGGGTAGTTGGATTCTCAAAAGTCCAACCAGCCTAACTTGGAACTTCGATATCGCCTTTGGTCATTAGACCATTGGTTGTGGAGGTCAGATGGCAGTCGCTTCACGGAAAATATCGAAGTTCAGCCGCATCACAGTTAGACTGGAAAGCCGACCCCAACTGAGTTGGGATAAAGGTTCAGGGAATGATGATAGTCACTTACCATTTAATAGACGGTGAGCTTATAAGTACAACAAAACTTACTTCAAAGCAATATGAGCCATGGCCCTCCCATTATCATTTTGCGAAAAAGTAAACATATCTGTGGAGAGAATTCCAAGCGTTTCCTTCACAATCCAATTCTTCAACAAGTTGTCAAAGTTACGAGCCACCAACACATCCATCGACAAATATGTCCCAGTATACTTGAATATAGTAAGGAACTTGAGCACGTCAGCCAGCTCCATGTTCAGATCATCAGGATGGAGAGGTTTCTTCATAAACTTTCCATCTAAGGGTGTTCCTTCGGCGTAATTTTCAAGATGAATCCTATGAGCTCTTATGTTGCTAATTTTAAGTAAAATTTCCATGATGCTGTGGTTGGTTCTCAGGGGTGAAGTGAACAATACGTTGACTTGACGGTGAGAGTTTGCTCTAGCGGCTGATTCTATTGAGCAAGCTTGACGAGATGTAATATCTTTGCAAGAAGATTCTATGAAAAATATTGAATCCAAATCAAGAGGCGGGGCTTTGTTAACATCTGCAAGAACACCGTTGTCTTCCAAGTAATGACATGGGAACTTGTCCTTTGTTGATTGCTGCGCGATACTTCGTGACCTAACTTTTAAACTCACTGGTACTTCCGATTGCGATACTAGATAATAATCTGTTATTAGAACCCGCAGCACTAAATATATAAATACTATTAAAAATGTTCGTAAATACATTTCTAAAGAAAATTCAATTTATGAACGCAAGCACTGCATGGCCTGTGTGTAGTTGTTGTTATGAGTGTTTATGATCGCTACGTTTTATAGAAGTGGCTGTGCCCGCGACTTCATCCGCGTGGCCATCGGTCGTGGTTATGAATTGTTCTACGCCTTGCGTCAATTTCTTTTAGGTAAAAGTAAGTTAAGCATTATCACAACAAGTCTACAATAAGAAACCCGTCAAAATTTGCGCAGCCCTTTTGGAGATCGCCCTGAAAAGTCCGGTAGAAAGATAGACAGATAGACAAAATCTTGATAAATGTCGTTTTTATTACAGATAATATTATCGCGTAGTATCATTCACACGAATTAAGTATAACGTATTTTAATGTTACAAACAGATGCCTACTACAGTTTTATTTGACTATCTATATAAAAGAGCGAAACCTATGCTCGGGCCCTCTCCGTGTGGTAGCAGCGTTGCCGTGAAACAAATTATAGTAAACCACGATGGGAACTCCAAAATGCCGTAGATTCGATAGAAGAAGAATCTATATAAATGAAATGAATCGCAAAATATTTGGCTAAGCGCATAACTCGAAGACGGCTGAACCAATTTGAGTTATATTTTTATACATTCCTTGAATTCTAAGTTTATGTAGCAGGGAGAACGGGATCAGAAATTCACGTGAGCGGAGCCGGACCGCGACCAACATGACATTACATAACATAAACTCACGGCTATATTCCCGAAGGGGTAGGCAGAGGTGCTAGCACCCTCATTTCGCCAGTTTATGTTTAGGTCCCAATGTAACCACGAGCAACAGCTTCAATTAATTTCATGTTAATAAACTAGAATTTAAGGCGTTTAAGTTGAGAATGTTTCTTTGCTTTTTAATGAAATGAGATTGACATTGATTTTACCCCTTCGGCCGTCTACGAAACCAGAGCTTACAAGTTGAACTAATCCGAGGATTGCGTAAAAGTTTCATAAAACGTAGTACAGGATTTTTGTAGAAAATATGATGAAAACAGTTACATACATTGGTAGACATATACTAATGTCTATGTAAGTAGGTATGTATGAGAATTCTTGAGGCACCTAGGCCAAAAGGAGACGCTTATCGCTGATTAAGCATTACGATGTTATTACTATAATAAACCTTTTTATAACGTGTAGTTAAATTATATGGGTGTTATTTGCTATAACATTCCTTTCTTTTTCACACAAGGTAGCAACCGTACATATATTACTTCAATCACTTCATTCGTTCAATTGTTTTACTCACCGGTAGAGAGAAATATGTTCTACGAGGACAGTACCCTAACAGTTAAAAAACTTAAGACCTCGGTCCGCAGGAGCGGACCGAGGTCTTAAATTTTTTAACTGAGTTCTATAAAAGGAGGAGATTCTCAATTCGGATGTTTATATTATTTTATGTTTGTACGTGGCAGCCCACACGTTCGGGCTCTCCACTATCGCTGTGCACCCCTGAGTCCTCTGTCGCATTAACTAAGTCTTTATAACTTCCAGGGTAGAAAGAGTTCAAGCTCTTAGCATGTTATGAGTGTAAGTAGGCATAACCTAATTTTATGATCTATAGCAAACTAATTCAAATTCAAGTTCAATATTTACCTACTAGTAAATACAAATTTTACTAGTAGGTAGCGCAGGGTATTATTTATCTGGTTAAAGTTTGACGACAGCGGTTCCCGTAGGTACTGAGGCTGTATGATCGAATTTCTGCGTAGGTACTTGACATTTTAGTGGTTAAATGGAATGCTCGAAGCGAATATGGTTTGTATGAAATATGAATAATTTTGAATAATAATATCCATTATTTTTTCCCTAGGCTTGCTGTAATGTTAACCAACATACTTATCAAGATGACTTTGTTGAACTTCTATTTTTGGATGTTTAAAAACTTAAGTCAAACTGAGCGTTAAAAAATATATGAAAAATAACCACAATGGTGACTTTTCGTGTAGGTAGTTTTCGATAACATTTTCATACATTACCGTTTGCGCACACGGTATTGTATTGAATGCCTTCGCTTAGTACCTAATACCTACTTACTACCTACTTATAAAATAAATATTTCACACGTTGCCTACACGGTTTATTCATACGTATTTGATTGCCCGTAATAATACATACATGTTTAATACGTAAAAGATTATACCCGAAGGGATAGGCAGAGGTGCTAGCATCCACATTTCGCCAGTTTATGTTTTAGGTCCCAATGTAATAGGTAGCGAGCCTATTGCCATTAACCGGGATCTTAGCGTAGCTTACCTGCGATAAATACACACTTCGAAAAGCATCGAAAAGTCTGATGTGTGCCATGGTAAAACCTGGGATCGAACCCGAGACTTCGTCTCAGCAGTCCCTTACCCATGCCACTAGGCTATTGCGGCTTATTTATTTTATTTATTTATTTATACTTTATGCACGTTGTACATAGGCGGACTTAATGCCATAGGCATTCTCTGCCAGTCTACCATAGGGCGGTGCAGAGCTAGTACGAGGAGAGAAGAGGAGGAGAGGAGTTTTATATTACCTATATGTATAGTTCTTTTGTTTTAACTCCTGAAGTGATCGGCCTATGTTGTCATATTATATATCACAATAGAGGCCGAAAATGCAAAACATAAAAAAATGGTAATAGCACGTAACCATTTTATTCACCGGGAACGTCGATATTTTAGTGGAAAATTTAGTGATTTTGAGTTAATGGTTTTCTGGTGGAAAGTATGCCTGCTGGTAACACAGGACTTTGAGTGAGATAGACAAAGAGCAGTTTGGCGGGAACGTGAAAAGTGTTATCGCTACAATGTGTTTCTTTTTCTAAATAATAATATGGTGTAATTTCGAGTTTTTATGTGTAAAAATTGTGGATTTTTAGACATAACGGCTTGGACAAGGTGCACAAGTGTAGGCATGTGGAATATTATAGTGAGTTATCATTTTTCATGTTGCTGTCAAAATCTCCATATAAGAAGCTTCTAGTAAAGTCTTCACTACTTTACTGAGGCAACATCATCGTTCATCGTCATCATCAACATCATCATCATGATCAACAATCATTCCAAATATATTAGTGAATAACACAGACTTATAATACAAGTAGAGTTATGTCTGTGGTGAATAAAGTGTTATAATAAATTACAAGTAAGACTTTTAAAGGCTTATGCCCATGGCTGTAAAATGAATAGTTAAAAAAAAGACAAGACAGATTGCTCGTTCGTTGACGTTTTCTACTGATTGTTTCGGAAAGAAATTGTTTACAAAAATAAGAGAGATCTGTGAAAAATAAAACCTTCTAGTATCACTTAACTTCTTCGGTTTCACTAACTAATATAATATATTTAGTATCACTTTTTTCATCAGAGGCTTTCAACGTAACGAGTTAATTGATAACAAATGGAAACAAAGCGGCCGTAAGTTATTTTTGTTAATCGAGCAGATAGTGCATTGGTCGTCTGAGTTTACGCTTTCATCAAAATATTTGCTATTGTAGTAAGTGATTCTAGGACTGCACGCTTTCGTATGTTTTGAAAAACGTACTTATACGTTAACACTATGTTAATAACGAATAATGTAAACGAATTTTTCAATTGCTCAACAAATCGATCGGCAAGAAACTACGGTACTGCATTCTTAGTCTTACTCTGTGTCTTTAGTGAGATGAAAACATTCGAGATCCTACTATCGTCATTGTACTCAATTTGGTCTAGATACATTATTTATTGGCACTCTAGGCGTATTGAATGTTAGTTAAACTCGTCGTGTTCGGTTATTACGCACTGTGAGAGTGTATCACTCTCTTCTATGTGATATATTTCATTTTATATCTCTGAATTACTTATAATAATTGAGTTTTATTTGTGGCTATATATTCTGATAAGATCAGTATTTAGATTCTGATTGCACCACCAAAATATACCAGGTTTTTCCACAACATGTACTTTTTGGGTGATTTGCATGATAATATTGTAAGTGCGTATTCATTAACCAAAATAGTTCAAGGAAGTCTTTTCTAGTCATTGTTGGTAATCTTAGAGCCCATTGTTGTGATCCATACATATATTTGGCAATTACATACATTGTTATGTATGCTGCTAATCTGATCATAACGATATTGTCATAGAACTGCCAAATAACACTAAGATGTTGTTGACAATAGAAACCAGATAATTCAATCACCATTGAGCCTATGCCTATTCAAAATTAGGCTGGTATCAATGAAACTAATTTTCAATAGAGATACCAATGCCAGATGAAGATACCAGCGATTTGTAATTCTATTATTAGTGATGTCTACTTTTGCTCTTAAGGAAAATTAGATGAACAGTATCTATTCCTCGTTACCTCAAGTTAGACACATTGCTTAGAAATACTGTAAAGTGTAAAATTAATTTGAAATTTTCATAAAGTATTAACTACATCAGCATTCAACTGCATTGTAGAAATAAATATGAGCAAGTTTACTAAGGTGAGTCTTCAGTACGTCTGTATATTCACCCTCAGTGATATGTGAAAGCATATTTATTATTGCCAATAAGGTTACCGAGATCTAGATGGATGATCTGATTTTAGCAGTATGTGAGTTATTTCACCTATTTTCCTTTGCTATCTTTTGGGGGATGGTGTGGGATATCCAAATTCTATGCAAAATGATCGGTTTCACCGTCACCTACTTCACCAAACCCCCATTGCCTTCTATATTGAGTGTCCTGACTCTGTCACTGGTGTTATTACATGAAGCACTTTTCGAGGTCTCATATTTGAAGGAGGTTATGAATTTTGCTATATAATTAAGTACTAATATACTTACAGTAATAAGTTGCAGGTATTCCAGTTCACAGTATTTGAAGTGTGGATCTTTAATTAACACACCATATATCACAGATAATGGGTGCCTGCTGGTGCAAGGATATGCTTGCAGAAGATGCATACGAGCCACCAAGGCTGCGTGCAAACACAAGTACAGTGGAATGTGTTAGTTTTCCAAGGGCTATAGACCCTGAAGTTATTGACCAGCTTGTCTTGGAACTTCTGACACTCATTGCAACATTTGTGAATAAGTAAGTGAATAATTCTTCTCTCCATTATTTGTCTTGTTAAATTAAATTGGATAATATAAACAAGTATTCCCCAGTATCTAACTCTGATCTAAGGTATGACTAGAGTCTGATATTTGTACATAGTTAAAAAAAGTTATTATATAATTCAAAATTATTTAGATGATGAAATGAGATCTTAGATTGATGTGAAGCCTTCTGATAATAAAGAAAATTGCAGTTCACTCAACTTGCTTCACAAGCAAATTATTGTATTTATTTACTAATAACTAACTAACAAATGTTTGTAAATAGACCAAATAAAAAGAAAGCCCACTGACTTTTCCAGAGTCTTCTCAGGCCTGGGCCATATTTCCTACCAGTGGTTGTTCAACTAAACTAACCTGTCCTAACACATATTTTTGATTTTGTCATTTTGTAAATGATGTTAATGGTATAAACTCTTTTGGAATTTCTATTTTGTATTTAAATGTAAATTAGCAAGAATGTATATTAAGCTACTGACCGGCTATTGTAATCTGGCCGAAATTTCAAGCAATACAAAAGGTAAATTATTGTATTTACCATCTGATCGCCTTAATACCTGGGTTTCGCCCTCCGTCATACGCTCAAGGCCGCGCGCATGTACCTACCGCTCGGTGTATCGTCGACGACACAACGGGCACAGGACTGTCGAACGACCGCCTGAGGGCTCTCACCGCACCGCACCGCACGTGTCCTGCGCTTACGCTTCGAAATGCCGAAACCACGTATTATGTGCAGTAATTATAATATTGTAACCTATTACAAATGTTTGTAACTTTGATACAATTCATTTTCATTAAGTATATATTAAAATTGTCTACGCGATTTAGGCTATTTTAGACTATAAAATTTAGAGAAGGGAAATAAAAATAAATGTAAAACTATATAAATGGTTGATTCGTAACATTCGTTGCATTACAATAATCATCATAGATACAACCTTAGCGTGTTCTTACGATGACGCCACTGCACTCATACGTTGGGTCAGACAGTCTCAACTCTATGGGCGCGTGTTTAAGGTATAGTCTTCTCGTTCTGAGCAGCAGGTATTATTACAATTAAAATTTTGTAGGCGTAGGTATTTTTACTTTTTTTTAACGGAGTGGTGTATCTGTTATGTAGTAACTATTTATTAATCTGTGGTTTCGCTAACTATAATAAGCTTGTGTTGTATTTTCGGCTGTAAGTAGGGCAGCCTGACCTCACTGGATAAGTTTTGTGTCACCGCTATGTGATGGTATGAAACCCTGCTTTGTCTTCTACACTGACAATTTAAAAATTCTCTTAACTTCTCCTCCTCTCCCTTCCCCGCCCCTTCCTTTCCCATTCCACTCCCCTTTCCACTCCCTCTCCCCCTTTCCACTCCCTCTGAATCGCTGGCAATAGGTCTGCCACTTAAGGTGGACAAAACAAATGTATAGAGCTACGAACAACTACAACAGTGAGCTGGTTTACCTGTTGATTGATGGATGAGGTTCAGACTATGTTTTGCTTTGGACTAAGGCTTTCCTTTCAGGATTTTAAAGTCACACGGTTGTTGTCAGACATAATCTCATCCTATTTCACTCAGAATTCTAGATGTGGGTAAGGGCTGTATGTTTAATTCCTTGTTTTAGTGACGAAGAATCCCCAGTCTCATTGGTAAAGTTGCATATAATAGCTGACAAAGAAGAGGGATGGTTCCAAGTAGTATCTTCAATGGTGCATGTCATACCTTTAGATAATCCTCTCGGACCGTCAGCCATCACTATTGTCTTTGATGACTGTCCACTGCCATCCAAAGACTCGGTCATTAAGGTAACAATTTTGACATTAAAAATTCTTTTTTTTTACTTTTTTGACCAGTTTCAGATACCAGATACATACAGAAAAAAATTTCCTTGGTCTAATGATGATTATTCATTTGATCAAGGATATTTTTATATGAGCTTTTCTGAGTAAAAATTAAAATAATGGCACATCCACCTGACCCTAGTAGGAGGTAAGAAGTGAAGTGAGTCAATGGTTTTACTGCCATAGATGCTCAAGACCATGTGAAGTGAAGAAAGTAAAGGGGAAAAACTCAGAATCAGAAACGATTAGGACTCGACGCTGAGAGGATGTTCACTGTGATTGAGATAGGCATACACAATATTATTAACATAAAAAACATACATACTGCCAATAACATTGTAACTATGCACCCAATATTATTCACTCATTTGGTAACACAATATTTTTGATAGCATTTTATTATTGAGTATAATATGCATAGTTATCCATGCTAATTGCTCATATAAGGCAAACAAAACCGCAAAAAACGTGGACATACTTTTTATACTGTGTTTTTAACAACTCAACTGTTAGAAATATATTAATTTATTTTTACCCTGTAAACTAAATAGGATCCGAGTCAAATGACTCTTTTCTATTTTTGACAGTTGACTCAGCTCTTCGGTCTGTGCGCTCTTCGTGCCCGAATGGGTGACATGTACATTCGTGTGGAGCGTAACCTCTGCGTCATACTCGGCTGCATTGCCGACAAGCTGGCCGGGCCCAACAGCGTGGCCGTGCTCACTGAAAACGTCCTTGACTATATGATGTCTTTCTTGGTGAGCTCTGTTACCTATTATATCACGCTATATTTTTGCCCTATTGTATCTTCTGCCGTATTTGCAGGTACACTATAAATACTGATTAATAATTTTATTGTTGTAAACGGAACAGTTAGCTCTTTCGTGATTGTTGAAATACTCATCACCTATCGAAGATAACAACATTTCCTTATGCAACTAGCAATTATGACTTGATTTTTTTTTCTAGTCTTACTTAACTAACATAGGGTCTTCTTGTCGCAATTTTTCACATATTCTTATTCACACGAGTTGATCGGTTAGATTTCAAGGTCGGCTGGAAACTGTTATTGTTGTTCGAAGATTCAGAGTTGGGAGAATTGAACAGAAGACTGCACCCCGGTGGTCACCGTCATGGTGTAAATAATAACATTATAAAGCAAAAAGTGGAATACTTCCTTAATTAGTCATATGGTCAAAGAACTGAATACGTTACTAACACATTCTATTCATAGTATAATCTTATATCGTGAAAAACCATATGTTGAGACCGCCAAGATGTGGACCCCACAAGTAGAGTTCAACTTAAAGAGGACAGTGGCGCTCGCTGTTATTTTAAAAATTTACTAATATGAATTTGAAAGTTTGTGTAATTCTGTATTTTTATTGACGCTTCAAACGCCTGCACGGATCTAAATTCGGTACCTACAGGAATAGACCATTTCCTGGTTTAACAAATGGAACACTTTTCAAATCCGGAATTCTCCATGTGACCGGTTCTCGTGGAGAATTCCCGGTTTGAAAAGTATGGCAAAGTTGTAAATAATATATTACCTATATATTATTTACAACTTTGCCATGTTTGTGTCAGTGAGTATGTGACAATGTTTTAAATAAAAAAAATATTGTATATTTGTCTGTCTTTGTGCCTATTGGTTTGAGAACCAAAAAATTTCAACATATTTTAACGGTTTTTTACGTTTCCTGTAGGTACTTCGCCGCGAGCCAGACATTGTACTGTTCGCGTTAATAGCACTGGAGAAGTTCGCTCACACGACTGAAAACAAGTTGACCATTAAAAACAAAATCGCCAAAGAAGAGGAGCATCCGCTGTTAGTTCTAGAACAATTGGCTGATAGCCACGATTATCCGTGGCGTCAAGTTGGGTTCTGTGCTAAGTGGGCACTTGATAACATATGTGAGTAACTAACTACTGACGATGTCATGCTTATTTCTTTAAACCATATTATAATACAACACATTCTTCTGGCTTACATTTGTGATAACTCTAGGTTCAGCAAAATCTGAGAAATCGAACCTTCGCTTCGCAAACCCGCTTCCAAATGGTTTATCTATAGGATTAGATTAGTCTGACTTTCTTTACAATTAAATTTTTGCGCAATTTTACTTTGATCATCAATGACTCATCATTATACCGTATAATTGAATTGTTTTATTCCGACTGTTTCATTTCATACGTATGTCTATCAGACCGAAGATGTGACGACAACTGACGTGCACGTCACTACATAGTATAAAACAAAGTCGCTTTCTCTGTCCCTATATCCCTATGTTGCTTAAATCTTTAAAACTACGTAACGGATTTTGATACGGTATTTTTTAATAGATAGAGTGATTGAAGAGGCAGGTATATATGTATATAGCATCATGCTACAACTAACTGGTGTGGAGCAGAAGTGAAAAATGTTGCAAAATCGGGGTGACGCAGACGAGGTTGCGCGGGTCAGCTAGTATGATATAAAAGTAAAGGCGAAGGACAAATGTATGCCTAACAATTTGTCAAATATTGATACAGCCTACCCCAATGGTAAAGAGGCGTATGTTTATTTTTGTATATTATTTCAGTCATAGAAGAAGACCGGAAGCTGTCATACGAGACCGTGGACATGTCTTCTATCAACGCTATCCTAAATTCAAAGGATGTAAGCGAGTACCTGAAGATCTCATGCGACGGGCTCGAGGCACGCTGCGATTCCTACTCCTTCGAAAGTGTGCGGTGTACGTTCCAGGTAGCGTTTACAATTTCGTAATTGTAGCTTTTTAAGGTTTCTTTCCAGAAGGAAAACAACCTCGTATTGTCGGTTGAATCAGTCTGTCGGCGTAGCTGTATGTCGTAAACATCATTCCCTGAACCTTTTTTTCCCAACTCAGTTGGGGTCGGCTTTCCAGTCTAACTGTGATGCGGCTGAACTTCGATATTTTCCGTGAAGCGACTGCCATCTGACCTCCACAACCAATGGTCTAATGACCAATGGCGATATCGAAGTTCCAAGTTAGGCTGGTTGGACTTTTGAGGGCTCCAACTACCCGTAACGACTGCCATAGATGTTTGTATGGCAACCGGGACCGACGGCTTAACGTGCTCTCCGAGGCACTTATAAACCTGCGATAAATACACACATAACTTCGAAAAGCATCGAAAAGTCATTGGTGTGTGCCATGGTAACCTGGGATCGAACTCGAGACCTCGTCTCAGCAGTCCATTACCCATACCACTAGGCTACCGCGGCTTCTTGTTGTACCGCGGCGGCTGTATGTCGTAAACATAGTTAGAAATTTGAAATCCGAAGAACACGAAGACAGTGTGTATTAATATTGCACATATTGACCTTTGGTGTTGCGCTCACCTATTGGCAGCTGTACTCGATTATTTGCACTTTATACTTGTACTAAGCGAAATCCTCTAATATATTATTGTGCTGCGATATATCAGAATTGTTCAAAGGGCAATTTCTCTCATGTAGCCATATGGTATAATAATGAATTATCATAAACTTGTTTCAGGTGAACAGCGGTACCTGGTACTACGAGTGCCTGATCGTCACTCCTGGAGTGATGCAGATCGGCTGGGCGACCAAAAGCAGTCACTTCTTGAACCATGTCAGTGGTAACCTGGTTATGTATCTAATACAGCTGGCGGAAAATAAATATAAATATATGTGCTAGCGAGCTTTGCGCGCAACTAGTATACTTGACTGCAAATGTATTACAAATGAACAACTTTTTATGTTATAGTATAGTGCATTGTTTAAGAAATGTGTACTACCTATAAGTACAATCATGACTTTCACAGTGTGATTTGTGCTTATGTAGAAACAATATTCTGGGACATACTTCACAGACCTATCTAGACCCATACCAAGTCAAACATAATATATTAAGCATACCTAGTGTTATAGGTTTCCAATGCGGATAAATATAGGTTCATTTGACGGCCTATGTGGCGTGACGGTAGTGAATGCGACTGCTATGCAGGAGGCGCGGGTTCGATCACCGATCAGTTCAGTTTCTGTCGAATCGACGGCATTTATGAGTTGCGATCGTTGTGTAGTAATTTTTTTCACAACATCGTTACTCACGGAGCAGGCCCGAGCATAGGTTTCGCTCTTCGGGAAGGCTTAGGTACTACGTCCCCTCCACCGCTCTGTGCAAGTATTTGTATGCATGAATATGGCTATTTGCACTGGTCTGGTCGTGCCTAGGAGAGCACGTGAGGTCGTCAGTCCCGGATGGATGTCATACGAACATCTACGACAGTCATTATGGGTAGTTGAAACTCTAAAAAGGCCAACAATTGGTCTCACTGCAGTACTACTGCACTAGTGATGACATCGAAGTCATCTATACCTATAGGTTGTGGAGATCAGATAGCAGTCGCTTCTCGGAAAATATCGAAGTTCAGCCGCAACACAGTGAGACCTAAAAAAGCATACCCTGGACTGCGACCGGAAACAGGGCAAGGATGATGATGATAATGATATTTAACCGCACATCTGGTCTTAAGAAATCAATTATTGTAAATTGAGGTTCTTAAAATTCTGCAGTGCATTTTGTAGCGCTGTTTCTTCTTCGCTAGCGTCTAGTAAGCGGTGGTAACTTTAGGTTAACTAGAACTGACCTGACTGAAAAGTGGATATTGTGTTGCAAGATTTTGAGAAATAACGAAATTGTAATTAACGTTAGGATCCTTACATAATATAAACTTACTATACCTAATTACCTAAACAAATTAATTTCATATACGTTATAGGAGGGGTACGGTATAGGTGATGACCTGTATTCGCTGTCATACGATGGCTGCCGCAGGCTTATATGGCATGAGGCGCAACCGACTCCCGTGACCGAAGTCCCAAGTTGGAAGCCGGGTGACATCGTCGGTTGTCTCATCGACATGGATGTCAGAGAGGCGATATTCTCGCTCAACGGATTACGTTTGAAGCCGTGCACTGAACTCTTCGAGACCACCAGGTGAATATACCTTGGTAATCTTCGGCCTTTTAATTGAAATGTGAGAATAACGTATAGCTTTTTTCATTTTTGAGCGGTAAATATTATTTCTTTGCGGCACGCTATGATGACCGTTTTGACCCGACTGGCTTTGCTCGTATTCTTTTTTTAATGAGCTTAGTATTAGACAATGAAATGCTGAATGAATAATTTAAGAGAAATATATCGAGGCTTGCATATAAGAGAATAACTTCACGCACCAAAAAAGAAAAAACGAGCAGTACCAGCCGTATCAACTCACATAAAAATAATGTCAATTCCCCGTTTAATATTGACTGTACTTATAATTACATCAACTTAATTGCCATAGAATACAAATATGAATTTTCTATAGTCATAAAGTAAAGTACGCAATTTTCACATATTTTCCTCGGCATTTTTATGCAGAGAGATCATAAGTAAATTGCACAAAAAGAATATATGACAAGAAGATGATGATTCCTTTCATTTTTTTCATTAAATTTGTACAAAAACGCATAAGTTATAATTTGTAATAAGTTTTAACATGATATCTAAAAGGTTTTTCTATGTATTAAATAGATTCACTTGCAGCTTTCACTATTTTGATCTCAGCGGATGTAAAGTCTGCAATTGCTGCAAAATTCAGCGATAGTATGAATGAGGCTATTAGTAATGGTATGAAATAAGTGTTGGGCTTAAGAGAATGAGTAGAACTCAAGAATAGTACGTAATTGTAGCGAAAGTTGGATAAATGTAGTATAAACAACATGAAAGTAGAATACATGTCGTTGAGATGTGTAGTCACTGGGAACTATTTATGGAACATAATTAGACGGTAGGCGGTTGCCTTAAAAGTAGTTAAAGTGACGTATAACGAATGAGTACTGAACGAATGATAAAACAATTATACTCTGTATATTCGTTTATTTTCTTTTTGACAGCTTACTCAAATGAATTACGGTTTTTATTTACGGAATAATGTCCTATGGTAATATGGTATTTTATTGACGGGTAAAGCCCTATGCATAACATCAGATATAGACTATAAAACTTCTTTGAAATAAGAATCGATCAATTGTCTTCATATCAAATTATGAGTAAATTTATTCATTTTCTTTCTATTCTTTTTAGTATGTACGTGTTGTGAAATTAAATTCAAAACGCGTACATATAATTACGATAATAATGTGTACGTTATGAACAAATATATTTGGCAAATCACTTACATACCTACTTATATAATTAACAAATTAAGATAGATAATTGGGTACCTATACAAATTAAACAAGTACACTTATTAATAGTATTTATTATATTGATTCCTGAGAGTCTTCTTCATTATTTACACTAAACTCGTCAGTTGAGTCTTCTGTTACATAGAGAATCAATTCCTATTCCATTATATTGTCAATTGCAACGTCTCGATCTCAATCAAACATTTTTCTTGTTCTCCTTTGTCTTTATGGAATTGTTATTTATTAATTTCATAGATGACTTTAAAAAACCTGATAAACGAATAATTCTTATTTATATTAAAAATATGTCCGTGCATTAAATCGATTGAAATCGATAATCATATCGAATCGATTCGGTAACGTGCGAAGTCGTCACTAATTTCAAACTATCAAGAAGAAAATAAACGAATGGGCAGTGTATAGTCGATCGTGTAAGAACTCCAAAAATAAAAGCTACCGTCATGTTATGTTCGAATTGGTATTGTTCATAGGGCAGTTCAAAAGTACTAAAATCTTTGCAGCTTTCACTACTTTGATCTCAACATATATTAAAACAGAATTTACCACAAAATAGAAGACATTGTACGACAGTGCCAATGAATGCGCTGCCCAGTAAACAGGAGTTAATAAATCTCGCATTTCAATAAAATACCCGTCTAATTAGATAAACACTAATAAGACACATTTTTATCGTTCTGCCTCTTTTTTGTTCTTTATTGTTTACCTACAAAATTGAAAGAATATTGATATACATATTTGATGAGGATTAGGTAGATATACTTATCGGCACGGATCTTGGACATAAGTCGTGAGATAGTTTTTACATGTTCTGTAATTGGCACATTTGAGCTTGTACCACCATGCACCCCGTGCAAACCTCAAAATACTGCCTAACACAGGTACTGTGCATATAGACCGCATTTTAAACACATTTATGTCCACAACTCGTACCTATACATATATATAATAATATTCTTCCCCTAATTGAATCACATCTGAGAGACCCTTGGAATAATAAGGTTGTGTACTTACTAACAAGAATATCAAAAAATTATACATTCTTATGATCTTGGTGTCTACACATTACGAAAAGGTATTATTTCACTGCCTGCTTTAATAGGCCTAATTGAGTTTCTTTATTTTGCAGGCAAGGGTTTTTCGCAGCCGCGAGTTTCATGGCTTTTCAGCAGTGCAGGTTCAACTTCGGTAGCGAGCCGTTCCAGTACCCACCCCATGATCGTTCTTTTAACAACTTCAATGACTTCGGATATCTCACTAATGAACAGAAAAAGGTACAATTATTATATGCTTACACTTATTTATTTACTGTCGAAATATAAAAGTGTAATAAGTTTGAGGAGGACCCGTTATTTACCCTGAAGAACATCACTATGGAACAGTTATTGGTCTGTGACGCGAGGCAAAGAGTGCCAGTTACTGTAAGGGGATATGGAAGGTATGGAAATGGGGCTGCCTGAAATATCCGAATCGACGGACCTACACGAAATACGACTGACGAACAAACCTTTTAACCATGTAGGTAGTATAAAATCAGTTTGATTTTCATATCGTAGGGTTTGAATTATCGTAGGGCTATGGAGCGAGCCTCTTGGAATAAAATTCGCAATGAGATCATCCGATAAAGAACTTAAATTACCGACATAGCTCGCACAATTACCAAGCTGAAGTGGCTGTGGGTTGGCCACATCAGAATCTACCGAAGGACCAATAGCCGGTTAAGTAAACGAGTTCTTGAGTTGAGACCGCGGCGAGAAGGCAATCGGAAGGTAGGCTCCGCGCCAAGAGGACCGACGATGACGACCTGAAAAAAGCGCCTGCATCCAGTCTAGGTGCTGAGTGCGGAGAATCGGGAGCAGTGGCGCACATTAGCAGAGGCTTATATTCAGCAGTGGACTGCAAATTGGCTAATTGATTGATGATTGGTTGAGGGTTTAAGCCGAACCCAAGTATCACTTACCGTCTTCGGATCCAACTTCGGTATTAATGTGTTTCATGGAACATCCCCGAAACTTACATCCGCAAATGTCAATGTTCTGTGATAGGCCCGCTGGGCATAGCGGGACGGTAGTCGTTTTCGTACCAGTGCCCTTAGCACGGAAAATTATCGAATTCGTAATGTAAAGGTATCAAGAGAGCCGTTATTATAGGCAACTGCAAACTGTTAACGTGTGTATGTTAGCTCACCAACCGCTATGCTCCCCTGTCTCGATACACTAGGATTACGAATTTGATGGTTTGGCGTGCTACGGACACAAAAGTAGGAGTTGAAAGTTCGACCTGAGTGATTCAAGGCTTCGTTTCAGTATTTTTTTTATAAATAGTAATGATATTAATATTTTACTTCTAGGTGATCCCTCGCCGCATTTACTTGGAGCAGCTAAGGTGCTCAAGCGTAAAGGAAGACTGCTGCACTCTGTGCTACGATGACGACGCATGCTGTGTTCTTGAACCGTGCATGCATAGGTAAGATACCCACTATGGGGTAGTTGAAAACCCTTTTCTAGCAAATTAGCAACAACCAATGTAACTTTACAGGGGGTTAAAAGCAACACTACTTTAAAAAAGGGATAGTCTTATAGAAACACCTATCTGAATTATTTATGCAAGTGAGATATACACTGGCGCTAAAATCTTATCTTCATCCGAGCCCCGCTCCTATCTGCATCCGAATCTTGCACTTTGGAATCCGCTCGCGAGCAACTGGCATCTGACCACTCAACCCTCAAAGTGACCATGATAACATTATATTTATTCGCATTAGGGTGTAACCACATTAATCGACGCGGAATCGGCTTAAGCCGAGTGCGTATCACCACACTACTCGGCTTATCGCCGATTAGTTGTTGCGCGGGCTGTTGACATGCGATCGGCAGTCGATTTCTCCGAACGGCCGTCACGACGGCTGTTCACTTACGTTCGGCAGTCGACTCCTCCGAATGGCTGTCACGGCCTCTGTTCAATTACGTTCGGCAGTCGACACCTCCAAGGCACGCGAGCGGATTCATTCGACTGCTACCCAACGCCGATCGGCCGTCTTCGGCGCCATTCGGCTACCGTCGTAGATGAAGGCATGCGAACTGTTGATTCAACTGCCGTTCAACGCCGTTCGACCGTCTCCAGCGCTGTTCGGCAGCAGTCGGAAACGTTCCGCTGGATTCAGCGCCGTACGGATGCGATCAGCTAATCGACAAACGGTTCGATTCGCCGTCGGCCGATGCCGCGTCGCGTCGGCCGAGCCGAGCCGATGCGAAAGCTATTAGTAACACTCTTATTCCGTCGACATAAAGACTTTTTTAACCGGCTTCAGCCGATTCCGCGTCGATTAATGTGGTTACACCCTTAGTCTGGTATGTTTCTGGTATGTCTGACAAAGTATTTGAGTTACGAATATATACACTGAAAAAAGGGTGCGTGAACCCGAAAACGCTATTTTATAAACCTCTCAACGTCAGATATAAGCTATCACAAGAAGGCTGTCTTATGAATATTTAAATTCATTTTCCAGTTTAAATTCGGTAACACAGTAATGAGGAGACGGTTGCACTATTTACCCATAGCTTTATGGTTTAATTGGTTCTACAAACAAATTAATAATTATTTTATTATATATTCATGTACGCAAGCTTAATTTGGGCCTAATTAGCAGAGAAGTAAATATTAATGTCATTACTTCTATACCACCCCATTTAATATTACCAATAGACACTGGTATAGAAAAGCATAAGGTGACTATGTAATAACTTGTGATAGTTGCTACGTGATTGTCACAAGACCCACGAAGTCCGAATATTTGAGACGGTCTGTCATCAATTCTTCAAACACGATCCTGACACTACTATCTATATAGTGGTAATATTCAATTCAAATATTCATTGTAGCAGATATAGACAAAAAGTTTTTCTAAAATGTAGTGTCGAGGCATTATTTAGTTTGAATTCAAAATAACGCAAATACCTACATTACAAAAGCAGACTTTATCGTCCAAGCTGTACGCTTTTATGTATGCTAAATTTTCTATTCACACCCCTCAAAATTTAAATGAAAAGCCGACGTTGCATCTGAAATAAGCGTACAACATTCCAGTCACAATCTACGAGAGAATTGTTATTGGTAGTATAACTTTTGAATCTACGTTGAATTTCGGATACCGATACTTTCTATAACTGAGGTTAAGCGTAGAAGAAAATCGTATCCATGAAGGCGATACCGGTTAGGTACAGTAATAAATACAGTGGAGAAATACCAGTGTGTTATTAATTATGTATAGCAATGAGTTTCAACAAGTGCCATCAATCAACAGTGTAAATAATATTAATTAGCAGATCTAATAAGAATTGAATCCTAATATTTTCTTATCCTTATATGTAAACATGTTCGAGTGTTCGCATTTTCTGTACTGCCGTAGGTACTATTCATCCTAAAACTTAATCAACTTATTGCTTGCACTTACACAGACGTTATATGCATAATACAATTACATATTGAATTCAGTGATATCGCTGCAATCGTATTATAAGAAGTAATTTTTAATGGGAATCGGTAGCGAATCAAGTCACAATATGTATAATTAAATCTATGTTTTCATAACTATACTATTCATAAGTTATGGCACCGGGAGACACTGTTTCTGCGTAATTTCTACCTTCTACATAGAATTAAGGTAAGTATACACGACGACACTGACACTCAACAGTAATGTCGACACCAGGGTAATGCTCGACAATTTTCATTAACTTTCATCTGCAACAGTGTCAGGGCAATTCGCCCAAATTTTATGTACCTTCCTTATACTGAGCGACTGATATATGATATCGTCGTGTATACTCACCATTAGAAAACTTAAAGAATAACAATAATATAGGTAAATCCACCGTTAAATGATTCTGTTTTGACTTTGGTAATGGTAATACATTATTACTATTACCAAATGTAAAAGAGATCAATTTTTATTTATCAGCTCAGTCTGTGTGGCCCAGTAAGAATATCCAACATGTCCACCAGCATTGATGACTCCTACGTGTGGATCCGGGCCTTATATAGAGAAACAGGCACGACGCGCCGTTACCCTAGCCTTGCTTCTGTTATGTCGATGGAAGTCTGCAACCGTCACTTATGAGGATGGAGATTATTCTGCGATCTGCTTCGCATGATGCTTCTACGGCAAGAGAGAGCGCAAGACCTCTACTATCCTTTTCCATCAACTCTTTTGAGCGTACCACTGCCTTCTCCGAATCCACGCCCTGTAGGCGTACATTAGTAGTATACCTTTGAAATAGATATACCTAATACAATAAGTATTTAAGTAACTAAATTTTATGAACAGGTTTTCATACCTCTCAAATTTGCCGAAAAGGACTTGGTACAACATGTGCCAGGCAGCGATGAACGGGGACTACTTTCCTTATTAATTAAATATTTATAGTCGTAACAACGCAACATCTACCACTACCCAATGATGGCATGTCTGCCGCCAGTAGTGTACAAGAGTGCATCGACAACGTTTTTTGTGTTTTGTATAAACTTATGGTAAATTTTTAATTAGCAATGGAGTACATAAAATTTCAAGACACCACTTCACCACCACCAATCCGGTACAGGGTTTCATTTCGAGTTTTCCTTCTCTCGCAGTGATATTGTGTGCGTTTTCTTTTTTCGCCTCTTACGACACCCGTCAGATGAGATGGGGTGGTAAGTATTCTTTCTCCGTCCCCACACGGATAGCCTATACCCTATGAATAATACCAATAAGTTATTGATTAGTTTGCACCAGATTCGTATAAGTTTGAATAATATTGTTGACTCAAGAAATTAGTAGCGATAGAACACATGATGGGAAGCAGTACAACATCAATCAGTGAATAAACGGAACAGGTCTGCAACTTTGGATGAACCCCTCAGGGCTAACGTACAGTTCCTAAATGGTGATAGGTACTTGTAATTTTATGTGCTCTGTAAATTAAAGTTTTACAAAAATATTCCCGCATTTTTTTTAACTGCTAGAGTGGAGTCTACGTTTCTAATCACGACATCAGCATCTGAAATCTTGGAATTAAATAGTTATGTAGTTATCGTTATTATGGACAATATATCCTGAAGAATTTTGATATAATGTAGGTAGTAGGTAAATGAATAAATATCCAAATTCTTTACGTTAACAACAACAATGACAGGAACTGAAGGCAATTAAAAGTAAAGATTACATGTAATAAGGTTGAGGAGAAATCTTCTCTGAAGTTGGATTGCACCATACTTACAACTAAACTAGGTACTCCGTATTGCTCAATGAAATGAACAGATTAAAATGTGATAACTCAGTTTAGTTAGCCTTGATGGCAGTTCCTGTCATTGGGTAAAATCCGCTCCTATAATGTATTAATAAATTATTGTAAGGTTCATGACATTTATCGACAAAGGTTTTTCACACAAAACGTATACAAGCCGTAGGTACCGGTATGCACTGAAATCGACATCGACGCAACGACGTGACGTAGCGATGTAGACGTTCCGTCTTACCAATAGGTTGCTGTTGAGCACCAACAATGAAAAATATACTATTTGCAACTTTTTACACAACTATGTCAGTATACACTTTTTTATTGTCTTATTTCTTTGCCCCTTCGCCATTGCGTGTATGCGTGTATGTGTGTGTGTGCGTTCGTGCGCGTGTACGTGCGTACGTGTGTGCGCGCGTGCGTGCGTACGTGCGTGCATACGTACGTGCATACTTGCATGTGTACGTGGGTGTGTGTGTACAACAACTCGGTATACGACTACGCAAATTATACACTAGCTAACATAATTGTAATAACATTGACTACGCTATACACAACGCTATTTCCAAACAAAGTATTAGTGGTTGTATAATGGTTTCTAAGAAAACGTATTAATAATGCGAACATAAACGAAAATGATTATTTTTCGATAGACCAAAGCAGATCATTATATGTAGCCAGTAGAGCTTAAATTGCCTCTCGATGGAATTCATATAACTTTATTTCACACAAGTTTTCATATTACTTTCCATTTAAAAGGCCTTGACATTCAAGTACCCAATTGCTTCAATTCATATACGATTATTTCTTCACAGGGGATTCTGCTCCCTATGCACATCGCAGCTGAAGGAGTGCCCGATGTGCCGCGCGGCGATACTGAACGTGCGGAGCGAGACCTGACCAGAGACGGACGCTTGCTCGCCGGGCAGCGACTGCGAGAGCGTGAACATTACGTACGACGAGTCCTCGTCTCCGCCCCGCAACGAGAGCCCCATCGCCACCACTTCCACCGCACAATACTAATACTTCCGCTTGTGTGCGCTTAGGTAATCGTGTTTTGGTCAATCATTGGCAAGTGACGTGACTAGGAACATAATGGTCAAATATTTTTTGTGGTAATTTTCTCATAATTGATACTATAGATTATTAAATTATATTATCATAAATTTAAAGTATTACTAAATATTTGATAGGTACCTGTTTGAGATTTTAGAAAGATAAATATGTATTTCTGCCAGAATGGCTAATGCCCATTTTGTCTTTTCACTCATTAACCGCATTCACCTGTTTATCACTAAATTAATACGTAATTAAATAAATATATATTATTACTAAACTAAACATTTATCTGTAGTAAAATTAATAAATAATTTGTCAGTAAGTAATGATAATATGTACCTATACAAACTACTTAGTATACTTCTTAGAACTAATTTCACTTCAACTTGAGATAAAAAAAATCTAAATGTCGTTATAGCATATTTTATAAATGAATTCCATTGAGTAAATGATGCGAATTTAGTTTCGTTGTATGAATTTTCTCGAGTTAGGCTTTGGAGAGAAATTAAACGTTTGTTTAAAATTAATGACGATAGTATTTATCATGGTATAATGATATTAATGATATTAATGATTATACATCATCATCATTATTTTTAAAGAAACTTCTCTACAATATCTCAGGTAGGCTATCTCTTTCTATTAAATACAGATAGATCACCTCATGTAAAGTCGGGGCAAAAGTATTTTCGTATTTTTCATACAAAGGAAAATATTTTTTGGATATAATTTTTATTTTATTTATAATATGTTATGTGCCGTTTTGCTGGATATCTTGTGATCCCATTGATGCAGAAATTTTGAGAGTTTTACACATACATTTTTGTCAGGGAGTTTTAAATTTTTTTCCAATGGCTTCTTCTAATCTCACCAGTTACTAACAGTAAAGGTCGGTATCGATAGATAACCGGAGGCTAAAGCTCAGTGGACGATTCCTTTCCCAACCCTCCATACACACAACATGTCCTTGTTTCGAGTCAGGGCGGGCTTTACCACGGTTTGGGGGGTTGTCCATGGTTCGAAGTGTTCGAACACGATCTTTTTCACACAGTCTTATTTAAAGTAACCTATTTTTCATCACCCAAAATCATCCGCTTAAGAAACAGTTAGGAATTGTTATATTTCAACAAACAACCGCATATAGAAACATGTTGCACTAAATTTCTCTCAGTGAGATCAAGTGGTACCCGAACACCCAAGCTTTTCTTGAACCCAGACTTTTGTTAATGATGTACAAATGTCTTCAGCAATGACGTAACTACTAATATGTTGAACTGGTACCACTTTTTCCAAGATGACACTGATTTTACCCATAACCGGACGTCCAGTGCGAACCATATCTTACACACTAAAATTACCAGACTTCAAACGCTTGAATAACATTTTTGTGCTATTTTCATGATACCGCATTAGGCCCGTAAATTTTAGTCGCGGCATTTGTCGCATTTATACCCTTTTATGGAAAAGTTTAAAATGTACCGAATTTCTGCATCACGTCCGTTCAGTTTCCTCGTTGGAAAAGCAATTGAAAAATGGAGGGAGCTAGTTATTTTTTTATTTATTGCATCTTTAGAATGTCAACATTAAATGATATTAATACCAGCCAATTACAGACCAGCCAACGAGGTTTGACTACAAATAAAACACTAAAAATACGAAAATAATTTTGAACCTACCTATTTTTTACTGTCCTCAGAGGTTAGATTGGACTGATTAACCAATGTTGCGGCTTAATATAACAACGAAATAACTATCGAAAAAAATGTGCATAGGTATTTATTTATTAAAGTTTTAGTGACTGTTTTGTGTATTACCTAACTAAAATGCGACTATATGACTAAGTATGTCAATAATTCAACGAGTAAGCGCTGCGGAAGTATGTTTGTTATTTAGAATTTAACTGGTTCATGCATGGCAAAAGGGCACATGAGCAAGCGTCTATTTTTTTTTTAAGACGTGCGTCGCTACGTTAGTGGCGCTTAAAATGCATATATATTTTAGTTCTTTAAATTATTTCACGGAGTGTTTTCAGATTGATGCATAATGTTGTGATGACATCACGAGTCTGCATCTTAAAAACAAATCCAAATGAACTTGGACTTTACGCAATTTTGTTAATTATATTTTGTATTAAGCATTTTTTTACACTTATTATATATCAATGAAATGTAGTTTCAGTGGATTCATTGTCCAAAATACGTATATATACGTTATTTTGATATGCTTTAGATTGAACAACTTCTATAACCAATATGTATTTAAAAACTGCGATTGTTAGAGCAGATTTAAAATATTCACATAAGATGATTATATTCTCATACTTTTACCCATTTTGGGTTCAATATTATATCATAAATGTGTGATTACAACGCGGTATATAAACATAATACGTGGTATTTATGTGTGTTTGTGGTATACGTGTATTTAATATAATAATTATATCTTCAAGCCCAACCCAGCGTTGGTATGTTCAGAACAATGTTTGAAACAAAATTCTCGAGCTTGTAATATAATGTGATTATGAATGTTCTTAGACAATAAGATTTTCGTACAGAGCATGGCATGCCTGTATCCCCTAGTATTGAAATTGGCTCAAAGAAAAATAGATAAAAGATATGAGCGCACATATTATGAAAGTTATTATTATTTGTACGAATGAGCTTGTGTCATACAACCGGTCTTATTCTTAGCCCGTCCTTTACCTCATGCGGGCGCTTGTTTCGTGCGGGTAATATTGTACGAATTTATTCCAAAGAAATATATACACTTTGCACGAAACAGTACCTTTGCATGCGTGCACACAGCGCACATGTCGGTGTCAGTATTACTTGTACTCCTACTGGGGGTGTTTATTTCTATATATCAGAGATTAAGGTCCTATTCTATATTTAAATAAAATTAAATTCGGTCACGGAGTCACTTTATGTTGAACTATCTGTCTTTGAATTTTTTGTCGGTTATATTATATTACATGCATAACTTATTATAATGTCTGTAAACTTAACTTTCGATTGACCTTAAACAAGACCAGTTTAAAATAAGGTTTATATTTATATAAGACTCCGTGACACTGCTTCTTATGCAGTATAGTATGTTATCGCGTGTTTAATCGTACATAAAAATTAATAAATGTGTATTTCTATAGGTTAGTTTGAGAATTATTATGTGTCTAAAAAGTATACATTGCTGTCTATATATGTATATATACACTTAATAGCTGCATACGGTAGTACTAAATGTATATTAAATTATTGATTTTTCTGTTAATGTCAAATTGGATCGAAATATATTATATTCTTATTTCTAAATCACGTTATGGAAGGAAGGCCTTGGTAGTATTAAAAGAAAAGATTGATGAGTAAGATTTTGAGAAGAATTTGTCAATTGTGGTACGTTTTAGACACAGCTAAGTGGACAATGGTGCGATATGTTATGAACGAGGTGATGTTAGTTAGGTTGTAAGAAATTGAAAATTGACACTGTGCTTTTTAAAATGCTTAGAGCTTACATATAAAACGTTGTACAGTCAGAGCTCATAAGTGCATTAGCACATCAAGGCTCAAAATGGTTTAGCGTGCGGCCGGCGCGCTTATATGTGTGTGTAATGTTACTATGCAATACGAGGCGACGCTGGCTTGTCTTAAAAGAAAAAGGTCACAAGTAGCGTTAGAATGTTGACGCTATAGTTGCGTAGGATTGCTACTGCACTTTTGAGTTCTACTGTACAAAGCTGTATTTGTTTGGAGGGTAAAATGATTTATATAAAAACTAAAATAACGACGTGACTGCATAATACCTATGTGAAATTATACACTTACCCACCTATAATATTAATTATACTATTTTTATCGTTCGCCATTTATATTTATCTCCCATAATCGTCGTATCGACTGTACATCTGATATCAAAAACCTCGACCATTATACAGGACAATGCCCCAGGAGCCCATTCCAAAAAACTGTATAACATCATAGTACTAATTATCATAAAAATAGTAGACGAGCGTAATAAATTTTGATAATATGTTGCAACATGTTCAGTGAATAAAATAACACCAGGTGTGGCCGTTGATTGCAAATAAAGGCCAAGAGATCCCAAAGTGTACTGTTCTATAAATAACACCGTTCTCACCTGCTGAGACTCGGAGGGCCAGTCCTTATAAAATGTCACATGTTGCTGTTTATTAGACGACGAATCCTTTAAGCTCCTTATTTACAACTTACGAGCTCGGGTTTCATAAATAGCCTTGAATAATGACTCGACGATTCACCTAAATTGAATTTGATTACATCCCTTCCCCATTTACTGAACATTATTAACGTGCAATAAAATTACAGATTGTTAATATACAACGTAATGAAAATGTAAAAAACATTTATAATTAAATCTCGTGACTCCGTTCCGTCTCCGTCTCGTGACTCCGGACTCCATTTGATTTCGAAGGAGTTCCCTTCGAGAGTTAAGAAAATCTCATAACTGATTACTTTTAGTGTCTATGTGATCGCTTTGGTTTTATGATAACCCAATTTTACGAGATATAAAGCTAACATAATATATGTAATACAATATTGTCACATATTAGACATGTTTTTTTTCAAATTAAATTATTCAGTGTACATATACAGTAAAATATTCAACAAATTGATAGTTGCGAGCTTCCGATACTGGCTTTCAAACCAATATCCTATTTCAAATTACATTCCTACCGAACCCGACAACGGTCTATTGAAGTAAAAAGGAATCCTTTAGTATTGTGTTCGTTAGGTATTTTGTAAGACTCCGGTGTACTGGCAATATATTAATTTAGTTCTTATTTTCATTTTCATATAGCTGAACATGTGAAACTATATAATTTATAAATATGTATCGTTCATCGTATAAATTAACTGTTAATTTTTTACTATAGTGATATAAGTACTATTACGTTTAGAATCGCTTTCACGCTTAAAATAAATTTGCTGATAGATATAGAATATTATAGATATAATATATATTAAGAGATGTCTTATATGTGCCACTAAAATGTAATGTTTATTCCTTCGCTTGATAACATAGTTTCTATCACCTATCTAAGTTAAATTAACACATAATTGATTGAAAATATTTGCATAAATTGTGTTTCTAGAAATCCGTAACTAGTTACGTACAGTCGTCCTCAGAATTCTTGAAATAAGTAAATAAATAAATACATGCATGTAATCTACACAGGATGAAATCATATCTTTTCTAATTTTATTAATTTATTTTATGTTAGAGCTTAGATGGTTTGTAAGGTATTTGTGTCAATCTAATACCGATGGCGACTGTACGGTTTGTTATCGTACGGTAATATTTGAGAGTTGCCTTTTTACAATACAAGTGAAAAGTTAAGAAAAATATCGGTAAAGTTGGGACTCCTCTAATACTGAGCATCCAATATTAATAGAGTTAAAAAGTGAGACCATAATATTGTTATATATCATCTTGTATTTTTAAAAATCCCTCCGTCTTTGGTGCAATTAAAAGAAATATTTACCATATTATAACATAGTATCTATATATTATAACCAATTCACAAAGTAATTTTACCAGCTTTAAAAATAGTTAACTGGTTCAAAATAATTTCGTCCAATTATCAAGTATTAAATTTTATTACGCATAGATTATCTTGTAATATAGTTCGGATTAAATTTATATGAGTACATTCCATTTTCCCTATACATAAAACCTGTAACATATTGTGTTTCAGGGACACTTATGTCATGTACAAACTAGTCATTTCAATTAGGAATAGCTCAGTGTGTAGCGACAGTTGATGCTAATTTTTTAACAACCGTTTCTTAGCAAATTATCTATCTATTGTTTATTTTACAAATGGTTCTATAATTTTTGACTCTCTATCGAACTTTTTATATAAGCAACTTTATGTTGTATGCAAAAAATACTTGTGAATTTAGTCTAGTTGTTACACAAAATAATTTTGATCTCAAGAATTCATTCTATAGTTCAATAAATAAGAAAGTTCTTTTAAACGATTCAAGGTCGTGTAATTTGTGCACTTTGTCATTCTTACGCCAGTTGGCGGCACTTATTTCGTATTAGCACTAGTGGTTGTCTTAATAATGAATGTTGTCACAGAATTATCAATGTGTCAAGTAATTAACGTATTAATTAGACAGTAGGTAGGCTAAACTTCTAGACCCCACCCCGCGCCACACCCAACAACTTACTGTCTACGTCTGTTAATCTTAATCATATTATGTATTTTAATAAGCATAGCATACTAAGCAATTAATTCCGTACTGAACTAGCTATAGAAATGACTAGAAAGTTCAATATGATTTCAACGACTTTTGAGTTGTCTCGTTCAGGGTGAGGCGCGCAGCATCGGGCACGGATCTAGATATCAATTCCAGGTAGTTCAGAGGAGTCATAGAAGATATTGAGATCAAGATTCCAGGGGTAATAGAGGTAGAATTGTAGGCGATAAACATAATATAACACATTGTGAAAAACGAAATAATCGAAATCAAAATTTATGAGCCGTTTCTGTGAGTAACCCAAACTGCGCTCCCTACCAAATTGGCCCAAATGAATGTATTCTGCGCAAGACTGTTATTACTATTATGCACATCGTTCTTACTCAGCTGCCAAATGAACATAATATATAAT
This sequence comes from Pelosia muscerda, assembly GCA_963691645.1. NCBI lineage: Eukaryota > Metazoa > Arthropoda > Insecta > Lepidoptera > Erebidae > Pelosia > Pelosia muscerda. The sequence goes on along the minus strand of OY829098.1, from coordinate 20,598,057 downwards.
ATAACTTATTGAGCTGTGATATCTTTTTTGAAAGCAGCCTCTGTTAAGTTTTTAATGTTGTCATATAATCGGTAGCACAATAATTACCCCAAAAAGGTTTTAAATATACCTATGCCTATATTTTTATCTGTTAATAAGTCACTTATTAATATAACAAGTGAGTACATGCATTATTCTGTGTTTCAGGCCTTAATTTGGTAATATTTTGAAAGGTAACTACTAATTATTCGTAGTGTGTGCTGCCGATTGCATGAAATGATACAAAATCATTTTATCTATAAAGTTCACGGTTATTCTATGGACATATAAATATTTAGGGTGAAAGCACAATTTAATATCATTGATCGTTTCACGTCAGTTTCGGGCTTTGTTTGCCCACAGGAACCGATTCAAATTCCAAGGATTAGATAATTTTTTAGAAATCGTTTTAAATTTATAACCATAGATATTTAATCCCACGAAAAATAAAACGTTATTTATTTATAGCCGATTAGATACTCAAAATCATGTTTTAATAGTGTTTCTGTTTAGAAATCCCTTTACACCACGTTATGTCATCTAAGAGCACGTATCGTTCAATGTGTTGAGCCGCGTGAATTTTCTTTAGAAAAAAAATCTTCCTGTCAACATATTTTTACTAAGGAAAATGCACGCGGCACCACGTATGATGTCATACACTGTGGTTCGTGTTCAGTACAGATTAAACATATTAATGTTAATAAAAAAATATTATTTCTTTATTTAAAAACCATTAAATGTTTTACATTGAATTTTATTAACTTTAATTAATTAATAATTACTATTTAAATAATTGTAAAACAGTATATATTATTTTATCTTAGTACATTTTAGATTTTATTCTGAATACTGTCAGATATTTGAAAATTGTTAGGGACCTCTCCCCTGAACATAATTCAGTATATTCACTGCCCACGTACCAAATTCTGTTCGTTTAGGCTTACAATCGGCTGTGCTTTGACACGTCACCATCCAAATGAGTTCAGATAACAATAAATATCATTTCGGCAGGTTTGTGAGAGTGCCCTACTGTTTCAATGTCACTAACATCGAGTTTTGAGTCATTTTGTTATGAATCCATCGGAGCCTAAAGAATTTTCTGTCTACCATTGTCTCGTGAATTTCGTTTCACACAAACTGAGATTTACTGCTGATCATTTTAATTGTCATTCAAAAATCAAATAAATATTCCTAGTTACCTAATTTCTTTCTAAGTTTGTTTATGAGATATTATTAGAATTATGCAATTTTATGAGATATATAAATGAGGCTCTACTGGAAAGTTCAAAAAAGTGTTAGCTTCTTTGTACGAGATTTGTGAAATTTTGATATTTAATAAGCCACAGTAGACTTAGCGACATCTGGTGGTATAAAAGGCAATTTCTCTTCCTATTCCTCTTGATTCGGAAGACGGCAATGCAGGGCACGAATTTGGCGCAATGATTCAAGTAATAGATTCTATTTAAGATACAAAACGTAACCACGCGAACAAAGTCATGAATACATGATTAGAAAAAATGAAAAACGATGCTTATAAACATGATTTCACCCCATTGTTAAATAGAGATCGCTGAAGACATCTTTACCTGTAGACATCAAATTCTATTTTCATATGTAACCGTCGTGTGTAGTAAGTAGTTATAAGACAATAGCGATAACATAATATATTTATATCATGGTCCCTATAAATGTGTGGTCCTACGCTCTATGTTTTACATTACTTTAACTTCCACACCTTTTTCCGCGATAAGGTAAGGTCCCTTGTGGATTACTACAAGATAACGTCCCTTATAGATTGCCCCGCGATAAAATCCCCTATGAATATTTCTGATTTAACCTTCGATCATAAAATTGAAAGAGATTGAATTGTTGGCTCCTTTGGTATTTGTACGTTTATTAACTTAGTTGATAATATAGTACACCAATTCCAGTCAGTCTGTCTGTCTTTATGTAGTGTTTTCAAATGTTTCTGATTGTCTATTAAAAATTATTACACAATTTTTAATGAAGTTACACTAAACAGTGTTGTTATTCCGGGACCGTATGAGGCTAGTAATATGAACTATCTGCTAGGTACCTACCTAATCTATACTAGTAGACCAAACTCTTAACCTATGTCCAAAATGGAATGATTTTCACCAGTCCACAAGAGGATAAATGATATAAATAGATTAGAAATACTCATTATCTAGAATGTTGTAACCCATTTCGTTACGGATCAATGTCAGTGTATTTTTCTAATACGTATATTTAGTAAACTATCTATCAATGTTGGTAAAAATGACACTATTTGTACTTATTCAATATAACTAAATCAAATGAGACGCATATCTATGTATAACATATTGATTGTTTAAGTCACAAATAAAGTTTGTCAAAGAATTTTTTAGTTTTCATTTACGATACCATGCATATACACGAATAAACGAACGAAACGCCTGTCAATTCATCCTGTCAATCAAATTATGATTGTATTAGCCACTAGTGCACAACTAATAGGTACCTACTTAGTGCATGCCAGGACGTACATCAATACATAGGATCTCCGTAGTTCCAGACCGGAGTTCCGTGCAATTAGTACCTCTAAACGCATTCATCCCATAATCGTGGCATTACTGGTCCAACTTAAACCTTATTGTAAAAATCTAAAGTAAGTACTTAGTTCCGTAATATCATAATTTGCATCTTTGGTTAGTGTTTCGTGTGAACCTGAAATTTCAGGTAAAAAAAAGAAAAACCAAAAAATAAAAAGTGTACCTACCCTTCTTGGTCTGTATCATCTCTTATCAATCATCTCTGTAACATAGGCCTGTTATCATCTCTTATAATTCTTTCTTTGATGCTTTTGACGGAGTCTTGCTCAACGCATGAGGACCGTCTTGAGGACACAAACACCCTTAAAGCTTTGCAAATGTATAGTACTACCTCATTAGCAATATTTACTGCAAATAATCACGTGTGTACCGATGAGCTTCCTTAATGAACCACCAGCCTCCCCTTCCTATGATGAAAAACACGTACAGGGCTGAGGTTGTAACCCCTGTTTCAAACAAGTGGCTGCATTAAACAGTTCAATTTGCTTTGCCACAGGTTGCGACTTGTTGCTAAGCGACCCTCTGCTTGTGTTAGGAGGGCTAAGCTATTTGTAAATATCAATAACGGCAGGTATAGTCTAAGAGCTGGTGGATGTTAGTTGTTGACTTGAAAATTATACATAAGAATTAGGTACGCGTATACATGAGATCGTGCATGTCTGACCAAAAGTGCACTATTTGATGCTGCAATACAGGTTAAACTCTTATACGAAAAGTAAGAACTTTACAGGTCTAGTGTCTTTTCTGTCGAATGGAAAAATGCTCGTGGGTATTGCTCATACTTAAAAAGGCGATCACAACGCAACAAATAACCGCCACATCTCAATCCTCTCTTGTTTCTCGAAACATAGTGAGTCCCCTTTGTTCTGTCATTTTCGTAAAATGAAGTCAATTTAACTGCACTACAAAGGCCATGATCTTGCGCTCCTACGCAAACTCCTTAATGCTAACATAGATTGTGGCTAGCTGCTCTCTTAAATACGCAAATATTAGAACTATCCATATTAGGAAAATAGTAAAATTAGTGAACGTTTATATTAGGCATTTATATTATTTATATCTTATGTTTTTTTTTTAAGACCAGTACGATGCACGTCAAATTACACAGATGATTTTATACTTATTAGGTAGTATTACTACGTATACTGTACACGTAGGTAGGATCTTAAATAAATTAAAAAATGCACGGATAATTTAGAAAATAAAAAACATCTGTTTATTTAAGTCATTGTCATTGTGTATTATATCGGTGAGTAACTTTTTCTGCTACTATTTTTAAGCATCAAATGTTTTTACGAAATAAATTTGATAAAAAAATACCCAAGTAGGTGCCTACTTGAAATTCCCTGCCAGCTCTCCGGCTACGTGACATTTTGCCTGCAGGTCATTTTGTTCTCCTACATTAATGTCTATAGCTAGTATCTACACAGATATAGGTCTGTATTATGCGTACAGCGACGTATTATCGACGACTAGCGTGCGAAGCATTATCGTAATTAACTTGTTGATTCCGTCCTATAAAATACACTTGTTTGCATATAGGTAGGTACTCGTAAGCTTCAGTACTTTCGACAGGCAGTGTTTTCGTTTATTCTACTTCGTTTATTTTCAAGCTTAGGTACCTAAGAAGCTGATGTTGTAGGCCAACCTTACCTGCAAGTCGGTACTCCTGCAGATACTCGTCTCAAGACTCTCGGGTTCGGAACATTAGACAGTAGGTAGGCACTTAATTGTTCACGTAAAAGCCGAATTGGCTAAAAGCATATTTAATAACTTTACCAACAGCTTCCATTGTACGTTCCTGTAGGATATTTGGGTTGCCGATTTCATTATTCATTAAGGACCTGCTGAAACCATTAGGGGTAATTCATAGGGTACCTACATAGACCACAGCACATTGATGATTTCCATAAATCTGTATAATAAAAAAGTGTAGGTATGTAATGTATACCTAAGTATGTGTAATTACTGCAAACATATTCAGAAGTCAATTAAATAGTTCGCATTACCAAAAGGGGAGAACCAGTCCATCCAGTCTTCTAACGATAGGCCTCTGGATGTGTGTTTTGGGAAAGACACAAATTCACTCCTGCGTGGAATACTGCTCGCATCTCTGAGATGGCTCCACAAAGTTCTTATTAGATGCTCTTGACAGGTTGCAGCGACGCGCGATCCCCATTATTGGGAGTCCTGAGGTCACAAATATCCTCGAACCTTTGCAGATGCGTAGAGATGTTGCATCTCTGGCAGTATTTCACCGCCTCTAGCATTGAATGTTCTGATGAGCTCTTCCAATTAATTCCACCCTACACAGGACAACACGTGCAGGGCTTCTATGTCACCCGCATACGGTGCAGCATATTCCATCAAGAACCAAGCCGTTCGGTGAGTCTTTCCTCTGCCGCACTATTAAGTCTTGGAATTCCTTACCGGCGGCGCACGTGTTTGCTTCTTCCTACAGTTCCAGGTCCTTTAAGCGGGGTGTGAAAAAGCATTCGATGAGGCCTTCAAGCTGAGCGCCATCATTGTAGCACTGTACGTGTTTGCAATGGTACCCTCTTTTATGAGACTTTGCATTCAGCTTAACATCAGGCGAGGTGAAGTCAAATTGACGTGCCATAAAAAAAATGCTGTCCATTTCAACATTTTGCCCAACTGACAGAGTAGGTACCTACCTACCTTAACTTTCCTCTTAGCTAAATAATACCGTAGTAACATAGTTCAAATACTTTTGTTCGTCTTATTCTGCCTTCACAAAATACTCGTCATTATGGCAGGTACTCTAATGAAATCTTTTATTAGGTATAATACGTAGGTACCTGATCAATAAGCTGCCTAATTACGGGTATCCGGTTTCAATAATATATATTCACGTTCCATCTCTGGCCTGGCATCCATCATTGTTATAACCTTTTAGAGCTAAAAGGGTGCGACTACAATAACAGTTGACAGGAAAATCACGTCACTTAGTAATGTTTATGATGTCCTTTAGGGCGTTTTCTCTGTGATAAGATTATGTCTTTTGCATGTTTTTGACGTTCAGCCTCAATATGTAACCATATTTTAATACCTGGAGATAAGCTTGTAGACGTATATGGGTGTATTATACTCTCTATGTATTCTCTTGTAGATGTATCGGGGGTTGGTTACGGGGGTAAAGTGGGAGGTAGGTTGCAAACTGATGAACCGAGAAACTTTTGTTTAGTTACTCCATGAAGTATTTGTCTTGGGCAATGTCTGTCGAAATGAAATAGCATACTAATTGCTTTGAAATTTCATTACATTTGTCTTTAATTAGTTCAATACAACAGTTCCTAATAATCCCATCGGTAAGTAGGTACTTACCTTGAATAAAGGAAGTAAGCGGAATTGTTACAACGGTAATCAGATTTTGAGCCTTCAATTTGGTCTAACGGTTGGTCACAAACGGGCGGAATCTAGGCTCTGACGTTACTCTTCAGTTCTAGTTTAACATCTTTGGGCTCGAACGCGACTTTTCGTGAAAATTTGACATGTAAAAATCGTTTCAAACGTTTCCATACTAAAGTTTGTGTGGTGAGTTGCAAAAATTGTTCACGCAAGTAATCAAATGATACTGATGGTGCATCAGTTCACCTGTAAGTCCGCTATCTACCGTACCATAGATGTGGGTAATCTTATCATAGTTGTATCAAAAAGTTAATACCTCAAATTTCACTGTCATCATTTTGCCCGAGAGTTCATTGGTCATTACAAAAATTTTACTTCATTTAAGTATATAGTGTATTGGGCTGAAATATAATATATCCTAATTACTTTATATTAGAGCAAGATAAATATTAGGGGAGGGAGTAGAACCCACCACTCATCCGCGGTTTACCCTTTCTGCCATGTAAATGGTTTACTCAAGGGAATAGATTCGCCGGCGGATGTAGTAAGATTTGATGTCCCCGCGCTTTTCTTTCTCACCTGCATTTGTAGACGCGTTTTTGTGAATAGAAATATACTTAACAGTTAACTAAGACATACCCGTCATCTCATTATTTATATTCTGTCCTTACCTACATTAATTACATGACAGTGGAACCATAGGTATCACCACTGTAAAAGTCGGCTACCAGAATATCGAACCGAACCGCACCGAACTTTTAGGCGTTCGATACATTCCATACTACATAGTAACTGCCCAGTAGTTAATTCTATGACTTTAATTCGTGTTTCATACGCGCCCGAAGATTCGAATAATACGAATGCCCGTTTCATAGTAGGTGCCCAAGACTTTCTTGATTCTCTGATCATCACAGTCACACTTCTAACCAAGTTAGCACCATGTGATTTTGTACTTTACTGTATGTTCTGTGATCGTATAGATAAAAGTAGTTGTGACTCTTTAGAAGGGATGCGACCTCGTAACATACTAATGAGGTTATGAGGATCAAGACGAGAGCTAGACCATCAAGACGCCACATGCGTTTTTGTCTGATGTTTGTCCGGCGTTTTTGTCACATGCGTGTTCATAGCCTGTCGTAATTAGATAAAAGCGTGCAGTGTCTAGTGTGATTTTTCTCACAATCATATGTGAGCGAGTTAAATGTAATGTGGGTGATATTGGAAGAACACTACGGAGCGGTGCGCGAGCACAAGGTGGCTACCATTTTCTAGTTTAAAATAAGAGAAGCTAGAACTTACATGTTTTGTCTATTCTATTTATTTGTGTTTTCTGTGAACTGAGAATTTCCTAAGAGAAAATTCAATACGTAACACATTTTGCCCAACTCGTCATCAAAGCTGTATTCTCATATACCTACAGCAGTCGCACTAGCTTTTCTATATCGTGCGCAATATCCCCACGGATACCACCACCGCCAAAGTCGATGAAGGTGATTGTCGATTATGTCGGACTCGAACCGACTAAAACGCACGCTGTCTCGTACTAGCTGCCACTGCAGCATCATTAGAGAGGTAAATGTTAAGTAGAAATATGGATTGGTACGTAAATCATCGTTACATATTGTGTTGTATACTTACTTACTTCTCAGCAAACCTGGAAACCGTTCAAGATCTCGAAGAGTAGGAATTTGCGCAACGTATTTATAGACAAATAAAGGAATGCAATATTTATTACGAAATTCCATTTATTATTTATGTTTAACAATTTATAAACCATAATTATAAACTTTCATTTTTGAAACCACTTTACGATAAGGAGAAATTATCTTGTTAAAAATCAGGTTCAGGACTATCGTTGAATTAATTCGACGCGACCTCTAACTGTAGGTAGTATCGCAGAAAATAACAATATTAATACTGATAACAATAACAAACAGTATTAATAAATTATTGATATTTACTACAAGTATTTAAATATGAGAATCAAAATATAATTGTCATCAACTTGTAATAGGATATGTATGTACCTATATTAAAAACCTATCGCCACGAAATGCCTCAAATAAATAAAAGTCAACAGGTTTCAATGTAAACAAAATAAGCGTTCCATTATTAGTAAAAACGGAGTTCATTTCATGAATAAGCCATTGTTCTCAAAATAACAGGTTTACCTACTCCATAAATAAATAGATTGATACTCAAAATGATACATCTGCCACTAAATTAATAGATTTTATCGTCCGCAAACTACCTACTTACAATTTGTTTTTATTTGTCAATTTGTCATCATTCGTAGTAGTATAGATATATTTTATTTCATTCAATTATCATACTTAACAGTATGTACCTACTTACTTACTTCATGTATCAGATTGTAAACTTGATGTTCAGTGTTTGAAAGGCCTAGGTAGGTGAGGTACGGTGCCGAAAACGCATCCAAACACCCGAATGCCGTATTTACATTTAGCCCATTGCCGTGTTCGCATTACCAGGCTGGCATTCCATTCGCATACTCTCTGGCATTTCATTCATATATTTTGTTAGTAAATGATATATCTAAGCAGTTACGTCTTTTATTGTTTATTGTAATACGGTATAGGTACTCGTTAAGTACTTGCTAACATATTTTACAGGAACAATTTGGTGGCAGATTTACTAGTTTGATTACTATTACTAAGTACTACTACTCATTATTTAGGAAGTTCTAAATTGATTTTATTGGTAATATTTTCAAAAACAGTCCTGAAATAATATAATTTATGAATAAATCATTGAATATCCATTGGTTGTAGCTCCTCTCGTCTTAGTTGTAACTCCCATGTCTTCAATGTGACCTGAAAGTTACAGAATAAATATAAGTATTTTAGCAGTCACAGAATAAGTAGTAATTTGTAAGTAGTAGCTTTATAATAAGCTGGAGTTAGGTTGTAAGGGGTAATCTCAGAATCTACTAAATCGATGTTGAATATCACGCTATCGGGTACAGGCAGCAGCGAGAACGGGATATAAGAAGTCCACGCGGGTGGAGTCTCGGGTAACAGCTAGTATGGGGCATGCAATTCAGGCATTTGAATAGCAGCCATTCAAATAGTACCAAAATGACACTTCAGTTTGTTTTAGGTATAAGAGTTACCTGCGCTATGTCATGAAAGCCCTTAAAAATTGAGTCGTTACATTAGAAGATCATTGTTATACTATTAGTTACACATATACGAGTACCTAAATAAAAAAAAATTGCATGATAGATATGTTATTAAGATTCAGTCAAAGATTCACCGCCTGCTTCTTGCTACTCCAGTGGATCTTCTCGTTGCTGTCTTCGACGGTGAAAATTAGCACCGAAGAAGTCAACAAAGCTGGCTGTGATATGTTTGCATAATTTCATAAGACACAGCCACTTTGTCGACTCCTAGCGGTGCTTATATCACATAACTTTCTTCATCCTCTAGTCTAGTGGAAAATATTACAAAAACATACACAGTAGTAAGTAAATACAAATGTGTTTATTACAAGACAGGTCTTGAAAGTTGATGATTCTCGATGAATGAAGACGTAGTGTAGTTCCATTTTGAAGGTTCATCGCTCATCAAAGCTGGCTGTGATATGATTCATCAACACATACCACAACCACTTTGTGAGCGACGTATCTTCCAGTTATCCGCTGACGAAGCCGGTGTGAAGTCTCTCAGCCCAACTCGTCAAAAATGGCTGTGATATGTGAATAGAAACCATGGCACAACCGTTTTTACGAATGGGCCACGGACTCTGGGGAGCATTGTGGAGCGACAACGATGAGAGTTCCCGTGAACCGACCACATCAAAGTGGCTGTGATATGATGACGGTTACATTTCACCGCCGCTTTGACAGGCTAGGCCCGGGAAACATAATTCATATATAGGTCTAATAATAAAACATTTACATACACACAACAAAAATAGACAAGCAGATAAACATCTTCCATCTTTCTTCTGGTAGGTAGATTTACGTATGTGCCATGCTCATCAAAGCTGGCTGTGATAGCTTCATAATGACCTATGACAAACCGACTTTGATGGCAGGGACACATCGCTTTCAGTTATTGTCTTCAATACCTTGGAATTTCTGAAAGTGACATAATATGCAACTACAAAAACGTTACGTATTAGGCACGTTACGTTTAGGAATAACTAAGTATGGAAATAACCCACGTGCAAAGGATACTACTTGCTTATTGAAATAATCCAAATTTTAACTGACTCTATCGTATTCTATAATTATATTTATTTTTTAATTATTCTATTTAAATACACAATTTCGATATTCCTATATATATATTTCCAATACTTTGATTGCTTTTGAGCAACCATGGTTTCGAATACGAAATAATACGAATACGAAACAAATCGCAAACAATATATTAATCGTGACTAACCTCGCTGCTAATTCATTTTATAACATACAGGGAAACTATGAGAAGGTATCTAAGCATATTAAGAATAGATACTGATACAAAATAGGATTAGACAGTCAGACGACGAAGTGCATTCAATGAAACATGAACTGATTTGATTATGAAATTGTATATTGAACCGTGAACTTACAGTGATAAGTAGTTAAAAATATTATGTCATGCAGAGGCTACATGCTAGGCTTATAAAACTATCAAAATATATTTATCAATTTCAACGTTTATTTATTGTAATCACACTAGACGCTCAGTTAGCAGGCTATTTGCCGGTAAATGTTATTCAGCCTCTATGTTCAATATTTGATACGATACAATCATACCATAAATATTGTTATTCGATGGATTAATCTGTTTGCACGGCGGCTTATAGCTGTTTGAGCTCTCGAGGCGATTAATGAATGAGAATGAATGAATGAGATAAGTGAATGAGTAGCGGTAACGATTCAATCAATCTAATGTAATGAGAAAATCAAAATAATAATGCCATCACGGCGGTAATTGTGAAAATTGGAAAACTCTAGTTTCAAAAATTCATATAATAGGAAAGATAAGATATTATATTTAAGATATTCTGTAATACTATTATATATAGATACTATATGATGACATCCTATATTAGTATTACTTGGTGTACACTATATTGAAAACAATTTGTTTCTAACCATATTAAAAGATAAATTACTGAACAAAAAATGCAAACGTTTATTTTTATATTCAGAATCTATGTAGTCTATATATCAAACAAACACACAAATGCATCACTTCACGTTAAACTACCGTGATAGGTATGATTTACTAACACCATACTTGAATAAATGTCCCGAATATATTTCAAACCAAAATACTCGTACAATAAATATAACAATCATTTATCCAGGCATGTTGAATGTTGAAAACTTCGTAACGAGAATATTTTATATGACACTTGTGCGATCAAGATTAGATCAGAACTGAATTATAAATCATAGATATTGGAAGATGCCTGAGTTCATAATATGCATTGTGATGTGTCTAATCCCTGACATACGCACACTTAATTCATTGTGCGGTAATGTATCAGCTTACATAATTTCTACAATGTATGTTGATAAGGAACAGGTCCACTTGTGTCAAATTGACCCCTGACATTGACTTATAATATAAACTCTTTACGATCCTTTACAGATGCCTATCAGTTTTTATCTTCACACGGAATCCATTAACGTCCACAATGCGTGTACTTCAAACGCGTGCCGTAGATAAACAGGTTCAATTGTGCCAGTTGTCAGACGTCGAGACACCTATTGTTAGTGCTGCTGTAGTACAGAGCACAACAATAATACTAGAAATTGAGAAACTTTAGTGCCTCGGAGAATACATTAAGCTGTCTGTATCAGTCGTTTTTTGTTCCGAGTAATTGAAGTCCAAAAAAACTGATATGTTAATTACCTCCAGAACTTCAATATTACCAGTAGAGTGTGTATATCAGGTGGCAAACGCTCCACGTAAAGTATTGAAGGACAGTCATTTCGTGGTTAGACTGAAAGTCGAACCCAATTGAGTTCTAACCATATGAGGTAGAAATCAATTGGGTTTGGCTTTCAGGTTCGGAGGTGATAATGTCTATGATTTAGTTCTATGATTCTCATTTTGAGTTAATAGTAATAATTTTAAATGCAATTTTAGTCGTGGCTACTTAATTTAAAATATTAGAGGCTGTGGAAGCGTTGAGGCTAGCATGGTTGTACTGAGTAATTATGCGTATTACGAATATGCAATATTGTGTTAAGTTTCCAGTATTATTAATGTTTGGCAAATATTTAAATATGTATATATAAATATACAAGTAAATTTCGTACCATATTAAAATATATTATCAAGTTTTACAGAGGACAAGTAAATGAAGGGTAACTAAGGTGGCTGAACCATAATTATGAGATAAGTAGTGTAGTAAACTGTAAAACCTAGGCTAATAGATTGGTTGAAGCGTGACTAATTTTGAATATCACTGATAAAACATAAACGAGTATCATTCAATATAAGCTATTTGAGCACATTTTGTAACTATTATTAAATTAAAAATTCCAGAATAGAACACAGGATGTCGAGCGTCGAAGGCGAGCGAGCAAAAAAAACATTTGGAAAATAATGAAATAAAGTACCTATCGTCGCGGGATGTACTACTAATGACATGAATGTACAGGTCATGAGTTCATATCAAGGCAATATTCAATTAAAATCTATTTCTATTTCAGTATGTCGTCCTCTAATAGTCATGTATTCTAAAAATATAGACAGATAGACTCAGTAAAGCTGTTATGATCAAAGATAGAATCAAAGAAAAGGTGGGTGGCAAAAAATACGAATGAAAGATTATATCGTCGGGTTAAGGCCTGGGGGCCTCCCTGTCCGTATAACTAAATTTAGTTTTTAAATCTGTAATATCTCTTTGGCAACCCTTTGACGCTAATCTGTGTATTTTCCTATAGTTTTATTATTATATAGAAATTATTAGTATGTCCGTTAATTCTGTCGCTTTCATATGAGTACATACCGTGAGGATCGCGATAGGAAGCGTCTCTTACACAAAACTTTACTAAGTACCCTTCCGACCTCCTAGTTTGAACCCTATAACAAAAACATCTTTTTAGACCCCCTTGAACCTCGAACATAAAAACTACCTCACTGATATCTTTAAAATCATATGTAACTTTAAGCAATGGTCATTATGAGAATCATTCCTAGATACGTATGTAGGTACAGTCAGCAGCAAATAGATAGCGACATTCAAGGCTGTCAAATAGTTAGATACAGCCAAAGTGGTCAATAACATCGATACAGCCAAAGTGGTCAATTTATTGAGTGCATCCAGCCTGTCCAAATATATCGATACACCATGTTGTCAAATACAGTGATACACGCTAGCCGCCATTATTATAGCTACAGGCAAAGCGTCAATAGTAACCAAACACCCAAAGTGGTCAAACACATCGATACACATAAATGAAATTACCTATGCAGATTACAAGCAATATGGTGTGACGTTCAGTGACATTTCTTCTATATTTAAATGTAATTAAAAATAATTTTGCAAAGAGTTTTTGATTTCTCAATATAAAATTTATTTATTGTAACGCTAAACATTTCCCGTGACTTGGTTCAAATATTTGGTATAGGTATTTTACTTATCTCTTAAAGCTGACAATTAGTACTTACGTGTGTGTTTGTTACTCTTCTAAATTAAAATCGCCGGACGGATTTGAATGTAGTTTTGTAACGAAAGTAGTAACATAATTAAGCTATCTTTATTTTGATTGCGAGTGAAGAAGGAGACGACTTCATTCGCGTGGATAACTAATAACCTATACGTTAAATTAATAATTTAAAAACATTTCGATGTTCCGTTCTAATTTAATTTGTTATTTTAAGGTTCAATTTTCAAAAGGCAATTCTATCGCTAATAAAAAAGATAGCGACACAAACAGTCAGTTTATTTCATTTTATATATATGTGATATTATTTGAAATAATATGTCAAAATTGATATTAATATTTTGAGATATTATTTGAATCTATTAAACTAAAAACAAAACACATGGCAATGACGTCACGCACGAAATAACAAAGATAGTTACATACAAAGTTTTAAAGGAAAGAAGGAGATAGACGCCTTTCACCATAATCTCAGACAACTGTCATCGTTGTTACTTCCCAGTTACTAATTTAATTTGAGCTCTATGCTCATTAGTTAGGGTGTAATTGTGCAGTTGTACCGATGTTTATGGCAAGGATGTTGCTTAGTTACATATGGTGATTTGGCTGTCATCATATAACTGGCACCCTAGTAGAGCCGATATAATTGGTAACATGCGCGTTCCGGTACTTTTGACGAATGAAATGTCTCTATCTATGTGAGCGTCTCGGGTGTATCGATAGTTTTGACCACTTTGGCTGTCTCTAACTATTTGACAGCCTTGAATGTCTCTATCTATTTGCTGCTGACTGTACGCGAAACGTATCCCCTGCAACCCTATGTCTGCATTCACGATTATCGATACCCAGTGTCGATGTGCCGTTGACGTGAATTTTAAAGCTATTTTCCTTGGTCCCCCATGTTTAATTAATGCAGTAGTTGACAGCTATTAAAACATTTTCAACGAATAATTATCACGCAAGGCGCCAACCTTGTTAGATGTTCATACATATCATTGCTCTCTGAACCGTGAAACTATCTGGAGAAGTCTAAACATATTAAGCGGTCGCTTAATGAATACAATATGACAGGAGGGGTGGAAACAGGGGACGCTTTTATAAGTATGAAATGTTTATCATGTTTATTCAAAATAGAATGTCACTAACAAATTTTCCATGTATCGAACACGAGTAATATAATAGGAAAATTACACAAGTTAGTTAAACTACCCTTACTATGAGTCTAGCATTTTATAGAATGTCTTAGAATATTTATTTATTTATTTATTAATCATATCGTATAAGTCGACTAAGGGATAGGGTTGTTTAATACCCAACAGATATACCTAGGTATACAGCCCATACTCAGCCTCAGATACGAGTACATGACCAGATTACGGCAATAGGCTATTACGTGGGTCCGAATTGGTGAAATGTGGACGTTAATTCATCTTTGCCTACACCAGAGTCAGGCAAAATCTAATTCAAGTTATAGCCACAAAGCTCACAAACTTGCAGATACGCTCCCGACACCGTTTCATATGACATCGGGGTTGTTACAAACTTACAAATTACTTCTGCTGTCACGAATAACATCATCGCCTGCTCAACAACATCAGAAAGTATCCTACTTATAACATAAATGTACATTACATTTTGGCGATGTTTAGATGTTTGTAATCCAAGTCGGCTCTGTAATAATTTCACGTGGAACGGGATTAAAAATTCACCCGGTATTTAAGGAGATATTTTACCATAAACTTCTAAAACAGGTCAATAGCTGAGCGACTGTCATACTACAAACTGCATAAATAAATATTATATAACTTTTAAAAATTAGCTACATTAATTGCAGGTGGTGGTGGTATGGTATAAGAGTTCATAGTACGGGCTATTAGGTAATCTGTAGTACGGGCCCTATTTTAAGGGTTTATGGTATGCCTGCTGGTTAGGCAAATGAGCTACGGCTATAAATTTGAGTGTTGAGTTTATCACCGCATTTAAAAGTATAAGTAATATACCAGACTACGAACTTCAACTTCTTCTTAAGATGGCTTCTTTTGCAACAGAATTACCACAATTTTGCCAGTGTCAAGTTTTTTAAGAAAATCTACCTTACCAGGCTATTACCGGCACAAGTAAACCGGCCCGATCTCACATTGGCATCGACATTGACATTGACATCGTTGACACACGTGGATGTGTCAATACAAACGGACAAAGTTTTTCTACGTTTGTTTCAATTTATAGGATTTTTTGACGCATTCGAAAAATAAAATCATCACAATAGACTAGTTTTTTTTTTTTTTTTTATGCTACGTAGGTGGCAGACAAGCACACGGCCCACCTGATGGAAAGCGGCCACCGTGGCCTATGAACGTGTGCAACACTAAGGGTGTCACACACGCGCTGCCCACCCTGAAGGGAAAGGGGGAGAGCTGGGAAGGGGTGGGGAGGCTAGGAAGGGGAGGGGAAGGAGGGGTATATGAGCTCTGGCTACCCTACTTACCGGCGGGAACACAACACGAAGTTGCTGCAGTTGGTTAACAACCAACCATCAAATGCATGCAATATTTTGTAGTTTGGGATCTGATGCCACTGAGACTTAACGCTGCTAATATGAATATTTGCATAGGTCTGAGTGTTTCTATGTATAATATGTAGTCATTTACAAAAAGTATCTATGTATGTTTATCCGCATTCTAGAACCCGTAACACAAGCTAGTTAAACTATGCTTACCATGGGTCTAGGTGGCGTTGTGTAGATTGTCTTAGAATATTTATTTAATATTTATCCGTCGCCGAAAAAAGGATCAAAATGGCAGTGATTGTTCATGAAATCATGTTGAATGCTCGCAGGTTATTTTTATCTCCGACTGAAAGCTAACGACCGCTTCGTATACATGAACCTATAAGTATACAAGCGTCATGTGGTGAGTTGTCGTGCTGTATGTAAGTAAGCACGCACAGTATTAACTGATACAATTACTTATATTTATGCGATATAATTGGCCGATGTCGAACGAAACACATTTCGAACTCAACTTTTTTATATATCATACTTATAACTATTACCGCTTTCCTTACAAACTTCACCGGCAAATTATTGCAAAAATCATAATTTAGTTGAACAAAAATATCAAATACCTATCGTTATTAGAATTCTAACTAACACTAATGTTAGTAACATTATTAACTGTAAATGTAGCATGTACAAATATAAACCAATATTATATTTCTGTACGTACTTTTCTAACCTATTACAAAAAATTTAGTGGTTACTTTAAACTTTTTTACATATCAATAATTTAATTCACCTTCTAGCTAAACAGACCGTTAAAAAAACTGTTTTGTGGTATATCTGTATAAGCTAGAATCTGTTTCAAATAATGACAGAATTACCTTTTCAGAAAGGCGTACACTAACTGAGTACAATATATATAAATTTACAGCTATGTAAAGTACTTAGGGAAGAGTGTGTACCTGTGTGTACCTAGAAGGTAGGGTCACAGACAGGGGTAATTATGTTCAACTATTTGACTAAATGCCTTACATTAGAATGAGGCGTTCATTCTCATCCGATGTTCACTTCACGGTGAGGGGTAAATCCGATTCCTTTCCCCACATCATAACAAATGTTATTCTCTAAGTTTCAAACAGTGAATTTAGAACCTGTAAACTCAGTTTAGTTAAATAGATTTTCATTTATGAATTCACTAAAGCTAAAAGCTAAATGCGCAATAGATAGATAGGGTCCCTGGGTCGACCGGGGTGCGAGGAATATATTACCTCACCTCCGGCAACGGAAGACCCGAAGACCCGACCCAAAGGTTCTAGTCTGGCATATCTACTCTCACGGGCTGCGGTAAGTGGGAGTGGTAGTGGGATACGTGAAAAAATATATAGAGACAGCCTTAAAAAATATAGATAAAGTCCTAATAGACAAAAAATTCTAGTTCAACGATTTTTTTTTAATTTCCGTAGTATTTTTAGGAAGCAGGGTTGGTTATCTTTTACTACATACTTTAACTTGCAGATGCCACGTTGCAATTAAAAGAATTATGCAATTTACACTCCACATGAGCTCACCTGCGTATAGGACAAGTCATTGAAATAAATTATGTAGATTGACCGTGGACCAGTAGCAATTGATACAAATATTTTTTTTTGTTTGCATTGAGTAGATATTTCTTCCCTGTGTCAATTCGCAACACAATTCAAATCAATCTCCTTTTTTCGTTACTTATCAAATAAGGTTTGACCATGAACTTGGTAATATGTACTAAGTACTAAGTGTATGATCTACACATAGATCATACACTTAGTACTTAGTACATACAGGCACTACGACTCTCACTTGACCAGCTATATCTTCCTCTCCAATGGATACCTAAACCTTCTAACTTCTACCTTTCTACATTTTTTGTGTACAATTCAAAAATTTAAAGGATTTTACAAGGTTGTACACGCGATCTTTCGTTTTTAGAGCAATTAGGTTATAGGTCTATTACGAACTCATTCCTGTGCAAAATCGGCGCCTACGACCACTAACGAAAAATATTATTCTAAACTGGTAACCGGCAAGGAAGGTGTCATACTCTATTCTAAGTAAATTCAAACAATTGTGGTAACATTTTTATTACTAGCGATAAACGACTAATCTTTAATTATAGGTGTATTATATCTATCCGCTATTAATATAGATTCAATGGCATTCGTTTTTTTTTGTTTGCGGTACTTGAATTAAAAAATAAAATACTTTTAATCTAAGTTATTTGATCATAGCCGACTAAAGTATGGCGACCTACCTATGATATCATAACTAAACGCCTCTCAGAATAAAAATAACTCCTACTTTATTTAAATGTCATTGGGCTCAGGTATAATCCGGTAGCCGTGTTGGTAAATTGGTGTAGGTAAATTGGTGTGCAACGGCAAACGGCTGAATGCAACAGAAGGGCGAATGTCAAAAGCAATTGATTGCTTATTAATTTCTGCTAGGGTCCAAATCCGATGCGGCTTTATGTAATTGCCACACGCTTTCAAATGGGGTGCCAGATAGCAATACGTGCGGTTCTAAGCTGACAGAGAGACGAGTATAAATAGAAGATTACGGAATTAGGGTTGTACTGTAAAATTGTATAACGATACTTACATAGGGGAGTGGAAAAGAAAATTGAGTTTGGAACCAATCGCAGATACTAAACATTGTTTTATTGATTTTATCCAATACGCATAAAACACACACGTGTAGGTACCATAATATTACTTGTACTACGTAGATATTTTGACATCTATCCGTTTTGCCATTTCGCACATTTTTGTAATGTCTTGTCCTTTTTCTACAAGTAGTTAAGTGTTTTTCCCGATACCAAGCTTTTTATTCCGTTTACAGCTCATTGATATACACACTGGTATAGCTAGTCTAGTAGTATACATACATTCATTGATAGTAGCACTCCTCTTTCTAATCTCTGGCTGTTGCGAGTTCTCATACTAATGTTGATGAGTCACCGCAAATACCATTCGACTAAGTCATTTTATGGAGGAAGCTTTCGCACGTTTATATTTAAGTAATTATGCATCGAATTAAATATATGTATGTATAGTAATTAAGTATAGTAGGTATACTGCTCGTAAACCAATTTTTAGGTGTTATAAATTGGTAACGTATATGTTTTAACAAATTTGGATCTAATTGAAATTCTCTTAAGACCAATGACTAATAATTTCACCATATAATTTTAATAAAAAGAAAGTTAGTTATGTTAGTTTATTGGTAGAATAAGTATTTATACTTTGTAAAATGTAGCTTGGGTCCTATGACAGCTGTCATTGAAATCCCGCACATGAAGTCTTGAATTTTCTATTATTGAATGTAGTAGCTGTCAATGTCATACTTTATGGGCATACAGAGCTAATTAGTGATGGGCGATGAATCATCGTGACCACATACTATGAACTATCCATATTTTGAATAAAGCTTAATTTAAAATTTGAAATTAATATAAGAAAAAAATAATTAGAATTTAATCTTGTTGCTTAGGTATTTTAATATCATAATAATGTTTATATTTCAATATACTTGATCCTAAATAATATTGAGTAAATAAAATCCTACATTCAATCCATCAACGCCCTGAACCTGTTTTTGGATTTTGTAAGAAGACACGCCGCGTTTGGCTCTTGGGCCATGATATAGGCATAAGATACACGCGCCAACATTTTGTTTAATATGAACTTCCACTGATCCACTCCACTCATTCTCATCAGTACGAGTGCCAACGCATTGTATGCTACGTATATTCCGTTCTCATTACAATTAAATACACACATACAATTAAATTAAACCTAATTATATGTAACATGCATCAATAATAGCTGGTAGTATCGATATTTTCATCGAATTTTGGACATCCCTATGAGCCAAATTTTGACATCTGTCATAGGACCCATGCTATATTTTACAAAGTATAACAATCAATAATATTGAAGCCGTTTGGCTCATTCGGGAGTACCTTTTTATATACCTACTATTTACTTAAGAGGAAACTGAAATCGTCTTGCCGTAGAAAGAGGATGAGTGGAGTCTCGTAAAGTGGAAATATTCAGTAAGAAGTAATTACCATTTCCTTACGCTGGATGAACCCATAACACGCAGTAAAAAAAAAAAGTATCTCGAGTTATTTAGACTTCGTCACTTGAACAGGGTGTAATCACCTCATGAAGCATTGTTGGTAGGTACATATTTAATAGTAAATGTGTACCACAGTAGGTACCTCGTATATCTAATTAGAATTTCAAAAAGTAGATCGATAAGTCGGAGATTGACAAATACAAAAATGTAAGTCTAATTAGATAGTGTGTTATTTCCAAGATGAAATCCAGGGCGCTAACACATTTACTTCAGCTATATCTATCATAATAAATAACTAAATATAGTATCTTACAATTATCTGAATAATTACTCCAATAATAGAGCAGCGTAGGACGCATTGTCTTGAAACTGTATGACTAACTTCATACACCTTTTGTGCGGTAGGCTAAGCCTCCAAATGCAAATGAACACAATATGTGATTACCTCAACGTAACTGATATGGGCCTATACAAGTACGTCAACGCGAGATAATATACCATTGTTTAAACAATCCAGTGCAAATGATTGTTTCGGTTTATTTGCTCAAATCAAGCGAGCTTCGCTTAAGATTTAGGACTACGCCATGGTCAGAATCATGGTCTGAAGAAGGCACATGATGCCTTGTTCGTACGCATAACTTACAAGCAAAACAATACTTTGGCATAATGATGCGCACTCTTTTATTAATACTATCTTTTAGACTAATATGTGTTGCTATAATCTAAAGTTGGCATGTCCTTATACACTTTATTTTTTTTATGAAACGTGGTCCTTTCGGGTGAATTTCAACATCTACGAAATTTTACCTAATTTTGGTGTTTTTTTTTGTTACTATATATATGGATAATATTATTCTATAATCAGGTAGAATACGCATAATAGATGCTTGAAAAGCTAGAAAAGTCTAATTAAGCCCGAAAATTACAAAAATATTATCGACACCTAAATTGTCAATACACCAAAATTGGTATTTTAGCACCAAAATTAGATAAGTCAAATTATGAAGAACTTCTGAGGTGAAATTTTCTTTAATTATCTTATTATTTTTCAAAGATAAAACTAATAAGTCCTTGTTAGTATGCGGTTTGCACAAGCATGTGTCATGAGACTGTGAGCTAGGTCGTACAATCCAAAAAGGGTCGTAATCTCCACCATTACCGGTGAAATTCACGTCCAAACCAGGGTTGAGTTCAACGGGCACTGGCATTATCATACCCAGGATATTGGGGATACCCAGGACTTGCTCACCAGCCGCAAGAGCTAGTTAACTTGCTGGCTAATCTCTTCGCGGCCAACTCCCGGCTCGATGACTGTGGTGTGCAGCCGCCAATCATTACCAGCTGTGGCCACTCAATGACTGATATTCGTATCAGGCAACGCGACGTTCGTATCACACTGCATACTCGACGTCCGCAAAGCCAGTGGCCCCAACGGTATTCCAGCGGTGGTCTTGAGAAAATACGCAGTTGAGTTGTCTCCAGCGCTAACACGGCTGTATCGCCTCTTTTATTGCTCAGGATCGATCCCGCGGGTTTAGAAGGAAGCGAACGTTCAACGAGTCACCAAGAAGGGGGACTGCTCTGAACCCGGAAACTATCGACTCATAGCTGTAACCTTATACATTTGCAAGGTGTTAAGCAGATCATCAACGTACAACTCATACGTTATCTAGAGGATCACTCCATAATTCACGACCATGAGTACGGATTCAGGCCAAAACGTTCAACGGGTGATCTGGCGTACGTCACACATCTCTGGGGTGAGGCCATGGACAAGCAGGGCGAGTCACTGGCCATCAGTTTTGATTTCGCCAAAGCTTTCGATAGGGTCTGGCACAGTTCGCTTCTTTCCAAGCTCCCGGCTTACTCTATATAGACAGTATCCACTGCTATGCAGATGTCAGCACCCTGCATGGGTGATATTTCGGACAACCCGCGGCCAAGCGGGCTGACACTGAGGAGCAAAGAAGGCAACTTCTCTCTGAGCTTGACCGAAACCTGGATCACATTTCCCAATGGGGCTCCGCGGGAGCAGAGATGTCTTCTGTACAAGACACAAGTTCGTCCTTGCGTGGAATACTGTTCTCATCTCTGGGATAGCTCCGCACAGTATCTACTAGACGCTCTCGATAGACTGCAGCGGCGTTCAATCCGAATCATAGATAGTCCCGAGGTCACCAAAAGTCTTAAACCTCTACAACTACGAAGAGATGTAGCTTCATTGGCAGTCCTCTATCGGCTGTACCATGGTGAGTGTCCTGATGAGCTCTTCCAACTGGTCCCACCGTCTCCCTTTCTACACAGGACAAAGCGCGCAGGATTTAGATGTTACCCACATACGGTACAAACAATTCCATCAAGAACCAAGCGGTTCGGCGACTCTTTTCTACGTCACACCATTAAGTCCTGAAATGCTCAGCCAGCACACGTGTTTTGCGGTAGATGCACCGGAACAGCATTCCGGTAGACGTAGGTTGGAATCCTGTTTCGAGCATGAATTCGTTTTCTACATTAATTTAATGAAAATATACATAGAATCGCTAAAATAACCCCCAGAAATTATAAATCTAATTTTGGTGTAACTGAGCAATTTTGGTGATTAGTCAAATACCACCAAAATCACCAAAATTAGGCCACCAAAATTAGATTTGTGCCAAATAAGTTGATTTGCCAAAATACTATACAGAATATTATATTTACATTACTATTATTTTGAACAAATACCGGACCCTTACGCTATACATTATGTATTTAAACAAATAACGAGCTTCAAACGTTTTAAATTATCAACACAAAAATTACCGAAATGTTGTCCGAGGGGCTTACGAGAGTATTACTTTCGTTTTTAGCGGGTAATCGGAGCAAGCTGGTACACCACTGGGACTGGTGCGTGACAGTACATAACTAAATGATTCGAACGATGATAGTAACGTCCCAGTATCTATTTTCAGTACGATTCACGGTATGATTTTATTTTTGACACCAAAATTTGCAACTTATCGCGGACGGACCTTATACATTTTTTATAAGATAAAATATAGCACTAAATACTTGACTTAAATACTCAAGGAGTAGAAAAGCTAATACATAATAAAAATAAAAATAGGTATATCCTGTAAACTGACGGTGTGTTGATTGGGATGTGATTTTTCTTTATAAAACAGGTTGTGGACGCGCCACCAAACTTATATTTTATGTGGGAAATCATTTTTTTAATAATTATTAAAATAATTTCTTGTAACTTAATGTGTATGACTTTAATAAGATAATTAATTGCTTTCTTACACAAAAAAAAGATTTGCCGTATCTGAACTTTAAGGTATGATTTTCAGTGCCGCCGCCTCATTTTTACGTTTGAGAAATTCACCCTTTCAATGATTATTATAATTTATTTTTATTAGGTAACTTGGCCAGCAATGTTTGGTGCTTCCGTACTACAAACTATAAAAGTATGAATGATATATATTAAAACATCTTATCTATTTGATATACTTAGTTATACCTAAATACATTTAGCACACATTTTGGCCGTTACGATAAACCGATATAACGTGTTCCGATTCAATCGCTACAGCGGTGAATCGATTTTAATTATATTTTACCTTTAATTATGTACTGTAATCGCTATATAATTAGTTTGTGCTTCTAGATATGTCTTTTATAATTGGATCGTGAACCTCTTTATATCTAACAATAGTTATTTTTATTTACACAGCAGTAGACAATGTCGAATATCCAATTATCACGTAAACAGGAAAAGAAAATGTATTTCTAGTAGTCGCTGAACCGTGTTATTGTTTCGTCCTACGGAAAGTAAGTAAAATATCTTAGTTAATTTGTATTGTTTTTTGTTCTATTTGTTCGGTTTTGCGATGGGCATGGGAAAGAAATAACAACGAAGATGCTATATTTTGATATTTATTGGTTTTCAGTCCTATCAGGTCAGGTCAGGTACGATTTTTAAAAACTTTTAAAATTAACAAATCTTTTAAAGTTGGGTAAAATTCCGAAAACTTAATAAAAACGTAGACCTAGTCTTGACAGAAATTTTGATGAATGTTAAAAAAAAGCGCTATTCTTTTTTAATGAATTGAAATCAAGCATTTTAAAAAGTAGTTGGATGTGACGAAGCTCGTTGATTACCAGTTCAGCAGCGTAATTAAAGTATGTATACATTTCCTAACTGAATACACTCTTAAGGTATTTAGCGATTAAAAACAAACCAACTGTTTGTTACATGACGTGGTAAATATTTATACAATTGTTTTAAAATAAAGGTCAGTGACAAATTCAATGTTAAGTAATAACCAGTATAGGTAAAATTAAGTTGAAATGTAACAAACAAACTGGAAAACTGGAAATAATAATACTATGGAATCAATATAAATAATTTACTCTACGAAGAACTGGTGTTTGACTTAATTTTAATGCAAACTAAATAATTTTAATATGAAAAGAGTGCTCGTATTTATTGATTGTATTGGTTCTTTTCACACTAACTTTATATATTGCCTTGCTAATCTGGCTGTAAATATAGGATCACTAATCTTGAGGTTTATTTTTACATGTGACGTACATGAACCGAGATAACAAGTTTTAAGTAATATGTATGACAAGTCACAGGGCGTAGACCGTAAGGCGTAGATTGACAGATCAGACGGTACTCATTGTCATAAGTCAAATCAAAGCTTTGAGAAAGAGACGCAAGTCACTGGATCACATGTCAAGACGGCAATACTCACTGTCTATTTAGTTAATTTAACCAATTGTTGTTAAAATCTGACTCAACAAACTTCTCTTAATTACAAACACCGAGGCATAACAATGATACTAGTGTATATAGCGTGTATTCACAACAAGAGCGAAATCTTCGCATTTTGCGAAGACAGACCGAGCCAATATTTAGAAATGCATACTCTCTCCAAGAGTGTTCGTTCAACAGCCAGCCTTTGTCCACGTTAGTTGTTGGTTCTCAATAGAAACCAATGGAAATCTAAGTGAAGGTACTTTATTATAAGTACCTACTTTGGATATTAAGAGAAAAATATAATTGTTTGTTTTACCTACACCTATTGCACCTATTGCAGTACGTAGGGGCAAATAATAATAAATTGTTTAGAGTAAGTTAATACGCAGAACATAATTGTACCACTATGTGCTTTTCAAATATTATTTCTAACCGACACGATTTCAAGAACTGAGATTGTAAAATTGAAACTAAGAAATATTAGCCAATGAAGGCTCTGGAAAGCATAATCTTCATTAAGCAGAAAGACTACAATAAATGGAAGGATTTCAATTTAAACATTGGTACTAATTAAACATTACAAGTAACTATAAAAAGTAAGTTCACATGATTCTATTGCGACCACATCGCGACCGTTTATGAATGTTTAAGCAATATAGACAATCGGGCCATTCAGAAAGTTTTTGCACATTCCCATACTTGATAACATGAGTACAAGCAAATAATGACTAAGCTAAATCAGGGCAAAGGATATTGCCTCATATCATTTATATAAGACCGTGAATCGACACGAAAATCACCCCATCCGATGGACTGACGACTTGTAAGTAGGTAGACTAGATGTGAAAGACCAAGTAGCTTGTGACTTTTCTGTAAAAACTATTCTGAGTGACCCATCAACACCTGCTTTCATATAAGAGGAATCAAAAAGAATAAGTTACACACAAATAACATAATGTATCAAAATGTCACGTGTTAGCCGATGGACTCCAGGAGATATCTTCTGTGGGACATCTGAGAAGAAATGTGCCCAATCCTCATGAAAGACAAGGTAGTGAGAACGGGTGATGTCAGGGACATCTCACTACCCAAGTCTTTCATAAGGCAGAGAGCGAATATCGTAGATGTCGGGCCTCGTTCTGTACTAGGCTAGTTTCTGTATTTCGCGATAAAAGTGTAACTCTGCATTCATTATAAATGTGTATACTATTTACTCGTTACTATTTGCCAATGAATGTAGTACCGTGATTACTTTTTTTTGTAGGTATTTTATACACTTGGAAGCAAAGAAACAGAGTATTTTGTTTGTTGAACTGTCTAGGTATCAAAATTAACCTACCATAACTACGTGATGCTGAGTTATGGCAGACGTGTACTCCATTGAGTACATAAAAAACAAAACATTTTTTATATTCTGAGGGCTTTCGGAATCTCTTGTGATGATGACATGCATACTTCTATTGAGGACGGCGTGAGTCAACTTCCAAGACGGATCAAATACATTTAAGAAAAGCAAACAATTTTATAATGAAGTATATCAGTAATCTTGGCAGTCCTGAAACCTGCTAATGATGTCGATTGATCATAAACTGGGGTTGCAAGTATGTATTAAAAATGAAAACTTGGCTTCGTCTAATACACCCCACATTTTTTTTATTTCGTTTGATATTTGGGGTGCGAGAGATGTGTTGTATTATCTCACCTCCGGCAATCAAAGACCTATAGACGGCGTGCGTTTTAGTCGGTCTAGTCCGACATAATCACCTCCACCGGTTTTGGCGGAGATATACCCGTGGGAATTTTGCGCACGATAAAAAAATCAAAAAGGTAGAGAGATATTAGGATGTAAATTCTGAAATTTAAAAATGTAGAGGGAACTCTGGATGAAGATAAACTGGTTTTGATTATTGCATGATATATAATATTGACATATACTTGATTTGCTTTTGCCCTTTGTCCAATTAAGAGCAGCACACATCAGGTTCAGTTAATTTGCTATCCAAGTGTACGTATTTCTTTTAAGAAAGTCGGCACGTAAATAATACTTTTAATTAGCAGGATCACTGCGACCACGACGCCACTGCAAACATTGTCTCATGAAAACGTTAAGTCCTGTAATATTCGCTTCCGTGCAAAGTGTCACTTATACCACTCATAAAATTAGAAGTCATCAATATTGTGTTATTATATACAAAACATAAACAAATCATTAAATTGTAACTTAGTATTATATAATAACGAGTAATCGTTTTATCGATATGTCGTCACCACCTATGCTTGATAAGATTCTATAAAATACATTATATATTATATAGATTATCTGCTTGTGAAGATTATATAAATGTATGTTTATAATCACACATTCATGAGAAAAACAAAAGCACATTTGATTGCACGAAGTTAATAAAGTTCAAAACTCAAAGCACTGTCTCGTCAATACAGATAAAACGTATGAAAATCGAATGAGAAGCCCTAACTTTGTCACGTTGAAGTAGATTTAAAAACTGCTCCACTGTATATGCATTGCCAATATGTACCTACGGATTTTTGAATTCGGGTTACAAAGTAATTAAAAGTTTTAGCCAGTGGTGTCAAAAACGGCTCGTGTAGGTACAGGTGGACTGAACTGTAGCTTTTAGCTTTGTGAAGCAATTTTAAACCTTTGTGTTATCCTCTTTGTTTTGAACGACATAGTCCACTGCGATGACATTTGAAACACGCTCGAGTAGGTGACTATAATGTCGTATACAACATAATGTTTTCTTGTAAAATATTCGGTGCTTAAATTTTTCTTTTTATAATTATTCTAGAAACTACAACAAGAAATAAATATTATGTATTTTAAAGTAAATAGGTACTTTAATGACTACTTTTTAATTTAACATGGCAATAATCATATTGTGGAAAAATTGGTTGCATAATGCGTTTCTGCTCTTTTGCAAATTACTTTGACGCGTTAAATCGATTCTAATTTGATCAACTTTAAATTTTAGTTAGTTTCAATCGTTTGTTTTCTAATTACAAGTGCGTTAAAGAAAATATTTAAATCTACGTTCGTCATTGTCTTTGTATGAATCGATTAAGTTGCTCATAGATAATATAATTACCTACATAATTACCGTATGCTACCCAACTTGTTAATAGGCGAATCAATTAAAAACGCGATATGTTACAAAAACGTAGGTACTAAACGTTTTTATAAATAGTTACGTAATTAAATTTTGTCCAATCTGTAAACGTTTTTGGTTGCCTATAGAATCAAAGAATCAATTTCATTTATTCAGTTAAGGCACATAAAGAGCACTTATGAATGTCAATATATATATATATACAGTACCTGTATTCTATGGGATTTCTACTTGAGAGATTAGAATATCAGATGAAAGGTTGAGAAATGGTTCGTTTTATAGTATGGTAAGACATTTATGGCAGTGCAAATCTGTAGATTTTTGCAGGTGATTAACAGAATATGAGCCTGGCCTGGAGAGCATAAACAAAGCATAAATTTGTAGTTATTTATTTCTATACGATTGTAAATTTTGTGTTAATCATGTTATTTATAACACCTGCCAATTTGAATTTAGAGTTTGAATTGAATTAATTTATTTAAATTAATTAGTCTAATATAGTCAATTATCGTATTTTGACAACATAAAATCGGTAATGACCGATGTTCGAAATAACTATTGTAATTAAAGTTTAAACTATAACCTGATTTAAGTTTGAACTGTAGTAACGAGACTTTGAAATCATATATGATACAAAAAAATGATAACGATTGAGAGTATTAATGCATATACTCGTAAGTATTTTAAATCATTTAGAACTCTTTGCAAGGTAGTGACGTGACATCTGTAGTCGCTGATGCATTAGAATCGCCAGCATTTTCATAAGAAGCATTATTTAAAACATAGAATTGGCAAAATAAAAGTAACAGTGACAAAAAGAAAATAAAAACAGTCTGTAATAAAAAAAGATAAGGGTTAAGTACCTAAGTGTACCTATAATCAGGATTTATTTTCATTTTATTAATTGCGGTACCTACCTGCTAGAATGTCCGCGACACCCTGGCTCCAGTCAGCGCCAAGCTGCGACATTCTGCTCTGCTCCCAATAGCAAGCTGTCAAAATGTATGACAAAATCCATTCTAATAATTCAATTTAATCACGTGCGCCAGCCAGATGACCGTCATACATTGCGTGACAACAGATTACAAGAAGATTGGCTAGTAAAACGTAAATGATATAGTATTATCGTTAACAACTATAATATGTTAACACGAAGCAATAACAATGCGTAGTACTAGGTACCATTGTATCTTCCCATCACTGTTCTCGTGCAACGTCAGACGTCATTCATAAACTCGCGCTGAAGGCTGTATATCATCGCTTTTGCCAAGTGCTTAAAGCGCTATCTATATAAAGTATCGCAAAGCTAAAGTATAACTCAAATATCACTTAACTATTACTTAATTTTAGAAATATACATACTAGAATATGAAAAAGTGACGAGATAATTACCTGTTAGGTTAAAATGGTGTCATTGTTTGTCCTGAGGGTAAGATGATAGTCTGGCTTAGACTGCTAGGGCGGTCGTAGATGTAGTTGGTGCTCGCATAGTGTACTTTGTGTACTCTCTGTAACAATAGAGAGAATGTTCTTTGATCCGGATTCTAGAAAGGTAATAACTGTCTAACATTGACAACAATGACAATTAATTGCAAGGCAGCCGCACAGCATGATTATATTTATACACAATAACCTCGTATACACAGATAAACAAGATAAAAATTTCGCTTTGGCAAATACAACACATAAAAGTATCTACTTATAATTTTCGAAAACTTACCAAGTTTTGATACAATACGTCATTTTTAGAATTGTGTCATCAGCCGTTCGTCAGACCTGAGGAAGAAGAAATTTTTTTATTAATAATGATCATTCGATATACCTACTATACAAACAAACAAACTAATACGATGGTAAGCAGTCAGTGACCTATGAACGCTGGTAACAGAAGAGAATGCCAGTAGCACTCATCATGTACCTAGAGTGCAGGGCAACCTTGATTTTTACAACCCTTCTCGTGTTGGAAAATGGAAAGGAAACAACCATAAAACTACTCTTTTTAGCTATTAATTCAGTGGGAACCCCATACAAATTGGACAAAATGCGCTATTCAGACTACTAAGGGCAAGTTCCCCCATCATGGGGGACTGGCTAGAGAGGCCACATGGTAGCCTCTCGTACCGGCTGACGCAGGTGATCACCGGGCACGGGTGCTTCGGGGATTACCTGCGTCGGATCCAGAAGGAGCCAACGTCCGAGTGCCATCACTGTGATGCGAGCGAGGACTCGGGGCTGCACACGTTGACCGAGTGCCCGGCGTGGGAGACGCCAAGGCGGGTCCTAGTGACAGCCCTAGGGGTGGGAGTTATCTCGCTCGCCACCTTGCTCACGGTGATGGTACGATGCGCGAGTGCTTGGGCAGCCGCCGCCTCCTTCTGCGAGCAAGTAATGCTCGAAAAGGAGGTGGCGGAGCGAGTCCGGAGAAGACTCCGGGCCCGCACTGCCCGTGATGAGCGGAGGCGACTCGGACGTCGGAGGTCGCAGAATGACCTCCGTCCCCCATGAGCGCGGGCCTGGGGGTGACGGGTGGAGCCGCCGGTCACCCTAGCAGAAGCAGGCCACGGCGATGGCGCAAAATGCCACCCCATACCCAGGGGCTAAATCGGGACACCATGGTCCCCACAATGGGGGAAGAGGGGCATCTCAACAGAAATGTCCCCGGGTCTGCCGGAGTGCGAGAGATATGTCTTGTATAATCTCACCTCCGGCAATCAAGGACCCATGGACGGCGTGCGTTTTGGTCGGTTCGAGTCCGACATAATCACCTCCATCGGCTTTGGTGGAGGTGGTATCCGTGGGGATTTTGCGCACGATAAAAAAAAAAAAAGTAGCACTCATCATGTACCTAGAGTGCAGGGCAACCTTGATTTTTACAACCCTTCTCGTGTTGGAAAATGGAAAGGAAACAACCATAAAACTACTCTTTTTAGCTATTAATTCAGTGGGAACCCCATACAAATTGGACAAAATGCGCTATTCAGACTACTAAGGGCAAGTTCGGCGAGGTTGCGCATAAACGCGCTTTTAGTATGTGGGGCCCGATTAAGCAAGCACGTGGGAAAACGTATATTTCGAACCTGATCATTTGCTATTGTAAGAGAAAGTCAATTTCTTGAACAAAAAATTATACAATGATCAAATAACTTTAAAATAGAGAACCCGCTTCAACAAAAGTCTCACGAAAGATAAACGCCTAATGATCAAGTGTTTTTGGGATTGTAATCCTGAATACCCATTCAAGCTTGTGAGAGGATTTGTTAGATACCGAAAAGAAAATAGCAATATTTTCCTGATGTTTACTCGTAAACAAATATTTTGATAAAAATGTAAGTAATTCAAAGTCAACCACGAATGTTTGTACAAGAAAGTCCCTTTCAATAACATCAAAACATTTACCGTAAATACAAGTTACAGTACTTATAAATACTTTTCATTCATTGAGTAGCAGGCTTATGTTTTATTAAATTACTTCAACAGTGTTTACAAAAGTACGCCTCCACACTGATAAGCTGATTTCGAGAATTGGGGGGAAGAAATCTAAGAACTTTTCACAATGGTAACTTTTCTATAGGCTTATCAAACAATTTAAATAAATAAAAAGGTGCGCTGCGTGATTTTCATTAGGGGAAAAGTTGATGAATTTTTTCACAGACATGCTACTCGTAATATTATACAATGCGCTTGGCTCTTAATAATAGGGAAAATATTCGGTTTTAATTTTCTGTTTGACGTCTATAGGTTTTTAATTTATTGCCCGTTCTTATGGCTAGATAAGCTGTTAATAAAATATAAAAAACAAAATCAATTATTATACCTTAATGATAATGATTGCTGTTCACTTGAAAATCACCGGTTAGCAATACCCGTGTGTGGTGACGGAGAAAGAATAATAAAAATAATAAAAAACCACCCATCCCATTCAAAGGGTAAGAGGTAGGTACCTAACGAAAAAATATACAGATGATATGACTACAAGAGAAGGAAAACTCGAACTAAAACCCTGTGCCAACCCGTCTGGCCAATGTGGAAACAGCAAGCCAAAGCCTCCCAACATTGGGAGAGGCTTATGTCCAGTAATAAACTACGATCGCTAATTGATTGATACTTATATTGTATTATAATACTTCATTTTTCGATTAGTATTCGTAGATAGTTACGAAAACGATTAAGTGTATGTTACAGTGTATGTGCATCTAATGATTTGGTAATCTGGAAAATTCAGTGACATTTGAGTTACAAAATTCCATAGGATTCACGTTACAATTTTCGCGTTCATAATACACAAATATTATGTTTAGAAGGCGTTAACGCATCATTGGTTAGGTAAGTTACTATAGTGTAATCTATGACATAGCTTCAACCGCTGCAACTGTCTGAAAGTTCGAACTGAATGCAACGGTCGAAGACAGACTGAGGCCATTTCCGTAAACACATCTGTAATACATAGCCGCATTATTGGCTATATGTAGTCACATTGTTCCTTCGGAGCTCAAAATTAAATATTGAACTATTTATTACAATAACAGGATATTGCATTTCATTTATTGTGGGAAGGTGTCGCTGGAAGGCCAGTCTGCGTTACCTCATTTTCCGTATCCCTATACAATTACATAAGAAGGTGAACCTGTTGGGTTAATTGAGACCATCTGACGCGGCATGTAATATGAGGATCGAAGTAGGGAACTCGTGCCCACATGCTGCTACAGAATCATTACTACATACTTTTAGAAAACAAATTCCTTGCTTCCGCTGTCTGTATGAACAAGTTAAGCTCAAAAACCAGCGAATCAGGCTTTGATCTTAGTGTATATGTGCTATGTAGTAAGTGACATGGTGTAAATTGACATAGGTATATTATTTTATATGTGCAACAAACGACACAAAACACGGAAATTTAATGGCAAATGGATTCGTACTCTCAGAAGTTAACGCAAATACGATCAGTTGAGAGGAACCGACACGGTCGTCGAGATCAGGGTAAATAATGTAATAATGTCAAGTAAATCGAAACTGAAACCGTTAAAATAGATTTATTTCAGTGGGCAAAAAGGTATCTGCCTAATAGAGCACGCTGCCGACAATGATTGATATCGGAACCCTTGAGACTTTTCTCGGTATTCTCGATAGATATACCTTCGATAATGTTGGCAC
This sequence comes from Pelosia muscerda, assembly GCA_963691645.1. Lineage (NCBI taxonomy): Eukaryota > Metazoa > Arthropoda > Insecta > Lepidoptera > Erebidae > Pelosia > Pelosia muscerda. Next base: position 20,564,795 of record OY829098.1, on the reverse strand, counting down.
ATACTACGGTAGTAAAATAATGTACTAGTGTGATACACATTTTTTAAATTAAAACAATTATTGATATTGTTTTTATTGATAAAACTGAAAATTTGGTAACATAGATTGAAGGAAGGTTGTTAGTTTGTTACTTAATGACGCCAGAACGCCTGAATGGAGAAGAAAAATTTTAACACAAATACCATTGACTGGAATAGCTTATAGGCAGTTTTGTATCTCGCTAATATGTTCCGATAATGGCAACAGTATTGAGTCCTAGGCAAAGTTAGTTACTTATAAGACGGAATTACACAAACAAGAATATACTATACTATATTATTATTAAGTATATGAAATATACAGGTAGCACTTATTTCATACCCATAAATTTTAAGCCCATTCAACATGCTTTTTGGAATAAAACAATTAGAATTACAATTATTACAATATCTAAACTAAAGTTACAATGAAGTATCGATTCAAAAATTACCAGGTAGTGATATCGATACTACATGGCCTAGTGCCTACCCTAATGGATGCGACGCATGGCTTGTCTAGGTAGGTTTATACACACAACACAACCCATATACTGTAACAGTTATAATACTAATAACCATTTGTACATCGTTGGAATGAGATGCTGTATTATCATGTACAATAATAGACAACGCAGCGCGATGCTTCGCGGCACTATTATCATAGGATGTATGCTTCGATAAACAGGGTTCCTCCCATCCGATATAAACTAATGTATGTGTATATGAATTTGGGCTTTATTCAATAATTTACCTTTTAACATGATTATACAATACGAACACATGCAAGTAACCGTAACGTAATAAAGTGATATTTGTGCAAAATAATACATGCAAATTTCAGGATGAGGTGAATAAATTATAAATAAATATTAAAGTATTAGTAAAAAACAGTTGATATTTACTTAGCTGGACAACGTTGACAAGTATATAGGTACGTTGTTCTGACAAGTTCGCAAGTTTAACGATCGGTGCGGATGGACGGTCCGCCGCGCTGTTGCGCCTCACAATGTCGCCCCAAATATGTACGTGGTGCCTGCGCGAACTCTACCCTGACAATGTGAGTACAAAGTCGTTCATGCCCCCACATTCATCCCCCTCACCCCCAAATTGTACGTGAAACGGTTCATGTCGGCTTACTCACAAATTTCACACTGTTCCGCTCATCTGTATGTACCTCTTTAACGTAGGTACAGATAATTACAATTATTTTATCAATATGTTCTTAATTTCAATTATAATTAAATTTAGTTTTTAAATGTATATCTAATAATTTTGACAAAGTAATGAATATTTTGTCTAAATATTTCAACCATTTTTGTGATTGTTACTGCTAGTTAGAGCTTGTCAAAAAACAAGATGTCCAGAATGTTTATTGGTAATTTAATAAGGTTAAACTAGATAGTGTTTCCGAATATTGGAAAAAGCCTCGCGTATTTACAAATCGATCGTACAGCGCATGCGTGTTTACTTAGCGTGCCGCTTGGTGACGCTGTAGCTTTGCCATTTTGTTCTTAAAATCCGATCCCTTCAGTTAATTATCCTCATAACGTGTTTGAACGTTTGAATCAAAAGAAAAGTTTCACCACCAGATATTATTCAAATTGCTGGGAAGAATAATAATATTGGTTCCATTTAAAGCGAAAATAAATAAATTAAATTATGTTCCCATTTGAATTTGACTCGTGTCTCTGAAGTATATTAAATGCCCATCTTCTTTCAACCATATTAAATTACCCTAGTATTGACGTGCCTACCGGACATAGACTTCCTGCTGTTATTGGCAGATCTTGACAATATTCTCGGAATCAATTCACCACCTGTACGTGTGTTGATAGGTAACTGTTATATTTAGTGTTAATCTATATAACAGTGTCGCTAACGAGAAGAAATTGCACACGTGTCTCGACTGTGGATCAATACATCTAAGGCCCTTGGGGATAATGCCGTAACTATAGCAATTGTAATGTGATATTAGTACACAGATAAGGTCTCATCACCGTACACTCTCAAGAGATTTCATATTTGAGATGCCTTTTGTTACCAAATGTATGATCTGTTATAAGAGTATTTAAGAAATGTGAAAATTTAAGTAAATATGAATGTAGAATATCTGGTATATCCTTCAAATATGTTTGATTGTGAATTCAAATTGAAAATGTGAACGTTAAATCAATTGCAAATTCAGTTGCGGCGCTTAATATATATTTAGTCGTATGAACACACACATTAGTATTCATACGAGTTCACTGGAGAGGTTTTGTGTTTTTGGTGGGGAGACCGACAATCCCTTTGTCTTCTGCACAGACAGCACAGAGACTCTTTTAACCTTCTCACCTCCCTCACCCCTTCCCCTATATTCTTCTCTATTTGGTCGGCATCACGAATATGACGCCCCTGGTGTTGCTAACGTCCGTCGTCCACGATAACTACTTTCCATCATGTGAGCCGCGTGCTTGTCTGCCACCACTGTTTTTATATAAGTGGTATAAAAAAAAATCTTTCGATACCTCAAATTGTTCATCATACCGAATGAATTTTTTTTTGATGCACAGTGAAACAATGGGTCCGATAGGATTTAATACTTATAATACGATACAGGAATTGTATCATATGTAATTTTTCCTACTTTATTTTTTTAAGTACATATTACGGTAGCAACCTACCTAATGTTAAGTGTTTACCGAGACTTGTAATTAGTTGTCTCTCCAATTGCCACGTGATTAAACCAAATTGGTAACAGGACCTGGAAATTGACCAACGAGGTAGTTAATGCTAGCCGACCGAAATTAGTGAAGTGAACCGTAAGGCTTTAATCAAACATAAATTGGGAACCTAAAACCTCAACCACAATCAGATAGTTACTAAATAATATAGACAAAGGAACTTTTCACATCTTTAACTTCAGCGGTTGTCCCGGTTGCATCCAAAAGTCAAATAGTATAACTCATTATCTAATTTTTTGGCATCGCTCTTTTATTTTTAACATGCCTTTATTATGTCCTCATGTCCCTTTGTATGCTTAAATCTTTAAAACTACGCAACGGATTTTAATGCGGTTTTTTTTAATACATAGAGTGATTGAAGAGGAAGGTTTATATGTATATAACATCATGTTACATCTAACTGGTGCGTAGCAGATGTGAAAAATGTTGCAAAAACGGGGTGACGCAGATCTTGGAAATCGATTTCAACCTACTGCTAACTTTGTAACAGTCATCAAATTGACTGCACCTGATCCTTGATCTGTGATTCCTGCATTGATCTGTGGGGCCCAAGAAATCCTTACTGATTTTAAATGCGAAGCTCCCCACGGGTAGGCTAGACTCGAACCGACCAAAACCGTAGGGTCGTTCGGACTTTCAGTCGCCGAAGGTGAGATAGCTCTGGTGTATCTCTCACTCCCTGGCTGACCATATTTCCCCGACATTATACACCAAGATCCAAACGTTTTAAATTCATAAATCAGTTATCTATTACGTAAATAGTTATAATAACAGATAGACCTGTGTTCATCGTCACGACCTTATATGGATTTTGATAACGTACCTATTTAAATTTCAATATTTGATATCGCCTGACCTCTGTGTAGTATTTCTATACCTACTAGGATACTCCGATAACAATATTTACCGTTTACAAATACGACATCATTTCAGTTAAACGTTTAGTTGGATATAACTCATTGCCGTACCGCACGTCTATCTGTCATGGGATGGGAGAAGCCATTCATTCGGCTCATTTACTCCTTTCGTACTTTCTACCCGACTGAAGTAGTGAAAATAAAATATGGAATCAGTTACCATTTGTGAATTTTTAGTTCACTGAACTTTCTATAATACATTCTCTCAGTTTGTTTCAAATTATTATTCTAACTAAGTAATATTAGAATGAGCCATCGCTCCCTAACACGTGAAAGAGAATTTTGAATGGTTTAGTTACTTTATCTAGTAGCTCAGGTGGTCAGAGCGTATAATATTATTTAAAACATGAACATTGTTTTTATGCTTATCAGTTGAATCTAATTCACAGATCTTATTGTTCTATTATATATCTATTGTTACGCTCTACGCTCCTTGGGGGCGAAGGGTACGTGAAAATTAAAAAAAAAACGAACCTTTGTTGTTATTTTAAACAGAGATGAGTGTTTTTAAAGATACTAAAGGTGTTACACCAGCCTTTACTTACACACAGTACTAAAAGAGGTTGAATTTAGAACCTGCTAGGAGGTCGTTCAGACTGTTATTCTAAATAATATAATAGTTTCGATTGCAGATGGCATCCAAAACTGTAGCGTACGCAAACATCACAGTGTGGCGTAGATCTGTCTACGCTACTACAACACCGGCGTAGGGCAGTCTACGCCTAGATAGATTCATGAAATAGTAAGTATAGTTACTTCTACGTTAGTTACGGTATGATTAAAGATAGATATTTTACACGTCATGTCATACTTGCGGCCTCCAAGCATGACATGATATCCTTTTTCATCTTTACACCAACTTGTTTTAACATCCCTTTCGTCCCCCATAGTAGGTCAACAAGTGACACCTGTTGCAAGTTCATAGACCACGGGAACGGCCTATCCTCAAATGGGTCGTGTATTGTGTACTATTTTCAGACCATTGAAGCCTCAATTCAATCTTACTACTATTATAAATGCAAATGTCAGACCTATCATGCTTCTCTCTACGTGAACTACTTACTAGACAAGATGGTTATATTATTATATATAAGATAGATGAAAAATTAGTTCTAAATATGGTACTATATCAAAATTATGTGCGGTTCCTAGATGTGGCAAGAATGTAAATGTAATGTATTGATTTTCTATTTCAAATTTGCCATGCGATTCAAAATAATACACTAGCCAATTGAGACGAAACACGAGTTGTCAACTGTTTCAATCACGTTTCAACTACCGATGATGGCGAATTTCGCGGGAGTGGTGGAATTAAGACGAAACGGCATTTTTTTCTAGTTGCCTAATGTAAGGACGAAGAAAGTAGTAATCAGACGACCTTGAACGTTTTATATATCTCTGCCAAGTTCTTCGAGAGATACATCCTACTTAAATAAACTAAAGTAACCAAATTTAAACAGATAGGTTATACATATACGTACGATAAAATGATTGGCGGTCACAAACAATAAGTTCTGAGGCAATTACGTCACACGTGATAACTAATGTGTTTGTTATGAATATAACAGTGATAGCATCGGCAGTCTGTGTATCGTTTAGCTTACTCAAAATATTTTTACTTATCACCAACTATAAAGTGCATATCGTTGGATGTAAACGCTCTACCAACATCTTCGGAGGCGTAATTCAACATCGCCTGCAAATCGACACTATTGATGATAAGAAAGCAGACGAGATTCTAGCGTTGGCTTTTCTCTCACGATTGAAAGGTCAGCCAACAGTTCTTTCTCATCACCAATGACATCATGTATGCAAATCGGTTATGTACTAGTTATAAACGAATTTGGTACAATTTTGGGGTGGATAGCACCATACAGTACGATCTTTTAGTCATTTTCTGTGAGTGTACAAAAACCCCTAGTTATATTATACCATTAATTCATAGAAATACATTTTCATTTGTCATTGAATACTCGATATTGTCATCTGATATTGTCTACTGTTGTGTAAACAAAAACTATTGCTCGGCATCAAGCTTCCCAGGTTCCAATTACAAAATAAATACAGGGTACTAACTAAGCAATCGGTTACGTGACGCCCGAAGGAATACCATGCCCGTTTGCTATGTTCGTTTTCTGTACTAGAAATAGGGATGGGCTCCTCTTTTAGAAGAGCACGTTAAGCTACGTCGGTTCTCACACATACAATATAAACATCCATCGCAGTACTGGCACTTGGTATGCTTAAAAGTCCGATCACCGGGTCTAACTGCAGAACTTAGTTATAGCCACTATCTTATGAATGCCAGATGGCAGTCGTTTCACACAAAATATTAAAGTTCAGCCGTTTTTAGTTCATCCGTAAGTTGGCTTTAACTGTGTTAAGAAAAAGCTCGGAGGATGATAGATGATTGTTAACTAGTAGCTACACTGTTTGCACAATTTTTAAATGGGGACTGGAATTTAACCGTACACTTAAATTTCTATTATAGGATGTCTATTACGTCTGCGAGATGCAGTACATTTATGCTTATCTATGTGAAAACTGTGGGAAGGCTCCGAAGCGAGATGCAATAGACGACGTACATAGACTAAACAGGTATAATATTACATTTGGGTACCTATCAGTACTGAGTTCATTCACTATAATACTTTCATCTACAGTTCTACAATATGCATCAGTTACTTTCTTACCATTCAAACCATTGTTAAAGAACAAAGTATAACATAATATATAATTTAAATCTTGTAGTACCTAATTTCCTTCAAGTAGCATGAACATTAATGACTCGGGTATAAAACAATTTAAAAGCTAACGAAGCACGCAATAACTTAACAACTAGAACCAAGCACATGATAGTCTTGCAAGTTGCAAGAAAATTCATAACCTTAGGTCTAGTATTACGAGTAGGAGGTCTCGTAACTACATAAAAGCAACCTAAAAGCTAACGACGCATGGAAAAATGTACTACAGGAAATGAGAAAATATTTCTCTTCAAAATCGCAAGAAAATTATTAACACCGATCAATTTTTCTACTCCTCCAACCATGTCAAATTAACTATTTTTGTAAATAAACAATGTAACAGACCTAAATTGGCAGTTAATTAACTCCATCCTTTGGGGTTGGCAAAGAAAGCGTAGCGTGTAATTGAGCTAGCAATAAAAAGTGTACTAACTATACAATTATTGCAATTGAAATCTCTATCCACCCGTCACGAGACTGTTATAACAGCCATTTATTCAGATGTCGTGGTTAAAACAAAAAGAGATTTGTAATCAAAATTGCGACTCATTCTACGTCCTGGGCACCGTCAGTTCAGTGTAACTGAATTGGCAGGCATCCAAAATTTACCGATCCAAAGCTGCTTCGCTCGTAATTACGACAGCGGCAGCGGAATCCGAGAATTCTGTACAAAAGGATTGTTTGTAGCTATTGTAGGTACACGACGGTATGCACAAATGTCTTATTAACTTTGATTCATTTTCGATACGGATACCTACTGCTACTACTTGATATGGTTAACCTAGTTATTGAAATACAAAATGAATTGTTATTCAAATTAAAAACGTCTGCCTAACAAAATATGTATTTTATATATTAGATTGTAATAAACATTGACGGCGACCATCAGGAATTAGGATGAGCCCGTATCTCATTGTACCTATACAAATCCGTTACAATCTTGAATAATATGCAATATTCGTAACCTACAAGGCGGTTTGATTCGAATTATAATGGAATTAAAATAACATGACCACATACTTCATAAAAATTCTAAACAATCTACATAACTGCCTAAATAGGTGCTTATTACCAAGCGCATAATTATATCTGTCTACGCATGAAGCATTATTTTGTATCACTGTATTCTTAAACAGTGAAAACAGAGCGTTGAAACAGGCTGATGATTTTAGGAATCGAATGAACTACACTAAAACATCCGTTACCTGTTAAACTCCTGGTCATATTGAGACGGGAATGTTTAAATTTTATCAACAGGATTACTTCAATCCATTTTCTTCGATTCCCCATCGTGTTGTACCTGAAAACAAAACGAAGGTTAAGTAATAAATTCTCCAAAACTCGACTGTTTTTAAAAAAAACTCTAAGAATTTTTTAGAAAGTAGACAACACGTTGTCCTTGAACGTCGGGTCAGTGTTCAATAACGAAACGCCACATGTTCACCAAAAACCATTCGGTGAACACCGGTCGGTGTAGGAGATAAATCGTGAGCGTCGGTGTCGCACGCCCTTGCCTTATACCCGCCTATTACCTACCTGAACACGCTCATCCATACGTCCCAACTGCCACCAATAACGCTTGGCTTAGTTTTAAATTCATTCATTTAAAAATAAAAATGCAGCGCTTTTGTTTTGAAGAGTTGAAGAGTGTAAACTAAACCAATATTCTATTACAAACGAGAATTGTAACTATAATCATGTCATTGATTGTGTTAGACGCTTCGACTAAGTAATACTGGTAGTAAGTAATAAGTACTTGGTCGAAGGTTAGACATATGGAATATCTAGATAGCAAATATGTGCAGTGGATTCCAAAAGTTCCTGGACTGTTTGAAACTAAAATTGTAATAAGTAATGCCTATTGGCTAATGGATAAAAAATCTTATTAATGTAAAGTAAGTTTAGGATACTACTGGGATGAGGTCACTTATTTTCTTATAAAATAACAAGACAATATGTGGTATCAAACCTATTGCTTATTTCATTAACGCTATTTATGATAGTTTAGGTTAAATTAAACTTAGGCGGTTGAAGGGTTCTATATCTTAAGGTGTCTAGGCACTTTTGAGCCTATTGTACAAATAATATGAAATGTTGATAGACAATTTCATTTGACAACATATGAATTGGTTATTTTCCTATACAACCCTTATAAGATTTAAATATTAGTTGTCTGTACATTGGAGATATTCAATAAATAATTGGGTTATGTTAAATTAACGTTATTTAGTCATATTGCTGCGTTTATAATTAATTATATTGCTGTATGTTCTCGAATGGATTTTGATGTGGTTGTTATTTCGTATATTTGTCTCAATTGGTTAATTAGAATCAGAAATATGATCAAAAATAGAATTGTCGATGTTATTTTAGTTGCGGTAACCGATAAAAAACACCCATTAGCAACAGCTGCCTGGACACCTATTCTATTATGTAATAATATTGGTGCTAGTCGTACAGAAATGACCTCGCGAGGATCGATAACTTTACTTTTGTATTTATTAACCGATTTTAACTAAACTTAGCAAATCTGGGAGGAATCATCCAAATCCGTTCATAAACAAGGCGACGGCAAAATTTCAATCCCAACCACAGATATTATTAAATTCTCTTTAGTGTGTACGGCCGAGATCGAGTGATAAGAGACGAACTCATTCAAACATAGGAAAAATGCTCACCAAGACAAGCTGCTTCGAAAAATACGTCTACTGGTGAGCACTTTAAAAATCAATTCTATTTAAATATTTCAAAGCTCCATGGCATCTCTTTTGTATTCAAAAGCCCTTTGTATAAATGAATTATTTACTACGCTTCAACACTCTGGGTAAACCTTCACAAAGAACCAAAGTATTGCGTAATTTCCAACTCATTTTTTGTGCTGCTTGGGTTGACTTTGCTGGGAGGGCGCGCCGACTACCTGCAGTGACGGCGAGATAAAATACACACGTTTTACGCAGATCGTCACTATTTCCGACAGAACTATTATTTTAAAACATTTTTTTAAGCGTACCATAAGGTCTCGTTTACACCACAGTGAGACTGTGAGAGGCAAACTGGTAATAGGTACTATAATAGGATAATCCACAAATAAGATTACTTCATTATATTATCTACTTACATACTATGAAAGTATAGTGTAATGAAGTTATAGTGAGGTCTTCTGTAAAAAATAGACGTAAGGATTGTGTGCGAGGGAGGCAAGCCGGAAACAAACATTACATAATAATTAGAGTGCGCCAAACTACCTTCATATAGTACCGTTTCAAGGGAGGTAGGGATGCCCTAGACCTCAATGAATTGGAGTCATATTTAAGGCAGCCAGCAGTTCAAAAGTACGCATAATATAATAATAAAGTATTATTACATATATTTAAAACAATTTTTAATATTGACAGATGCACCATGTTCCTATTATGGTGAAGACTGAACTGGCTACACAGCTACACTAGTGATTCTCGGACCACAAAATTTCGTAGCTACCTCACACACATTACACGTATAGAGAAAACGAAACCTCGAAAATATTTTGCATTTCGCAGTGGCATTTTCACATATTTGGACACCCTCGAACCACCCATCCATCACCACCACCACAGTATTAGCTTAATATGATATGTTTGTAAGGTACACACAGTCAGCGCATAATGTAGAATGAGTACACGAGGTGTCAAACGACTACTTTAGCCAATTAATTAATTAATTAACGGATGTTGACGACCTCAACACATTCGTTTCAATTGACGAAATTGGTTCGTTAAGCCGTACTCGCTATAGTCGCTATGTGTGTTGTACAACGTGTGGTTGTCGTGCTAAAACAGAGCATGAATATAATTTTGAATGCCTAGTTTTTAACCGAAAAGCAGACGTTCAGCAGAGCACTTAGTAGATGTGCCTGCGGCCATGTTGGCATGATAACGTTAAATGCGTGCAGAAGCGCTCTACTTGATGTAACGGCCCGTGGTGTGGCCGATTTATTTTTTTGCGATCCCATAATTCCCGATGAGCACGATAATCTCACTGTTCACATACGAAACTGTAATACGTAGTCTTCAATATTTACCAACTACGTCCATAAGAGATAAGATATGATGCTTTCAGGTCGGAAATACCAAATCATTATCTCGAATTTCTGTTAGTTTTTGATATACGCTACTAAGGTATAGAGTTAGCTTGATAGTAAGTGGTTAAAAATTAAATATCTAATTTACCTATCCAGCAAGAAATAGGCGCTTTTGCTGCGTACTCGTATAACTTAGCAACATGATCACATTTTGCTAAGAGCGTGAGTAAAAATTGTTCGACATATCAAACACCTGTTGGAATTTAACCGACGTTGAAAAATGGACAATCAGGGAATCGTTGAAATCCTTTAACATTTTTAAATGAGTCTATGTTAGAATTTCTTACTTCACCACTATTTCAATTCTGCAGTTCGTGAATTAAAGAGTGTTATATCATTATATCATTATAAACTTGCCATTGCATATAAAAATCTTGTTTGAAGTTAGAAGATTATGTTAAATCATCGTAAAATATAAATACTTAACTAATGTTTTGAGTAAATCGCACGCATACGAATATACCTACAGGCTTTTATTATTAATCGAAAAGTAAAGGCAATCTCATTAAACATTCCAAATGTCAAATCGAACGTTCGCATCCTAAACAGCCATCAAATTAGACACGACGGTCCTCTACCGGATGGCCTATTATGCATGCAAAGTTATTTTATTCAAATCCTATCATACAATTCCAAGTCACGTAACTTCGGTTTGAAAATTATATTGTGGTCGAAGCCAGTAGCATCACGTCAAGAAAATATCTGGACAAATGATAGTTTCAACTCGCTTTTATTGGGTTTGCTCGTAATTAAGTATGAGTACTTGGGTAAACAACCCGTTATTGCTACCTGTCTCTTGAGTCTCAAATTAAAAAACGGTAATTCATTCACACGAATTTGAATGTAAAAGATGCGCATTAACGAAACCATTTTTTATACGGGGCTTATTCCATTCACATTTCCACTTCTGTAACTTATGTACAAGATCTACCAATGGCCCAAAAAATTGAGTAATAACACTCGGGCAGTTCCGGTGACAGTTAAATAGTCTGTATGACTGTATCTTATGACTTGTCACGTATGTCCGCTCGTGAAACTTCTCAATGGCAGAACCGATTTTGATAAATAATACGTCATTAAGAGTGTTACTACGTCGAGGTCAAGGGTTCAAAGTCATGAATAATGGCTATTGGCATGTTCCTAGTATGTATTTAAAAAAATGTATCTTAGTACGTGTAACCCACGTATAACATAGTTAAGCTATGCTTACCTAGCTAATAGATTGTAGGCTAAACTGTACTATCGAATGCAAACGTATTTTAAGTTGCACTGATAGTTTCTGATACTCATACGTACTAAACTAACACTGTTCAGTTATATTATCAAAACACTACAAATTACCTCATAATCAACAGGTTCAAAGACCGCACCTACCTACAATAATACATTCACATGAAACACTTTCCTGACTTAGCAGTTTTAGAGCAGCGACTAAGACCACGATGGCCTCAGCCGAAATGATGTTATTATTTTAGTCTAAGACGCAGGCATTAAACGGCCGAAGGGATGACGTCACATCCTGTGTTGCTTGCAGTTCTATTATGAACACAACGGTCATCGCTCCAATAATAAATTAAAACCATTTTAAACTTTTAACTGACATTACACTACTTTATGTTTGAAGCTCAACTAGTAACTTTTACTACAACACACTTACAACTTTTAATAAAATCACGCATGTGTATAACTGAAAGGGTAGGCTTACGTGTTTTAAATATATACGTTGATGTATGTTTACCTACTTAAAATACTTGTGCCTAATTTTTATTCCTATACCTTACGTGTATACTGCATATTATACTTAAGAATAAGTAAATTCAGTTGCTTCTTCTTTACCCTCCAATCTCACTTTGGAGCGCGGGTCTTAGTGTCTTACTAATCCTCTTTGAACAATTCCGTCCGATCCCTCCAGCACTGAACAGAATAACTGCGCCATCGCCCAGGTATGTGAGGTAATTTTATTTGTCTTAGCACCAAACATTCCGATGATATTTTTTTATATTCTCACACCTTTTTATTTAGAAACCTCCAGGGGATATCTTTAAACAGAATATCTTCATACAAAAGTTTAATTACAATTGACAGAATGATAAAGAAAACAAACAGACAAATAACCATATTTTTTATGTAATGCTATTACTTGCTCGCACTCGGTTAATGTAGTTTCGAAAGTAAAATCACAAAGGTAAATTATAGTTATTTATGATCTTTACACATGCGCTAGCGCAACTATTAGATCAATCTCTGGACAGAATGTGAATGGGATTATTATTATTTTTGCAGGTAACATTACCCTTCTTATTTTATAATTACTAAGCCAGCAAAAATACAAACAAAGTACAGTTAGCACAATAGTCATATAACGTTATATGAAAAGGTGTATACTTAGATATATCTTCTTTGTCGACTATGAGTAGATGGACCAACTATTGCAGCATTGGCAACAAGGTGCATCGGTATACATAGGTACTTTACATAGACCTCAAAGGAACACTGCACGGGTGCTCGAAACTTAGCTCAGTATATCAATTTGCGAGTTTCACTGCAAAGCAATCAATGAATAGTTTCCAATCACTGCAAACAACGGTTGAATTTATACTACTTGCCGAAAAATGCCGCTCCAAGTCTCCCTCTTTTTTCTAGTCGCCCGTAGCACCAGTATTGCTCAATATCGCTACGAATGCTACGAGCCCAAGTTTCTCACAGATTGCCAAAATTGCGAAAAACTACAGTTACTACTACTATATAAAGTTATTTGTAAACAGTTGATAAACGTCTTCCCTATCTGTAATGTGCCTTCATATAAACATAACAATAACGCACTTCTGTTTCTCTAAAATTGATGTGCATGATTTTTGTCATTCAATGTCGAACAATATTGATGCCACATAAATGTAGGTAATGTTATGATCAAGGTTATAGTTGGCGATCACTCTCATCAATGGTTTTATTAATTGACTACCTAACAAGTCAATTTGATGCCACTGACATTCTACAGGGACAAATAATCGATAATGGACGATTGATCGTAATGGAATTAAGCACTTACGTTATATTGATTTCTCTGATATATGAATCAGTGTTAAGGAACACATTAAGGTTTTTGATATGAATATTAAATGCGAAAGATATTGTTATTTTAAATGGGTTAAGTAACTCTACATGGTACACTCACCTTAAGATATTTAAAATGCGCCGTATCTCGATAATGTCGGAGAAAAGGAGATGAGATTATAGCTCAATCAAGCGTAGCTATTAAGAATAGCTTTCCAAACGCTACGTGGATCGTCGGCTGCGAGTGCATAGATACACACACGAACGCAACGATTCAACGAACTCACGCATGCATCGATATTAGAGCAATGTTTCACAAACTTCCATACGTAGGTACCTACCCATACTATAGAACGGAACTGTTCTCGCTACGTTGTCGCGTCTTGTGTAAACGACCACGACAACGGCGAACCACATTAAAAAAATAACTGTAAATTCATTATGTTAAAGATTATGCTATTTTTCTTAATTATTGTGTCGAGTGGGCTGGTCATCCTAGAGTTTGAGTCGTACTTTAGCTAAATTTCAATCTTCGTTCTTCCTTTATTTAGATTTTATTTTTTGCCCATTTATGTAAGTATTTCGTCTTTATGTGAAAATTCACCACATGTGAAAATTCACTCTCACAAACATGTTTTCGCTGAGAAATAAATATATAACCTATTTACGCGAAAGTTCCGAATATTACTTATTAACATAAAGCTAATGCAAAGCGATCCTAAAATCAATTAAAGTTTGTAGCCGTTATGTAATTTTTATAACATGTCCCCGGTGTGAGTGTCCCACTTTGAGAAACCCTTGTGTGGACCAACATTTTAACTCGTTTACGATTTCTTTGAAATCAAGTTGCGTGGAAATTTTGTTGACACAATGACTCTTTTATAACCGGATCCTTTTCTTGTAGGCTTTACCTATTGCCCTGCGAACCTTTCTGTAAATGTGAAGTTAAACGAGCGTTAATTGTTGAGTTGAGTCCCGAAGTTTAGTCCCTACATCAATTTCATAGTTAAAAATCATATTTGCTGTCTTATCGGATTTTCTGTGAGATCGAATCAGCAGAAATAACGCTATGGAAATAACGTGACTCACAAACACAACACAGCTTAATAAATTGTCTATCGAAACCGAGAAGGCTCCATATAACAATAAAATAATAAAAAAGATGTAGTTCCAGTGCGGGTGTGATAAGCTTTCATCACATACCACACGGTGCGTGTCCCACTGAATGCAGCAGAAATGACTAACGTCGTCGCACTCCACTTCGCACGAGGCCTGCGTTCACACACCTAAGTGGTCCCGTACTAATTACTCTACAGAATACATTTTACAAACAAAATCAATAAATACCGTAATAATATTTAATTAATCTGAAAAGTAAAAATCCGAGTAGGTACGGTACTTTTTGAGAACTACGTTAATTTAGACGCCAACAGTCCGCCATTTTGATTTATTTATTCCTACCAGGATCACGCAATAAAGACGAATTTGACTGTTTCATCTATCCAAAATTGGTTCATCGATGAAACTTTTACGCGGGAACATGCCTTTAACATATATATATATATATATAAATATATATATACTCTTTTCCTTTTTAACTTCGTCGTAGTCGGAAAATTAGGGAGGAGCTTCATTCCCAATCTCCCGGATGTTAGTGTTGCGATATTTAGTAACTTTGTATTTATCTTCAGTGTCAGCAATTGATGAAGCCCAAATAGTGACCAAAAATGGCTTACTACACGTGTATGATGTCAAAAAATATTATTAGCTTTAAGAGACATCGTAACGGAATATGTAGGTAATACTGTTTACCTTCTTACCTATATCTTTTCGTCCTAGAGACTACGGCTGCATGCGCAGTCTAGTCTGGGATCACCCGCAACTTGTTGAAGCGTTACAATGTTTACATACAACTACCCTCCTTTCTAATATAATTATGATTGTACTATAACATTTCAGCGTGACGCACAAAGATAGATAAACGTAAATTGTGGAAATATAAAAAAGAACCACAGTAAAAAAATCTATCAATGTTGTTGTACCTACCGAACATTAGCTATACGAGTTCAGGTATTTTTGAGTAGATATCATAAACCCGTCGTGACTCGTGAGTAACACGTTGATTCTAACGAAGTTCGTTGTTAAGCCGAGAGGCCCGCAAGGCGAGCTGGTCATTGGCTCGAGGCCACGAGGTCCTCGGCCGCGCCATTCTATACCAATAACTGACCTAACACTAGGCACACCTTCGTATATTAGGAGGGTTGCATTGCACCTGGCCACAGACCCGACGCTCTTTTTTATACGAGCTATCTAACGTTGCCAGTTTATTTTAATCGTGTGCGCAGATGGTGCGAGCGCAGGGGTCGCACCCACCGCGAGCTGCATACGAATATGTACCCTATTATGAATGCAGAGGGTGCAGATAGGTTCACGTTGATCCCCAGGCCTAAGTTGTAAACAAACCCGGCGAGGGCAATGGCTGCCTACCACTCCCCGCACTCTACCGCCGAAGCGACGCCATTCAACCGGGAAGTTCAACATTTTATTTTTAGCGTTCCACGAACTTCCAATGCTGATAAAATAACGGAGCTGCCAAGAACATAAGCTTTGAACATGCTCATGTAGGCATGTGTTCTTTAAGTTATTAAGTTCGTATTGAACGAAATTATTTATTCATTAATTTCTTTTTAAAGTCTTAACTTTTTTATTTTTATTATCAACTAGCTACCTATTTGTTAAAGTCATATTAAATTAAAACCATCCAATGGTTTAAAAGCTCGTTATAGCGAGTAAGACCAGTGGCCTATAATCAGAAACATAAACAAAACATATAAGAATAATCTATATTTTTATTTTGTGTAATCTTAATAATGGCTGTACCATTGGAATAGTTCCCGAATAACCAGTAAAGATAAAGGACAATAGGTAGCGGCGGGCGCGTGGGCGCATCCACATATATGAGGAAAAGAATAAACGTTTTCCCATCTATAACGTTAAATGGCTCGAGCTCCTATAGGTATAAGCGAATACACAAATCTGCTTGCCTGATCCACAGGAAATAAAACGGTCGGTCTGCTATTTATGTAACCGGTTTCGTGAAAATAAATGATTTGTTTTACACATGAATGTGATGCGCTACTATAAACGAGGGGAGTTATTTCATGAAACCAGGTGCAGAAACAGGGGTGAATAACCCCAATAGTGTGACAAGTAATTCAGTTCCTATAAATGTTAAACGGTGAGTGATAGTTCCGTTACTACACACTACTCGTGAGCATCGGCATTGACATTGAAGTTTTCGCGGGCCGCCGGCGGCGGTGCTAGGGCCAAGAGCGCCGTACCGCTTCAGAAAACTGTTGTCTTCGCCGGCGTCGTCGCCTTGGTCGGCCGCGGTAGTAGCGGACAGTCGCGAGTCAATGACCCGAGGGCGAGGAGAGTGCGGGAGGGTGCGCGCGCACGCAGCCGCGCCCCGCCTTTATTTATTACGCTACGCGCGGCGCGTTCGGCGCCGGCAACGCGCGGCGGGGCGGAGGCCGCATTCCGGACGGCCGGCGCCGCGGCCCGCTGTACGCTGCGAAAATAACGCGCACAGTACCGACTCATCAGCGAATCGACGTCAGTGATCCAGTCACACTTTAAAATAAACTATTTCAAACTTACTCAGTTTCGGGAAGCAGACACGAAGCACGTGCGCCAACCTCGTGTAGCACTCATGTCTTTCGGCTCACAGGCACCAAAGTCACTATCTTTAACAGCAAAAGTCATAGGAAACCGTAATGGAGCTTCTCGAGCACGCCGAACCGGCCCATGTCTGTATATAAGTTATCACATAAGTTCACATGGCGCGCGCGAAGTGTAGTTCTAGAGCGGCGAAAAGCGCGTCGGCTTCGATGGCGGTATGACGCATTAGTGAGCGCGCGGCGCGGCTATACAGAGTGCGCAAGCAGACCGGGTAGAGAAAAGAGCGAGGGGGCCGCGGGAGCGCCCCCCGCGGTGGCTCCGTGCTGCCCTCTGCGTCGGGCTCATCGACCGCGCTCGCCCTAACCGCGACACGATGTTGCTGCCATGCTACTCTCACTGTACCGCAACACGACACTAAGCGACATCGGCCACATCCAGCATGACACACTAGGTCCGCTTACAGCTCGCCTCAAGCCCAAACATTATCAGAAAGCACCGATGCTAGCACCGCTAAACAATACCGGTCCTTTTGCCTTTACCCTCATGCCCAAACATTTTAATGCTTACTACGTCAGAATAGGCCTATCCGTGAGGGATCTGAACACGCCGAATGTAGAGGCGTTACGTTTAAACCTATAAGAAACGTACGGGAAAACCACATATTGTTGTGAATTCTGATAAGAACCAAGAGGCACATGTTGGTGTTAGATACAATGTTTTACATCTTAACGTTGAAAGCTTGTCATGGCAGATAATGTGTTGAAGAAAGAGACCGTTACGAACGACTGTACCTATACCGCCCTCCTATCGACCGCCCCACAGCGACACGGTAACGACCTGAGAAGTGAAGGCGGCGAGTCAACAGCCACGCGTCCTACGTGCGATCAACGGCTCTACAATTCAAGTCAACCTATAAGACTGTTTAATTGATAGATGAGGCATCATTCGCATACAATGTTCATACTCGTAGCACTCGCGTGTATTAATTGGTATACTCGCGTGTATTATTTATCAATTAGTAAAGGGAAGATGTTTAAGTATTTTATGCGTTTCATTAATATCTAGAAAATATTAACCAATCATCTAGACGCAGCCTAGCTCAATGGTACTAAATATTCAAATATAAAATCTACCACATCCATCATTGAAACTTTATAACTTCAAACGGCCTTTGCTTTTTCTGCAGCATTCAATGAACTAGTTTTTACTCATTGACGCTTGAGTAAATACGCCTCCGAATAAGAATTGAAACGTGCGATTGTGGCCTCTCTAACGAGTAGTTATTTGGAACAGACGGCGATGCCGCACCGCGCACCGCTCTTGCAGTGGGACTCGTACGAAATCAAAAGTGCACACGATGACTTGGCCTTTCTTAATCCAGCTTAGTGGATCATTCCAATTCAATCTGCTTATTCTGTAATATTTCTTATATGACATGAAGGTGTTGTTTTTATTGCTAAAATTCCAGTAAAATAGATACGTGTTTTTGAATACAAAGTATTATAGTATTATATTTTCGCTTCGTAGATAGGCGTAATAGGTATCATAAATAAAAGAAAAAAAGCTAGGAGATGCAGCATACAATACCAATCTTTTTGTAAATCGTCAGTTCACACCGAACAGGCAACTTTGAAACAATTTTGAAACTGCTTATTACTACGTTTCTTCTAAATAATTTCGCGTTGCATGATATATGTTATTGAAACCCGGGTATTAACGCATTCATATGGTAAATACGATCATGTTGCAATAGCCGTGGTCATAGCCTGGCCGATGGCTGTAAAGCAAATCTGAAGGTAAATATATTGTATTTATCATAACATGATCGCGTTAATACCCGTGTTTCACTTAACAAGAGTTTCTTTCTCTATCTATTGAAAGTTTACGAAAGTTTAGTTAAGTCCTCTCAATTTGAGTTAGAAAATGAATCATTGATCGCTCGCAGTCTCATCGAGGGGAACACCTGAGCGTAGGCACGCACTGGATATTCTAGCGCCAAGCTTCACAGAGATATACACATACTCAACAAACTCTTACTGAGTTAAATGGATTATATCTCACTCAACTCTGATTTCCTTACAATATTGAGTTACCATTTATGTAGGTAGGTATATAAGCTGCTCCAAATTGAAGAGAGAAACTATTCCGCTATTCTAGAATCGCCACAAAATAGATCAATATGCCAATTAATGTTGTTGTAATTGGGACTCGAAACCGAAATTTCTGCAGCTACCACAAATAAAACAAAGTTGAATTATCAAAAATGTAATCCAACGCTGGGGTATGAGCTGACTAAAACCTTTCGCTATATACGAGGCACTAGTTCAGATATCTCACACCAAGGCCAAATCAACATCATGTATAACTGAACACCTGATCATATGAGCACCTCCAAAACTGCAGTCCCATCTGATTATGGAATACAGGGAGGGAATATTGTGGTACAAATGCCTTTGATTGGACAGAAGAAGAAAATCGCACTTGAGCTGAGCTAGAATTGCTTCGTCGAGTATCAAAGTACACTTCTATCAAAGGGCAAAGAAAAAGCATCTGATGAGGCCGTCAAGCTGAGCGCCACCATTGTAGCACTGTACGTGTTTGCAATGGTGACCCTCTTTCATGAGACTTTGCCTTCAGCTTAACATCAGGCGAGAAGAAGTCAAATTGAGGTGCCAAAATAAAACTTTAAATAATATTTATAAGCGTGAATATGAACATGATAAGCAACTTGAACGCAAAAAGATGCAGTTCACTTTGTAGTTTTTATCCACTCAGCGAAGGCATGCTATTTATAGTATAACATTGAATAGTAATTAAACAACATGTATGATAATAATATATAATTAATAAGGTTTCTTGTTTTAATTTGCATTATGTATTTATGATTTTGCCGGTGACATTACCTTTACCTTGCCTTTACCTTGTAGGCCTGGGTTCGGTTATTCCTTTTCATTTTTCATATTGGCCTCATGAAGCTTCTAAGTGTACCACTGCTGGTTACCCAATCGCGGTAGGAAAAAGCAGCGCAAGAGCCTCGTACGTAAATCAGGTGTACTAACGTGAAGATGAGGTTGACTTGGCCCCTAGGGTCTTGAAGGAATACACCCTACGTGCCTATTCCTATGTTTCATGTCATTCCGACTCCGCAAATATCTGGTACCATTTTAAAATCTGTCAGCTCAATATATTAGCTCTACAGATGATAAGATCACTGTCTTTACGATTCGGAGTGAGGATTATGAGATGTATAAATAGTTTAGCATTTCCGAGTGTCTCTCGGTAGTCTAAGAAGCAAATGACAAGGAAAGCATAATACGCTGCCTACGCATAGTGTACTGAAATAGCTGTGCGTGCGCCGCCTATGACTCAGCGACAGACAAGACAATGGACCTGGTGTCCCCGCCAGTGACAGCTTTCGCCATCGCCAACATGACATTGCGACTAATTACACTAAATATATAATCATTATTAATTAAAATTAAACGACTTTTTCGTATTAAAATGTTCAATAACATACTATAAATGATTCATAGTCACCTATACCAGTTTTCGAGAAGAACGAATTTGATTGCCGGAGTTGAGATTATACAAGACATATCTCTCGCACCCCGGCAGTCTCGGGGACATCTCTTTGAGAAGACCCTTTCCCCTAATATCCATGGTGTCCCTATCTAGCCCCCCGATATGGGTAGACGCACTTGGTTCCGCTAGGGTGACAGACGGCTCCACCCGTCACCCCCAGGCCCGCTCTCATGGTGGACGGAGGTCATCCTTCGACCTCCGACGCCCAAGTCACTACTAGGGCCGCCACTAGGACCCGTCTCGGCGTGTCCAATGCCGGGCATTCGGTCAACATATGCGTCCCCGAGTCCTCGCTCGCATCACAGTTATGGCGCTCACACTTTGGTTCCTTCTGGATCCGACACAGGTAAACCTATGCTTTTAGTCTTGTAACTAGCTATCTGTGAAATCATCTACGTGGAATCATCGCTGGTGTAAGACTACGACAGTATATAAAAATTCTATATTTCTCTTGAAAAAACACAGAATAAGGCCAGTGAAAAGATACAAAGCGCAGAGCCCTATGAAAAAAGTAGAATTCGAGAGGAGTACAATGCTTAAAGGTTGAGGAGTAAACTAGACTATAACGCTTGTCCATAGAATGTTATGATCTGCAGTAGAGAGGTCTCGGGAAATTCTAAGGATTTTCACAGCCTGACGAACTCCCAAAAGGTTGCATCTGACGTCTAAGGGCTTGTACACAATGCGATGCGACGCATTGCGAATTCGCAAAGCAGGTATGTCAATGCATTTTTTTCGTAGATTTTTATGATGTGGTGGACCGCAGTTTTATTAGCAAGTCATAAGCCACGTTTATGTTTGCGGGTCTGGTATTAACTTGAAACCGGAGATTACCCTTGGTCAGTAGGGGTACGAGGGATACGTTTTAGGCAATCTTAACATCTATTACATATCAATCCGAAGATCTGAGACGGCCTGTGGTCTTAGTATATTTGGTTATGCAAAAACCAAAATCTTACTTCTGTTAAGACATTAGGAGACAGGCTCCATTATCCTAAAATACAAAGCACCACAAATAGTTTTATGATTGCCCTGTCCGTCTTTTCGTACTTATATTGAAAGTCAACCTCAAATGAATTGGGAAAAGGCTCAGAGGATGATGACCTTTTCAATAGTCGGGCGTTACAATGAGCATCTTTTCAACGTTCATGTTCCCGTTATACACAATAGGCAACTACCCTATTAGCCGTTGTCAATCAAATTATGAGTTTCATTATTATAGATGTCAATACGGTAAGTAAACTGATATTAATCGGGTCAATGAAATATAAGTAAAAACGATATGATAGAATAAATGTAAACTGTAGATATGTATATTGGTATTTTATATTGGTATGTAGCTATTTTCCCAATTTTCATCGGTGGAGTACATAAAGATGTACTCCGTTAGAAACGTATTTACCCGTGCACATGAAGAATACATTCTGTAACGTAACTGGGGTGAAGATCAATCAATTAGTTCATCGCAGCTTACTGCTGACATAGGTCCCCGTCTCTCCCAATATTGGGAAGTAATTTGGCCTGCTGTTTTCACGCTAGGCTGACGGGTTGGTAGTTTGGAGGAACGGGATGTGATGTCCCTCCAACACAAAGGGAGGATCCTCCGACCAGGCAAGGTGATCGCGCCTGGCGGGCCG
Source organism: Pelosia muscerda (assembly GCA_963691645.1). NCBI lineage: Eukaryota > Metazoa > Arthropoda > Insecta > Lepidoptera > Erebidae > Pelosia > Pelosia muscerda. The sequence continues at coordinate 20,542,320 of OY829098.1, read as the reverse complement.
CAGCCCTTAACGGTTGTCGTTGGGTTGTTGTATATATACTGTACTAGCGAGAGAACTTCATTTTCGCGATGCAGGATCGTTGTGACGTCGTAGTTACGTATCGTAGTAGTTACTCGTCCTGTCGCTAGATGGCGCTGGGTACATGTGGTATCGCCACAGTAGTTTTACTTGGAGTTTTCACTCTCTCGCAGTGATAGCTCTCTTTGGATGTGATGGTGTGTTTGATATATTTATTCATTCTCTGTCACCATCAGATGTCAAATATATGACAGTAACTATAACCGAAATAAGTTCAACAGAGATTCTGTGAAATACAACTTCTAATTTGCACATTTAGTAATTATTTGGTCAGTGAGGAGAGCGCAGGAACAAAAACTCCACGTGACAGAAATACGTATGCTGCGATGGGCGGAAGGCAACGACAAAGTCTGCAATGAACACATTAGAGGAAGCCACGTCATTGTACCCGGACGTGACTTTACGTGAAAAATCGTTTTAACCATCTTTCACAATGAAGTGTGTGGTAATGGGTTGCAAACATCCCCATCATCTAAATATAATTAATTAGTCTGTGCTTCATGATAAAATTATACTTGTACATTCTTGTTTCAGCTGCTGCTGGCTGCCGATTTAAATTTAGAAATATATCAATCGTAGTAACCTACACGTCAATATTATATTCCAGTGTAGGTAAATATAAGAACACAAATACGGTACAGTACGAACACGGTATATAGGTTCTACAGCTGCATAGAAGGTCATAGCGTTTTTCTTTTTTTTATATTTACATATTTTATATTTACATGTATTTTATATTTACATGTACTTTTTTTTCCTTGTGCAAAAGTCGTTGTGCACAGATGTGCACGACGACTTTTGTATATTTTTTATTTTTTATATTTTTTTAATTTTCATGTTATTTATGCTGTAAAAGGCAAAATAAAGTATATTTTCTTTCTTTCTTTCTTTCTTTCTATTTTACCCGACTGCGCTTCGCCGCGCCGTGGTTTATGCTCGTATTTAGTCATCTGCTTTTCCTTTGTAGCACTTGAAAAACGCATTGGATGAGCTATTTTTTATGATTTTGATGCTGTTGCCGGACCAGGTCCTAAAGATTTTGATTTTAGCTCCGAATTGTCATTTAGAATCTGCAATCAAAATCTTTTCATCAAACAAGTTGAAAATAATAAAATAAATACCTAATCATAACACATCAATAAACTCCACAGTCTACAATAACCCATTCAACAATAGATGCAATAAAAAGTGAGTTAAAATATAATAAAATATGTTGCGTCTAAAAACCTATAATTTTGGAAATGTTAGATAGATAAGTGTTAGTAGGTAGTCGAAAATCTGAAATTATTACGATGACATCAGCCAGTCCGGGTCAATCACGTGCCCGAAGCGTATGAACACTGAAAGCTCGAACTGACATTAAGCGACAAGGTAATATCGCAGGGTTCCTACTCGGGACTGACTGCGTCAGCAGGAAGTCGCTTTAGCAAGAGCCAAGATAATCTAATCGAGAGAAAGACTAGGAGAACGGAGTTCGGGCTTTATAACTAGCATGAACGCGTGCGAGTATACCCGCCTGTAAAGATTTTCATGCTAGACATAAACATGTAACTATCGTTCAAACTCTATTCTTCGTTAAGTAAAGCAAAGTTTGGCTAGCATGGCAGCGTCGGCAGGCAAATCAGTCTTGCGACAAACCTTCCAAGTATATGTAACATCGGTCTAGTATGATGATTGAGAAACTTAAGCTTGTTAAAACTTTAGCGCCGGAAACCAAAGCTAAAACGCGGCAAACTGGCATCAAAAGTTCTGCAAACGTCGAGACCACCCAAGCGAATTGGTAAACACGTTTAAAACACGATTCGATCACGCAAGGCCAATTTTTCTTTTTGGAATACTCAATATGTTTAGTGTTAAATGTTTAAAAAATGCGATGGTTAGATGAACTAAAGGAACAACTACGTTAAGGCAGATCCCAGTAGACCCTGTGTGTCAAAACATCAAGAGTGCAGGAGTAACTCTCATGTACTCGTATGTAATATGTCGGTAGTAAGTGCAGTTAGTTATTTAAAATAATCATTATGATTTGGTGGTAGTAAAAAGAAAATATCGTGAGATTATTTAGAAAAGCAGCTATAATGTAATTAATTTAAAAATACTATTCATTTACTTAACGGCCTTTATAAAAATACTTTTTAAGTTTTACTAAACAGTTATTCATAATATTCATGCACAATCTTAAGTTTATAATCTGTTGAATCATTCTCTACTTTTGAAACTGACTGTAGGTTGGTACTCGTACTACGTTTCCCACTGCCACGCGGTGTAGTATAAACACACTTCCCACACTGAAGCTTAGATGATGCATACACCGTTCATTTAATTAAAGGCCTCTGTGTTGAGGTCGATTGAGGGTTTCTAGATTCTTCCTCCAATCTCTTGTAATATAAATGTATATTATTTTATATCAATACATACTTATAACTAAAGCTTATTACCCGGGAGCTTCAATTTTACAATCATATATTTATATTGGCTTTCACGGTCCAGTGCCGTCAGATACGCCAACCCTTAGAAGAAAGCATGTGCCAGAGTCATGTGACATCAGGCAGCATTTGCAATGGCTTGCTTCGAAGGTGAGATTGGGTTCTGCCCCTAAGAACCTAGTAGGGCCCCAAACACTCAAATTTAAATCTTACCAAGTAATATCAGTCAATGAACATTGATACGTCCAAATACCAGACAATATCAATGCGAGTGTGGACCACTATATAATAGTCAAAACTGGTCTACCGTAGTTAACATAATACAATTATTTATATGCAAACGATGCTTAAATATTATCAGCAGACAGATAGTTGCAGCGCTCACAAGACGCCTTTATATATTTTTTTTCTACATATTTTAATAAATGTTCTTATATTCAACGACAGACAGTAAAGGATTAAAATGTTAATGTCAAGACTATCGGGATGTAAAACGTGTACCCTATAGAACAGTAAAATCATTTTTTTCGTTAATTGAATGAGGCCGCCACTATACCTGCAATAGTGTCAATTTATGTTAAATTATCTTTGATTGTATTTGTTTGATTTGACAGTGACACCCAAACCCTTAGTTCCTATTTTCACTATTTTCACTTTATTTCCATCAGTATATATAAAAACTGCGTTGTTCGTATGGATCACCAAACAAAAAAAAATAGTTTCACCGTTTTACAAAAACATTGATTTTGAACGTTTCTTTTAAGAGTGACAAGTTATGTGTGTATTTATCGCAGGTTTATAAGTGCCCGGTTAATGGCAATAGGCTCGCCACCTATTACATTAGGACCTAAACATAAACTGGCGAAATGTGAGTTTATCTTATGTTATGTTTATGACTCTATGTTAATTTAGCTGCTTAGAACTTTACTTTTGACAGTCTATCTTATCCGGACTTTCGCTATTCTTGCCGACGATATGGTATTTAAATTCAAAAGTTGGCTAATATAATATATCTTAGTAGGCATATACATATACATATACATATACCTACACACGATTCCAAGATGGCGTATCAACCGCCATATCTGTTCGTCAAAGTGCGGTTAGTCAAATATTTTAGCAGTCGAACGCTCGGCAAACATGCCTAGTGGCACATACTAATGTGATGCTAATCATTACGCCGGACACATATTAATTTGAGTACGGCACTTTGGAACAGCAAAGCAACGCGACAAAGAGCTTGCTTGGTAGTAACGGTGTTACTGTGGCTCTTCATCAATACGAAGCCTATATTTAGACTACCTAGTTAGCCCTTGGCGAATACAAAAGCAACGACACACTTTGTTAGTTAATATATTTTTATTGTCCATCTATACGTTTTGTACTAACAAAGCAGCAGAGTTTGTTTTATGAAAGTGCATTTAATCTCCCAGTTGTAGGCGTAAAATTGGAATGAAATTTTAAGCCGTTCATTACATGCTCCTTACAATAAAGTGCAAATTAAAAGTATCTACCTAGTTACTACAAAGAAGTTTAGAAAGATATTTCAAAATATTGATGAAGAGAGCTCAAATAGACACTACCCATAGAGCCACTAGCTTCACTGAGTTCACACAAGTTGTTGCTAAAGACTAGTCACTAGTGGATAAGGATTTCCCCTTATCTACTAGTCTTTAAGCACGCCTAGAAAGGTTGAGGAATCTGAAATTTTCACCTCCTACTAGCAGTGTCTCTCTAATCTGGTTCGTATCTTATCTGCTATGATAATAAGTTCTATAGATATAGGCATGACTTATACAATAACAGTGAACATATATAATAAGAAGTGAACCTAAAGTGCTCAAAATGCGCTCTACACGCACTGCCTCTTATTGGCTTTTGATGATATCACGAGGTGCAATGGTGGTGAATGAGCTCAAATCTGTCAATCACAGGTATGTTATATATAGACGATAGCCGCGCGCGAGAGGGTCGTTTCTTGTTCGTAGGTTCGAGATGCTTGCTAATATTACTACCTAGGTTATAGACTACATATGTTACGATTGTGAGAACGAGAATACAAGAAATCTTTAAAATATTATGATTCTCAAACTTATCTAATCATCATTTAATCAAAGTTACTATCATCATCATCTAATGATACATGACATGTTTTCTCGCCTGTACATCGCCTGTGATCGTAGGTGGATTAACACCCACATTTTTCGAACTATTATTATCATCTCCACGTAATAGGAGGCGAACGTGTTACCGTCGAACGAACACTTTCTCATAGGTTTTAATATACTCAAGGATAGAATACAGCCTTTGACATCCGTAGGAGGAGTTGGGATGTCCGTATTTTATTCCATCGGGAATGAACACGGCTTATAACATTATACGTATATGTACCTACCTATGTATCTATAAAAATAGTTAATATTCTGATGATATTAGTTCGCAAGAATAGAACATTCTTCCATAGAGTAGAATATTGTACTTGAGAATTAACCAATTTTTTTTTCCGAAGTACCTCTACGTATTTTAATGTTTCTACGAATTTGTGTCTCACGTTTTAATAAGCAACATAACATCAGCTACATGTATCCTCTTATATGTACGTCTAATAGAGGGTAATTGTCACTTGTCACCCATACATTCGCAAATTTCATTATGTTGCTAGATGATATTGGCAAGTAAAGATATTTCCCCCCTTCTACTCCATCTCCGTGATGTGGTCGATGACAAGCATCACATATCATTATCTACATATTCTGTACAAATATTAAAAATAGTCATTCAAAGCGAAACTAATCCACCTTTCCAAACTTACTTTGCGCAAGTTGGTACCTATCAACGCTTTAGGCAATCTGTATCGCAAAAAGTACTAGTGTGGTGTGTGCTCTGAGTCATGACATTATCCACCTTAAATTGGTGGTCAACATATGAACCACCTTACACGATTAAAATATGCAGGCTACAGCTTCTATTGTAGATCCTAGCCTAAATAAATTACTCCACAAGTTAATTTTCACTAGTCGCATAGTATTTTTATTAGGATCATTTCCCACTAACTGGATGCCCATACTTACCTGTAGTACCTCATTTCGGTTCAACAATATTCTTATACTCCTTTCAAAGTATCCAGATATGATTGACCGGACTTAATCCAGGAAACTTTCTATTAAAAGTTTTCTGGGCATTGAAGGAATAAATAAACTTTAAAACATGACACTCCTAATAGTATTGGTTCGTAGTCTACAATGGGTCACTTTGGAACCCGTATAAATAAACAACCGAGTTCTGGATAAATTACACCTTTTATCCCTATTTAAGGGATTCAGTTTATTCGATGTTAGATTATTATTAACATCTCGACGTTTCTGTTACGTTTCAACAGCACAAGGAGTCTAAAGATGAAGATAGTCTTATTGTTTGAAGTGTAAGTTATCTCGTTATCTCAAAGTGATCTATTTCAATGTAAAACTTTTAATTAAGTTACAGACAATGACGTGTCTGAGTGCTGAAGTGTGCATCCATCTATTGAACTTTATAACATTACACTATTTAAGTACAACTTTCCTAATAATTGATAGCTTTAGCGCTTGTTTTGAAACTGTCTAATCTACAACTATTAAGTCATATCTTTACTAGTTGTACTAACTATAGTTACCGGTGTAAGTTGGTGGGCACGATATTAGGTATATTATGTACTCTTCGTAAGTGCTCCTGACGCTAATCCTAAGGATGGCATAAGCCTCGCGTACGTCAACCAGTAGGTCCTTCAAAATCTTAGTAGGCACTCACAAACCAAATAAAATGCTACCGTGTAACGTGCTAATGTCATCATATCCAATTCAGTTGGGGTTGACTTTCTAGCCTTACTAAGATGCAGCTGAACTTCGATATTTTCCGTGAAGCGACTGTCATCGGATATCCACAACCAAATTGACGATATCGAAGTTCTGTAGTTGGGTTAGTCGGAAATTGAGGGCTCCAACTACCCGTAACGACTGCCATAGATGTTTGTATGACAACCAGGACCGGTGGATTAACGTGCTCTCCGGAGCACGAACAGCCATATTCATGCATACAAATATTGGCACTGAGCGGGGATCAAAGCCGCGCCTCGCATTCACTACAGCCACGCCACAGAGGCTGTCATAAGAGGCCGAAATAAAATGCTACTTAAATGAGACCAAAAATATAATATGAAAAAGCCGGTTATATATTTAAATTTTGCTCTTCTACAAGCTACTCCATAAATTAATATATAGATATTCTTTCCACAGTCAGGATAATAACTTCGAAAGCTACTACTACCGATTCCGACCTCAACGCGCCGTAGAGTACCTACTGCCTCCCTACCCATCGATCGAATTTTTGAAGCTTTGTGACGATTACCACAAAGGTTTCTGTTTTCAATTTACCTTTTATAACAAACAATTGAGTTGGGTATTGTAGGTACCTATTCACACCCTTTGTGGCGTGGCAGTTGTTAATGCGGCTTCAGTTCACGAAAAATATCGAAGTTCAGTCGCGGCGCAGTTAGGTGACAGCTTCGAATGGCAAGGATGTGACGAGGTACTTACTTTTTTGATGGGTCAGGTAATTTAAAAGTTCAGTTTCGATAGTGTTTTGAGAAGTAAACTTTTCAAGATAATAATGTGAAACATCAATGTAAATCCGTTTGTTTAAATTGAGTTTTCACGTTTGATTCAATGAAATTTTTTGAGTGTAATGTGCTAACACTTAAATGTATCCACATTCCATAAAAAGCGACCCGGACAGACAAACATTTTTAAACAATATGTTATTTTGTTATCACATTTTGACAGCTGCTATTTTAACATAACAAATACATACTTACTTCTATTCATTGGTTTGTATAGAACTATAAAAAATACTGACGTATGATTCTATGAAGGAAGAATCGATACACAGCGAGATTTCTCTACCATAGTTCAACAATTCGTATAGGTAACCCGTAATGTAACCTACCCCTTTAAAAAAAAAAAATCATCAAATACGATTCACACCAAATCACTATTTATCTACCCTCTTATCTAGTCAAGTTTATTGTATTTTGAAAGATGGTATACAAAATTATGTAACCATTTGTGCTTTCATATACCCACAATTTGAATTTTACGCTTTTGTTAAGCTAAACGTTTGCCCGTTGTTGGGTGGTCGACGGTCGACAGACTTGCAAAGTCAATAGAGATATTATCTGCACTATTCATAGTAATACATTTAATAATATTACAAATGGAAATGGTATTCTCCACTATCTTTCTGTCAGTTATGTTTTGTTCACCAAAGGACCACTGAACCGTTAATTTCTCATATATGTATCTAATAACATAACCTATGTACCTATGTACCTTATAACATAATACATAATAACAATGATAACACAAATAAAATGTATCTGAAATTTTAAATCGTAAAAAAGCAATTTTCCGCAATGAAATGGGTATAGCAACGTTACAAGTTATATACCTACTGGTTTTGTCGAATCGCCAACTCTCTCCTTTTTGCTTGTAACGTATTCAGGTAGTAATATTTTGTGTGTAAGAAGGAAATAGAAAAAAAGCTTGCGCGACACAAGCTTTTGAAACCAGCACGAGATAGGTACTTAGCCTTGCATAAATGATTTTTTTTCTTAAACTGCATTTTTTAAATATAATTTATTTTGTTTCTTTTTGTAGGTATATAAATATTTTTACCTAAAACATTCGATCGCTACTTAAAACCAATACTGACACTCTGACAGGAGTGGAAACTCGACAGAAGCAGTATATTTAATTTTGATTTCTATTACAGATACGGATCCCCAAATCGTTTGACTAACCCAACAGTGGTCGTTGTATAAATACCTAAGTATATGAAACAAATTGAATTTGAGCCAAACTCATAGAAACAGACAGTGGGATGCATTTCCAGTAAAATACAAAAAGTTTCGACATTATATAAATTATATATAAAACCAAACAAAACCTCAAAAGAAGTACCTCAGTTGATGTTTGTCAAATTTATTTTTTTAACATAATTATTTAATTAGATAAATAAATTAAAAATTAAATAAAAAATTAAATAAATTTAAATTTTTTTATTATCTTATAAATATTCATTGTTCAAAAATGTTTGAATGATTAAAATACATTCATTTACGTCTTAGAAGTGGAACATACATAAGTACACGTGAGCATTTTTTATTAAATCGTATCGTTAATCTAGTTGTGTACAATTTTACGTATAAAATACTTTACGTTCCATAATACATCTTCTATTTTCCAGAAAATGCCCTGTGACAGTCTCAAACAATAGTAAATTTTAATCTATACCATATTTATTACAGGTTAATAAATTTTTCTCTGTTAACGCAAATTAAACTACCCGTATTATAGTTAACATAATGTGTAGTCTCAAGTGACAATGGGCACGCAAGGAGTTCAGTGGCATCCTTGGATAAGAACGCGACGCGCCTAACCGGACACAGCCGGCGGGCGTCCTGCATACTCGAGCCACTATGTAGAGAGAAGCACATTAACATTGGTGTAGTTATGCGTATGTAGGTTGTTTGCTCGTTTGTGACCGCCCGGTGCAATGCGCGACCCTGACTGCCCTGACTGCCCCTGACGCGCCCGCGACCGATCTGCGCCGATGTAAACACCCAACAAGGTCAACTGCCTTGATATTGTGGTATACTAGTACTCTTTAAGCTTTTTGTCACACTTGGTGTGGTGTTGGTGTTGTTTTACTATAACTGATAACTTAACGTTTATAGTTAAGTTCCATAAAGTTTTGTTTTAAGCTTTATAATTCACGTAGGTATATCTCTTTTTATGTTTAAAGTAGTGTTCAACACTAGATAGCTGTCACAAAAATTAAATTAAATAAATAATCACCGCCATTAAAGTATTGTTGGACACCTACCTACTGTTTATGTTCCTTAGTAGTTATAGTTATGAGTTATAGTATATATAGTTATAGTTAGTTATAGTTATGTTGTCAAATTAAGTTTTGAATATCATCAGAAATTTATTTAAATAATTCATAGTTTTTAAGGTTCCGAGTGTCAAAATTAATGAATTAGTTGAATAAACGCTTTTTGACAAATGCTGAAATGATTATTAATTATTATTCAAGTAAATTATTACTATTTGTGCAGCGTTTTCAGAGCCAGTTTAAATGCTGACCTTATACGACGACAGATTTATTAAACCGGCAGGTTCAAGAACTATTGTGGTCAGATACCGCAATTTATGAATTGCAGTATAGGTACAACATACAAGCAGACAGCCCGTTTGCTCGGTTAGGGCCATACGTTCGGCTGATATCAGCATGAGAATTTTATTGCAATTCTCATTGAACTCTCTCACACATAAAGTTTTAGTAATATGCATTCTAAAACTATTTAGTGCAGGTGCTAGACAGTGTTTAAAATTGATGATAAAAATTACTCAAAATAAAACCTTTACATACAGTCAGATCTAATGTTAATTTTTTTAAATAGAATATTAGCAACCGAAATTACTAATATTCCGTCCAACCCCTCTTCAGCTAAGCTCAATGGCTGGTAACAGTGGATTCCACGTCGGTAGTATAATGGCCCATATTCGAACCTGGGACCTCTCGACCGCAAGGCCGACTCCTTAACGACTAAGCTTACGCTACTTACTTATTAATTATTCAAATTACCTATTTAAATGAATCTATGTAATGGTCTTGCTTAGCTAATTAATACATAACATAAATGCTGTGTTAATTAACTGCATTCCAACGAAATATTTGACCTGCATAATTATGCGATGTACTTAGATGTAGACAAATTTGAAGTACGAATCATATAACAAAATGTAAGCTTTGAAACAATTTGTTGAACAGATTCTATTAGATATGCAATTTATTTCATGTTATTTTATATTGTTTAACCAGGACTGATCCTAAAACGCCAAAAAGTACATTACTTAAAATTATGTAAGTTGAAAACCAATAGGGAAGCTGACTACTTTTTATAGTTGAAATACCACTTGATAATAATATAATGAATTGCTAAAATGAAATATTTCTACGACGAATAGTTTTGAAGATATTTAGAGTGTTGTTGGCTTTATAGATTTTATATAGAGCAAACGATATTTTAAAATTAATAAACATGGTCAATATCCCGTAGTACTTATTTGATAGTAAATATGTAAATGACCATATTAATCTAAAATCATACATAATTAAAACAATTGAAAATAGAAAAACTGAAATGCCCTATGCAAGGATCTTAACAAGTGGATAGGTGTTTACTCTGCCAACTTAATGAGAAAGAGGGGTGACTACGTGTACCTATGTCTAATAAACATCGAATAGAGACAAATTACTTGGTTTAAGTTGATTTTAATAACACAGCTTTATCCCGCGTAAGGAAATATACGCTATAAGCCGCTCCACGGTATCAGCTATTCTGCGACTTTTAGCTACGAGACTTGGCTATACGATCCTGTTTACAGTGAGTCGGTGTTAGCGCCGCAAGTGTCATGATACAAGCCCTTCTCGTGGGAATGCGGTATTACAGTAGTATACTACATTTTGCACAGAAATTGATTTAACACTAGTAAAACAATATTTTGTCTTCGTCGTTTCATTTGTTAACGACATGATTATCTTCTATACTTATATATATAAAAAGGAATTGCTGTTCATTAGTCTCGCTAAAACTCGCGAACGTCTGGACCGATTTGGCTAATTATGTTCTTGAATTATTTGTGGCAGTCCAGAGAAAGTTTAAAAGGTGAATAAATATGAAAATGCTCGACATCGGGAACGGGATCAGAAGTACACGCGGGTGGAGCCGCGGGCAACAGCTAGTTAGAAATAAAATAAAATTGGGGCGATGAACGACAATTAGATAATTCATCCCTCCTGCTCGCACTCATGATATGGATTATCTCGGTATTGTTTTTAAACGTCTAAATAACATTCTTACGAGGATATTTGGAGGTAGTATGGAACATCAGCTATCAAAGAGCAGGTGAGGCTCCATACATATCTGTTCCTATGCTACTGTCGGGGCTATTCCACTTGCTACTGATTCGAGATTAATCAAGGTAAGAAGAACGTGTGGAATAATTTCTGCTTCTACCATCATCATCGTTGTTTATCAGAGGCTTCTATCTAGAGTCCTTTATATATTTTACCTCTGTCACCTAACCTCCCAATTTTGAGAGCAAAAGTCAAAGTCTCATCCATCAATCTGCAAACACACCAGCTAACATATGAGTTAATTTCGGTCCCGAAGACTTACCCAAGATCGTTCAAAAGCGTTTAATTCAAAACAGGCATAATTTCCCTATGAATCGTGTCCTCGCAATTATAAACAAAACATGAAATTTAATTACTTAACTTTATCCTCTGAGGACTGTAACCGCTTTTATATAAAACTTTATTGAAGGCGAAGGTCGCGCCGTCATTGTATTTATTCAGCCATTTTCCCGCTACGCCACTATAAAGGGAAGTCTTATGCATTGACTGTTAAATACTCCTATTTAATTCTTATTATATTGTTCATTTCCAGTACCTAGGTCGGTTATTCGGCAAGCATTTTTTACCATTATAATTAAAAAAAAAAAGATTTGTTAATTATATGCATAAAATACATTTTTTATTTTATTTTTTATTTATGGCACGTCAATTTAACTTTACCTCGCCTGATGTGAAGCTACAATCAGATCAGCTTGACGGCCTCATCAGATGCTTTTTCACGCCCCACTTAAAGGACCCGGAGCTGTAGGAAGAAGGAAACACGTGCGGCAGAGGAAAGCTTGGTTCTTAATGAAATATTCTGCACCGTATGCGGGTGACATCTAAGCCCTGCACGTGTTGTCCTGTGTAGGAAAGGAGAGGGTGGAATTAATTGGAAGAGCTCATCAGAACATTCACCATGGTGGAGACGATAAAATACTGCCAGGGACGTAACATCTCTACGCATCTGCAGAGGTTCGAGGGTATTTGTGACCTCAGGACTCCTAATAATGCGGATCGCGAGTCGCTGTAACGTGTCGAGAGCATTTAATAAGTACTTTGCGGAGCCATCCCAGAGATGCGAGCAGTATTCCACGCAGGAGCGAATTTGTGTGTTGCAAAGAAGACGCTGCTGTCATTGGTGGCGTCACAGTGGAAACAGTTTTGTGGGACTATGTTTAACATAAAGTTTTTATATAATTGTATTTAATAAAGAGACATATATACATATATACCAGCGGCGACACTGGGGGCAACTGGTAATAACCCCCTAAAATGTAATTTTTCAAACTTAAATATTAGGTACCTAAATTATTAAATGGAGCCCCACTAAGATCTTCAGAGCGTCACATAATGTGCTCTTAGCACGTAAAAATGTCGAATTCGTAATGTCCTTTACATTACGAATTCGACATTTTTACACATCGAGAGAACAGAGCATCACGATAGTCAGACTACCTACCGTGAACCATGTGACCGATAGTTAATATACCTACATATAATGTAATGCAATTGTAATAAACTGTTTAATAAACCAATATCTTAAATTTTAGGTATAGTGTGTGTGTCACACCACAATATGGCCAAGTGATTTGAAATATAAGTAAAAAAACAACAGAAAAAACTGATTAACTTTTCAATTATTTCTAAGTTCCCACTATGGCGAGAGTCAAAAGATGGCTAATATTATATGAAATTTCGTATAGGAAGAACTTCCTCTCATACCTTAATAACTTCAGAAAATAAACTATTGTTTTATTTTACTTTTGCACTCCTACACCAGTTAGTACGAATAGCATTAATTTACATTCAGTTACTCGGCGTTGCAGAGTACCTATAATCTGAATCAGACCTGCTAACCAGGAAAATCTGTTACGGTAAATATGATGGATTGGTAATTATTAATACTAACCGGCCATTAATTATATAAATAATACCAAAAATTTCGTAAATGTTAGAAGGCTGATCACATATGCCGAAGGAACGATGGCCAGTGGAACAAACGAGTCCTTGAGTAGAGACCGCAAAAAGGAAAACGGAAGGTTGGGCGGAGGATTGAGAGCAGTGGCGCGCATTGGGAGAGCGTATATCCAGCAATGTAGTACAATATAGTAATATGACTATCCCTCTAGCCAAATCTGTCGGATCGGGGCGCGCGGTGTTCACGAATCGCTCGATTCCGCGTCTTGTACGATTCTTTCCAATCATCATCATCGCGATCGTCATCGTCATCGTCAACATCAATGATCATGATCATCATCATGACCACAATATTCCTCAACTTCATCTTTCTCATCAGTTTATTCTAATTCTCCACCCCTTCGCGCCTTTCGTGTTAGTTTCCTTGAAATAATCTACAAAGCCACCACATTAATGATTGCCGGTACAATGTTACAATATTTCATTTACATATCAGTACAATTGTTACATATCAGTATAGTAACATATACTTACATAGATCTAATAATGATCACTTCATAGTATAAAACAAAGTCGAATTCTCTGTCCCTATGTCCTTCAGTATGTTTAAATCTTTAAAACTACGCAACAGATTTTGATGCGGTTTTTTTAATAGATAGAGTGATTGAAGAGGAAGGTTTATATAACATCATGCTACAACTAACTGGTGCAGGGCAGAAGTGAAAAATGTTGCAAAAACGGGGTAAGGCAGACGAAGTTGCGCGGGTCAGCTAGTGGTGAATAAAGACGAGCCTGTAATTTTAACGCTTGTGAAGTATTTATTGTATGTAAATATAAGTGTAAATATTTTTTACCACGACTATAATAACATTGGGCAGACAGTATTGAAAACCTACATATTTTAGTACGAATAGCATTAATTTACATTCAGTTACTCGGCGTTGCAGAGTACCTATAATCTGAATCAGACCTGCTAACCAGGAAAATCTGAACTTGAAAACTTTATTTGCTTGGTCTCTGTGATAAAAGGAATTGAATCAAGATTCCATAGATTAACTGAATATATAAAGCAAATTCTTATTTCTGTCTGAAGTTTCATTCTGAGGGGTGAAGGTTGTATCAATGACGTCATACTTCAGATATGAAAAATCCTAGCGAAGGTCCCGGTTGTATTCGAAGCTTCTACTTCAGAGCCAGAGATTGCCATCTTTCGATTTGAGTTATTCAAGTTTTTATGAAAACGACTGCCAACTGACCAGCCCCAAGAGAAAGTCTGCGCCAGAATCTCGTCGGCCAATCAGTAATATTAATAATATTATTCCTTTTTTGTGTATTTACATTATTATACGTGAAAACAGGTATCAATAACCTCAGAGGCTGAGCAACTGAATATAAACCAGAAACATTTAGTTGACACACCAATGATTTTTCGATGCTTTTCGAAATTATGTGTGTATTTATTGCAGGTTTATAAGTGCCCGGTTAATGCCAATATGCTCGCCACCTATTATATTAGGACTCCTACCCGGGTTTGAGAATATTCTACTAGTTTTTATTACTTCTTGAGGCCGGAAAAAGTCTTCTCTGAAAAAAATCTGTTCAAATTTCTAAGTAGACTGAATTCTAAGCCATGCGCGTTTGCGAGATTTTTTAAGAGAAATTATACGTATAAGCTGGTGCATTAAAGAAAGGTTTTATAAATGGCGGCTTGTACTTGCGTTGACGGAAAGTGCAGCTAGCGTATAAAATTTCAAATATTTTTTTTTTCATATGAAAAATAATAAAAGCAAGACCGGGTCGTAATAATTTCCAACTAGCTGCGGCCGGCGGCTTCGCCCGCGACACGTGACGGCATCTATTTTTGTTTTCATCGGAAACAGTACCTGCTTCTACACATAGAGTCCTTTTAAACGCACATTGAGTCCTTTCATCCTGAAAAAGGAACGTATATCACATTCTATAAGGAGGATCATGCAAGATCATGATGTTGGTTAAAATAAAGAACTAACATTATTATGAACAACGGTCTTGTTTATATTTTTTTTTAAACTGAAAAAAAAAAAAAATTTTGTATGCTAGGTGTACTATCTGTCAACGCAAGTACAAGCCGACATTTAAGAATCCTTTCTTTTATGCATTGCATCAAGAGCACAGAGCGTGGAAGAAAATAAAAATCAATATTTTTTTTTGTGTTGACGGTACGCGCGTGAGTGAGTATAGACAGTGCTAGTGTGCGAGCGAGAGGAAGTGATAACGTCCGCCATTTATAAAACCTTTCTTTAATGAACCAAGTTATACCTTTATTTTTTGCAACTTCGACTCGCAAACACAAATTTGACCAATTTGATTTGCAGTAGCAGCAAATTTATTTTTAAATCAAGTTATCTGCATTAAACTCTTCTTATTTTGGTGTTTTTAAAACTTTAATCTTGTTATATGACATGAATATTTATATTGTTCTAATTTTGCATCTCTAATTAGAAATAAACAAGGTATCTATTATAAAGTAATCATTAAAAAAGCTAACATGATAATTAAAATCAACAAAAAAGACTTAAATTAAAAAGCGTCGTGGAATTCCTCCGCATCGCATGTTTACATGTTATTATAAGGATTTTTTCATTGATTTGTGCAGTAGTCCAATTATTCTTAGTGCTTAGTAATTCTGACGACGACTGTACTTGTATTCAAATTCCAATTGTAAATTTTTAGTACCTACTAGTAAGTTCATACTAACTTTTAACTAAACAAATATGTTGCCTACATGGAAATGCGAGTGGTATTTTGTTACTTTGGACATTTTTTTATAACTTTCTACTGTATATTTTGCACATAAAGAAGGCCCGTTACTTTTATGAGGTTTTCGTAAAGCATGACTGAGTACCTACATGGGCAACTTTTTTTCCACCAACTTGTTGTCTGAATCGCCTGAGGCACAAATGCAGTTACACTCCGTCAGTTGAGTTGTTCCCACGCTCGATTTGTCTGTCCCTCTCTCGCAATTGAGCTTATTCGTTCCTACATATCACTTATCGAGGTACCTTTGCATATAAGGGTTAAAAGTTTATTCTTACAATATAATGAATGCCTAGGATACCTGAAGCCTCTTTTTCTTTGATCATGAGATAGGTAGATTAGAGAGATAATAGAACATTTTATAAAAGAAGAATGTGTGAATGTTCAACCCCGTCAAGTACTTATGATTTCTTTAGGGAACAGACGAGAGAATGAAAAGAAGAAAAAAGCTCGGAAAACGGTGCTACCCACTTGAAAGGAGTATAGGTCATTGCAAGAAATATTGGTTGGTGGACGTTCCACATAAGTGAGACTTATAGTACGAGAGCCCACGACCAAAATTTTTGTCTCATAGCAATACGGCCAAAACCGCATCAAATCGATAGATACGATTATCCTGAACTCGAAAATACCAATATCAGACATTTTGACATTGACATCGGGTAGCGTTTGATCTGACCGAATTTTCAAAATTGTCAAAGAATTTTACCGAACTGCATCATAGCAATATGTCTGATTTGCAGACTGTAGTTGAATGATAGTTCTGAGATACCGGAAACATATTTTTCAGACGTTAGTGGTGTAGCGCAAACCCGTAAAATCACTTAAAAAAAATAAAAATGGGACAAAAAAAATGTCTCATAGCAATACGTCTGAAAATCTTTTTTATTAGTAAATTTTGGTTATTTGATGCGAACAAAACAATTGAGACCGTTTTGAAAATGTTAACAAATTTTACCGATCGGTATCATAGCAATATGTCTGAAAATTGTTGGATATGATAAAATAAGTTGTCCACATGTGCAAAAAATTTATATCAGACAAATTAAGTGTAGCACCTTCTCTATCAGACAACTTTTCGATACTCAGATATCATTTAAAAATCGTATTGAGGCATCTTGAATTTTCTGTTACAAACCAATGAATACGTTGCGACCCTGAATTTATTAGATGATAATTAACAAAGAATTCACCCGAAACCGTAACATTAAAGTTGAAGGACTGAAATAAATCGCACAAAAGGAAACTGGGATGAAGTTGAAAAAAAACGGTTTATTCAAAGTTACAAAATATTCTCGTATTCAATCGCTGTCGGATTCGGAATCGTCGTCGAAACGTTAAACGTTATTTTCGTTTTTGGGAGTATATGCTACACTTAAAGTGTCTGAAAACAGGTTTTTGGTAATCATGGCAGCAATACGAAAAGTTGAAAAAAGAATTTATCCGTATTGCTATGATACAGGTCGGCTAAATTTGTTGACATTTTCAAAAATGCGCTCAGGCTATATGCTACGCGCAAAATGTCTGAAAACAAACTTTTTCGTAATACAATTATAAAATCTATGTACATTTTCACTATCAGACGTATTGCTATAATACCGACTGTCTTTTTTTTTGACACAGCAGAAATGGCCTCCCACGCAGTTGCTACACTTTCGACCGTTACTACACACCTAGTCGGGTTCAGAATCATACAATCTAACGATTTTATAGGGTTTTTGCCGTATTGCTATGAAACATGGTTTTGGTTGTGGGCTCTCGTACTATTATAGGCATTTACATAAAGATTTATATAGCGTCATGATAACAGAAATTTTTATTACCTGCGGAAAGGCCTACGGATAACCCTCCCGCCAAACCTGAAGGGAAAATACTGAAAGTACGAGTAAATTGACCACATCAATCGATTGTTGACAAAAAGGTACAATATATATTTTTTCAATTTCATCTGGTTCGATTACTGAGATAGTTCGATTATAGAGGTTTGGTATTCATTATATAGAGTAGGTACATAAGTACTATCCATGCGGTTAAAAAAAATCCACGGAATTTGTGGTAACATTGTGGCACTCCGGCAGTGCAGAATTGAAGTACTACAGGTTAACCAAGGGAAACAGAACTTAACTTAAAAAATAGGGCTTTAAAGACGTGGATATGGCTAGAATTACTATTTTCAAAGCATTTTAGATATTTTCATAGGATTTCATAACATTTCAGCTAGCGCGGTAGCATAGCGGTATGGGTAATGGACTGCTGAGACGAGGTCTCGGGTTCGACACCAGGTCCTACCATGACACACACCAATCACTTTTCGATGCTTTTCGAAGTTGTGTGATGGCAATAGGCTCGCCACCTATTACATTAGGACCTAAACATAAACTGGCAAAACGTGGGTGCTAGTACCTCTACCTACCCCTTCGGGGATATAGGCGTGAGTTTATGTTATGTTATGTTGAAATTCTCCTTTGGAATATTTCCAAGGATCTAAACGCAATATCTATTCTGCAAAAACGGGATGTCCGAGCTATTTATAATTTGGGCCCAAGAGTCTGCCTCTGAGATAAATTTAAGGAAATAAACATTCTTACCGTAATCTCACAATATATATTTGAAAACTTGATGTATGTTAGGAAAAAATATTAAGTACAAACTTTACAAGAGTTTGGGTTATATATAGCATAACCTAAATACCAGACACAAAATAATCTCATTGTCAATGATAGTAGACTCCACAAAATTTCAAATTCTTTTCAGGGTAATTGTATACCTTTTTTACAAGCTACCTAATGATATTAGGGATTTGCTTATCAATAAATTTGAAAATTAAATTAAAAGAAAGTTGTGCCAAAAAGCCTATTGTAAAATCTAGGATTGTTTGGATGATAAACAATCCTAGAAATGAGCCTGCTGTTGACTCAACTTGCTACTCAAGCAAATTTCTGCATCTAGGCTAAATAAATGTTTGTAAATAGACTAAAAAAAAAGAAAAGCCCGCTGAGTTTCTTGCCGGAGTCTTTTCAGGAATGGGCCGCCTTTCAAACCTGGTGGTTTGAAACCCATTTGTTCATTAACTTATAGAATATTGTTGATACCTATTGACGTTTTGTACGTGCCGTTTAGTGGTCTACACAGATACATGACTTTTGAATTTTTTGAATCTTACTGGCAGAATCGAATTACAATTCATGAGCTTCATAAGCCGGCCAAGTGCGAGTCAGACTCGCGCACCGAGCCTTTCTTCCTGTAGCTATTCTTTTATTAAATTTATTTTATGAGCCCCTACGAATGGCGACGACCGTTTTCGTAATATATTCGTTTTATAATGACAACCTCCGTCATGAAGTTTCAATATCTAAGGATTTATTCAAACATGTTAAAATGACGTTAAAACAATAGTTAGTTCAAAGTAACTTATTTAGAAGTTTGACAACATTATACATTCCGTAGCTACATAATCTTTTGATTGCATTGACGTAGAATTATGATTTCTTCACAGCTTGAAGTAGTTGCAGTACTGAGTATTCGGTATAAATTTTAACAGAGTATCACCACGCATTCCTGACAAAAAATGTCTTGATAGACGAACCGATGGACAACGAAGTGATCCTATAAAGGTCCCATTTTATTTCTCTTGAGTTACGGAAACCGAAAAATTAAGTAGGTAACTCATGAATTGTATGAAAAGCGTACAACGCGCCTAAAGAAATTTTCACTACAAAAATCATTTTAATTACGCGTATTATAGTGTTTCAAAAATACAAAAGCTAGTAGATAATTATAAGCAGCTGCATGGCGTGGCACTGGTCGGGAATGCCGTTGGGCAAGTCCGGCAAGGTCCGCCGCCGGTGCAAAAATATTCACAAGCTATTCCTGAAGCTCGACTGCATTTTGTACCATCTCATTGCCTATGCCATTTACTTAAATTCACGCATAACGCTATATAATACACTGTGATTACCGTTCGAGTAAGTGGCTCTACTATCTGATACGCTACTACCCAATAAAATAGAATACAGTCTATAGGAATATAATTTACAATCAAAGATCTAATAACTTTTTACAATGTAAGGAATAATGTGCTTATCTTCCTGTCCATCCTACTTATGTCGAGTACATTAAACTGATTTTTGTAGGCTTGTAACACAACACAAATACACACTGCATAGGACCTGAACCCGCGATCGCAAAATCGCAGTAGATCGCTCTACCGCTACAGAGTTCACAGAGGTCGTCAAAATATACCTTACTAGGTGTCGCCCACGGCTCCACTTGCGTGGATGTCATATTTTGAGCAATTCCCAAAATATCTTTATAAATTGTTTACGGGTTACAGAGGCTAATACTGGGCCTGCCGGTCCAAGTCAACCTCCCTTGCTAGCCGATCCAGCTGATTGACGGACAAGGTTCTAATGAAAACTTTCTTCTCAGGATTGTGAGGCATTAGCTCTTTGCTTGTATTAAAGCCGTATAAGCCAAACCAAAAGGAGGAGATTTAATAAGCAGATCCCGTGTTCGGGTGCGAAAAGTTGAATACGCTGAGATGATGATGACTCTCACGTTTTACCAAATAAACGTGTTTTATTTAGCACTGCTTTACAGTTAATAAGAGAAATATTTAATAAAAACTTTCCTAATTTCTGTGAAGTACATCCAATTGCTTACTGAGGAGGAACGATAGTGGTCGAAAGTTTAGCAAAATTTGCGGCTCTAAATGAGCTCATATGGCAACGGTTCAGCAGGGTCACCTATACTAAGACTGCTCTGACTAGTATTACTTAACTTTGTAAGGTATTAGCTAGGTACAGCTACTCGGTTATCACATAGCCACCAATCACTTATATTATTGGTACATGTAGACAATACACACAATAGACAATAGACATCAATACAAGTGGTTCGTGGCTCGAAATAGTAATTTTTTTAGAATAAAAGCGTACCTACGAGTACGTGTCATTACAATATTTGTAGGGAGGCTAGCCTAAGTCCGTGTCAGCGCACACGGGTATACTAATTCTGTTTCTGCAAGCCATTAAAATATATCCTCTTAACATATTCCCGATCACACAAAGCCTAGACTATGCTTAGCTTTAAAATAATAGCACAGACAATAATCAATGCAAAACAACGAATGCGTTTATTGGCCACTACTGCACAAAATACACTTTGAGCATGATTGGTGTGAACTAACCGCAGTAGCCTAGTGGTATGAGTAATGGACTGCTGAGAAGAGGTTTCGAGTTCGATCCCAGGATTTACCATGGCACACACCAATGACTTTTCGATGCTTTTCGAAGTTATGTGTGTATTTATCGCAGATAATAAGTGCCCGGATAATGGCAATAGGCTCGCCACCTATTACATTGGGACCTAAACATAAACTGGCGAAACGTGGGTGCTAGCACCTCTGCCTATTAAGGCGTGAGTTTATTTTATGTTGTGTTATGGTGTGAACTACGCCAAATGTAAGCACTGCAGGGAGGACCACACTGTGCAATAGTCTCACCCTAGAAAGACAATGAATGGATCTTCTAGGGAAGGGTTAAATTATCTAATTGGGGTGCATGCTCTAGAGCTTTCGCGGACACTTCGACCCTATTGGATCCTTTGTGTCGACCCCATAAGGGGTAGACTAAGCTAGGGAAGGGCTATCCCAAACCAGAGGATTTTCTTGCACCTACGCCATCCTAATTGAGAAACGAAGAAGCTGACACAAAGAATCCAATTTTAGTTAATCTATATTTGAAATGATAGTCTTCAAGCTTATTTTTTATAGCAGACAGTCCATTTGAAGGTTCACCACGATTTTCAAGGCCTAAGTCAACCTAGCCTAGCATTTTAATGGGATCCCACCGTTAAAGTTAGGATAATGAAGGCGTTTTCAAATTAGTTTTAAATAGCGAATTTGTTTCCTATAAAAATATGTCTATGGAATATGAGATGTTAATATTTATTCATTAGTACTTATTATATTCCTACTTATTACATTCCATTTTAGGTAGGCTTCCAGGTAATCATTAGTGTTACAAAATTTGTGTAGTGTAACTGTATTTAATACAGTTACACTTGGAGACGGCCAATTAAATGTTTTCACTTGTAACCCTTGCGCAAAAGTATGTACTATGCTGTAGACAATTTTCCTCAACACAAATATAAAAACCCAAAAAATACGAAAAGGTAGGTACAGAAGGAAACAAACAACATGGACAATACAAAAAAATCGGCTAATTATTGTTAACGAAACTAGAACTAAGAACTTTTTCATTATAGCGATACTCGTTGCAAAAAATATAACATGGGCCCTACTACATGCTCTAAATGAGATTGTTAATCTCGCTTTTCAGTCACACGCTTCACAAAGCAACTAAGTTTTGGTATAAATAACGGATTATTGAAATTCAGCACCGCTCCATGTCACAATGTGCGGTATTAGATGACATTTATGAAAGTACCTCTAAACTTTAATGGCTTAAGTTTAGGACTAGTAAGTAGTTGTACTCCCTTTTCTGTAACAAAACAAAATTGGGTTACAGAAAAGGAGGAGTGGTCAAAACAGATGATACTTGAAAACGCTAATTTAGATAAGACTCTGGTGTAAACTTTTCACTGAAGGTTGGGGTACAGACATCTGTCACTTGTATAAGACCAAGAGAACCCTTATTCGAATAAGAAAAGATAGGTGGTATACCTATCTGTGTTGAGCTATGCTACACGTTTGCGTGCGTCACTAATCGTTTACTTACGGTTTCACCCCCCAGCCAGGCGTATGGGAGACGAGAGTAGAGCGGTAGCTGAGGTAAGGCCTCAAGCAGTATACACCTTGTAAAAAACAGCAACTGCCCCTTAACAACGCGGCAACGGTGTCTACACTTTACTGTGAATCTAATACTTCATTGTGAATGACGACCTGACAGTTAGGTGCATGTTCATATATATAAGCCTATCTCTATCTTCAAACTCAAATATATCTCTTTAATCTTCTACCTTGGCGTAAAATAGGTCGATAGCAAGCAATTATATGGATTTTTATTCTATTTTCAGTAATTTGCACGAACTTATTAGTCTATTCTATGTTTCGAAAGGAAGTATGAATGGATACTATACTATTTGATTTGACTATCTGACACCATAGTGTTTTCACAAGATCTTATGTGAAAATGCAGTGAGGTTAGTGTGACTGAATGTTAATCTTGTTGTTTGTCTTTATTATTAGTAATTTATTATTAGTAACACTCATAAGAAAATTAGACCGAGCTGTTAGGTATAACTCATAACTAAGGTTTATAAGTTGACTCCTATCTGAAGTTTGTAAAACACAGATACAGGGGAGAATCACTTTATTGACTCAAAGTTCTGTACCAAATGTGGCCGCAACTGTCAGAGGAACTTAGAGTGCAAATATTTGAAGCTCCAATATTGTCAAGGCTCAATTATGCAGATGTCGTTTACGGCCCGCGTTATTATTCAGTGAACACAAAATATATGGGCACGATTCTCGATACCACCCGTTTGAGTTCGAATGTTTAATGAGATACGATGTGACATGCCCTCAACAACATGTCACATTTTAGGTGTCTACAGCGTTTTAATTTAGATTAAGATCAACGAGTGTATACTGAAACGTACCCAAACGAAAAATAGACAAAGGGGAACTAGCAAAAAACCACAGTAGTAGGTAGGTACTTAAAGGGTAGTTCCCGCTATTCAACCTTCAAAATACTTCAAATAGAAACAATAATACGCATATCTCGGAGGTTCACCCGTGCCTCTGAAACCTCCTGAGTAGAGAGCGTAGTGGAGAGCAGGTAAGGGGCGTGTTGATTCTCCGGGTGCAGGCCTAGGAGTGACAGGTACGACCGCTTGTCTACCACTAATACGAGCAATTTCCCCTTCAATAGAACCTTACACAAAGCTATATTCTCTGAACTTGAAACAGTAAAGATAATTTACTTGTTGGTTCTAATGTTCTAAGAATGAATATTAATATCAAGTGCATAGAATAATGCCATCTTCCCGTATAGAAAACAAGTACAATAAGCACATCAATGTAAGCTACCAAATAACGGCGTGGCAAAGAACACTTGGTGAGAAGTAAGTTTCGCGCCCTATGCCTCACTTCGAACACCAAACGACGCTTCGAGGACGAAGCTATCACCCACCAAGAGAAAGGAATACAACAAATATATAAGAGTAAAAGAGACAACAAAACCGTCGCGGAATGCGGCGCACTTAATTTTTGTAACGGACTACGGGTCGAAAAGCGCGCGTCGCTGCCGTGAGGACCATACCATGTAGTACGGCCCGTATCGGGCAGGTGGGGGGGATCGGTTGTAGTACGACGGCCCGCGCTTCTCGTAAAGGAAGCGACCCTGGCGCGGTCATTGCTCGCCGCGACCGCATTCCTCTCTCCCGCCCCCCGCACCTCTGCGGCGCCTGCGCATCAATGAACGGCTCGCGCGCAACTGCCGCGTCCACTCGCGCCGTCTCATTCCCGCCACCGTATGCTTTATCTCCTGATTACTCCTTTATAATCTTATCACGAGGAAGTGCAAAGAATAGGTAGCATAGTGTAAATCATCGTGTAAAATAATCATAGCGAATACATATTACGTGTTACCTGCATTTGTTAAAATATTGATGCAAATGAAATGATGAATTCGAATCTACCCAGCTGCGTAACTTTCAGTTTCAATTTCTTTCATGTTTTACTATTCACGTTACAAATATATACAGACAGACAATAAGTTTAAACAGTACATTTTTACTTTTTATAGATAAACTGTATATTGTGTATGTTATGTTATGTATTAATTAAAAAACTGTTATTGCATTTTACAAACATATACTCCAATTTTATTTATTAGTGTAGAGTAAACGAAGGACTGGCATGCAAAGCAGCGCTTTGTTAAAACGGTTGTTAAGTTAAACATAGGGATATATATAGTTAAACATAAAATGTTTTTAGTCTCGATACCTATTATCAGAAAAAAATTCACGTATCCACGGAATAACAATCCCATTCCTACATTTTTTCGTATACCTACCACACCGTAGCTGGTGAGAGAAGTTGTGTCGCACAGATTAAAACGCACGCCGTCTTTGGGTCTTCTTTTGCCGGAGGTGAGATAGTAGGTAACATATCCCTCGCACCCGGTAAGCATTTAAGCATTTTATGGTCTGGGATCAAATCCTTTATTATTACCTAGTATATGAGTTTTTGTAATTCAAATTTACTAGTCTGATCTGTCTAATAGATTGACAATAAAGTAAATTAAAATATAGGCAATAGGCAAAAAATATTCAGTTGAAAATTTTTTAAACTTATTATTCATGCAAAGTGAACATTGGTTTGTATTGATTTCATGAGCTTAATACATACAGCGCCATCTAGCATTCAGTAGCAACTAAGACTAGATTTTGTGTAGTGGCATCACTTCACACAATTTTTGTTTCAAATTGTGGTGTGCCTTGTACTTGTAATAAAATGAATTGTGAGTTGCGAATTGCGAGTTGCGAGTTGCGACTTGCGAGTTGCGAGTTACGACTACTACCGTTAAAGAAAATTTCCGCAGTAAAAATTTGAACAAAGTTGTGGTAAAAAATGTATTACATAAATAAACTTAACTTACTTAAATATAAGTATAATAAAGTAACCTATAAATGCCTCTTACACACACACGCACGCACACACACATTTACCTACCTAGATACTTTGTTTTGTAGTAAAATAAACGAATGGAACGAACGTTTAAAAATCCTAGCAATTGTAGAAAGTAAGTTGTAAGTAAACATGCCTATATTATGTAGAAACAAAAAATTCACCCTAACTATGCCCGCGAGTGCGTCTTCTTTAGAAAAAGGCGCTTGCACATAGTGAGCCAAATCAACAAAATATATGTGCATAATTGCATCCCACCCAAATCAGATAAATTACATGTACTTATTACATACATACTCGTACTGCGTAAAGTATATAATTATTTATAATTTCTGATTTAAGTAAGTTATGCAGTGTGCATTTACCTCTATAGAATGCAAGCCCTTGCTAAGTGACGGTCATGGAGGACAGAATATATGTATTATAATTAGATGACGGAGATGTCACTGTAAGATTTCTCTTTAGCGAAACACGTCGTCAGATGCGGGTGAGAGAAGTCGCGCGGGGGACATCAAATCATACCTCGGCCTCCCGCGCGTCTGCCCCGTAATCATAAACCCCTCCCAATTTTTAGAAATTCATCTAACAGAATATAGCAAAACCAGACATAGTTAAACCTGCAATTTTTCATTGTATTGACATGCAATTTTTCATTGTAGTTTGACTACTCGCCACTAAGCGCTCCTAAGAAGTCTACAAATTAATCGATGTACATAATGAAAACGTGAATTTTTTTTATACATTTTAAATTTCAGTCAAATATACGATTTATAATTAGAATTTTTTGTTGGAATTCACTTATGAACTAAGGCGAAATGATTGTGGTACTCGTACCTACACAGTTTCTTTGAGTTAATAATTCATATATTCATCCCATACTCAATGAACATGAGGCTTTTGTAACAAAGTACAAACATATCCGTATCCCCTAATGTCGAAAAATAATATAGTATTTGTTTCACTATACCTATACCAGTGGAAAAAATCAAAGATAGAGGTAGCCTAATCTTATTTCCACAGCAGTGTCTACACGTAAAGTAAGTACCTAAGTATTAATATGTATAGGTAAAAAGTAAAAATTAAGTGTATATAAATCAGGGCTTGAAACCGGTTTAGAAAATACCGGTTAATAAAGGTTAAACCCGGTTTTCAGTAAAGGTTTCATTCGGAGCGAAACCAGAATGGGAACCATACTAAAACCTTAATAAACCGGTTTAATCCAGAGCGACACGCGCCCGTGTCGGCATCGCTCGAAGTTTGTTTTGTATGAACGTCACAACTTGTTAGTAGGTATTGTTCAGAGATTGATGCATTTATTTACACGATTGCGAACTGTGGGCAAAGTTATTGGTAATTTCGCAGCTTTGCTCCTACTTATTTTATGTTTTTCAAGTGAAGCATGGGTCGTAAGAGAAAATTTATAGTAATTTTGATTACGAGGAAGAAAGAAATGTCTAATCGAAGGATGCGGCGTAACATACGTTATAGTATAACGGTTATACTGGTGGTAGAAATTCGAAGGAAAAAATTGTCATAAATTTCGACCGGGTGGGTACCACCGTGCACATGTGCGCAAAACGCTTCATAGTAATTCAACCTCGGTAGGATTGCGTTCAGCAAGGGCAAAGCCAGGCAGAGGTGGTGGTAGTCGCAGCATAAGTGGGACCAGTGGGTCTTGGCGTAGTCTGGTGGGGTGGGGTGACCCGCCGAGCAGGGAGACCCGTAGAAACTGTGGTGCCGCGGGCCGCTCGCGGCATATTACAAGGGCCCAACTGGGCTAATCACCCTGGGAGGCTGCCAGGCCGCGCTTAATCCTGATATGGTTCGTCGTGCCAGTTGGTGACCGGACGTGGGAACCCGGCGACCATATTCGGGGGAGGCTTCGGTTGGGCGCGTCGGGTCTCGCCATGCCTCACAACCACAAATAAAATTGAAGAAGCGGTTTCCGAACGCTGAATTGGAATTTTTGAGGGACTTTAACGCGCACCACGAGATCTGGTTGGCTCCGCCAAAACAGACCATGCGGGAAGAGCTGCCCACGCGTTTGCTCTGCCTCACAGTCTGACTCAACTGGTACACGAGGTCACTAGAATACCAAGAGGGTCGGGCCTAGCACCCTCTTTGTTAGACATTCAGCTGACGAGCCACCCAGACCAGTACAATGTTTCGGTGCGAGCCGCCTTAGAAGGTAAAGACCCAGAACGGATGCTCAGCTCATAGCACAGGTTGGTCAAGAACTAGTGGCCCATCACACGGGCAGCCGTAGCTACTGGCTACTAGCCAAAGCCGTGCAAGCTAACTTCTGCCAGCCTTCGCTATTATATATTCGTATCAGGCAAAGCAACGTCCGTGCAGTACTGGAATCACTCGATGTCCGGAAAGCCAGTGTTCCGGATGGTATACCAGCGGTGGTTCTTCAAAAATGTGCTGTACCGACTCTTCTACATTTCAAGTACAGTGCCGACTGCGTGGAAAGAGGCGAATGTACAGCCGATTCCCAAGAAGGGAGATCGCTCAGACCCAGCCAACTATCGACTCATAGCCGTCAGTCTAGAGGATCACTCCCTAATTAATGACAACGGCAATAAGGTTTCAGGCCGAAACGGTCAACGGGTGATCTTCTGGCGTATATAACCCATCTTTGGGGTGAGGCTATGAATAAACATGGTGAGTCACTGGCTATTAGCCTGGACATCGCCAAAGCTTTCGATAGACTCTGGCACAAATCGCTTCTTTGCAAACTACCAGCCTTCGGTCTGCCTCCAAGATTGTGCAATTGAGTTGCTAGCTTCCTGCATGGGCGCCGTATACGCGTTCTTTGTGATGGACGAGCTTCGGAGTTACTGCAGGTAAATGCTGGCGTGCTGCAGGGGTCCGTCTTATCACCCACTCTCTTTCTTCTGCATATGAATGACATGCTGTCCACCGGCAGCATCCATTGCTATGCAGACGATAGTGCTGTACACGAGAGTTACCACGGACATACTGCGACCAAGCAGTCTGATATAGCCGAAAAAAGACAGCTTCTTGTCACTGGGCTTGACCGGATTCTCAATCATATTTCTCAATGGGGATCTGAGAACCTGGTCGAGTTCAATGTCAAGAAGACGCAGGCATGTGCGTATACAGCAAAGACATCTCCTTTCCTTCCTCATCCCACTCTTCAGAGCACGCCACTGCCATTACAGGATAACCTCAATATACTCGGAATGGATGTTCGCTGCAAACTGAATAACAAGAACTATTTCAAGAGCATCATCAAAATAGCTTCGCGTAAGCTCGGAGTCCTGAACAGAGTGAGACGTTTTTTCACGCCGGAGCAACGGTGTCTTCTTTACAAGACACAAATTAGCTCCTGCGTGGAATACCTACTGCTCGCATCTCTGGAATGGCTCCGCAAAGTACTTATTAGATGCTCTCGACAGGTTGCAGCTACGCGCGCATTGCTCACGGCGATGATACGATGCGCAAACACTTAGGCTGCCGGCGCCTCCTTCTGCGAGCAGGTAATGCTCGAGAAGGAGACGGCGGAACGAGTTTGGAGAAGACTCCGGACCTGCAAAGCCCGCGATGAGCGGAGGCGACTCGGACGTCGGAGGTCGCAGAATGACCTCCGTCCTCCATGAGCGCGGGCCTGGGGGTGACGAGTGGAGCCGCCTGTCACTCTAGCAGAAGCGCGCAAAGTGCGCCCCCCCATACCCGGGGGCTAGTTGGGGACACCGTGGTCCCTACACCCGGCGGGGGTCACCTCGAAAAGAAGGCCCCGGGTCTGCCGGAGTGCGAGGGATATGTTGGCTACTACCTCACCTCCGGCAACTGTAGACCCAAAGACGGCGTGCGTTTTAGTCGGTTCGAGTCCGACATAACCTACTCAACCGGCTCCGGTGGGGGGGTATCCGTGGGGATTTTTCGCACGATAAAAAAAATGGCTGCAGCGACGCGCGATCTGCATTATTGGGAGTTTTTATTTAATAATTACAGAAGTTGTGATTTAGTTATGATCATTATATTTATTTGATCGATAAAACTGTTCTTATTATATTTTTATAATTAAAATTAAGAAAAATTATTAAAAAAATTGTATTCAATTGAAAATGGGCTAGGCATTAAGTCCACGCGACCGAAGCACGCACAACACTTCTTGACTCCCTTCAGTACTCCTTTAAAAGTATCTCGAAGCACATTAGCCCTGCGCTTGAAAATTGAAATTTTGTACTAGTAGGTTACACATGTAGTCCGCGCGAATTGAATACGAATGGTGACGACAATGTTGTCGGTAAGAGTGAAATCAAAACCTTTATTAACCGGTAAATTGAGCCAAACCTATATAATTTCGCTCTTTAAGAATACAGGTTTTTTAGCGGTTAAGGTAGAGTCAAACCTAAATGAAACGCTCCTATGTACTTGCACTGAAACCGGTTTGATACATTAACCGGTAAACAAGCCCTGATATAAATCCACAAACTTCAAAATTTTGCGAATTAATTTAACTAGAGAAGTTTACCTTTACCAAAGAAATATAATCGACTTCTAGAAGAACAATCCTCGGAAAATCAACAAATTACAAATTACGTTACATTCAATGATGAAAATACCCATAAAACTTTTCTTGAAGTCGGTGCTAAGCCTAAGGGTAAGTTGCGCTACGTCCTTTACGTCCATACCTAATCATAGTCCTACTACATCACCAAGACCATACGATGACAGAAAACATGAATGCTGCATAGTATTGTATATTTAATGAACTCATGGCCGTAGCTAGGGGGGGGCATTGTGGGGCAATGCCCTACCTTGAAACCACAATGCCCTACCTTAAAAATATCTAAAACTAAGATAAATTATTATAATTAAATTGTTTGTTCATAGTTTGAGAAAAAAAATGTAGCGATAGGTATCTAAGTTTGCAACAAAATTTATAATGTGATGGTAAGACTCTTGTATTGGTTCAAACTAAAGCCGATGAAACGGAACGCACCAATGACAAATGTCATGATGACATTTTGCTGAATAAAAACAAAACGTCAAAACAAAAACAACCTCAAATGGATATTGTTTATATTTTATTGAATTTCAGGTGTTTTATCAGTGAATGCAAAAAAAAGTGTTACATTCTTTGTTCTGTGTATAGATGGCATTCGAAGCGCCATCTCATGAAGCGATGGGTTTATACAAAGAATTAGAATAGGGCTATAGTTATTATTCTAAGGGTTTATAGGCCTTTTCATCACAATTTTTTTTGTGCGCATACGTTAGCATCAGCCATTTTTTTCGTACTGTTTTTTGTAAACAACCATGCTAAAGTGCCCGCTACACGCGAAAATATTAATTCAAGTCGATTAATTGTAAAAACATAGAAAAAGAAATAAAGTAGTAAGTCAAAATAACCGTTTTTTTATAATCCATTATAATAATTTTGTCAGTACCTATGTTATAGTGATACACAATACAAATCATTCAAAACTAATACATACTGATTTAACAATTTTCATCTTATATAAAACTCTATATATTTCTATATAAGTGATTCTATATATTTTTTATATAAGTAAATCTATAGAAATATTTTTACTCGATTATTCATAATTGCATAATTTTTTTATAATTATATTATCTCGTATTAAACGTTTTATTTATGATAAAAGCTACTAAATATATTTACATTTGTCTAATTATTAATGTCATTTGTAGCCTCAAAATATTAATGACTTAATTTATTAATTACTTCCATAGTAATACTTAAGTTAACTAAAATATATTTTCAATTACAGAAGAATAAATGAATTGACATTATTAATTAGAATAAAAGTGAAAAAGTTATTTTTTTTTATAAGTTTTTAGATTAAACTTTCGATGACTAACCTCTCAATCAGCTAATTTTTTTTCCCTTTTTGCGGACGCCCATGACATTTTAGCCACCTTTCCAATTGTTTACAATTGTCAACAGTTGAAGATTCAACTGAATTATGTCCCTTTCACGTAGGAGTCTGAAAGGGACACCGTCTTATCTAAGAGCGAGAAGGCAAGATCTGGATCGTGATCCAGATTGAGCGTGTACTGGGCGCCAATATCTGTGTGATGCAGAGGGAATCCCCGTACCATAGACTGCAATATGGGCTATATTGCAATCTATGGTACGGGGAATCCCCTTTTAAACCTGACCTAAAGATTGATTATGATTGTTTGTAGTTTGGTTAAGTGAAGTGTACGGTGAAGAGTGCTTTAGACAAAAATCGATACAATTGTTATTTGTATTGCTATAAATTGAAGATTCATTTATTTCGCGATGGATATACGGGCTTTCTTTGGAAAAAAACGAAGACTTGAGGAGCAAATTGACCACGAAAAACCTAACTGTTCAAAACAGGTGGAAGCACCAAATACAATCGCTACTCCTAGTTCCGTAGCAACAGGTAACGTTAGCTATGGTATTCCGTCTGATATTGCACAAATCGGAGAACCAATAGAACAAGTTGTTTTAGACACATATCCAAAACAACACAACAGGGCCTTTGTTTCCGATTGGTTCAAGCGTTATAAATGGTTGCAGTATTCTGTCGAGAAAGATGCTGCTTTTTGCTATCCATGCCAGCAATTTTTACCTCATGGAAGCAAACAGACTTCGTACACTTCCACAGGATTTAGAAACTGGAAAAATGCCACTGATTCTAAAACTGGTTTTCCAAAACATGAAAAATCAATTTCTCATATTCAAGCTATGTCGATGTGGCAGGAGAAATTACAAAGAATATCTACATCTAGCAGTGTTGAAACGTTAATAAATCAAAAAGTATTAGAAAAATATAGGTATTATGTAAAGTCTGTCATGGAAGTAATACAATTTCTAATTGTCAACGAATTAGCTTTGCGTGGAAATTATATTTTGGAAGAAGAAAAAGAACAAGGATTATTTCAGAATTTATTTGAATACACATGTATGAAAGATCCAAATTTGAACGAGGTTCTCACTCATATACCACAAAACGCAACATATCGTTCACCCGAAATTCAAAATCAAATAATTCAAGCAATGGTTCAAGCGGTACGAAGTTCCATTGTCAAAGATATTAATGAATCTGACGTGAAATGGTTTACTCTAATGGAAGATGGGACGAGAGATAAAAATAACCGCGAAAATATTGCATTAGCAATACGCTACGTCAAGGATGGTGTCGTCAATGAGTCGTTGCTGATGGTTAAGACTACTGAAAATCTTGATGCAGCCACTTTCACGGAATTAACGTTAAATACTCTCACGGAAAATAACATTGACCCCTCTTGTATGCTTAGCCAATGCTATGATGGCGCAAGTGTAATGAGTGGGAAAGTTTCAGGAGTTGCGACTAGAATAGAAAATAAATTGGGCCGAAAAATTCCTTACGTCCACTGCTATAACCATCGCTTGCACTTAATAGTCATCAGGACTATCTCAGAAATGACTTTTATTCGTTTATTTTTTGACCAATGCATCATGTTACATGAATTCTTTCATCATGGCAAAATAGCTGCCTTATATGATGGAAAAAGGATTGGCCGACTCCTCGAACAACGCTGGTCTGGACATTTAGCAGTTACAAAAGTTGTATACGATAATTATTCATCGATTTTGCAGACTTTGAAAGAAATTAAAAATGGCAGATTCAACGGTGATGACGTCGCCAAGAGTATAGGTATTAAAAAAGTCATGCTTGATCTGGAATTCCGAATAGCCATGGTTGTGGCCAAAAAAATCTTATCCACGCTACAACCTGCAGACGCAGCTTTGCAAGCCCGAAGCGCAGGATTAAAAGATGCCATAACAATCATAAAGTGTGTCAAAGATGAAATTATTAAATTAAGATCAAATCAAATGTATAATCAAATTCTGGAAGAAGCTAAGTCTTTAACAAGCAATGACTGCGGCGAATCTGAAAATAGGACACAGACCTCGAAGAGGCAAGTAAAAAAACCAAATCGGATGGATGACTATTTGACGTACACCCCCTGTTCCTCCGCCAGACAAAATATAGATGAGAACGACGAGCCATTTAAGTCTGAGTATTTCGAAACGTTGGACATTTTAATTGCTGAATTACAAAGAAGGTTTTCGGACAACGATGATTTAATGAATTCGATTGCAAGTCTTGATGAGTTGGATGTAGATAAAATGGTTCCACTGAAAAATTTGGGTAAGTTTAAAAAAAAAAAAAAATTTAAAAAAATTGTCATGTTCAATTTACAATTTTAACTAATTTTTCAGGTCTGAAAATTCCATCAAGAGAAGAGGCTAGTGTGGTTAAAGCTTACTTGAGTCGTAACGAGGATATAATGGAAAATACATTGCAAGTTTTGTACAGGCAACGAGAGGCGTTCAAAGATACATATGAACTTTTTGCGTCTGTGGCGACCATAGGATGTAGCACTGCAGTGTGTGAATCTACGTTTTCAACTTTAACTGCAATCAATAGGCCTCAAAGGCTGTCAATGGGTCACGAGAGAATGGCTGGTATGGTATTTCTGGCCTTTGAAAAAAAAAGAACAAAATCAGTTGATCTGAACGAAGTTCTTCGCATTTTTAATAACATGGCGAATCGTAGAATTCAGCTGTTTTAAATGTTTTTTATTATTATGTTAGTTAATTATTATAATAAGTACGCAAAAACAATGTGATCTTAATGATATTTTTGGTCGTTTCTATTTACTCGTATCACCCCACCCAATAATTAATTATTACCTCACTCTCACTCAGACGTGGATCTCTACATCCAAATCTGGAAGTTCAACCATCTTATTCACTTGTTCTTCATCATTGAGGATTTAATAGTTCTTAGATCCATGCTCATGCACTGTCACAGTAATTATTTGTCTACGAATAACTATTCACATGATGGTGATATACATGGTGATTGATTTAGGAGCCCGTGTTTCGACGGCAGATCAATTATGATAATTTTTTTACTTCCGCCCTACCTGTAACTAATGCTGCCCTACCTCAAATTCGACCCTAGCTACGGCCCTGAATGAACTCCCTGTAGAATAAATTATATGCAGGGTGAGACTCAAGACTCAAGACAAGGCCTCTGGATCAGGCAAATTTCAGCTGTAAAACTGAAAACAATTGCTGATTGAAAGCCGAGGCTCTTGCCAAAGCTTTTCTATCGATGTTGCTATTATGTGATGTTGGCTTCACATGGCCCCGAATGCTTCTGTAGTGAACATAATGCACATAACGACCATACACGCTTGTATGGTCATTGGGTCATACCTTCTATTAATAACTTTAAATAACTAACGCTTTTTTAATGTATGGAATAGTGATGTGGTATGGTTAGGTCTGAATCGTGTCAAATACGAGCGAATTTCAGTTCGAATTTCCGTAATTACTTCCCTCGACTGGCTCATTAGCTTCATCAACCCAGAGCCTAACCACTGCGGCTACAACCGTGAAACCATCATCATTCTTAAGTTAATTCCGGTCGCATCCGAAGCTCTTGAGGTCCGTCTTTCCATCTGGCTTCCACAAATCAAAATACTAAAACTGGTCTACCAGTTGATGAACTGTTTAGGACTCCAACTACCCATAACGACTGCCATAGATGTACATAATATGACAACCAACGGTGACGGTTTATAAACCAATTCATGTAAATATTTGCATACAAATATTTATTTTGCACTTAGCGGGGATCGAACCCATGCCTCTTGTACCTTGTAATAATACCTTGTTTACCTTGTTTGTACCTTGAAATATTGCTAATAAATGCTTTTAACCTTGAAAGCTTGTACTGAAAATTTTCGTAATGAACATTTTTATGAAAGATCCTGATGGTCCATCTCGTTGCACCCTGTAGTTGGCACTGTAAGCCGGTCCTAAGAGTTTTTTTCCCCATTTTTTCCCGTAAAAAGTTTTTTTTCTCACGCCCCGGCGGACCCGGGGCCAGCTTAGGGTCGCGTGAGGAATTGGGAAGTAGGGGACCGATCACCAATCATTATTTAGATATTATTATAGACATATACATAACCTTCATGCATGAATTAATTTTAACAATAGCCTAAAAGCATAAATCTTGAGTAAACTTAACGAAATTGTTATCGAGAAAACTTGAGTAAGGGTCAACTCACACAACGTAATTGTTAGACAACGGTGTTTGAATTACTAAAATCTGCAGCTGTTGAACTGTTTATTGTTTAGTTTCCAAGAAACCATAAATGCTAACTTAAACGTTACCGTTGTTGTAGTGATAATGCTTAAAGTGAATGTTTTTTAAATGATAACCAAACCTACTGAGAGCAAAAAGTACTGGTTCACAAGATACTTTTTACACATACAGAACCATTTATATTGACTACATACTTTTTTATTGATCTTGGTTTACATACAAGTAATGTTGGATTTGTCCAATGACCATAATAATATTACAATCAGAACAACTAAACTCGGTTTAAAAATTTTGGTCAAGTCAATTCATTGAGAAAATGTAATAAGTAGGTACAATAGGTACCAAAGCTACCAATATTGGTAGCCTCGGTACCTATCACATATCACAGTAACAAGAATCTCTAAGTTAAGTTAGGCCAGAAGAGTTCGTAGTTTGCAAGAGTAAAATAGTATCTACATTTTGAATTATGTCCTGGCACTTTCGTGGTTAGGGAATCGGAGTTCCGATCGAGAGGTTAAGAGTTTGAAATCTGATCAATACACTCATAACGTGAATTCACTCCCAAGTCCTAACACCAGCAATTTAGGCAACTTAGCTGATGGGGTTAGCGGGAATAGCTAATGCTAGTAATTTCGTAACTAATATTACTTTTTTAATATAAAAATTAGGAGGTATAGAACTATTAGAAGTCAAGTAGATAATAGTGTCTCCTAAAATGACTAATAATAATAACATAGGTACTCTGGGGTTGAATATAATATGTGCCCCAGAGAGTAAGTTAAATACATAATTTACAATAACTATTATGAATACTAATAAGTATATATATTACTAACATTATTCAAACAAAGATACAAAACTAAACTGAAAGATTATTATTATGTGTACCAACACAAATATAACTTCGTCTTTAATTTTCTACTTACTGACTCACTGTCAAGACGTTGCTACTCACAATAAAATGTAAAAAGAATTCGTACAGTTTGATAGTTTTACGCGAAAATACGAGAAAACGATTCAATATGTTTTCCAAGTTTATAAGTTTACGGGAGTCATCGAAAGCGTCCAACGTATGTTGTTCGACGGCTTTGCGTGGCAAGGCGTGCGGTCAACGCTCGGCAAACTGCCGGACTTACAGGTTGGACATGGGGCAATGGAATCCGCGGGGGACAAAAAAGAAACGCGCCCGCGCCGCCTGCCGCGCCGACGCGCGCGCTTCTCGACTACTAAACTATACGGCCGGCTCGCCTACTCGCCTTGTTATTAATACGAATGCTATGGACGATATCCTCACAGAATTGTCAACAAATACCTATGGCGATAAGGTTTATCCTGTAGATTCTGATGCTTTGAAGAGGATATTGTTAGA
Source organism: Pelosia muscerda (assembly GCA_963691645.1). NCBI lineage: Eukaryota > Metazoa > Arthropoda > Insecta > Lepidoptera > Erebidae > Pelosia > Pelosia muscerda. The sequence continues at coordinate 20,504,943 of OY829098.1, read as the reverse complement.
ATAAGTTTTTGAGCTAAGCATCCAATTACTTATTATTTCATTATTCCCTTGGTTGTAAACAGAATTCAAATATTGATATGACCTTTAAAATCTTTGGAATTATTGAACTATGCAGGTAGGTATACCATCTAAAATAGTAGTCATGCAAATAAATAAGCTGAGTAACCGTATAATAAAAACGCAAACATATAGGCCAAATTTAATTTAAGCCATTACTCATTATAAATATTTCTGGTTGCTACGAGTACAACCGCAAATATTAATTTACAAACAATACTTCTCAGAGCGTTGAATGCATTAGTCAGAGCCAAAATATCATCAACTATTACAACAATATGGTTGAATATACAATAGCACCGCACTTTATAGTTTCATCTCACTAATCGGTAGCGTATGACGTAACCACTACGTTTGCGGTATAAACTAACGCCTAATGCAAACGTAAGCACTGTTAATTTACTATTATAGTGTGCAATGTGCACAAACTTCTGAATGAGCTTTAATGAACTGTAGAAGATAAATATACTATTGGCTAAGTACTAGAAGTACTTATTAGGCTTTACATTAAATATTAACAAAATTAAAATTCAAAATAATAAACAAAGTCGCTATAAAACTGAGCTTCCCCGCACAAATTCTACAAGACTCATTCCAAGTTCGTCCTTTCTGAGAAGACCTTTCATGTTGCCTCGTTTCTCAGAAGAGTCGCCAGCTTTTTACGCGCCAAATTCTTATTACAATGAGCTATGGATGCTACTGCACATTCCAAGCCTGCGGCCTGCGAAGCGACAGGCCTGCCTTGTGCAATCTGGGATGCTTATATCCCGCTATAGTGCCAGTGAACCCGTCTTATCTAATACTTACCTGCCTATTGGCTGGTATTGTTCGGAATTTTTTGTTTGGAGATATTTTTCTGTAAATAATGACGTAAGTTTATTGAAATGTGCGAAAGGTATTTTAAATAACGGTGTAAATTCAAACAATACGAGGGGTTCAAACAGATCGTATTGAAATGAAATATTCCAATACAGTTTGTAACAAACAGGTGAACTAAACTTCGCCGTCTAGTCGAGTTATCGAGCATCGAACCGAATGGAGTCATTATGACTTAAGCATGACTTAAGCTATGCTCTTATATAAGCGGCTTAGCTTTTGTAGCTTAAGTTAATAAATAACTTTTCTATTATAACTAATAATATCAAGACTTACAATGATATCAGGTTGTTTCGAATGTCAGGACCAAAAATTCATGACAAGTGATCATTATGACTTAAATAAATGTGCACAAAAATTTTCGGCTATGGGATTAGAATGTAAAAATTAATGCTATACACGCACATGCACGTGCACATGCACATGCACATGCACATGCACATGCACATGCACATGCACATGCACATGCACATGCACTTGCACTTGCACATACACATACACATGCACATGCACATGCACATGCACATGCACGTGCACGTGCACATGCACATGCACATGCACATGCATGCACGTTAAACTTAAACTCCTCGTTTCGATCATATGTCGCGCGTTGGGGTTTACATAAGAGCTCCGTAGAGGCAGAGGCGACGCGATACGACGTAAGATGACGCTTACCCGCGATACGACGTAAGATGACGCTTACCCGCGACCCGACGCGTGACGCGGTCCGTGTGAGAACTGAGAATCTCTTAAAAGTAAACTTAGTACCTACATACTTAAGTACAAGATATCAAGTACATAATATAAACGTGTTAACTTAACCCAATATCCATAAAGACTTACTATTTGCCACGTATATGGGCCACGGTAATCCTCACTGTGTGGGCCGTGTGCTTCCGCCTTAGAATACAGAACAAACAAACTAAAATAATGACAAAATTATTAAAATTTGTTCTGTATTCTGAGTCTGCCACCTAAGTGGTATAAAAATGTACTCCTCAAAAATTACAAAACATTACAAAAATGTGCCAATTGTTAAACGGTGCACCCCATCTAATCATTCAACTATAGTTCCGGATCAAAGTCAATGACCGACCACTATCGGAAATAGATGAACCTCGATGCCGGAGTTTTGACCACAGAGCATACATATTAGATGACTAATACTTAGTTCCGACAGTATATATTTCCACCACGGAAACTATTAGATAACTATGAGTCGCATTATTTTTTCTACGAATTACCTATAACTATGGCAACAGGTTTCATGAACTCGTCTCATTAAATAAAGTGATGCACTCATGAAACTACTTTTTAACCGACTACGAAAAAAGGAGGTTCTCAATTCGATTGGTATTTTTTTTGACGATTTCTATTTTCATTTTTAGTCGTATTATTTTTTTTTATTCTACCGACCAGTCACCTAAAGGTTATAAACGACTTCTGAAAGGTAACCGAATCATCGAACTAAATCTAAATAATATCTACCAAATTAATCGCAGTACCATACGTTTAAATGATTTTAATTTCATTAAATTAAATTGCAAGGAATGAAAATTAAGTTTGTAGGTAATACAGCATTATACATGATATTTTACTATAGCCCTATTGCAGCGTCACCTACTGCATCCAATTACTGTGAATGTAAACCATAAAAATATCAGCCATGCAAACAGTCGTTCATCGCCTATGGTCTCTGCATTGATGAATCAGTTATCTAGTGTTTTACTAACTTTCTACATACTAGTTAATAAATATAATTGAACCATTTTGTAGGTAGACTGATGTTATCGCGGGAAAGCTATTCTAAGTTCAAATGTTAACTAGACAGATGTTGGGAGAATAGTACCTAACAGTTAGGAATGCGATTGACCGCGTACGATGCGATGCAAACATGTGACGGCGCCCGTCGCACCACAGATGAAGCAAAATGTACCGATGACAGACGGGACAGCCGGGGCACGCCGCCTCCCGTCGCCGGTACGCCGCATACGTATCGGCTTTGAATGTTCGATCGGAACGGTGTCGTAGTGTTCCGCGAGTAGGTGGGTCGCCTGATCTCTCCGGCGGCATTGCAATGCACATCCGGGGCGGTCGATACGAACGGCGACTTGCGCGGTACCGCGGCGTCCCTCGCCGCCCCCACCGCAAAATGCGGCCCCTTCACGTCTTCGAGCTCCCTCCGCGACGATTCACATCGATTCGCACGCTTGATAATTATTAAGAGCTCGCTGCGAAAATTTATCATCTTACGCTGGTAAGAAAACGGATTTCTACCGAATGAGTGACTTCAAAAAAATGTTGGATAGCTTCTTTATTTATATAACCGTGCTTATAACACTGATCTTTTGACCTGGATGTCTTGTTCAATGTAGTTTCTTATGAAAAAATATGTTTGTTTTCTGTAGCACATGTCAATTGTACGTCGCCTGATGGTAAGCTGAAGGCAAAGTCTCAGAAAAGAGGTTCACCTTTACAGACACACACCTACGATGTTACAAGTTACAATGGTGGCACTTAGCTTGACGGCTTCCTCAGACTTCATATTAACTGTAATGATAGTAGGATTAGTAAGATTAATAAGTTCAAATAAATAGGCATAATTTTAAAGGAAGTATGTAAAATATAATAAATAAATTTACATTAATTAACTTAGTTAAATGGTATTTTAGGTATTTTAGTACTAATTGTTAATCTTTGAAATAAACCTTTTCTCATATCAAACGTAAAAAAACAATCCCAAATGTAAGTATGGGTACCTACACAAAATGCAATTTTCATTAATAATGGTAAATATAATTTAGTATTTTAAATTATATTAAATGCACTAGTAAATTACTGGTTTGAAAATAATTTGAAGAACTGACTGACTTCTAGTCAAGAAGTCCGAATTCTAGACGAATCACAGTACATGTACAATGTACATAGGTACGTTGGTGTATTTTCTACACAGCACGTCAATGTATACTTATATAGGTAGGTATCTTGACAAACGTCAGACCGGTTTCCAGTTTTTGAAGATTTTAAAGCTTTTTTTATAACTAGTGCAGTAAACTTAGATATTTTTGACATCCTAAAAGTTGTCTCACAGCTCTTAGTTGTGAAACAGTGACTGGCAACCCTTTAAGATGCTTGATGACCCTTAGATTTTGACTTGTGCTATACAATTCTGGTTGTTACCAAATTTCATGAACCTAGCTCAACGGGAAGTACCCAAAGGATAGTTGGTATAATGACTGTATCTCATGATGGCATAATGGTCATGGTCAATGGTAGCCCCCGTAGCAAATTGAACCGACTCAAAGGTATAATCACTAATAGGGATTGGTTGGTGGAACACTTGAATTTGGTTGTATTTGCTGCTACATAAATGGCTGAATCTTTTGATAGCCTAGTGGTCATGATTTTCATAGGTAACAATTTAGGGTAGTGGCCGTTGAGCATGAATCATTAAATTTGGCAAGAAGCCAGATCTTATAGTACAAGTAAAGATAAAGGCCCGAACACCGTAAATAATGTACCTATCCACATCACAAAAACAATCTGTATGTCCATTTCTCAACAAGAACGCGTGAAGTATCAATATGATTAAGACGTACCTATAGATAATTATATGATTTTAACTATGTACACATAGGTAGGTAAATCTTTATGTTTTTGAGAAAAATTCAACAGAACAATATTTCTGATCTTTGACCGTAGTTTTTAAGGGTCACTAACATTCGCAAGTTTTATTTGTTTACAGGATTTCAATATAAAAGTTTATACAAATTTAAAGCTGAGTATTTCAAATTTCGAAATACGAGGAGGCACTTACTAACTTTGTGTTAAATGATTGAGCTGTTTACCGTATCTACTATCAAAAGATTTACCAATATTAAAATGTATGTAGATATCTACTTACCTTGTGTGTGTTGTTACTTATTATTTATTACATTTGCACGGTCATTATTATATTGCTAGGTGACATTTAGGCAATTTTAAAGCTACATTTGACGCGATGCGTAAAGAGAAAATAAGTATCCTTAAAGCAAAAACTAGTGCATCCTTAATGGGGAGTAGCTAAAGAGACGGCTAACTGGACGATACGGATGCGGAATTTTATAACCACGCAGAAAAAAATACAGAACATGTAATACTCCGATTAATTTAGACAAAAAAAAATTGATAAGTATCATACAAAAAAAAACGATTTATTTAAATCGATTTCTGTGCGCATCGCACAGTTTGCTGTCCATTTAGACGCGTCCTTCTTTACGTGTCCTTGTCCTTGCTTATTGATCCAAATAAAATCACAAATGATTTTATAACTTACAGAAAGTATATAGTAAGTATCATAGGTATTATATGAAAGTACTAGCTTCAACCAGCGACTTCGTTCGTATGTAAAGTCCCTATTAACGTAACATGGTGTCTCTCGTCCTTAGTATTATGTTATTCAGATGTTTTATATGGGTTCTGCACAGATAAAAATTTATTGGTTCTAATTCCTTGAACTGTTTGCAGCTCTGGTATCCCATGCAAAAAGTACCAAGCTCGCAGATATACTTATTCCTTGAAATTCCGTGATCTCAACCCGTAGTAGCCTATTGCTGAATAAAAAGTATTATATGTGTAAGTGTAAAAATGACTGATTAAAATTTCATCTAGATCCGTTCGGTAGATTTAACATGAAATAGTAACTAACATCTATCCATCCTTCCCATACCCATATAAGATACACCTTAACCCCTAGTGAAAAAGTCTACACGTAACTGCCATCCATCATCGGAATGAACTGCATTCAATCTAAAAATCCATTCATTCATTTTTATAATAATCCACTCCAAAAATCCACTAATTCATTTTTATAATCCTAGTTAATCCTACTATTATTATATATATACTATTATATATTAAAAGTGATGAAACTCTGATAAACTTCAGAAAAATGAGGAAGTTCTCAATAGGTATATAGATATATTTTGCAAACCGAGTAGCAAAGATTTATTAAAATTTAATGGCATCACGAGATCATGATGTATAATAATTAACGATACTCCCCAAATAATATATGCATACATATAGTATTACAACGATTTTAGTATTTCTATTAACAATTCAAGCATACGCGCGTTTCTGTCTATTCTATGAAATTTTTCAAATTGCCTGTTTTGGTTTGCTGAAGTCGATTTATATTTTTTGTTAATAATACTTTTCATAATTGTTAGTCTCATGTTTAATCATTCTTACCTACCAGCTCATAACCGATGATGTGGTCTTCAATGAAACGCGTTTGTCTAGAAGGAATTTAAGATATTTAGGTAGGTAAGTACTAAGTTTATTCCACAGGTCGCCGTTTGTATTCCCGAATGTTCGCGATTCGTGGACTGTCTATCCTCAAATCTTCATTATACAGTAGACGTCGTGCGGATTTATCGATATTACAAATTCATTTTGAGATAATGCAGTGAGCTGTGAGAACTGCTGTCAGCTGCTGCTGTCGTTGCTGTCACACATTTCTGACGCTTCATCGTACTTGGATGGTACAATCTACATTAAAACTTTTGACATAGACCTATTTATCCCACAGTCACTACCATAAAAGTCATATGAGTTAAATATTAATGAGGAGGAAGCAGACTGCAAGCTCTGAGATAAAGGCCTCGAATGCGCGCTAAGATGATAATGATGATAATGATGGATCATCATGCGTTACTGAGAAAAAGTAGATATACGTACATATAGACTGACTGATAGTTTTTTCCTTCCTTTATTAATATTACACATGTTTAACAACAACTGTATCTGACAACGCGTGACTACGACTTTTCAAACTTGAATATGTGTATCTCTGTACACTGATAATTCTATCGTATGATAGTATTGCCAAGATGCAGCAGAGGCATCTTGCTAAAGTCTATGTGTCAATTATCTTGCTTCTTCAGTAACGTTGTTTAATCCATTGACCTAAAATAGATTGATCTAACAATAGCTGGATTTATTTTTTATGTTATTTTTTTATTCATTAAAAACTGTATGAGTATGTACCCCTGTGTAAATTTGAAACTAAAACAGTATAAAGTACACCACTTGAATACCACTACACAACTCCTAGAAGCTACTGAATAATAGATCCACATAATGTGATAAAGTTTAGGATACTACTTGCATGAGTTTGAGATGTTTTGCTTTATGTTTTCTTATAAAGCAAGACGACATCGATCTTGTTTATTTCATTACTTACTGGTGACTTAGGTGGTTAAAGGATTATAAATCTTGAAGTATCCAGGAACTTTTGGAGGCCGCTGCACATAATTCGACATTTTCATTGAAAAATGCTGAAAAACTTGACAAACTTGAAAAACTTGACAAAGAGGCAACCTATTATTGCATCATCGCATCGCGCGGAGGCTGCAAAAGCAAGAAGCATATCTTTGGCTTACCATCAGGCGAAGCGAGGCTAAATTCATGGGGCCGTCATAAAACGTTTAACACTTTAAACATAATACCTAGTAGTCATTGTATTTCCGAAATAATTTGTCACCTGTAGCAAGTTACTGACGTAATTTGAAGCCTCATGGTGCTGTAGTGTTACGTAGTCCCACCCGGCTTTCTCTGAACTGGAAGGGGTCAAAGTTCAAGGTGGGATAACGCTCTGCACTTCAAGGTGAGGCCATAGCTGTCAGCGGTCAAGGTCTAACGTGGTTTCTGAGAATTTTCTTCATAGCTCGAGTTCTCGGTAACAAACGTAGATAGGTATGACGTCACACGAATACTTCGTAGCCATAATCTCAACTATAAGAGTTAGGGTGAGAATAGGAATAGACCTATCTTAGATCTTCACTGTTTTTAATGCCATAGATATTCGTATAGTCACTGGGGATGACATCTTAATATAGGTACTCTCTGAGACACAAAGAGGGGTGACCATGTTAAGACTGAACTGTTTAGTAGTCATTGTTCTTGAAATATGGTAAGCATTTTTTTAGGGCACGTCAATTTCATCCCGCCTGATAGTAAGTTGAAGGCAATGTCTCAGTAACGAGAGTAACCATTACAAAACATTAAATATTACAAGCACTCAGTTTGACGGCCTCATCAAATGCTTTTTTGGCCCCGCTCAAAGGTCCCGGTACTGTAGGCAGAAGCAAACACGTGAGCTGGTATGTGCTGCTTGCCCCTAGTGGCAGAAGCATCGCTTGAACAAAATATCTTATTACAAAAACTAACAATGCCTGTACATGTTTGAGAGGATGATATTTTAACCTGATTTTTATAACCTTTTTAAACATTACATATCGGCTGCATTTTCAGTGTGAACAAGTCAACGATCGGACATTATTTTGTATGTTTTTATTAGATGTTATTAGTATGTAGCTGTAAGTTTCCGTTGAATTTGGAATAGTCAACATCTCTTTCCTCGTATTATGTAATTAGATTTTTGACATCGAATCCCTTAGAACACAACAATATTTTTTTGCTAGGCTGCACATTAGTTGTTACTTATACCTTTGTTACTTATAGAGGAGGTAGGACACGACGGTATATCCGTCCCAATCGAGCAGACGGACTGGGGAAGTACCCCCAGTTTAATAACCTTGTGTTGTGTTTTCGGTGGTGAGTAGGGTAGCCAGAGCTCACTAGAGAGGTTTTGTGTTGTCCGTGGGAAAACCAAAGGCTTATCCTACGTCTTTTGCGCTGACGACACAGAATTTAGTCGCGTTTGGTCCAATACGCATTTGGTCCAATTGTCAAAAACAGGAAAGAATCGCAGTTAGTCCAATTCGCGATTGGCCTGATTCGCGATTGGTCCAATTCGCGATTAGCCCAATACGCTATTGGTCCAATTCGCAATTAGTCCAATACGCTATTGGTCCAATTTGAGGTTTTCTTTACTAATAATATTACAAAGAAGAAATATTTGTTTTTGTTTGTAACGAATAGACTTCGAAACAACTGGATCGATTTCAACCATTCATTCACCTATAGAAAGCTACAATATCTGGGAGTAACAAAGGTTATTATTAATTTTTTTTAAATTAGGTATCCTCTCTAAAACTCAAATATATATTATTTGAGTTTTAGAAATGATCCCTAATTTTAAATTGGGTGTAAAAAAATGAAAAGTCATATCGCGTACGCTGCGAATACTATTAATGATAGAACAAAATAGTGTATACAAAAGCTTAAAATGGTCTACAAATAAGTCCGCACAAGCATGTCTCTCTTAAGAATACGCACAGTAACCATATTTATCATTTAAAAATTTCAAAAAAATTATGTGTCATTTTCGAAGCTATTTTTAAATCTGTTATTTCTTATCGTAACGAAATAAATTCAAGCGTGGCTGACAGAAATACTGATCAAAATCAGACGACGTTATCTATTCCTTCTTATTAATTCTTATCCAAATAAATTATATTGAATTCCAGACTGTTTTAGAGCCTGTTAATTACTTATTAAATTATAGAAATCGTACGTACCATTCAAATATTATTACGAAATTATAAATGTCAATAAATCTGGTGGATTCCGTACATTATTTGAAAACGATAAAATAACCGGCATTGGTGCAACAGAAGTTCCAAGTATTACACGACCGAAACCGGGAAGGTTCAGTTGAAGTGGTAACGGTGGCCTATGGATGTGTGCAACACCATAGGAGTCACACTCGCGCTGTCCCTGTAAGCACAGATTTTCTGAGCGTCGGTGTAGAATACAAGGCAGGACAAACTTTTAGTTTTTCCACTGACAGCACAAAAACTCTCAAAACAGCACAAAAGCTCTGGGCTACCCTACTCACCGCCGCGCCGGCAAGAGAACACAAGGGATATTATGGCCGCAGTATTCTTTATATTTATATACAACTGCCAATATGACCTAAGCGGACCGATGGGTCCCCAGGTCACAATACCTTTCTAGCGCCATCCTCGTTGCCACACCACCAAACAATAAACCGTTTAACCCTCAACCTAGCACCATAAAAAAGAAAAATTTGACCAATCGCGTATTGGACCAATCGCGAATTGGACAGATCGCGAATTGGACTAACCGCGAATTGGACTAACTGCGAATTGGACTAACCGCGAAATGGACTAACCGCGAATTAGGTGGATTGGACCAAACGCGTTTTGGACCAAACGCGACTAAACGGTATCTGTTCTTACAGGGGTTGCAGCACGAGTGTTATTCCTATGGTGTTACACTCGCCCATCGGCCACGGTAACCACTTACCATCAGGTGGGCCGCGTGCTTGTCTGCGACCTGAGTTGCATAAAAAAAAAACCACTTCTATTCTGTTGAGAGGAACGTGGTATTGGAACCGCATGCGTTTTTAGGCAACGGCATCAGCTGTTTATATACGTTGTTAGATTGTTTCTTACCCTTTTTAATCTGTCATATAGCTTTTCTTTTGTCATCCGAACTTCCAACCTCGAGATGACAGCATGTGTCAGACCCCTATTTGTCAATTAGCAGGTGGACCGGATTAAAAATGAATTTGGGATAGCCCAATATAGTGACCCCAAATATACTCCTAAAACACCTTTATAAACAGTTCAAGACTTCTGTCAAACTATAGTTAGACCCCCGTCTATTTCAAGCCTTCGTCAAACTTTGCATAATTGGAACGCACTTTAAACGTACCGCAGTTATAAACTGATTGAAGGCACTAACTCTAACACCATTTATCAATTAAGTCATCTCGTTATCAATTAAGGTTTGTGACGAGCCGGACAAGGGCTACTTTTGAAAGCCACAAGTGAAGGTATTCATAGCGGCGGGGATTCACAGGCATAAATTGGTACAAGTGGTCGGCGGCAGTTGCAAGTTACAAAACCACCCTGCCTCCTGTCTCCTGCGGCCGGCCTCCCTAGACCGAGACTAGAGGACGTTGGCCCTTTAGTTGTGGAATGGATAACAAAATCGGTTAATCAACATCACGATGACATGATCGTTATCATAATAATATGATTTAAATATTTATCTAAGAGAGATAGATGCTGACACCTTTTTCGCTCCAGTGTAGATTTGATCAAATCAGCTAGTCGCAGTCTGCTTGATTCACATTTTATATTAAAAATTACTGAAAAAGGGCAAAATTTGAATTTAACTCAGTTTCTTTTCCATTGCCCTTAAGCGCAATCTACAAATAGCGTGCCGGTCGTCGGTTCTGTATAACGGCGGCGTAAAAAACACTACAGACTAAAGTAAAAAAACACTGTATTAAGAAAACGGTAATTGTCAAACCGTCGCCGTCGTCCTGCGGCGCCCGCGCCGAGCCACGCTATGTGTGAATCAAGCTTTATTGTGAACTAAGTTAGATATCTGGGATTTATAATTCAAATGTTAACTGGAGATTGAAACAACTTCAATTGTTTTTCAAATATAGGCTTGTGCAAACTATCGCAGACTGGTAGATAAATCAGTTATAAAACACTGAAAAAAGGTAACAGGTTCAAATAGCACTAATATAAATAATTTCAGCTTATAACTCACCCCGAGCCCTATCTGCTTCCTGCCTCAAAATATTTCATATCCACTGGACAGCGGTAGGCAGCTAATAAAATCGATCAAGAACCTGAGGCCTCACCACAACCTTTTAAAAGTTCCTAATATTATTACAATGATTGAATCTTACTTTACTTTCATAGTGTGATTCGAGCTGTCAGCGTCCTTAGGGATACTCAGGATACTATTTTTATAAGGTGAAATGGGTCAAACCGAATCTCTATCAAACTGTAGTAAATACATTCATTTTGTTTACTTTGTTAGAATTTACACTCGTCTTGCAAAATACAGTACGTACACAAATATCGACGGACAAAAGAACGGTCCGAGTTCGAATCACACTACTTACTTTAAGTAAGATTGAAATAGTATTATTTTTAAGAGATAGCGGTAGGGCCCCTGTTCTACACACATCGCTTATGCAAATGCAATGCTACAATTGTATAAGCGATGATTAAGTAATAAAAAAAATACTTTAGGAACTTTTGATTTGTATGTTTTTTAACCAAATATGAACAATGTTCAAATATAATGTTACTATAATAGTACCGGAAATTATGAACCCTGTTACCTAAACTAGGATCAGGGGCAGAGATGTACAAAATACTTTTCGAAAAGTATTTAAATACAAAATGCAAATACTTTTTTAATATAGTATTTCAAATGCAAGATACAAAATACTTTTGCCTTTTGTATTTAAATACTAAATACAAAATATGTATTTTCAAAATACTTTATTGAAATAAAATACTTTATGGTAAAGTTACTGGTTTTCTTTATTTATTAAAGATTTTAAAATCACAAGCTCTTCAAAAAGAACATCTGACATGTTGCGTCTGTGTGGATGCATAATCGTACCGGTTTTTTATAAATAGGTATATTTTTTTATTTCTGTATTTTTATTTGTCATTTACAGTTAAAATAAGGTCTTATTGCCTACATGAAGCCGCGGTAGCCTAGTGGTATGGGTAATGGACTGCTGAGACGAGGTCTCGAGTTCGATCCCAGGTTTACCATGGCACACACCAATGACTTTTCGATGCTTTTCGAAGTTATGTGTGTATTTATCGCAGGTTTATAAGTGCCTCGGAGAGCACGTTAAGCCGTCGGTCCCGGTTGCCATACAAACATCTATGGCAGTCGTTACGGGTAGTTGGAGCCCTCAAAAGTCCAACCAGCCTAACTTGGAACTTCGATATCGCCATTGGTCATTAGACCATTGGTTGTGGAGGTCAGATGGCAGTCGCTTCACGGAAAATATCGAAGTTCAGCCGCATCACAGTTAGACTGGAAAGCCGACCCCAACTGAGTTGGGAAAAAGGTTCAGGGAATGATGATTACCTACATGGCATATTGTTTAAATACAATTTATTTTGGCATTTTTTTAAAGACATTTCGAGCGAACAACACAGAAATAATGAAATAGCTGCCAACACTGCAAAACGTAACAGTGACTTTGAGGATTGTCAAGAGGGTTCCCTCATATATTATTAATGGTCAGGTTTTATATGCATTTTGTATCATCTGTCATTTTGTGCATAGACTTTCAAACACTAGTGGCCATTTTTTGTTTTTACTGAATCGCGGAATGCTTTAGAAAAATAAAAAAGTATTTTGTATTTTAGTAACCATTTTACAAATACAAAATACGTCTCGAATAGTATTTCAAATAAAATACAAAATACTTTTAAAAAAAGTACTTAAGTACAAAATCCAAAATACGTATTTTGTATTTTGTATTTGTATTTTAAATACAAGTATTTCAAATATGTCACAACTCTGATCAGGGGGTGTGAGAGGGTGCTTTCGAGAATTGCGATAATATAACTGAGTGAATGTGTATCAAACAGCGTCAACGAGCAATAGGATTATAATTCGGATATCTGTGATTATAATATAATAGTAAAGTGGAATGAATTCGTGTGACAGTATTTCATATGAAAATGTTCGTTGGTCTATGGTGATAATGCCTACCTAATATCAACACATCTTTCTTTTTAAAATATCCCTAGTTCTTTTCAGCTATAGCTGCTAATTGTTGTACATGGTTCTTACGGTATCGACAAACGTAATTTAGGAAATGGAACGCTGGAAGTGAAAATGAAACGACAGCTTTATCGTGTACCAGAAGGAAATGTTAACGTCAATTCTGTGAATACGTTATATAAAACGACCTAAATGAATCGTCCAGTCAGCCGAATGGACAACGCGGTTTTGTTTTTAATTTAAGGTCGCTGTTCAATGGAATTAAATGACTTTAACCTGCCAGTACTTATTGCCGCATGAGGTAGTTGGCGGCTGACACAACAAATGTTTCGTTTTATTAAAAAATCAGCGTGAATCCCCGTTGCATCCAGAGTTGCCATCTCGGAGCCCGATTTTAAGATTTGATGATAAATACCTATGCTACGAGAGTAACTACCGTCTCCAAAGTCCTGTAACCTAAAAAATCTGCTTCCTTCGTTGGTTACCACTATCTAGCAAGTAAGGTTGGTTAGGGTTTAATGATCCTGGTGAGTTTCCTTTCATATTGATCTTATTTAAAAGAAATAAGTACCTAGATTCGACTGTGATATTTGTAACGAGTCTCTTTTGCTTCACACAAGCACGCACTATGGTCAAAAAAGGGAGGCTAGGTGCGGACAAAAGAGTCGCAATCAATCAAATTGACACACAAAGCATGCATGCACCATTTTTTTTAACGTGCGTAAAATCCCCACGGACCTCCGCCAAAACCGATGGAGGTGATTATGTAGGACTCAAACCGACCAAAACGCATGCCGTCCATGGGTCCTTGATTGCCGGAGGTGAGATTATACAAGACATATCTCTCGTACCATCGCCGTGAGCAAGGTAGCTAGCGAGACAACTCCCACCCCTAGGGCTGCCACTAGGACCCGCCTTGATGTCTCCTAAGCATGCACCACTGCGACTAATGGCGCATTTACATTAATTCGGTTAGACCGTATTCGGCTGCAGGCCGTATTCGGTCACCGACTAATATAAACAGGTATTCGTTTGGCCGTATTCGGTTTGGCCGTATTCGGTTCGGCCCGTCGTCGCCCGCCGCCCGCAGCTCAGTTCGAAGAGCGCGATTTTTTCATCAAATCTTCTTGATTACATCGCACACAGTTAAAAATCCTTCTAACACAAGACTGTTCATGACGATGCTTGCAACCTGACTGTTCAAGTCGCCGAATTCGGTTAACCGACCAATGTAAACAATTCAATGTAGGTTAGCGTTTCAGTTAAACCGAATGCGGCCGCCGCCTTCGGTGACCGACCTCAAACCGACCTAATGTAAATGAGCCATAAGCCTGGTTTTCACTTTGATTAGTGATCAGTGCGAGTTCATACATTTTCTGCAACTCGCACTAATCACTTATCAGTGAACGAGAACGTTTATCTCTTCTCTTCATAATTTGTTTTATGAATACCAAATATTTGGTTTTTACGGCTAGGCTATAAATCAAAAAATAATTATAAAAAGAAAATAAAGCATAGTCCAGTGCGAGTCAGACTTACTCACCGAGAGTTTCGTACAAACTTGAAATTATAATTTTTTGTATTCCAAACGATGCCGGTTGTTTAACCTCTGCCTACTCCGAAGGAAAAAGTCAAATGTGTATATATTATTTTAGTATAATAAAGTATAATAGTTTTGTAGGTTCGCCCATAACTAGTCCGTAAAATATACAATTACAATAGTAGTTCACATAAAAATGGAAACAAAGTTATTGTAATTTAAATACAAATATTAAATTTAAACTAGATTTGTAAATAATGACTGAAAAATGATTATACAGTAAGTCTTTCATGAACTTGATCGATAATAATATGTGTCCGTTGCGAGGTGGTGGAATAGCCAATTTAGACTTAGGCATCTATAACGCTTGTCGAAATTAAAAAAAAAAATTTTCATTGATTTTCATATTTAACTTGTATTGTTCGAATGGCGTGTCTTCGTACGGCGTGGCTTTTGATGGAGCAACGAAGTGTTCCTATAAGGGTTCTGTGTCTTGCGTTACGGAACTCTAAAAGGATATATGGGTACTTAAGTAAAAACACAAGTAGGTTTACATACCCATGTTATAATTTCACGATTCTAATATTCAAAAAAGGGAGGACAAATCAGCTATTGGCGTGGGGTAGAGACTGTATATAGTATGTCCCTTTGTAAAATTATTCCTTGAAATTAAATGACTTGAAACATTTATAATAAATTTAATATCAGGAATTATACCGGTTTATTATTTACACCGGCCGACGCAGTAGCTACGGTCCTCCCGATACTACTTACAAATTTAGCGTAGATATTGCAAAACTGAACAGAACTTCGTTAGCGCGATTCAAAGTTGAAACTTTATCCTTTGATTGATTCTCACTAGTGAAATGTTTGATTTTCGAGTAGTTACTGGTTTTTAACTACAATTTAGGGGGCACACACGGCCCACCAGATTCGAAGTGATTTGATACTGACCCTGTAGTGCGGTGAGGGAAGGGAGGGGATTCAAATTCTAAGGGTTTATTTCCAGCATGTTAAAACCACGGGTAAAACCAGGTAAAACAAACGGGTAGGTAGTTCAAACTCTTTTATTTGGAAGTTTGACAATATTTTTACATTACGTTTCCGAAAATAAAAAAGAGATTAGTTTGAATCAAACATAGAATGCTCGAAGAAAAAAGATGGAGTTGTGGTTATCACCTGATAAATACCTATCACCTGATGATGCTTAAAGCAGCATAAACGTCTCTTAATCTCTTGATTGCATTGAGGTATAATTAGGATTTTTTCGTCTACAACCTGAGTACTTATTTGGTATTAATTTCAACTTCATATCACCACACATTCCTGTGAAAAAGGTCTTAACAGACAGACTGCCATAGCAGTGATCTTACAAGGGTTACATTTTTCTCTTTAAGTACGGAACCCGAAATACACAGAATTCAATTTATTTTTATATATAGATAATAATATTAGGATGGCAATACAACTTAAATAAAAGTAGTAAGCGTCAATTAAGTACACGCTCAATATTATAGACATCAAGACGCCCGCTAGCTGCCCACTTAAATGTCGGTTATCACGACTTTTAATCATAAGTATCTCCAGTTTTACTTGAACCAAACAACACCAAAACCTTTCTAAAAACTCCACATCAAAGTCCTTCCAGTTCTTTTGCATCCCTTGCGGCAGTCACATATTAAATGTATCGATGCGATCAGAATCTTTAATTTCACATTGCTAAGCTCGTTTTTTATGTCCCAAGTAAAAGACACTATTAGTTATTTTATCACTTTAAAATATCTATATAGTAAAAATACTAATTTACATTCAAAAATGGTGTATGTAGGCACAAGATCGATCATGGAAAACAAAAAAAAGTAGAAGTGTGTTGTAGTCGGTGCACGCGTGTCATTGGTTTGCCTATTTACGCAACGTAGGATAAATCGACAATATAAACCTTTTTTGTGAGAATACGTCTTAACTTTTTAGTACATATTCAACCTGGTTCGATCCTGGATCCAAAGTATTAAACGCCATAAATACTTTTTTATCAATAGCAAAGTAATCGCTGTTTTAAAATAAATAAATAAATATTCTAGCTAATATGGCATTAAATGTAGTAAATAGGTACGACCAATCAAAGCAATTATTAACTAGTAGTGCACGGTATTATGAACGGTTATATGTGTGAGTTTTGAGACATCGGTTTCGCTACTGAAACTATTGTATAGCATTTCTACTAGTTTTTCTGCTCTGTGAGATAGATAGTAGGTACGTGGGTAAAGTATAGGCACTCAAAAATATTAATTTACATACAATATCATTCGGCCATATGTATATTGTAAAAAATAAAACTGTACCAATATTGTTTTAATGGTTGAACTTTTATAAGAGCAAATTGTTCTATGACATTCAGAAATGGAAAACAGTACCTATCGGTCAAGTGATGACCTCGGCTGACTTGGCAGGCTAAATCAAACGCGATCCACCATTTTTCAGTACATTTTCGATTGTTTCGGGTCTTTTGTCAGCAATAGCCTCTCGAATCTCGTGCTTGAGGTGTTATATTATTTCTGGTTGGCGTAACATTCACCAAAGAAAATAGTCCAACGGTGACAAATCGAAGCTTCCCGCAGGCCCGTTCTCATCAGCGACTATGTTATTTACGAAGGTTTTCTTCTAATTTCTAACAGTTTGAGTAAAAGACTCACCATCTTGGAAAGAAGTTTTTTTTTCCTATTTCCTAAACGTAAAGTTTTAGTTAATATCTGTGACTTGCTCAATGAGATTTGACTTTTTAGAAGTCAAGTCATCGTTAGTTCAATTTCTGAAGACTAATGGTAACCACACACGATAAAATATGCTTATGCAAAGATTTGCAGAAACTTATTGTAACGCGTGTTGGAAGCATGTTGGCTTGCGCAGTACCTAATACTAGAACATGTATGGCTACAATAATAAACCACACTATCACAGGATACATGTACACAAATCATCGATATGACTGTGTGTGTGTGTATTTATCACAGTTTCGCCAGTTTCACTTAGGACAAGAGGGAAGTATTTTTTTCTGTAGGGTAAAAGCCGGATAGTTGCGCCAGTGGGATACTTGCCACGGTTTCGAATACACTATGTTACGGATGTAAGTGGCATTAGCGTTTTACTATAATTGTAAGTACACCTCCCGTAGACCTCAGGGCCACATTAACCATCACCATAGACGCAAGTGTTTCACTCGTGTGAGCGGAAATCTTTCGCGGTGAATCTTCGACATGTGTCGAAATTATATTGATAAGTTATTTCTGTTGAATATTTTTCTTACTAATTGTGGTTTCAATCCACCTTTTATTTCTTTGCGTGCACTAGGCTTTAAATTGTAAAGTTTATTACATATTATTGTAAAATAATTATTATTTATTTCGCAAATGAAAAGGGCACGTATCCGTATCAAAAAGGATAGTTTCCCTAGAAATTTATGCGGATAGTTGCTCGAGGCGCAACAACTAAAAACAAATATTTTCTATTTGTGTTTTTACTCATTGTGGCTATAACTTAGCCTGGAATACAATACTTAAGTCGTACTTTTTCGTGTCAGCACCTTTTTTCTGATTCTTTGTTCTTTTTGATTTTTATATCACTAACTTGGCAGACATGCACCTGATGGAAAGTGGTTACCGTGGCCTATGGACGTACGCAACCCCAGATTTCATTCCACAGTTTAATAAAATAAAATGAATAAATAATTAACTTTTAGGTGAACAAAATGCCTCGCAAGTATGACAGAAGAAAGTTTAGGTCTTGATTGGTCTTGCATTCCAAGAGTTGGATAAAAAAAATGAATTAACGAAATTTCGCGAATGTATGGGATACCCTCTCGTACATTGAAGCTACGCATCGTTTTATTGTACGAGAGGGTATCATTTTTGACTATTTTTGTTAAAGGCAAGTATCCTCCGAAGTATTATTTACGTTAGGCAACTATCCGCTAGAGTAGGCAACTATCCCTTTTTTGAGAGGTCTAATAAAACAGGTTTTACTCAAAACCTTTAATAATTAAGTTCTTCATAATTGGCTTTTATAGTAGCTTAAAGACCTATAATTTGATATACATGTTGCAATATTCTTACTAAGCACATATTTCTTTATTATATAGCTTTTTTGAAAAGTGGCGCAACTATCCGGCTTTTACCCTATATCGCCATTGCTTTACTACTAATAAAAATATGATAAATGCCCTAATAATATAAAATTATTGTAAAACTTCAATGTAATATGTCATTTTGCTGGTGTTGGAAGTATAATTATATTCAATAAGTGTTAATTTATTAAACAGTTTACACATTGTGCCAGGTAATTGACCCTTTTCTATTTTTCTATTTTATAACTGAATTTTAGACAATTATCGTCAACCGATTGAGGTCATATATTAATATGTACATAAATAAAATAAACTCATCGTCTGAGTTAAGTCTCACTTGATTTATCCTGATAAACCTCCTGATGGTACACGATATATTTGGTCTAAAAATGGAAATGTAGTGCAATGAATGAGGATTTCAAACTATATTGTGTTAATATTATTTCTTGCATGATACTAATCTTGAAATCTGCATCTACTTACGATGGAGAGGTCCTATGTTGATATATTAGCTATTTCAATACGATCTTAGAACCCCATCCAACACAAGCAAGAGAGTGGTTAACAGGATTAATAGTAATTTCGGTAACAATAAAAATCAAACAAGTATGTATCCATTTCTTAGATGTCTATTTACTTCTCTCCAGTACTTAGGTACTTACCTTCACTGAATGATCTCCGTCCATCATGAGCGCAGGCCTAAGGGTGACAGGTGTAGCTGACTGTCACCCTAACAGGAGCAGGACGTGGTGACAGTGTGATGCGCGCTCCTTCCTATACGGGCAAGATGTGGACACCATAGTCCCACACCCAAGAGGTCTTTCGCTGACCCTGGGTCAGCCGTGGCGTGAACCAAATGCCAGAGGCTACCTCACCTTGGGCAACTGGTGGCCGAAGACGGCCAGGTGGTTTTAGTCGATTCGAGTCCGATAACCACCCTCGCTGACTTCGGCGGGGGTACCTGAGGGGATTCTTGTATATAACTTAGTTTAGTGATGCTTGGAATTCCTCATCAACCTCTTAATTCCATCTGTAGGATGACTAATTGTTTCGTGTCCCAGCACTCAGACAATTACTAAGTATTTTAGGTTTAGCTTACAACGGATAACAAAAGTGAAATTTACACGGAGTTCAGCCAATGGAATATGTGACTTAGAATAAATCTGCTGATCAGTTCTTTGTCATTTCAGATCCTCCAAGAGAAAACGATTCGTACAGTCAATGCAGCGTATAAGCAAATCGAAGATACTTTTATTGGGTATTTAAATAATATATTACCATAAGAGAAAAATAATTACAAATACCAAGGCCAATAAGAAGAAGGAGAATTGCCAGCTAATACATACATAGCTCCACGTGAAGTTGTTGAAGTAGAAAATACTGCCCCTATAACTAACTGAATTTGACCTGCTGTTTCATGATCGACGGCCAGCAAAACAACTGAAGTCATGTCGAAGACCTATCAATACAATAAACCTTCATTCAGTATTAGAATCCCAACATCTGAGCATAGAAGGTTCAATGAGCTAATGAATTGGATCTATGCTACAACCGGTACTAAATTATCTACATACTCATCGCCTGAGGGTACTATTACAGTTATTCTCGACAATACTGGTTCCCTAGTAAAGTCGCATATGTCTGCACATCACCCGGAGCAAGCTGCGACACAAACTCTATAACAGAGCCTTTGAAATCAGGGAGCATTGAAAGTGAAGCAACCGGTTTCCTATCAAATGATGAGGAGAATATACATCCTTTGAATGCTTCAGGATATGCATTAATGATACAATTGAAGAAGGGTATAACAGTGCCACCCACAGTTAAGACTGGTAGGTCGATCGTAGTGTCAATGAAAACTCTAGGAATGTCACACTCAGAACTTTTTTCAATAATTGCCAGTAAACCTGATATGAAAATGAAAGAGCTTCTGAATCGTATATACTCTGTGAAGGGTACTTGGCATATGTTTAAGACGCTATTTCAGATAGATAAGTATACAGTCAATAATGCTTAAGAATTTAAACTGATTTCAGTATCGTTGAGTTCTGTGTACATACTATAGGTACTATTAAAGATAATTAGCCTGATAATGAACCTATTAACCTGTATAAAATATGAAATGTGTCACGGTTTGGGAAATGTAATGGGATTAATATGCTCAGTTGGTGGGTTTAAAATAAATATTAGTAATTCCCGTTGCTATATTCTTTAAAAAAGAAGAAAGAAAGAAAAGAGAAAGAATTTTGCTAACAATTTTTCGAATAAAAAACCCAACGGAAAATCCCTCACCCGCTGGCGGGACTAGTTGTAACGGACTGGAACCGACTGAAACCATATACACAATGTCGGGTCTCTAGATACCGCTGCGTTTGGTAGCTCACAGTTTTCCGTCGCACCGCAGCTGAACCAGCGGCAAGAGGAAGCTGCAGTATTTCGAAGATTATCCTATATAAACAGACAGAATAGATAAACAGACAAGTTTTTGAAAATCATGTGTACCTTCATCGTATTAAATGCTTAGTATTTCAACAGTACAAACAGGCACATTGATTTAATTTTAGTGCCAAGATTTATTTTTCTCAAAGAAGTGTTACAATTCGCAAAACTATTCTAGGAACCTATAATCAACCTATACATAGTGTACGAAACGCCTAACCATCCCGGAAATACCTCTTTACATATTCTTACGATTGTAGGTACTGTATGGGACCCAACTAAAACCCAAGCCAACCTCACCTGCGTCCCCTTCTAGCTGGCAGATGAGTCAGGTGAGGTTGTTGATTAACGGATGGCCTGGCATTCCTCTCAGAATAGGACTCAGGGGCGGGGGCACTCCCGTAAAAGTCTAGAGAGCATGTCCTCGGCTTCAATGTACAAGGAGAAGGATCAGAATAATAGTATTTGCAAACTAAGTACTTATTTATCAGATGTGAAAAAGTGTTTCAAAAGCCACAGCAAAGCAGTAGCAGCAGCAGAACAACCCACATAAGTACAATTAATTATATTTGAAGGCTGTCGGATGTCACCGAGATTGACACTACTAGAATGATGGTCATCTATTATTGTGTTAGAAATTGAATATATAAAATTCGTTAAAAATATTTTAATTTATTTTAATTATAGTATTTTTTGGAAACTTGATAGTTTTTTTTTATCGTGCACAAAATCCCCATGGGTACCACCTCCACCAAAACCGATGGAGGTGATTATGTCGTTCTCGAACCGACCAAAACGCACGCCGTCCATTGGTCCTTGATTGCCGGAGGTGAGATTATACAAGACATATCTCTCGCACCCCAGCAGACCCGGGGACATCTCTGTTGAGATGACCCTCTTCCCCCAATGCGGGGACCATGGTGTCCCCATCTAGCCCCTGGGTATGGGGTGGCATTTTGCGCCACCACCATGGGGAACCTTGATAGTGGGAAGTATATTTTTGTAGACGATGTGTTTGGGACACCGTGGTCGCCCATGGTTTCAAGGGATATTTTATCTGCTAGCGTTGGCATTAAAGGGGACGTAAGCCTTCAAGAAAAGCGAAACCTATATTCGGGCCTCTCCGCGAGTAGCGACGCTGCCGTCAAACAAATTACTATATCACGATGGCAACTCAAAAATGCCGTCGATTTGATATAAGAAGAATTGTTGTCGTTTAAAGCCATTTTGAATTCGACATAACCACTCTCCCCGGTTGTACTTGTGGGAGTTGTGTCTCGACTTGGGGGAGTTGTGGACTTGTGGGAGTTGTGTGTCGAAAGAAAAGAGGAAGGTTAGATGCATATTTCAGTTTCTTTAATGATTATATGGAAATCTTTTGATGATACACATTTTGATTAGAAACCTATTATAATAAGTAAAGCGAAAATAATTGTGTGGTAAATTTAGTGTTTACTTACCATCTAATTGTGCGTACTTACCAACTGTACTTTTAACAAATTGAAAATTTATTTAATTGGTGATAGCTTAAATCTGATATCATTTAAGGTCATACTAGGTACCTACTTATTTTATTTGCAGTTCGTCACAATACATGTGGTCGAAATCTTCCTCTAAGTACCTACGCTTTAGCTTCACACTTATTAAATACTAGCTGACCCGCGCGACTTCGTCTGCGTCACCCCGTTTTTGCAACTTTTTCATTCCTGCTCCGCACCTGTTAGTCGTAGCATGATGTTATATACATATAAACCTTCCTCTTTAACCATTCTATCTATTGAAACAAACCGCATCAAAATCCGTTGCGTAGTTCTAAAGATTTAAGCATAAAAAGGGACAAGAAAAATAGGGACAGAAAACGCATCTTTATTTTATACTATGTTGTGATCTGGCAACAACCACAGATTAATAAATAATTACTTACCTACTTTGCAACAAGTTCCAAATATTCAGCGAATACAGAAATACGGTTATAATAGTAGGTAGGTACCTACCTAGGCAAAGTGAATCTTTCTGTTAAATAATTAACAGAATGATGAGGTTCACTCAGCCTAGGCAGGTACTAACCTTATTTCTGTACTTAGTTATTATTAAGTAACTAAGTAGTAGAACATGAGTAGGTTTTGTGTGTTTGATTAACGGATGGCCTGGCATTCCTCTCAGAATAGGACTCAGGGGCGGGGGCACTCCCGTAAAAGTCTAGAGAGCATGTCCTCAGCTTCAATGTACAAGCCACATACGTGGCTCGTACACGTACCTACTTATATGATTTTTTATTTCATCTAAGCATAGGTATTGATTTCCTTTGGAACATACTTCTTCCGTATTACAATAATGTAGGTATAATCCTGCACTCCAAATAGATTGCGGTAGCCGTAGAACTACGCTTCGGTTGGTAGGTATAGGTATATCGCAGACAGGTTTATTGGCTGTTGGCATACTAAGTAGCAATTTAAATAAAGAGTGGGCCGTGTAGCCATTCTCTAATAAAGTAGTTAGGTACTTACAATGCCTCATAAAGTAACTCCGTTACTTAATTATTATTTGTGTCTCTGGACGCAATTTAATATTAAAGTATAATATAATAGTGAAGTTTCTACTCTGTCTGTACCTACATTATAATACCTACATAAAGTTGATGGTGTCTGTTTGTTATACTAAAATAACAATATTTTATTGATTGTAAAGCGCGATTCACACATAGCGCGGGTGCGGGTCGGGCGCGGGTCGTTTTGCAATCCATCGCCGTTTACAGGTTAAAGTAAAAAAATACCTTCTTAAGAAAACGGCGATGGATGGCAAAAACACCCGCGCTGTGTGTGAATCGCGCTTAAAAGAATACTCAGTACCTACTTATATCAAATATCATTAAGTAGGTATGTAGGTACTTAAATGTAAGTTTGAATTGATTTTGACTTTTCAATGAATATGAAGATTTGGTACCTACCCAAGTCCGCCCTACGATTCACGTCACGATTTGTTACCGTACTGCATGAAATAGGGGAATGCCGCGATGTTTAATTTTAATACTCTCAGCATTCCCCTACATCTCTCATTGTTTGTCAATACCATAACTATTGTGCACGGCAATCAACCACCCTAAATGCCAAACCGGGGTACCATCAACCCTTTGTACTTTTAAACGGTAGATATATTAAGTTACCAAAATATGATTGCAATGGTAAATTAAATTTATTTTTGGGAACAACTTCTTATTTTACTTAATATAATGGCGGCGATGTTGGTGCCAAGCTTCAGTAAGATATAATTCTCCATGATTCTGATTCTGACTGAGGGTTGACTTTTGATTTGATAATTCTGGAACCATACCCGCGTACCCGCTCCAGTCTAGCTGTCTTTTGTCAGATAGTAAGTCTATCTGTAAGTCAGTAGTGAAAATTAAAAAAATACTTAATTTGCTTTGCCGTAAAATTTTTTCATGCCAATATGTTGTGTACCATGAGTACCTAGGTACTGCCAGTTCCTCTTAACCTCTCTCTACATGATTTCAAAAAAGGCGGAAAGTCATAGGTGTGTGCCATGGTAAAACATGGGATCGAACCCGAGACCTCGTCTCAGCAGTCCATTACCCATACCACTGGGCTACCGCGTTAAGTACTTATTTCATGTTATTGCAAACATGTCGAATATGAGTGGTTCAAACCACATGAGAAAGTAGTAAAGTTTGATTTGACAGATCATTCAACATGTTAGGTAAGTATTCTTTAGTCTTTGGATTGGAACTTGCATAGGTACCAATTTTTTTAACGATTCAACTAGATAATCGAATTGAAATCAAGTATTTTACTGAAATGTTACTGAATAGCGGCCCCTGGCCTATGTATATTGACATGTAGGTACCTACTGTATCTATGTAATAGTTGTTTGCTGAATACTTAATAAATAATAATTAACTACATACGAAGTAGTTAGGTATTTTATATTCTACTGAGGTTGACTGAAGATATTGCATCATCCATGCATGAGGGTGCTTATGTACATACCTATTGAAATTTCATAAAAATACTTAAGTTGATTTATGCCGGTTACGGATTTCGAGTCACAGGGAGGTAGAGACACATCTCATGCGGTTAAGTAGTCGGAGCACACATGACTCATGAGTATGAGTATGAATGGATATTTTCGCCACACCAGTTCAAAAAAACTGCCTGAAAGGCAACCCCTCCAAGACATTCCATAACGTAAATTTCTAATTTTTAACTTCAGTATTTTCGTTAAGTAGGTGGGATATACGCTATAGCTATAATGACCGTTTTGACATGTCTCGTTTTCTTTGTGTGAAGTTTATTTACTTCTGTGCCAATCTTATATCTATTATCGTTTCCACTAACTAAACTTATATAAATATTCATAAGCAAGTACATAATCAACTGTAAAAATTATGCACAGATTCTCATTCTGTGTGATACTCATTCGCCTGGCAAAATTATATCGGTGCTGCCATCTCTTAGATATATATAGCAACTTTAGAAAAGTCTCTTGTTTAGTTTTGGACAAATTAATTTCGAACTCGATTTACTATCACTATCACACGATCGTAAAAAAACATATACTTTTATCTTTCGGTAAATGGCTATAAGAAAACTTTTTGTTAAAAGAAAATACTCCTTCAGATATTTTTTGTATATTTTACTATGGCAACTTAACTAGGAATGATTTATTCAGTATGGTATAGTTTATTTATGATATCGCCTCCCATTTCCGCATGAAGCCGATATTTGTGTTGATATTTGACATAAAATAGTTAACAAGTTCAATAGTTTATGGTTTTATTTAATTGATTTCCTGAGTTTATTTTGTTAAAAGTTAGTTTCTTTTCAGCTTATAAATATGACTTGGGGTTTCGTAACGTGCGGGCCTAATGAAGCTCTTGTTGTGTCCGGTAAGTCTATATACTAGACTATTTTACTATCATTACTCACTATATCCTAGAAAAATTGGTGGCATGAGTCCTTTAAATAGAGTTTCCGTCCCCGTTTTGTTAAATTAATTAATATGCGGGATTTATATACTCAAATTTACAAAATTATAAGTCTAACATGGCTATGCGATTCTAAATAGTTCATAGGTACTGGGCGTATTTTGTCTACAGTATAACCTAGTCAATAATGTAAGTATATTATTGAGTATACGGAAAGTAAAGATTATTAAACATTACTATGACAGTTATTTGATTATTTAGCTTATGATAAGGACAATTATGAAAAATAGTTAAATATTACCACTTTTTTAAATGTTTCAAAATAGGATAACTAAGGATGTCCATGAATATTTTTGAATAATGATTTATTAAGTTATATGAATTGTTAGACACTAACTGTGACATTAAAACTATATAACAACAAACATTGAATAATAGATTTATTATTATACCTATTTGTGTAGTACCAAGTAAACAGAATCATATATAATCAAAAGATTGAGTACCTAACAAATGGCATTATGAATACTCTAATATGTCATAATATCTTACTTACAACTACTATTGTAACAATATTTGCATATTTTTTGTCTTCAAGTGCTTAGGATTATATTTATCTTTAGCATTGAATTTTGTTGGTATGACTAATTGATTATTACTGAATTATTAGTCATCATAGCAAACAACTATAACAATGAAAAAGTAGTACTCTGATGGTCTGGAATTAGATCTTTATATAGATTTGAATATGAGTGATTGGAGCGTAATCTCCTTGGTTTGATACAAATAAGACTTTTTTATATTGTGCTTATATTTATTACTAAACTTCTTGTATAATTAACATTATAAGAACCATAATGTATCTAAGCTCTGTGGAATGTACTACTTCTAATTTCCATCTTCTAAAAATGTTGTCTATAATTAAAAATACTGGCATGCCCATATAGATGATACAAAAATGTCTAGAAAATTTTCATGTAAGCTCCACCACGTAATTCATATAAAGGTGCATCGTCTAGACATGAAAAATTGGAAGTGTACAGGGCCCACCAAGATTATCAGGGCCAAAGCCAAGATTACCTGCAAGCTTTTGGATAGTTTAAAAAGGCTCTGAAATAGGCTTTCTTCCAACATAAGCAAAATATGAAAATTGAGCAGAACTGCAATCCCTGGGCACAAGTTTTAGAATAGAAAGAGTATTATTGGTGAGCATCATCTCACCTCACTCACAATTATTTTTTCCAAAAATTGTAATATAATCATCGCCATATGATCTTATTAGAATTTTTTCAGAAGATTCTTCATAGAATGTTTGTCAATATATTTATTTACTTTCATATAATTGAAAATTAATTCTATTATTATTTGAGACTACAAGCCATAAAGCACAAAGTAGAACTAGGTTTCAATATAAGGAAAATAATATCTTTCCAATTATGAATTAACTGCAGTATTTTTAATCAATTTTACCTGTATTGCAATCTATGAGGCTGAGCGAATTGCTATGCGAGCTAAATTTATTTCATAAAGTTATATAATCCTTTCTGTTGATACATACAGCGCCATTCAAAGCAGAGGTGCATGTAACAATTAATAACATCATCAATATGCTACCTTCAAATGTCTCAGTTAAATTAATAACTAATAAATAAAAAATGAATAAAGTTATATAAATAATGTGGTGGATGATCGAGAGCAATGGTGTACATTTGGAAATCCCTGTGTCCAGCGGGACTACAATAGACCAATTGATGGATTGAACTGACTTGGCTCAGACTC
Organism: Pelosia muscerda; assembly: GCA_963691645.1. NCBI lineage: Eukaryota > Metazoa > Arthropoda > Insecta > Lepidoptera > Erebidae > Pelosia > Pelosia muscerda. Next base: position 20,476,713 of record OY829098.1, on the reverse strand, counting down.
ATCTAAATCCTGGTCAGCCAAGGCTATTTTTCAATGTACCATGTTAGTAAACATTGCTTTTTCTATCATACTGTAGGTGTCACACAATGAAAATTGTAACCGCAGTAAACCCATATTACTAGGTGGGTCATTGACTGCTCAGGGTATATCCAATTCTAGCAAACCACCTGATTTTAGTGTCTATTGCCAGTATTTCATTCTTAAAATAGACATGCATCATTATAATAATTATAGTGCTACTGCCCATCTACATAGTACAAGTTATAGCATGACGTCGAGCTTGACCTACGGGATCAATGCGGAATATTCAGCTTTGCGAACGAAGAATAATGAATTAATTTTCTGTGTGTCATTGTCATCATGTACAGTAGCGTTCATAATGAATGTTGACTGCACATATGGTGCTATTCATAGATGAATGTGAGTATCTGGCTCCAGCTCCAATTCCTACAAAAGCCTATTTCTTCTTATATGTCTTCTCTCTAGGATAAATATACCTACATTATACACAGATAGGTACAGAACGTTCCTAAATGCACAAAAACTTCTTGTTAAATATTTCTTGTCTTAAGTTCCATGGATCCTCAACATCACGTAGGATTGAACTAGGCTTGAACAATCTTTTTTAATTCATCAAATCAATATTAGCTGCAAACATGGTCCTACGATTACTGTTTTTTTTCGCACTCTACAAATTAAGAAAACATTGTCGTCTAGAGTTGCTAAAATGTCTGATTTTTACCGCCGTGTTTGGAGAACTGCCATACAAACTCAAAAGGTAGAACCCTGGACACGATATTTCAAAATCAAATGGTGTGAAAAATATTTAAATCTGCCCAGTGTTCACTGAGAAAACGGGGGACTACGAAACATAGATTCGATAAACATAAATCGTTCTGAGCTGCGACTATCCCTATCACACTCTATTAACATAGCGCTTGGGCAGCGCGACAGCGACAGTTGCATACAAAATGTCAATATCAAATCCTTCGCTACCCCTGTGTCCTCTTAATTCTGTGGCAAATGAGCAAGGTTACCGTATTAGCGGTGGACATGTGTAAAGACGTAACGTCAGCTTGATGAAATTGAAACTTCTACTACGCAACCTACGAATAAACCGTAACGCACGCCGTCTTTGGGTCTGTAGTTGCCGGAGGTGAGATAGTAGCGAACATATCCATCGCACCCAGGCAGACCCGAGGCCTTCTCTTTCGAGATGATCACTACGCATCCTGAATCGTTGGCTCGCTGACACAAAGATAGTCATATTCATATATGCATTTACATACTATATAATGTAAAACAGACTTTTCAATATTTTTATTTCTATAATACGATTCATGATTAATTATATTAGACAGAGCAATAGCATTCCGCGCGCCCTCTTGTCTGAGTGAGACTCGAGAGACTCGATATTGAGTTTGCTATATATAACTGCTGACTAGCTAACAGCTGAACTAAATAGTTTGCTTTAGGTGTGGCTCTATGGGTTGAGTAGTGAACTAAATTATGTTTCATATGAGCTAAACCCATTTGAAAACTTGTTTTTCATACATAATATATTATCGAACGACTCGTCTTCAAGGCTATTGCTTCTGAAATACTGATATTTGTATAAAATATGGAATTCACAATTCGAGGCCATTTTTTAAATGAAATGTTACAACTACGAGTAGTTTATATGGTTCAGGTAGTTTAATTGTCAATGCTGCGGTTCCTCGTTCAAAACAAAAATTAATTCAGTCGAATTACTCTTCATTACATTGTGCATTGTATGAAGCCAAATTGTTTTAAATTTTGGTTGCAACGCACCATCTGCCAAATATACGCGGTTACATACAAATGCCATTCTTTTAATTACGTGTCGTTTTCTGTAGTCGATTTAAGAACTTTAAATCACGCAAGGAGTTTTGATCTAAACTATTTTAAATCGGAAAGGAAACCCATGAAATTGCGAACAATCCCATTCCATAAGATATATGTCGGTTTTCTGTTTTGCATAAGTGTAGAATAAACTCCCTGCTGTGACTTTCACAAAATGGAGATCTTCAAGAAGGGCATTGGAAAGTTTCTATAGGGTCGGTAGCACGAGTGTAGCACCCCTGTGCAAACGTCCATAGGCCACGGTGACCACATTCCATCAGGTAGCCCGTGTGCTTGTTTGCCACCTAAGTAGTATAGATAAGGGTAAAAATCAAATAGCTCTTCTTTCTTTCTGAACACCAAATTCATGTAAGTACCTACTTGTTGGCCATCATATTGGATATATGGACGGTAAAACACTTTAGCAGACTTACTACCTGTGTTCCACAACTAAAAACGTGATTATTTTGTACAGCTTGCTTTAAATTGTCTGCTCCTAAAGCGATTGTAGCCGCTAGCCCAGTGAATACACTGGATCTGCAGTTGTTACTGATTATTGTCTTTTTGTTATACAGGATGCTGCTATTCGAAGCCATTGCTAGTGCCAGGTGGTCGGGCGTTCGTCTGGCCGGCCATACAAACTGTGCAGCGTATTTCATTGAACACAATGACTCTGCAAGTGGAATCTCCTACTGTCTACACTAGTCAGGGTGTACCTATATCCGTGACTGGTATAGCACAGGTACTGTTATCAATCTTTATGGATGTATTAAAAATATATTTTATTTTTCGAACAAATAGAAAAAGAAACGTATAAATGCGTAGATTACCCTAGGGCGGAATTTCTCTAGTGGAAACAATTACTATTAAGTCACACTGAACGAGCATACCTATCACGTTTTACTGATTGAGGCTTAATCCTTATAAAATTGATTACCACATTTCACTACTCAATGTATATGAAATTATCTCCTAATAAAAAAACAGATTAGTGTACAATTATAACATCAGGGGCAACGAGCTACTAGGATAGAAGTTACAAAGTACAGCACAAACATGGAAATGCGTAACTTACCTTTACACCCCTGGCATAATTTTGCATGAATAATTTTAGAATATACTGGTACCTCCCTACTTCTTTTTTAAAATTTACATAATTATTATGGAAGTACATTTATTATGAAGAACCTTGAGATAATTTAAATTTTAAATTTGTCTTTGATCGCATATTTTGGGACTGAAAAACATCGTTGACGAAATCAAGTTGCTATATTGATACATCTCATCATCTCCCTGCCAAAGTCCCCATTATTTGGGGTCAGCGCAACATGTCATTCTCCTCCATACATTCGTGTCAGATGTCCTTTCTTCAGTCACTTCCTTCTTTGCCATATCTTCTTTCACACAACCCACCCATCTTTTTTTCCTCTAATATACTCATTCCTTATTGTATCCATTGCCGTCACACCACACAATCCTCTCAACATTCGAATCTCCGCTACATGTACGTGTAGTTTTCTTTCATCCGTGGCTTTTAAGGCCAAGCATAAGGATCCATACAATACGGCAGGTCTGATCATGTATTTATTGATTTTCCCCGTGAGCTTGAGAGGAAATTGATTATCATATGTTGTGCCTTTGACCTGCCGCTATTATTGATACTCCTGTATGACGATGACTCATAACGGACAATCTGCGCGGATGATCGGTCGCCCCGTCACATCTTCATTATTATGTAATAAATAACATGTACTTGTGTTCCGACGCGTAAGATACGTGACAGCTCTTCGGTCAAGTGTAGCGTTGGTCTAACTGTCCATTCTCTCTATTATTCACGCGTTGGATTCGTCACCCACGCCCTGAGACTTGGAAGGGATGTTTTTAGTAGCAGGGCTTGGGGGAGCGTGTCCGCTAGGTGGAAACAGGCAAAAGTCTCCACTTAATTTATCTTGATTCAACTGCTGACGTAATAACCTTCGTAAATCACCATAATAGTATCTACGTGAGAAATGATAATAAAATGCTAGTGTTGTTGTTGTTTCTTTATATTACTTAGTTTTTGGTATTCAAGATTTTTGATAGTATGGTATTTTATAGAAGTGGATGCGAAAAATGAGATACCGTCATGTCTTACTTCTGTCAACTATTTACACAATGTGGTTAAGATGACAAGAAGACTCTCTTTTCTTTTTCTTATCATGTCATAGTACATATTGGTCTTACGTTATCGAATTTTATATCATCTAATCCGCGGACATACTTTTGATCAGGCATATTGGTATGCGTAAATAAGTATCATGTTAATTATCTATGCTGATAACAGCAAATTGTTGTAGGTAATATGTTTACAACAATTTGCTTGTTTAAAAAACTAAAGGTGTGAAAATAAGTTTAAGGAAATTATAATTTAAATAAGGGTCGATATGGCTATCAAGGTAGCCTTATAATGGGCTCAAGAGCGCGGGCGTTGTTAGCTATGCATGTTGTTGGACTCCCGACTTGTCTCATAATCCACCATGTAAATCTGTCGCTGACGTAATACAGCATGCATTTTATTTACTTTGTAAAACTACAATTACCCACACCGCGCCATAAGTACTCTATAGTTGACCTGTACGCCTCTTGTAAATAATGGCTTTTAGTGGAATGTTCGGAATAGACTGGCCGCGCCCATCGTAATTAAAATTTCAATGACATCGCTATTGTTTCGATGAAATTGTCACATTTCGTGTACTTAAATAATCGATAGACGACTACTTCATGGCTGCTTACGTTGACTGGTAGCACGACACTTTTTCAAATTCAGTGCTTCTGTAGAGTACTCTAACTATAGGAAATACCCAAGAATAATTCTTTCGATTCTGAAAATAGAAACATGATCATTAATATCTTCGCGCGACTCCCGGTGCCATCCGAGGCCTTCACCTCGTAGTCCGGGATCCGCCTTTCGGCTTTTATTCTCCACTTCACACGGTCTAGAGATGACATTTATGGGAATAAAATCATGGACGCCACGCATGACATCCTCTATAACGCGGAACGCCCAACCAGTATTTTGTGGTCATCCCCTCCTCGTCGGGGAACGGGCGTAACCGGTGTGTCCATGCTAGCTGAACCAGGAAACTACGAATAACAACTTGTATCCTTTCCTTTTTCTGTGCCAAAAATGTTCCTCTTGGCCTACCTCTTCCTCGCTTTCCTTCTACTTTCCCTTCTATGATCTTTGTTAGAAACAAGTCATGTCTCATCAAGTGACCCATCATTTTATATATTGATCATATAAATATTAAAGTAAGGTAGACTCGCCTCGTAACCCTCCGAGCTTTGTCTTATTATTTTCTATCTAATTACAGGTCAAGATACAAGGACAAAATGCAGAAATGCTGTTATCTGCTTGTGAACAGTTCTTGGGCAAGAGCGAACATGAGATACAACATATAGCCCTGGTGACTCTAGAAGGTCATCAGCGTGCTATAATGGGCTCCATGACTGTTGAAGAAATATATAAAGATCGAAAAATGTTTTCTAAAAAGGTCAGACATTAGTACTTGTCATTAATATTATGCCTATGAGAAGTAACAGATCTAAAGTATCGAGCGTATAACTTCGTCCACAGAAATTAATAATTATTTTATTATATATTTTATTGGATACAATATAATATTATGTGTCGATTGGTTAGTGGGCCATGGCCATTACACTACCGGCATGAGCTCACCCCCAACTATCAATTTCACTTACCGGTTACTAGTATATTGACTGACTTAAGATGCTTAAATCGGTTATGGTCTCATATTATAAATATATTATAAGATGGACAGAGGTGTAAGTATATACTATGCGTGGCCGCTTAATTCTACTTGTCTACCTCTTCAGGCATATATTAGGATCAGGATTATATTTAAAATATCTTACTGTATTGACTGTAATAAATTATATTATCAGAACAATGGTATATCGTGACAATTAATGAACATTAGTTTTTAAATGGTTCATTGTAGGTGTTCGAGGTGGCTTCGAGCGACCTTATCAATATGGGCATCACAGTCGTGTCATACACGCTTAAAGACATCAGAGATGAGGAGGTATGTACTCACCCTTGTTTAATTATTTATATTGAAAAAAGTCTCATTACATTTTGTAAATATATTTTTTCTTGCAGTGACTTCTATGTATACTAGACAATTTGTTTAGAACTTAACTTAGAAAAACAACTTAGGAATGGAGCGCAGAGTCTCTATAAATGTGTTAATGAATTTTGACAAATATATAGCGATAGCGCACGTTTGTGCCGTGTCATGTGTATGACGGCTTCAAGATGCTATTTTAGGTTACACGGCTACTAATTATTCTTTGTTCCAAACAACCAATCTAATAGTAGTACACAGAAGTCATTCAGTCCTTGTACAGAAATTTACCCAATACAAGTTCAACGTCAACTATCCGACTTTTGATAAGGCACTTCGGAGTGAAGGTGGAGCGGTTATCTAAGATAGGCTTAAATACTTCAGTTTTGTAGAGAGCGCTGACAGCTTGATATCTTTGTATTAGAACAATTAACGTTGAAACAGTCGTTTTAACATTTTATAAACAGAAACGTTTTCAGGTACTCTACAAAGCTATCAAACTGTTAGATCAATATCGAACAATAGAGAGAGCGCTCTACGAAACTGAAGAAAGCCGATCTTAACCGGACTCATTTCTAACACGCCATATCAAAAGCCGGATATTTTATTCTCTTAACAGTAATTTAGTAGGGATTTCAATTTGCACACTGTACACAAATGTTTGTTTATACACACTATACTATTTAATTATGAAGTCTGTGTCAACACTTACATCTTTTTCCTTCGACACGGCTTCAGGGAGCTAAGGTATGTCGAATTCAACATTGTGTCGTTTCATGTTTAACGTACGAAGCAAAATGTTCTTTCAGTGTGCATTTATCACATCATTTTTGATTTGAAAGATTTTTACACACTTTGTTTGATTATTGTGAACACAAATGATGTGTTTTGCTTAGTCTATACGTACCACCTATTTAATTATGTACATACTGCATTTCTACTGCTTATTTCATTTTTCACACTAAAATCAAATGGATAAAGAAAATATAGTCCTCGATAATTGTTAACTAAGTCAATTAGGAATAAATTATTTCAACATAATAGCGAGACGTAATATAAAGCTAACCAAACACTATATTATACCAATAAATATCCTAAGAACTGCCTGATATGTCTGCATTTAAGTCATATCAACAATTTTAAGTAATTCTTTACAGTGCGGCACAATGCAACATCGATATTGCCCTAAATTACTACATCTACATACAATTTTAATACTTACTCAAAATTCTAATTTATTGATAATTACATGTCATTTACCCATAAATGTAAGGAACCATCACTCATGACTACCTAGTCAGGCGAGAAAACGTAAGATGACGTTGCGTTGTTTGAAATCCCTATTGAAATGTAAATGATCATTAAATATTCATGAACTCGTTAATATATGAACGTAAACAAATAACAGAAGGAATGGAGCTGTGATTACACTCCTGACAAGTGATATTCTTGTTGTTATCTCGATATCTCAGTTATAACATAACACAGAAACAGAACACTACTAACCTAAGCTAAATGCAGAAATTAAAATAACATTAAGAAAAATAATGAGATTAAGCTCGTTCCAAGTAGCAGAAAGTTCTGAAACTAAGGTGTTTTATCGCCAAATAATGATATAGTACACCTATAAAGGTAACTATTGTGTCAGCTTCTCCTGACATTGGTTTTTATCAGCGTTTTGCTTTTATAAGAGTAAGGAGCGTTTTTAAAACGTGTACAGGATCATCCAAGATAAACTTTATAGTGTTACACTGTAATATGACGATACAACTTAGTACTATAGATGGTCTAATCGATATTTTTATGTGTCTTAGCAACTTCTGCAGTACTATAGCAGTACCCGATACACTATTATAAAACCTATCTACACTTTTAACTTCTTAAAACTTTAAAAGCCCTTAAAACTAGTATTAAAAGTAAGTATATAAATTTACAGAGAAAATGAATACTCTTTAGAGACTAAAGCGTGGCACATAAGCAATAAAATAAAATAAATTAAGGGATTAACTAGATAGCTTTTGAGTGAATTATCCATGTGTACGGAGATAGAATATCACGATCTCCATCTAAACCGAAAGGTCAGACGCCTCTTACGACACCTTTCGGCACCAACTGAAAAATACACAGATGATATCACTGTGAGAGAAGGAAAATGCGAAATTCGACATAAGCTTTTAAGTACTTATTAATAATATAACCAGTATTTTGTAAATGATGTTTAAGGTCCATGAATGTTTACTTTTATTACTTGGTTAATTACGTATTTTAAGACTAGACTTACGAATCACGCACAACACGTAAAAAATATGTCAAATAATTTTTCCAAATGTTCACTGAAATTGATTACGATGCCAAAGAGACACTATAAATAAAAATATTTTGATTACCTTTATAGAGGTAATAGTGACGTGATAAAAGTGTGAAACTACACATAATTTGTTCTTTAAAAACTCGTATGAAACTATAAAAAACCGTCTGGCTCTCGTTTTTTGAACTTACACTAATATTTTGAGAACCCTTATTAAAATGTTTCATAAACTACAAATATCTATAGAATAAATAAGTTATAATACTAATAATACTCTGAACTTTGTGAGGTTATAATACTTTGATAGTATTAATTTATTAATACGCACAGAACGCTTTCTGAGCTTTTATAATATGTATTAAATTATGTTGCTTGTACTGTAAACTAACTAGCATATTTCATATTACAATAGATTCAACCTTTGATAACAAAACTACTATGAATACTATTTTTCAATTCGACAGTACCTAATCACAATGACTCCTTCCTCACAACTTAATTGTAAGAAAGAATCAAACAAAATATAAATATTCAAGTCTGTTAATATTTTGTATCGAAAACAATTACATTCCACGTTGTAGTTGTTATTCATATTTGTTCATCATGTCATAAATTCATACGACTTTTAAGTAGATAGATATCAACACGATTACACTCTACGTGTATCTATAATATATATTGTACCTATATGACGCGCATTGCTCTCGCTTCCTCTCGACACTCTTTATCATTGCGGCCTTGGAGAGATCGTACTCTAAAAGTAAATATTTCTGGCTCAAATATAATGCTATTACGCAGCCATCTTGGTTACTAGATAGGTACATTAATTGAGAATAAGATTAGAGTCTTAATTTGACCAGGAGCAATGTCGAACCGGTATTTGACTTAATTGCTTCTTAATCGGTTGTATCATTAGCTTAATTCAACTTTAACCTTTTGTTGGCTGATAGTAAAGAAATTACAAGCTCAAACTATATATTAATAAGTGAGAGACACTTCATTGCCGTTGTGAATGTCAAATAAATAAATTACCTAATAAATAATATTAGGTATTGTCTCTCCATTTTTATTTTAGGATTTTTTTAACTGGCTAGGACGACGATGGAGAAGGTTACATCATTATTTTGAATACAACTCATAGATACATTTTTATACAACAGTAGATATAATATAGTATGGATCGTCATGTTCGACCTTGAAAGCGACGGATGAAAGAAAACTGCATGTAGCGAAGATGCGAATGTTAAGATGGATGTGTGGTGTGACGAGAATGGATGGAATAAGGAATGAGTATATTAGAGAAAGTTTGATAGTAGGATTAGTAAATGAAAAATTGAGAAGTGAACGTTTGGCGTGGTATGGACATACTATGAGAAGAGATGATAGCAATATTGTAAAAAGGTCCAAAGTATTAATGAGGTTGGTCTTTACAACCAGAGGTCGGCCCAAATATATATAATTTGTAGTACTCGTATCAATTCTTATGACAATAAGCACCACAACAAAATTCATCCAAATCGGACGAGCTGTGCTAAAATTGATCACATAGCAACCAATTTAGCTATTCATTATATTTATAAAAGGTTATTATATGTAAGCTTATTGTATAAAATTATAATTAAAACTGCAGTAATTTATTCATCACCCATCCGCTTCGCCTTCTAAAACTTTATTCGCCATAAATACCATAAGTACTATGTCGTTCATTTGAATCTGTTTTGCTTCAGTGATTTCATGTGCTTAGTTAATATCCAGAGCGATTCTGTTGAGTATATTATGTAAATATATGTCAAAGACGCAACGCTTATCCCGGTGGAAGGCAAGTCGATAAGGATTAAACACAGTTCATTCAAATCGTGTGGCCGATTTGAATTTCTGATTGCTTTGCTTTTAGGAACACGAGATACTTACGAATACAGTTTGCTCACTGAACTGTCAAGCGGATTAATTGCATTGTAGTATAGTTTCGTGCTAGTTTTTCACTTATACGACCGTGTTATTGTAAACTGTTTCGTAAATAAATTGTTTCAGTGTCATCTTGCGGCAAGTTTATAATAACCCTTAAATCGTTAATATACTATCACCGGATACTTTGAACGTAATTCATCTATTTTCCCCCCATTTTATTGAAACTTTACCTACACATAGGTACTCTTCTTGATATTGTGAATTTACCTGAATTTTACAAATATAATAAAACTATTTTAACAAATTCTGTGGATTTCTGTGATGTTATTTTGTTAGCGATGCTAATAAAACAACAACACTCATTGAAGAGCGATGGAATTCGTTGAAAACAATAACAACCGAAAATTGATACGATATTTTCATTTATACAGGGTTACTTGAAAGCACTTGGTATGGCACGTACGGCGGAGGTGAAACGTGATGCACGCATTGGAGAGGCCGAAGCACAAGCCGAGGCCAAGATAAAGGAGGCCATGGCCGAGGAACAACGAATGGCAGCCAAATTCCTCAACGATACCGAAATAGCGAAAGCCCAGCGAGATTTCGAACTTAAGAAGGCGGCCTACGACGTAGAAGTGCATACGAAAAAGGTTGGTACATATATTTTTAGGCTCATAACATCATTATCACCGCCCCTAACTTTGATAGAGTTTGAAGGCTCTCCTCTGATACAGTTCTATAATTTGTTATAGGTACATATTGATAACACACTTGTACTTCTGCACGATATTTATTATTGAACCAGTTTCGCCTTACAGCATTCTCAAAGATTACATTGACAGTTCCATCAATCAATAGAAAATAGTCTCTATAATTTGGTTTACTTAAATTACGTTCAGAGCCACTGCGTCTGATCCTTCGAAGTCTGGCAATCAGCAAGGGAACTTAGCTCGGGCGAAAAAGTCTTGGTGGGGCTCTAAACATCTCTCATCTTAAAGAGGGAATTCGCTTGGAGAAATTGAACTAAGACGGAACTGGCTACGGGCTCCGAGGCTCGCAGGTCTCGGATGCAACTAGGAACAACACAATGATAGTACCATAATGAGAACTGGGTTGCTACGGAATATATTCTGAGAGGTCTGTGTGTCCAATGCTGGATTACAATGTGCTGATTAATGATGTTGTATTCTTACTTTGTATGGCGAAAAAGATCATAATACATGGGTTTATGCGTATTTTCTTATTGGCCTTCAACATTTTTATTTCAAGTTCAATGCAATGTTGATGTTGATGTGCGATCATCGCTTTCGGCTCTCAAGTATTACTTATCAGTATTTATTTATCTACCCACTTGCAATGATTAGACGATATCCGTTATGTAGGTATGTTTATAAGACCAAATATCAAATTGGTGAGACTGCTATTTATTTGTTGCATTAGTTTTGTGTTGATAAAAACTATCACATGTAGGTATTATCCCTGATCGCAATACGAGCTATACTTAATTAGTGTTAAAAAAAATAAAAATATTTTATTATTGTATTCACCTTTTAATTATTAACCGGGAACTACACTTATGCATATCCGAATTATGCAAATTAGTCAGTGTCGATAGATAAAAAATGAATCAATACTGATAAAGGTTTCACCCATAAACCATCAGAACTCAACACGATCAAATTAGGGATAGCTACTCATTGAGCGTCGCGTCATACAAAGTACGTGTTTAATATTTGATATAACATGGCGACCTTGATAACCCCAGAGTGTAATTTTCTGTTCAATTTTGGTCGTTTCTGGACACTCCACCTATTCTTAGTGCCTGGGCTTCCACCTATGTGCGAGTGCGAACTATTGTGATCTTAATTAAAACGCGACTACGCTATCGATAAGAACGGTTATATTTTTTTATCTGAAAGTAGTAATTCTCTAAAATATACATAGTAAATGGTCTGAACGGAACTTGAATCGGTTGCAATAGTCATTGTTACAAAAATTATTAAATTTTTTATAAATGTATTTGAGAACACCTCAGCCAATCATGCAATTAGCCTATCGCATTCCACTGCTGGACATAAGCCTCTCCCAACGACGCTTTGGACTACTGTTTCCACGCTAGCGAGGCGGATTGGCTCAGGGTTTTCCTTATCTTGCAGGATGTGATCTGCATAATTGAATGAGATGCAGCAGTATTTTTTTTTCGCCACCACACGGTTGATATCCGTCATATACTGTATAGTTTGATATTCCTTATTTATTAAGATACTATATTACCTTTAGCGTTATTTGTACTTAAATTTAACATCAAGATTGGTTGATTTAAGGCTGAAGCTGAAATGGCGTACGAACTGCAAGCAGCGAAGACCAAACAGCGCATCAAGGAGGAACAGATGCAAATCGCCGTTGTTGAACGCACCCAAGAAATCAACGTACAGAAGTGGGAAGTGCAGAGAAGAGAAAAAGAGCTGGAGGCTACAATTCGCAGGTACTCACTCGTTTTACTTAATTTCGTTTGAATATGTAAGGACTAAAGCCACCCTCTGTGGCGTGGCGGTAGTGAACGCGACTACTACACAGGAGGCGTTTGTATGCATAAATATGACTATTTGCACTCATGCACTGGTCTGGTCCTGCCTCGGAAGAGCTCGTTGACCCATCGCTCCCGGTTGCCAACCGATCTATGGCAATCGTTACAGGTAGTTGGAGCCATCCGATGGCAGTAGCTTCACGGGAATATCATAGTTCAGCCGTAATTAAACTAGAAATCTCAGAGAATGACTTAAGGACTAAAGCATACATGTTAAAAAGCATTACACTAATACAAACGAAGTCAATAAACTTTATTCATTATTAAATGTGGGCCGTTCCCAGGATCTTTTTTTATTATTGGCAATTTCTCACTATAATTGACAAAACTGGCATGGTTACCATGCGTCATCATCATCACAATGCATACGGACACCCAAAGATAACTTACCACTGGATGGGCCAATAGTGTGCTTGATTTTCTGTAGCTACCCTATAATTATGACAAACTGAAAATAACTGTTACATCGAATGAAAGTACGCTTCAAGGCGGTCAAAAACAACTAATATATGCAGTCTGGGACCGACTACTAGAGGAAGGTACATAGACCCCAGATGCTTCCGATAGAAAGCCACTCCATATCTAGATTGGTTAGCCATTTCAATCCTGAAAATGGATAGTGTAATTTAGTGATGCGTTTGAAGAAAAAGTACCCTGAACAAACCAAAAGAAAATCGCTACTCGGTCATGACGTGATCGAGTTCGAGGACATTTTTTTTGTTTGTTATCAATTTGGGAGGACATACTGACACCTGTGGTAGTAACGCTACGCGTAACTATCGGTTGGGAAAGAGGGTAGATCTATATGACTCTTGATACTATTTTAACTTTAACCACTAGTACTTCAGTTCCTCCGTGACTAATAGTAATGTTAGTGACCCTGATAGTTTAAATACCTATATTGTTTCACGTAGTATTTGCTGCTAAAACTGCAAAACGTGCAGGAAGCAGACATTTAATTGTTATTATAACATCTGTGTAATCATGCTTTTGCAATGAATGAGTGGATGTAGTATAATAGTACGAGAGTGTATACAGGGTGATTTATTAAAGTGAAACCGGAATAATCAAAGCAGTATAGGGCCCAATTTTAATGAAAATTAAATTGCAATATTGTTTTTTTGAAAAAATCACTATTTCTAGCTAGGGTTTGTAACCGTCGATTTTGACAGAAAAAAAACACACCTGTTCCTTAAGTTTGCCATATATGTCATTACTTTCTAGAATTCGTTCCTTATTGTCGACAATATCGAATCATGCAATCTTATAATACACAGTTTGTGTTTTTCAGTGTTTTTCGTTATTCCTCATAGTTTTGTAGATGTTCATCCCAGGACCCTAGACAAGTGGCAATGTTTTTATAGAACGGGACACTCATTTTGACTTTTATGACATTTATGACAGGCGTGAACGAATGTCATCCGTACGGGAATGACATGTGTCGATCTATTGATGAGTATATTTATTCTATTCCATTCTATAAAACGCTTGCCTCTCTAGTAGTCTAGGTCCCCAGATCCACTTATAAATTCACCTGTATGTTATCAATTTGTTATTGATTTCTGAACGTTCCTAGGCCTGCTGAAGCGGAGAAATTTAGACTGGAGAAGTTGGCTGAAGCTCACAAGCTGAAGACTGTACTCGAAGCCCAAGCAGAGGCTGAAGCTGTCAAAGTGCGCGGAGAGGTGAGACAGACTTTGAGAGAATTTTGTGCGAGGATTGCAGGATTTGTGTTTAACGCTTCAGTCTACCAGCTTCTTACAATCTAAAAAAATAAATGTGGCCTTCGCAAAAACAGTCGCAAGTAACAACTCATGATTGTGGTTTGGTCGTTGCCACTATTTCATTAGCAATTTGAACGCTTTAAATTTCATTAAATTGCTATGGTGTATTATGCATATTAATATTATTATATTGCACGTAGGCGGAGGCGTTCGCTATCAAAGCTAAGGCGATTGCTGATGCGGAACAAATGACCAAGAAAGCAGAAGCTTGGCAAGAGTACGGATCCGCCGCAATGGTGGACATGATGCTCGAGACATTACCCAAGGTGAGTGAGTTTATGAACGCCACGACTTCTCTGTATTTTCTATTATACAAGCTGTCCAGAACAGAAATCATGTCACCGTTCCAGAGTGGGGTAGAAATGAATTTCGTATTGGGATTATGACATTGAAACTAGGTAGAGGAATTAATGAATTTTGATCCTTGTGCCATTTTAAAATTTCATTATGTTATGTTTCATATGAAGACACGTGAACAACGTGAAAGATACAAAAACACGTGACTCAATCTACGGATATTATTTTATCATACAGCCTAGTAGTGGTATAAATACTAGTAACGTCATAAATATGAGTGTATTAAACACGTAACAATCAATACATTCTCGCTTCAATTCAATTTGATTCGATTTAAGATTGGAATCGATATATCAAATCTGATCGCGATACGTAACAAATTCTGCACACTTCATTCGTTACACGCGTGAATAATGGCATGATTAGCCTTTAATTCGTCAACAAAAAGGTTTTTTAGTAAACTAACATCATCATATATATATATCATCGACGAGATAGGCAGAGGTGTGTTCACGCCAACATTTCAGTAACAACATATTCGGTCCCACGCGAACGTCAAATACCGTCTGACGGAACGGCGAATCGTTTTATACGATAAACACGGAAGTAGATTGGATAGAATACGTTTAACCGACTTCAAAAAAAATGAATGAGTTTCTCAATTCATCTGTTTATATGTTTGTTATCAATTTATTATATTTCACTAAGCAGCATGAAATTTATATTATATAACATCGAATTTGGTATCACTAAGACGTGTGAAGTAATTGCATATTCTACATAATATTCTGTCAATATTATTATTCTTCGTCTTTCATTATCACTTACTAAGAAAACGTTAAGATAATCGAATTATGGGATTTACATTGTTTTTCTAATGAATACGTAAGTATAAAGCGAAACTGATTATGTAACCGTGAAGCAATATTAGCATTATAATTTAGAAGATGAAAAAAATATTATGCAATATAATATTTGCCTTTATGATACACTAGCAACAGCTCTCACTCTGCGGACAACTGAACAGTCCGCAGCCGGCTATCGCGCAGTGTTGTAAATTTTAGTGCTCTACGCGATTTTCTACTCGCCAGTCTTCTCCTCTAAATGGATCCTAGTAGACGGAGGGCTCCTACTCCCTGTTCTGCTTTCAATTTTTTCCTGATTTCGCTATTATCTAGTTTCCGTACCACTTTCGCCCTTTCCACTTTTCCCCTAGTTCCTCATTATTTTCCCATTTCTAAACTACCCCATTTTTTCCACTTCTGTATTTTCCTCAATTCTAATCCATCTCTGTACGAAATTTCATCAAGATCGGTTCAGCGGATTAAGCGTGAAAGCTTAACATACTGACAGACAGTTACTTTCGCATTTATAATTAATATGGACTCTACTGGTTACATAACTATCATGTGTTCATCAGAATGTTATCAAAAATATCGAACTTTCATGAAAACTTTTATATTTTTATACAAACACATATACACAGATTTTACGAAAGATCCCCTGATCTTACGTATATAATATAGATCTATACTAATATTATATAGATGTTTGTTTTCACGCGCTATACCTACGCAAGAACTACTGCTTCGAATATTAAAAAATATTTTTGTATTGAATAGGCCATTTATCGAGGAAGGCTATACGTATATCATTACTCTAGGGAGCAATGCCAACAAAACCCGCAGATTCCCAACTATTGTTTGAAAACTAATAAAACGGGCACATATGGCCACAGGGTTTACACGGGCGAAGTCGAGGTGGGTCGGCTAGTGCTTAGTCGTAGAAAAATGAGGGGATCGTAAAGAAGTAGTGACGGAGTTGCAAGGTTAATCAATACTAATATGATCATAAGACTGATCATATTAGTATTCATTAACCTTGCATGCAGGCGAATGTGCTCTCCGGGTCACAGAGTGGTGCGTTAGAGAGTACGTAAAGCACGGTTGTCATACGAACGAAATTTACTTAAAACATAAACTACAAGATCACAATTACTTCACCGTAGGTGGCTGCCGAAGTAGCCGCGCCGCTGTCGCAAGCCAGGAAGGTGACCATGGTGTCTTGCGGTGGAGGAGAGGTGGGAGCTGCTAAACTCACCGGAGAGGTTCTTAACATCGTCCAATGTATCCCTGAACTGGTGAAAGGAGTCACTGGAGTCGACATTTCTAAGGTATGTTGAACAATTTTCTTCGTAAGAGGGTATTCACGATCTAAGAAATAGCTGTGCAGGTTTATTTGTAAATAGGTCATATGTAGATTTTATGGCGCAGCTTTAGGTTGCAAACAGGAACTAAATTGCCTTAATCGGAAATCTTGAGCAATCCAATAGGCAGGAAAAACTTGATTAAAGAAAGTCGATAACACAAAAAATAGGATTAACCCCAACAGTTATTACCATAATGTTAATGTAAGAAAAATACGTGCATCATTAAACACTTCATAAGTAGGAAACGTACCTGATGAATATACAATATACAACAAATTATATATGATGTTTATACTGTTCACACTGTTGCTTTATGTTTGTACAAAAGTTCTTGAATGTGTAATGCGTTAACCCCTCGAGTGTCTTTGTCTTTGACTGTCGGGTCTACATGCGAGCATTTCGTCACAGCAAAAGTTAACCTATATCGTTAGATACTTTAATTTCATACTGAAAATACATACGGCAGCGCCTCTGTTCTCTATAATTTATTGGTAATCTAATACATTTTAGTTACTCTAATTATCGATTTCTTTGATTAAACATGATAGCTATTAAATTGAGAGAGGCCCTATGTCCAGCAGTCATGGACAGCGATAGGATAATGGATTGATAGCTCTTAAAGCTAAAAGATAACAACTGTTTTAGGTGCGGAGGGGCCCTGGCTTGGTAAGTTCAGTTTAGTATGTTAACTTTCTAATACTAATTTCACCATCGTAACTAGTATGTTATACGATGCTTAATTAACCAAAACTAAGTACAGCTTATAGGCTCCACAGCTTAGTGAACTCTTTTCCCTCCTCTTTTAGGCAAAAGTTATAGTGTAAACTTGTGTTAGGCCAATAATGACATACGGAAGTGTCACCTATTATACTATAAGCCTTAGAACACATTAAAGCGCAATTCACACACAGCGCGGGTGCGGGTCGGGCGCGGGTCGTTTTTTAATCCATTGCCGTTTACAGGATAAAGTAAAAAAATACCTTACTAAGAAAACGGCGATGTATGGTAAAAACACCCGCGCCCGACCCGCACCAGCGCTGTGTGTGAATCGCGCTTAAAGCCTAGGTATATATTTTTTACAAAGAAAATATTTACAATTGAAATATTCGAACCGGGAGTCGAGTTTGTATTCTCCTGGCATTGCAATTAATGTCAATCCTTATGCAGTATATAAACCCTTATGGTTGTATAAGTACCCCATTTTATTTCTGACCCTCCAAATAAGAAATTGCAAGCCTATTACCGTCAAATGGCCATTTGCCTGACATCAAGACACTATTACTGTAACATTATTAGCAGCCAAAACTTTATGTCTGACCCTAATACAACACCCGCATTCGCGGCGTGCAACTCACGAGGCCGAGGCCTCGTGTACGTATAATAGACTAATCAGTACGAAATATTTGAGATATCTGCGGAGTGACCTCGCAAAGACGAACGACAGTCAAAGAGTATTTCTTTTAAAAACGACACTATCGAGGTTTTAATTAAGATTACTCTTGTTCATGTAATGTTGGTCTATATGTGTGCAGCGCGTGACTCACAGCTTTGTCCGTTTTTTACACAAACACTCTGCACTCTTACAATTAACATCTTGATTTGGTCGTCAATTTATATTCTTATTACACATTTTAACTATACCTATGTCTGTGTTTGTATTAATACATACTCGAATAAACACGCTCAATAGGGCAACATAATAATGTAAATCTTCTAAGAAAGTCCTTACGAAAAATTAAATTTAAAATTATTTTATAATTATATTAAAACAATCAAAGGAAATAATAATAAATGCATATGCAAAAAATAATAATTATATAAAACGTTAAAAATAATTAACTGCCTTTATTTTTCCCACTAGGCAAACTTTGCCTAAATCAATTATTCCCCTTATATTATACTCAATTTGCTTAAATCAATAAAAAAATTGAGAGCACTTCATGGCTAGTAGGCATAGAAAGAGTATTTTACGGTCAGTACGTCATTTGGCAAGTAAACAGTTGTTCCACGAAGAACCTTAGTTTGAATTAAGTTGACTGATTCCACACGCTTGAAAGTCAGCAAAGCAAATTTGGTAGAAATAATCTAGCAATTAAAACTTACAGCCACTCTTTATCAATGGCCAGTAATTGGATTTATGTTCACAAGTTTTATCAGTTAAATACTTCAACTTTTACATTACTTGACTGATAAGTCATACTACCGCAACTATAAGTAAGTATGTGTTATCAACACATAGGTACTTATAGTTGCAGCACGCTATGATGGCCGTTTTGACACGACTGGTTTGAAGGTATTAGACGAATACCTAAAGACAAATATGGCGACACTGGCACAAAACAAAATAAACTTCGAGAAAATGAGAAAATGAGCCAAAAAAGTCATCATAGCGTGCCGTAAGTCTTGTCATAAATATTTGTAGTACTTCAACTGTATTTGCAAAACTAATGTGAAGATGTTTTTATACTTCAAAAAAAATGAAACTCATTCAATATACCTACATTTTTCGTCCTTACCTTGAACACCGAAGCCGCGGTAGCCTAGTGGTATGGGTAATGGACTGCTGAGACGAGGTCTCGAGTTCGATACCAGGTTTACCATGGCACACACCAATGACTTTTCGATGCTTTTCGAAGTTATGTGTGTATTTATCGCAGGTTTATAAGTGCCTCGGAGAGCACGTTAAGCCGTCGGTCCCGGTTGCCATACAAACATCTATGGCAGTCGTTACGGGTAGTTGGAGCCCTCAAAAGTCCAACCAGCCTAACTTGGAACTTCGATATCGCCATTGGTCATTAGACCATTGGTTGTGAAGGTCAGATGGCAGTCGCTTTACGGAAAATATCGAAGTTCAGCCGCATCACAGTTAGACTGGAAAGCCGACCCCAACTGAGTTGGGAAAAAGGTTCAGGGAATGAATGACCTTGAACACCGAAGCCATTTATCTATTGAACCACACTTTCTCAATCGGAAATGTTGTCACTGCCATGCTAATTAATTTTATTGGTAGTGTTACAGCATGCAAAACTTTAATATCACATTTAACATAAATTGATGCAAAACTGAGAAAGTACAATGAATATTTTGTAACAGATTTATGGTCAGACAATGTCGTATGTAAAATTAAAAAAGATAAATGGTTGTAGTAGGCGTTTAACTATAAAGTGGACAAAAATTAAACCGAATACAGCCCTAAATACTACAAAATTCAATAAATAATGTCGAACTCAACTAGTCATCACAAGTAGCTCCCATTCGCGATTATGACATCAGCCATCAACGACGTCGGTAACTCACACAATAAATTGTTCATTATGTTTATAAGCATAAGCTTTACACAAGCATTTTTAAATAAATAAATAAATAAATAAATATTGTAGGACAATCTACACAACGCCACCTAGACCCATGATAAGCATAGTTTAACTAGCTTGTGTTACGGGTTCTAGAATGCGGATAAACATACATAGATACATTTTTTTTTGTAAATACATACATATTATACATAGAAACACCCAGACCAATGCAAATATTCATATTCAAGCACACAAATATTTGCGCTGAGCGGGAATCGAACCCGCGCCTCCTGCGTAGCAGTCGCGTGCACTACCGCTACGCCACGCTACTACCGCTATTTTTATACATTATACATAGTTCCTTATGGAACTGGGGTAAAATGCTTGTGTAAAGTAACTCAATAATTATACTTTTACATTAAACATGACAAATAATAATACTCTTTACCTACAGGAAAATGATTATAGGTAGTTAATAAATTATTTCAAAATTCTGAATACCGTGAGCGTGAGGTCTCATCTCATTATTTAAGTAACTATTATAGCTTAAATTATTACATTGACAACACAATAGAAATCGTGATGACCCATAAAAACAATAGTTAAGTACTCATGCCATGAATGCTTCAATATAGTGCCACTAAAATCTTATCCCGCATAATTACTGTATTTGCGACCTTTATTCTCAGAAAACTGTTATCATGACAGAGTTTATCAGGTCAGACGTGTAGCCTATCATATCACCTATGACATATGTTTGATTAAAATTATTTTGAATAACTTGACTTAAATAAACACACATCACCATATCCCCGAATATGGTGATCCTTGGTGTCAATATCTTCAGCGATGTTCAGTTCCGTAGTCATTTGGCGGACAAGGTTAAACTGGCATCAAAGAATCTCAGGAGTGCTTATTAAGGCGAAGCAGTATTTCACAGCGGGGTCAAGAATACTTCTCTATATGGCACAGATTCGGCCCCACATGGAGTACACTGCTGTCACCTCTTTGCACGGGCGTCTCCATGCCAGCTTGACCCCTTCGACTCGCTACAGAGATGGGCGCTGAGAATCGTTGACAATCCCATACTCGTAGGCGGTGTGGAACCTCTCAACCTCAGGAGGGACTTTGCCTCACTGTGTGTGTTTTACCGCCTGTATAATGGTTTGTGCTCAAAACAATTGTCCGATATGATGCCCACGGCTTCTTCCTATTATCGCAACACTTGCCATAGACAGGGAGCTCCATTCCGCGCGCACTTAAGCTGTCGAATGAACGCTCTGCCGTCAATTTCTGAAGTGACTGTAATATGGGGTTCTTCAAGAAGGGCATTAGAAGGTTTCTACAGGGTAGGCAGCATAAGTGTAGCGCCACTGGTGTTGCAAACGTCCATAGACCAAGGTGACCGCTTTCCATCAGGTAGGCCGTGTGCTTGTCTGCCACCTAAGTGGTATATATATAAAAAGAAATATTGTTATATTTTCTCTCATTTATGTAATTCGACTGAGAGCTATAGTAGACATCCCTCCACCCATCTGTTTACCAGGTTAGACATATTTCTTATCAAATATTATTCATTAACAAACATGTCTATCGAAAAGTGGTCATGGCTATTTTATTTATTTTATTGTTTTATTTGGCACTAACGGTTAAGCAGGCTATCTAGACTATTGATTTTGTAATTCAATTATCTTGCTCATGATGTCAATTTGGGCTAGTTATCACATCGGTGTAGTTATCTATATCGATTTACCTGTCCAAATGTTCACATCTGCTTGCATATAACTTGCATCTGCTGCTTGCTATAGTCGGTGTTTTTAAAACTATTGGTTGTGATAAAAGTTCGTTTCCGTTATCAAAAGAGTTAAAGTGTAGAAACAAAGATTAAAATTAATTCATTTATAAAATAGCACCACTATTCGATAGGCTACTTATTTTAGGCTTATATTATTATTGTTAATGAATAATATATTTGATAAAAATATTGTCTCATCCGTTTAACAGATAGGTGAAGATCGGCCCCTTCTACAGATTCTACCTTCTGCTAAATTTGATGCTTGTTTAACGCAAAACTTGCTGTAAATGTCGTCTAAAAGTGATGCTGTGACAATGAACATTTAAATTGAACCATTATTATAAGAATAAAGAAAAAAATATATCAGATCAGAATAAAAAAATATTCGCAATGTAACTTTATTCTACGCATAGGTCGATAAACATCTGTAACTAAACAGTTGACACGTCGAATTGTCACGGTTATAGTTTAATATAAACAATGATTATAAATTAAATTTCAATATTTATTTACACATATTGAGAACTCACTTGTACTTTTCCACAGTATTTTTATTTTTTATTTTTTAATAGACCTGACCGGTTTCGCCTTACGGCATCCTCAAAGGTTTACGATGACATACGATTACGAAGAATTACGATGTCATCGTAAACCTTTGAGGATGCCGTAAGGCGAAACCGGTCAGGTCTATTAAAAAATAAAAAATAAAAATACTGTGGAAAAGTACAAGTGAGTTCTCAATATGTGTAACAACAAATTCCACCAAGTGCCATCAATCAACAGTATAAATAATATTTATTTATTTATCGTATACTTTCAGATACATAAAAGGGTTTCATAGAGTTAAGATCCTAATAAATTACGGGCTTAGTGTCTGTGCAACATCAAATCATACCGGCAGAATATTATAGGTAACTACTTAAAATTAAAATTAAATTGAAAAATCTATTTCCGACTACTGTAAAATCACGCTCTTAAAAATTATTCAACAAAATATTTTATTTTGATATTGTTAAGAACGAACTATAGGTACTTATGTAGATTATTTAATTATATAAATATCGTAGTGATATCGAGGGATAGCAGCTGTAGTTGAATGCCACCCTAGAATGTATTGTTTTATCAGAGTAAGTAAACCTATTTTGCAATGTACATATAGCCATACCTCAAAGTTGTTATTGAATTTCGGAGGAAATCCCTCCGATATTCTAATTTAATATCAGATCATAACCGGAAAATTAAGAAAATAACCTCCACGTGTTTCTTGGCATAAAAGAATTTGGGCCACTCCATCACTTCCCATACGGTGTCGTTCAAGGCGACTAAGGGAAAGGGCTGTTTCACATCAGGCGATACAGCCCAGACTCAGCCTTAGATGGCGCTCGCCGTCTTGCTCTCGGAGATGATTCGATGCGCGATATCCGCCGCCTCCTGCGAACAAGTACCTACCTAATGCTCGAAAAGGAGGCGGCGGAGCGGATCTGTGGACGACTTCGGGTCCGCACTGCCCGCGATTAGCGCAGGCGACTCGGACGTCAGAGGTCGCCGAAAGACATCCGTCCTCCATGAACGCGGGCCTGGGGGTGACGGATGGAGCTGCCTGTCAACCTAACAGAAGCATGCTGCGGCGTAAAGTGCGTTTCCCCATACCCGGGGGCTAGATGGTTTCATCATGGTTCCCACATTAGGGCAAGGGAGTCATCTCAAAATAGATGTCCCCGGGTATACACCGGCGCGAAAGATGTCTTGTATAATCTAACCCCCGGCAATCAAGGACCCATAGACAGCGGCGTTTTGATCTGTTCAAGTCTGACATAATCACCTCCAACGATTTTGACAGAGGTGGTATCCGTGGGGATTATGCGCACGTTAAAATAAAGAAAATAGACAGCCTCAGATGCATGATTTTGCATACCCCGGAGGTAAATAGGCGTGAGCATGTATGTATGCGATCAGTTTACATTATATGCTTACAATATGACAATCCGACTTTACTTTATTATAATACTGCGTAATTACGGTACCTTAACACAAAACGTAAGATTTGCTTATAATTTCTATAATGAGCCGAGTTTTGTCACTTTTCTGTTATAATGTATTATAAAACGGTTCTCACAATTTACATTTGTCATGGTATACCTACCTAGGTAAATAGAATATAACTATTTACGTAGGTATAAAATTTAACTACAATTTTATATTAGTGTAGGTATGGGAATTTGATAGACTAATTGATTGATTGATAGGTGTAGATACTAAATATTTAACTGAAATATGACACAACTAACATTCTATAACTTCTATAACTTCTATTACTTCACTTACTGTCACATTTCAATGTGCTTTTATGTGTAACATATACGAAATATACAATCATACTGATGTGTTTTTGAACTTGTCGTTATGTCCAACTGAATAATGACATGCATTCATTATTTTTTAACTGATCTAAAGCCTGAAAGTAAATTTCGGCTAGTAACAATTCCATTGCGAATTATGTTGAACTATTGGAAGTATTTGTAAACCACACGTGCCAACTACAGACCAACTTTTGGTTATATATTTCGTAATATTTCTGTGTTTCGTGAACAAATGTTATTTTACTCCTCATCTATATTAATGGAATTTAAATATAATATGCAAATGCACGGCGGTGACATAAACACGCAGCAAAATATTAACGTTGGTCAGACTGAGGATAAAATATACTTTGTTCACAATAACGCTTTGCTTGACTAACGCGTTGATGGTGGCACCAGGCTGCGTTGGAACCGCCCAAGCTCCCAACGCCGACCGCTCGCGGTGACTCGGCGAGGAAACAACGATAACTGTACAAGAAACTAGGGATCTACTTACTGCTCATAAGGTGAGCCTGTTACTTGTTCAATGATCTTATATTAAAAAGAGATAGAAAGGTACTAAAACTCAAATCAAAGTTAATTTGTCTGACTGAATGCAAGAAAGAGTGCAGTAGTCAATACAATACATATTTCTCTGGAGTGTGAACGAGAACAAAGTATGACTTCTGTCACACAACGCGGTGCACTATTTAAATCGTTCATTGAGATAAGATATCTACCTCATTTTAATGAAAGATCATTGTTGATACTGCTTTTCAATGTGAGGTAGTTTCCTATCGCTTGCTTACATTTCGTAGGTCGTACGTGTTTGATGTCAGTGTCGCTTTGCATGTTTTTGTTTAACTATTATGTTATGACTGACGTTCTGTCTATTATATAATACTTAGCTGAAACTAATACTACAGAATCGTGTATTGTAATGTTGTTAATTTCCGTATCAAATTCCGTGCCATAATCGTATTTTAAAACATGATTATTTTATATACACCTTTATAGTTGGTAGCGATGATACACCTATATTTATTTCAACAGAAACATAATATAGTTACCTACTTAAGCCTTATCCGCTTTGGTAAACGGACCTGAAGCCTCGTAAATGCATACAAACAAACAAAAATTGTGGGTCAGTAAGATAGTCATTACATAAAAACATTGTTATTGTTTTCAATATATGAGAAGGTAAGTGAGGCAACTCTATATTAGTCTAGATGATAGATGGAATGGATTAACTATTGTCAAAGACCTTGTATGTATTCTCACTGAGATCACCGTGGCTCAAGCAAACAAACAAAGCGTGCACCAGCTATTTAAGCGAGGCACTGGCGCATGCTTTCAGCGTGGAGAGACCAGTGGCTTCTATAAAAGTTAATAACACGGATTGACGCTTGTATGATGAATGGAACCTGTAAATAGTGTAAATATAAGCAATATCTGCCATCAAATTACATACTTGCAATAAAATAGTGGCCCAAAACTTAAGCAAATTAGATTGGGCACGTCTGCTCGTGTATTTGAAGGTCATGCCGTTTTTTAGTTAGGTCATTTACATTTTGTTCTGTTCGGCTCGATGAACATTGAACATTTGTGTTACACAAAATTCGTGAGACCGCACCATTTTAGAAGAGCTCTAAGTAATATTTATTTGCCTACTAGGACCGTCCGCAGTGGCGCGCGTTTCTTGAGCGTGGGTGACCCCACTGTGGACATGGCTTCTTTTCTAATTAACTTGGTAAATTGGCCGTTGAA
Organism: Pelosia muscerda; assembly: GCA_963691645.1. Classification (NCBI taxonomy): domain Eukaryota; kingdom Metazoa; phylum Arthropoda; class Insecta; order Lepidoptera; family Erebidae; genus Pelosia; species Pelosia muscerda. Next base: position 20,450,433 of record OY829098.1, on the reverse strand, counting down.
TTTGAAATGCCCTGCGACTACTACGTAATTCAATTTGATGTCATTCCTATGGGAGTGACACAGCCAGAAATACAATTAACGCCAAACCCCGCCATTTTCATGTCTTCTGACGATATGTAATAATAACATAGTTTCATTCATCAGATTCACTTCGAATCAAAATAAATATTTAAGAACATCTAAAATTACTACACTTGCTAGCAAGTGGACATGTGGTTGTGGGCTTGTGGGTATGCCCACCTTTCACTTTTTCTACTTTCATAATTACCTTCAGACATGCTCACTGATAGCGGCCGTAGCGGGTATTTGACCAGAATTTTCAGACTTTAAAATGATCCCATGCCGCTTGCAGAGGCTTCCTAATGGCGCCGCTGCACGGAACTCGTAACCACATAACCGCCTAGTGGACTTACTCGTAATTATAAACAGATTTGAATGTATCGTTAGGACCCCCGCGCACTAGGCAACCTGGTTACAAAGGCAGGCTGTACATTCAAATAATATGTTCTCTCGTACCTACCATTATTATATATACATACTTTCATACTATAAAGGTTTTATAGGAAACAGCGGTAATTGTTCGAATTAATGAAGCGCATATTAACGGTGTGAAATTTGTAGTTTATTTGCCAGTCGATAGCAATACCGCATCAATTAAACAAAAGTACCTACTTACTGATAAGAATTCAAGTTTGGCAAAACATATACTTATGCCTACAATATAATCATATGTAAAATATTTATTGTTATATTACCATGGCTGTCGCCCGCAGAAATTATTATTCACCTCGCAACTCACACGAGATAAAAAGAAGTCAATTTGTTATTATAGAGATATCTGTGCCAATTTTCAATTCCATTCTTTCGTGATTCAGCTGCATATGTAGGTCCAATAATACATACATTTAAAAGCGTGTACAGCAGGTAATATGAAAAGCTATTTATCTGCCATGCGAAGACCGAAAACCATTTAAATGAGCTAAGTAGGTATGTTAAGCGTACACCGGCAATTGTCGAAGGAAATGAAAGATGAAATTATAACAGATGTTATAAATAATTTTTATGAAAAACCGTGCAATTGGGTTAAGTAAGTAATAAAACTGTTTCTGGTTGTTATTATTTTGTTTTTAATATTCACCTCACCTCCATTGCTAATGCGAAATACTCAACCATGTCGGATTTTGATGCAATTTTCAGTAATGGATTCAGATTTTAATGGTGAATTAAGTTAAAAATTATGACTAAAACTATATAGGATTTTCGTGATCTGCCTCTCTTCATATATAATCCTGACTACGCGCCCTTGAATGGAATGTTGGGTGCTCAATCACGCTCACGACTAAATGAATCTGGCTGAAATTTGGTACATGAACAGATTATAAGCCTATGTGTTATATATAGTGTCGAGTCGCTTATTATTAATAACATATTGACTGGTTTATTACGTCATTGGAATTTGCATTTCGTGTTAGTGAGCACAGGCCTATCGTTTACATTTTCTCTTCCTTATAAACCATTTCCTTTAGCGCATGTTTCCCTCGCTCTACCGCTTTAGCGCTGTAAGCATACATGGCCAGGTAACCGCTTAACATCAGGTTGGCTATCTTATTATTACAGTAAATCTTAATCAAACATGCCTATATAGTGCCTGATTTTTAATTTGGCACGCTTTGAAGCGAGTGAGAGTCTGGTTTTGCGGAGCGTTATGTCTATTGTAGAGTTTGATACCTTCATAAAGTATGTAGGTAGGTACCCTTTAAGTATATTTGTATAATGTTTAAATTATAGCTTCGAAAACTAACGTTAAAAGATATCTAGCTCTACCTCCCGCCATATATTTTGGATTCAGGTTGCGATAGAATGAGGCCCTGTTACGCGCGTATTATTTTTGATAAATTCTCAACTCTATATTCCGTAGCACGAGCACCCCGTATTATCCTCACAGGATGCCCAAAGAGCGCATACTCCGCATACTTACTTAAAGCACATTTTGGGTCCAAGAAATATGGCGGGAGGAATTAGGTAGGCATCTACCTAACTATGCGATCGAAAGGAATGCTTTACAGAACCGAAGCAAGCCGATTTTAGATCTCCTTCAAGACTCAACATATCGTAACAAAAGCCTAGTAGTATAAATAGTATATATTTAGATACATAATCGTGTTGACGTTTATTGAATAACAAGGTAAGTGAAGCTGCTAATGGACCGCGTAAAAATATTATGTTACTTTGGTGGCCTTTGTTGTACGACACGTCCTTGGTAACTTATATTCATTCGTCGCCATCATGCCGCCCTCGACGCCTTTTGTTAGAGTCCAGGCGTTAACCTGAAACGTCCATCAAGCTCTTTAGGCGCCAGGGGATGTACCTACATGAAATATTTGTTCCTAATTTTTGGTTTTGTTCATAATTATCACTCTTTTAAATTATTAAATATGGTTTCTTCTGGGATCATTCAGTATTATGTAAGCAGCGTAGATTATTTAATAATCTAAGGTACCTTACCCCTCCCCGCGACATGCTTACGTAAATATTTTTGGTATATGTATTTTTGTTTTAATGCACTTTTTATTTATGGATTTTCTAGTGTAGTATAATAGTTGTAGTATTTTATTTACAACTTTACCTACCGCCGTGTAAGGGATCTGTCGTACACCGCACCATCTAGGAAAAACCACTGATTCCGCCGAGAAAATGTGATGTAGCGATAGGTGACAGACATTTCGTTGGTATTATATGCCGTGCTCCTGCCAATTTCGCTAACTGTGAGAGTCGGACATGTTTTTGGAACTCAAGCGAAACCCTGCAACTACTATAATGCAGTAAAAAGTGGGAAGAAAATTTAACAATACTTACGTACTTACTTACAACGCTTTTGGTAATCATGTTTTAAAAATAATGGAAATTTGTCAAGCAACACGGTTAATTATAGTGCTATAGCGTAACCAAATGAAAATATAACATTTTTGTTTCAATTAATTAACTGTATTGCCTTAACGAATTGTTTTATATGCCACTGACATTTTGTTCTTCTTTCACAGGGTGTTCGCGCACTTTAAAAGCTGCTTACTACCTACCGAAACTTACCTGCATTTAATTTTATTTAAATGTACCTAAATATTACTAAGATAGATAGTGATTACTTCGACCTAAGTGCCACTTTTCGACGAAAATCTATAAATTCGATATATTTTCTTTGATATTTAACTTTTGTACTAAAAGTCGTGATGGTCTGTTTCCACACAGAGTTTAATACATGTAGTGTATGGTTCAAAGTCCAATTCTCGTCACATAAATATGTATGAAGAGAAGACAACATAATTAAAGATTCTGATGCTGATCTTAAAATGATCTATTGTCAAGAATTCGTTTATAATCTATGTCGATCAACTTGTAAGAAAAGTTACCAGATTATAAACATCCTTTGGTTCACCACCAACCAATCGTGTCATCATCTGAATACCAGACGTTCAGTGGTGGTTTAAGCTTTTTGATAACTTACTTATGTAATGATTCAGTTCAGTCAATAAAAAAATTCGTAAATTTCATATAATGTCTTGGTAAAAACTAGTTTCTAATAGTAGGTACGAAACTAAACTGCTATCGAGGTCCAGGATATAAATAAAATCAGCTGTAGCGAGAATTGGGCCTCACAAATAAATATATTTCCATAGAAAGTCATAAAGAATGTCGTTCCGTTCGAAAGAGTCGTTACCGGTTTTCTGCATACCTATACCGTACGACCAGTCAACTCTCCAGATACTTCTAGTAAACAGTTGTATGTGTGAGTATGACGTGTACAATCAAATGTTCAAATGTAAGAAATCTAGACAGGCCAAGAGAACTTATACAATACAATGATTAAAGCTGACAGTGTCTCGTACGTGTTGGTAGCGGTTAGATTTCACAGGTTTACTATTACAACAAAGGATCTGCATAATCGTATCTGCGGTGTCAAGAATGCTAAATGGCAATGCTGCTGTATACCTAATTCGTCTGTGTTAGAGCGACTTGCATCAGTACAAGTCATATTCTATTGCACAGATCAAAATTATCTCGTAAGCAGGGCAACTCTTTAGTATTTTGACATTTATCGTGTAGCTGTGTATTGAAGAAATTATTTTGAAAGTACAGGTACAATGTTGCGTACAATTTTGACCAAGTGACTACATTTTTCCTCAAGGTAGATTACAAAAATAACTGTTAAAAATGAGACCTCTATTTTTTTATTTAGCTAAACTGTCGTTAGGGTATATGAAAATATTTGGTGTTCAAAAAGTGCAGTTTTTAAAATTCTAATAATAAATGTAAAATTTAATACACGTTCGTAGACATTATTGGTGTCATTTTTCTTTAAATAATTAACTACAAGCTGTAGCTATATTTGTATGAAATCTAATATGTTTCAGTCGACTAGTCAATTTCGCAATCGTAATATTATTAAATTGTTATGCTTGTGTACGCAATAGTCTGTACACATTGTTTGAGGTTTTTATTTCTACCTTGCAACTCTTTAAGGTATGTATTGAGCTATGATAAGATTATAGTTCTGGCGCGTTGTAATCTTAAAATAAATCACTTTGTATAACGTTTTGATGGCTTGTGTTAAATTCTTGATAATTATAAATGTGATTGATGTTGTAGTTTTTGATATTCGTATAGCAATTCGACATATTTACTTCTTCGAGTGCGTATGTGTTTTATGGTAACTGGCAAAATAAACTTATTTAATCCGTTCGTTAGGTCAAAACCGCACTGCGAGATTATTCCGCACAAATTTTTCTGTAGGATTATGTGACATCTAGAAATCGTATAGAGCTATACGCGTGTAGAAAAATACCCGCACGAAAATAATTTCGCTAACTATGCGCTAATATCTTAAGCACAATTACGAGTATGTAGGGTTGTACATGTACCTATACCTACCCACTTACTGAAAACTGACTAAAACTCAAAGGAATTAAAACGCTGTGCATATTTGTTTATGTATACGGTTTACAATCCATCAGAAAAAAATTGCGCGGAAACATTTTGCCGTGTTGCCAGGCCTTCATCTTTCGTTTCCACGTCTATAATGTGCATAGTGGAAATATAGCTACTTTTCCTTAAGCTTTTCTATTAAATTAATAGTTACCATACAACATTACCTAGTGCAAAATTCTATAAGTACGTGTACAGTATATTAACTATACCTACACGACTTTCAGAAGGGCTTGCACCACTGCAATGCGCACTTCTAAATATGAATCAGAACTACTTAGTGTATTTCAGTCCCCTAAGCCATTCGTGTCGTTACCATTCCTCTATACAATGACTTCCATGTATATGTTCTATTAGACCGACTGTAGGTACAGCGCTAAAGAGGTACGCCTCATAACATTGGCTACCTACAAAAATCGCATGAAAATCGGCCTAGCAACTCGGGAAATTATCTGAAATAAATAGGCAGACAAAAATCTCGAAAATTGTATTTTTATCATTAGGTAGGCCTTTCATACACTCATATGCATTTATTAAAAAAAACTGATATTTAGTATTACAGACACTTCGATTTTATTTATTCGTATAGATAGGTACTTAGTTTGTCTAGTTCTAGTAACATACATAGAAGTCATTGCTCTAAATAAAAGTTTGGGCCCCTGATGGTAACGTATACATGTATTGTATATTATCTACATATTTTTATTATGAGCTTTACAAATGATATTATTTGTTTTGTTATTACCTCATCCATCTTGGCCTTAGTGCCATACTAGAATAAACAAGCTTTATTTTTTATATTTTATTACCAAATTTACTTAGATATAGGGGAAACGACAAGAGAGATGAATAATGTAAATTACCTACTTTATATTTATAATTATAGATTTTGTAAAGCTTAACCAGCACAAATAAATTAAGTGCATTATTTATTTATATAGTCACCAATAATTTATTATTATTATACATCTAAGTGAGTAACCACACAGTTTTTATGTTGTTATATGATTTATACTTACTTACCTGAATTAGCGTTAAGAAACGAAGTCATACTGTTCTTATTTACAACATATAATTTACATGAAATGTTTATTAATGTGTGGTTTTAAGATATGTTTTATTGTATTGTAAGAACAAACATGTACAGTCAGCGTCAGAGAAAACGGACCCCCTCAATACTTAAAGATTATCGCCGCTTGCGCCGGCCGCTTCACATGACGTCACGTGATGCGATCGTCGCTGAGTTGCGAACGAACGAGCAGCTTCATTTTTGCCTTTTATTTACATGTTCATATTTGTATTTTTCTAATACTTTTGCTCTTTCGGCTCAATTGTATACCAAGATACAATATACTCACAAAAAGATTCCACATTACTTTCTGTGCTGTCAGATACGAACCTGTATCTTCAGCGCCAGCTGATCACTTAGACCGTGCCTTATACCACTAGGCTATCGGTTCATCTGATAAAAATGTCGAAAATATGAATAACATTACTCCTTTTATCGAACAAAGTTGATTACGGTGTTATTTTCTAGACCTTAAGGTTTAAATTTCAACTTTCAACATATGTGATAATAATAACTGCTCAAATACTAAAACATAAGGTTGAAATTTGTATAGATTTCTCGTTTAGTTCAATAGATTACGCTTGATACAGCTTGTTGCACTACCGTCACGTTTCATTTCAAAAACTTATGCTGTATGAGCTGCGGCTATAGTATTATAATATCTGAGACTGCGCGCTAAGGTTGCAATTAGAATATTTCTTTTTCTTATTTACTAAACTGTGTTTGAAGGTAACTTTATAATTTTCGTCGTAATTTGTTTTGGTGTATCAATCCTCCTCGTAATATTATTATTCAATTTATTAAGTTTTTGATCAGTTTTTTGAGTAAATTGAAATTATGGTTCGATTAACAACATTTTTGAAAGCTAAAATTGTTGTTCTCTGAAAGCATAAAGAAAATAGCACGAGATATGGGCATAACGGTAAGTGTTCCGATAAAAATATATTATATACCGTTATTGCTTAATCATATTACATTGTCATTTACAAGTTAGATTTTTGGAGTTTCTTTTATTTATTATCATTTTCATTGCAGAGAAATACTGTGCGTAGATGGATTCGAAGGTATCAAGCGACGGGTGATATAAAATGTGAACGCCAAGGACCTCGCCCTGTTGCTTACACCCATGAATCAGAGCGGCACCGTGATATTGTGGAAGTTCACTCGGTGGCACCCTTCAAAACTACGCGTTCAAGTGCTGAAACTTTTGTAGTGTCGCTGAGCACTGTTCGACGACATCTACACACGCTGCGAACATCCATAATTATAAGCCAGCCAGAAGGATTCCACTCACAGACGATCATCGCACCAACCGAGTAAATTTTGCCACTCGTTATTTAAATTTCGATTGGGAAAACGAAATCGTAATATTTACCGACGAAAAATGCTTCAAGTCAGATAGGGATGGCCGAAAAATTTTATGGAGAAGAAGCGGACAACGGTTTTTGACCCTAAAAACGTATTAGACTTAAAAACAAGCGGGCGGTTAACATTAGGTAATTAAATTATTATATTCCTTAACCTGTATATATACTTATATATATACTTATACATATTTTTATATTATATATATAGATATTTATTATATAATATATATAATACATATATTATATATCATTATTATATATATATATATATATATATATATATATATATATATATATATATATATATATATATAATATATAATTTATATTATATAATATTATATATTTATATAATATTATATAATATATATAAAAATATTTAAGAATCATTATTCCTGCTGACATTGATTTACATATTGCAATAGATTTGAAAAGGTTTATCATTTTAGGTTACTGGGGATGGATGTCTTCAATGGGCCCAGGCGAGCTAGTGGAAATAGGTGGTCGCATGAACAGTGAGCGATACCTTGAAGTGTTGAAAGACGTAATGCTGCCGTCAGTGCGGGTCGCATATCCAGGACAAATTTACCTGGTTCAGGATAACTCTTCAGTGCATCGGTCCCGAATTGTGCAAGACTGGCTAAATGCACAAGAAGATATAACGGTGTTTGAGTGGCCGGATAAAAGTCCGGATCTTAATCCTATAGAAAATTTGTGGGGTCAGATGGTGTTAAACTGGGACTCAAGTGAAATAAAGTCAAAAAAAAAATTGGATGAAGAGGTAAATAGAACTTGGGAACTAATGCGAAATAGTGCCGCATGTTTTAATATGGTTTCGGGAATGAAAAGTCGTCTTCAAGAAGTGATAGACAATGAGGGCCATCCTCTCCGCTATTAATGCAGGTATCGATTCTTACACAGAACAAATCTTTATGTGATAAACACGATTATTTGTTATGTGTCTGGGGGTGATTAACTAAAAAGAATATCTAAAATAAATATGAAGTATATCAGTTGTCTAGTAACCATATCACATTAAAGTGCTTACCTATATTGTCCATCATCTGACCTCACATTTTTTTTTCTAATGTTGTGTTAAAAGGGTTACTTATCAGAAAATGTGATCAAAGAGGAAGATGTATATTGCTATACTGTTATAGTTTAGCATGTTGGTTCTTTCTTTGTGATTCACAGGCACAAATAATATTTCATTTTTCAACCATTCTTTTATATTCGAAGATTATATAGAGTGTAAAATATGTTTGTAACTTTAAATAATTAAGTAAATAAATATTGTAGTTATCTTTCTAGAATTACCTAATGGTGGACATTTTATACCATAAGTGAAATATTAAAGATAAAAATGAAGGGTATTGTGTTTTGTCAATAAATGTAATCACTTAAAATCTAAAAATAAGTAACCCTAATTTAACTTTGAAAAAAAAAAAGAAAAACTGTATACTCAACCAGGAAATGGACTCCATGTAGTCCTAGAAATGTAATTAGAGAAATAAATTAATATAGTTTATACAACAATCCTATCTTTTCTTACAAACCTCATACATACTATTAAATGTGATTCCTCAAATAATAATTAACAAAAAGTGCTTAAGAGAATAAAAAAATAATAATATGAATACAAAAAGAACTTTGCGTCCGAGGATTCGTACCCCCGTTAGACGTATCGTTAAAGCATCGGCCATAACCACTAGACCAACATGCGATTTAAACGAAGTTTCTAAAAACTTCAATGCATTCATGTCATTAGGAAGGGGGGTTCGTTTTCTCTGAAGCTTACTGTACCTACGTATAACATCTGAAGTCAACTTTGTCAGTCGGAGTAAGAAATTGATGCACTAAGAGTGGCACAATTATTTTATTATGTTTGTGTGACTCACGTTTTTAACATGCATGTATGTGTATTGCCGTGGTTTTTATTAATGTATATTCATTATAAATTTGCAGACAATATTGACTTTTATTTACGCTTCAATCTCCCAGCAGTTTGTCAACACAGCACACTATACTCCCTCCAGGGTAGGTAAAGACGACAGGTGGCTGTCTGCTTCTGTCCATACACAGGAGCTTCCTCTAAAGTCAGTGCACCTTTCAAGTGTTTTCAAAACGGGTGATTTCAATTGCATTAAGTAGCTACAAAAAAAGCTTCTGTATTCAGTATACCTACCTAAACTCTTATGAAAACTTGCATACATTTTCATTACGATAAGAAACCAGAAGCTGCATTGCGTGTGAGGTTTTGAAATAATAATTTTAGCTTTTGTAAGTATTGAAATCACGGATTTTGAAGTATTTTTAATGAATCTTAACCCTGCCCAAAGGGTCCAATAGGTCAGAAATACACAATTATCATTTTCCTACATACTACAGTGTGTGAAGAGTCCTGATGTCGACCTCGCCCTGTTTGGCCATTTATACGTGTCTCAAGGGTTAATAAAACAATAAAAATATTATAAACATTGTATTGCATCTTAATGGAGCAAGAAAAAGTTACTCGTATAATGACGGTATTGGGTACATTGGATTCTAATGAGATCAATTATTTACATCTCCAGAGTAAAGCGTTGGACATTAAAAGCAGAGAGAACAATGCTGTGAAACTGAATTCCATCATTTAGTTATCAAACATTTACATTCTTAGAACTAGAACTATGATTAGGTACGACAGGACTCGAGTATAAAATTAATTCAAGCGCTGGTCTCCGTAACGTAAACATCAAGTATGTTTACATGTACCTGAAATGAGAAAATCTTGGTAAATCAACATTTTAATAGGTACTGTGTAGGTGCTGCAGTAGAGGTGGTTCGTAAGACTTGATGAATTAAAAATTTATACCATTTTTTTATTTATCTAAGTCGTAACACTATTTTATGGGAAAAAGATTATCTGCATGTGAGGAAATACTCTAAAATATTAGAGGCAACCGGAGGTAAGTAAATATTGACTTAAGAAAGTGCTCAATTTTTCAAAGAGGAAAACCAGTGAGGTAACAAATACATCGCTAACATTTTTGGCAAGTTGCATCGACTGTTTTGCCATTTGTACACTTAGTTTTCCACTGTAAATGTACCTATAGGTCATACTACAAATAGTGTTAGTTTTCGAACTGTAAAGGATTTGCAATTGAGTCTAGTTTATTTGCCGTTTAACCATGATATGATAAAATAATTTGTTGCCCCCAGAAACAAATTAGTACTTGTTATAATGCTTATCCTAAAACTTTTTGAACATTTAAGAGCTTTTGATCGCGAGTCATCTGCTTAGGAGTGCCACACCATGTATCTTCAGTAGTGTGTCCATATTACTAATCCATAATGGCATTATGTGGGACCAGTGTGACCATGGAAACGAAATTAATTTTCCGAGCGTGTGACCGATCGATATGGTAAGTAATTCTGCGAGTTTGTTAATAGCGGTATTATAGGCATGCAGGCAACTCTTAACTGGTGCCAGAAAGCAGCGAAGGTTGTTATGTGCGCGTCGGTGATGACGAATTATCCCTAGCGCAGACACCATGGAAACGGCATGCAATAAAGCAAACAATCTTCGAAATACGATGGCTAATAAATGAGTAGTTTCATAATCCAGAAGAAACCCTCGATAAATTTTCATGTGTTAGTTATCAGGCACTTATTTTATAAAAACTTCAAGAACTAAAGCTTACTAAGGTTGTGTCTTTTGATTCGATTCGCGAATAGCCCGTAACTTGCGCCTACTCGCACTCAACATAGCGGAAGGCAGAAGGTAGGTGATCAATAAAGAGGAATTTAAGAACCGTCTTTTGTTGTACCTTCCCAATTTGCAGCGTTAGGACAGGGAAGTTCTCATTCAAAACCTTTAGAGGCAATGATTCTGAATCATAGCATCACGAAACCTACAAAAGGTAGGTATATTATCTTATTAATCCAAGCCCGAATCCCGGTTGCATCTAATCTAGTGCGCTGGAGCTCTGCATCCACTCTACTACAATTGTCGAGTTTGCTGGTTGTAAGGAAGAGGCCGTTTGACTTGACTCCCAACTCTCAAGGGGAAGCCTGCACCCGAGCCTCGCCCAGGTTGATCTCAGATAAGTTTAGCTTGAGTCCTGAAGATATTGGAGGTTGAAATCAGATAGCATCAGAATATCAGATATGATTTGACTTCCTACTTAACTACATGATTCTATAAATGTGTAGATACCTATGCCACTACGAACTGTAAGGTAGAATTGATGGGGAAAGCAAAGCTGTAGATTATCTAAAGTCGAAAAATGGCTGATGAAAAATGGCAAAAGGTTGATATTAAGCTTATGATATCAAAGCAAAGTCACACCTAACAATAGGAAATGATAAGTAAATACTTAGCTAAATTAGGTATTACCTATAATGAAGAGAAAACTTTGAAAGAAGTAATCAGTATAGTTGTGACACTAAATTTTATCATCATGGCTTGTACTGTACTCATGGCTTGGTGCCAAAGTAACGGACCTATCAATAGTAGGTATTATTAACTTATCAAAAAAATTACGTACCTACCTATCCGAAAATATTTGCAAAATAACGTAAAACATCAAAATGGCACCTAAGGTTAATATTTGTTAATTAAATTTTACATTCCAGGTTCTAGTTTCAAAAGAAATAACTGTTAAAATATACAGGGTGTATTTTTGTAACGGCAGTAAGGGCAGGTACCTTAATCGTTATACGTTACAGCAAAACGTACCTAGGAGAGTATCCATCATTTTTAAAGATATTATGAACTGCATTCACAGTTTTTGGAAAAATCGTAGGTACAGTCAGCAAGAAAAATGCTAAAGTATCAAAAATGTTTTACCTTTAAGATTCTTTTTTCTTTTTATAGATACTTATATTTATCTATTAATTTTATTATATTCCATTATTGTATTAGTGTGATGATGGAGAAAGAATATCACCACCCCATCTCATAAGTCGTAAGGGCGACAAACAAAAAAATACAAAGACGATATCACTGCGAGAGAAATAAAACTAGATGACAATCCACCAAAGCGTCTGACCACCGTGGAAATAGTACCTAGGACAAAGCCTAACAGTGGGGGCAATGTCCAGCAGTGGACCGCGATAGGCTAATTGATTCATTGAATCTATTATTTCTTTTTTAATATTTACATTACAAAATAATTACATCTTTTAAAGAGTAATTTTTGAATAAATTGGTAGCACTATTTGCTATATAATATGTTATTGCTCTTATTTTCGATTAGGCACCAAAGGCTGTAATGATTTAGGACAGATAAACACACAATTGTGACTTCAGGGCAAAGTGGACACTTATTTAGTTCTTGGCTTTCGAACATAGGTACAGTAAAATAAAGTTATAGCTTACTCTATTAGACTGCCATGGTCATAATAAGGCAACTTATCAAGCCATTAAACAGATAGATAGTTACCGGTTTACCTGCTAACGCAATTTAATTGTTATATTACTAAAATTCGACCGAGTATGCAACTCATGAGTCAAATACAAAGATTGCAAATAATTTAATTTCATTCAGAAATAAGTTGCAATTAGAGCAAATATATTAAATATCTATTACAACAGATAGATGTAACATCATTTAAACGTAGAAAAATAGAAACGTATATTATATGAACCTATGTATCGGTGTAGGTACAATCTTCGGTAATATAAGGTTAACGTACGTAGGAAGCAAGTCCCCTCCGTGTAAATTGAATAAGGACTTTCAATTGATTCACGTAGTCATTGAATGTGGTTATGAATGTTACATAGGTACAGATGAAGAAAAAAATAAAGTACCTTTTGGTCAACTAATTTTTGGTCAAAGTTGCAAGATTACGGCAACGATAGATAATTGTGCCAATGAATAACGTTCCATATTTCTCGCCCGCAACGCGGCATTTTAACTAATCATGGTAAGAACTCTGATATACAGTATAATTTGCAACGTGATGTACCTACCTACTAATGACACTTTTTACTAGAAGACTTCTTACTCACATGAAAATTATTAGCTATCACACAGCTGTTACGTCTGACATACTTAATTGGTCTTGAATACGATTTGTTTCGCTATTTCTTACAAGATTGCGACCGATCGTAATGCCCCATAAAATAATCTCGTGAGGGTGGACACACGGAAACAAATTTACTGGCGTGGCTAACGTTTTATAAGACGTTTACATTTACTAGAGACTGACAAAATTGCGGCTATTCTTAAGAAAAGAAGAAGAAGAAGAAGACCGATCGTAACCATTGGCATGCCACATATATGTACACAGTATACTATACAAAAATCCACTACCTTACAGTTACTTAATAAAATAGTAGTTATGCAATAACCGTTACCACCACCAGATATTGATTTTTAGATAACCTACTGACCTTAGCCAAGAGTCCATTTTCCACTCACACGCGACGATTTGTACTGTATGGATACAAAAATAGTTAATAAATAATAAAAAAAAAAAACATCAACATCAATTACTGGGCTTATCATATCATTTATATTTCAGGGCAAACTATATACTATTACTGTATTCTACGGGTCTACGAGTGTCTACGACCGTTCTTAAGCTTTAGCGAACGTGTAAAACTCACACAGCAGCCGCACCGCCACACGTGCACAAAACGATTTTGGATTACGAAAATCACAACACGCATAGTGAAGGTATTACAAAAACGGCCAAAATTAACTATGGAGCGGATGTGTTCGCTCGCAGCGCGCTTGCTGTTTCGTGTACACGTACGCTTACAGACTTGGGATGTTAGAATGGTACCTTATAAGTAGGTATGATATTTTGTATACATACCTACCTTTGCCAATGTTACACATACATACTTATATCTTACATTCCACATTACAATTATATCTAAATAATCTCACAATTCTTGGTAATAAAAGCTCCTTGGGTCGACATAATAAGAGAAATTTATTGTTAAGGCACATTAAACTCAGATGAGGCGATGATATAATATGTAGAAAGTAGGTACATTATTTAATATCATTAATGCTAATAACCAAGGATTAGATACTATAATTCAAGAAATAATAACTCGAAAGCTGTGCATCTTTCGTTGTCACATCTGTGTCATAGTCATAATGTAACTCACAAATTCAATTATTTTAAACCAATTTCAAACTTTCCTTTTAGGGTAACGCTGAAGGTATGAACTGTACAGAATAGACAAGGTATGTGGAAAAACAGAAGTGAAATTGTTAACATACTAATTGCTTTAAAAATCATTAAGTACATCGCCATCGTACGTATCGTCGCGATTTAATTCCTGTAATCGTTCATTATAACAAGATAGATAGAAGTCATACTTTGTTATAGGTAGGCTGTACTTATTCCATACTTGATTTCGTATGGATTAAAAAGAGAGCATTTGAGCTTTTATTAGCTGTCTTGTTTCACAGGTCTACCTAATATTTGGCTGTAGATATCTATAAATGTAGATGTAGGTATATTGAACAACGACAAAACTATGACACAGTCACATTGAATTTGCTGCTTTTTTGTGGACAAAAGTAACCTTTGAAATAAAACCAGTTTAAACGGATTCTCTCGCAATTTATTTGCTACAAAAGATAATATTAGGTATTTACATTTATTCCGACGTTACGGCTGATTGTAATAAATGCAGAATGTAGTTTTCTAACATGAGAAGGAAATTACAAAGCATGGCAAGTGCTAGTTTTAATAGATTTTCCATTTCTAACTATTTATTTAAGAAAAATGGTAAATTCAGTGTGACTATTGGGAGGACGATATAGTACCTAATACTAAGTATGTAATACAAGTTCATGTAAGTATTAATTACAATCAAAATGGATAGATCAACCAGAACGAATAAAATTTACCTAAGTATAAACGTTTTAAACTAAGTACTTATTACCGACCTAGGAAATTAACCTACTACCTATATAAAAGGTATACCCTAGTTCGTTACGCGTTATGAACCGCTATGGATACATCAGTATAGGTACCTACACAATTTTTATCCAGGTACTACTTAACTAAAGAAGTCAATGGGCTCATGGGCTTTTTAGGTAAATGGTCAACGCTTGTAACATCAAAAGCTGGTGGAAATGAAAACGGGACTGTGACAAACCTACTACGTACTGAGTTCTTATTACTTAGCTGAGCTGAGCTTCTTAATATAAAGTAGGTACCAATAAGAATTCTAGATTTATCGATTTACCTTACGGCGGCAACGTGTCACACACAATGTTTAAAACATTTTTATAGGTAGTTTTACTTGTTTTTTAAGCTAATATAGTGGAATGTAAAAGGTGTGGTCACGTTTTGCGGAAACTGCTAGGCTTCGTGGGTAACTAAAACCTGTGAATGGCGCCCCCACCGGGTCTCGGTAAGAGGGGTAGGCTCTAAACGTCCTGGCTGACGTCGTGGAGGATGATATGCGTAGGTACCAGTGGTGTCACTATTATGGACGACGAAGAAAAATTGATTTAATACAATTGGTGGTCAACATATTATTGCTACAGCTAAGTATCCTCATTAATGAACATTAATTACCTCTTTAATGAATACTATACAACTTAACTCCTAATTACATTTACCTACATGAGATTTTGAGTATCATTAATAAAATACGAATAAAACGTCACACGAGGGGTTACTGCCTTAGATTTTGCGTATAGTAACCAGTTAAATTTTGCATCTATTATAATTAAAAAGTAGATTTTACCTAAATGACGATTTGTAAATGGACACTCACACAAAACTAAACTAATTAGGTGAGTACTTAGTCTACCTCAACCACCCAAGCAACAGTGCAATGGGAAAAGTTAACGATTGTACCTAGATGAGAATAAAGGTTGAAATCTGACATACAACGCGGCACCTTACCTTTTTATAAAAGAAATATTTAATCATTTTCATTTCAGGAAATCTTGAGTGTACTATAATTTTCTTTCCACTATTATGTAATTTTGAAACTATACTTAAAACTTTTTAACTATAGTTTTATAAGTAAACAAGTTTAGAAGACATTTGTAACGTAACTTCAGGTTTTAAGTATACTTACCTAATATATAGAAGTATATGTATGTATATTAGCTGCGCGAACAGATTTCGGCCCGGTGTAAATACACACTTCAATTTTATTGCATACAAGTCAACCACAAACTCTACCAATCCTATTCTACTACAATCCTATACTAATATAATAAATCCTACTAATATTATAAATAAGTACTGCTAATAATACTTATTTAAACTCTACTAATATTATAAATCCTACTAATAATATAAATCATCATTCTCTGAACCTTTTCCCAACTCAGTTGGGGTCGGCTTTCCAGTCTAACTGTGATGCGGCTGAACTTCGATATTTTCCGTGAAGCGGCTGCCATCTGACCTCCACAACCAATGGTCCAATGGCCAATAACGATATCGAAGTTCCAAGTTATACTGGTTGGACTTTTGAGGGGCCTCAGTTACCCGTAACGACTGCTATAGATGTTTGTATGGTAACCGGGACCGACGTCTTAACGTGCTCTCCGAGGCACGACCAGACCAGTGCAAACAGCCATATTCATGCATACAACTCTTTATACTGATCGGGGATCGAATCCGACCAAAATTAATCCGATTTGAACTTGTGACCTTTCGATCAATAGTTCGATATCAATCAATTCGTCACTAGCTATTAGAAATTTAGTCCTAACTTTCTCACATATACGACGAGCGAGGATCGAAACCGCGCCCCGTGCGTAGCAATCGCGTGCACTACCGCCACGCCACGGAGGCTCACCCTGCTAATAATATAAATTTAATACTACTAATATAATAAATGTGAAAGTTTGTGAAGATGTTTGGACATTTGTTAGTTATGCGTTCGAACATAGCGCGGGTGCGGGCAGAATAAAGTAATAAAATACCTTATTAAAAAACGGCGATGGATGGCAAAAACACCTGCGCCCGACCCGCACCCGCGCTTTATACACGCTCTAACTTCAAAACGGATCTCGCTGAGGTATACGGATATATTAGAGTCTGAAATAACACTATGTAAGGCTACTTTTTTATTTTTATCTATTAGGTATGCCGTGAAAAGTTTCTCATAGGTTGCGGGATCGTAATCAATATTCTACGCGGGTGGACATCAGCTAGTACCTATCTACGTAAAATGTACATTTTGGCGCATTCGTTCAGAAATTATGCGCGAACTTTTCGGCGATTCTTGTTTATAAATATTAGAAAACGATTAGAGAAAAGAATAAAGTTAGTTCGGTAAGTAGGTATCTGTTGATAAGTTGGATATTTGGATATCTTTAGAATAATTACATAATGAATATTATGCACCGAAATACTACCTTATTAATTTATTTACATAAATACTCTAAACGGCACATTTACTTAAATAACTTCGGTCGGTCTACCTAGATAACTTATACGTTTTTAGAGACAAAATGATGAGAAATAAAATATTGATGTAAAGAATTGAAACAGTTGTTATTTCTTAATATAGTTCAAACAACATCTACTGCAAAGAAGATAGTTACTAAAACAATACTATGTTAATTTATTTGCTGTTTTACCTTACGCACCTTTATTGTGAGGAACAACGTTCTATTGTTATAAACGCCCACTGCCGTCGAAGGTGTTGATATTTTTATAATATTTAGTTAGAGACATTTCTTGGAGAACAGTTTCAAATGTAATTGTATTGTCTCTTGGCTTTACTATCAATTTACAGCCGTTTCAACAGCATAATAATAGGTAATTTGGCACACTTTACGCAAATAAAATGTATAACAGGGAATTGAGAAAGTTTAAATGATTGAGAGTGGACATGCTTCATGTGTAGCGTTTACTATAGGGGTTACACAATAACATTTCACGTGCTGATCTGGGGCTCTACCAAAATGCATTCGTTCCGAATCTACATTCGTCATCGCTCTGAAAATGTATGGGAGTCACATTTGTTGTCGAATGTGTGTGTGATCCGATTCCGGTGTCACTCCCATACATTTTCAGAGCGATGACGAATGTAGATTCGGAACGAATGCATTTCAGCTAGAGCCCCTGGACAGGCAATAAGATAGTTGAATTGCTCAACATTCGCTATGGAGAAGCGGTGAAATACTTAGAAAGAAGCAGAGGCATGTAACTGCATAACACATTTAATTCTACACTACTACACTACTACTACTACTAGACACTAGACACGATGTTTAAAACTCAAAAACAAAGTGGGTCTGACATTTGAACTTAGAATTTGGAACAGGATGCAAAATAAAAAGTATTCCCATCTAAGTACCTACATAAACCAAAGGTCAAATCAATATATTGGCGAGCCTAGCGTCGTTCTGGTTGAATTTCTTGAAAGTAAAGTCTTCAGAATCTTCATGACCGATTTTGATGAAACTTTTGTGTACAATAGATATCTTTTTTAGGTCGTAGGCTACTTTTGGTCGCGATAACCTACGAATTAGTTTAAACATTCATTATATTATATTTGAGAATGACATAATTGGGTCGCTTCATTTGATTGCATAAGCTATTAATGCCTTACAAGCAGTCCAGTAGTATATTGATTGCAAGGGCTCAAGGAGAGGACATCTATAGTCATGATGCTATATCGGAATAATCTTAGAAAGAACACGGCACTAGAACTCCCACTTTTAGGCCACTACTAGGACCCACTTAGGCATCTCCCACGACAGGCACTAGATCGTATTATAGTTAAGCACGCGCACTTTGACTCTCTCTGGATCCTACTGGAGATGGTGACTGCATTTACTATTTAGGAGATTTTTATAAATCTTCTAAGAAATCTTTCGATACTACTAATATCTAACTGAAGCTACTAATATCTGTGTGATCAGAATCTGATACCAGTAAAAGCACGAGCCTATTCCCATCAATCGGAAATCGGCTACGATTTTCTGATTCCGTATTGCAACGAGTTTTCTAACAGAAAATACCAATAACACATAGTTCGATCCGGTGATTGAACCCGGGAACTGATGCACAGCAACAGTTTATAGTACCCCAGAAATAAAATCGTGAGACCTATACAATGTCACACTTACAACAATGAATCGATATGATCTAATAGATTGTTTACCTTAACCAAAAACTTGCTTCTGGTAAGCATAGTGCAATCGAAGCATTGTTTCGTATTGAAAACAATAGACACAAAATAGTAACACAGTTGCTTATCATGTTTAACTATTGAACAGTTAACATTATCTGTCTAACAAGAAGAATTTATACTAAACTAGCTGACCCGCGCAACTTCGTCTGCGTCACCCCGTTTTTGTAGCATGATGTTATAATACATTTGAACCTTCCTCTTCAATCACTCTATCTATTAAAAAACCGCATCAAAATCCATTGCGAAGTTTTAAAGTTTTTAGCATACGTACATAGGGACTGAGAAAGCGACTTTGTTTTATACTATGTAGTGATGATAATGATACTTGAATCTTACATATTACAGATGGAATTAAAAGTTTTGAACAGATTCTATCTCGATTTATTTGGTGTTATTTTACTATGGCTACTACATTTTTACTTGTTTACTACTTTGTGTAAAGGGTAAAGTTATACACTTCGAAATATTAGTCAACCACTACCAATGTTAGCATTCCCGTTAAAATGGCTGCAGGAAAGCAATCAATGCGTCGGGATCAGTGTAAATATTAAAATATCATCGAATTAATTGCGATAGAATCAATAAAAAACAGTTTTATTTCAATTTATGTTAAGTATAGGTTAAAAACAGCTTCAAAACTACGGAAGAACAAGTTAAGATTTGGCACTTGAATAGACGAGTATTAACTTGAAGACATAATATTATATTATTGCGGTGCAACTATTAGGTCAAACCCGCACTGCGTAGGGGAAAGTGGGGTAGATTCGTACACCGGGAGCATTCATACAACGGCCATAATTGGAATACGGATCATGGTGGCGCCTTCGTATTAGTGTATGTGGTGCCCACACACACGCATAATATAACCACGGAGTAGCTCACCAATGCAGCCGCTGGCTTCGATGTGACAGGACATTACGTGTTTTCGATTTGCAAAAGTAATTTTTCGATGCAACTTTGAACGTGTTTATATTCTATAAGTTTTGCTGCCATTACTAAACTGATTTTTTGTGGTGTTTGAATACATACTTAAGTTTATTATTTTTACATTTACTTCAACATAATCTTAGCAGCTATTTTTATTTTCAATATTTTAATCGAATTTTTTGGTTGGGGTAGCTTCGTACAGGAATGAACGGGGTGGGTTCGTACTATATGAATGTACTGCAGTAAGAAATGCAATCCGCATTTACGAGACTACTAATAAATTCGGATTTGTCCGGGTTCGTCCTAGTCTAAAAAGTGTCCAGGCGGGGTTTTTACTGTAGTCTGGTGAAACCTAGTGTCCGGGTGGGGGTCCTCGTAAAACCTACTAAATATTTTGAATATAATGTAGTCAGATTTTACAATACAAGTATAATGATCTTATTATTAGGTACGTAGCACCCCAGGTTGTTTCTACGAAATTTTGATCTCAATATACGTTACATTTTCTATAAATAGCACATGCACGAAGCTACCCCGTGAGTGGGGTGCATTCGGACGATTTACTTTTTTTTTTTAAATCGTCATAGCTTGGCTACGGTTCTTTCTATGAACAAGTCGTCTAAGGGAACATTGTAGGCAAATATATAAGCAATCTAGCAATGCTCAAATGGTTATCAAATAGTGTTTAGTTTTTGTGCTATAGAGCTTGAAGTGAAAAGTGTACGAATCCACCCCACTTTCCCCTAAATGGTTTTCCTTATGAAATTGTATGAACCTGCATGCAATTGCGGAAAAAGTCATGTGAAAACGCACGCATTTCGCACGACAATATTTTACAGTGTGTGTTTGACCTGATACACATATTTTTTAAATCAAAAAGGCACTAGCAGCACTGGAGTTCTTACAGTTATTGTTTTTTTTGAACAAATATTATTTATTCGCACATAATTTTTTATCTCTCGAAACCTGGCCGTAAAAACGTACTGTGCTCCTTCATCAGTCCACAGGTCTCAGAGGTTCTATAGTTTAGAAGATTGATTATTAAATTTGCTTCTTAAGTTAAATTTTTACACTAATTGTTACTTAATTTAAATATTGCTTTGCTTTTCTGGACCTTTACGTAAGATAAATATTGCATAATTATTATAGTTCATATAAATCTGTTAGACATTATTAGACAATAATCAATTTAGTTGTAGGTAAATATAAACTTTATACTTAATAATAGGTAATGCAATAGATTGGTGTATCTGAAGTCTAAGAGACATTCTATTATTTTAAGAGCACTTGTTTAATAAATTGAATGTATAAGAGTCAATGCTAAATGCATAGTTATTATATTGTATATGCTTGGAATAAGTGTTAAATGATCAAATGTGTATGTACTTAACTAAATGTTACTTGTGCATATGTAGGTAAATTATATATATAAGTATGTAATACTATAAAATGTTAGCATCATTTAAAGTCCATGATATACAATATGTATACAACAATAGAAATACTAAGAAATTTAAAAATATTTAACAATATCGAATATAGCTTCTGGACCCAGCATCATATAGGTAAAGAGGTAACACTTCACTAAAAAGGTATTCTTATTAAAGTTATACCTAATTTTTTAATAATGTACTTAATATTTACCTCACTATTTATAATTGCAATTGTTATTATATTTTTAAGGACTTCATTACATGACACACAAAGTTTATTAAAATTTTCTAAAATTTACTAATCTCAAAACTAATATCAATTATAGAAGAAAAAGTTTTTTTTAAATTATCCTATTCAGTCTGTATTACATGTTAGAATTTAGAGATACATTTATAAAAAAAAACACCTGAAACTACTTAAGATAGTTTAAATAATATGCTAGTGAATAGGTGATTCTCACACAAGAAAAACGAGTAGAAAGTAATATTTTTAGTTATAAATATTTGATAGCACATAGCTTGTACGTCATTAGTGAAAATATAATTAGTCTCACAACATGCAAGTTAGTTCCCAGGTTGCACACAATATCAGCAGTTTTAATGAAATGAGGTTATCTCGACCCACATTATGTATTAATATCCCTTTCAATTGGAACTCTATGAGACAAAAACCAAAGTCTGCAAAATGGTAAATTACATAAATAAGGTAACGAGAACAACAGCCAATACATCATAATAAACTATATATGTGTTGGTATTTAGGTTTGTGTTATACTTTACCCCGCCCATGTTTATATACCTTTTTTTTATAACGTCTAGATAGGAAATATTTTATGACTAGAATAAGAATAACAAAAGATAATATGTACAGGAGACTTAACATTCCGATGTCCAAATTGGAGAATGGGCTTGCTGCTACTGAAGCTTTTGATCTTCGCATCATTTGAATGTTGTCGGCACCATAGACATTTTGTAGGTACTGGTACACTGCTGGTAAGTTCCATGCACCTCTAGCTAGTCTGCATTCTGGACATCTGCTTACACTAGGGAATTGAATCTTGGGATGATCAGGATCTTCAGTTACATCACCCGCCAGTCGCAGATTCACTTCATTATGAGCTATCCATAGCCACAGGACAGCTTTGTCATTTTCTTTCACGTCAAATATTCTATTTCTTGCAGCCATAGCTTGGAAGTGCATAGCGCAGTCTGTACAGCCAAAGAAATGTTTGACATAGGCATGCATTGCTCTTAAGACTTTAGGGCCCTCTGTAGTCTCTGGCTTTTGAGCTGCATTTACAGTTAAAGTATGGAATAATGTCCAGAGTCCACAAGTATACCCTCGAAATTTAGCTTGGCTGCCCTTACATCTAACATATTCTAGATTATCTGTGGTATACACTGGAGTATGTGCATTCTCCAAACTTTTAACTAGTTCATAAACTTCACTGCCAGTCCAACTTTTTCTTGTTCTTAGAGTGGCATATAAATCCATAATGTACTCTTTAATATTTCCTCTTGAAGGGAATGAAGTTATCAAGACTTCCAAGTAATCTAACAGAGCCTGTAGGGGTTCACCACTCAAGCTTTTAAATCTAGTAATTTCTGTATGCAAACTTGTCTTTAAAGTTTTTTCTAGGTCACTATAATAAACAAAGTCAGTATTAAGGGTTGATTTTTCATTAGAATTCTCATTAGTAATTATTTCTTGGCTACCTTGATTTCCAGCTGGGAATACGTAATTTTTAGATTTTAAGTATGTGTTGATAGCCTTTTGTAGGTTTTTTTTACTAGCTTCTTTGGAATATATTGGTGTAGGCTCTAGTGTAGATGTCAAAGCAATTACTGCTGGAAACTGTCTGATGTTAGCAATCTGGCTGAGTTCACTAGTCTCATGCACCCTTATAACTTTTACTTGTTGATAATCATTCATACCTAAAGCTAACTCAGATCCTAATGTAGAATTAGCATTTTCAAAGATTAGGATAGCGTAGAGGGTGTCAAGAGGGAGTTTTTTGGAAACTGCAAAATAGGAGTTATATGAGTTGATATCTAATTTTGGAGCAGTAGTTAAACGACCAGCAAGTTGTTCACTTTGCATCTTTGTGACTATGTTACTTAGAACTTTTTCAGGTGAGTCTGCTATCTGTATCTTTTCGCCAATATTGCCATTTCCTTTTACATAAAATTCATGCAAATAACGAAGTGAAGGATAAGCCATGACCTCAAACTGCCTGCAAATTTCATTATTTTCTTCAACTGAACAGTCAAGGACTGCTAATCTTATTATAGTCTTCCATGTCAACATTTCGGCAGCCATAGCTTTAAATCGGGGTGCAAATGCTCGGCAGTGTCCGCAATAGCTGTTATAAAATTGAACAAGGACTGCATGTTGTTGTCCATATATCTTTCTTTCAAAATTACGGTTTGTTAATATATCTACACGGTCCGACTTACTGTACAGTCCTTGTTGATCAACATCACCATCGTTCACTACAACTGCACTGTTCACTAATGTAATGAACACAGGAATAAAAAAAAATAATTGCCCAAAGTTCATATTGAACCGCTTTAGTTTTATGACCGTCACAGTATTTAAGGCAATTGAAACACAGCTTTTACCGGCGGCTGCGTTACATCAACTAAAGTAAAACTGAGTATCAGGTCACTAACTTTACATTTTAGTTAGGGCGCTCAAAATGAATACGTCATTCCTTCAGCCAAATAAATAGCCAATCTGTCATTCACGTTGCAAATTAGAAATTGTTCCGATTTCATTTGACAGTCATGACGTCAGACGTCATGGGTTCATGAATATAACTGTCAAGTCATGTCAGTCATGTCATTTGACGCTCTGTTTCTTTGGCCAGAGACTATAATCGACTATACTACTCGATACTAAGTACTTGTGACACCTACGTTAGATGGGACGTAGTATTAGTATGGCTTTCCGAAGAGCGAAACCTATACTTGAACCGTCTCCGTGAGTAGTGGCGCTGCCTGACAAGGTACAGCGTCCTGTCACGGGGCGGTGTGATACCACCTAACTTGTTGCTGGACACGCCACGAAGTTTTTCACTTCACTTCGTAATGTCTATGCTTGAAACAATTTTATCATAATTAATTTTTTTGTGTCTTATTTTTTGTGTCGCTTTCATTTAAAGTCAAACAACATCATCATCTTTGTCATAATCAGGGGTCGGAATTAGTTAGAGTTATTTATGTACTTACACTGATTTCATACAGCGAAAGAATATAGTGGATATGCCTAAAATCCGGAGTACAGTTTTGAAGTGCAGAAAAAATCCAAAAAAATATTTAATTCTACACAATTTGAACCACTGCACGCGCCACGTTGCCAAACTTACATGAACAATATTGACCGTTTGAAATTGCAAAATTCCAGTGCACACACGCGCGACGTTTTCACATATTTTGTAGTTCACACAAAAATGCTTTTAAGAACAAAGGAAAGCAATAGCTGAAATGTAGTACGTGATGAATGAAATCATGTTATATAATCATTGATATTTGTTGATAAGGGCTGCTGCATGGAATCATATACGTCATCCAACCAATCAGAATATGTGTCATCTGTGGCAAATCCGTATTGAGGATTAAAGAGTCTCTCCAGCCTGCGTCTCCATGCGTAAACCTGATAAGATATATGCTATAGCCCGTCAAATCTCTCCACTTGACGTAACACAATATTCGTAATTGATTTTACATTTTCTGACTTGCGATCGTTTGATTCGCGTTTGATGCATCGACCGCCTTTGATTTGAATTATTATGGTTTTCATGGCAGCGAATGTAATCAGTGTCTGACACTCCAACTTCAAGATGAAAGCCCATATCAGAGTCTCGATCATCGATCAGTAGGTGTATGGGCTTAGGGGTTATGTATACTGACCTCTAAGGTTTTAAGGAGCCCCATATACCCACACATTTAATTCTGAAGTACTTTCTTTTCTTTCAATCTTAATTTTAATTCAGGGATGGCACTTTACAATATATATCACACAATATATATATTATCGCCTGACCATATTGGATTAGATGCACAAAGGAACAATATGGACAAAATTCAAAATTCAATTCCATGGTTTTTAAATAAACATAGAGGTCCTTTTGCAGCATACCTCATGAAATTAAGAATCGGTGATAGTGATGATTATGGATCTCATACAAGTGCCACATACCACCTTGGAATGTTTGATGAGTACAGCTCATGAATCATTATTTATTACGACATTTTGATTGTATATGAATAAGTAAAAGAACAATAATAATAGTACCTATTATGTAAAAAGATGACTAAATCTCGGATCTTAAGGATCGGACTAAATCTAGATCTTCGGTAGCCTAGTGGTATGGGTAATGGACTGCTGAGACGAGGTCTCGAGTTCGATACCAGGTTTACCATGGCACACACCAATGACTTTTCGATGTTTTTCGAAGTTATGTGTGTATTTATCGCAGGTTTATAAGTGCCTCGGAGAGCACGTTAAGCCGTCGGTCCCGGTTGCCATACAAACATCTATGGCAGTCGTTACGGGTAGTTGGAGCCCTCAAAAGTCCAACCAGCCTAACTAGGAACTTCGATATCGCCATTGGTCATTAGACCATTGGTTGTGGAGGTCAGATGGCAGTCGCTTCACGGAAAATATCGAAGTTCAGCCGCATCACAGTTAGACTGGAAAGCCGACCCCAACTGAGTTGGTAAAAGGTTCAGGGAATGATGATGTAAAAAGATGACTAAAATATCATATTTTGATACCATCAGTAACATTATATAGTTTGATTTTAAAATCATGTTCAGGGGGGGACTGCAATTGTGTAATTTTGTGACAATAAAAATCTGTATTATTTCCTTTACTCCAAGTTTTATTTATTTAAAACATTCCGTTAGTAATTCAATGTTGGTATGGTAGACTACCATTTGCATACACTTTTGTAGTGGGCACCCTATACGCCTATGGGCAGTGGGAATGACCCTTTGATTTTTTTATACTATAAAGAACCAAAGATCAAGGCTGTTTGAAGTTGCGTCATGCTATAATGGTCGTTTTGACGCGACTGGTTTGGCTCGTTTTCCCTTTTTTGGTGTGTGATGTTTATATTCTTCTGTGCCAGAGTTGCTATATTTTTGCATCGGTATCGGTGGTCATAAGAACTTCTATGGCAGTAGTTACAGGGTAAATGGGTAAAATTGTCCATACAGAAGGACTGCTCACCCGTCCGGTCAACGGCGGTCCCAGGAAATAACAGTTCATTAACCAATATTAAAAGCACCAAAAAAGAGTTAAAAAAAGCACAACCACTCACGTCTAGCGTGCCTCAATTAGAATCACAATATAACAGAGAAACCAGGTTAACCGTAAATCGTAGGCGCGACCTTGATTAAAGTTCATGACTTTATTGTCACACTATAGCGCGATATAGTAGCTGTACATGTATTTAATTTTAATTATGTTAATTTAAATAATGCACTATCTTATAAGTAATAGAAAAGACAACCTGAAACACAGGCTCTCTAAGCTAAGCCTAGGTCAGGTAGGTCGAAAACTGTAAAATCCACATAAACACTTTAAATTTATTTGAAATAAGATTCTGTAATTTTTAGCGCATTGAATTACTTTTATTGTACCTAAATTACTAGAACATAATTGTAAATTAGTAATAACAAAATGTAAGCCTTCTCTGAATGATAAATTTATTATTTATTTATTATTTACTATGGTAATTCTAATTACTTAGATGTTTGAAGAATTGAAATTTTTAAAATGAATTTATCATCTTCGTAATAGTCGATGAGCAAGATTTCTTAGTAAGTAGATCTATAGTCGCTTTTTCAACATCACTATATTGATGAATGTTGAATAAATATCCATTAAAAAACAAATAAGTTCATACATAATGTCATGTCCATATTCGCGTTTCGTCTAGATCTATGGTATCATTTAATGGACTGTTTATTTTACTTGACGTTTGACATTTACGTTTAAGTTGCATGCTGCCGCAATAATATAATATAAAGTGTAAAGCATATTATTTTAGGTATGTATAACTTTAGATAATGCAAATTTATCGACGTATTAATTATTCATTTGATTTAGATGAACGACAAGTATAGTTAATGATATGACATGATAGTTATCACTCAATAAACAACCTACTTTACCTACTGGGCATTACCTCCAAATCATATTATATGTCAAGTTATTGATTGATTGTTGCGCACGCATAAGGTGCCCAGACAAAGCTAATGGTTCCGGGAATAGGGTGGGCCGGCAAATTTAGTACCTCTCATGCCTATATCTAGGTGTGACGCGGTCGCGGTGTATTGTCTTCTGTGATCTACCAGTTGCCCTCTCTCTTCAATCGTTGATGAACATGGTGCATATTGACTTTGGGTTCCTATTTATAAGCGGTTATTTAATTTTAATCATGATGATTTGGGGGTGTAATGACTTTATTGTGTTGTTGAAGTGAATATGTCGTCGCGGAACTTTAGGAAGATGGCTGGAGTCTCTTTACCTGAACGTGATTCAGATTCAGATGGTTCTTATGATCCGATGTGTAACCGGCAAACCAAGACGACCTATGCAGGGGTAAGTATTTATATTTAATAAACAAACACCCGTAAAAGAAATGTTATATTGATACAGAGTGCAATCGTAAATTAATTATGACGACAATTTTACTTTTCAAACAATAGTAATTATGTCTTTCAAGGTTCGATCTTCATTAGCTATAAATTTATTAGGTAATTGACAATTCTTTATTTATGTTTGTCTCGAGAGTTACTAGCTCCTAGTTAAACCATCTTTCTATTCTATTGGTATAACTAGACCGATGATGGTCTACTACCACAAATAGATAGATTAGATAGGTTCAACTAGGTCCTATCAACTTTTGGTGTTACATTTCATCTAGCTGTCTGCATCCCCTTCTTAACCCGGTGCCAATGACGTGAAAAATAGTTACTAGGACGATGACGCCGGGTCAAATTGACCCGAATGTTATAGTTCATTTTTCAGGAACTTCAGCAATCCCCCGTCATATTTTAATGATTGTTCATTAAAAAGATTCCTTTCTTAAGATGAGCAATAAAAGTAATTACAATAGGTTCTAGAAATGTAATTTTTATAATTTTTTTCCAAATTATACATGCAAAATCAACTTTGGCAACATAACGTGTTTATATTTTGAATTCTGGTTGAATTATCCTTAGCGATGATAGAACTAAATAATCTCATCTACTAACAGAGAGATTAATTAAGCTTTATAGTATAAAAGTAAAGACGAATCCGTCATTTACATCATCATTCAGGTCCACGGAACTGTGGCAATTATTGTAGTATGGAATCAAATGGTCTGGACAAATGTAAATGTGACACGGGTGATATATGTGTGATGTTTTCTTGTCTTTATTAGATGGACATATTTGATGTCTTTTTTGCGAGTTCCTGAAATGTTTTTGGGAGGCTATTCATTAGGGTCACCCAGAAAATCCGCTTTTCTTCTGCGCAGACAAGGTAAATTTATATGAGACTTTCGCATTTGTAAGTCTAGTAAAAGCTCGTAAACTAGAGCGAATTCTAGTTTTTTCAGAAAATGTAATCTCTTTCAGAAAAAATGATTGTCATATTGACCCGATGTATTAGGTATATTCGCCTTGATGACAGATATATCCACTATATCCAACATGGCTTCAACATTCTACTCATGTTGTATGTTGCACTGATAATTGTGGCCCTAATTGGAGCTGTACGAACGCAAGATCGATATCATATAAATCTGAATTCATATCACTAGCTTCTTGTTCATTTTTACTGTTATTGCTGCGTTCAGATAAATGGAGGTCAATGCCCACGTCTGAAGCAGCTCGGGACTCTTCAGTCGGGATCACACTCATCTAACATCGCCACAATTCTCACTGGATCATTTATCAATGCTATTTTTACTAAAAACTTAGAAACGAACCAGTACAATTAACATTGAACCCTAAACAACGAAATAAAGGTAGTCACGAAATAACAACGTCAGCGATGACGCTGGGTCATAATGACCCGTTTTCACTTGACGCACGTGTATCTCGCAATACATGCAATGTCGCATTATGCGTATCAATGAAACGGGTAGAGAGAGAACGTATCTCCAGCTATACAAACGTTCGAACCATAAAAACATCGCAAGAAATAAAAATTTCTGGTTTACATTTACCTCGGGTCAATATGACCCAGCGTCATTGACGCCGGGTTAATCGTGAAACCATGACTCGAGGCCATGAATGTACGAATGTATGAATGTTGGAGCAAATATACTAACATTACTTATTTAAGTTCCATTCTGTCATAACCATATTAACAATCTATTTTTAGCCAGCATTCTCTGTCCTGCTACACTACTCTGTAGAATCAATAAAAGTCCTTCCTTTCAACTTTGTGTAGAAGCATTGTGTTCTGGCTTATCATACTATAGATACTCTCTGGTGAGCAGCCAGAGGGCTCTTCACTGATAGTCTGGCCATAAGTATGGTTGAATATTGCCCATCTTACTTGGTTCATAGAGGCACCCACTGTAAATTCATTCAAGAACGGGCTTGACTGTGTCTTCAGATCGAAGAATATACAAGTATCAACTTAATGAGCTACTTGTGTTGTTTCTATACATAATAAAAAAAAATCTTCTAACGACAAGTTTTCAAAATGTACAAGCTGAAAATGGCTTAACAAACACTTGTTGCACTAATCCATTGACAATCCTATTGTAAAAGTAAATGCCAAGAGATAATACCTTATGTCGCAAGTTCAAAGATGCAGTAGAAATGGATTTTGAATTTGGACTATTTTGTTCTGTATTTTTTGGTCAAGTTGTGGTCTTTCAGGAAATAATTTTTTTATGATTCTTCTGTTAGCTAGTGCTAATAGAATTGTATACTTAGCAGTCAATTTTCTTTTGTTAAGTTGTTTTTTCCAAGAGGAAAGTATATAGAAGAATTAGCAGTCGTAGTAGTATTTGTAGGTGTAGGTATTTTTACGGGGCCCATAATAATAACCCTTAAGTAATTGAAAATTGAAACAAAGAGCATGGTATTGATTCATCTCGGCCCGGAATAGCTAAGGGGTGGTTGGGTGGCTTTGCAGGCTGGGGAGTGCATGCTGAATTGAAATAATTTTATAGAGGCTGCATATAGGTAGGCGAAGGATGCGTGCGTCCGTGCCCGGGCGGGCGGATTTGAAGGAGGGGAAGTGAATTGCCAACATAGGTTCATAGATTTCCTGGGTGAGGTGAGAATGTATTTTAAGTTTCGAATTTGGAATGGATGAAACTTAAGTGCATGGTCTTCAATTATAACTAGGTTGCAATTAGTCAAATGTCTTCATAGTAAATGTAGTGGTCGCAACGTGAGGTCGTCGCAAAAAATAGTCACGTGACTTAAATCCAATATGCCGGACGTCCAAGATGGCGGACAGGCTATTTGAAATCTTTACTCATTTTGGACAATTACGCATTGGCGGAAATAGAAAGAATGCGTGCTAACGCCGTATTGAATTTGGATGCGTAAAACTGAGCATTTTGTTAAGTTTGTTAATAATAAAAATCTTTAAATACCTATTAATATTTTAAATGAGTAAGCAATAAATTCAGTTTGAATAATAAGAAGACAAAAAGTATAAAATAAAAATTTTAATATATATTTATTGCGTACAACAATATGGCGTCGCTCCTTACGTGTGTCGATTCCTCTCTCTCACTAAAGCGCCCCGGATGCCGTAGGTATAGTGCGAGCGGCGTCCCGCCGCGTGGCGCTGTTCGTCGCGGGCGCGGCGTCCTGACGCTCTAAACAATGGCGGGATGGCTCGCCATTGGAGCACCCGTCGCCGACCGGATGCGGCGCGAGTGTTGCCCGCGTCACTCTCTCCCCCTCCAAGTCTCCTGCTCGTCCCGAGTTAGGCTTGGTACGAGCCTCCGTAACGCGGGGCCTCCCTCTACGTCTTTTCGGGATAACAGGCCGTGCCGAATCCCAAGACGTATTTAAAACGGTCAAATCGGAGCTGTGATATTTACCTATAACATTGTTTGAGAGATCCGACAGAATAAAGGTAGTAGGGCTAACAATCTGTTCAATGCGGTAAGGACCATCGCGTCTGGGCAGGAACTTCCGCGTAATGCCCTTACTAGCGTTACTTAAATCGTGCGACCTGAGCAAAACTAAGTCTCCTACTTTGATATCGGGTTCTTTCTGACGGGTCTCATCAGCCACCTCTTTACGGCTATCTTGGTGTCTTTCGACGCGTTCCCTAACGTCGGCGAGGGATGAAATAAAGTTGCGCAAATATGGTGTGACCTGAGGGACGAAGTTGTCCTTATTCAATATACCTACTACGTAAATCGTAGTGAACATCGCACGGAGTACGTAACTCACGCGCGAAAGTCAAATAGGCAGGGGACTTACCCGTGGTGGAGCACTGGCGCTATTCATAGCAAACCTCACACTCGCCAGGTGCTTAGGCCAGTCGGTGTGAGTTGTCTGCATCAATATAGCCAACTGTACCTTGAGGTCCGGATTCTTCCGCTCAGCGGGATTAGCCTCGGGATGGTATAACGGGATAAGTTCCTGCTTAACGCCCATCAAGTGCATACACTGCTGCATGACGGCTGACACAAATTGAGTGCCGTTGTCGGAGATAACTCGTCGTGGCAGTCCATACCGGAGGAAGTATTCTTCCAAGAGTACCCGAGAGCAAGCCTCAGAGGTTGCATCTACGAGAGGAAAGATTTCAACCCACCTTGTGGCTACGTCCTCTATCAGCAATATCCACCTCTCCCCCTGGTCTCCAGGTGGATGTGGACCAAATAGGTCAATGGCCAGGACTTCGCTTCGTTGTTGGAGTACGGGAGTTTGTAACAATCCCGAGGGTTTTTGATTTGAGGGTTTATAGCGTAGACATTCGGCGCACTTCTTAAGATGATCACTAACATAACGGCGTATGCCAGCAAAGTAATACCTTTCCTTTAGCCGCTGAAGAGTTCTCTCTACCCCCTGATGGCCTGCAGTGGGAGAATCATGAACCTCCTTGAGAAGTTCCTCTCGCATAGCGTTCGGCACCACCAACTGGGCATCTTCGGTATCGGAATCAGGATCATAACGGTAGAGAACACCTTGTGACAATACATACCCTCTTTCCAACCAGCGCCTGCAATTGAGTTCATCAGAACTTTCCAAATTTTCAATTATTTTACATAAGTCTGGGTCGGCCAGCTGAGTAGCTCGTAAGTCGGTTGAGCTAGTAGATGGAAGATTGAATACCACCGGACACAGGCTATGCTCCACTGACTCCTCTTCCTGAGTACTCGGCGGGCGGCTCAACGTGTCCGCAATTACGTTGGCCTTGCCTGGGGTGTACTGGTAGGTAATATTAAATGATTGCAACTTGAGTGCCCAACGGACCAACCTACCTGAAGGTGACTTTACCGTGAGAAGCCACTTTAATGGTTAATGATCACTCCTGACTATCACCTCGTGCCCGTCTATATAACCTCTAAAACGCTCTGCAGCCCATACAACAGCCAAGGCCTCACGCTCTGTGGTACTGTAATTTTTCTCAGCAGAGGTTAACAGGCGGCTTGCATACTCTATTGGTCGTTCTTCTACACCCTCGCCTTGTAATAGAACTGCACCTATGGCATAAGCGCTAGCATCAGTTCTAAGTATGAATGGTTGATTATAGCTTACCTGTATTAAGATAGGGGCTGAAGTGAGGCACTTCTTCAACTCTTCAAAGGCAATTACTTGCTCAGCCTCCCAGACCCACGGCTGATTCTTCTTGGTAAGGCGTGTCAGGGGCTCAGCAATAGCAGAAAAGTTTGGCACAAACTTGCGGAACTAGGAGCAAGTCTGCAGGTAAGTCCTTAACTGCTTCATGTTCTGAGGCGGGCTCATGTCTGCAATGGCCTGCACTTTATCGTAGTCTGGTGATACACCATCCTGTGTAATAACATGCCCTAGAAACTTTACCTTCTTTCTGCAGAAAACACATTTATCGCGATTGGGCTAATTATGATTAGGTTGTAATCGCGCAGCTTGTTAAAAACAGCTTGTAAGGCCGCTATGTGACCAGGGTAAGTTTCAGTAATGAGCAATAGATCATCCTGATATGCTAAAAGAGTAATACTGTCACCTTCAATTCGGCAGAACTCCCGGCTTAGGGAGGAGCGGAACTTATCTATCAGGCGCTGGAACGTTGCTGGCCCGTTTTTGACCCCGAAGGGCATGTGCGCAGGAAACGGTAGGTCCCGAAGGGCGTCTGAAAGGCCGTCTTGTCCTTGTCACTCTCCCTCATAACCACTTGCCAAAAGCCACTACGCAAATCTAAGGTTGACATGAAGCTATTACGCCTGGTCGCCTGAACCAAATCGTCGATATGAGGCATTGGGTAGGCATCTGTTTTAGTTACTGAATTTAGTCTTCGATAGTCTACACAAAATCTTACCTTACCATCCTTCTTTGGTACTAGAACAGTGGGGGAGGTCCACGCAAATTCACATTCTTCAATGCAGATTCTTTTCCAACTCGCCTTTCATTAGCTCCTTTTTAGCGGGTGTGAGCCTGTAAGGTGGAACTGATATAAGAGGATGGTC
Organism: Pelosia muscerda; assembly: GCA_963691645.1. Classification (NCBI taxonomy): domain Eukaryota; kingdom Metazoa; phylum Arthropoda; class Insecta; order Lepidoptera; family Erebidae; genus Pelosia; species Pelosia muscerda. The sequence continues at coordinate 20,415,883 of OY829098.1, read as the reverse complement.
ACCCGTGTCAATATGGTGTTCCACATATGGAGTGGGGCCTCCCCTTTCAGCAAAAATGTCACTGTTGAGCTGTAGCACGTCAGACTACTGCTGTCTTTCATCTGGACCCAGCATAAGCCCTTCATCACGCAAAAAATCGGCAGCGAAAATGTTAGAACTAAGCCTTTGCCGCTTGTACTTGTACTCAATATCATATAAAACATGCTCACCGGAGAAATGCCAAGTTGAGGAAGCAAAATCAAGCACCATGCCCGCAGCAGTCAAAAAATCCATACCCAGAAGAGTCTCATTATTGTCAGCATCCGGAAAAATACTAAATTCAAGGGTTACTGACCTTACTGGATTCACTCTTACTTCCAAGGTTGTAATTAAAATTCGTCGGGCGCGCGCGGAGCCGTCAGCAAGACGAACTCGTCGGGTCACCTCCTCACAGGGGTGCTCGTGCTTCAGCAACAGTTGATACAGCAAAGCGCCAGCAACGCTGCTTTTAGCGCCTGTATCCAGTAAGGCTGTGCCTCGAACACCTAAAACTTGGACACTTAAAATAGGTCTCAACCTCATTGGGTACTCCATATTTATGTCACTAGAAACAGAGGAAAAACTTGTTACGTCTCCCCCTATTTGTGACGTCTTATCCTTATTGTGTCCTAACTTTATCGTGGACAGGGACTTGACACAACGGGTTTTGATAACAGGGACGCACGATTTAAGTAACTATTTGATATAATCTCACAATTACTAGAATTACTATTAATTAATAACGGCTCTACACTGCCCAGAGGGGGAGCTGTGAGTGTTGCAACTGATAAGTTATCTACATTATGTACCTTACCGGGTCTGTGCGTAGGGCGTGAGGACTCCGCGACATCTATAATAGCATAGCACTCAGCGTTACATTTAGAACATTGAGACCTTACTACGCCTTTGGCGCCACAGCCGTAACATGTAGGGGTCTTATCATGCGAATCGTTTAATTTGTAACACTCATCACGATTGTGACCTCGCCGCTTACAGTAAGAACAGAATCGCAATCGCGAGCTTTTCGTAGCGGGGCTGCTTTCGGGATCACGCACTGCGGGCCGCGACACGCCGACTGCACCGCTGCTAGGCGTGACCGCACTGCTGCTGTTGGAGAGGTCGCCACCGACGACCGATGTATGCTGATCGCGAGGCTCTAGCGGTGTCATCCCAGAGGGCGCAGGCGCAGCGCCTGCGGTCACCGAAGGAGTCTGGGGCGTTCCGTGGCGTCGGCGCTGGTACTCGTTTCTGTTTTCATCGGTAGCGTCTTCAATGTACCTAGCCTTCTGAAGCAAGCCGTCATACGTTTCTATCTCGTCTCGGAGCACACAGCCGCGGACACGCTGATGTAGTAGACCGTACAGCATATCTAATTGTACTTTTTCACTGAGTTCACCGCGTGGTAAGCGAGCAAAGAGGGCTCGCCACAAAAAATTCGGTCTTTTCCCGACCTTGTGTCATACTAAAAAGTTCTAAGTGAACTCGATGCGGCGGGCGGTTGTCGCCGAAGGCGCCCCTAAGTGACGTCACAGCTTCGGTCCAACTGCTGGTGGTAGACTTCATGCCCTGCCACCAAACTGCTGCATCCCCGGTCAGCAACATTGACAGGCCTCATAGGGCGTTGGCGTCATCTACGTAGGCACACTCCTTATACGACTCGAGGAATCCGTCGAGCGAGGCGTCGGGCGCTCCGCTGAACCGCGCCGTACATCGGGCGAAGTTTCCAATCGGGGGAGCGGGCGTGGACCCTGCGGTTGGTGACAACGAGTCGCGACATGATTCACGTTCGAGCACGCGGTCTAATAGGCGTTCGAATGCTGCTGTTTGTGTTTGCTGTATTGACGCCAAGATGGACGCCATGTCTTCGGCGCTAATACCGCTTTCCGCCATAGACGGTGGTTGCGTAGATTCGTCGGCGGCATCTTCAAAGTCGGCCTGCCGACGCGATGTGCGACGTGTATTACGATTACGCGACATTACTACACTTTTGTTTCACTTTTGTTTATTGTAGGTTCGTGGCCCTGCGCTTGGGCAGCCAGTTTAATATATATTTATTGCGTACAACAATATGGCGTCGCTCCTTGCGTGTGTCGACCCCTCTCTCTCACTAAAGCGCCCCGGACGCCGTATACGCCGGACGCTGTTCGTCGCGGGTGCGGCGTCCTCACGCTCTAAACAATGGCGGGATGGCTCGCCATTGGAGCACCCGTCGCCGACCGGATGCGGCGCGAGTGTTGCCCGCGTCACAAATTTAAGTATTATGCAGCAGCATGGAGCGTTTATGTAATCTTTACTCTTTTGGACAAAACGCTCCACGCTTTCTTTCATAATAAATCATAGTAAATATTCAATAAAGATGATTACCTGCTTATAAGTTATAACCATTAGGTACTCATAGGTAATTATTTATTGTTCATTAAGAATTGAAATGGTTTATGTTTACCTGCGATCTAATGAAGATTTGACAAAAGGAAAACTCTTGAGTCATCGAAACTAAATGTCCGAATTTTTTTTAATTTTTAGTGCGCGCTAAAAGTGTGATTTTTAGTTTTTTTAAACTATTATTTATAATAAATAGTTATAAAAGTATACTCGTGTTAATATGATCAAACATTAATAGGTATACCATTGCACTCTTGTATCATTTCTTTTTTTTATTCATGTCTTATTTGTTAGTTACTTAACTGATGATGATTATTATTTACACTTCTAAAAAATTGAGACCCTGCGACAAAATTATGAGACTTATCTTTATGGAAGTACATATTAAAATTAAAATTTATAAAATTATGATTTCCTTACGTACCTACTTAGATAAATAGATTACGTTTGCTAAAATAAAAAAAAAACTTCTGAACGGTTTTAGATTGTTTGTCGATAAAGCCTTGGTTAAAATCTTGAGTGTGATATGACGCAACAACAGATATCCACGTGAGCGGTGGCGCCGCGGGCGTGGGCTAGTATAATTCAAGTCTTTTTCGCTTGAAAGTTAGATGCTGGATGGCGTAGTATAATACATTATTAACATAAGTATTTGTTTAGGTGCAAGTTAATTTATAAGCGCTGGCGTGGTATAAGCACCACTGCGACTGCAATTAAGCTGGGCGTTACATTTTTTTTTTTTACGTTTTTTAATCAGGACTTATACATGTTATGTACCATACCTGTGTAATTAGATGAATTTAGAAAAAAAAAACGCTTAAATATGCATGCAAATTTTATTAGTAGGATATATGAATAAACATATAAGTATATGCTGGCGTCGCCGTACCGATGTAATTTCGAATTGCAGTCTATAGGCTATTTTCAATTATTAAAAGTCACTTCGAAGCTCCCTTTGGGTTATATATTCAGTGCTGGCGTAGTATTTGATGACCTGACATGGGATTGATTGCTCACTTCAGACGATCTGTAATAGATCATGAAATATGTATTCACACAAAATGTATTATCCTAGAACCCATATTAAAAGTTAATCTCTTAATCTTAGTCTGTACTTACCTAGAATATTCCATTAACAATGAATGTTAAAAAAATTCAACAAAATTATATTAACGGTTATTTTCAGTTACTTGTGAGCTCGGATTCCGAATCCGAAAAAGACAATGCTTCTGATGAGGCAGCCCAAGCGGCTTTTAGCATCGCGCATGGCGGAGCTATAAAGAAGAAGGTGCAAAAAAAAACATTGAAGAAAGGCAAAAAGAGTAAGAAACCTGGCGGTACGGAAGATCCGGAACCTTCCACCAGTAGTAGTTCTAACGGATATTATGGACAGGATCCAAGCACGGTATACGCGGTTGCTCAGCAAGATGCTAGACAGCGCCATGGGGCACGACACCGCAATTCTCGTTATATAGAGGTGAATAAAACATGAATTAGCAAGAAATTAGTGTAAGCGCCATAAAAATAAGCAAAGCCGATGCATTTGTGATGGGAATAAAGTTATCCTAATTTTCATAGTGAATATTATATTCCTTCAATTTTCAAATACTAATATCATCGTCCTCCGAAACTTTTCGCAACTCATTTGGAGTCGGTTTTTATTTAAGCTACGTAACTACCAAACCTATTTTCTGTGAAGCGGCTGCCATATGACTTCTATAGCCTACTGGCGAGAGACCGGGTTGACAGACTTTGAAGGGTTCTTGTTGTCAAGATAAAAAATGTACTCGACTCAATTTCATTCGAAACGATTTACATATTGTAGAACTTAATGAGTGGATCGATAATGGGTATAATAAATATGATATTTTCAGATGGATGACATAGATAGGTCTTTGATGGAGATAAATGATTTACTGGGACCTCCACCACCACCTGCGCCAGTCACGAATACAACCGTCAGAGAACATTCAATAATGGAAGTGAAAACCAAACATTTGAATGTAGCCAATGAGGTCAAAAGGTTATTTGGACCTGATGACCCTGAGGAAGTTCGTCAAAGGTAGGCGTTAATGGGAATACATTCTCATTGAAATTGTTTATGCTACAAGTCATTCGTGTAACCCATTAACATGCCTGTATTTACTCTATTACAGATTAAAGTTTCAGCCGCACAGGGCTCGTTTACTGAGACGAGTCTTGATACAACCAGCTAGTGACACGAACATTTACGAGTTTCGGAAGACTGGTAAGTGTTCTATATTACACCATATTCTGTTGTATGTGTACCGAATATTTAGATTTATTGATTTTTCAAGACATTTTTTTTACTTCTTTTTAAAAGAGTCTGAAATTTTATTAAAACAACTTGGGCTATGTATGCTTGGCCAGACTTAAATCATATGTTTCTTTGATCGTTATCGGTTGAGTAGAACCTGAGAGAAAAATTATGTAAAAATCGCGGTGATACTTAATTGCCAGATGTTGCTTTTTGGCTTGAAATTATTTTTATGGATGGGTTTTTGTAACTTTTTGTATGAACAAATAGAATTTGTTTTTATGTACATATTTCCGTAAAGAAGTATACATAAAATGATAAAATAATTTATAAATGTACAATTTCGTTAAATGTATAATTTAAAAAAAGATTGCGCTTTATTAAGATATAAAGCTACTAAACGAATTTAGGATTTCGATGCTGTTTTTATAGGAAAGGCATTGGTTTCACTGAAAATAATAAAAATGTGACCCAAAAGTCGCAAGAACCGATATCCACGCTATGCTATATAATAATAATGATCTATATTTTAGTATTTCATCACTAAATTTTATATAAATTTTGTCAGGAATGACCATGTCAATTGATGAACGCGACAATGAGGTCACATACTTCGTATATGATCATGACGCAGATCACCAAAGGATGCACATGGCATTCTTGCATAGATATGCCACTAATCTCATGAATCAAGACATACATCTCGTCAGCCTTGAAGATGCCAAGAAGTTCATGCATGTGGAGCCGTTGCTTGAGGTACGTTCATATCTGTTGTTCTAATAGGTGAATATCGGAATTGACTATATATTATACAAGTTGACTAATGAATACAAGGAACAATATTTGCTGCCTTTATCATCATGGAGACGTATTTCCTGATTGTATCCAAGGCCAAGATGAACTCGTAGTCAGGGACATGATGGGTGCCGCAGATGCGAGAGTTCCTCACCCGATCTTTACGTGTGACCACACATCTATCGCAGCATTTTTATCTTCGTAACATGCAGCTCCTGCTTGTGTCGCTCCAGCTGCGCTCTCGCTTATCCGCTGTATAAGAGGACAGGCCTAATGATCGTTTTATAAGCTGCCCCTTCAACGTAACTGGCATTTTAGCGTCGCATATTACATCATTCATTTTGCGCCACTTGGCCCACGCGGCGGTTATGCGTGGTTTGTCGTTTTAGTCGATGTAACCAGTCACGTTAAGTACAGATCCCAGGTACTTGATCTGATCCACGGGCTCGACAAAGTTATCGAGTATGCTGATGGATGTGGTATCCGTTGAGTTTAACACCATGCAATATTTTGTCTTCGCCACATTTAGCTTCAGACCATCGTGAAGCCATTGGTGAACCCCGACGGTGATGGGGAAGATTTCAGTGTCGGTCGCCACCAGCTGTCCGAATCACGGAATCAGAATCCTGGTACGTGTCTTAGATGGTGTCAATGCCTGGACAGGATTCTGGTGGGCATTGCAAGAGTTCCAGAGCAGCCCCGAGTCCTCGCTCGCATCACAGGGATGGCACTCGGACTTTGGCTCCTTCTGGAGGTGTGCCTTTACCCTGGAAAGCGACAGCTTATAGATAATCTAGTGCCCCTCAGATGATCGTGGCTCGGACCACATCTCTCTTACTGGTTCGATTTGCAGCTTTTCGTCGCAGTCTTCCGAAGATTTTGACTTTTGCCACTTTCAAACTTCAAAAGACTATTGCAGGTGTTCTATTTGGGATGAGGGTTCCAAACGCCAGTCTTTCTTGCAAAAGTTAATAAACCAGTCATAAATAATATGGATCGTGGGCTCTAATGTAAAACCTTTAGATGGTAGTGTAATAAGGGGTCCATATTGGCTCGCATAAAGTTCTTTACCCGAAATTGTTCTTCCTAACGATTTATAATCCGAATAATCACTCGTCCTTAAAAAAAATTTCATCCTAAAGTTTACATTCATACTATTAGGTAATAGTGCTACTGGCGATGTTCATAACACTAATGTTTCCGAAAATTGGAATTAATAACATTATATATGCAATTATATTAAAACTCATACTGTTTTTTTATCATAACGCTTTTATTCCTAAAAATAATTAACTAAAGGACCGACTCGGTTCGTTGTACTTCGTCGGCCGCTGCCGCGGCACGCTCGCGTCGCTCGCGCGGCTCCTGCGTTGTGGTCACAGTTTTAACCTAACCTAAACCAATGACTATAAACAGTACCGTGGTATAAGGTGGTTAAAGTGTTATTGTTCAAATATAATTACCATAATATTTTCACTCACACCAGTAACTAAAGGACCGATTCGGTTCTAGCACTTCGCCGGCCCCTGCCTGATAATGACTATAAATAGTACCGTGGTATAAAGTGGGTAAAGTGTTATTGTTTAAAAATATATTCCTGAACATTTACTATTATCTTTGCAGGTAGGTACACAACGCTGTAAATTAAATTAAAGAAGACGGTAATCTAAACAAAAAAGATATGACTTTAAATTGAAACTGATTGAAATTGCAAAATATATAACTTTAAAACGTCGAAAAAATATAGGAAATCTAATAATAATATAATAGATATTTATTGCTACTGACATTATGAAGTTGAATGCTTCGAAATTATGAACATTAGAGACAGAGTAGTTAGGAATTGTGATTGTTAACATGAAAAATGTTAGGAAGAACATTTTCGGATTTCCAATTATCGGAGTTGAAATTTTAGACAAACTTTGGCGCACCCTGTAATAAGAGTGTTTAATTGTGTTCATCAACATCGCTCGTATTTATCGATCCATTACAACATTCATAGTCCGTAAAGTCGTCTGTCTTGAAATGAAGTGAATTTAAGGTTTCAAAAAAAGACACTATGTAAGTGGACAAAAGAGGGCACTCTAGTTTGCAATCTAGTTCATATTGTGTAGTGTTTGAAATATTATATAATAGGTGCTTACATTATGTGTATATTTTAGATTGCTGATTCATTGTTCCGTATGGAAGAAAACCACATGGCAGTGGAACTTGTCGAAAATTTGGTGGCCTACCTACAGTATATTGCCCATCCCTCGTTCGACCTAGCCAGTGTAAGTCCAATCTCATTTCATTGCGAATGCGCTTAGATCTTAGCTAATACTGTAATATACTGGATACAAGCCGTGAAAATGTTGATAAGTCGAAATTTTTAATTATGTGAGTATTTTATTATACTTAATCTGCAGAGCCTAATTTATATGGTGGACTAGCCGCAGTATTTCCCGCGGGCTTCATTTTTGCGCGGAACTCTATGTGTGTAGCAGCATGATTGATTGTTTGATGAAACGTGAATACATTATATGTACTCATTAAAATACTGTTATTTGACGTGACACACCAACACTTAATTTTTTTTGTATACATTTACCTAAATGAATAAGCCGAACGGACGGAGCCTGCCGTTTGACCGAAAAGTTATTGCCAAAGTGTCACTACTCAAACAAATATAGGCGACTTTTTTCATACCAATGCAATGTTTGAAATAATCATCTATTATGGTTCCAATTTAATTATCAATTTAACGGTCGAATACTGCGCGCCCCGACTTGGATAGGTTAGGTTGGAATTAGCCTTGGTTATTATTTTTTTATAACCATCCAACACTAACGTCCATTTCAAACGTTTGATCAAACTCCGATTTCATTAAATTGAGTTATGATGTTTGCCTAACCAAATTAGTTTCTCTTAGGTTTGACAAAAAATCTTGAGTCAGAGGTCGAAATGCTTCATATGTTTGGGCTTTGACTAAGACTTCATATCAAACCTGAGGATTAACTAGCCAAACCTAGTAGCGTCGGAGCTTCGAGGATTACTAAGACATCAACACAAACTTACGCTATACAAAATATTTGGTTTAGGTAGATTTTTTATTTCTTTTAATGCACTTTTTTTCTTTGCAGACCAACGTGCGTCTTTTGTATACCTATATAGAGAATCGGCCATTCCATGTCGTAATGTTGAAATATATTTACTTGCTCACAAATAGAGCTTGTCACCGAACAGCTCTGGAAATAGCTAAAATGATGATCAACATTGATCCCAGCGATCCACTGGCCGTACTTTTCATATTAGATACACTAGCGTTGAGGGCTAGAGAACATAAATGGCTTATAAAGGCTATTGATTATTTTAATCATGATCGTCAAGCTGGTCTGCTTTTTAATATGCAATACTCTTACGCTCTTGCGCATTACCATGTAGCTAATAAAAACAAAAGTGAGTATTTGAGTTTTCTTAATATAACATTTCAGAATGTCATATAGATAACTTGGTTCCTTTACTTTCTAAATTTAAATTACTAGGCGGTTATTTCACCCCTTATATCTTTTTCTAGGGGATGATATTGCCGAAGCAGACAAGCTTCTCCAGAAGGCTATACTGTCCTATCCACAAGTGGCCGTTAAGATATTAGAATTCGGTCATGTACCCGAGCCAAGGATACAAGGTCACCCATTATTCGCAGCTGAGCCTATTACACGGTAAGATCCGGTTTAGTTGGCTTTTCAGTTTTACTTTTACAGCTTTTATGGGGCAACTATTGCAGACTTTCTAGTCCCGAGATAACACTACTCATGTCCATCCAACAGTGTACCAGCTTGAGTGAAATTGGCCTGTCGCCCTAAAATCTTGACTCCCTTACACCCTAAAGTAACGATATTTTAAGCAACTTATCAGCTGGATACCTTCATCATCATAATAGTGTTGAATTCCGATTAGGTATATCCGAGGCATTCTCTTCGGAGGTCAGGGTCTATCTTTCACCGCTTCGTTTCTCATTTCGCTCGGCCTTGGCTATCCCTGGCAGTGAGTGAAACCATTGATGCCCTCTACGACGACTCCTAAGCTTTAATTGGGTTTAGGTACTCCTATTGGAACTGAGCGACGCGGCGGCATCGCAAGATATTTGTTATTATTACTGTAGGTGTGTAATTATCTAAGTGTATTATTTTATTTCAGCGCTAACGAAACCATTACGGAGCTGATAATGATATACGCCAAACTCAGCTGGTCAAAATTCCGTGAGCCACAAGTAAAGGAATGGTTCCAAAAGAACATCATCGCAGTCGCCGATAGCTACGACAACAGTGAGGAAGTACAGGTTAGTTGTTGCAGATTACAAATACGCGCATTTAGTTGTTTTCATGTCGTGTTAGTTTACGTGAATGTGTGCGGGCGCATAGAAACAGTAGAAGTATCAGAGAAAAAATCTATTAAAAAAAGTCACAAATACTACCGTAATGCGTGCGTACACCAATGTTACAAGTCAAAACAAGCGTGCGCCGCGAATTTAAACTATTATACAAAAATAAATATTCTGAAACAAGCTACGCTATTGACCTAAAACTAAGTATAGTTTGTATTATGAGATTAGAATGCGAATCTTTTTTTATAATTCTGTACGCTAATTAAATTTAATATGAATATTATTTTAGATTATAATAATATGTTAATTATACATTCTATGTCCATAGTACCGTGCAAGGCACCTGATGTCGCTGCGTCAGAGTATCTTCCAAGCTTGGCCCGACGAGGTCTTGCGGCACATCACCGTTATTCGGTCCATGTCCACTCTGCTCATTGAGACGGTATGAAATAGCCATTACTTCATTTTGCGTAGCGACGCCGGTGAGCACTTTACTTTTGTAGATCTCGCCACCTACCAATATTAATGATTGATAATATTGGAGAAGGTATAAACGCCACCAGACGTTTGCTAACCTAACCCAACTTCACCTGCTGATTGATACACATAACCCATAAAATCATTTTAAACCAAACCAAAAGGAGGAGGACGAGTAAGCGGGTCTCTGGACACTTGAGTTCGCACCCTGAGATGCAATGCAACCAGCTGAGATCCAATGGGTATAATATTAAGATCCTTCTTACATTAGGCAACTAGAAAAACTTATTATTATTACATAACGCGACTTGCCTCAATATCCTGAAAATTTTAAATTCGACCAATGTGCGGCATCCGCCCTATTGCCGATACTTTTTTAAAGATACTTATTGGTTGTCAAGTCGCAAACCTCGAGTTGTGGGCAACGGGTTGTGCGAAACTAGTCACGAATCACGACAACTTCAGTTTACAAACTCGAGTTTTGTTTGAGTTGCCTAATGTAAGAAGGGTCTAAGATGATATTAATAAGAGTTATATTTATAGTCGGATTTGTAATTAGACGATATCGGTTGACAGCAGCTAATGTCACTTGGTCAAATAATGTTGCTATATTCAGTAATAGTGACGCAACTGATTCATTCAGTTCCCGTTCACTCGTATGAAATGAATGATGAGGATTCGTTAATCTTTTCTTTCTATACAAAGATAACTATTTCTATTTTACAATAAATTGTATTAAAATGCTCTGATATTGATCTGTAGTATATATTATGTAATTACAATCAGTTTTTTAGGAATAACAAATCCATATTTTATGATTTTATTGTGTATGAATGAGACAACATCAAGCAAACAGCAACATTGATAACATTTTTGAAAAAGACAGCTGTAAAAAAGTAATATGAAACTTATCATCAAAATGTATAGCATTTAGAAAGTACTGTTTCTGAAGATCGAAATTAATTTATCAAGCGGCATAAAAATCACAATTCTGGAGTGTCAGTGAAAAGTGATATAACTCGAAAATCATAGTTTTGAGAAAATCCAGTTTAAAGTTTTAAAAATTTGTCACTTATTTTACAGTGAATTAAAATAAAAACATGCTAATGCGATTAATAAACACTTTATTAACGAAGGTTTTTATGGTTGAATTTGAGGATTAATATGTATAGTTTTTTTATAATTTATGAAAATATACAGTTATATCAATAAACACATCAAACATTTATTAACCAATTTTGTGACCATTAATACAAATTAACTTGACTTAATTTACACATAGTCTATAGGTTTCATGACAAATGGTACAATTTTTTTAAATTCTATTGTTGTGCTCTAGACAAATGAAAAAATAGAAAGTGTTGAAATAAATATTATTCATTTAAGTAAATGTGAGTTGTTTTGAGCGTTTAATTATAAATTTGTCAGAAAAAACACATTCATATCATTATACACCTCTAGAGTCTATAAAAATATGATGTGTTTTTTTGATACAAAGTGTGGTTAAGATGATACAACTGAACATATCAGCGTGTATATTGATATTACTTAAGTATATAGGTAGTACTATTAGTGATGAGTGAAATAATAGGTACAAATTTTGGTACAAACTGTATTTATTAATAAGTATAATCAATATAAATCAATATTAAACAAACTCGCCTTATGTTCTAACTACTTGAAGTAAATAATCAGCCTAGAATGAGATCATATCTCAGTATATGTATCAAATAATATGGTTAAAACTTAATAAAACACTTATTGCAACAGTCTTTTTATAATTCTCTCGTATATAATAATATCACAAATTACTTATATATTGTTATGTATTTCTTTAAATCAGTCTAAACAAATTTCTTAGTCATTTTATACTATAATTTTTTAATGCAAACAAAACAACAATCAGTGAAGAATAAAAAGGAATGTGCATTTTTTCCATATAATTAAAAAACTTTTACTTTAACAATCAGATAAACCTTCAATCAAACAGCAGATTAGTTATGCCTTTTCGTATACCTTTATTCAGATATAATATCAGGATCTATGTCACGTACATGAGTGTTAGTTAATAAGTTGTGATAAAATTCATGAACTCCTGGGTCAATATAATCTAAAAGCGACAGTAGGTCTTTTTTCTTTTGGCTACTAATTGGAACTGGACCCTTGTAACATTTCTGTATGGCGTCTATATTAACAAGGCTATAGTCTTTATTTTTCTTTTTGTATGACATTAATTGGTAATCACCTATGAATTTCTCTTTATATTCAAAATCGGGAAATTGACCTTTAGTAAATTTCATTACACAAACATCGGACCAAACAAACTTTTCTCCGACCTCATTTATTTTTTTTATTAAAAGGTTATTTTTTGAAAAAAGGGCAAAGTCATAAAAATCATTTTCTGTCATTTCAATAACTGAAAATTTGTTACTTTTATTAGAGGCTGTTCTTACTAACTGACACCAATCACGAGGATGGTGAATGTTCATAGATGTTCGTTTTTTTGCTTTTTCGATAAGTGCATGGTCACTATCAACCTCCATGTGTGTGTGGCCGGGAACGAGGAACTTATGTTCTATGTTATTCAGTTGCGTAGAATCGTTGACAGCTACTAGCAATGATGTACAAACTATAGAATTTTTATTTTGGCCGGAACATGAATCAGAATACATAATTAGCTTATTTGCAGTTGGATGAAGTAAAGGTAATCGTACGTTAATAAAATCATACAAACATGATGCAATCTGATTTGCACCTCTGCCACCACTTGATTCAGGCCACATGTAACAATAAGCGTTATTCGACATAAAATCATGAACTGTTAGGTTGTAAACCCATAATTGTCTTTTATAAAAAGCCGATTGGGTATTTAACATAGGAGTTGGTAAACATTGTTGCAAATCGAATGCAACTACACATGTTTGTAAACTATTCATTTTTGCTATTTCTTTGTCTTTACGTTTTTCGTTATATGCATTCTCATAAGCTTCCTGGTGTTTTTGTAACAATTCTTGTAGTTGAGTAATCTCTTCAGCGTCTATAGAATATTTTAGTTTATTTTGTAACTGGTTGCATTTGTTACAAGTATCAATGCTTGGTTTTTTAAATGATAAGTTCATGTCATGGAAAACTTTGGCGTACACAGTCTTACAAACGGGGTCACTATTTTCATCACAATAAAGTTGATACATCTTAGTTATGCAGAGATCGGCACTAAGATACTTTCTAGAAGACTTGGCTCGAGAATAATGACTCTGGTAGGCAGGAAATTTATTAATGTGCTCTTCAACTGCTTTAAGTCGGTGTTCAGAAATTTTCTTGTAACTGGCAGCTCTGCCTTTTTCACTTTTAAGTACCCGACCATATTTTATTATTTTTTCACAAACTGTCTGTAAGAATCGATTACTCTCACCGAGAGTTTTTAATAAGCAACCTTTACATATTTTATATTCATCACCAAAATATATAATTTAATATGTATTATTGTATTCCCGTTTAAGTTTCGCCCCTATGGTGTGCGTTTTCTTTTTATTAATTTTTATTAAACGTTCTGTATACTTAGCTCGTTCATCATATGAACCTAAAAGCCAATACTCTTTAAAAACACATTCCCTAATATCATGAGGTATACGAATGTTACATTTCATGCGACAATCCGTTAAGGGTGCTAAAGATCTGCCCTGTTTTACTTTACCCAATTTCGTAACGTAGCTTTTCCCTGCATTTCTTAACATGAGTCTCTCCTGTCTGTCAGCTCTTCTCTCTTTGATCGATTTACGTAATTTTTTAACATTTGAACTAGAACAACTTGGTTCTGATTCTCCTACCGACGTAACCGACGAACTTTCTGAAATTCTGATACGTTTTTTTTGGCGTACATTATTGAGGCAGCGTCGTCGACAAAATACACTATTGTCAGATGAATCATCTGTGTCTGTATTTGGTACGTAGTCGTCGCTGCTACCAGAACTGAAGTCAAACATTCTAGGTGACAAAGTTTCAGGACAGTCTGATTTAAGTTCAATATTTGTATTACCTGATGGCTCTTCTTTGGAGACCTCTAACGCCATATAAATAATTTCATTTTCTTTGTCTGATAAATTTAAACTTGTACCTGTGGTCTCAAAATCTTGATATGTTTGAATTTCAGTAGTATTTGATTCTTCCGTCTGCCTTTCAATTTGTTTTTTCGTAATACTTGTCTTTTCATCCACTTTAGTGTGTTCTTCACCTCCTACGCCCTCCATAATCCTATTTATTCTTGCTTTTACTGCGGACTGTAAAAAATCGAAAAATCAATCCTGGTGAAAATAAGACTTATACTTAGATATTAAACTTATATTTAAAGAATACAAACAATATTCTTATATACATATAAAGTTCTCATGTCACAGTGTTAGTTAGGTACTATACTCCTCCGAAACAGCTTAATCGATTATTATCAAATTGTATATGTATATATATGAGTAGGTACCTACTCAATAGGTCTAAGAATTGGCTACTATCTATTTTTCATACCTACCCCGAAAGGTTAAGCACCCGGGGGTATGAAGTATACGACGGGCAAAGCCGTCGGGCACAGCTAGTATACTATATAACACTCCCAAAAAGAATGAATAAATAGGTAAGCAAGACATAATCGATTTAATCATTACAGTACACAGTAATTTAATATAAATACTCTAAGCTTATGATCTTTATAATTGAATACTATATTAATTAACTTTACTTAAATAGCATTATTATTTATATTTGCATAAAACTTGTATCAAATATTAATAAAATAATGCCAATAAAAATATTACGTATTTTGTGTAAAATGATACAACTTACTTACCATAAGCATTGTGCGCCCGTGAAGAACGTCGAAGCGAGACTAGCGAGTCGGTTGCATCACCAAACAACGTTATTCCTGTTTCACTTGGGTATTCCCTGTTAATATTACCATCCCGTTCGCACAGTGTTCAACGCGGGAAGGGGTAGCGGGAGGTGTACGCTAGGTAATTACTGCTGAGGATTTGTATCACTTTACACTTAATTTTAGATGATGCAAATATTTGAATAAGCTTGTGTTTTTGGTACAACTATAATTGTATTATTAGACACTTATACCGACACTGTGTTTATATTGATACTAATTTAGTTATATCACTCGACACATTTTAACAATTGTTATATATCATGGTGTTAATTGATTCTTTAAGAATTGTATCATTTTACACATAACTTTATTAAAATTTATTTGTTTTTTTAACGTCATAAATATAATTGTATCACTTTTCACAAAATAATCTAAAGTAAGTTTTAAAATGTATATTAATGGAAGTGTACTTATATTACAATGTACTAATTCTAATCCATACATTTACATTGTGTTAAACTCTTTGATTCAATTTGTATCATTATACAGTACAGAAATAAAAATATTGTTTAGTTCAATTTGATATGATTTTAAAAGTATTATTTTACACAATTGAAATGGTAAAAAAACGTTCAGTTATATCATTATGCTCCAAATTAAGTCGCTCATTTTAAACCCTAAAGATACGGGGATAAGAGTCAAAGATAGATAATTTTTTATAGATCTTCTATATCAAAAAATAAAATAAATAATATAACTCGAAATGTATCACTTTTCACTGACGCTCCAGAATTATGTTGTAAAATCTTGAAATCAACTTTCAAACAGAATAATGGAAATAGCTATTAAATTACAGGAATAACGAACTTATGCATCTGTAAGAAATTTTCGGTAATTTCGTATGTAAAGACCTATTATAATCATTCACTTTGTCACTACACTATTTTTATTTCATCAAAAACTTGCAACCCAGTAAACGTCAGGTAGCTTCGTCTAATTAAAAATCTGACTGTATAACATAAATTGCATGGCATGGTTACCTGTAAGAGATTGCGACAGAGCGATACAATTGTGTGTACCCAATAATTGTATTTCCATGTCAAGATGTCATTCCTAGGTGTACAATAAAGACATACCTATATTATTATTATTATTATAAGTATATATCAAGTAGTCAACTTGCGATGATGATAAAAGTGACCAAAGAAATATAAGTCAGCGTACAGTGGGCTTCAAAAGTTCCTGGACACCTTAATGTCTGTAATCCTTTAACGAATACAAGAAATACCTCTGCCAAAGTCGGTGGAGGTGATTATGTTAGACTCGAACAATTAAAATGCACGCGTCTATGGGTCTTTGAATGCTGGAGTTGAAATTACGCAAGACATATCTCTCGCACCTCGCAGACCAGGGGACATCGCTTTTAGATGACCTCCTTCCCCTAATGTGGGAACCATGGTGTTCCTATCTAGTCCCGGATATGGACGAGACGAGACTCACTTTACGCCGCCGTACCGGCCTGTGCTCATGGAGGACGGAGGTCATTCTGCACCTCCGACTTGTCAAATTGTCCAGGAAGTTTTGAGGTCCGCTGTACAATAGTGTTACTATGTTCTCAGACGTTGTACCCGTCCACCCGCGTGACGAGCAGCTGGGACCCGCTGTTCGACCGCGGCATAAATCGGTATGAGTACAGAACTCCTACCGACCCCCCGAACAATCCGACTACCGGAGGCCGGGCTCTCTTATACAGATTCTTCACGTCAATGCTCCCAAATTCAGGACTTGATCCCCCGGTCAACGAATGAGTACGTTTTTTATTTTTTATTTTTGTTTTTCGTGTTAATTTACTTCCACTTTTAACAAACTCAGAACATCATGTTATTAATCAATTAACTAATGACAGTAATGATGTGTTATCTTATATCTTTACCGTTTCTAGTTATATTTTAGTATTTTTATATTGTTTTTATTTTTGGTTGTTTTTTCTTTATTAAAAGACGTGGTTCCTGATGCTTATTTCTTTAAAATTGAGGGTATAATTAGTTAATAAACTAGTTTTTTTACGAAAATACTAACTTGGCAAGACAAGAATACGTGTAAATGAATAAAAATTTCTTTTGAAACATAATAACACTGTAATGTTTAGCAACTTTTTTTTATAGAGATTGTTTTACAGTAATTAATTATGACTTTGAGATTATGTAGGAATGAAAAAAATGGTCTAGAATTAAAAACTTATATAAGTTTCTGGAATTATGTTTCTCGAGAAATATTTAAAATGCATGAAATGTCTTGCTACGTTAGTATCCAGGTGGCCTAATCCGGATTAATGGGGGTCCCCTTTTCAGTGTAAATATGTATGTAAAAATATACGTGGCCCGCTATTGTATAGTGCTTGTTATTATTTTAAGTGCATAATATTATTATTATTATTAATTAATAATATTTATTTTCACATTGTGTATGTAGGTGTGAAGAAAATGGCCGTTAGTAATATATTATGTATCAAAATCAAAGTTGATTTTTCATTTCAGTGTCAACTGAAAATTAGTTCTTTATTTGGTAAAGGATCTAATTTCGATCTAATGTATGGAAAGAGCTCGTTTGAGCACATGATGTATGACGATGTCGCTTGTAGAATATTTGTTGTTTCTCGTCGCTGTAGTTTCGCACGTGGCTTTGTGTCAATTATCTTCAGTACAAGTGAACCAATAAAGCATTTTTTTTTTAGTTACCCACCGTATGATAATTACGCTTTCATTATGCCATATGTAAGACTTGGAAGACACCGTGCAAATAAGCGTTTTAAATTGCCAACGTGGACGCCGCCGCCCCGGGTTTGGGTTATTGCACCCATTACCTTATACTCAGAAAACCAACGTAGGTTAACCATACTTCACCTATGGCAGTGCTTGATAGAATTCGCCATGGACACAAACTACCCTTTCCAAGAATACGTGGTAGAAAACGATCGCCCAAGAACATTTCAAACTTTTGACCACCAATTTGCGGTTAACGATAATAGAAATGAAGCTCTTGAGGACTATCGGCAACGTATTGCCTTTTTATTTCGACTGCGAAATCTTGAGGCTTCTATCAATCCAGGTGGATTGAGCTACACATTTGTTGAGTTCCACTCAAACTACCCATACCCATCATATTTTACGATTAACTTTCGTGAAACGTTTCGAGATCTTGTTTACGATGATGTAGAAACGAAAAGCCTTGATGTTGATGAGGACGAACCTGGTTCCGCCTCTTATCACTAAGTACATAGAGCGAATGACGCTGACCATAACTTTATTCAACCAAATGAAGTTTGGTCACTATACAATACGAGTACAAGTGTTAAAAAAGGTTGCGGTCATATTTAATTCTAGAAAGATAACGTATTTTATAGCACTGGAAAGATAATCGGGCTCCTTAGAGGCATTTTTAAAGGCTTATTTTATTGTTATTTTATTTTTATTACCTACTATAATAAATTGATTAATAATTGACAAGTAGGGTGACAAATTGGTAAAAGCATGTCAATAATTGGGTTTAGGTGTTGAAGATGAAGGGAAAAACCTAATAATAGGGGCAGCTTGTGGCGCGCAGGGCACGCCTTAGTATCGGCAGTAAGACTCATCATGGGGGATTGACTAGTGTGGCCACACGGTAGCCTACCGGTTGGCGCAGGTGATCACCGGGTACTGGTGTCCCGTGTCCGGGGATTACGCGCGTCGGATCCAGAAGAAATCAACGTCCGAGTGCCATCACTGGGATGCGAGCGAGAACTCGGGGCTGCCCATGCTCCCAAGCCGGGTCCTAGTGGCGGCCCTAGGAATGGGAGTTGTCTCGCTCGCTGCCTTGCTCACGGCGATGGTACGATGCGCGAGCGCTTGGGACAGCCGCAGCATGACCTCCGTCCTCCATGAGCGCGGGCCTGGGGGTGACGGGTGGGGTTGCCTGTCATCCTAGGCTGATCCACCCGAAGGATCGGAGTTATTTCCCTCACCTCATGTGCTTGCCTTAATTGGCCGGCCATGTGTGGAGTCGCAAGAGTGGAACTTATGCTCCAGGTTAGACCTCTCACCTCTCAACAACCTTAGCCGCTCATAAAGGATGGACATTTTCATGGGCCGCATAAGCAGCTGAGCTAAGTCATCACAGCCTTAGCAGGAAGACTTAGCTCAGCTGCCTATGCGGTTAGAAAGATAAGGTCATTAACTGACGAGAAAACGGCACGATTAGTTTATTTCAGTTACTTTCATAGCGTTATGTCATGTGGTCTGCTGCTGTGGGGCTCAGCTGCCGATATTGCAACTATATTTATATTACAGAAACGAGCTATATGAGCAATCTATTGCCTCGGACCCCTTGACTCGCTGAAAGAACTGTTTAAAGAAATTAATATTTTAACAGTTGCCTCACAATACATTTACGACAACGTCTTATATAAACGTAAAGAAGAACCTAGACCTCTTCCAAAAAAAAATCGAACTTTCACAACTCAAATACGCAAAACAAAAATAAACATGTGATACCAAAACTAAGGCTACATAAAGTCAGTAATTCGTTTGTGGGCAAATGTATAAAAATATATAATAAAATTCCTCAGGATTTGGCTGACCTGCCACTTAATAAGTTTAAAATAGAGGTAAAAAGATGTTTAATGAAAAAAAGTTATTATAAAGTAGACGAATATCTTGATGATAAAAATGCATGGTCCTAATAAATTGCTCTTGCACCCATAACTTATTAATATTATAAATAAACAGAACTAATTAAAAAGACCATCTCCGGATGTATCTTATTATGCACTCGGCGATGGTATCCGCCAAGAAGTGTGTATCCTTAGCATATTAAGTTCTCTCAAAAGGGGCTCTACGTCTTAGCTTCGGTCCGACGCACGCCTTCCAAAGACCCGGGACTCTATAGGCCCGAGAGTTTCGGAAAAGAGATACAATAATCAAAAAATAAGAATACCAATAATATGTCAAAAGGTGACCATAAATGGTTTTAAAGTGTATTCGGAGAAAACATGCGTAAGGGAGTCCGGTTAAGGCACAGTATTGCTTAAACTGCATTGGGGAGTTTACCCTAGTAAAAGTAAATCGAATTTGATACAGTATTTTATTTATATTATAGGTACGCAATGCGTCTCTCAAATATGACCATACCTTTTGTAACACGCTGTGTACTTAAATAAGTCCAGACTGATACAAACTTAGATCAATTGAATGAGACTAAATAAAAAATATTGAGACTGAACATACGGTAATAATAAATATACGGTGTAGTAAAGTTAGCGGGATCAAAAAAGACAAAATAGAAAGAGCATCGCCATAAACAACAACATAGTAGAAAATGCCTAGGAACATAAATAGTCATCTTGCGATCTAAGTCTTGTCGGTAAAAATATTTTTAGGTATTTACTTGCGGTCGGTGCGGTAGAAATGTCGCTATTATGTATAACATTTATTAATAAAATGATACGTGTGAAATTTTAACATTACTATTTAATTACACTGTTCTAAATAGCATCCTAGTATAGGTAATTTAAAAAACCAAAAAAATGAAAAAATAATAAAACAAAAAAAAATTTGAATTATATAAAAGTAAAGAAGGTAATTGAAGATATGTCTCTATTTGTGTGACATGCGCCGACCCTAAATAATTGGGACCAGGGCAGGGGGAAAACTGTCAAAACATCATGTCCTGTTATGAGTATTTTTAGAATAATGTACATTTAACAGTTTTGTTTTATTACACTTGACCAAAAGTAGTTCTGCTTAAGCGATTGTGATCTGTTTTAAGTTTGAGCAAGATCATTCTAACAAAACAAATCAAAATCCGTTCAATAGCTTTACATGCTTCGCCTACAAGCAGACAAGCATTCCAAAAAAAAAAATTTCTGTTCAGTATCGTTAATATAACATAACCCAAGTATTTTTTTAAAATAACTTCAAAGTACAGATGCGACCATTTTACAATTATATTATCAACATATTATTTAATGGTATGCGTGTCTATTAGGTAGTATAAATATGTACTCGTAGTATATAATATTTGTTATTGATATGAAAACGTAACTATGTTGGTAGTTTTAGATATGATGACATTTGACCGTAGACCAACTTTACCTGTACTGGTTTACCTGAAGAATAGTTTTGTAAAGTACACGATTCAGTGAACTCTATCACGGGGACTCTGCTAAGTCGCTTTCAGCTCTTGAGTTTCGAATCTATTTATGAGGCGAGTGGCGCTCGATTCTATGTGACATTTTAATTTAATATTAAAACATCGATGTTCATTTATCAAATGTGTAATCCAAGTTTACGCGTCAATTGTTGTATGTAATCCCAATTATACTGATTGTTAGTCTTTTGCAACTTTTTTTATTAGAGCTAGGCAGAGTTATTAAGACTCACATAGTTTTAAGATAAATTTGTAGCTTAGGTATACCTATGAGGTAGCAAGTCTCTACACTGGCTTGCCTTAATTGGCTGATCAGTAGAAAGGTGGTGAGGGTAACTACAACTACCATCGAGGGTTTTATTGGATGCTGCCCCATTAGGTCATAAAATTATATTCTACTTGTTATTTTGACCTGGTTTGACCAGAAGAATCTTGTTGTTACGTCTATATTAATGTATTAAATGTGAGGTTTATAGTCCAATTTCATATTGTCAATTATCTGTTATAATGCCAATTGTTATACCGATTGACATTGGTAGAACCAGCTTATATTGTGTTAGTGGTAGGCTGAATGTCACTCTCAAGTCATAGTTATAAGGAAAGTTATACAACAAGTCTTATTCATACAAATCGCTACACGGGATTGGAATTAATTGGCCGATGAGAGTCGAGAGTAGAAATGTAAATGGACTTTCTCCAGCCACCATCATTGGGTTTGTCATTTACTCTATGAAATTCTACCTATGCGTACCCGAACTTTCGAATGGCCTTGGCATAAGAAATAGTTACGTATAAATAAAGTTATGGAATCAGTTAATCAATTAGTCCATAACAGTCCACTACTGGACATAGGTCTCTCCCAATGTGAGCCATTTCCTCGTACCAGTCTGTAGGAACTGTCCTTTTCATATCAATTCATCTGAACTTATGAAAGCATAACAGAATTGAACATATTTTTTGCTTTTATGATATCAGTAATTATATAGTAATTTGTTATCGTATAACATTGCGGCGGTAGCTTAGTGGTTAACGTGTCGGCCTTACGATCGAGAGGTCCCGGGTTCGAAACCTGGCCATTACACTACCGACGTGAACCCACTCCTAACACAAGCCATTGAGCTTAGCTGGAAGGGTTGAAGGGAATATTAGTAACTTCGGTTGCTAATATTCTTATTACAAAAAAAATTGTTAAGGTATTCAGTTTATACTAAATTTTGTATAATAATGTTGGAATTTAATATTTAAATTGTTTAGTTTTATTAGGTACATATTATAATTTAATGAATCCCCCGTATCAATAGTTCTAAATTATTGATGATTCAGTTGATAAATTAAAAAATATATATATATATATTTAAACATTTAAATTCAATGTAATTGAATTATCAGTTATGTAATTTAAAGACTTGGTCAACTCTATTTTTAGATCATTCCATACCAATTAATTGTTATCCCTAACTGGTTTGGATAGTTTTACTTCATTGATTCGAGATTTTATTAATGTTCTTCTGATATAATCAATGTTTGTATTTTGTCTAAAAACCATTATATTAATACTATTATCAAATAAATATAAATTGTTTTGAACGAATTTATATTTACTACCCTGAGCAGCGCATCGATTCGGTGACTCTGTCCCATCCTTACAAGACTGCGATAAAAACCTAGAAGGCTTTTCTATTTCTTTAATTTTTTATTTGTTCCGTCTCCGCATTATTATGTGGGAACTGAACTGTTTTGAAGTGTACTATCCATCGTAAAAGAAACTTGGCTCCTGCTTATTTCATATTGCATTTTACCTTGGTAATGGTGTGGCTTCATGAATATTTTGATCTTTATATCATATTGCTTATTAGATAGCAGATGCTGGAATTTCAACGCATAGTATCAAGTGATCACTTTGTATAAATTCTTAGGTAGGTACTAGTGCAGAGTTAAAGCGAACCGAAACAATATTATTCACAAAAGATATGACCCACCAATTAGCATTCCGTCACTCATTCATTTGCCCGCAGTCGCGCGCATTATACTAAATTCGATAGTGCAATCAACTTAGGAAATGAGATAACCAGTTATAATTTTGTATAAAGTTTCAAAACTTGCACATTGTAGGGTGACTGCGACTAATCAAAATCCAAGGTTAATGTTAGAAATATAGTATTTCTCTGCATTTTTCTCATGAACGATAAAGATAGGCAAGCTAAAGATCATACAATTATCTGCAGAAATCGGTCAATCGGTCAACCTTCAGTAAGGAACCCGCATGGAGGGTTTCGTACAAAGTTGGTTTGAAGAGTAGGAATCTACCTTTACTTATGTTCTTTAATCGGTAATTTAAATTAGATTGCGTATAATTATTATACTTTTGTTTTTTCCCAACCTGCTGTTACAGACTTGACTTGAATATGTGATAGTAATTTAAACTTTACCTTTACACGCTCTTGAATAAAGAGATGTTGACATGTGTACAGTCAACAAAAGAGATATGGTACCTTATTTACATACAACATTATATGAAATAGTGGTACCGTATTTCTTTTGTCGACTGTACCTACATTATGATGGATGGATGGACGATGATGTTGGAAAAGTTCTTTTGTTTTTCTTTTTGCATTATGAGGCAATTTACTATAAGCCTTGTAGTATATTTTTTACCCTGTCTGAAAGAAGAGATTTAATCGAATATTAAGCTAACCATATTTTTAAAGAAAGCAGATAGTTTGAAGTGAGATTTTTCCATTAAAAATTATACTGCGTTTTCGTATTAAATCAAAATGAGGTGGAAAAAGACTTAGTGTGCTTGAGTACGTAAGTATTCACCATATTTAAAAAAATATAAGACGAATAGAAGGTTTAAAAACCAAAACTCGTTAGTATTTGAATTTTTGTTATAAATTTGAAGTTATATGAAAACAGTGTAGGTAGGTACTTCAATACAAAAGTTGCCGAGCTCGTCATCACATACAACTTTATCATTTAAGTTACCCTTTTCCATAGCACTTGTAGTTTCACCGAATATCCAAATAAGGCCTTTTTACATAACAAACACCCCGCCCTCCTCCACTTCCCAACCTTACATCGTCCCCAATTTATTTATCCTCCTGTGAAATTCTTTTCCTTTTCCAATCAGTTTCATCCTCCTATACCTAACTTAATTTTGTTTTAAAAGATATTTGATCCAGTTTAGTAGCTGAATTTCAAGTATTTATGGTGCGGCAAAGGAGAGAGGCCCTGAATTGCTTGATGCTTGGTGATCATTCTGTTTAGAAAAGGAGATGAGCTCTCAATTACTCCCACAGTAATTGGAAGAGATCATAATAGCATTCGCCGGTAAAAAAAAACTACCAAACGACTCGAGGGTGTCGGTGAACTCAGGACTACGAGGACTGCACAGCACATCACTGCAATCTGTCGAGAACATCTACATAATGTTTGTATGGGTTTTTTTATGAGTTTTAAGGAATCGGCCTTACGATCGAGAGGTCCCGGGTTCGAATCCTGGCCATTACACTACCGACGTGTACCCACTCCTATCACAAGGCATTGATCTTAGTTGGAGGGGTTAGAGGGAATATTATTAATTTTCCTACACATATTTTAATTATTAAAATCACCTACCCAATGCATTGATAGCAAATTTAAAATGATTCGCTTCGACGCGATTTCATCAATAAATAATGTTACTGTGTCTTGAGACCCAGCTCTCTTTTTGGTTGTAGTAAATGGCGGTTAGGTGCTTGGCACACTGCTCTACATCATCACAGGCAATTGACGAGGCGTGGGGAATGGGGAAGCGTTGTCATTAAAAATAGAAAAGGATCCATAGGTATATTCTGCTGAATTCTCCATATTCGTTTGTTTTATTAAATTGCCATCTATAATTTATCAGCAGAACGAATTTCCAACATAGGTCACTGACCGTACATATCTGTACCGTTCATTTTTACCCAGATGGCATTGCTGTAGGTACGTAAAAAATTTATTTCTGTTCTCTGACAATAGATGGTATCAGTTCGTATCAGTTAGATGATTAGGACACACTGCATCGCGTCATGCAGCGGAGCGCGGCGAAGCGTGGTTACAAGTTATCAGGATTGCTCGTAGCTCCTGATAAATTAATCTGACATTTTACAAGATATTGCAAACCTCACTCTTTGAACTGTTATGAATGGCTATGACATCGACTCAGCGGTACAATGTATGCCCCTCTAAGGCAAGATGGAGTGACCTCAGGTGTCTGTTTTCCCACCATAGGGGACCATCCCGAAACCATAGATGGCCTTGAGTCAGCCGGAGTGCGAGGGAAATGTCTTATGGGCACCAGAGATTTGAGACCAAAGATCGCGTTGGAGCCGGTTCGAGTTCGAGTCTATCCTGAGGTATTCTTGGGGATTTAATATCATAATGCTAATAACCTCTCCTTGTGCTTGTGTACCTAGGTAAGTAAGTACCTACATAATAGACAATTTAAAAAAACAGTCGTTGAAGTTGACTTCTCACTTGACAGAACGAAAGTGTTGCTTACTTGTATCTATTATATTAATCTATGGTACTTACTTACCTTGCTTACTGTCCAATTACATTAAATTATTTTTACATTATCCAGTAGAATTTTAAGATTATGCAGAGTCATCCTGCATCAATATTTTGTATAATAGCAACAGAATTTTGTGAAAGATTTTCATTTTGTGGATTAAGAAGTATGTACCTACATTTTTCATTACGTCTGCTTATTAACTAGGTAGGTAAGGTAGGCACCGTGAAACGGTGTACCTAAAGACAGTGGCCACAGAGCCGGTGAACGAGGACTTCTATGTATGGAACTGTAGGGCAGAAACTATTACTTGAACAGCATCATTTCAGAACTAAGTAGGTACGTAGGTACATATTTTGAGCTCTCATGTCATACAGATATCCTTAGGAGAGGTCCGCGGAGACTAAATAATAATGTCTGCGTCCCGTACCTATACCTTCCCCCATTCGAAACGATCCGATCATTCACATCCGAACCCCGATTGAAACAGGGGAACTGGGAACGTAGTGACAGAACAGACCTAGTGCACGGAGGGCATTTCAGGAATTCTTTTAAATGATTTTAATATTATTCTTTACAGCTATATTATCTTTGTACTTAAGGAATGTGCTATGTCTTCACGAGAACGCCGCGACTGTTGTGTACCACATATTTATAATGCTATGCTACACCATGCCACTAATGGGAGCTATATTAGCTGACAATTTCATTGGAAGATACAAGTATTATCACAATTTAATTCTATTTTAAGTTGCCACGCTTTAGCGAAAATTGTAGACGGGCTTTGTACCTATTCTAATCGGGAGTGCCCAGTTTTCCCACAACCCAGGTAGATGTGAAAAGGGGTTCGTGCTACCTACTTCAGTGTTCATAGTTAACTTCGAATCAGTGCTGCGCACAAGTAAATTTTCCAAATACTTATATAGTACCTACCTATCCTTAAAAGATGAACTTTGGAAAATACTAAAGTTTTGTAATTTACCTAACCTCTTTAGTTAAACTTCTGTGGCTCGCGGGGTGGGGTGAACATCCATGGTCTACCTCTGTCTTCAGCGCTTTCGGTCTCACAGACCATGAGGGAGTTTATGTTACACAAAGTATCCATTTGACGCGAGTATTGGACGCTTTACTAATATCACAGTGAACACAGAAAAAGAGTTGGTTTACCTACCTAATATACCTACGTACCTATCTACTTCGATGAGATTCGTCGTCGACATGTATTGTGTACTGTATTGTAAAATAGCTTTGAAGGGATGAAAATTGATTGCCGTGGGCAGACAGAGAAACAGCGTAAACACTAGTTTACACTAACTAAATATTTAGTTTGATAGTAGAGCGGCGCTATGGCTGACATTTTTGCCAGGGAGGGTACTATCGTGATACAATCCCTGATGCTGGCCATCACCGGTCATCAGAGAGCGCGTTGATGTGTGTCAAAGAGTTTACGCAATTTTCATTTTCAGGGTAATATTATATTTCTCCATAATATATTTGGTTGGAACCATTTTGACCTGTTGTGCTGCCATACCACCGCTAATGCTGCCTCCGACGTAAGTGGAAAATAATTGTCTACAACTTTAACGTAAGCTGTCGACCTAAAATCCCGAAACTAAGTATATCTAAATCTCTAGATATCAGATAGATAGACTAATGGATATCCGTAGGGATTTTGCACACGATAAACAAAATACCTAGACTAACTAATGGAAATGGTTGTGGCAATAATGTCAAAAAGTTTCGATGGTCCGAGTGGTAAATCATAGTGGACATGGCTAACGTAAAAGTCATGTCAATATTCACGGGTATCTAATGTGTGAAAAAGTTTGTGATATTTTGCCCCAAGCTCCCTTATGGAGTGGGAATCATTTTTATCGGTAAACCGAAAGCAAAGTCTCAGGAAAGAGGATTAACATTACATACACTAATATTATTAGGTAGGTACAATGGTGGCCATCCCGACTAGTTACATCAATGTAACTAGGTGGAAAAGACGAGCTGAACTGTCGGTTTTATCTAAGCCCAGCCAGTGTCGTCATGTACAGAAAACGGAGAAGGTGGAGTTAATTCTATTTCATTTTATTAGGGACAAAAAAAAGTCATGATAATAATTAGTGGCATAAATTATACTGAGTATACAATATTAGCTAAGCGATATTGTGGCCCACTGTGGTATCCACAGATTTAGGTATATAAGCTTAGTACAGCATAGAGGTCCTCCATAGCTTGCATTATGTAAATTAATGGTAATAGAATAAATAGTTAGGTTGGTACTTACATTTAGAACAACCATAAATGAGCAAAATTACATGGCTACATTTTATATAATCATTATTACAATCAATTAAATAATTTCAACAAATTCAATAAATACTTTCAACAATTTTAATAAATAATTTCAACAAGTTGCATTTAGCACACCCTTAATTTCTATAGGTTCAAAAATTCAATTACAATTGAGTAGATACTTACCTACATTTCATACGACTCTACCTACTACGATATAATATTCTTCACAGGTCCACATCTATGCTGGGTCTATTATTGATAGCCACAGGTACAGGGGGCATCAAACCTTGTGTAGCGGCATTTGGCGGAGATCAGGTAAACCAATTATAACACATTGAATTATCCAAATATATATAAATATAGGTGTCAATGTTATAACATAACAGATATACAGACGAAATTGACTATGTATTGCAACAGAAAGGGCAGGTGGGCGGGCTTGCATGAATAGTTCAATAACAGTTGAGGTAGCTTGTTACAACAAATTATACCACAGCTAATTCGATCTAGAAACTGGTAGGTAACTCGATTCGAGGATCACGATTTCGTAGTAAGAAAATTTGCCTTCGAAGTTTCCGCAACTAGTGAGTAGGAACGTTACTCACTGTTCTCGATGCGCAACTGGCTGGTCATAGAAGTAATCACTATCGAGTTTTCTACATACTCCTTAAACTTTACGTGGCAATGCGAGTTATGTGAAATTTAATGTAAAAAACGGGCATATCAAATGTAAAAATAGTTTGCAAGCAACTGCCTATAGCGCTTGAATCATGGCTGTTGCTAACAAGTATTCGAACATTGCTGAAGTGAAATTGAAATTAAAATTAAAAAGAAATTCTATTTATTTACATATTTTCTGAGTGTCATATGCTATACCAAATTCATCTATGAGAATAATCTCGAATATGTTTTAACGAGAATATTATAAATATCCTAGCGACCACTATAAAAAAATCACCTTGATTACTAATATTATTATTGTTCATAACTTCGGTTAAATTCAGCTGATTACGATCAAAGCACCGCTAGATTTTAAGTCTGAGCAAGTCCTCTATGAAAATTCGTTCAATAGGTTTTGCGTGCATCGCGATCAAACAGACAAGAATATAACATAACCCAAGTTAATATCTCCAATGTACCTACAGACACGGCAACTTTACAATGATATAATAATAGTAGAAAAGTAGAGATGATATCAGTATACACTTAGACAGGTATATATTCACGTAGATACTTCAAGCAAACCGTCAGTTTTACACCATTTGATTACATAAAAGGCGATAAATAAATCAGTACACTTTTAATATACGAGTAGATATTATATCTCGACAACGAGCACCTATCCTGTTATCGTCTATAGGTAAAGTGTCTACTGTACCGGAATACGTTACCCACAGACTATTGATGTTAAACGAGGCAAATAGGGACGAAATGGAGCTTGAAAATACTTGAAAAAGTTTGTATTTGAAACTAAATATGCTGAGGAATATTTTAGCTCGATGCACCTTTATTTTCCACATGGAAACCCTGCCAAGGAAACTCTCTAAAATCATATGATATGAAATGTAATACCCACACACCAGCTTTCAGTAAATATTCGACGAAGAAAACTTTCTCCTTCGATGAGATACCTACCTCTATTACAACTGTCTGTATGTTAAGCTGTGATGATGTTGTTTAGTTCTCCATCATGAGACGTCTTTTTATAGCAATCAAGGTGTACCTACCTCAATTTTATTTACATCAGATTTTCATTTATGAAAGCTAATTCTGAGAAAACTACTCTTAGATAATTTAATTCAATTCTGAACTGTTGGCGGTCTGCAATTTTGCATACAAATAATTATCTGCCTAGATTTCCTAGGAAATTCTACGTAGACCTCATTGATACCTGGAATTCGCAACACAATCATTATACCTATAGTATTATTTCACGTAAAGCACTATTATACAAATTATTATATAATTTATAGTACCGGTGAATAAGGATCCAGGGGTGTATAGGGCTCATGCTCAGCTAAATCCTGTACTTATTTTCTTTCAAGCAAAACTTTGGACTAGTGTTTATTGCATTATTAGAATCATCAAATATCTGGTAATGGGCTTAATTAAAATTTTGTGAAAAAAATACCATTTTGTCCCTATCCACCCCTGGATCCATATTCACCCCGTTTTACTAGTAAAATATAGCTGTTGAAAGCTTGGCTATTCAGCTAACTTTCATCCCCTTTTCTCACCCGGAACAAATACGGCTTTTGGAACAGGAACGCATGACAAATTGAAAAACACATCGCAATATTTTAGGAAGAAGAAAGCAGGTATACGTGAATAAGGTATGTGTAAACAGACAAACTGGGTTCAAACACGCTCTATCAAATTGTTGTAGGTATAATTGGCTTTATATAATTATATATATTTTAAATATACTTTAAATTTGGCTATTGTTATAGGTAGGTTGGCTAGGTACTAAGTAGTACAAGTAAAGTAGTTCAAAAGCATTCGGAATGTGCAAGCCCGCCGATTTTGAGTACTAGGATGAAACGTTTCATGATGCTACTTCGAGGATCGTGTAATGAATCGATTAAACTGAGTATTGTAAGAACAGATGCAGATACCGAGTCGTGATCCATTTTATAATTATTATTTCTTGCAGTTCCGGCTTCCTGAAGAAAATCACCTTCTGCAGCGATTTTTTTCGACATTTTACTGCACCGTGAATTTGGGTGGGTTTATGGGTATGGTAGTTACGCCAGCGCTACGAAGAAGTGTCATGTGCTTTGGTGATGACGCCTGCTATGCACTGGGCTTCGGTTTCCCAGCTCTACTTGTTCTTATTTCTATTGGTTTGTACTGAGTTTCATATAACCTATTTAAATTTGATAGGGTTATGTTTGACCTGTGCTTCATCAGCTGGTTAGTATTTAGAGGTCTAAAATGAAACACGTTTGTGTAGAAGTAATGTACTCACTCAAAATTTAAATATTCTCAGGTTATAACTTTGTGAAAATACAGACTGAGGGATGAACAGGAGGGGCGGAACTCAGTTCTAAGCACATTATTCGAGTCATTTTAACTTAGGCCAACATTATCTTAAGCGATTGTTTTATCGATGTCGATTTCGATGAAGCCACTGACACCGGAGTCGTGAGTCCATCATTCTGCAAGTAAATACCTACCGGCTGACAGGTTTGGTTTAGTGAGGTGATACATGAGAGGAGGCATATATGACCGTGTACTGAGTTTCATTTAAAACTACAAAACAAAAAGTAACATTTAAGCAAACAATGAATCAATTATAAACTAAAACAAAGAAAAGTATTTGCGCAAAATAAAACAAAATTCTGAAAGCGTTTTCGTTAAAAAATAAGCTTCTATGTGGGGGAGATTGTGTCACGCACTTTATTAAAAATTCCGATCTCTAATATAAAATGTATTGATCAAATGGGAGTTTATTTATAATACGTAGTTGTGTAGACCATAAAATATAGTATCTAGGCTATACATTGGACAAGAATAGAGGAAACTGAATTAAGTACTGTTAATGATAACAATATTTAGGTATACGTACAGACAGACCCGAAGTAACGAACCAGTATTCTA
Source organism: Pelosia muscerda (assembly GCA_963691645.1). Classification (NCBI taxonomy): domain Eukaryota; kingdom Metazoa; phylum Arthropoda; class Insecta; order Lepidoptera; family Erebidae; genus Pelosia; species Pelosia muscerda. Next base: position 20,384,097 of record OY829098.1, on the reverse strand, counting down.
AAATAGGTCTCGTTTCCCGAATACGTTATAGAGACATATCGCATCAGTCATACAGAAAATACGAAACGACACGATGAATGCTAAAGAGAGAGCACGATTCTGTAACGGGTGCGATGCTAAATTGCAAATGCGGCGATACAGGTGTGCTAGGATTGCTAGGTAAAATTCAGTGAATACAGCCTCCTTCGTCGGGTGGTTTCGTTTGCACGGCTATATCATAACTGTATTGAATTTTAATACCCCGTGCTGAGGCACTCATTTCTTATTTAGTTGTAGGTTGTATGGTAAATATTATATTTTTGTAATGTTTATTCCTCAGAGCGGAGCCATTACGATTTTCATGCTACATTCAAAACAAGATTAGGTTTTCATTACATTTACAGTTGATTGGTTGTGGACACTCGCGCAATACCACTTCGTAAAGTACAAAACGAATATAATACAGTTGGCTGGATGAACACTATTAATAAATAATAATTATTTGTTAAGATCTACTGAATAATTTACATTTGTCATTATCATATTAGCATCTATTTCAGTTGTATCGAAAGCTTGTATTTTGGAACCCCGGGGTTCTTTTATTCTTTCCATGCCAGGGTAAATTTGGATTTTGTTTCATAATAGTGGCTTTTGTTTTCAGTGATATTCGTCGCAGGAAAATCATCATACCGAATAAAGCAACCTCGTGACAACGTCACACTGAAATTTATGGCATGTGCATGGGTGAGTGCTGTGTACCTACTGTTATTCTCTCTCTAGTTTTAAGGCATGTGCATGGGTGAGTGCTGTGTACTGTTATTCTGTCTCTAGTTTTAAGGCATGTGCATGGGGTGAGTGCTGTGTAGGTGCTGTTAAGTTATTCTCTCTCTGTAGTTGTTCATGGTTAGTCCTAAGTACCGGATAAGAGGGAAAACCTCTACAAGCGAGAGTGATTGGATTTTTGAAGGCCCCATAAGGGTTGTAAGATATTAATGTATTAAGTTCCATTATACACGTAAGTGGATATATTCTTACACTACAGGTAATTGATGACATCGAAATGTGCCTTATAATTCTAAAAGGGTCAATATTTGGCCCCATTCATCATGGCAATAGCCTGCGAGTAAGACGAATCAATCATCAGCCTGCCGTGCACATCCCTTTCACAAGTTTTTTTGCGCAATAGACTGTAAAAAATAGAATATCAGTGATGATTGATGCCCTTTAATCTTTTAAGCTTATAAGAGACCATTCGTGTATTAGTGATAACTATTTACCTAAGTAGTTCAGAACATTTAATTAGGACAATGTGGGTCACTGTAACGATTAATACTAAATTTATCTCTGGGAAACCGAAACGGTTCGGCCAGTAGGTAAAATTTGTTATGTTATTTTTTGCTCGATATAAGTAATTGCTAAACGAACCTATATAAAAAAATAGAGAAAGTATACCGTTTTTGTTGTCGTGTAATTAAAAACTTTGCAGGTAATAAAAATATATGATGTACCGCATTTGTTAGTGGTATCCAATTTAATAGAGAAACACCGTCTAATGAATTGTGTAAGTATTGAGATGAAACAAGTTTCCTCGTTAATGTTTTCAGAATGCGTGTATAAAGTTTTCGTAATTTCGCCAAACTAATACGAAATATCGGTCTAATGATGGGAATTATGTTTTTAGAATTTAAATTTGACGCATATAGTATAACTTTTCGCGTAAGTTTATATCAGGAAAAGTCAACATGCAGGATGTCCCGGTTGTTAAATCTGGCATTAGCTTTTTCTAGGGAGAATACCTAGAATATTGCATCAAATCCTAAGAGGTTTAAATTTGCTTCTAATCTACTGTAGCTTATAGAGAGAGACTATCCAGAAATCAAACAAACGCATTATTCATTTTTATTATTAGTGAGCTTAGGTTATCAAATCGCAGTCCACTGTTGGACATACGCCTTTTCCGAAGGCTTAACAAGACCAGACGAATACAAATGGCTATAATGAATATAGCTGGTCGTGCATACGTGCATACAAATTTTTGCACTTTGCGGGAATCGTAACCGCGCCCCCAGCGTAGTAGTCGTGTTCACTGCCGCCACGCCACAAAAACTTTCCTTGTGGATTTTATCTGAAAAGTGTTTAAAATTTTACTCACAATCTAGTTTGTCTAACACATCGTTCCTGTCTACCTTATACAGCACGTTCATCGAACAATTCTTTTTGAGTCTGCACCATAGAGCCAATATAATATAGAGACGACTAGGTATCCACACCGATTGAGTCAGCTACGAAGTTATTATACTCGTAGTGATGCCACACGCGGTAGGTAAGGTAACCTACTTAAGTGCACCTTATGAACCGACTTTGCATCTGGAAATCATCTTTATGATGTTGAACTGATAATAATAACCTAAGCCAATGGTGATGATACTAAGAAACAAAATCATGAATACAATTGAATTGTATGGAAGTCCGTCATTTTCGAAGGCATTTTTCTAAGAAAGAAATGAACATCTGTGTTAGCCTGTTAGGGTTTTTCGAAATTTTGCGATACAATTTGCGAATTACAACTTCATCCATCAATAATTTGGACGATGGAACGGTTATATTACAATAAAAAAGCGAAAGATACATGAAAGTGCAATAAAAAAGGTAAACGCCTTCGAAAAGGTACGACAACTACAAAAGACACTGATGACAAATTTTCTGTAAAATATCGGTGCCTGGGCTACAACGATACAATCAATAAAATTATGGGTATAGGTAATATGTCAGGCTATGAACCGAATGCTAACACCCCACATGTAATTGTGTTTGAAGTCAGTTTAATTGTTTGTTTTTGTCTTAAAATGATAATTTTGTAGCAGATAATATTTGCAAAAACAGAAGTTATTTAAGAAAAGTTATCTCAAGGTACTAAACGTAGGTACTGGTTATAATGCTGATTATAATCAACCGGGATTATTCCTGGATCCGGACAGACTTTCGATTTATGCCATATCTCTTTATTTATACATCTAAGGTAGGCACCATTTTGCCTGGAGCAATAAAGGATGTTCTATTTTTGCAATAAACTCTTTTACTTATTGTGCTAGAATATTTCAAAAGCATTAAGTATTCGTTCTTCTCTATGCAAATAAAAATTTAAAGTCCGATATGTGTAGCAAGTGGTGTCGGTCTTTTTATCTTTTCTAATTGTTTTTTATCATGTTATACCTATGTATTTTAGGGACTTACTCCGAGGTGAAAGCTTCGGGTGCGACCGGGACTAACGCAAAGATGATGATGATGACGTATTTAGAGACTATTATTGTGGCAGCATAAGCATAAATCTTCGTTATAATTTAATTTGTGCTATATCAGTCCAATCAAAAAATCAATATCTTGTATTAAATAATATTAAAATAAAGTAATATCTCAGTCTAGAATCATCATCTGTTACTTTAACAACTAAAAAAGTTCCACATTCAAGTAAGTTCAAGTATTGGTTCACACAATATTTTGCCGTTGATCCAATCTAGTAGTTAGTATACATAGGAGTAATTTACTGTCAATTATAAATGAAGTTCTTATCGACCTATATATTTTATAAAAATTTTACCCGTAAGCACGTAGTAAGTACTATTATTTATTCTGTGCCTCAAATGAGTGTGCAAAGCGAGTGATAAAAATGTTTTCGGAAATATATACCATTCTAAGGAAGTTTGTTTTAGGTAAGTAACTAGCTCTTTACGTGTTATATCACGATATCTACCGGCGTGTCGGTGAGCAACTTCTCATCATAAATCTGCCGGTTTAGAGTTAATATTGTGATCTGCTCTTTTCGACATACAGCGTGAACCGCACAATTACTCTGTTTTCAGTAATTTCTCCGATTTTATCACAGAATTCTTTTCATTTAATAAGTACGAAATACAAGCTCGACAGCCTCGGTAGTATGACAGTAGTAAAAGCAAATGCTTCGATTCGTGCTCAGTGCAAATATTTGTATGTTTGAATAATGGCTGGACGAATAGTGTTAAAGTATTTAAGTTTGAAATGTAATGTACATAATCTGTTGATGTGCCTAATAAATAAAAAAAAAAAAAAAAAAAAAAAAAAAAAAAAAATAGTGTACCATTTCGCATGCACTCGTGTAGGTAATGCCCGCGGCGAAGACAAACAGTGCTAGCGAAATGGTACTATTTTAGTATTTACTTTAGGTGTCTTGACACGCTAGTTTTATGCGTTCCGTCTATATTAATCTTTTAGTATAAGGTCTTCTATACTAAAGATAGTTCACAAGCTCAATCTACTATCGCTAATACTCTTTTGCAAACCGGCGGTCATGAGGTCTTATTGGTACGAGTATATGTATAATAAGATTCATTAGACATCCCACTTCGAGAGGTAAGCTTATTCTAAAGCTTTGTCCTGTGTTTGGTGTTATGCCACGTCTACATTTACGTAACATTTTACTGTGACCGTGTCAAAAGCGCATGTCCGTCGCGTATTCAGCTGTGTGATAGTTGAGCTCAAATGAAACCATCGACTGGTGGCCGTGTCAGAACAACTCTAGTTTATGTGCCCAGGTGCCACAAGTTGTTAATGCCACATTCAATGTTTTGTCTTGATGTCACGCTGTCCGGTTTATAAGGTTCTGAATACCTCCTCGTAGTTGATTCCTTTAAGTAATTTCTTTTCAGTTCTTATTTAAGTAATTCCTTTTCAGTTCGCATTCATGAAACGCATCAAATACAACCCGAGGACAGATGGGCCGCGCTGCGAGCACTGGTTGGACCATGCAGTCGATGAATATGGTGAGAAGCTAGTCGCCGACATGAAGATCGTCTTCTCCATTCTGTACCTGTACCTGCCAGTGCCCATTTTCTGGTCACTCTTCGATCAGCAGGTTTGGATTTTACAGTTGATGTTGGCAAGCCTGCTTGATTGTGATTGTCTTTTTTTCGATACTGTCATCAGTTTGATCGGTGTACGAATAAGTACCGTGAGTTCGACCTCGGCTTACTTGCCCAATAGATATTTGTCAACTTGCAATGTATTTTTATTTAATGATTTGAAAAATGACCAGGCAAGGCTGTCCTGTCCTTTTTTCTATAATATCATCAATGTGATCTGATCAGTGCTTGAGTATGTTCCGTGAGGTTGGAGGTGGCTTACATGCCCACTAGATATTTGTCAACTTGCAATTTATTGTAATTTAATGATTTGAAAAAAGATCAGGCATGGTTGTCCTGTCCTTTTTTAACACTATCAATTTGATCAGTGTACGAGTATACTCCTTGATATCGATTTCGGCTTGCTAGCCCACGAGATATTTGCCCACTTGCATTTATCACATAAAACTAGGAAAGTTTGAATTTTTCAGTTTAATCGTAACATTTGAAGATTTGGTTCGAATTTTCTAGTGAAAATCCGTTCAACTACATTGGGTTCTTATAAAACTGTGGAGTATTTCCAGGGTTCACGATGGACTTTCCAAGCGTCCAGGCTAAGAAGTGAAGTGTTCGGCATCACCTTGATGCCCGACCAGTTACAAGTAATGAACCCGGCCATGGTGCTGCTGATGATACCCCTCTGCCCGGGCGGAGCGTGGCCGCTGCTGCCAGACCTGGTACCACTGCAGAAGATGTTCATTGGAGGCATGCTTGCAGCACTCGCGTTTGTCTCTGCTGGTATTCTACAGATCGGAATAGAGGTATGTCTTCTATCTATACTATTATATAATTGTAAAAAGTTTATTTTCGTTCGCGATGGACGCAAAAACTATTGGACGGATTTCAATGCGATTTTTTTTTGGTTTGAAGGGATTTGGTCCAACTTAAAATACTGTTTGTTTGATTGCAATCGGTTAAGTAGAAACAGTTATGATTAACAATATTGAATTTAAGTTGCACAGATGGCGCTTAGGTCGCAATAACTGACAGCCACGCGGGCGGTCTTGGTGTGAACTTGGATACAAACAAAGTTATGGTTAACAAAAATGTCAGATCGAGATCGATTAACGATGGAGGGTCAAGGCTCGGAGTTATTCAGTTTGTAGAGGCAACTTCGAGAAAGAACTTTCCAGAATTTAAATTATGTCAGGTCCTATCCTCTAGCCTGCTAAAGTTAATCTGTAATTGAAATTGATTTAACATTTCAATTTATTATAAAAACAATTGAGCCTTATCTGTGTTCCCAGCATTTTAATAAGTACCTATCAATTGTTGCGAAATTTCGAAGATGAAAGTTGTAATTGCACTAACTTAGAATAAAATATCCAACGGTTGCTACTTACATAATAATTGCCTGATTCACTGGTAATGTTTTGCTTGTATTGCGTATTCTACTTTTAATCAACGACGTTTTGTTACCGATCTGTATCATCATCATCATCAGTTCAGCCACAAGACGTCCACTGCTGAACATAGGCCTCCCCCATCGTCCTTCAATCCGATCGGTTGGAGGCGGTCTGCATCCAATGGGTACCTGCGACTTTGACTAAGTCGTCCGTCTGATACCGATATGAAAAATAAATTACTTTTTTATATGTGTGGGTGTGCAACGGTTGTCAGACTTTACTCGTGTGGGATGAATACCTAGCTACCGGATACGAATTGTACGAATTTGAGTACACCAGTACACATTATGTAGTACATCACGCATATATGGACTGTTGTAGGAGTCCAAGCCAACCTCACATAAAGGCGGTGCACGCGGATTAATACTGTATCTATGCTAGTACTGGTATGTGTTTTGGTGTCGTACAAAGTTTCATATGCCGAGATGTAATATTTAAATGTGTTGTCTGGTCCCAAGGTTTCCATCTGAATCAAATTACCATATTGATGTTACCAGAGGTCCACGCTTCAAGTACCAAGGCACCATCAAACGGGGCTGGTGATAATGAACACGTTGGCTTGTTCGGTGAACGTCGCGGTGCTCGGTGTTGGCGTCGCCACCGTGGAACAGCACAGTACCGCGCTCATGGCTCCGCTCCCGCACCGGACTCTCTTGCTCACGACCTCCTGCACCGTCAGCTGCGCAGGGAGGGTCATGAAAAAGCATATCATCAAACAGGAATTGAAAACTGTGGCCGGAATGGTTAGTCTTTACTAAATAAATACATTATCGAATTAATTTAAAAACTTGAGCTTCTAGTGAACTGAGTCTTAGATGCTATTCAACGATCTAGCAGCAAGGGTGCGACACGCTTCCCCATCTTCATAGTGAGACTGTCTGCATTATAGGCAGCCAATGCATGCTGTGGTGTTTGGAGGTTCCGTTCCTAGGGACAGTCGGAGACCCGAACTAATTTGAGGACACCGTGTGTTTTCAGTGAGTTCGAAGCCGACTTAGATAGAAGTGTCTGGACCACTTGGTTGTCATGGAGAAGACCACTTACCTCTGAGAGGTGGTACCCAAGGGGGTTCCCACATGCAAAAATAACGAACACGAACCTTATTAACATTATACTCTGAAGTTGTTAAAATCGTTAGAATGCTTCGGATGTACCCAGTTACGTATTGGTTTTTGAGAGACGTTTTTAATCCCCCGTGTGCGTTATACGATGCATACGTAATCTAGTTCGATGAACAAATATGACTATTGGGATGTCACTCGAATACACAAGCCCTTAATAACACGATGACGGAATACCAAATTAAGAGGAATAACTTAATTAAACCTCGTTTGTATTGAAATTAGTGTGTCGTCTAACTCTCAATTCATCCACATATCAGCGGATATCCCGATTTCATTCGAAGTTTACTCTTACGTTTACTCTTACTCTTACTCTAAATTCGTTCTATTACGGTTTCTCGTCTAGATGTAGCTTATCTTGACTTTTACGGCTGCGACTGCCATTTAACCCCAGTCCTCCTACACATGTGGCATTTCGTTAGGCGTTGTTTTGTGGAATAGAATTTAATGTTCAATGCATTGGATTGACACTTATTTTGACGTTTGTAACATTTATTTACGAATACAATATACATAAATGTCATAACGGAGTATTTTTGGCACCATCGCAGCTATGTTTCCTTTTCTAAAATTTTATTCGAGTTTTCATGTGTAAAAATAGATTGTTAGACATAATGTCTTGGACAAAGTGTACATTAATATTAGGACAGAAGCATATTGCTGTGAATTGTGATTTTCTTGTGATGGCTCCAAAACTCCATAGAAGCCTCTAGAAAAGTCTACACTACTTTACTGGGGTATGGCTATTACTATGGCGAACTTGACTTGACTTTAATTACGAAAATATGTGAAAATATAATATAATCTAATAATTAATGACAATTACTTGAAACTGGCAAATACTCAAGGAGCGAGTCATGTAGAAGAAAGTAAACGTCATAACCAACAAATTGCCACTTGTCTAAAGGGGTAGATTGTAATGTAATTGCTAATTGCTAATTGTTATTGCCACTTGTCGAAAGGCAAGCTTGCGCAATTGAGTCTTATCTAATGTCTACATTTCCAGTTCATGCCCATCGTGATTGGACAAAACTCAGATGATCAGATAGCTCTGTATTTCATGGATCCAAACGCATTTTCCAAGTCACTAACAGGGAAACCTAAGCTAAAGTGAGTATTATACGTTAGGTAGCTACAGTAAAACGGGATGAATAGGGATCCAGGAGTTAATTGAGATCCAGGGATGAATAAGGATCCAGGGGTGAATAGGGATAAATAGGCTTCAAAATTCTGTAGTTATTTTCTTTTAAGCGGAAGTTTGGACTAGTTCATTGTAATAACAGAATCATCATATATCTGATAACCGACTTATTTGAAACTAGTTAAAAAAAAAAAATTGTCCACCTACCATTTTATTCCAATTCACCCCTGGATCCCTATTCACCCCGTTTTACTGTACCATGCTTTGCTTCAGATAATTTTGTTCGAAATCTTGAGGCCATAAAAGTATTATACTAGTGCTTAAGTATTAACCTAGTATGTTGTCAAATTGCAATGTAACAGTGTTGGATAGGAATATGGAATCTGGAATAATCAATCACTTGTCTACGTGGCAGTTGATTGATAGTGGTATTTTAGTTACTGCACGCGGTTTGCGGATGTTTTTTATCACGACTTTTTCTGAATTCTCCAGTTATACACCGTATATACCGCATAGAAATATTATATTGATGCATATTTATTGACATTCTATTTCTATATACCTACATTTATAAGCGTTGGTAGCTTAGTGGTTTAGGAGTCAGCCTTACGATCGAGAGGTGCCAGGTTCGAATCCTGGCACTACCGAGGTGAACCCACTCATAACACAAGCCATTGAGCTTAGCTGGAGGGGTTAAAGGGAATATTAGTAATTTCGATTGGTAATATTCTTATTTTTATAAAAAAAATATTGTTAAAATTATCTATAGGTACTTACTATTAAATAATTGTAAAAAGTTTTCTAAGAAGGACGCAAAAACTACTGAACGGATTTAGATGCGTTTGTTTGAAGGGGTCTGGTCCAACTTAAAATCTAACGTTTGTTTGATTACAATTGTTTAAGTAGAACCAGAGTAATGATTAGTAATATAAAAAGTGGCAACGATGGCGCTTAGGTCGCGATAACCGACAGCCACGCGGGCGGAGCCGGGGCATAATACCTAATAAATTTGACCTTATTTATTGACATTAATGTAACTTCTCATCTCATCTTATCTTGACACATCTTTGTAAGTACTTATAGATATATTGTAGGGTCTGTAGGTACTACTAAAATTAGATTAAGCACCCTTACATATTTTCTATACAATGTAATATTGTTCAATAAATAAATACAAATACAAATACAAATATCAATGCAACGTATGTAAATAAATACAAACTGTAAATACAGGCAGGAGTGAAAACAATTGAAAGCCGTTCGCCCGTCGGATTTGTTGTTTTATGTACATTTGATCGGTAATTTATCACGTTTTTCAAGTTAAGGATAATATTCTAATATAAATATAATATTCTAGTAATCGACACAACGCCACCTAGAACCATAGTAAGCATAGATTAACTAGCTTGTGTTATGGCTTCTAGAATGCGGATAAACATACTTGAATACTTTTTTTTTTGTGAATACATACATATTATACATAGAAACACCCAGACCAATGCAAATATTCAAATTCATGCACACAAATATTTGCATTGAGTGGGTATCGAACCCACACCTCCTGCGTAGCAGTCGCGTTCACTCTACCGCTCATAGGATGATGACGCAAACCGTGCCCGAACCGAGTGACATCCATCGCACAGTCCGGCACGGTCACTAAATTATTATTTTTATATTTACATACTTATAGCCAAGTCGCGTGGAAATGACCGACACAAGGTACTTGGCACTGAGCCGTCATGGTGTAGCGTGAGCCATTGTCTTAAGATTTTTTGCAATTCCCCTTCAGTGCAATTATTTGTATGTCAATGAACATGTCTATTCGATTTGAATAGATTGATGTTGTAATAGATTTTATCGTAAACCGTGCAGTTCAGTTATTCCGTTCTTAGTCGTACTATAAAGAACTTATTTTCGTCCTACAATCCCGGGTTCTTTAAACAGGACGTGAAAAAACATTCAGTCGCAACTTTAAAATGGTGGTCGTCAGCTTGACGGCCTCATCAGTTACTATTTCATACCTTGCTTAAGATAATCGGGATTATACGAAGAAGGTAACACAAGTGTTGGTGATGAATTCCAAGTGTTTATGATACAGCAAAGTAAAGAGATGGTTCCCGCTTTGTCCTGGGTATTGCGTCCAGGAGTCTTATATTAAATATTTTTCTTACAGAGTAGTTTATGTGGGCGATACTGGTCCTAATAAGAATGTATCCATCGTGGTGGAAACTGAAAAAAGACTCAGTGATATCTATTACGTTTCTGACGCCCCAGTGGACCACATCGGTGAATCTGCGTACATGTGCCTGCAGTCTGGCAAGTTAGTATATTTTATCATCAGTCACCTTTCAGTATCAGTATGCCTACTGAATGCCCGCAGTGGCAGACACCGAGGAGGGTCCTAGTGGCAGCCCTAAGAGTGTTTTTAATTTTTTTTTTATACTACTACGTAGTATTTTTATATACGTACGTAGTGGGCAGACAAGCACACGGCCCACCTGATGGAAAGCGGCCACCGTGGCCTATGAACGTGTGCAACACTAAAGCGCGATTCACACACAGCGCGGGTGCGGGTCGGGCGCGGGTGTTTTTGCCATACAGCGCCGTTTTCTTAGTAAGGTATTTTTTTACTTTATCCTGTAAACGGCGATGGATTGAAAAACGACCCGCGCCCGACCCGCACCCGCGCTGTGTGTGAATCGCGCTTAAGGGTGTCACACACGCGCTGCCCACCCTGAAGGGAAAGGGGGAGAGCTGGGAAGGGATGGGGAGGCTAGGAAGGGGAGGGGAAGGAGGGGTACAGTGAGCTCTGGCTACCCTACTTACCGGCGGGAACACAACACGTTGGTTATTATGACCGCGGTCTTCTGTAGGGCGGAGGTACATACCCAGTTGGACAGCTCATTTCGGACGGGAGATACCGTCGTGTCCTACCTCCGTGTGTGTTCGCCACCTTGCTCACGGTGATGGTACGATGCGCGAGCGCTTGGGCAGCCGCGGCCTCCTTCTGCGAGCACAGTTAATGCTCGAAAAGAAGGAGCCGGAGCGGGTCCGGCGAAGACTCCGGGCCCGCACTATCACCCTAGTAGAAGCAGGCCACAGCGGCGCGGCGGCGTAAAGTGCCATTCCATACCCAGGTGTTAGATGGGGACACCGTGGCCCCACATTAGACCCGGGGACATCTCAAAAAAGATGTCCTCGGGTCTGCCGGGGTGCGAGAGATAGTCTTATATAATCTCACCTCCGGCAATCAAGGACCCATGGACGGCGTAAAAATATCAGCATTCCTCTCCCAATGTGCGCCATTGCTCTCAGGACAAATTTATAGAAATTAATTACTGGGTTTATAAATATAAAAGCTTCCATTCATTTCTATATGAAGGACCAATTTCCTTTTGAGACAGTGATTTTCAAATTCGATCCAATCTCTGGCGATGACGTGTGCACTGCATTTTACACATGTTCTGCTATGCCGGATATTGCGTGCAAGAGTAAACTTCATAGTTAATGTGACCATTTATCTGATTAAAAATAATAGGACAATGTCCTAACATATTTTTTGGATTCATTAATCTGTGAGCGTTTTATATTTTCGAGGCCCCCTCTAATATCTTCGTGAACTATCTTAATTTCACATAGTATGCCTGTTGAAAACGGACGTGGCTCTTTTTCAGATCACACTGTAGTAAGTTGGAAGCTCAAATTTGACGCCCCGAGTTGTCCGCTAGTAATCAGTATATATGTACAAAACTTGGTGTTCAAGATTCTTGTGTGAAAACTTAATAATTTCGTGTCCTCTTTTCGAGGACACTGGAACATAAAATCAATAGGTAAATGGGACAGTTCCGTTCAAGACGTTACGTATGGTCACATTACTCACAGTGAACAACATTGTGCGCAAGGTCTCTCTCACTCAACTCTATAGGTAATCACTTTGTGGTTCAGATAAATACCACCAATGTCTGATTTTGGTTGGAGCGTTGTTTGTTTTGTCTTTTCATTGTACAACATATACCTATGTACTCGTATTGATATAAAAGTAGGGAGACCTATCTTTGCTCATATAATACATATTATACCAAAATAATAACTACAATTGAAAATTTTGTGATGTCTTTATAAGTATACTGTACACACGTACATACTAGTTTATATAAAGAACGAGTGCAGAAAGCTAAAAAGTTAGATTAAAACAAGCAAAGACTGCTTTATCCAACCGAACTGATTTTACTAAGACTCACTCTATTCCCGATGTCGGCGTCGCGGTTAAAACGTGTTAAAACCAAAAGCTTTGTTTGAACACCCTTATAGAGGCAAATTTTCGCCAGATTAAATTCTGGATATCACTTGCGAGTATGGCTATGGCGTCATCGACAATGGGTATTTATATAATAATATGAAATAAATAAATCTGTGTGGCGCGGCGTAGCGGTAGATAGAATTTCCGCTCTTAGCAAATATTTGTACGCATGAGTGCATTTAAGTCTAGTACGTACCTATGATGCCAAAACATGGATATTGACGATGGGGTTATCAATGGCACCACCAATTGAAAGTTGGCATTGACCGGCTTCGAGTACTTTTCATCTGCCTTTTTTCAAAACATCATCAATAGCGCAATGTATGTTCGGCGAGATCGGCCCCAGTCTGTTTGCCCACTTTGGTTGGGGAGTCCATTTAATCAATCAATAAATTTGTGTGTACAGATTCAGATGGCGCGCTGCGAGTGCAGACAGCGAGGTCTCCGGCTCCGGTGAAGGCTATGTTCGTCCAGGCGGCGTCTACGTCTTATGCCTACGAGAGCGCCTGGGTCGTCTCGACGCGGCCGTGCTCCATGCACCCAATCCACCCAACGAACTACACCTTGCGTGGATTGTTCCTCAGTATCTGCTCGTGTCTGTTGCTGAAATAATGTTCGCAGTTTCTGGGCTTGAGTTTTCTTTTACACAGGTGAGTAAACTATACCGTCCTGTACTGTCGTATACTCAAAACTTACTTAAAACAAAAATTTGTCACTGTTCTAATATGTTATGTATTCTTATGTATAGAATAACTTTTTTTCAGGCCCCGAAAAGTATGAAAACAATAACCATAGCTGCGTGGTACGTGTCGGTGGCTTTTGGAAACTTAATCGTAATCCTCGTCGCGCAGACCAAGATATTTGAATCAAGGGTAAGTGATGAGATGGATAAGGAAAATAATATTAAAACGGTTTTTGTCTACAGAACTTGGGTTAGTTATATGTGTTACATGGTATAGAGTACAATAATAATTAGTTATTGACAATAGACACCTTTGTAGTGACTGAGAAAGAATACTCACCATCCGATCTCATTCGAAAAGTGTCGTAAAAAGCGACCAATGGAAAACGCAATCGACTGCGAAAGAATTTTATAAATTTCTGTACTCACCTACCCGTATGGCCAGGCGTAGTAGTAGTAGACCAAAGCCTCTCTCTCTCTCTGCGATAAACTTATATACTTACCCAGTAGTGTACTGCGAAAGGTTAATTGATCAAGTAACACTATTGAAATTCGATTATAGTCTCTCAGAACTAGATTGTACCTAATTATTGGATATCGTTTCCGTAGTCTAGTTCCTCTTGCGTAAGTGTTGCCTAATTTGAAGGAGGTCTGCCTCCTTTAGGAGGTTAAATGCCAGGATCGCGCTGTGTGTGGCCAGTAATGAACCCGAAGTCAGTCGAGCTTGGAACCTGGCAGCGATGCCTTAAGTGCAAGGTTCTCGCGTTAACTCAATGCAATTAATTATTAACGCAGTTTTATTTTCGATCCAGTTTTCTAATCGCTGAACCCACCTTTAGTAATTTATTATCGATATTAAAAAATGCCTGATAAATAAAGAACGGTACAGATATTTTCAAGAATGTTCAATATTAAATAATCTTCATATTTATTGTACATAAAACTACGCTGCGAAAAATTGACTAGGAAAATAGCGCTTCAAAACATAACGAGACGTTTGATGGACTTCAAAGAATGTTTTGTGAAGAAAAGCTTTTTGAAGCCGCCATGTATCGCTGGCACAATGAGGTTAAACAGACTAACTTTGAATTATGTAGAACGAAATCGCTCTTGGACGGCGGGGGACGGAGGCTAATGTGCTGGCTATGAAAATTGAATTACTGCGTCACTGTAATAATGTTATTGGTGTGATGTGTCAAATCAAGGAGGAGTAAATGGACTTCGGGCTTCTAATATGTATACAAACGGGAAATTCAGCCATGTGATGTTGATGCTGAGAAAAGCTGACACTCTTGATTTTGCTTAGGTACTTTGACTTTTAAGCGAGCCGCTGTTATTTGTCCCCGATTCCAAGGGGTAACTCTGCGTAAGAACCTTGTTCGTCAATCAGCAAGAGTACCAAGGCTTGTAAGTTAGGTCCTGAATTTATGGATATTTCCGCACAAAATAAATAGGGTACACGGTCTACACTCCGTTTAACAGGTTCCAAGTAACTGACATTATACTAATCACAAAATAAAAGGCCCGTTTTGGCATATGCCTACTTGGCATAACTAGTGATGTAACAAAACGACTCGGTACTCGATACTCACGATTAATCGAATCCAGTTTGCATGGAGATTTGATCGATTTGAATATGTATATAAAGTACATTGGTTTAAAGCTCTGATTAGAAAATTTGCTTAATCCTTGATATTGTAGGTATTATAAAATGATACAGTATTATGAAAGGTCAATTTGCTTTTATTTCATATTTTTGTTATAATAACATTCACTCAATCACAAAAACAACAGGAATATCAAGATCAACCAGAATCTGGCTGTAGAGGGGAACCGTCAAACAGGGAGACCCGTAGAAACGGTGGTGCCATAGGTGTACAGTGCACAAGTCAAATCTATGTGCCTTTACCGGAGCATTGGCAGTATTCGAATTCGGTAGATATTTGAAGAGTCGAGTCGAGACCCATACCGGAGATGCCAAGACAACTCGAATATCTAAGTCAAATCCAAAAATCAACAAAACCAAACGTACCTAACGGGCGCACAGTCAACAAGACGAGCATAACGTGACGTATGCCTCTTGGTCAAAGACACGTCATTCTATAAAAATCTATGCTGCCATTATTTACTGCTTTAAGCTCCAAGCTCATAATTTTCAGTAAAGTGATCACTAGTTACACAGTGAAGTTCAGTAATTAATTTCGGTCTAAACACTAGTTTGAATAAATAAAAATCGGGCTTATCTTACTCGATATTTTTTTCCTTAATTGATTATTAATAGTCTGTGGACAACGTAATAAAAATCATTATGCACAGCACTAAGCCAAGTGGGCGGTACCTGTCTATGAAAAATGTAATAACCTTCATAACATTTTGATTGGTAAAAAACTGAGAACTTCATGGGCGCGAACTGTCAAAACGGGCCTTTTATTTTGTGATAACTATAGCTAATATTACATAGAATAATAAAATAAAATTAAATAATGGTAATATAATAATGTTAATGCTATTCTAAAAATAAATTGGGTGTAAATTTTAGCCTTTGTAATAAATAGCAATTTCTGTGGGCGACCGTTTATAAACTCATCAATGCACCTACATGAAAAAACGTAATCCACATAATTTTGCTTTTCGTGAACACTCTTACTTCTTATAGTAGGTCAAACTTGTACGAATTAATGAAAAAGTTAGCTGTCGTTTGCAGCCAGGTTTTTTCATAACTTTCAACGCAATAATAATTAATATAAAAGCGCGAGGAAATTATGATTAAAATTATTATATGAAACCTACTAGGAATAGAGTTTGTGTATGAAACTGGACTGGATGTAACAAACATGAGAAAGCCCACTTACTTAATATATGGTAATATTGGAATAGGAATTATATTATTTAACAAATTAGGCTAGAGCGATATAATAACATTAGAAGAAGAAGATTAAGCTAAAACGTTGAAAATATTGGTTAGAAGCTTGAGATAAAATAATAGTGTGAGTAACAATAAAATATTTATTTTTACAAAGCCTCGGCTGTTGATAGTAGTGATTTGAAATTGGAAAAAGTGAATGTCTAGACGGGACTTGAACCCGCACCCAATCCCCTCTGCATCAAATTTTAAATTGATTTGTAAAAGTTTGCATATTAGGTATTGTCTCAAAATTTTACTAAATAAACTAGGTCCTGCTTAAATTCATGGTTTGGTGTTTAGTTGCTTTTTATTTTTAGACTTTGCGTTTAAGTTTTTACAAAGAAAGATAAATAACTAAGTTATTGAATAAAAATATTAAAACTCATCAAAATGTTTACCTTTAGATATGTAAGTACATAACCAAATTGAGTATAAGTCTTCAGAACCATGAAACGGCTACTTCAATAACTTAGAATACTTTGACTTAGGTATATTGCAACAACTAAGTCAAAGTGTAGTTTCTACCAGTATTAAAAATGTAGACTACTTTCATAACTAAGAATAATAAGCCTCATAGAACTGCAGTATTCTTATATTCACTGTATTGATTGAAAGAGAATTAGACAGTTCATTATTTTTAATTAGAGGGTGGCAGACTAAGCCATCTCTCCCTGAACAGTTTGTGTTAGGGCCAAGACACACTTCAACTTCGGTACTATAATCGATAATAGGGATGATGACCACTTTATATTTTTAATGAACTGCTAGAATAAAATTTTCTAACAACAGATACTTAGTTCTAAAGATATAATATTTGATTTAGAATATTCAATTTCTTGAGCCACAGAAAAACGCTGTGTACCTATAAAATCGTTAGATAAGCATGCATGCATAATGCATGGAGTCTAACCCCTCGATTTCACCAAGAAACAAGTTGTTAACATATCTGATATAAAATTGGTTGAAGATTTGTCAAACACTTGTAGAAGACCTGTCACAACACAACTATGTAGTTACGTTTATACCTACATGTATTGAGACAGTCTCAAACAAGTTTAAAATACACATACGTTCACATTGAAGTTTGCGACATATTGCAACTTGTCAAATACATGTTTTGAACCTTAGTGAGAACAAGGGGTCACAGAATATCGCATTTACCTCAGTCAGTGTTGCGTTTACACATGTGTGGATCACAATAAAAGTCATTAGAAATTTAATATGGCATCTAAAAGTACATATATAAATTTGTACTCGATAACGTCTTCATCTTTGCTTAAAGTATTCTAATATTTTAAAGAAGTATTGTACAACAAGAAATATTAGGAATATGGCCTTAAAATTTTAAAATTTTGAAATTTTAACGAGCATTTTAGTATTCCACGCGGGTGATGTTCGGGCCACAGCTAGTGCCTCCTTATACTACTTAAATACAGTATCCGTGTTTGTGGTCGCAAAACAAGAAAGCGTTGGATTATTTTACTAGTGTTTAACATACTTTTATCCCGAAGTTCCAACGAGAACGGGAAATATTTTAATTAATATCAGACAAAGCCACAGCGAAGCGGGTTATTCCCAGAGGTCCACGATTCTTTTGTTTGTTATTTCCCTTCCGGGTCCATGAGATAATAATATGCATTTTTAAATGTCCATACATTCATTCCCAGCGGGTCCATGAAGTTTGTCAAAAGTACAGTCAGCACTACAAATGAAAAGAAGTGTGTAAATTATGAAGTAGTAGACATTACTAAGTAGTATAATTAAGTAGACATGAATTGGTTATATTTTAGGTCCGCCGGTCAAAATGTCTATATCAATTGGGTATTTGATTGTCTAGTTAAATCATTTAATTTACTAAATGTCAGAACAGCAGGTCTAAAATGGCCATTTTGGATTTCTCATCTAAAGTATGTTCATTTGCAGATCAGTAGGAGAAAAAATTAAGACCATAAAATGGCGATATTTATAATATTTTATTTGCAATATGTTCATATTCTACTTGATGTCGCTACAGCAAAAATCAATATACGAGTAGAGACGCGCTGAATCCGTTGTGCAGTGTTTACTAAATTAAGATTTTGCCATTAATACAGCGTAAAACGGTAGTTACGAGTATTATGTTCTTTAAATTTTTTTCTATTTATTTTCATTTCAGTGTGGCAATTTTTTTTGACATGATTTTAAAAAACAGTTGAGGCACGCAATGTTTATTCACATTCATTGTAACTAGATGGCGACAATGTTTTAGCAAACTTTTCTAATTTTTACTATAAAATTAACTTATTATAGGTATATAAAAATACACTAAACACATTATTCAATATGACTGAATAAAACTAAAAATATTCTAATCTATATTGATACTGCAATAATAGTAGAAGTTATAAACAAAGTTTGTCATGGCGCTAGATGGCGGCTTCCTAAAGTAGCACTATTTTTACGAAATCTTTGTTTAATACATTACCAACAAGTTTTATATATATGCAAATAAACAGCTTTAACTTTTTTTATTTGAATATTTGAAAATTAAAGAAATGAAAAGAAATAATGAATGTGTTTCTGTGATTAGATTCAGAGGCGTTACATAAGGTAAGTATAAGGTTTAGGCACGTTAACTATCTTAATAATACAACAATTAGGTACAATGAAATCACCAAAATGAACACAAACACATACCTAAGTCCTGACTAACATGTACACTATAATAATTGTGTGCATTACACTATAATAATTGTTCGTTATTGTTGATAAAGAGTTTTTATTTATCTATTAAATTTTCTTTTATTTCTAGTATTTATGTTAATCAGTTGACTACATAGTATAAAACAAAGTCTTTCTCATCTTTCCATCATATCCCTATGTGTGCGAAGACACCCTATGTGTGTCTTTAAAACTTCGCAACGGATTTTGATACAGTTTTCATTAATATATAGAATGACTCGAGAGAAAATTTTATATGTATAATATGCACATTTTAGTAGAGAAACACTACTCATTTTAGATGTTCTTAATCTGATGTTGCCAATAAACACCTATTTGGACTTTCATTGCATACGCTGCGCTGGCTGAAACCCACGATGCAGATCAAAATAATGTGACACAGAGATGCTTAAAAAGATCAATAAATTAGCATATATCTCTTTAGGATAACCATTTTTATCTTTTACAGATTACACAAAAACAATGTATCATTTTAGTTATATTTTTAGTAATCCATTCCTTATCCATTGAATACTTTATATGCGTTGTGCATCCTTCAAACTATGCAGTTACATACAATAAATAACTTAAAAGTTATCGCAAAGGGAAAATTAGATATGCGTGATGAAAAAAATCAGCCAAAGCAAAAAATTAGATGTAACCCAATTTATTCGTCCACAGAGGATAAACTCACAAGACCAGTTGCTTGCTTAAAAATTTTGTTATTTCCAAAAAGTTCATTTAAAAAAACCATTGTTAGGCATATTTGAAGTACTTATTTTGAATACTCAAACACTTGTATGATACTTCTGATACTACATTTCGATTTAAAAATCAATGCTGCTTTGCTGACTGTACCAAAATACCTCATGGACCCGGTGGGAACTAAAAATACATTTAATTTAAAATGCCATGGACCCGTTGGGAATAAATGTATGAACTTAAAATTTTTGAAAACAATAGATTCGTGGACCTCTGGGAATAACCCAGCGAAGCGTACTCAGGTTTATTTATAATTGTCTGTAAAAATATATGTTTCGTTTTTGTTTCACCTCGCCTGATTTTAACCTGTAGGTAAAATCTCAGGAAAGAGGGTCTTTGGCGGAGAAAAAAATGAGGTTGGTTTGTACATACATACATAATAAAAGATAAGGCCTGTATGTTCGTTGGTTTGTCACTGGTTATGTAACTTCTCTGAGATATCCACTATTTATCGGTTTTATTATAGTTGGGCTCCGTACACCCGGATTTGGTCTTGGTATGTGTACATATTTCCACAAACATTAAGTAAAGGTCGTCATTTATTTGTCCACCTTTGTGGTGGTCAAAGACCATATGAAAAAAATATCTGAATACCAATATTCCAAATAGTTGTATGCAACCAGTAGTCCAAGTAGTTGTGATCAAACCAACTCGGCAATCAGTTTTCCATTATTATGTAAGTTAGTATTTATATTGTGTATGTGCAGTGTTTATATTTATACTCATGCACAGTGGACTCGAAAAGTTCCTAGACAATTTGAAACTAGTACTCGTGTGTACTGTACACGAGTACTAGTCTTAGAAGCTACTGGATAATAATCTATTTTTTAGTGTAATTAACTTTAGGATACTACTTCCATGAGTTTACTTATTTTCTGATAAAGTAACAAGACATCAATCCCGTTTAGTTTATTAACGCTATTCTGTTACTTTTGGTTAAATTAGACTGAAGCTGTCAAAGGATTATAGATCTTAAGGTGTCAGGAACATTCGGAACTCACAGTACGTCGGTCGATGTTATTTATGTAAGAGCATCTTTTCTTACCAATGTAAGTTGACAGTTTACAATTCAAGCAACTGTCACGTATTAAAAACCTAAGTAAAATTATATGAAACTAGCAAACCCGGCGAACTCCGTTTCGCCATGTGAAAAATGATTTTCCCGCTTTTCTATTGAAATTTTTTCCTGAATTTTCTTTGCTACAAACCTCACGGAGCCCGAGACCTTTCCAACGAATGAAAAACCGTGGAAATCGGTTCATGTGTTCTGGAGTTATAGCGTCAGGAAGGAAAACCCGACTTATTTTTATATAGTAGATTTTCAAATTATCATATCAAATTATTATCGTCATTTTTATACATCGGCAAAAAGAGTTCTAGACTTAGTTAACGATTACCAAGAAAACAATTGTTGGCATTTTCATACTTAGTCATTATTCAATAAAGACATTACTTGCCAAACTCATAAAATTTTAGCGAATTTTTGACTTGTAATAATAACAAACTTTTTCGGATTCATATTAAGCTAGGTGAGTCTAGTTCTTGACTCAGGAAACGAATAATTATTTTTTATGTACTATGGTGACTAATTATATCAAAGAATTTTTTTATCTTCATGACAACTAGGTACAATGTCATCATATATATATATAGCCTCCCTCCCCCATTAGCGAGGACCTGGAGGTGACGCCGCCTGTCACCTTAGCAGAAGCAGGCCGCGGCGGCGGCGGCACAAAGTGCGTCTCCCTATATAGGGGTGCTAGATAGGAACACCATGGTTCCCACATTAGGGAGAGCGGGTCATCTCAAAGAGAAGTCCCCAGGTCTGCCGGGGTGCGAGAGATATGTCTTGTATAATCTCACCTCCGGCAATCAAAGACCCATAGACGGTGTGCGTTTTAGTCAACTTTGGCGAACGTGGTATCCGTAGTGATTTTGCGCAGGATAAAAAAAAAGTTCGTGAACGGCCAGTATCAAAAATAATATAAATGAAACCTATGAAACCTATTTGAATATTTGAATCTGAATAAAAAGTTTTGGCGTTAAGATATATCTAAATGTTTTAATAAAATCAAGGGGCCAGATGCGTTATGAGAATTAGACGATCTGCTAATAAGACATTTTACTACATGGTCTACATAGATGTTTCAATAGTTGGTGTATGTGTGGACTGAGAGCCTGGGTATTGCTAATTACACGTTTAGGGTAGTTAGACATTTTGCAACTTAGACTTATTATTGATCGTAATTCAAAACTGTTCACCAAACAGTTAAGTAAAATACGAATAAATGTAATAGAATAAGGTAAACAGTAAAGAAAAGAAACTAAACAAATTAAATGGCGTTAGAGATTTCTACGTCATTAGTAAAGACTGAGAACTGCTACAATTATTTTGAAGTTCTTCTGTCTCGTCATTAAAAAGCTTTTACAAACTCGCCCTAGGGCACTGATTGGATACAAGCGAGTCGCAATATTACGAATACCTAACAGTAAATAATTAGGATAATGTTGCCGCTAGCGCTAGTCTGTAGTTTCTTGTTTCACTGCTAGAGTTACGGAGTTTAGTTGCAAATAAATAAACTTCGATAAAATATAAATGGACTCTACCCTGTTATTTTATATATTCTTGAAGTTTTATCGATCGGTCGAACCAACAGGAAAAATGTTCATGTCGTCCGATGAGTCGGACGATAGGTCCGACCACGCGATCATAGCCATGACATGAGCTTTTTCCTGACAACCGGGATTGGCGCTCAGATGATCAAGATCTATGAGAGTTATGGAAGCTTTCACAGTTCCACACTTTAGTATTTGAACTGCGGGAATCGAACCCATGGCTTAAATATAATTATAGTTTTATCAAACACGTCTATGTAGTGGATACGACTAG
Source organism: Pelosia muscerda (assembly GCA_963691645.1). NCBI lineage: Eukaryota > Metazoa > Arthropoda > Insecta > Lepidoptera > Erebidae > Pelosia > Pelosia muscerda. The sequence continues at coordinate 20,361,277 of OY829098.1, read as the reverse complement.
AGTAACAGTTTTAGAACAAAAATTGTGTAGATACTATTTGTGAGTGTGCCGTTTTAATCTGTGGTGCCGGGTAGGGTGCATTCGGGAGCTGTGACCTATGCCTAATTGATGCGCATGGAAATGCGACAATGAAGTGCACTTCCTATGCCAGTGTTCAATACATTTTTAAAAAGCCTTCTATCAATAAAAATCATGCAGGTACATGTGTATTATGTAACTTACTATACCGGTGAGCACATTGTAGTCCTTGTAAATATCACACAGTGATACAGCCGGTTAAAAATAGGTTGTTCTAGCAGGAGAATCGACAGAACAATTTTGCTGTAACTCCTCTTAAATGATGGATCACCTAACATTACTCACCTGTATCCGCTACACCACACTCCTTCAAACGTCTCATAAATAATGCTAAGTTTATTAACAAACTCTTGAGCTTGGGCTTCATTTTGTACAGCTGCACGTATGCTACCTGTAGTTACTACAAAATCGACGGGTACCAAGACTGATAATGCAAATACATCAACGCATAAAAGTGAAAACGACACTATATGTTCATAAAAAGAAAATACTTGAACTGCACTGATGAAGTTATTACACACGGATGCAGCCGCAGCAAATGACTAGATTAAATTAAATTTTTATTATGTGTAATGAATGTAATGATTCTGTAATCTTTACACATAATAAAAATTTAATTACATAATACATATGTCAAATTCTAGATAAGTACTCAGTCCGCGTATTTTTTGTAAAAACTGTAAAAAGATTAGGAAATTTAGTCTTTACCGTAGATATACTCAGGTACACATTCGAGGGTACAATATTTCGCATACAGCTGAAATTTGTTTTTGTAGGCTTGTCATAAATGGTGTTTTAAAAGCCCTGATCGATCAGATTTTTTCAAGGTTAAAGGTAACTGAAGAAATGTCTGAGACAAAATTATAATCTCTTTATGGGGCATGAAATTAACTATAAAACTAGGTATATTAGACTATATACATTGTCACCCAAAGTATTTCAGATTTTTAAACATAATGATGTGAGCATGTACCTAAGTATATCAAACTCGTTGAGAATGTCATAGATAAAGATTCGGTGACAATATTGTCATTTTAGTATGCCGCGAACTGTTTCTCTACGACTCTACATAATGTTTAATGTATAAGTAATGACATTTTGTCGTGAAATTGCCTAGTGCAGAATACCTATACTAGACTATTTATATTTTTAATCAGTCATTTTCAATGATGTGTAAAGATTATTTCTGATTTTTGATAAATTGATGAATGAGAAGAAATTGCCAACACATTGTCGCCGTCAATATCCTTGCTGATCATGTATCGGTTCATGAATTGTCTTATATTATTGGTGGTATTTTTTGGGTGAGTTGATAAATACGAGTACATACGAAATAAATACATACGAAACGACCCAAATAATATATTCTCTTTTCCAAAAAGTCTCTGTTCTTTAAATGTAACAGTGGAGAAGACATCTTGCGTTTCACATTTACGGAGCCTCTGACCTTGAATTATTTAGAAGTAAAGAATTTATTTCCCGTTTCTGATCATTCGAGTTAACAATATGATGTATTTACGTTTAACCTATAGAAAAGAAACAATATTAAATAAATAATGATTAAAGAAAAAAAAATTTTTGATTTATTTCACCAGTAGTTAATATATAAATAAGCTATAATTATCACTTATATTTAAAACGTACAACGACAATATTCTGTTCAATGCATCACATTTTAAGGTGACTCACTTTACCTAAAAGTATAACACCATAACTAAATTAAATATGTATACAAACCAAGCAAATAGGTACTTAAAAAAATAAAATAAAGAAAAGAGACAAAAGGAAAATAATGGAAAAGAAACAGATATAGCACTTACGGGTAGAATAAATTAAAATTGATAGGAGCTGCCGCACCGAATTGGAGTGAATTTTAAATGTACTAAGTACTTTCCACTGAACCGAAAATAGATTTTGTATTGATAGAAAAATATAGAGAACTATCTATTTAGAGAAGTTGTCAACCATCATTATCATCTTCTGAGTCCGTCATAATTATTAATCAACCATCATTATTAACCGTCGAATACAATAGGGAATAACCCCCTGTTGCATTCGACGGTTATTCGGCGGAGTCCATACTTCTGCAATTTCAATGTAAACACAATAAATTACCACGACTACACTGTTCATGAAACTAATAGGCTGAAGCTTGCCTGCCGTCTGCAACTCACACGGACTCACACCCGATCTCTATTTTCGTCCGCCACCCGCACCCCTTGCGGTCCCCCTTCTCGTCCTACCTCACCGCCCTTGCACCCCGCAGGCAATGTCTCAATGTTAAGCTGTTAGCGTATAGCATCAAACGACAACGCATAGAACAACTGATACTGCTCGCTTTTTACTTCCTAAACACAATAAATCAGTGTTTTATTTGTACACTTCCTAAGGTGTGACAATGTTCAATAACCATTTCTCATTAAATGACTCTATCGAAATGATTTAATTATATTTATAGACATAGATTCTGTTAAATGGTACTTTATCGCTCTATAGATGGCTTTGTTCCGTAATTTAACCTGTAGAGGTTTGTTGAATACGAACTATGACAATTTATTGACCTTTTGTCAAAGAAGTGAATTAAGAAAAAAATAAATGAGTAACTACAAGTACTTATTTTATTTTACAGGCAAAGGAATTTTTCGTTTACGCAGCGATGCTGATGGTAGCTATGATGTTCTTTCTTCGAATGGCGCAAGACTTCCAGTCTAGAAGCATCGAAGCCGACATCTCTTCATCAGAGAGTCGGCCATTATTGCATCATCGGTCTAAAGTACGTATACCTACAAAATATTATTAGTAAGTAGAAGACCCGGTCCATCACCGTCGCATATTATATCTTATAATTATATCACATTAAAATAATTTACTTCGTAGTTGCTACATAAAACACAAATAATAAGTCGGCCATAATCTCGTACCTACGACAAATATCAATTCAAGTAGGGTAGACTGGGTACGGTTGAAACAATTTTCATTTAAATGTACATAACATTGGAATTATTTGACGGAATTTATTGATGTTTAATTATTTTGAAAGAAAATATATCTGTCCTTCAATCAGGACATGCATTGTGGCTTTTGGTGCATTAATTTTGCTACGAGGTTAGTTTATATACAAAGTGAGAAATTGTTACAACCGACCACATGGCAAGGGCGGTTGTAACAGGGAATGGGGTCAATTATAACACGAACCGTTTGAATAATTTAATGGGCTTTATTATAACAATCAATAGGCTAAAGAAACCGCCTTCTTAAATTGAATTAGTACTTCCAGCTACATTATAATTAAGAAACAAGTATAAAAATTATCAAAATGAAACAAAACAAATCTTCTTAGGAAACTAATACCACATTTTTTTATAAAACTAATCAATCTAGTAATCAATCTTGTGAGATCAATGATTTGAAACAGTTTGTAATATATATATATTATACTAGCTGATGCCCACGGCTTCGCCCGCGTGGAATTTTGTTCCCGTTCCCGCAACCCCTGGGAACCTTTTCCCGGGATAAAAAGTAGCCTATGTGTTATTCCAGGTTCTAATCTACCCCTGTACCAAATTTCAACCAAATCAGTCCAGCCGTTTATGCGTGAAAGAGGAACAAACATCTATCCATCCAAACAAACTTTCGCCTTTATAATATTAGTAGGATTATATTATATATATTATATTCTTAGTAATCGTATTTATATAATATAGAAAAATTGCCATAAAGAAAAATTTACTTAGTTTCGCAGTTATGGCAAATGTAGGGCAGGCCACCTGCCGTGCATTCCTCGTGTGCCCAGAGCTGACAACACCATCCATTGTTCCCTGGACCTGTTTTCTGAATATAGTGACAGACATACAAGGCGATCGGACATACACATGTTGTTACAACTGTACCCATTTGGTTTGCTATAACCGTCCCCATCGACCATTTTGGCAGAATACGACACATAATAACGCAATACATAGTTTAAAATAAATACAAAGCACTTTCTCTTTTTTGTAATAAAACGCATATCAATATAATAAAACGCTAAAATAAAAATATTGAACCCTAAACATAAAAATGGAAAGAAACTGCAGGCAAAAATACCTACTTTAGGTCGTCAAAAAGTAATAGGTTCTCCTGTGGACAAGCACAGCGCGCCGCGGCTGACGCAACATTGTGAATCATGTTCATTCGTGTTGCCTGCATCTTTCCCCCCTTGTACCCCTATGTCCTATGCCGCCGGTTCGGGAGATATTGATGTTGTTATAACCGTCCTTTGTTACTATCGTACCCAGTCTACCCTAGGTATAATTTTTCCATAAAGTGGATAAGCTAAAATTTCATTACTGGCGCTCAAAGTAGGTACTTTTAAATCCTCGCCGTTTTAATTAATTGCATTATCGTTTGTTTTTACACTGATCTTTGAAACACTATATTTTATAGTCTGTTGCTGTGCTAACACAATGTTTTCTGTTTCCCGGGATTAAATTAATTTGAACACGATTGCAGACAATATTCTTTTTTCTCGTGTTATCATTTACTGTAGGAGCGATGTTCATTCTGGCCATGCACATTCGTCTTTTGAATTTCCCTCTCAACTTACGTATCTTTCGATATTATTTTCTTAACCAGCAGCAAGTAATATCAGCAGCTTCGATCAGCCGATAGCCTTATTGAAAGAAAGGCGAATATTGCGGTTAATGACGTATTAAAAAAAACTAATTAGTAGATCTCGTTCAAACCAATTTTCGGTTTGTTTTTTCACTTTGGAAGTGTCTCTCGCTCAAACTATTATGTTTAGAAAAAAAATATGTTAAAAACCTCAATAGCATTTTTGAAGATCTATCTATAGATAATAATCCACACATGGGTTTGATGAAAAAAAAATGGGTTCAGTTCTAAGTATGGTAACCCCGGACGGACGGATAGATAGACAGACAGACTTGACGAATCTATAAGGGTTCAATTTTTTGCCATTTGGCTATGGAACCTTAAAATGATATATTTGAAATATATGAATTTCCCTATTGTGATTCAAATATCGTTTTACAGTGTAAATATAAACGGAACAAAACTGCACTCAATGCTTCAAAAGCTGATGAGTGATGAATTCCACTATAAGCATCATTCAAATTAATATGTATGTATTTCAACTACTGTTTCAATGTGATTGGTGCTTTCATAGCCCAACTAGATTCAATAGATGTTGAAATTCATATAAATTACAATTACATTAAACTACAAATATCGCAGAATGGTTTCAAAGCTCGATTGTGCCTCGGTCGATGATTGATTAGTTATTTCAGACTTGCATTGCTAAAATTGATATTAGGTACATAGGTAAATAGTACCTACAGCAATTCCGAAATATTAATATAGGTAATCTATTCCCAGAATGTGTTATTTACAGCAAAACGATTTTTAATAGGTTTTAGAGGCAAATCTTTATTATTGGTTAGATAAGTTCAGACCGCTAGCAAATACCTATTTTTAAGTGCGGAAATCAATCCCTTCGGATGAAGGCGGGGACCCAACCCGCACGTCGTCTTTGGTCTTTAGATCTGGAACTTTTGTATATTAACACATTTTTTGTAGGTGATTTCTGTGCATTCGTTGTCTACAACTAGCACACAGGCGTTCAGTGGCCCAGGTAGCAGCGCAGCTTCATGTCTTGGTCTTATGGAGCGGGCACGACCCGCTGCCTGGCCAGTGCGGGCCTTCGTGCACGTTGCTACTCCAAGTACAGAAGACCATGAAGCTACAACGCTTGCCCAAAAGTAACCGGTGCATTTTATTTCGTCTACATTTGTCCAGTTCCATGAAAAGGTCGTGAAGAACGATTACTACTCGTAATCGGCTTTAATTCTAAATATAAATATTGTATGTGACTTATAGTATGTACCTACTTTAATGTAATAATAGATTTTTAAAGACGAAGCTTTTTTACAGTGAAGATGTGTTAATTAAAGGTTTACGAATGTATTTTCTATATTCCTATTGTTACTATTTTAATATTATTAGATACTAATAGATTACTATGTTTATATTAGCTATAATATGAATTTTATTATTTTTCAGATATGTTATTGTATTTGTAAGTGTTATGTCATAAATATTTTTAGTAAAATGTATGTGTTTTATTACTGCACTAATATTTGAACGACATACTCATAGCCTAACCGATTTAATTTTGTGCCACTTGACACTAAGATGTATTCTTTTGTTGTGTTTCTGGCTTCTAGTGAGTACATTAATAATTATATCTATAAATTTTCCAGTTTCCAACCACGTAGGAACCAGGGCCCAATTAATATACTTTAGCGTGGCTTGTATCGCTCCAGCCCCGTGCTCCTACTAAATAGTTCTACTGGAAGAAGCCCTGATGCTCCTACAAAACTATAAAAAGAAAGAGGAATGATGCAAGTTCTAAATTTAATTCCATTTGCTCCTGTCGCATTATATATTGCCTTTAGGTTGATAACGACCACTTTCTTTAAATGACCACTTGTACAGTCTACCGAACAATACTTTGGAGGAAATTTAACGAAGACCCGTTAAACAAATAGTTTTCAAGCAAGAAATAAATAATATTATATGAATGTATAGCTACACTATACTTGTGTCAGAGTATGTTTATCAGTCTATTTTTCGTCTATTTTTGTGATATCTTGATGCTCCTACTGGACACCTCACGATTTCCTTTGTAGTAGGAGCATCAAAACATGGTTGGCCTGGTGCTCATACCAGTAGGACTATTTAGTAGGAGCACGAGGACGGAGCGCCTTGTATTTAGAACATGATGCCTTCTTATAAGACTGGTGTATAAACTATCGGATCTATCAGTTGTTTCAGATTGTTTTGAACACTTGGCTCAAAACATAATTTTTTTAAAACTCATATTTCCTTATTAAACTGCTGTTTCTCTACTGGAAGATCTGTTTAAATATTTATGAATTTTGAATTAATTTCATTCACATTTTTGGTAACATTATTTATCTTTATTTCACACGGTTTACGGTTACATTGTCTTAAACTATACTCGACAATATAATTTACTTTGAGCCTTCCAACTTTGCATGTCTTTTATGAGAACGCCTGCCGTCTGACTACCTAGCCTAGAGAGGAAAGCTGATCTTGATTTGAATTTCGTAAGTAACACAAAACGCCATAATAAGTTATTATATGAAATATTATATTGCAGTAGTTTACGTCATCGAATGTTCCAATTCAGATGTGATAGAGTATGTTCGGAACTACAAAAAAGAGGTGTTTCGAGGACTTTTCGATCGCGTCGAATTACCACTTGAAGGTGTTTTACCTACACTCAATAGAAAGGTACGTTCATTATTATAAAATTATAGATATCATGGACTTAAACTGTAAAACATAAATTCCTTTCGTGAAGAAGACCGGGGTTCGGAAAAGATCGGCTTGTTGGGATTTTGTGAAGGGTTTCTCTTTCTAATGCGTTCTTATTTTGAACACATCTGAGTAAGCAATAATCGAACCACGAGCTTCAAAGTACAATACAAACTTCGGACTCCAACGTTTGCACTTTGCAGCACGGAGTTCATTTGGTTAACGCAGACGGAGAGTATCTAATCTACTTGCGCATTCTCGGGCATTTTCTGACTGATCGTGTATTCTTCGCGTATCTTCCCAAGTATTTTTAGGATGCACTTTATTTCATTGACTTTAAAGTCGATTTCCGAGTGCCCTAATAAAATTCTCTGCGCTGATCCTTATTAGCCCTTATTGTTTAGATTTGGGATTTCGAATTTATTGAGTGTAAATGTGACTGTATGTACTTCGTTCGAACTCCAAAAGGATAGCTTACGACACCAACACAGCAGTTTAGTTAGTAGGTGCAACATCTACTAGATAGTCAGGGTGGCTTGGGTCCTATAGATGTTGGCAGTTGTCAAGCCCTGTACACAGTGGGCAGTGTACATTTACTGTTGGAATCGATGCGTGTGTTTTGTGATTGCTTTTACGTGTTGCAGGTGTAGGTTGACTTTTGCTAAATCATGTACTAATAACACAGAAACTCTTGTAACCTTAACCCCCCCACCCTTACCCCTTTCTCCCCTCTATATGATCGGCAGTAAGAGTGTAACGTGTAACCAATCACGGTAATCTAAGTAGTATAAAAAATCAGCAAGCTGCCTGGCTCCAAAAACCTGACTGGCCTTGTGGCACTGTTTTATTATTTTCTTTTTAAATCTGCTGGTACCAAATCCTTTGCACAGGACATTGCCGTGTCCTGTCACGTTCAGATACTCATAGCTCTCACTTTGAGCACTGTATAATCCCTTTGAGAACAAAGCACTTTTACACAGTACAGGCTTGCGTCATAGCATAAAAGCTACAACTTTTCACTGTTATTTTAAACACCTTTGAATCACATTTACATCGATGCTTGATACAAAGTGTAAGCAAAAAAACTGTAGCTAACGGATTGCTAGAAAGTAGGAACCTGAACTATTTATGAAATGCTATCTGACCCGGTAAATGTTCTAAATGCATAAACGTATCAAATAAATCGAACTTTATGTATAAAAGTGCGGAATGAAATGTCAAGTACCTCTTGTTAGGCTTGTAGGGCTAGGGTTGGTGATAGAAAGGTACAAAAATAAAAAAAATGATTTCATTTCTAACAGTCTGATTTCAAAATATTATATTTTTGATATATTATAAGTTCCATTTGAACGGTATTTGCAGAATATTATATAACTTTTGGTTTTTGGCGACTGATTCTTGCAAAACTTAGTTTAAAGTTTTGTAACAGCAGAATTGGTATTTATGTCCAAAATTTTAATCATTTTATTGTCTGATGTTCACAAAAATATTTTCAAATGTGAAGTAATTTCTTGTGTGTAAAACAATCTAATCTTATGGAGAGGCAAGCTTTTAACTCTACACGTCCAAACCTAGTACTATAGCGTAAAGCGTTCTGTATTGAATTCTAGTTTGTTTGTTGTTTACAAACTATACCTCAGCTTGTTTCTTCAATAAGACTAACTGTTTAAATATTTATTTGCAGGTTTTCAATGCCAAAAGGGTGTCAATTCGCGAACACCCATATGTCGTGAGCATTCGGCGAAACGTCGCCCACTACTCGACGGGGTGTATACTGACGAAGAATATTGTTCTATCGGTCGCACATCCTTTGATTAAGTACGTTCAAAAATCGTCATCACAGCGTGCGCTGCTGCTTTTGCCGAGAGCACACATTGAGTAGAAACCCAGTATCAGGGTTTCACACTGTGTGTACAGTTGCAGGTGATATGATTCGTAGCCCCCCTTCATACATTCAGGGTTTTGCAATAACCGTACTCAACAATTCACCTGCTGTGTGTAGGGTCCGCTAAATATTATCCTAAATTTAATTACGGCCTCGTCCATTACGTAATTAACTCATAAAGCTCTCTCGGAACAAAAATCCATTACAGTATTAGAACATTGTGGTTTATAAACGTGGTTATCACAATATAAGTATATTTTTATTACTTTAGTGAATCTATACATTATACAAGTTTTAATAATAAAATATAACTTACTTCAGAAACCTAAAGGCACCTCAAACAGGTACTGAAAAACAAAAAACGGAGAAGTGACTGAGAAAGAATTTCACCACTCCATCTCGTAGTTACCCTGTTTTGTCACCCCAGGGTGACCACGAGGATGTTTATTACTCCGTAGGTACTTTTAGTAGGGTACTACTATGAAAAGGAACGTACTTTACGGAATCATAGGTACTAACGTGCCTGGTGGATTAAATATTCTATACGTCGATATTTAGCACTTTCAATTTCCTATACAAATACTTACTGAAGAAACTCCTTGTAGGTGTTAAAGACATGTAAAGGTGTCATTTGGTTTGGGGTATCAGAACATTGGTGTTCTGTTCTGATGAAGCAACACAGTTATTAGGAGAAGTGAAAGAATATTTCTGTGATAGCACTTTCAAAAGTGCACCCGAATCATTTTTTATTATTTAGGCCACGTGAATTTGACTTCACCCTTTCTAATGGTAAGCTGAAAACAAAGTCTAAGGTCACCACTACAAACACGTAGAGTGTAACAATGGTGGCACTCAGCTTTACAGCCTCATCAGGACTGTAGGAAGAAGGAAACACGTGAGCTGGAAAGGAATTCCAAGACTTAATGGTGCGGCAGGGGAAAGTCTCACCGAACCACTGGATTCTTGATGAAATATTCCGCACCGTATGCAGATGACAAATAAGCCCTGTGCAGGAAAGGAGAGGGTGGCATTAATTGGAAGAGCTCACCAGAGCTAATCAAAGTTTTTACCAGTTATTTATTATTTGCGGTGATTTTGGAAGTACTTCGCAAAAAACTAATATGTGTTTCCACTTATTTTTATCTTTCTGAGTGACATAAAAAGAGCACATATTCAACATATCGAATTTTCCGAATGAAAATCGGAAAGATCCTTCTAGCTAGACTTAGAAGCAGCAATTTCAAATGCACTCAGAATTATTCGTTTTTAAAAAAATGCAACTGCCCGATAAATTTGATGTCACTTTTAAAACGTAAATAATATCTTTCTTCTTCACAATTATTATTATTATAGTCATGTTTTCTCGACACTAGCAGCGTAACCACAAAACCTATGTTTTTAGCATTTATTGTTAGTCACACCAGGCCGGGTGACTACGAGTAAATGATATTACTCATGTTTACCCTAGGGTGACAAAACGGGGAACCACGAGTCCGAACCTGAAGGGTGTCATAAATGGCGACTAATGCAATTGATATCACTGCGAGAGAAGGAAAACTCTAAATAAAACCCAGTACCAACCCTTCTACTTTCCTTCTGTAGCTAGCGTTAAAACAATAGGTTCAAAATTGTGCGATACCTATTATGTCCTGGCCCCGTGTGTGATAGGCTTTTGTTAACTGTCAATGTAAACCTTTGAGAATGCCGCAAGGCGAAACCCGTTAGGTACAATAATGAATATCTTGGGGACGTAAAAGCGTGTTATCAATAATAATGTATACATATATGTAATAAGTTCCACCAAGGGTTCAGTTTTATTTTTATACTGTTGATTTAGATTTAGATTTTTGGTGTTTTTTTTTGTACGTTGTAGCGTATCAATAGCGGAATTGGGTGTGGTGGTCGGCGAGAACTACTCTGATCGTGGTGCCACGATGTTAACAATCATCCTCATAATCATTCATGAAAAATTCAACCCGGCCAAGCTGGAAAATGATATAGCGTTGCTAAGGACTTTCGAAGACATAACATACAGGTAAGAAGTATTTATAAATTTAACTGTTGCTGCCTACCATTAAGATCGTACTTATTAGGTCAGCGTTGGTAGGCTAGGGAAAAGTTGCTAAATAAAGAACTAAATCATTGCATTTAATCCAATGAAAACGTCAATTTAAACGGTTTTATTGATTGATATTACATTATATTAACATCTGAAAGATGTAAATTTATGTGTCCACTTAGTCAACAAGAAGAAAGATTGAGATCAAAGAGTCAACAGAAAGGGAGTAATTATTAGGGAGTAAATGAAAAGCATGATTGTAATAAAGGATTATAATATAATGGATGGTAAAGAATGCTAGCTTTTGGGAAGCGCTAAGTTTAACCAATAGCAGAGTGAACTGTTTGTTGGTCTATAACTTTTGTATTAAATTTTACATACGTGCAGTGCACCACGTATAAGTTATTAAACTGTTCGTAGCTTTTATAAGTAGTAACTAAATCAATCAATTTTTTATACCTCAATGCTTAGAATATTAGTTTAGTAATAATTTAATTCACACACTCTTAATTAGTTATGTCAAAATACAGATTTATTTACCTACGCGTGACTTTCTACCATGTGTTTTCGATATCTTAATACCAGCAATTGGTAGGTATATATGGAATATATCGCCGATTCCTGCGGATCATTTCGCCCTGCAGATCTAGCCTTAGGGAATACATGCGCTCCAATAAATCTATTTAACTTCTTAACCGAGAAGTTGGAAAGTATAAAATATATGTAAAATTACGTAGACTTAAGATATCTAACAGGGAAGTTGGCCCATACTAAACTTGAAAGTGAACAAATGCGAACTTTCAAGGCACCATAGGTAAACGTCGGAGCAGAGTGAAAACCCATAAGACTTACATTTGCTTATTTATTTATCTGCAACTAAAGCGATCCATTTTGAACTGGTCTCGGATATAAGTACCTACTGACTTATTTCTCGCTGTTTTCAAATGCTTTACTTTGTAGGTACCGGCTTACATATGAAGGCGACTTGGACCCCATTTGTATTATATCTATATGTACACTTAAACATACAATTTTGTAACCTATTTATTGTACCTATTGTATTTATTCACTGACTATATTTGCTCGTTTCGATGACGAATTAGGTATGTTTGTTGAACACGAAACTCGCTGAACTGGATTAAATTTATTAAATTTATAAAGCTACCTGTTTGAACAAATAATCGAAACATAATACATTTTACTATATCACGTTTTAAATTTTAATGAATCACAAATATATTTATCACAGTACTTAATACGGAGTATGAATACCAAATTCTTACACCATATTACCGCGAAGTGAGAGTTGGATTGTAATATTACCGTAAAGTCGGTACTATACTTTGTAAAATGTAGCTTGGGTCCTATGACAGCTGTCAATGAAATCCTGCACATGAAGTCTTGAATTTTCTAATAATGAATGTAGTAGCTGTCAATGTCATACTTTATGGGCATACCGAGCTAATTAGTGATGGGCGATGAATCATCGTGACCACATACTATAAACTATCCATATTTTGAATAAAGCTGAATTTAAAATGGAAATTAATATAAGAAAAAAATAATTAGAATTTAATCTTATTGCTTTGGTATTTTAAAATGATAATAATATTTATATTTCAATATACTTGATTCTAAATAATATTGAGTAAATAAAATCCTACATTCAATCCATCAACGCACTGAACCTGTTTTTGGATTTTGTAAGAAAGACACGCCGCGTTTGGCTCTTGGGCCATGATATAGGCATAAGATACACGCGTCAACATCTTGTTTGATATGAACTTCCACTGATCCACTCCACTCATTCTCATCAGTACGAGTGCCGACGCCTTGTATGCTACGTATATTCCGTTCTCATTACAATTAAATACATACATACAATTAAATTAAACCTAATAACAGTAACATGCATCAATAATAGCTGGTAGTATCGATATTTTCATCGAATTTCGGACTTCCCTATGAACCTCACATTTGACATCTGTCATAGGACCCAAGCTATATTTTACAAAGTATAGTACAACCCAACTATATTAAACTCGTACTAACTTCGCAAAGGGATAGTCGGATAGTAGGTACTCGTACCAGTACCGCAATATGCAAGTTGGGTAGTACTCGTAATGGAACCTGTACCACAAAGTAGGCACTTAATAATTAGGGCACTTCCACATTGCTGATCATCACCATAGGTTTTTACATTTTACAATACAATTTAGGACCTAATGTTCCCAACTCCATCGTCTATAGACAATACGATGTTATCATAATCATCATCGACATAGCCATTACCCGGTCGCGTTCAAAGTTTGCCTGGTCCTTGGAGTCCGAAGTTCAGTTGATCTTCCAACCACTAAGAAAAAATGTCTACGCCAAAGTAACGTTTGATATTTAGCAGATGAATTAACAGAATTCAAAAAGTTAAAGTTGATGTTTTCAGTAGTCCGTACAATTACGTACGTATTACAATTTACATCCTTTTGTTACAGGGGTTCGGCGAAATCGATTCCTCTCATTCGTGACACTGAATCGATAAACGGCTACAAGGCGTTCGTGACTGGATGGGGACGTTGTGACCGCACGGTATTTACCTACCTACAGATATTTTTCCAAGCTTTTTTTAATTTACAATATTTGTATTTTAAAACGGAAAAGCCTGTGACCATCCTTTCTGTGGAACTGCGTGTGAAATCCAACACCAAATTTCAATAAAGAATCCGGTAGTAATAATAATAATACAGATTTTATTCAGGCAAGTCCATACGACCATATAAATATAAATTTAAGCATCTCTACCGCGGTTTTCCTTTGCAGAGCAAATTGCAGTATTGAATACGTGATAAGGTCATCTGACAAAGCCAGCGACATAGCTGGCAAAACCTGGCTGAATGCTTAAAAATATAGGGGGTAACTGGTGCAGAAATATAGGGGATAAACTGGTGAAGAAATGTAGTGGATATACTGATCGGGTGTTATGGTGCACATTGGGAGAGGCCATTCAGAGGTTGTCCAGCAGTGGACTGACTGCGATGTGTTATCTAATTATTATTGTATTGAGCCGCAGGACTTGCTAAGTTAACTTAATAAGTCTCTAATGAATACAATAATAACAGCAACGACGAACGATATTACATATGGTACATGTATAATAAAGTGGTCATACCTCGTAAGTGCAAAGCGGCCACGTACCGCGTTATTGGAACCACGTATATTGTAGAGTGCCATTTAAATTACTTAGCCACTGTGCTTTAAATACTTTTCAAAGGCTGATTTATGTTATTCTGCGGTATTTCTGCAATCTCTAATTTTGAAACTAGTCTTTGTTTCTACATACATATATTGTATTATCTGCGTATCAATATGGACTTACAACTATTATGTAGTTCATTAGAATGTTACTTCGAAGGCAGTATTGAAAAAGCTTCAGCATATCTCGTCCCTGTATCTAGTGTTCTATCTATTATCTACAGCACAGAAAAGGGTGAAATGTTGATGATTACCGACTATACTCAGTAAATAATTCAATATACTCGTACCTACATTCTCATGCATAGATTGCCTTGCAGAAATTACATTCCTTTTTCTTTTCAAACTCTGTATTTTTTATTATCGTTCGAATAATCCCCACGGTACCCCTCGACAAAGGCGGTTGGGAAGAGTATGTCGAACTCGAACCAACTAAAACGCACGCTGTGTTTGAGTATCTTGAAATAAACATGAAGTAAAATAAACTCTGTATCTTGAAATAGCCCAACTCTCGATGGAATAACAAACAAAGCCTTGAAATTAGGTGCACCAATTCTATTAAAGCCCCTAACAAAATTAGTCAACCTGATATTAGAAACTAAAACAGTGTCAATTCAATGGTGTACGTCGGACATTAAACTATAACTTAAAAAAGGTAATCTACTAGATATCAACAACTACAGACCAATCAGTTTATACAGTCTACTTTTAAAACGCATAGCAGAAGACATTGGTAATTGGCAATCCTGCCTGTTTTACGAGTGTCAACCCGTAAAACAGGCAGGATTGCGCTCTGGCTTTAGTAGGTACGCTAGATCACTTATAGGTACTGGAACAAATTATTGACGAAAAATATGACGAATTTAATAGGCCACTATATCTTGGGTTTATTGACTATAGCAAAGCATTCGACAGCATCAGCCGAAGCTCTATATGGGAGGTGCTAAATACCCTAATATAAACCCAAAATATACAAACATTTTAATATACATATAACAATAGCACAAGTAAAGTCAAACTGGAGTTAAGGGTAGAACCAATAAAAATTGATAGGGACGTCAGACAAGGTAACCCATTATCATAATCATAAACACATTATCATATCGTAATTATTTATTGCGGCTTTGGAAAACATATTTCGGAAGATATACTGGAAAACAAAAGACATTAACATGAACAATTGCTATCTAAACCATTTAAGATTTGCTGATGACATAGTCATAATGTTAGAAATTTCAATAGACCTTGAAGAAATGCTCTACTCGCTTGATAAAGCAAGTTTTAGAGTAGGATTGGAAATTCATGCTAGAAAAACCAAAATAATGACAAACAACAAAAAAGCCTATTAAAGTAGGAGTTAAAACAATACAATATGTGGATAACTACATATATAAACGTAAAGAAGTATCATTTAAAAAACAAATAACAAAGATGAAGATTTAGATATTTGTATACTGCCCTACTTTGCTGTACGGGTGTCAAACATAGGTATTCACAACCAGGACTAAAAAAACATCAGAACAACACAGGGCCTTAGAAAGAAGAATATTAGACGTAAGGAAATACATAAAGTCAGAAGTGAAGCTCGTCATAATTCCCTGAACCTTTTTCCCAACTCAGTTGGGGTCGGCTTTCCAGTCTAACTGTGATGCGGCTGAACTTCGATATTTTCCGTGAAGCGACTGCCATCTGACCTCCACAACCAATGGTCTAATGACCAATGGCGATATCGAAGTTCCAAGTTAGGCTGGTTGGACTTTTTGAGGGCTCCAACTACCCGTAACGACTGCCATAGATGTTTGTATGGCAACCGGGACCGACGGCTTAACGTGCTCTCCGAGGCACTTATAAACCTGCGATAAATACACGCATAACTTCGAAAAGCATCGAAAAGTCATTGGTGTGTGCCATGGTAACCTGGGATCGAACTCGAGACCTCGTCTCAGCAGTCCATTACCCATACCACTAGGCTACCGCGGCTAAAGTCAGAAGTGAAGCTATTAGGCAAAAAAACAAAGTTAACCGAAAGGTTACACAAGCTCTTAAACTAAAGTGGCAGTACTACGTAGCTACGTAGCACGTTTTAAGGACGATTGGTGGACAGCCAAAACGAGTGCAAAGGGCCCAAAGGGAAAAGTAGGCAGACCAAAAAGAAGATGGGCTGACGACATTAGAGATACAGGAGGAGTCGATTGGCAAAATGTAGCCAAAGATAGGGAAAATTGGAAGTAACTGGAGGAGGCCTTCACTCGAGGAGGAGTCCATACCCTAGTTAATAGAGAGGAAATAAAACTACTTCTAACAAACATTATACATGCAAGATTGAGAGGGTGATGGGAAATAAAGGCGTTTTTATTTATTTATTTTTATCTTGCAATACTAATTCACGTATTATAAACTATATAACAAATAAGAATGAATAAAAGATATATTTATTTTTGTTTAAACTGTCTGGGATGGTCACTCTCCTTCGAGCCTATTCCGGTCTATTGATTAGTTTTCAATGTTGCAGGGCAGGGAGCTGTGCCTACCTAGGTCAACTCGGTACCATCTAGGCGAGAAACTAGATCCTATGCTGAAAACGATAAACTTTATTGTTGAAGAAAACGCCACCAAATGCCATATGTATCAACATGTAAGTATTTTGCTTTTAAGTTCTGTGTTTAAATATCATCTGAGCGTCTATCTCAGTACCTTAACCTCCTTTCCTTATAAATTTGACTCCCATGGCTTTTACGGGAGTGATTGAAAGCTCGATTGGAAGCTTTCCTTCGGGGCTGGAAGCTTTCCTCTCGGTCGCCCCTTATTAAGTAATTTATGCCAAATCAAGAGAAGGAGAAGGGAGAAGAAAAACAACAATGTTGATGATGATGAAGAAAATCTTGGGTTGGAAAAAAAATAAAAGTGAACGAATCAGGTCTCCCCGATACCACCCCGGTGGAGTTATGTCGGACTCGAACCGACCAAAATTGCAAGACCGTCGTGGGCTATCAGTTGCCAAGGATGAGGTATATCTCTCACGCCGTGCCTAAAAGAAAGAGGCCCATTTAACATCACGTAAAAAAAATATTGTGTGTTGAATCAAAACTTGGTATTGGAATCGGTTGATTTTCAGTAAGTTCGCAATATCCTGCACACATTTTTCATTGAATGCCGTTACTTTTATTTTTAAACGAAAAATGTATAACCTTGCTACACTACCGACATGAACCCACTTATAACACCGTCAATTTAGCTTAGCTCTACTAAGCTAAATTGACGGTGTTATAAGTGGATTGTGTTATAGTGTTTAAGAGGATATTAAGAAGTTCGGTCATTAATATCCTTTAAAAAATGAAACAGCAAAAAAGTTTTATTAATTCGCTTATGAAAGCATTTCTGTATTGTTCACTTAAGGGTAATTCAAATGATATCGCCTAGGTGAATAAGGTGGAATAAACCTGTTCAATTTAAATTTTAATTAAGGTGTCAACTCCAGATGTAAATTTTAATAGGAATCAATACTTTAATAGTAGCCTGTGATTTTATTTCTGATTCTTCATTTTCCCTGAAAATCAAATTTCTTTAGAAAACAAATCCAAATTTGGCACCTTACAGTTAAATAATTTATTTCACGAATTAAACGTAGATTAGCGTATAAGAAGTTGGTAAGCTGAAAGTCTCAGGAAAGAGGGTCACCATTATAAACACGTACAGTGTTACAATTCATGCCCCGCTTAAAGAACCCGGAATTGTAGAAAGAAGGAAACACGTGAGCTGGTAAGGAACTGGTGGTTCTCTGCCCTCTTGAATTTAAGTTTGATTTTGTTATTCGACCGATTTGTGGTGAATATTTGTTAGTTATGTTAGACATAGAAAAAAATGCAAGTGGTAATTTTCTTTGCAAATTCGTTGAGGTAGGTATGTCATTGGCAGCCTAAATTTCGTTTTGCAAGAAATGTATTCGATTCATTTTCTTGTCCGCTTTTTTGAATTTGAAAATGATTTGAAACAGTCGATTAATTTGATAACGTTTACTTAGCCTGTGAAATTAACGATAAAATCCATTAAAAGTGGTTTTACTCCAATTAGTGATATTTGCGTCGCAATTAGTGATACCGCTTTGTAACAAGAACCATATTAGGTATAACTTGGATTGACCTAAAAATATTTGATCGGCATTTGGCAATAAATGGGAGTTTGTATTGACACATTCGGAATTTGAAAGTTCACAGAGTGGTCGCTCCCATGAAAGTCGTATTAGTCACATCAAGAAATGGAGAAAAAGATGACAAAATTCCGACATCAACTGTCAAATTTGATCGCGCCCTAGTGCGTGGCAACTGGTGATGTGGTTTTGTTTCCGATTTCTTACTCTTATGAGGTACCGAGAAAATAAAAAAAGAAAGACAGGTGATAAAAATATAAATTTGGATGGATGATGATGATGGTTGGATGATTATAAATTTTATAATAATTGTACTTATCAAGGGGCTATAATTTATTAAAAAAATATTGAACAGGACCATTTCAGACTTTCTTCGGAGAGAGTTTCTTAAAAATATTATTAAAAATCTATTGTAAAAAGAGATGTTATTTGTATATCGATTTTGTTTAAGTAATTATTCAAAGATTTTGGATGTTTTGAGAAACAGCACTTTTTTAACTCAAATTTCTCAAGTCTACCTATATTGAATATCAAAACTATTGATCACAAGAATACCCTTACTGAAGCTCTCTTAATCTTCACCCTTCCTTAATCTCGACCCTTTGCACCACCACCTCTTTCAAAAAAGGCATTGGTGTTGCAAACGTCCATAGGCCACAGTAACCACTTTCCATCAGGTAGTCGGTATGCTTATCTGCCACCTAAGTGATGTAAAAAATACCTAAATCCTAGTGTACCGTATGATGCCTCTAATTACTTACAGAGACTATGATAGTTTACAAATATCTTCAGCTACAAACTTTAAGATGCAAAATAACGTTTGACGTAAGCCTTGGAGCACTTATTTAAAGTGCTAGGACCTATTAAAGGATATTCGTATTACCTTGAACAGTAGGAGCGGGCGTACTCTACTGTATCTACTTAATAAAATATGCATATAGATTCTCAATGTGCTTACCTGCTCGATATACGCCCGACAACCAATGTCATCTGCACAATCATCTTTTATTTGTAAATACAATGCGCTCCAAAAGTGCCGTGACAATTGGAAACTAAAATTATTTGAAGTGACGACGAGTTTTAATCTTAATACGAAGTGTCTAGGCACTTTTCTAACCTAGTGTACATTAGAACTGGACTAATGGTATCTGGTAAAATTCGAATTATGAAGGAAATTGAGTAAATTTTTTAACTACCACAAAATTTATGTACAATGTACGGTTACCTGCAATAATACCTATGTATACACTTTGGAACCTTGTCACAATAACAAATGACAAGTCAACATTATGACATGAAACGGTAAAATTCGACAAGTTTAATGTGAAAAAGTTCTAAAACGTTTACATATTATTGCAGGTAACCGTACATTGTACATAAATTTTATGGTAGTTAAAAAATTTATTCAATACATAAATTTTGTGGTCAACTTGCAAAACTAGTGTTTTTAATAGTCCTTAACCAGTAAGCTATAAATTATAACAACGCTTATTGTATAGATACTATATTCTATAAATGAACTGCGTTAGCTGTCAATACTGCTAATCCTGAAATCCGCTGAATATTTGATCGATCTAGAACTAATCCTAAACTAATAACTAATAGAACTAATCCTGAAATCCACTGAAATTAACGCCAACGAGCGATAATTCTAATAAAAGCCATAGGATTAACGTGTATGAACAGGTAACGTTGATGCAGGCAACTAAAATAGGTTCACACGTTAGATTTTTGTAGGAGGGAAAACTAACCATATAAATAATTATTATAATTCTTACAATTTAGGCAAAAACAACCATAAAAATGTTCTGTAAAGTTTTCCATACACTCTATCATTTTTAGTGCTTTACGTTAATTAAGATAAGATATTTTTGTAACTGACTGTACCTCCATGTATTCAAATCAAATTAACAATAAGAACATTACAATCCTATTGTGTGGTACACACTGCTATTGTGCTAGTCGATCGAACGCCCGAGATGTAGGTATTGCGGTAATCACACGCGTGCTTCTGCGATAATTGTATGTGACACGAGTGAATATCTTAGCGATAATCATATTCTGTCCAACCAAATCTAATAGAATCTTAATCAGAACTCAGTGGCGTAGTATGCGCCGGCTATCATGCTCGAGGTTATGGATGGGTTAAGGACAAAAATTTGTGTGATTCACAAATAGTTGTTCTGAGTCTGGGTGTACTTTGTGTCCGTTAGTTGTATGTTTGTAAAGTTCCCTGCGATACAAGACTTGTTCCCTAGTGCGGGAGTTGTCTTTTTTAGATAAAAAAAAGTTCCCGAGAACGCTTAGGTACCTACAGAAATTGATTTGGCAATAAATTAATTTAAATCCTTGCATTCAAAGCTAACTGATACAATTATGTATTAAGTGATCCTCAACAGATTATGTAATAAAATACACTTTGAGCTATCGTATCGTAGATAATCGGATCAGTTGAAATTAACAACCATGTTTTGTGCAGACGTAGTGTTTAGAACACACAACAGATTTCAATGTTATCAACAGCATCCTTCATGATTTTGTTGATGAAGTTTACACAAATAAAATGCGAACGTTTTCTTTCTCATTGAAAGATCTTACGTACATGAGCATATTGCAATCAAATGTACAATGGGATTCAAAAGTTCCTGAACATATTCAAGTCTATAATGCGTTGACAGCCTAAGTGTAATTTAACCAAACGTACCATGCAATAGCGTTAATAAAATAACTAGATCGATGTCTTGTTTCTTTATGAGAAAATAAATAGTATTCTGAACTTAATTACAAGCTAAAGCTAGATCTATTATCCAGTAGCTTCTAAGACTAGACTACTAAGTATATCGAAAACAAAATACAATAATTATTTTGCTTAGTTCGGTCGAACAAAATTTTAGCTTAAATAATACTACAGTTTTGGATCAGAAAGATCGTCTCATTATCTCAGCGTTGACCTGATTAAATCCGAGACCTGCACCTCGAAGCCCGAGGTCCGCTTTCTTGTCTTATTATTATAAGTGGCACTGTTCTTGGATGACTGAAATAAATCAAAAATATGTGGATTTTATTGTATTTCTTTTTTTTTTATTTATATATTAGCGTTTTATTATAAGGTTTCAAGCTTTTTATCATATTTTACTCATGTACTAGTAGTAAAAATAAATTATTGTTTTTTTTTTTAAATTGCGATATCTAAATCCTAAAATAATCGTCTCTACTTCTATGATTTGAAATACTTTTGATGCTGACTTCTTTCAAGCAGCTTTGTGGTATGTTTTTCTGATATAAAATAAAATTAAGTATTATTATGTTATGTTATGTTATATTCTTTCAGAATGACGTATATTTACCGCCCAGTGTGTTGTGCCTGGGAGTGGCGCGAGAAAATAATCCAGTGGCCAGTTGCATGGCCGTGCCCGGCGCTCCGCTTGTGGTGAAGGCGCATCTCGCCGGACTACTGTCTTGGGGCTTCGGCTGTGGCCGCACCAGGGACCTACCGCTGATTTATATGAGTATTAAATATTATCTACCGTAAGTACCTAATGTTATTTCTGCTATTTTACCCATAGATGTGATATACCTTATAACATAGAATATCTAAAGACTTCTTCAGGAAAGGGTTCATCATAATGAGTCCCTCTTTCTTAAGAAAGTCGGCCAGCCTCTGTCCCCTGCGGTTCCGCTCTCCGTTTCTATATTGCCCCACAACTCGTTATCACCAATCGTACCCCTCATAAAAACTTTCAAGTGTGATTTAAAGGTATGTATGGCTCTACTAATGTCCTCATACATAGCCTCCACCTCATCATCTGGGTATTTCGAGGTTGGTGCGTAAACCTAAATAACCTTCAGTGAGTGTCGCTTGGACTTCTTCTTCTTGGACAGGATTACCTAGTGTCGGGTAATCCTGTATTATAGGTTTGAAGTGCAATTTTCATTATATTTAAATTATCGAATAAGTACTTACTCACATACTACCACAACGTCACAAACTTACAAATTTTACCACTTTATAATAATATCGTAGCATAATTACCTACAAGTAGGTAGTTATTTGTTATAAAAGACGTGCAAAGTTTCTTTGTAACCGCTTGCTCAATTTCGACGACCGAGCAAGCGATGGATCCTAAGAATTTTATAAATTAGAATACTGAGTGTTAGCGAGGGAATCAAAAGAGCACGAAGTGAAAAATATTTGCACTCGAGTGCAACACGTACTCGTAGCTTTTCACTCCACTTCAGCGAGGAAATAATTAAATGCAATAAATATAATTTACAATTACAAGATACTTTTATTTCAGTTAAGGTATTAACTGATACATTACGATTGGTAAGTACTACTGGTATAATTAAGGATATATAAAAGTAATCTTGCTGCAGTTACTTAGGTATTGGGTGTAATATTTTTATTAAGTACTGTGATGTAATATTGGTGTTAGTGACTATGTAGTTTACTGCTTTTTGGTAAAATACCTGTTACGTTTATTAATTATCCCCTTGGTGTAACCGTTGGCGAGAGAGGGCGATGATGAGGTGTTTCGTAACGGCTTATTTTTATATGAAGAACGGGGCTAACGAAAAAAGAAAATGTGTGGCGGCAGTTCCTCGTTCGATGGACACACCGCCGTTGTTCCAACACCCGAAGGGGGCCAACTCAAAACGTAGTAGGAGGAGGAGTAGCATATAGGGTTCGGAAGCTACGTTATCCTAGAATGACATAGGTTACATTATATTTTCACAAATATTAGGGATCTTCACTAAAACATCAATAATGTAACCCAAGGTGTAAAAAATTACCTAATAACATCCTTACATCGCGTGCGCTACGAAAACTATTGATGATAGGCCAAAATAATGTATGTACACTATCGCGGCCTTTTTAGCATATGATATATACATAGAGTCGCGACGGTAACGACTATATATTAAGTTATGTCACAATGTACCTACTTGCGTTCTACAGTTATGCCGTAGCACGGTAATACTATCTTTATTATTACCGTGGCCGTAGTTTATAATTATTATGCCGTAGTTTAGTTTATATTTTATTACTGATAATTACATAATTACAAGATATAAAAGTACTTACGACGTTTCACAGCCATACCTTGAATAAAAGAAGCTAGAATATTTTCGAAAACCTTCAATCGTATGACATTATTCTAAAAAAGCTATTTAAAACTTACAGGTTTTGCAAAAAGGTTTATACTTAATGCCGAGTTTGTGCAAGTTTGCGGAAATATGAATAAGAATTACACGCGTACCCAGCCTTCTTCACACATTCAATTTCTTTGGTTTTGGGTTTAGCATGGGAAACTAAAAACAAGTGACAGTGATCTATGATTGGTGAATTTGAGCTCGTCAATCGCCGTAGCAACCCGTGTTATCTTCAAAAGACATCCAAAAAGTCGTACTTCGTCAAATTTTCCTTGTATTTAATTCTCTCTTTCCGACGTTCAAATACCTCAAAATTTCATATTATAGCATTACATCGTAGTATCTCTGTCTGTTTCATGGTTCAATAAATTGTTTCATATTGCTTGTTATCTCTGAACATGGACCTTCATTAAATCACCCAGTCAACATATTTGTAGGATATCACTTGTCCACATCAAAGTCCATCCTGATAGTTATATGGTATAGTTATAGTATTTTCATTATTAGCATGTTAATTAATAGCATTGTAAAATTCAAGTGTAACCTATGTTTGGTACACCGTAATCGTCAGGTAATTTTCTGCCAGATTTTAATTACGCTTGTAACCGAGCAATTGTAGGTATAAAACTAAAATTGATTTAAACAAAAAGAATATGAAATGTGTATATTTGGCCATAATATTTATCAATATGTTCGGTAAGCAAATTTTAAAAACATTAGCTTTGTAAACGAAACTTCTCCGGACTTATATCGACTTTAAATGGAGGAACTAGGTACTGTCGGACCCTCCTATCTCGAGAGGAAAACCTGCAGTTATGGTATTTTAATCCTTATTATTTTGGTATTTTCACTTCTCTTAGTAAAAATAAATAATAAAGGTAGAAATAAATACCAGAATTCTCACCAGCAAGCTAATCTATGATTGACAGACGAGACCCCTACTCTGTCCTCTGACTCTGGGTGTAAGACTTTACGTACATCAGATAACTAAAAAAACTGGAGTTTCGTCAACTCATTTCAATAAAGTGCAGCTGGAGTTGACAAAACACGTTTGTTAGGCGCCTGTAATTTTCTAAATTTTTTGACAAATGGAATTTTGATCAATCCATGATATCCACCGCCCTGCTGATAATTTATGAGAGCTGCTGATTGGTTGTTAAGATTTTAGATTTAACTCGAGTAGTTTCGAGAAAACTCGAATTTCGTTTGAGTTGCCTAACATAAAAAGGACCTTATGGTAGCCATACACTTTCGAGTGTATAAGTCTAAGCTTTCAAAAATAAACGCTATTGAAATTTATACAAGCATCGTCCAACGTACGTTTAGCAGTATATTTGTGCAAGCCTAAATTTGAGCAACGCTACCATTAAATATGTAAATGTTCACCAGTTTGGACCATCACAAATGCGCTAGTAGAACTGAACCCGGTTTTTTATTGAACAAGTAGAGAAGTTGAATAAGGATCCGGCTATAAGCAAATTAATTTGATTTTGCATTAGATAAGCATTTCTGAAAAACAAGCCTTTACACCTCACTCTACTCCCTGACACGGCGTACCTACCAAATCAAATACATCATGGTATTTATTACAGTTTTGTGGCGTCCTACGCAAAATATGTACATACGTGATTATGGAACTCAAAGACGTTTGTACTTCAAGTTACATAAAATGCTGAGAGCTTTGGTAATGGATGCCATGGCCAAGGTAGCCGCCGTACAGCATCTAAAAGAAGTTTATTATAAATCTAACGTTTTCCAACTTGCACAAGAAACGTATCAGGCAAAATCAACGTTTAGAAAAATGCTTATCAGACACAATAAAACGAAAATAAATATGACCGTCCAAAGTATTTCTAGTAACCGATATCCAGCATACGTCAACGAAGTAAGTTCCAATTAAACCTCATCATTGTCACCGCCATCCATAACGCAGCGTCACGATTGCTTACGAGACTTACCTTAAAGCCCGAGTTTCTCCCAATTAACGAGTTCTCCTCCTCCACTTCCTACCCGTGTTCTGTCCACAGTTTTTGACATCCATGGTTTAATGTAATGATTCATGTAATGTAATGTGTAATGATGTGACCTTCTTTAGATTAAAATACTGTTCATAACGTTTTAGTATATAAAAACATGCGTCGACATGCAACACATGAGAACAGAATTAAAGAATACGGAAAAGATGTTCCAGAAATTTGATGTTAGCATAGAACCAGACAGGCAGGCTCTTCATAACCGCAAGAAACGTTACAATATATCACGCAGGCAGAACCCTGGTGCCGTGCCATGGAAATCAACTTCCAAAGATCGTATGAAAATTGATATGTTATACAACAAGAATGTACGTAAGAGAGGGCTTTATTTTGAACGAATGAAAGACATAAACAGACGTGAACTCGAAATGCGTAACAAGGGTATACCAACTGTTGCTCGACTTAACGTGCGGAAACCATCTCCAAAATGGGTACCTGGATAAATAAATTCATGATATTACATATTTAAACGACTTATATTTTAATTTTATGATTACTAATCTGTATATATGAAAAATATAAAAGTGTGTGTGTACTTATTATGTACCTACCAAAGAAGTTAAATATCCTTCGAAATTAAATCTGTAAGTTTCGTATTCATCTGTGCTGTAAGTAGTACCTGTAAGTAGCTACTACAGTCTAGCTGGACGCTTAATTTCAGGGGGCCTAGCCAAAATGCATGAATGCAGATTATACTATGTTATCACGCTGCTATTCAAGGGAGTGGTGCAGTAATCATAAATGTCAACAAATCCGGCAATTATTCAGATACTCATTATTATTTATTCGAAAATTAGTAAAATGTGACGAAGTTTCGAAATCTTTATGAAACAGACGAAGCTCGAAATTTTATATCCTACAATATCCTACATTTGTAGGAAAAGTTACAGTAATGATAGAAAATAAATATATAATATAAGTATGTACTCGTATATTAGGTACAATAACTTATGTCATGTTTAACTTGTGTAATTGGCACTAAAACTTTTCACAATGAGACTCGCTCTGTCAAGGTTACATTTGTCAACAAAACTTGTCTCAAAAATATTGTATCTGTGGCAAAGACGCCCAATATTACAGCTATTCCTTGCTTAGGTATAATATTATGTAAATATTTATAAGTATAATGCAGTAATGCAGTGAAATTTACAATAAAAAGTAACATTCATTTAGATATTAAAAATCAAATAAAAATATGTTGACTAACTTACTTCAGACTACTGCTAACGTCATAGTGTCGGCGTTTTTCGAGACGTAGTGCGCGACCATTATTAAAATAAGCGCACAAAAAGAAGCATAATTTAAAAATAGAGACAATTTCAGGGATGCATAATGAACTACACTTTGCACTTTGACGTAAAGTATCTACGGATCTTATTCTAAAATAATTAAATACAGATTTTTCTTTTGTACCTATTCTTTCTTTTTTATTTCAATACCTTCACATCACATCGTAAATATTATTATCAATGGATAATTGCAAACTAGACTTCGACGCATGTTTTCTTCTAGTTTAAAAAGGGAGCAGTTGCTCCTGTAAAGTTGTTTGAACTGTAAAGTTTGGGTCCAAGTTTATTGCATTCACAGGCACGAGTTGTGGACCTAAGTGTGTCTTCACGCATGGTGCATTGACGAAAAAAAATAGCTACCATATTCTGTTATTGTATTTCAACGTCTAAATCATTAAAATCTTCGATTTCCTACTTGTTCTTTCTATTTTTTGGTTGTCTCCCAACCCCAAGGTCGTCCATTAGTTAGCACCTGCTAACTAAGGGCTCTGACGTGGGCTCAATCCAAATGAACCAAATTAGTTAGGACTGACTTGGACCCCGAAGATCGTGGTGGGATCCTAAAGCACCTGCTATCATCGGGACAGTGGCAAGGTATTGGGCCTTCCTCACTTGAATCATAGTCATCACTATCGGCATTGATGCGGTAATTATTGATAAGTTTCACGTAATAAGCCAAACATCATAGAATAAAGATAAAGTTTAATGCGAGAAAGAACACAGAGGGGAGAGGCAACCACGATCGACGATAAAGTTCTGTTTTTGTAACTTTTAAACTATCGCGGCATTTACTCATACCTAGTGTTTATAATGTTCGGGACTTCACGCGCCCTTGCATCTATCGATGTCCAACTGGAAATGAAAATACATTTATTGATTTAAACAAAATACCAAATCGTAATTTTTCAGGCCAATATGTAGTGTACCCGGATTTCTACCTCGTGAATTCGGCTTCGGGAGCGTTTCCCTAACAACCTGTATACATTGTAAGCTCAAACGTAAACCTGGATAAAATAATTGGAATTAATTTGTATTATTTCTGTTTCAGGTGGCTTACCCACAACATTTCTGTTTTGCGAAAAATATCTAAAGTGTATTTGCTGAAATTATTTCAAGCTAAAAGAGCCTATATACTGAAACAATGGCTCAACTTTACAAGAATTGTACCACCTCCTCCAGATAAAGATAACGGTAAACATATGGCAATTCTACTGGTGGATTCAGACCTAGCGAAGCTGCACGGTGATGTGTATGACATAAGAGATTATCTGTACAACGGCATCCATCACAATTACAAATTTAAAGCATATAAGAAAATACGACATGCATTTGCTCTGGAATCCAGCGCGAAATTAAAACTAGAAAGTATTAAGGAGTCTTTTAAGAAACTTAATGACAGTTTAAGACCTTTTATATCAGACAATAGCGACAAATCTGACGTCGAGACCGTGGCAGATGACGAGAATGGGGAATATGAGGCCTAAGCTATGTTTGTTATGTTTGGTATTGTTAAAACTATTCTTCTTTAGGCAATTTTTAATTAATGGTTTAATATAAATAGTTATAACTCTATTAGCAAGCAGGCAAGAGGGGGGATAATGCTTTCAAAGCAATTTAAAATTATTTTATCAGCAAGTAAACTCATGGGTACCGTTACCATCATTCATCATCATTATCATAGGGTTACTTCCGATTTCTTGGTCTCCTTTGCCTTACATGAGTTTTACTTTATCTGAGACACTGCCTGCTAATGCCAATAATATTTATAACTCAACAGTTTAACAAATCGTGTCTTCTAAATAAAAATAATAAAGTGGGTGTAGAAGTATAAAAATAAAATAGTGATATTAATGTATGCATTTATTTGGTTTAAATTGATTGGTTACATTGCTTATTATAATGACCAGACCCAATTGTGGGTATACACACAGATTAAAGATTATTTTTAAAACATCGATGAGTAAGTATACAGTTCATTATATTGATTATAATTTAATTTTCTACCAATATACGCATAAAGTGTTTTCTAGATAGCTGCTAGTAAATGGCCAAAGTGCTCCCTTAAATATTAAATTCTTGAAAAAATTTCTGCATTTCCCAACTCTTTCCGATTTCTCAACTATGCTCCCTTGAGCCCGACAAATGTAAACCTAAAATAGTTCCTGATTAATTAATAAATTAATTAATAATCAATTGAGAAATTAATTGGGAAACGATCAAGAAATCAACTGGGATTCAATTATTAACTTAATTAGGACACAAGTAATAAATAAATTTGTAATAAATTATTTAATTTTTAATAATTTAATTATTTGAGAATTAAGTAATTAACTAATTTACATTTATTAATTTATCAGGAAATTTTAACAGTACTCTTTTTATTCAGTCATCCGTCCTTCAAACTTTAATTAAGAATGAATCAGTAATAAATAATATACTTAAATATAATTTGAAAATTATACATAGCCTAATGCAAATTTCATTGTTTAGACTATTAGATAATTTTCAGTACAACGCAACGTTCAACAATACATTCAATAAATCACTAGGTGCGTCTTAGCATTTAATGCTTCCTTCGAACAGTTCTTACAACCTAATAGCTTATCTATCCATTTACATTATACTAGACTAAAACTGGCATGCGAAATAAAACATGGCTTCCATTGCCTAATGAAAATATATACAAAACCTCACCACTAGTATAAAACAAGTACAGGAATGCTGCATTTAATGTTCACTCCAGTGAACATTTGAAGTGCACCAAAGTTTTGGTGCAATTTTTGACTGTGGTACAATTCAAATTGATGCTTTTAATATTGGTGGCTATACAGCATGCCCCATTTATGTAGTACTTTTTTATGATTCTAGCAGAATTTTCTGATTTAGGTACTAAGTATCGCATTCAATTATGTTTAACTCTCATTTATTTATTTATTTACTTGTGTTTGAAATATGCTAAATTCAAAACACACACTTAAATGGAACTAATATTCCGTAAGGGTATATCCACATATCTGACAAAATTTTGAAGTACTATTCATCTAAAATATGTATGTAAGGTATGTAATGGTTTAGTGGATATAAGTCGCACATGCAACTCTATAGATTCACAAGATTAAAAAGTTCTGAGGCAAGTGTTCTTTTCTCTGACATATTTTATTACATTAATATATTAGGTACTAATGTTATCAAAATCAAAATTCATGGAATGTGTTTATTAATATAAAAATCAAATCTTACTAAAATAGGTCAGTCGCTACCCGAATGGATTTTCTCATTATTTTCCACTAACTTTTCCTCCGTTAGGAAAAATTGAAATGAAATTCATTTTGAAAAAATAAAGACATTTCGGAAATAACCCCATATAATTATGTTCTTCTTCAATTTATTGTTGAAGAATCTTCTCTTATAGTTTTATATTGGTGAATCAATCAACCTTCAATCTCTCCAAAGTCTTCTGTCAGCCCTTTGAATAAGTAATACTGTCTATGCAACTAATAGTAAGTACTTAATATTAAAGTCGATTAACATCTCTCTTATAGATATCTTTGGTATCATTGAATAATTGAAAGTGGAAACAACATTTACTGATTAAATATAGCTCGTATCGTCTGTGCTTATGTTATATACGAATGGAAATTGAATGATTGTGATAATTGTTCTTTTTAATTTAAGCGCAGCCGGGTCTGCGGAACAAGCGCATTTCAGTCGTGGCAACTGCGATCCATTCGTTGCGGGCGCCATCGAACCAGGTAAGCCCTAGGGTATATTTCCCGTTAATGTTGACGTGCTGGCAATGCGAGAACCACCAACCGCCTTCGTAGTTACCAGCGCAGTGAGTGTTAGAAATATCCCTATCGCGGTCGATCGCGGAGAATTCCATTTTATTCTGATACTCAAAAGCATCGCTGGCATTTCCTTTGAATCCATTCACTTCGAGAATGTAGCCAGAGTCACTGTCGCCAACGTAAAACCTATCATACTGGGCATACCAGCTAGCTCCGTATATATCAGTCATATCAATTCTCATCGAGGAGCAGTTATCTGCGGTCAACTGGTGCATAGACTGAAGTCCTATCCAGTATTCGGAGGCTGGATTCCCGAAGCCATGTTCGTATGCCACGAATTTTCTGTTGAATTCAACGGAACCGTTATAACGACGCTGGATGACAGTGTTTCCATTAACGCACCATGTTTCGATCGGCTCGCGTCCTGGATGGATGAGGTAAATACCTTCGGGGCCGGCGATGCTTGTGCAATCTCTTGGAAGTTGATTGACTAGCTCCAGATATTCGTGTTGTACGGGCTCCAACTCCTTCACTTCTCCCATAAGTTCAGGCAGAGGGACTATTTCAGTTGCATTTCCACTATCGATCATAGCTTCGCTCTGTAATAAAATATATATTTGTTATTAAACTTCAAAAGTTATAGAAGATGTTATAGTACTTCAGAGGTTTTGAGGCCATCGAGATGAAATCGATAAGTATACCTGCTGATTACCGTAAGAACATCTCAAGGAATTTTAACCCTTGGGTTTTTGGTAAAACTAAACCAAGTAGGATAGTAGGATTGACGCTCTATAATAATATCAGAATTACTTTTTAACAAGTTATTACCAACCTTCAGAATGTGATCATTCAGGCGATGGAAGTGTTGTTTGCTATGGGCGGTCAGCACGTTCACAGAATCGTTGATCTTCTTCAAGAGGTCGCGGTCGATTTCTGCGCGATCCATGTTGTTGCTTACGCTTACCGCGATAGCCTTCACAGATTGACGTAGATTATCTTGATCTTCCTTAAGGTACGACGACTGGGCCGTCAACTGCGCAAGAAACAAGGTTTTTATAATATTATATTATAAATTAACAAAACTACGAAATGTAGGGTACGCATTAATAAAAAGAATGAGATAGGGCCTGATTTGAAAACGAAGTACAAGTGGAATCGCCAGTCTGGATACTTCTTTCTTCCTTCAAAACTTTTCATAACTCAATTGGGGTCGGTTTTAGTCTAACTACAGAATGGCCGATTTTCAATATTTTATTATTTGTTACTACCTATACCATCTTCCAATATTGGATCGATTTCTAATTACTCACATGCTGCATTATTTAATGTTTAGTGAATAATTATTCTATGAAAACATATCTCCTTGTAATTATCATAGAAAATATATTATGCCATGCTTATATGCGAATGTCCTATTCAATCATCTAGTTTCTGCGCCTCAAAATTACCTAATCTTCGCCCCGTCCAGGAACCGCGACACAATTTTTGTTCGAAACAAATTAAGCTGTAAGTACCTACCTATAATCTTACCCAAAATTACATTAACGTAAAGACTTGAAATACTTTAAACCCCTAGGGGATAGGCAGAGGTGTATTAAACACCCACATTTCTCTAACTATGATTTTTGGTCCCACATAATAGGGGGCGAGCCTATTTAATTTATATAACTAATATGTTTTCGAAGTGGCAAAGTGACAAAGCCGTTTATAAAAAAAAATATTTGCCATGACATAAGGGTTTCTGTGGCAGTACTTATTAAAGATGAATTGATAAAACTCACTTGTGCAACGTGGACGTCCAATTTAGAAATTTCCTTGCGAAATTCAGGAATTGTTTTGTCGACTTTGTTCTCAATACTTTCAACATCTTCTCTTAGCTCCAGCATAGAGACGTGAACTTTATCGAAATCTGACAGTCTCAGTGATATGTTCTTCAACTCACTGGTATACATTTTACTCTCCAATTGGAGAAATTCTACTTGAGCAGATAATAGATTCCAGTTGGGTTCTTCGAAACGGTCCAAGCGTCGCTGTACATCAAGCAGTTGCGTTTGGAGATTTTGCTGATATTCCTCGACTTGTTCCTGATTGCGGGCAAGCCGCGCAATCTGTGTATGCATCATCTTATTATGACGATATTTATGGGTAGGTTCAAGTTTCAGCTCCCCAGAACGGATTTCATGAGGTTCAACTATCGCGTTGTCAGCATTTATGGACTCGACTTGTTTTATCTGCAACAATACATTTAGTTATTTATTTTACCATACGGATAACGGATAAATAGAAGTTAATAGTGGGTATGCGACAGTCAATTAAAAAGTTTTCATATGACAAATGACACTGCTCGTGTACCACAATGCTCACAATATTATAAATAAACACGTCACTGTTTTGTGTGATGTTGAATTAGGTATGCTCAAATGCAAATTCAGATGAAAATGCTGATACTATCGAAATTGCAACATTTCAGCGACAGTTAGCAACGAGGTACACCAATTTACTAAAATCCATTTCTAAGTAAAATGTGATAAATGCGAGTAGAATTGTGTCTCTGTGAAAGGGATGCTTATTTCGTTGTCGGTACAGCCGTTCACTGTACGTGTTCACTGTAGGTACAAAGGCGGGCGCAAAACCCATTGGCATCGGATGTGTTTGATGTTGAATAATACAGGTAGTCGACAGGATTTCTATGGTACCGTGTACACTCCGGTTATTATTAAGGTGCATGTGATGACTGTTTACAGTGAGTTCACGTACGACCTTGAGTTATACATACGTACGTATACGAACGGATAGCTACCTATTTATCCGTTCGTATATATAAGTAATTCGAGACGGTCGTACACATTACATTACTACAATTATATCAAAATACGAACTTTGTCGTTCTTAATAAAATTGCGTGGTTCTGTCTACTCCAGGGAGAAAATGGCGAAACAGTGATTGTCTACTGTATCAATTAATTGCATAATTAGTCCTTTGCTTTGCTGGACCTGGCTTTTTGAGCAGTTTCCAGATCCTTGGCCTTCTACATCTTATCTATCACCGTTTGCGTGTAAATGTAAATATTCAGATGAAATCTTTTTTCATTTCTGCACAATACGCCGACTGTTAGTGAACGTCTATTTTATTCTAACAACTCAACTCATGAATAATTTCGCCTAACAATATTTTACCTTGTAAGCCATTTTTCAACTCTGACGAAAATATGCATGAAAAATTCAGCAAGAACCTGTAAAATTGTAAAGGAGATGGAATGGTAGACAAAAAGGGAGATACAGAATGTTAATGAAGATTGTCACGGCTTGCGCTACGACAACACATAGAGCTGCGACAATGAGAATATTCATATCATTCGACCAAGGCCTCCTTTCGACATTTTACCTCACCCTTAACACCCATATCTTAGAGTCTATATTGTAGTTTTTACATCTTCACATGAACGTACAAGCTATTAGGCCTGCCTCGTAAGGAAAGATTTCGCATGCAAACTTCAACAGAAATTCAAAGTTTCAATCATACATCCCTTGTAGGTACACATTTAGTTCTATGCTTTCATTGATGTTCAACGTAGTGAGAAAGGATAAAAGCTCATGAGAAAATAGTAGTGGTTTTTGAAATTGCGTTTATTTCAGCTTGAAAGGATTTCAGGCTAAATTCATACCAGAAAATGTTTTGATCAAATACCTACTTTTCACTAATTTCGTTATTGTATTGTGCGTACCTACAAGTTATTATGCGTAATTTAGAAGAAGATTTTAATTAGGTTTAATTAAAATAGTATTAAAGTTACTATAGAAATCAAAGGAAGCGAGTGGGGCTTATAGCGTAAGTTGTAAGTACCTACCTTGAAAGTAATCAACGCTACATTTAAAATAAATTAAAGCTCACGAACAATATGTTCTTTCATTTTCAGAATCAGGTACATTGTTTATGAATTGATTGCACCTATATTTTTTACTATTCTATATCTATAGTTAACGATCCCGAAGTCAAAAATCGAATTGGTCATCTTCTGTCCGGATTCGTATTGCCGTCGTTGCATTTTCGTTGATGGACCCGCTAATATGTTTGGTAGGTACTTATTTCAGGCAAACCACACGTTTACCTGAAATAAGTTTGGTTTAAAAAAAGAATTTTGAATTTAAGATTGCTTAATAGATTATACAGGATGATTACTACATCGTATTTTTATGTCAATATGTAGTGTACCAGGAGTACTATATGGAGCCTTCGGCTTCGGGAAAATTTTCTTACAGCCTGTATAATCGAACAATTGAACAATTTTATATTGAAAATTATTCTTTTAAACCGAACTTATTTCATGTAAACATATTAGTGGCTTCACATCAATAGTGTAACGACCGAGATTCGAATCCGGGACCTCTCGATGACAGTCAGTAGTTCCGTTCCTTTGATATTATGTACAAAGATTGCTTAATATTAATCAGGTACGACTATGCTAGTTAAGTTCCAATTTATTTTCTTCTAGTTAATTTTGTCAAGACCTCTTTAACACGTTGATTTCCTTAGGGATTGCCAAAGTTTTATCACGCCTCACTGGTGAATGGTCGTCGTTTACTTGATGACGCGACCTGGAGTTATGACAAGATACGACCATTATATTCTTATTACGTCTATTATTTTTTCATACAGCGCTGTTCTAGACACAAACACACAAATGAGAGAGTCTTATCAGTGTATCTGTGGCATCCTTTTTTCCCAAAAGAATAGACGGATATTGTTGCGTATTTTTCTGCCTTTCTCAAACCTGTAACTTCAGAACTACCGAAATCGCAGTACCTAAGTAGACATTACTGTTATAAATTCTTAAATACTGATTAAATTGTAGGTACATTTCAGTACGCTAGATGAAAGAGTGGAACTAGAAAAATAACTCTTATATAAAATTAATCTCTGAACTAAATATTTAGGGACAGTATCGTTAGTTTTCTTTCTTTATTCTGTTCATTTACAAATAATCAAGCCTACATATCTCTAGGTAGTTAAAGGGGAAAATTTGGCAATAGTAATAGGCTCACCCCATATTACGTGGGACCAAATACAATGGTTTCAACTGTGGGTGTTAATTCATCTCTACCTACCCCGGAAGAAAATAGACCATGCATGTTTGCCATAGAAAAGGCCGGACAGGGAAAAATACAGGATAATACTAAAACCAAAGTAGTGTAGGTACTTAGATCGAGTCTATCGAGAGATATCTAGGATATATTTGTGCATAGAAATGAACAATACAAATAAATACTTTATGTACCTACCAAGTGTAAGAGACGTATAGTATTCCGCAAGGATTTCAAAGACCATTTTGTTAGACAAACATTTTATTATTTGTTTGCAATAACAAAGTGGTAGGTAGGTTTTTAAAAGACTTTATATGAAAGTATCAGAGTATATTATGAACCCTGAAATCTATTTACATAAACCATAATTTTTGAAAAAACTATTTCATTATGTTAGGAGAACATAATAAGAGAAATAAGCAATGAAACCAGAATTTACTAATTAGTGAAATCTCATTATAGATTTTGGAGAAGAATTTATCCTACACTCCATTCCTGCCATCTGTCCCCCATAACCCAACGGGAATATCGCGGTTCACTAGCTATACCAGGTATTTTCTCAGGTCGCTTTTTTTTCAGAATAACAACACCAGCAGAGAATGCCATAGATGTTCGTATGGCAACCGGGACCGATCGCCGGTTGAATGTGGTCTCCAAGGAGCAGAGGGCCTCTATATTTTAAGAACGATAACTCATTCTGTCTTCTTGCTTTCTTTTTATGCATTGCGATATTCTCAATTCAACAATAATACTTCCTGCGTTCGATATGTGCTGACAGACTTAACTTTAAGCTCCTTTCAAAAATTGCAGTTGCTGTAGAAATGTTATTAGACCTTACAATAAAATATACGTTCGAGAGAACCATCTCGTTGATTGTTATTGACTGAGGGATTGAGTATTTTCCAATAACTGAAATAGGTACTTGATGTCTTATATGGAATCAGCGTTCAAATGTGATAGTATATTTCAACTACCGTCTTATATCTAACTGACTTCTTCGTCTCATATTAACAGATAGGAATTATATATTAACTAATCCGTCTCGGCTATGTTCTGCAGGCGGAAGTACAAAAATACCTTTATAATAAATTACGTTAAAAACTGAAGAGTAGGTATATCACGATTCCTCAACTTTAATTTAGTCCTTGAATGAATGAAGTGTGCACGCGTTTCATCAAAACACAGTCTGGAATGCTTCATCAACGTTCAGATTCAGAGTTGAAGCGAACTATTCCTTTGCTGCACGAAGCAAATTTTCACATAACTGTCCTAGTTGAAAATGCCTGAAACTACTACGTATTGCAAGCGGCTCCACCCTTGTGAAATTTTAATAATGATACATAGTACTTAAGTATTTCTTATATTTGTTCGTTACATATGAAGAAATTGGAGGAAACCCAATTTTCAGTACCTACTAACATTTTTGCATTTTTTAGGGATGACATATCCAAATTATATGTTTTTTTGTGTATGAATGATCAACAAATTAAGCAAACAGCAACTTTTATTACATTTTTGAAAAGTGACAGCTGTAAAAAAGTAATACGAAATTTATTATCAAAATTGGATAGCATTTAGGAAGTAGGTACTTACTGCGTTTGAAGATGGACTTTAATTTATCAAGCCGGCCAATAAAAACAAAATTTAATACAGAGTTGTAAAATCTTGAAATCAACTTTCATACAAAATATAAATAATGGGGATAGCCCTACATATGCATACAATAATGGGGATAACATTACAGGAAAATAACGAATTCATGAATCTGTAAGAAAATTTCGGCAATTTTTTACGTAAACACCTGTTATATATAATCCTGTTCAGGCATTTTAAAATTATAATGGAATATAGAAACTGTAACAGACGGATCCTAAAAATAATATACTTCTCGATAGACGTGTAAGAATATACGTAATAATCTAGGCGTGTGTGTAAAAACAAAAATACATAAATACACACACACACATATCACAATATCTTTACGTATTCGTACAAACAGTAAAGGTATGAATTCGTTGTCTATCAATGATACAGCAACTGAACCGCTATTTTATAAATAAATCATTGCGCACCGAAGTTGGAAACAGTCAAGTTACGAATCTTAAATCTATTGTAGTTAGCACTCGGGTGTGGAAGCGTAATGTCCCAATCGAACCGCGTAAAGGGAGGGCGACCGCTACTATAACGAGATCTACTCGTAATTCAAATGGGAAGGTTGGTGGAAAACCTCCATACATCCATTTTTAGGGTTGCGGACGTCAGCGTCTCCCTTATGACCTGGACCACGTACTCATATTCACATATATCCGATAAAATAGCAACTATTCTTCGCATACTAAATATTTAACAACTTTAAACAATATCGTTGTTCAATGAATATTTGATTTTGTACGAAAGCTTTGTACATTACTACTCAAAACTCAATTGATGTTGGTAATAACGTATATATATGGCTTCAACGTTATAAGGTTCTAAGCTAATTAGTGTCGAAACGATTTTTCATTGAATTAGTGAAGAGACTGTGTTTTGATCGAAACTCGAAACTCGTATACAGTAACTTCCACTGATGCGACACGTATACAATTTCCCCTTGCGTCATTTTCCAATATGAGTATTATTATACCTGGGCGACTGAGCTTCGGCCGGCATTTTGGTTTAAAACGCCTTGTCGTAAATTTATGTCGTAAGTTCATGAAATTTCGAGCTTCTTTCTTTAAAAATGACAGACTTTTAGATAATTTCATACTCAATGCCTACATAACCCCTTAAAGGTGACATATAAGTACTTGCTAGATTTTAGGAAGTCCACAGTTGTTTTAAGTCTGTCCATGAAGAGATCAAATTTCTGGGCTGTGTATCGTGTGAGGTCCTGCACACTTTTTGCAAATTTAAATGACCGTCTGTCAGCTAAAACTTCTCACAGGTATTTTAAACATTGTCCTCATGGCGCTATTTCCAAAGTAGGTAGGTATATGGCTTGCAGTTGATGATTTAAAAAATAATTGCATTTATACATACAATCTTCGTATCCACACTTGTATAGTTTATTTATTTGACGAATGTAGGACATACATTACGGTATCATTCTCGCGTCCTAATT
Source organism: Pelosia muscerda (assembly GCA_963691645.1). Classification (NCBI taxonomy): domain Eukaryota; kingdom Metazoa; phylum Arthropoda; class Insecta; order Lepidoptera; family Erebidae; genus Pelosia; species Pelosia muscerda. Next base: position 20,322,076 of record OY829098.1, on the reverse strand, counting down.
GAGCAGTTCGACTGGGGAAGCACCTCCGCCCTACAGAATACCGCGACCAATAATAACCTTGTGTTGTGTTTCCGGTGATGAGTAGGGTATCACCATAGCTCACTGGAGAGGTTTTGTGTTGTCAGTGGGAAGACCGAGATACCCTTATTTGCCTTCTGCACTGACAGCACAGAGACTCACTTAACCTTCTCCCCTCCCCCCTTCCCCTTCCACCCCCTTCTCTATATGGTCTGGTGTTGCAAAGGTGAGCCGCGTGCTTGTCTACCACCTAAGTGGCATAAAAAATAATTAAAATGTTGTTTGTCTCTCAAATCTTCGTTTCCAAGCTCGCGACTTATTCTTATTTATCATCTCACAATTTTAGTTTTAATTGATTACATCACTGTAACACTCGGGCTCACAGCTCATCTCCTCAAAGTTCCCAATTAATCTAAGCATTCTAATCACTCTATGGTGAATGTATACGAATTGCGAGGGTGCTGCGGTACGGTGGTTCGGCTTTCCTTTGTCACCAGCGCTGTATTGTGTTTTGCGGGCTCCGACATGCCGCCATGCGCCAGCGCGCCTCCGCATTTCTGACAACAGGCCACCACTCTTTTGATGTGCTCAATAGCTCATTCATGAGTGAACATGCTTTTACCAGTTCGCAGAATTTACATGTGAACAGACGTGCAGTAGTGCACTTTTATTAGTCTACTGCCTGTCTCACTTTGTATGAAAAGGCATTCGCGGAATGTGTTGTGTGTGACCTATTTATTTGTACTTATAACAGAGTGCTCAATATGCTCATTATTAAAAATGTTATGTTATTCTAGTATATACTTGTATGTTGTATTCAGTATATACTTATTTACTGAGACGTCTTCACTTTCAAACTAATAACAATTTATAAAAAATTATAATGTTTAATTTAATGGTCTCGCCATTGAGTTATTAAAGTAATAATAACTCAATGGGTCTCGCCCAGTGCATCGAGGCAAACGCCGGCGATCAAATACAGTAGGTTCAAACACTCCTGTGTTCACTATACATAAAGAATATTAAATACCAACAACGAACCCTACCTATTCGAAGCTTAACTTTTTTTTTAAGAAATTTAAAAACCAAAAATATTAATATTACCTCTAACCCTCCAGCTAAGCTCGATCGTTAAACCGACTCTTTAGCCACTAAGCTACAATTCTAACTCTGTTTTAAAGTTTTCAGCATCCTCCTAGAACGACGACTGGTGTTGGTAAGAATATTTTAAGTATCCACCGGCCTATACGAACGAGCTACGTACTGTTTAGTGAACAATTTCACCATCGAACTTTGTGGAAAATTTGTTATGTGAAATACCTACTTTTCTTGGAGTGCAAGAAGATTATATGAGTGTGTTTCGTTTCCAGAACCATCGGCGGTTCCGTATTTTACCTCCCTATTAGAATAATTATTACAATAGATTTATATAGCCCCAAAACGTTTTTGTTATGGCAGCGACCGCTCTCCTGCCCACACAACGTAAGACACGTTCTATATACCTAGGTATGAGTTTGTCGATCCTCCTTGTTAAATTAATAGTATTTGGTTGGTTTTCATGAAATTTTTACCTAATCTTCTTTGATTACCTGCCATTTAAGTACTAGTATTTTTTTTTTTAAAATCATGCCTCATTTCACGGATTAAATCTTATTGTAGTTACTACATTGTACTGTAACTCATTGTTTGTTTTATATATTTTAGTATATTATAATTTCCGAAAATCTGATCAAAATTATCCATAGTTCTAAACTATACGAATAAACAGTAAACTCCTTATGTATTCTAAACAGGTTTGTGGTTGGTGAAGCAATTACTAGAACCAATTTTCCTTAAAATTTAATCTAAAACAAACGATTTCGTTTTTCCTATCGAACTATAATCTCGTATATTAATCTATTCATGTATTAGGTTCGAGTACCAAACTATAAAGCGAATTACTTTACTGCAGATTTGAATAATATCGCAAATAATAATAATAACTTTAGCAATATTATTCTCCTCTTTCGACGTATAGTGGTGAGGTTCGATGCCCGGTTCCGTAAAGTATGTGTAAAGTGGTAATGGGATTTTTGTTAGGAAGGAACTTCTCACGTTGCAATTCGTAATCTGTATTGCATCTGATCATATGAGTAATATAGTTTACGACTTGTGAGTTAAACACCTCCAACTATTCTTTTGCAGATAATTAGGCGTGAGTAAAGCAGTTACTAAAATATAGATATAGTGGATCCCAAAAGTTCCTGGATACCTTAAGACTACTCTCCAAACAATATTAGTTTCAAACTCATCAATCAATTGCATTACTTCCATCTTCAGAAGTAGTTTTGACCAGATCATTATGTACATCGTAATATTGATACTCCAGGGAGAATCTATCCTTCAGTAGTTCATCAGCAAGATGTCACAAGATTTTTTTGCTTTTGTCCTTTAGCGGAACCGTGAAAAGGCAACACTTCTATCTACTATCGAGTTGAAAGCGGTCATGTTAGTACTGTTAATATCTATGAGTATAATGATGACTTTAAAACCTGAGACCTTTAGTTTGCCTATATATGTAAAGTACATTACCCTGCCCTGCTTGGAAAAATATATCACCCCCTGTGAAATAAATAGCTTCTTCCAGTAAAATTTATAACTAAATATTTGAAAAATTATGATCTATACGGTAGCTCTATATTGGAAATAACTACATAATTATTTAGTGAACTTCGCAAAAGTTTCATAAAACAAAGTTCCAGTGAACTGGATCAAGGAAAGTTTTTCTCCCTGTGGCGGTTCTATAATATGGTGTTGAGGATTGTGTTTCTACAAAAAGTTTTCTGGCGAAAGAGGCGAGAAGTGCGCCAAATTGATAAATGTGGAACTTGGATCATAAACTCGTGGGTAACACTTTTATGTAGTACTAGCCTATGCCCGCGTCTCCGCCCGCGTGGCTGTCGGTTATCGCGACCTAAGCGCGATCTGTGCAATTTAAATTCTATATTATCAATCATAACTCTGGTTCTACTTAACCCATTGCAATCAAACAAACGTAAGATTTTTAGTTGGACCAAAATCCTTCAAACAAGAAAAAACGTATCGGAATCCGTTCAGTAGTTTTTGCGTCCATTGCGGACAAGCATAAACTTTTTAGAATTATATAATAGTATAAATAGATAGATAGACAGAAGATAGATTAGTTGTTTTCCATGATTTTGCCAGCCTGTGATTCCTGTTCTCGTGACCTAGATAGTAGAGACACCTACTCCCGGGATAAAAAAGTACCTATTAGATGTATGGCATTCCAGATTATAAAATATCGCTGTCGATCTAGCTAGAAGATCTGTTGAGTTTCTCTGGCATTAACGCAATAAGCCATCCAAACCGTTACATATTAATAGTCAAAGGAAAACTTTGAAAGCCCATAATGTCTAACATGGATAGAGTAGATTTATGATAATAATAATTTGACCTTGTTTTGTTATGGATGTCAATTTGATACTTATAACATCGCTCTCAGTTATGGTAATAGATACCCACGGTACGAAAATTCGTAGGTAACTAATTGAGAAATGTATTTTTTTATTTATGTTAATTTGATTTCACTGCGCCTGATTGTAAGCTAAAGGCAAAGTCTCGGGAATAAGGGTCTCCATTACAAACACGTACAGTGCTACAATCGTGGCGTTCAGCTTGATGGCCTCATCAGATGCTTTTTCACGCCCCGTTTAAAGGACCCGGAGCTGTAGGAAGAAGGAAACACATGAGCTGTTAAGGAATTCCAAGACTTAATGGTGCGGCAGAGGAAAAACTCACCGAACCGCTTTGTTCTTGATGGAATATTCCAAACCATATGCAGTTGACACCTAAGCCTTGTATGTGTTGTCCTTTCTAGGAGATGAGAAGGTGGGATTAATGGAAGAGCTCATCAGAACATTCACCATGGATAACGATTGTTACCATTTTACAAGATAATCTGGTTGAATACTTAAACTGAAATATCTATATGGTAAAGATAACGGTAATTTCACCGGATAAATATGTAGGTATATAAATATACTATCTGTCATCTTTGCCTAGAAAAGATGACAGTTGAACTACACCACAAATTATAAAGCATATCGACCATTATAAACTGATAAATGCAACGGCCATCGGTTGGCGGTTAAAATCACCGACCGTGAACACCAAACAGGGTTGACCACCTGTTATTACAAACGACAGCCTATTTACAACCTTAAACCTCTAGTATTTAATATCTTTAATCCCTGAGCATAAAGATTTGACCAAGACAACTGCAGTTGGCGCCATCTATATAATGTCTAACAATATATAATGTCTTCGATATGTTAATGTACACACTTGGCCAGCAGTGATAATATAAATGAAACTCTCAGCGCAAGAATGACCTAGCCAACATTGTATTAAATATAAAGTAAAGGTCGGCAAAACAAACCCAAAACAAGGGTGTATGGCTGCTGGTCACACTCAGATCTTTGAAGCTCAAGCTCACCTGCAAAGAGAGGTTTAGGCGTAGGCTATTTTGTTGTTAGGGGCTCTGATGGCTGCCATCCAATGATGAAGGGTCATCATTATAAACACGAGTCGTGCTACAATTAACAGGACTCGTGTTTGCATCGATGACCCTAATTCTTAAGACTTATGCTTAACTAAGGTATGTACGAGCAGGTGAGTTGATTAACTATACTAACACTTTGCCTGCTGCACGATGCACTGCATTTGAAAAACTAATGTGTACCTATTAGACGCAACCGGGATTGGTAAGGTGGTGTTCATAGCTCCTTACAAAAAGATATATTGCAGTTAAAACGTATTTAAGTACACTGAAACTCAAATCAGAATGAAGAAATAAAGGTTCTATTTTCTTAGTCTTATTCGTAACTCTTAATTATGTAGCCGAATGCCGACCGGACCGTAGGCCATCATGGGCACTAATAAATTTAGCCAAATTGGCAAAAGTAATGTGCTCGTATCAAAAAGAAAAGTGAATTAAGGAATATGCAAAGAAATTTCGTGACTCGAAGTTACGGCTTATTATAATTTCGAAACAAAAATCTTCCTGTGAAAAATGGGATTGTTATGAGTTGGTAAATACAATTTGATTGAAGTTTTAAAGGCCTCTTTGTTTTTATATTATCATGAGAATTTCTCAAGTTTCTCAATTTGCGTAAATCCCGGCTGCATCCAAAGCTTTTACTTGGGAGCCCGGTACCAACTATTAGACGATCTGTATCATAATGAGCTCGCTTCCCTACTCTTGTATATTTTGATTTATCTCGACTTGTATACATCCTCATCGGGAATAAGGCTTTCATTATAATCACGAACTTTATCAAAATTTATTTATGTTATTTTATTAGTTAGGCGGCTCTCAAATTAAAAGTTGCCTCACAGTCACAAAGCTCGTCGCCTTTTTTGAAAAGTGTAAAGTTTTCTAAAAGTACCTGAACTTTGATTAACTGTCAAGATTGAGTGAGTAAGCTACTAGGGATTTATATAAATAACAAAATAGCACATTATAAGTCGCAATAGGATCAGTTGAAATTCGTGTATAATTTCAATACAAATATGTAACATTCTAGTTTCTGTACTTTAATATTGGCCAGCACAAGTACTTCATTGGTTATTTAAATTCCTAATGTTTTGACTTATCGGTGCTCCATTTTCGCCATCGTAAGAAATAAAACTGTGACATGATCTACTTCTTTGTTTTGTGCCCCAAGGAATTGGGAAATCTATTCTCTATTTTCTGTGCCGTGTCGACTCAACAAAAGCTTTTTCCCATAAATTAGAGCTATTGAGGTACGGAAACAAATCTTGTACGAAATTCCTAATGAATCTAAATTGGTCTAAGTGAAGTTTATGTCTATTGCGACAGGCAAGGTTCGACAAACGAAGAAAGATCTTATGTAAGGGTAAAATTGGAGGAGGTACTTGTAGGCTTTGGACTACGATGAAGGAATATTTTAAACAGGCGTTATGCTGACTTGCTATTCTACAGACAACGCTGCCAATATTGAAAACTGTCTATCTTAACTAAGTGGTTCTATAAAGCAATACCAAAATGGAGTTTATTATCATAATTTCTGTATTCTGGCAAGACCATTTTGTGACATTTAGATATCTCTGTTGTTAAATTTTGTGGTGACATTGATAAATTTAAATCTATATTCAAGTCATAATTTATAGGAACCTAAGACTCCACTTAACGTTTACGGAGAAAATTTGCGTTTTCAAATGTGTAGTACTGAAGAAATGGTCTGAAGCGGGTTGTATATCGTGTCAAAATTCGAGCTCTATTGAGGCGGATCTTCTAGAATTTTCGACACATACACAAATCAACTCAATATTTTTATACATGTACATATTATGCAGAAGTATCAGATTATCTCGCGTGCTGGTCGTGGTGGCAGTTCGGTACACTCGTTGTTATCATGGTCTGACCAATTTAAAGTGAATAGTGATGGTTTAAAAGAATACTTTATTCATTTTTGCAACGCTGTTTTGTAACGAGACTAACTTTTCAATGTAATCCAATTAACTTACGGGCACACAAATAGAAATTTATTTCGCTCTTCTGTGAAAAAACAACAAATTCTGTTTTTCAACACGATTCAAGACGTTATAAACAAAGACAAATACAAGATATAATCCGTAGTTGTTATACAAGGAAAGGCATGTTTTATAATAATATATACATACTACATAAAGACATTAACTATAGATTATACTACTACACAAAGACATTAACTATAAATAATGCTGAGAGAGTGTAAGCTACCTCAATTATATTGATTTTGGTTGAATTAGTGTGAGTAGAGGAATTACTCAACTACCACTCAAATGTATCATGTTATCAATTGTAAACATTCATATCATATTTATCATAACTTGACTACATGCAATATTAATGCATGTGCTGTGTCTGAGCAACAGCGAGTACGAGTTCGATTCCCGTGTAATTTCATTGCGCCAATTCAGAGTCGACAAATACGTTAAAGTGCACGACAGATTAAAACATTTTAATTTGGTAATAAAATGCATTTTCGACCTCTGGAGGTTGTAAGTATCCTGGGTAAGCTTGACTGCTTGCCATTATGAAATTAGGCTGCCTTAGGAACTTAAAAAACTGTAGTCAAGAAGAATATTGTCACTGCTAGCGAAGAACAACAAGTTATTACTAATATCTAGTTACGGGGACCGGCTCGTACTGGTAACATTGTTAATTCGAAAAACTAAGAATGCTTCGATACATGGACATGAAATGGGCTTAAGTTTTAGTCCTCCAATTAAATAGGAACAGAATTGGAACCAATGAAGTGATTACAGAATACTACAGGTGAACGTGATATTTCTGCATTCGCAAGGATTTTGTGCGAGTGTTTCAATATGTTCTACAGGAGCCCATGAGCTAGGATGCATTTGCCATTCAATATTTTTCTGTAAGCGCATTTGTATTTTGATGTACTTACGATCTTCCTACTAGTAATAAGTCGTTCAAGATAACACACTATTGCACCATTATTATAAAGTAGTAAAAATCTGTAGTGAAAGTGAAATGCTGTGTGAAGTATCGTGGCCTTTCTTAAAGCAGTATTTTATGAAACTGTTGTCTCTGCCTTCCTTGGAGAAAGAATAGAGTATGCACGTATGTTTTTCTTCAGAAGTTTCGCTTTAAAGAAACTTACCTCAGTAGAAAGTTTGGTGAAGTGTGCACGCAGCTGGGCAAGCGATTCCCTGCACTGTTGTCCTTCATACTTGAGTCGCCCCACTTCGCTGTCCAATTTGTCGATACGGCTCTCTTGAGTCCGCGCTAGTTGAGATACGTTCGACGTTTCCTTAAGAGCTTGTTTCAACTGTAAACAAGGAGTTAATCAGAACAGATCATTAAAACTTTTGCTGACCTACTTAAACACTTTTGGTATCGTTCTTTGAAAAATATGATATCTTTGTCTATTGCCAACATTGATCCCTAATAGTTAATCAATAGTGTCTGGCGATTCATGCTAAACTTATGTAGTATCATGAGATATATGATGATGCTGATGATGATCATAATGCAAGATGGAGTAGAAGAGCGGACCCAGGCTCTAAGATGGTTATCTAAACAGCAAGCATTAGATACTACTGGTATTACAATTAACACCCACATACCTCGTTTCTGATCACATGTAGTTGGCGAAGCAGTACGGAATTGTTGACGTCGGAGCGAATTTCCCTCACTTCGACACGAAGTTCTTCCATCGAACGCTTGGCCCATTCCAGTGTCGCTTGTTCGTTACGCTCGTGGTTGTCAGTTTCATAGATCACGGATACTTGCCTATTGGACACATCAAAATATCAATATTAATCAAACATGTCTATTATTAAAATTCGCTTTATACAAAGTTCGCTTCAGGCGAAGTAGAGTCGAGGCACATTTTGGTCTTCTTTTTTTCCTCCATAGGACTGACTCCTAATTATAAAATCGATTCTATTAATTTTACAAAAGTAGGTAGGTACAGATTGGTTGTCACGTGCAAAGACTCTCTCGAACTAGACATTCTAAAATGAACCGTGAGACAGAGAGAGATCCTCGTATCTAATCGATTCAAACCACTCACTGTTACCGAATATGAACGCGTCAATCTCTTCGAGGATTAGGTATATGAGTATACTAGAAATATTGGTGGTATTAATTGAACGGTTTAATCTCATGGTGGCTCGTTTGTTATGTACATGTTCATACAAGCGTGTCACATTCGTGGTGCGCTGGCGCAGGATGCAATGTTATGCAAGAGCGACGACCAGCGGCGTGTCTCCTCCTATGGCCACCCTTCCGGTACTATTCACTAATTATTCATTATTTCCATCCGCATAACATTCAACCACCACATGTATTAAAATATGGTTCATATATTCTGTTTTTTTTTTATTAATAGAGCCATACTCTCGTGGCTACTGGCGTAAGTTATTTTTTATAAAACTAGTCAAGACTCGGGTAATATAAGTATACTAACGTTAATTTTTCGAGCACTTTACGATGTACAAAAATACTATCTCTACTACGAGATTTTAAAACTAAAAAGTATAAATAAGTTTCAGTTCCATACTTATGATAGTAAAAATAGCTTGAAAGTGCAATCGACGACGAGATAAATTCAGCTCTGCTTCCTACAAATATTTTACTAAATGTGAAAGTTGTGCAGATGTAAGGCAATTTATTGAATCATTTATTGTATTAAATATGACTATACCTACTTACATAGTCATACAAAGTAATAATGTTATACCTACCAGTCCAGTCATATTTAGCAGTTGCATAGGCGTTTTTTTATAAACTAATAAAAAAAATAAAATTACAAACGGAAAATTGAATATTTTAATAAAATGTCTATTGTGAAATCGTAAATTATTGTTTATATGAATATATATATGAATTATGCTTTAACTGCTGAATAGATTAGGCGGAAATTGGGAAGCCTAAAATAACATACAGGTTACTTTTTGATGATCGGACGATGCCTCGTGCATCAGCTAGTACCTTCTATTACAGTTATAATCTTTGATAGAAATTATTACGAAGCAGGAGTATCTATCTAACGTTTACTAAAATAGGTTATCGATAAAAACGGTCGGGTTCGAGCGGAATGAACGGTTGTGGGTGCCTTATACCTATTAAATACTCGCTAACGTACACCAGAATCGCACGGATTATTTAAATTATTTGTTTTTTATTTTTTTTACCACATTGGGGTGCCCCTCGCCAGATGGTAAGTAGCTAGGTTCCAGCAAGCAGAAAAGATGATAGCTGCCTTGAAAGTTTTTTCTATCCGTTCATTTGGGTTAAGGGATTCAAAATACACGCGATCGTTTTGGATTTAGTCGATAACTTGGTTTAGTTTTTATCTCATCGTTTATTATTAGGGACTATTATACAATCGCACATGCCAGTGATGCTGATTTTGTCAGAACATTCTTATATTCTTTTTAAAAATTGTTAAGAATTTTAAATTTAATAATGCGAGCGAATTAAAGAGGAAAGGAATATTTTCTTTAACACTCATCCGTAAAAAAGCCGTTCGAGGTACCTACATTCGTTATCAATAGACATGTAAATTATGATATGGCGCGTTTAAATTATTGTGTGTAGATGTGAGAGCTTTACTTTGATCGCTTTGAAAACGGTTGGCTTTGATCACTTTGCGAGTGCATTTAAGCATTTTGTTATCGACGTGTGAAAAGGCTCTTTTTCAACGTAGTTTTCTTTTTTAAAATGTCATGTGATGGTTAGACGGATGAGGTAACTATATCTTTAATATGAAGTTATGAAGATATAGTAACCAAGGTAGAGGAAGGGCTGCTTCTTAGATGGTTCGATGGTTGAGGATAGTCCAAAGAAGGTTGACGAAATAGTTTACCATGAGGGTAAATGAGTTACCTGGTATAGTCAAAAATAAGGCAAACATTATTAATCAGCTCGATGAATAGAAATACTTAGTTTAGCCGCAACTGGCGTGCAACAAATGGAATGATGTTTCTGTTTGCTAAGAATTTTTGTAGGGTCCAATCTCTACATCTATGAATATCACAATATCATTTTATGACCAACTAAATAAATTTAATTACACATTTCAATGAATCGTCACCCTGGAGTACCTACGGATCCCTAATAACTTTATCGAAGTTATAAGTATCTACACCACAAATATTCAATATTTATTTTGTCACAAACATTATCTAATCTTAAGATATATCACACCGGACATGGCGGACATAGACATATTAAAGTTCAATGATGTAAAAATGTTTGGGTGTAAAGACCCCTAGATCCGCGGGGCCTAAGCTACGAGTAGGTACTACTGCCTGCAAACAGTCATTGCATACTCCTTAATTACTAATAGCATTGGTCTCGATGGCCTCAGTCAAGGATTCAAAAGTCAATTCAACGTCGAATAATCTTAAATTGCATATTAAGTACCTAAGTGCTACCTACCTTCGATAACCTACCTTCCTTATTGATATTAATATCATAGCAAAACAAGAGCGAATATTACAGATCCTGTGTAAGCGGTATTTGCCTCCGCTAATGAAATTCAAACAAGATATCAACCGACACTCTAGATCTGCTTTAGACGGTTTAACTGCGCGTATTTGAGATGAGATCGCAGTAAAGTACCTATGTTTTTGATATTTATGTTTTGGGTGTAAACCCGTCTCTCACTCTCCTAATTGAAAACTTAGTGCCCAATTGCATAATATCGTTTTCTTTTTTTCTTTTCATAACTCTCGTACGATTGCAATTACAATTTTGTTACGTGGTTATTTTCTTTTGTATACTGTTACCAGAATACGTAACAATATTTAGCTTCGATAGAATAAAAACATTACCACAAGCTAAACCATACATTGCTTAGAGCATACAGTAGCTTTGCCAACCAGTCAACAGCGCATCGACATGATATCCCCTTATCAACTTACGACTACCGAGCATGACTACAGCACGTTTTCAATATAGTATGAAAGTTATTGAATATGGTATGAAAGAGAATAAGGACATCCCGTTCAAATCTCATCCACGTACCTACTCAAGTTTCCAAGATACCCTTCCTCCATAATAAAATTCTGAATTCATTCGTATGCAAGTTTCCAAATAGCTTGAAAATATGTATATATCACGACTTCTATCCATTTTATAGTTTCTATCAATTTTATTGTCACTTTTGAAATATGCAGGTAAGTGCGATCCATCCTAATATCAAAGCAAGTGCTCGAATTCAATACATTTGTTTGACTTCTCAGAAATATTGTCGCGCTGAAAATTGTTGCAAATGTTTATGACATACCCAGACCCTTTTACCTAGTAAATCAAATTTAATTTAAACCATAATCTTATTGCGAATCAGATGGACTTTCGGCCTATCTATGCCAAAATTCGTTAAATCAGCCAACCATTAAGGATACACAATATCCTTAATGCCTGGCAGAAGTATACAACACTTTTTATTAGGGTAATAATCTCCAAGCGCGAGGAAAGGAGACCAGCATTCCGGCAGCATTATTGAAATTAATAATTTGGGGAGAGCGTCAAATTGCTTTTTTGGAGAAGTTTAAATGAAAATTATATTTTATTGGGCTTACCCAAAAGTGAATAATAATGGCAGTGTGGCACTAGGAGGCTGCTCGAGAGAAATTCTCATAAAATTATGGTATTAATTACAAAAAAGTGAAAGACTTCATCTGAAATATCATGCTCGATATGAACACCCTCTGGTACAATTTGTTAGTAAGCAACCTTCTTGCGTCAATGAGTGATGAATAGATTATATTAGTTTATTGATGGTATTGCTTTATATTAGGGCAGGTCAAAAGTACGTGAAACCGGACAGGTGTTTAACTATGAGAGATCTAAAGATAGTAGACAGTAAAGGCAGCTTGATAAGTGTGTATGGAGAGACGTATATGGCAGGTTTTACCTATGTCCACCCTACAGTGAGAAAGCCGTGTATAGTATTTAGTATATGCCTGAGGTTTCCGTATCATACTGACCCTGTTCCCTCGACCTACGGCAATCTTTAACTCTGGTATTGAGCTATCCCCCGTTATACTCTACCTGTATTAATATTTTAGCCTAATACATCGGACTCAATGGGACCGAATTTGCGTGATTAAATAACATGCATATAAACAACGTTCTTACGTGTTCAGGTATAATGGTCCTAGTTAGAATAATAATGCCATTCGCATCTGCCATATTGATTCTGTAACGTAATTAAAATGCAAATAAATATTGCTATAGCTATTTCAGTAAATAAGCAATGTTGTGTACACAATTAGGTTGTGATAATATAGGTACGAGTATATTATCACAACCAAAATTGTGTGTGGGCGAAGTTGTTTAATTTGATTTCGTCGGTATGCAAGGTTCTGCTACAAACAGCTGTCAGTTTTTTTTAATACCCGAATGTAAGTCCAATTAACAAAAGCGTATGGCCGTGGCAGCGGGCCATCAAAAAAAGTTTCAAAATTCCATTGAAACGGCAGATGCGTTAGTGGCATGAGTTTGTGGAGCGTGTTAGAAAAAAAAACAATTCTAATATCGCCCTTATAACAAAGCATAGGTAAACGCTGATAAGTATCATCTTATTATAAAAAGGTCCAAAATTGAGAGTTCTTGACGATCACAAATTTGATTCTTATTTTAAGTAAGTGAAGTGTTCGGCAGGATCACAGATAAAATATTAATTGTCAATGGTCGAAATGTTGGCGGGATGAATAGCCACCATTATAAAGAGCACCTGCCTTTGTTGGGCATTAGGAGTTGAATAATAGGTATCTTGGCATTTTATTGAGGAAGCAAGTTAGATGAGTTGAGTTTCGAAGAGTTGACTAGGTTATTACTTATATTTAGTATTCTTTTAGTGTATTCTTATCTTGAAAAGATTACCACGTGGCACAGTGGTTGATAATGGGTCATAAGCATAAATATGTAGTCCATACATACGTGATTGCCTATTAAATAAATCAAAATGTCTGGTAAACGGGGATTGGCATACAAGCTACTTGTTAACCTATGCCTCACTTTTATTCTTCTATTTTTCAATTATTTATATAATGTGTTTATTTATGTGAGTATTTTTTGTTTTAGGCATTGGATAGGACGCGCACGCGCGCCATTTGTCGGCGGCCGGATGTGGGCTCAGAACTCTACTTCCGGTCGGGATATAAATAAACATACCATTAGTGCCAGATGTTCACCCCCATGGATGTTATTACGTATACACGGTACGCTCTATGATTTGATTTAGTCTATGTACATTTTTTTTATTTTCAAAGCGTTTGTAGTTTGACGGTTGGATTTCGCTTTGGATAGCAGAACAAAGGTTCTCATAATAATATAATATGAAAACTTAAGGTGGAGTGAATTCCCGGAACACTTTGAGATTTTTATATTTATATCGCCATTTTTATTTCTGGGATAAACATTTTTCATTCCATTAAACCAAAATAATTTTAGTAGTGAATAGTCGCAAATATCTTTAGCTTAAGTTGGGGCCGACTGATGAGCTTCATTAATATCCAATGTTTTTAATGTGGCAATTATAACACGACCTCTTTGAACAATAATAATTGTATATACCTACCTATCCCACATATCTTTTGCAGTTTATATGACTTGAAAGTACTTAGGTACGTACTTCAAACATTTGCATGTTAAGTTTTACGAAATACGCCGAATTATATTGCCGTTCTTACACTAAGTTAATACTGATAGCTAGTATTGATATTATGACAAAGATAGCACCAAAATTACTCTAGCTAAGTGTCAAGGTCACTCACACACACTCACCTTCTAAAACTAAGAAATTAACTTAGGAATTATTTATTTGATGACCTTATATTAAAGGTATTGGTTATCCCCTCTTCTTTTAATATCGCATTGTGTGTTTTCAGTAGGAGAACCGAGAAACCCTTATTTGTCTAGAGACTTTATCTTAACCTTCTCACTTTCCCCTTCGCCTGCTTCCCTTCCCTCTATCCCTTCCCCCTCCCCTCTATATGGTCGGTAACACGTCTCCTAAACTTCCCAAAAAGGGAGGCTAGGTGCAATCCAATTAAAAAAAGAGTATTAAATATAGCTGAAAGACTCAATATACTCAATATTGAATATACTCAATAACTGGTATTCAATCTTGGCTACTAGAATTCTTTTTTGACGTATCGAAAAAGGTCACTTAAACTTTGATTTTTTATTTGATGGTTTGGCTCTTCTTTTAGTGGTAACTCTATACTATATAGTATAAAAAAGTATTTTCAGAATAAATGTGTTCCCGCCTATTGTTACAATGTAAACCATATTTTTTTGAAACCATAGCCAATGCCCATAGCCAGTTTTTTTGTGTAGGTTGTATATTATCTAGAGCACCTAGTGGTAAAAATCGCATGGTGTTTTCAGGTGGTGTTCAAAATAATAAACGACTTAAACGAAATTCATATTTATAATGTACTAAGTAAATAAGTTTCTAAGAAAAAATCTAATGCCACTAACGGAATACACGTGTGATGTGAGCAACGTGACGGGTAGATTGTTAAGCCATAACAGCAGAAATTTCTTAAGCAAGATGTGGGTGGCGAGGGTAGATGAACAGTTGTACCTACAGAACATTGTAGAAATAAATGACACGCCGCGGCTGTACAATATTCAACTGTTATTTTAAATATTGCTGATATACAGTAACGTGAGACTTGTAACTTTGTTACATTGATTAATTGTTAGAAACTGGTCCGTACAGATTGTACAATAGTATGTTCCATGATATTATTTGGCAGGCAGTTTGCTCCCCATTTGAGCCCTCGGGCGTCTAGTGCAAACACACACGAAGCGGGCGATGGAACATATTACAACACATGAGCTAACAATTTCTATCCTACGGCTAACAATATACATATATGTTATATATACTATACTCTGTAAATTGTAGTCAGCAGAATCAAATATTCGGTGGTTTACGGTAGGTACCTAGTACTCTTGTTTTCGGAAATAGTGAAGACTGACAGCTATCGCTCTGAAGAAAACATGATACTCGTATGAATGTATGAGAAGTGACGTCGATACCAATGTGCCATGGGGTATATTTGTAGGTGCCTACAACGATATTATATAATGAGTATAAAAAATTTGTACATAATTTTCCCATCAAATGGGATTCATTTGACAAACAAAAACAATAATAATTTCTATTATTACATTTTAAATGCCTTTTTCTAAAAGTAATCATTGTAAAGTGGTGTGTACATTTATCATGTGATTTATAACCTTTTTGTAATAAAATCCGTGAAACCGACATACACGCGGGCAAAGCGACGGATATCAGGTAATAAAAGGTATTGTATTTTCAGCGGCGGATCTCTTTTATTTTAAATATATGCTTACTTATTATAGGTACATATCATGTATATTCATCCATTTGCCATGTAAACTTGTATATTCTGGTTTATTATAGATACTATGGTTAGTGAAACCCAGGTATTAACGCGATCATATGGTAAATACAATACTTTACCTTCTCATCTATACAATATTATAACTTTATTTATGAAAATGCTAATGTTAATATGTAGTTCTGCCTTCTGCCAAACTGTAAAACAGTTCGTTGGCAGATGAGCTCTTTTTCTTATTATATTTTGCACTTACATATAAATAACATTATTTTAAAATTTATTTTAAAACATATCATAATTTATTTTCAAATATAACATATATTAAGCTTGTAGGTACTGTAAATAACTAGGCCATGCAAGCTGTGTGTCTATTACCCGCAGCATTTCTGATCCCGTTCCTTCAACCCTTGGGAAGTAGATCTTATTATTTCACACTAGGGTAAAAGCCGGATAGTTGCGCCCCTTTTCAACAAAGCTATTTAATAAAGAAATATGTGCTTAATAAGAATATTGCAACGTGTATATCAAATTATAGGTCTTTGAGCTACTATAGAAGCCAATTGTAAACAACGTAGTTATTATAGGTTTTGAGTAAAACTTGTTTTATTTGACCTCTCAAAGAGAGGATAGTTGCCCACTCTAGCGGATAGTTGCCTAACGTAAATAATACTTCAGAGGATACTTGCCTCATGCGGGGATAGACGCCTCACAATGATTTTTGATGAAAAACAAATTCATATCGATTTACTGAACCAGTCATTATTATTTATTGCAATCTTTTATTTATTAAGTTCTAATCAAAGTTATACAAAATATAACAAAAATAGCCAAAAATGATACCCCGTATCCCGTGGTATCCCGTACATTCGCGATATTTAGTTGATTCCTTTTTTTTATCCAACTCTTGGAATGCAAGACCTAAACTTTCCTCTGGCCATCTTATGTGACGCGGCACCACGCCTGCTTTACGCCGATACTTGCGAGGCATTTTGCTCACCTAAAAAGTTAATTAATTATTTATTTATTTTATTAACGTGTAGAATGAACTCTGGGGTTGCGTACGTCCATAGGCCACGGGAACCACTTTCCATTAGGCGCATATCTGCCACATTAAGTGGTATAAAAATAAAAATAATAAAAAATCTGAAAAAGGTACTGACACGGGTGGGCCTAGAACACACGACTTGAATACTTATTCTAGCTAAGTTATAGCCACAATGAATAAAAAAACACAAATAGAAAATATTTGCCTTTGTTCGTGAAAGAATTTATAGTTACGAATAGTTGCCCCCAGAGCAACTATCCGCACAAGTTTCTAGGGCAACTATCCTTTTTGATACGGATACTTGCCCTTTTCATTTGCAAAATAAATAATAATTATATTACAAAAATATGTAATAAACTTTGCAATGTAAAGCCTAATGCACCCAAAGAAATAAAAGGTGGATTGGAACCACAATTAGTAATAAAAATATTCAACAGAAATAACTTACGAATTTAATTTCGACACCTGTCGAAGATTCACCGCGGAAGATTTTCGCTTGCACGAGTGAAACGCTTGCGTCTATGGTGACGGTTAACGTGGCCCTGTGGTCTACGAGAGTGGTACTTACAACTATAGTAAAGCGCTAATGTCACTTACATCTGTAACATAGTGTATTCGAAACCGTGGCAAGTATCCCACTGGCGCAACTATCCGGCTTTTACCCTATATCTATTGACGTCCCAAATTACAATAAAATATTTTGTAAGTGCGGTTAATACAGTATAATATAATAAAATGTAAGATGTTAAATTCTTCTTTACTCGCATGGTCTGTTCGCATTTTAATAATATAATTACATAACGTAAAATATTACTTCTGCAACATTATGAATACTTTGTATCGTGAATGTAGTGCTCGTGAATTCTCGACTTAAAAATAAAATATAACTGGTTAAAAATCGAAGAGTAAAACAGATATGAACAGCTGGCAACGTTGTATCTTAAGTATGCGAGCAGGTACCTCTCAGATGCAAACCCATCTGGTACACAGGATGCTACCGCTTTAACTTAATTTAAATCTTAACATGTCGACGTAAAGTTCAATTTCAACTACAGTGTCCAGAGTCACCATATCTCGTTAAACGCAGGTGTTATTCATAGAAAAAATTTAATTAGCTACCTACTTTATAGTATTGTATACCAATCGATTTCTTATCTATTATTTTTAAGTATATATTCAAGTATGTCTAAAACGGTAGTGGTTGGCGGAGATACCTATAAAATATTCAAAATTTTGAGTAACTATGTTAGCGACCTCCTATATTTATTCTTTATTCGTTGTGCATTGTTGATGGTCCATTAGTGGCGGTGCTGGGGTTGTACACGACTAAAGGCCACAGTTACTGCTACCTATAGGTGGGATGTGTGCTTGCCGTCACCTAAGTGGCAAAAAAGTGGTACATCGCGAAGGTATTTAGTAACATATTGGTAAGAAGAAAAGAATTCACAGCGTGGAAACAAAAAGGTTCCAACATTGGGAAAGCTTTATGTCTAGCAGTGGATTGCAATAGTCTAATTGATTGGTTTGATGATAGCCACATAGAAGGTTTTCCATTTATAATATTAACAGGATATATTTCTGTTATTAATATACTTTCTTGTCGCTCATCATTTGCACAAACAGAATTTGTAACTTAGACACAATAAAAAACGACTTTATCACAAACCCTCGAAACCTTAATGTCAGCAGCGTTAGAAGAAAATAAATAAAATGGCACCGTTAGTACACTCCCCTTGGGGAATACCGAGAGGTATAATCGTGTCGATCAGATGCCCTGGTTCGCTATAAGAGTACTCTAGGCGATCTTCAACCACTTGTGTGCTTACAAATTTGGTATTATGACACGTCTGCCAGCACTTCAAAGTTGAAAGACTGGAGGTGTTAGCCTCGCAATACTTCAATATTTCAAGCTGGTGACATATTACCATCCCTAGCGATTAAAAGAACTCGTGCGAAACCTGTTTCAGCCATCATCTTATATTTTTACTAGCATATGCTAGCGGCTCCGCCCGCGGGGCTGTCGGTTGTCGCAACCTAAACGCCATCTGTGCAACTTAAATTGTATATTACTAATCATAACTCTAGTTTTAACCGATTGCAATCAAACCAACGTAAGACTTTAAGTTGGACCAAATACCTTCAAACAAAATAAAAGCGCATCAAAATCCGTTCAGTAGTTTTTGCTGGCCAGTTTAACTAACATTTTATACCTATAATAAAATAAACCGCAAACAATATAGATGTGCTATGTGTCTGTAATAAAAACTTGATAAAAGTTTTTCATTGTTGCAATAAATAGTTAGTTTGGTGCCTAGAGCTATTTTCAATTTACTCACTGCCTTAATCTCTATGTTTCTGTAGGACAATTTTTATTCTGAAGAGATAATAACTACTCGACCTATTTCCGTGCCGAGAGCTGTAGGAAATGAACAGAAAATGATATTCTTATGTACCTATATACTTTGCAAATTGTTGACGTATTTCATTTTTAAATTTATATTAGTTTTATCGTGCGGTTTTCCCGGGCATCGTTGTTACTCAGTCACGCTCAAACTGATGAAATAACCCATTTCTCATGTTCCTATGGGTTTCGGCAACGTAGGTAGAAACGAGGGCAAAATCTAGTATGAAACCAAATTTGTTCCGAGATAAATTTGGTATATTATGTATTCGTATATGTGTGTAGTATAAAGGTATATAATTGAAGGTTTAATTTCAAAATGATTTATTTTATATCTTTACATTTATTTTCTGCTATCTGCTATCTGTACCTGTACCTAATGTATGATTCAGCGCTATCTATAGTCAATATTTGATTTGGAATGATCGCTATACTACAAATACAAAGATTATTTAAATCCACTTACAGGTCTAACTTGGCAATTGAATTATTGATTCAATTTATTTTATAATAATTATAATGCAGTCTAGCCAGCTCATGAATTGCATAGGTTGTTTTTAAACATACTTAAGCTATTTATAACACAAGCGTGTTCTGAATAGGACGACAGTGCACATGGCAGCATTTGTCGGTTATATTGTAAACGAGCTATCCGTCCTGACCTGGTGCAATTTGATTTCCTGTTCTTCTACAGTTATGTACCTATCTACTGATTGCAAATGCATATGCATAACACCTGTCTACATGAAATAATACCGAAATTACATTCGCATAAAATAATTTAGAAGATCTGGCAATATTTGTCTATCATATTCATAGTTGTAGTTTATATAAGTAATAGGTACATATCTACCCTGAACATACCTAATTAAACGTATTACATAACAATAGTATTATTTATGGTAAATTTTCGTTAGTAATATAAACTGTATGGTGAAAACACCGTAGAACTTCTAACCTTAACCCCTCCCTTCCCCTTCCTCTCTTCAGGGTCGGCAGCAAGAGTGTGTCGCCCTTGTTGATGCATATCATAGGCCACGGTAATCACTTTCCATCAGGTGGGTTTTCTGTAAAGTTTAGATAGCAGACTGTATAAAAAACACGTACCGAATGTCGACTTATCAAGTCGACATTCGGTCCACCTGCGTAAGCCACTCCACGACTTTATTTATTACAACTAATGCCCGTTCAGTGCACCTTGCTGCTCGCTATGCTCATATAAATCCAGTAAACTTTCTTTAGGTCGTTAAAACAGTAAAGCCGTAACCAGATTTTTATGCCAACCAACAGCGGTAACTAATTAATTATCATCAGTGAAACGCCGCCGCTCCCGGTTGCATTCAAAGTATGAATTTCAAAGCTCGGGGATCGCTCTTATACTACCTCTTTTATTATGAACTAGTTTATCTAGGATTTTACGGAAGTGACTACCGATACCGCCGAACATCGAAAGGAAAACCCTAGTCAGAGCTTCGTCCGTCGATCAGCAGTTATTATTTAAAATGCTGATAGAAACTTCTTCGCGATGATTCCGTAGAGATGCACTCAAGCGTGTATTTAACAACGTAGCTTTTTATACTCCCACCCTCTTTTACCTATTCCCTGCCATACTCAATGTAACGAAGTATTTAGATCAAATATCAAGCGAGGAACGTAGTTAATTAAATGTTAAACATTGTGACTACTACATTAAAACCCAATTTTGTTAACATCAAATTTTCTGGATTGCCCACTCCTCTGAGCCTTTTACCAACCCAGACGGGGTCGGCATTCAATCTAACTACATAACGACGGAATGTCGATATTTGCCTCAAGTGACCGGCCATAATTAATTTCTTAATATTGATTGATATTGAAGTTCTATATTTAGGTTGGGTTTTCGGACTTTCAACTTTGGCAGGGTTCTCTGTAACGAATATCACAGAAGGACTGACATATTTATTGCAATCGAGATGGACGATTTCCGGGGAAATTTTTGTATCTTTTTTTAATTTAGGGCACGTCAATATGACTTCACCCCGCCTAATGGCAAGCTGAAGGTAAAGTCTCACGAAAGAGAAACACCATTACAAACACGTAGAGTGTTACAATCAATGGTGGCGCTCAGGTTGACGGCTCATTATATGCTTTTTCACGCCCCGCTTAAAGGATCCGAGGATGTAGGAAAAAGGAAACACGTGAGCTGTCGAAACGCAAACGCATCGAAATCCTTTAGTACTTTTTGCGTCCATCGCGAACAAACATAAGCTTTTTACAATTATATAATATTTTAAATAGGTTTTTATGAATCCTGAATGCCCACCGTGACGACGTTCAACGTAATTTCGCATAAAACGTCATTTGTTTTTCGTCTATTTTATTATAAGTAAATGTTTCAATATTTATCTGTAATAAGTATAACATATTTTACTTAAAAAAATGAGATTCAGTTTGCAAACTTTTCGATATTTTTTTACACCAAACATGACTGTCATAAACACCGGTATGATTACCAAAGAACTGAAGTTAAAATTGTATGTAATATACATAAGTTGTATAACATTTTGATTCAATTTCTTCAATTTTTATCTTGGTGTATATTTCGTAGCGGGCACTGCGATTACTTTTTGTCATGATTCCATTAAAAACACGGATTCAGCAAACCCTCCATTTAAAATTTTTGATTAATGCTTCTACTGGATACCTATTTGCTACCGAGAATGTAGTTTGGTTAAATTTGAGTAGGTACGTCGCGACATCTATTACCTATAGGTACCTTCGGTGATATTTCATGTGATAATTTGATTTCTGTATTCCATTTCCTCGCAACTCCGCTCGTCGTATACCATCAATCATTGTCATTTGGACAGTTCGTTCTTTGTCGTCTCAATATTATAACAAAATACAATGTAAAAGATTTCATCAAAATTGTCCGTTACTGTGTTATGATTTTTAACAGTCTCATTACTGGATCATTTGCTAACAATAATATGTTCGAGGTATTTCTGTTACCCACTTTATTTTAAGGAATACCTTTAACTCGTATTACACGATCGTATTATATCATTCCTTTTAGAATACCTAATGTATGTTCGTAAAAACAATATTCTCTACATACTATCTAAAACGGAAAATTGTAATATCTAAATATTAGGTAAAAGTAAAACTCGAAAGATCGAAAACCGTGATTTTCTTTCCATAGAAATTTCTTTACCTATTTCTGCGACCGGTCCCGCGATGCACGATTTATACCTACACAATTTGGCCCTATTTGACAATTACTTTCGTATTAGCGCCCTTACGACAATATGACATAAGGTGACACTGGATTATTAATATTAAGATAACATTCTGTACTATAAGGCTATAACCAAAACATAAACACACTGTATAAGAAAACCTGTCAAAAGAGTTTTGGTATAGTATAGTTCATGTATAGTAAGAAGTGATGGTAACGTATCAAAGTTACAAATTTCTAAACCTCTAAGTTCAAAATACTCAACCTCGACAATCCGAATGTAGGTTTATTTTTTTCCATTAAACCTGTAGCTTACGTATGTTATTTAGGGGTCGCCGATCTCCGGTATACTCTTTTACCCTATATCGCTCCATGACGAGGCGCGCAATGTCCATCACGCGCAATTTGACTTGGATAGATTAGGTTAGCAAGCTCACTCCCATTAGTCTTCGTGGGTATTTTATTTATAACCGTCTAAAGAAAATCATCCGCACAAAAAAATGAACTTTGGGATTTTGAACTGTCTGTAGGTAATTTGACATTCGGTCAAATGAAAATTCGGAATTATGAACCTCAGGATATGTAATGTAACCCTATTTATGCTAATATTGTCTTCTTACGTTAAAAGCATAAGAAATCTGACCAGTGGAATTTAGAAGGAAAAGAGACACGTGTTGAGTGCGTAAAATATCTGAACTTTTTGTTACACGAATATTTTGATAAAGAGCATGTTGCATTAACTTTGCTGATGACTAAAGAGTAATTATTACGAATTTTAAGGCAATACATAACTTTTTTACAATTTTATTTAAAAATCTTCTCGTTTACATGCTTACGAGATCCGACGCAAGAGACAACAATGAATTCTGCGTTTTTCAAATTGCTGCTCTGGTTGCCGGATGATTTTTTGTTATTTTTTGTTAATAAGTTTGCTTACGCATATTATTGGGTGATCACTCGGAAATTCATCGTGCAAATATATACCTAACTGGCAAATTCATTTGCGTCGTGATGCACCTACATAAAAGAGGAATAAATACTTGTGACTAAAATTCTTAAAAGCAGCAATATGATTGGAATCTTGAAATTACCTCCTATAACCGCTATAATATAAATATAGTAAACTGCATCTCATCGCTCTTTCCCTGCACCTATATGTCAGAATGATGTGAAATAACTTTGTATGGTAAAAGCATTGCTTTGTAATCATTGATCCCACGTTGAACCAAATCATTACTTCCATTTTTGTTAACAAATTTGGCTAATTGAAGCATGATGAAGAATTGTTAACAGCATTTAAGTCACTTTTATTATTGAGTAACTTAAAATAATCAAATAATTTAATGATAATGTCATTTCGCTTGGCAATTAGCATAAAAATTAACATCGCAGTAGTACATCAAAACGCACAGCTAGATCAAATCAAATCAATCAATCAAATCTATCAGATTCTATATTCCTAATTTCAGAAACCCACTAAGGATCCCAGTTCTATTCCACTCTCGTAAAAATTGATATTACTTGTATAACTGACAAATCACGTGATTAATAATAAACTATGTGGAAATACATACTTAAATTCGTTTGTAGATACATGCAAATTGTATATTGAAACAATCAGACATATTGATTTATTCAAAAATTTGCGCTGTGCAGGAATCGAAAACGCGCCTCCTGCGTAAAAATCGCGTTCAATACCACCACGCCATAGAGGCCGTTAAGTTAGACTTAGTACAGTTTTAAATTCAATTTCACAGAGTGGACACTAATGCTTACAGAAAAATGTCTTCATACCTAATGGAAATTAATTCTGATTAAGTTACTTTTTGTGTATTTTAATCAATTCTATCTCCGTTTAAGTATAACTTTAATTAATTTGATTTTTGGTTTCAGAAGTAGTTACTTGACTTCAGTTTTTTTTCTTACCTACTTTGTTTAATACGTATATTATTAAAATTCCCTTGCAATATTGAAATCGCGGGATTAGAATTAGAATCAAATCTTCAACGCACAGCCATTAAAAGCTTTATTATACATAGCAAGCTTTTACATTTTCTATCTGTTGTTTAATAATGTTTATTTGTAGAGAATTATTTAACTTTCAACTGTTACAATAGTACCAACGTATTTTATTTTGACTCAATAACTCTTCAATGTCAAGGGATATATACCTGCCTCGAAAGTAGATGGTAGAGTTATTATAAATTAAATTTCATTAGGAAAAAATATATTATTGTACTTTTGAATGATTTACATTATAAACGTTTAAAAAAGAAAGATATAAATAATTTAAGAAATAAAGATGACAGAAGAGACTTCATTAAATATTCGACAGCCTTCTTAACGGATAAGGAATAAAACAATAATTATTTTGTATCAATGTTCGATTTTTTAATGACTTCCATCGAATGGCAAATTCCCCACAATCAAGTTTATTATTAATTAATAACCTCAATGTAAAAATTTTGAAGTAACTCTATTGAACTTAATAAACAGTCAAAATATTTATTCCACAATAATTCAATTAAAAAAGTTAATAACTCATACACTAAAACTACAAGTTCAATAAATAATAAAATCATAAACAAAATCGCCTGAAACTATAATAAATAAAGCAAATTAATAATAATTTTCCACTTACTTTAATTCTTCAACTTCTTTTTTCAGTATTGCAATTTCTTTTTGATGCGAAGCCTTGAGGGTCTCCATATCAGCAGATAATTCACGTAACTTCGCCTCATACTTATGATGAGGTGAGGCTTTCACAGAAAATATTAAAACAAATGTCATTAACACAAAGTTCATAAACTTCATTTTGCAGCCGTGCGTTCGTCGGGAAGTTACGGGCAGTATTCGCGAAAGCCGGAGCGTGTTAACCGGTAGGCGGTCCGAATAGGAATGGTCCCTCGGTACAGTTGCTCCCGTGTATATACAAACGCGTGGGTGTGTAGGGCGCAGATGCGTTCAACAATTGTCCGCACACCCCGCGCCGGCACCCGGTATGCCGCGTTTCTAGATAATTAATTCGAAATATAGTAATTATTAGGTGGTTTGTTCGTATTTCCTCAAACCATACGAATCAGATTAGATAATGGGCGTACCCATGGGCATTTGGAGGCAATCCTCCTCCCTGTACCTTCAGAACTTTTTTTTATACCACTTAAGTGGCAGACAAGCACACACGGCCCACCTGATGGGGAGCGGTCACCATGGACGTTTGCAACACCAGAGGCGTCACACACGTGCTGCTCTACTAGTTTGCACGAGAATAAGAATACCATTGCCGGCATATTATTGTTGGTTATTTTTCTTAACTACACGTCACATTGAGTCTGCCCCAGTAGACAAAGTTTTTAGATTAAAATAATCAATTTAATACATTGAATTAATACGTTTCTAGTAGTTGTATGTAACAATGATTTTGTTTATTTATTTTTTTATTATTTCTTAATATTCATATATACATGGTCACTATAGCAGGTGATGTACAGTAGAACTCAAAAGTGCAGTAGCAATCCTACGCAACTATAGCGTCAACATTCTAACGCTACTTGTGACCTATTTCTTTTAAGACAAGCCAGCGTCGCCTCGTATTGCATAGTAACATTACACACACATATAAGCGCGCCGGCCGCACGCTAAACCATTTTGAGCCTTGATGTGCTAATGCACTTATGAGCTCTGACTGTACATCCCCCTTTCGGGTTTGTCTAGAATCGGGCTTATTTCTACACAGTATTCTATGTAGTGATTATTATATTCTAGATTATCGGGGCTCAAATGAGTAAGGCCAGGCCAAAGCTGATTGAGACAAGGTCCTAGTCTCTACCAGGACCTCGTCTTAGCTTTTCTCTCGGGATTAGTCAGACGGTACCTAATAGTCACTCTAATAAAAATTAAAAAAAAACCGCTGCAGTAGAGTTGTTAGTCGTAAATATACGATAATTGGTTCACTTTTCGTTAACTCGATCTATACAAATTATACCACTCTATACAAAATATAAAAAATAAACAATAACAAACTGGCAATGCTCTTGTTTGTTGAATAGTGGACATGGCGCCCACGGCCTTGAAGCTCGCGATTAAAAACGCTCATACTCGTATACGCAGAGCAGAAAAAGTATTCCAAACAAACAAAAAAAGGGCTATTTATATTACTCTTATCGGTTCGATTCTGTTTTTATGATTGCATGCTGTCGTGTGGGCTCTGTTCAGTAGACAAAAAATGATATTGGGTTAGACGAATTGTGTGATGAAGCAGTAGAGCTGCTAAGTCAGACCAATCTGTGGTCAACCGTCGCAGATTTGATTCTCGTTCAGGACAAAAATTTGTATGCATGTATTATGTACTCCTATTTGCATTGGTCGGAATGTTTCTGTGTATAAAATGTATATATGTATGTAAGTATGTTTATGTTTATGCGCCTTCTATAACCCAACGCTATGCTTGCTTATGTCTAGATAGAGCTTCTTAAAACGGCCTAGAATATTTAAGTATTACATTATTGGTAGACTAAGTTGTGAAAATTTCTCGGGTTCCAATTTACTCGAACCGAACACCACAGGCGTACGCATGTCACCCGGAACTAAAGGTTAACACTGCTTCTCTCCTTAAACATTTCACAAGGATAACAGTAATTTCACCATAGTCTTTTTAGGCTTTTAAATTTTAAATATACGTTCTGCTTACACCTTCTTCATCTTCTTATCGGCTTCATAAAATTGTTACAGTTGCAATAAGTCAACATATACAACTGGAGAAGGCATATTATCGAATCTAGACTAGTCTGAAGCTGAAATTATTTTTCGTTGTACCTAACAAGGAAATTATTTTTCCTTGTACCTAACAAGGAAAAATAATTTCAGCTTCAGATCATTTTCTTTTGAGAAATCAGTCCCTTTGAAACAAAATGTCACCTCTCATAACAATCGGTGATTAGTTGGCTAAGTGACAGCGATTCTCAAAGTGGGATAAGCGTAATGCGCGACGTACGCCCGTTGCTGTTAGTAAGCCGGTTCACCTATAGATAGTTTGACGAGACTCTTGCCTAGTAAGCTTGGGATAAGGTGGTGGTCGATCCCGTAAGAGACAACATTTGGAGATTTCAAAAGGAAAAGAGGTACGCACCCAAATGGCAGAGTTATTCATATACCTAGTTGAGTAGTTGAGGTATCGTTGGACTTTTCGAGAGGGCTTTGAGAGAGAACTAAAGGGTTTTAAGTAGCATGTTAATTTCCTTGACGTAATAACGACTCCGACATAAGTTATAAGTTTTACGTGTCTGTATCTGTGGTATCGTAGCTCCCGTACGGAAACTGATTTTGATCTAGTTTTTTTTCTTTGAAATGTGCATTAGTCGGGAGTGTTCTTAGCTATGTTTGGTGAAAATCAATCCAAGAGGCCGCCGTGCTTTATCAGTTAGAAGTCCACCGACACGGTAATGCTATAAATATTCATTTATATATTTTTAGAGGTATTTTTTGTGTCGGGGGTTATATAATTTTTAAGAACTTTAACCTTTGTCTTATGGGTGTGAAGGGGTGCACATAGAAGTTTAAGTTTGAGAAACACTGGTCTAAATTAGAAGGACCATAATTGTAGCTTGAAAAGACTACCTTTTCATAAATTATGTACTTTGTTTGAAACAAAATGACGCTTTGAGTTAGGTACATCGAATGCCAGCTTAGTTGATCAGTTTGATACTAGGCACTCAATAATGAATTCGTATAGAATTGGTAATCTTAGTCGCAAGTAACTGTAGTGTAGGTCTGTAGGTATATACATGTGGTCCGTACCGTACTTCATGTGCGATTTAGTGAGACGAGCATAGTATGGTGTGCCGGAATTAACGTAATCTGTGACGGGGAATGACTTGACGGTGAATCAATACTTTAATATCCCTTTAATAATATTTACCTACCTCAAAAAGAAAATTTGGATGGATGATATTCTGAGATCGTTGGAAATATTTACTGTATTTATAAAAAATGCGGACATGGGTTGCCAGAGGCTCTTAAGCTTGCCCAGCTTTACCCTTATGAATCTACAGAAACTACCTACTGAGTCGACGTTTAATAAACAGAAACTATTTGAACTGTTCAGAACAGCAGAAACAAGTACCCAATCGGCGTAATGTCCATTCATACATGCATACTGATTACATTACTTATCATAATACAGAGAAATGTGCGCCCTTTACCAATTCTTGAATTGAGTTGCAAATTGCCATTCAATTATACATTTTCATGAGGTGAGTGAGTGACATTTTGACGGGTGCCTGCCGTGTCCACTCCCAATATGTCTGAGACGTCAATAGCCCTAAAACTCAGAATGTTTTTATACCAAAACATCTCAAGTTTATTATTCGGATCTTTTTGTTTTGTTGACCATGATAAACATTATTTTATGTCATAGTTGTTGTCAGCATTTTTTTGAAAGACAAAAAAATCTAATTAGCTAACCAGAGTACCATAAAAACATTTTTTCGTGTACACGCTCACCGGAACCAGTGAGAGTGGTTATGTATGTTGGACTCGAACCGACTGAAATCGAGTCCAAAAACGGTGGTAAAGCAAATCATTTTTATTTTTGTAAAGAAAAAACGAAACAAACGAAACGAAATGTGGACTAGGTTTATTTTTTAATATAAAGAAAGAGAAAAGATCACGTTTTTAGTTTAATATTTCGGATCGTGGTTAAAGGGACGAAACTATTACCATGTACGGTACACTATTATTCAAGAAAATTGTAAGAAGGTAATGTACGATCCAGTAATCGAAACTGGGACTTCACAACATGTGCCACATACAACAAGGTAGTCTCCTGCTTTGTTATGATACAAAGTTTCTCTCTAATTGACCTGAGCTTTTGTTCAGCAGATGTTGAACATCTGTACTAAGTCCAAAATGCTGGTTTACAATGTAACCGAGTTCACTGTACTGTTTTTAAGCAAGCATAACATTATTCCCCGCTCTCATTGTACCCATTGGATGGGACACGTTTCATACATATACCGATGGTCCGAAACTTCAGTTTGTAGGGGTAAATTATTTCCTTATAAATTCTTAACGCCCTTAAACCCGCTAGAGTAGGTGACATTACATCAGTATTGTAAATAGGATACGTTTCTAGAATGTTTTGGCCCATCCGGCACACGTAGAAAGAAAGTAAGAAAAAAAACATGCTATGGATTTTTATCATTAAGAAAATATAATGATAATAATAATATAATAATAACAATAATAATATAATGCTCTTTATGTGCCTAAACTAATATACCTTGATTCCTTTATTGACAGACTTCCCTTTTTGTAGCTGGGACGTCAAACACAACTTGTTCCCGTAAAAGTCAGATCAGAAGGAGATTCTCCTTTTGTGGAATCGACGGCATTTTTGAATTGCCAACAAATACTTACTTCTTAAAGTTAATTGCGGAGTATATTTTTTATTTTTCACAATGTTGTAAACAATGAAGTAAACAACTGGATTGTAACCACATACAAATATAAATAAATCGCTATTGACTGCCTGCACATATAGCTATAAAGAATATCGGTATAATTTCAGTAATATTTGCACTGAGCGTCATTCGAACCGGGGACCTCTGATTTCGCAACCGAACGCTCTACTACTGCGCCACAATCAGTCATCTGTTCAACCGTATTTATCGATCATTTTATACGTGACATTCTGCAATTTGATATGAAGCCACTAAACATGCTGTTTTAACAGGTGGGTTCTCACGCCATATGTGCACCGCTTAGTAAGTAACAGGCATGTGATCACTGATCGCACATTCCTTAATATTACCAAATACCAGGCAATTCATCCGAGAGATATAAAAATAGAGTAAGCCAAATCTTATGACCTGAATCTATATAAATGAACTTGAATGAATTCAATTCAATTCAAACTTCTGTGTCTGAAAATATTAAAGTACAACCGAAACCCACTTAGATTGGGAAAAAGGAGACCCCGGACTCCGAGGTGACTGCTTCGGGTGTGACGGGGATTAACGCAAGGATGTACAAACTCTAAGCATGAACAGTTGGCAGAATATATTTTCATCAGTTTAAAATCATCATTTTTGTTGAGATGTGACGTAACGAAAAATGATAACAAACCTCGACTCAAAAGCCTCTACAAATCATATTCTTAAATATTGTGAACTCACTAAGTACCTAAGTTGTATATGTTTGTCGATATGCAGTATACACTGATGACAAACTGATACAGCATTACGCGTCAATTAAGTTTGCTAATTGGCAGAACGTGTAGTGAGCACACGAAGGTTTATCCGTTGCGTACCTACGTATGTATGGGCCTACTCACCTGCTCAGATATTTCGAACAGCGAATATGCATTGAATGATGGTTAGTTACGTACACACTGGTAACCTACTTATCATTCTACTAGTATATTACCTACGCTGTGTATGAAGTACCAATGATAGTGCAGCTTTATAGGGTGGCCTCCCGGGATACATGCCGCAGTTGAATAGTTGCCCCAGTTTTGAAAATTATATGTTAGGGACGTTAGTGACATGACGTTACCACTTTACTACAATTGTAAGAGATCCACATGTAGACTACCGTGAGATAGACAACCCCGGAATACATACCGCAGTTGGATAGTTGCCCCATTTTTAAATATTATAATATGTTAGGGACGTTACAGTGACGATATCATTTTATGATAATTGTAAGAGATCCTCATTTAGACTGCCGTGGCATAAACATCATTATTGTAGGTGTAAACTTGTTTGCGTGAGCGAAAATCATTCTCGACTATGCCTCGATAGACGGAAAATTTATTTAGTTAAGTAGTTTATTTTTTATTACTGATTGAGATATTGATCAACTTTTCCTTTCTATGCATGCATTAGAGTTGATACTCCACTATAAGCTAATAGAAGGAGGCAACTATCCGTATCAAAAAGGAAAGTTGCCCCAATTACTTTTGCGGGTAGTTGCCCTTAGAACGCTCTAAGGTCAAGGTCAACCAGTGCGCAGCCGCGGCAAGTAAGCTGGACAGAAAATTCAATATAATTTTTGAATTGCATTCAAAAAAGTGAATCAAATTATTTGTGACTTCAGTTTGGGGATCATCAATGCTACATTTTTATTTTTTTAAGGTTTTAAATTATAAAATATCTATCCTTCGTAGTATTTTTAGGGTAGGGCAACTATCCTCAAAAAAGCAATGTACCAAAAGCTTAATTATGTAAACTCTGTAATGAGTAAGTTTATTATTACTTATTATTTATTATTTACGATATGAATCATTTCTGAAATATTGCGTTGGTTCTCAAGTTTAGGAACCACTTTCTGCTTGCTGCACAGCACTGTAGGCCATCAAACCTCCGGCATGATTCGAATCCCAAAGAATTGAAGCAGCGATCGATGTCGTAGATTTTTGGATTGGTGTCTAATGTTACAAATATTTGCGTAACAAAACATTGTCATCGACACGATAAAGACAAAAAACTAGCTGGCTTTATTTTACCGAGCTATCCCCGTTGGCAATAAGGCCGCCTTTTATACACGTAACTTTATGATCTATTAGGTACTGTACATTCTTTCATGATGTATATACAACAAAAAGTTATCTATCTACCGTTAGACTTCAAAATTTCTATGTGAACAGAGCCCTTTGGGGCGTAAACCGACCTTTTGTGCTAAACAAAAACGCGCTCTTGCCTCTGGTGTTGGGAAGTCAGACAACAGTCGCTCCCGGAATGCGAACATACCAATCAAAAACAATAAGTGATTCTCCTTATAAATAACTCAGCGATAAAAATATTTTGTTAGAACTAGGAAATCGTTGTAAGGATAATGATGATGACTTCCATGTATGTATTATAGAGTATTTAAAAAGCAGTTTCTTTCATTTGGTTAATCCACCGCACTTTGAGTTTATTTTGCTGTTATCTATTCAAAGTGGTCTTCGATCATATGTTACCGATGTTTATGATCGAAGGAAGTGGCGTAGAATAAATAGATACTCCTACGCGCACGTGTTCACGCACATCTGTCTCCGGTTTTGTAAGTTCCTACAATGGGCGAATGTAATAATCTTATATAAACCACGTTTGGTTAATAATGTTTGAGCACTACTTCTAGTTAAATAGCTAAAGTTAATATACCACATGGGGAAAAGTAAATCTTATCAGTATTTAAGTAATTTTTTACTTAAAAACTAATCAGATCGGTATACATTGCCTATGCCTACCTAACGTCTTCAGGTTTCGCACGTTATTTAGCAAGAAGAGTCGTCAAGAAGAGCGTTGAGTTTCACTGAACGTA
The DNA here is from genome assembly GCA_963691645.1 of Pelosia muscerda. Taxonomy (NCBI): domain Eukaryota; kingdom Metazoa; phylum Arthropoda; class Insecta; order Lepidoptera; family Erebidae; genus Pelosia; species Pelosia muscerda. The sequence continues at coordinate 20,289,166 of OY829098.1, read as the reverse complement.
AGTCGTATCTACAAGATTTATAACGCAGTGATCGTATTAAGCGAATGAGAGCAATATTTAGAAGATTAACTGCTCTACAAAGTGAAGTTTACCCGAGTGTCAATTGCGAAAAGGCGCTTTAATTGACGTGTCAATACGCGGTGTGGGCCGGAGATCGGGTTTGCTACGAGCTAAGAAAATGTCTAAGAGAAGTCTGGCTCTGAAGTTTACTATATCCGACTTGATAGAGATCCAATTATCCGGAATAAATGAAAAGTTTGCGATAAAGCTAATTAGAAAAGTATGGTTGTTACAGAGTCTGACGTTGCTCTAGGAGACGTAGCCATAGGGTCGACAGGGCAGTGGTGTTGTTTATGTCACAGGTCATGGTAGATGATGATGACTTTTATTCTTCTCGACGATTTCTATCAACTCGACGAGGTCTGCACTTCAAGCGATTGCGGCCAAGGACGATAGGGCTATTCTGAGTCCTAGGACCTTGCCTTGACCGCCGCCTAAGCTACATTTACAACAAATATTGTTAATTGTGAAAAAAAAATATACATTCATTCATTCATTTATAAAATATGTAAGTATGTAGTATCTAAGCACTTACGTATATAAATAATTTTATATTGAACTGCCTGATAAATCTTCCATTCACTGATTTTTGCGGTCTCTCCATCTCATAGTTGCCTGTGTGGCCGACAATCTTATAATTTTATGTGTGGCAATGTTCAGTATGCTAGTCTAATGTTATAGGTAGGTAACATACAACGATTATCTTTGGTTACCCGTTAACACAGGCAGATGTACAAAAACACAATTGTACGCAACTCATTTATTGTAGAATCTCCTTGGCGTTGGGCGAGGAAATTTCGGCTCATTGAGTTATAATCACTACGCAGAGTAGTAGGTACATTATACTTAAGTGTTCCCGCCCGTCGTTGTTACATTGAAGGGGAAGGAATATATTGCAGTCATTTACTATTTACTGGTAAAATTTGTAGCAGATTTACCTTATGATTCATTCTTTTTGTAGTTATGTAGCTACAAGAGACAACCTAAATGTCAAACAGATACTTATATAACTTTCTTTCTAAAGCATTATTACTTCAAAAGAAAAAATAAGGTACTTAAACTTACCTAGGTACGTCCTTACCTAGGTAAGTATCTGTGCTCGCATCACAAAAAGCTATCAATTTTGTAATATTCAGAGAGCGGAGCATTGCGGTAGCTTCACGCACACACTGATTCACAAAGACCTATCGTAATGCTTCGCCCTCTCAGTACCTTTATATTATGACTTCGATACATTTTCGTGTTAGGTAAGCACTTTTCATCATCTTCCTGCCTGCTCTCCTAACAGTTTCTTATTCAGTCATTCTTTGAGCCTATTTTTTCAACTTGGTTGGGATCAGCTTTTCAGTCCAACTGCGATGCGGCTGAAATTTAATATTTTCTGTAAAGTGACCTCCACAACCAATTGGAGATATCGAAGTTCTTTAGACTTCAGACAGCTTCAACAGTTGAAGCTTCAAAATTTTTGTTACGACCAGTAGAATCGCTACTGCAACTACCTGTAGCAAACGCTCTAGATGTTGTTATGGCAATCGGCACTGACGGCTTAATGTGCTCTCTGAAGCACGCAAACACTCTGTCCAATGCAAATAGACATATTCATGCATACAAATATTTGCACTAAGCGGGAATCGTGCGCCTCCTGCGTTACAGTCGCGTTCACTACCGTGATGTCACGGAGGCTTACAATTAATCTCATATAGTGTAAGTACATTTATGTTACGTACCTACTACAACATTGCCTTCTTCCCTACGCATGACCTGTCTGCACCATAACAAGCGATTTCCTCGTACCTTTTCTACTGTCAAAATTATTTTAATGTTCAATAGCATAAACACCAACCACAAAATCAATCTTGTAGTCCGTGTTAGTAGACTCCATAAAATTTATCTTTCTATTCTATGTATACAGTTACATTGGAAAGAATGACACACGTATATACGCTTTTTTATCCAAGCTTCTTAATTAAATTAGGGATTTAGCTGTTAATAAAATTTTAAAATAATATGCCAAAAGCCAAAAAGGCTATAAATTTCAAAAAAGTATAAGAGCACTTTAAGTAAATGTTTGTAAATAGACCAAAAAAAAGCCTTTTGGAGCAGGGGCCGCGTGTTGATCCGGCGCGGTCCATTTGCTAAACGGTAGCGGTAGTACAATTATTATAAAACTAGGTGCCAACAGTAATGTCAAGATGGTTATAAGGCAGCAGGTGGCAGCATCTCCGCCGTATTCAAATATTTCAGCCGAAATTAATTGCCACTACTAAATGCCACGTTGGTAGGCACTTCCGGTACTTGGGAAGAGAGATAATGGCAACCAGGTAAATTGATTAGGGAATCAAACTATTCTAGTTATTTTTTAAAAATATACGTATTCAGAGATAAGTTAAAAACGAGTAAAGATAAGAAACGTGCTACTACCATAAGAGCTCATTGACGAGAGGTTGCTCTGCACCTGCTAAGATAGAAGCAATGATTACCTACCTACGCTAACAGATTCGGCGGTACCTCAACGGTACCTAATCTACAAATCAAAGAACTGTATTTTTGAATATTTAAAAACGTCGAATTAATTCAAAATTTTGCACGTTTATGATGGTGTCTATTCTTTTTGTTTTAGCTGTTTTATAAAGATAGATGGGACACACTGCAGTATTCACCGCACAGCAGTCTATAGATACCTATCTTTTACTATTTCCAAGGCAAGTAACGTAACTTTCAGTCGTCATATCTGCGAATTTCTCTAAACCACGAAGTTTGTTTTAGCCGTTATGACATCCTTGCGGCACCGCTTGAGCCAAATCGGTTCAAGTTTTAGTCTTTGTACTGACTTGTAGAACAAGATAATTGTCACAAACTTATGAGTCGAGTAGTCTGATTTTGACTTTGCGGTGGGCTGGCTGTCAAAGTACATAAAACATTTTTTTAATTAAGTGAATTAAAGACGGTTTTCGACGGTACGGAATTCTGCATGCAGATTTTAACTCGCAAAATATCATTTGTCGTTCTTCACTTAATCACATTTGAACTCGTACTATGGTTAACTTATTTAATTATAATAAGTTTTTAGTTAACTTGCCATGTATGTAAGGTGTATCTAAAAATGTTGTTGGAGTGGAATTTCGCAACTAGATTTTAAAGTAAATAAATTTGTCAACCAATTTTGATGAGCTGTGTGTTCTGTTAAACTGTCACTTGCCCATTGGAGTAGGAGATGATCACATATTTCGCTTCTTCTACTTTCATAACTGTTTTCATACGCCACTTCTACATTTGTGTAACATTATGCCGTAACCGTGCCAGTATTCAACCGCGTGATAGCTGATCTTAAATGTAACCATCGATCGACTGGTGGCCGTGTGGGCACAACTTTAGTTTATGTGCCCGTGTGCCAGAACTTGATATGTCCATACTCAACGTCATGCCTTGATGCCATGATGTCCGATACGCTGTTCATGTCACAAATCTGGACGCACCTTTACGTGTTTGCTGGATACAACCTTTCCTTAAAACATTTCTGATCTAATTCTTGAACCTGCGCTACGTAAAAACGTTCGGGCGGTCACCTATTCATTCATTCTTTCTCGCCTTCCATCCTCTCCACACGTCCGAAGCCGAACCATCCAAGTATTCTTTTCGCTACTTTGTTCCTCCTTTAGGTTTAACTATAATAATTATTTTTATAAATATAAACTGTTACGACTATAAGGGAACCACAGCCTGACCCCAACTTTGAAAGCATAGACGTTTCCAAAGCCTTATTTGTCAACCAGTAGGTTAACGGTTTACAGGTCAGTCCTGAAGGTCATGTCCCATGCCCCCCATACCTACACCATACGCACATTTTAGTTGTAGTTGGTCAGTTAGAATAATTTAGTTTTACACACCTGTCGCCTTTGAAAGTTATCAATAGAACATCCTTCATATTTGAAAATAAGTCAGTATATTTTGGTATAAATTAAATATGTAAATATTGCATATTTAAATAGACTTTCGTTTTTAAAAAGTTGCCTTCAATAGAACGATACTCGAATTTAAAGGGGTCATTTCATTTCATTTTCTTTGGAGGTTAGATTCTCAGGCTCCATAAAATTTTCTGCCGGGGTGCGAGAGATATGTCTTGTATAATCTCACCTCCGGCAATTAAGGACCCATGGACGGCGTGCGTTTTGGTCGGTTCGAGTCCGACATAATCACCTCCATCGGCTTTGGTGGAGGTGGTATCCGTGGGGATTTTGCGCACGATAAAAAAAAAAAAAAAGGCTCCATAAAATTTTGGCGAATATAAAACATTGCGTTTAATGTATTTCATAGAACTGAAATGGAATATTTAATTATATGTTATCTAAACATAACATAACATAAAATCACACCTCTATCCCCGAAGGGGTAGGCAGAGGTGCTAGCCATTTCGCCAGTTTATGTTTAGGTCCCAATGTAATAGGTGGCGAAGGCTATTGCCATTAACCGGGCACTTGTAAACTTATCTATCTATTACGTAATAAATACTTATAACTTCGAAGTATGAAAATTTTACACTACCTACTCAATTTCAGTGGTCTAAAATGATTCAACTCTCTTTTTTGCGATGCCGTTTTAAGACCTTATTATGAGATAAATTTCTCGTATCTTATTTACGTTTCCTACGGTAAAAATACCCTTTATGCTAATACGGGATACATACTCATAATACTTTTTTTATCAAATTTTATCGGGTATAAAGGTTTTTATTGTTCTTCCCTAAGCCTTTGGTAATGGTGCGAATTTTTTTGAGTGTCCTACTTTCCTGTTTTATTTAAATACATTGTAATGCAGACTGTCATTTAAAATGTTCAATCAATTAAGGGTATCACTCAGCGCCAATACGAAACATAATGTTAAGTAAGTATACCTATATGTGGGTATTAGCTTTGTGATTTGGGAAAATAACAGTACCTACTACGTGGCATTAGTTCCAGGCTTGATTACTGGGCATTTTGGTACCGACTTGAATTCACTCCTAACGCAAAAAATTTTGCTTACTGGAACGGTAAACGAAGATACTATAGTTTAACCACGAGGGTTGTGCGGTTTCCATGGTCAACGCACACTGCGGTATCTCACTCGATCTCACATTGCCCATTAGCAATACACGTACGAACTTACCTAAGAATTATTGGAAACAAGGAACGATCTCTCTATAATTTTTGGACAATGTTCTTCAATACTCCGCCTAATTGCTTCAATTAAATTTTGAGAAGATTGTTGGTAAATGGGAGCCATTTTATTTTTTATTACGTCGCCCCATAAGTCGTAAAGGAGAATTTCAAATACTTTGCACGTGAGCTCAGTTTTTCCAATTTTCAATTGATTTGAAAAACTCTCATATTAATGCGCCAAAATTTAACTATAAATAAAACGGCATACGTATTAAACATACACTATTTTAATTAGGTGATGTACCTACCTACATAAAATTTACTCTTTATAAAAATGATTGAGGGAACCGATACCGAATTACTACCGAGATACTAATTACGCATACAGATACTTAATAATTATCCAATACTTACCTACTTGAGCGAAGGCGACACGGGCGTCGGAGGTCGCGTCCGATTATTATAGGTATAAGTGGTATGGTGTACTGTCCCCTTGGAGCCCGAAGTACTTACGGCTTTTACTCCTCCACTACTCACGGTCTTGAGCATCTATGAAACGCATGTTATTTAAAATCAGTATTGGGTCTGCTACCCCTCCTACATATGTACCTGTACCTACGTGTACCTTGGCAGTGGTCATCAGTTCGTGACAGCCTTCATAATTATATCAAGTCCATATAATTATGAAGGCTGTCGCGAATGCAGTCAAAGAACTGCATTCTTGACAGTCTTCATATGCGGCCTAGGAATATTATAAATGTGTTTATCTAACTGAAATTCTTAGTGTTCCATTTCTCGTCCGAGGGTCTTCTACTTATCATAGGAATTTTGACCTATAAAGCAATTTGGTTGCAATGCAATTCTGGTACTGTCCAAGACGTTACTTGATTGAAGGCTACTGGTATATAAAACAAAACATGTGGTGACACCCATATGTGTGTCACCACATGAATGCATTAATGTGCACATAGGTAGTGCACATATATGCACTACTATGTAGTACATTTATGTGCACATACATACTTAATTTCTCTATGTTATGTACTATATGTAGGTCTTTATTCTCACATAATATGTTATTAACTTGTGAGTGAGATACAACGATAGTAGATACACATATTGTAAGTTTGTTTACGTTCCTTTGTAAGGTCGCGTGTCACCGGCGGCGGTCCTTTAAGTTAGCACTAAAGCAAAATTAATTTCTTAACATATTTTTAAATATTATGTTCAGTACTGAGGCCTGTTATGTAGCCCGAGGGATAGAACGAGATGTTTATCTTTTAACAACCATGATCTTTTGTATTAAAATAGGTGCGCGACGTGAAAAAAGCATTATGTTCAAAGATGTACGGGACAGAATCAGAAATGGTGGCCAGTGTCTTTTGGACTTCAACCTTCTTGTCACCATACAGCTGGGCGCAGTAAATTAAAAATCACGGCACAGGTTCAAATCGATCGATCTGGCAGGTTGCGCCGTCCTGCGTAAACCACATGTTGCCAAGACTCATAGTGTTCAGTTGAGGCCACAAGAAGTCCTTTACATATTCCTGTATGATATCATATTCCTGCATAATGAATGCCGTTCACAGTCACTGCTATATCGGCCTCATTTTCAAAAAAGTAAGGTCCAATCACGCCACCTGACCAAAATCCGCACCAGACAGTAATTCGTTGTGGGTGCATTGTTTCTCATGGATTGCGTGAGGATTTTCTGAGTCCCAAATTCGTCTATTTTGTCTATTCACGAAGCCATTCATATGGAAATGCGCTTCATCGGAGAAAAACCCATTGAACAAATTGCCGGCGCTTTCCGTCAAAATTAACCAAAAGTCATGAAGAATTTTATGAAAAGAGTAGTGGCCATCAATTAATAAAATATTCATGTTAAAAGCTAAAAAGACAATCGTGCACAAATGTGAATAGCTTTATGTTAATACTCCCCAGCTGATCTGGTATGAAGGTAGGTAGGTATTTTAAGATAAGATACCTTCTCTCGCAATGATATCATCTGCGTATTTACCATCTGTAGCCTCTACGACACCCTTCGGATGCGGGGTGGTGATATTCTTTCTCCGTATGGTGACGAAGATGAGAGAGATGGGGAAAGAGATTCACTTACCGGATTTTAACCTCCAGAAGGTAGTTACGAAAATAGAAAACATTAGACTTACTTATTGGTATTGCCTGTGACTGTACTGTACCTAAATATTTAATGGGAACAGAAAAAGCGCGTGTGAAATGATATTTCATTCATTTGAAATCTGTTGCATCGAGTGTTACAATGTGGAAAGAGCGATGACATATCATTTATAGAACTGTACATTTTCATTTGGCTGCTGTGTGTACACGTAGACAAAAATAGATATTAAAATTTTGGGCATTATTTTGACATAAGCAGATAGTGACTTGCTTTTAGAGCTAAGAGCTGACGGCACAGATTAATAAATAGTTGTCTGACGGGAACTGAAATGAGAATGGCATATAAATTATAATTAGTACAGTCACCTGCAACAATATGTATACACTTTGGAACCTTGTCACAATAATAAATGACAAGTCAACATTATTACATGAGACGGTAAAATTCGACAAGTTTAATGTGAAAACGTTCTAAAACGTATACATATTATTGCAGGTGACTGTACCTGATTTCAGCTCTTATGTCTTTTAGCATGTAATTTATAGTATCAGATTGTATCACTATCTCTTCAAAGGTTTAACTAGGAGCACCAGCTCCTATATTAGTTTCCAGTAACCGAAGTTGGGTGCTTAGACACCTGCCAGGGTCGTCGCCGCCCAAGTCAACTTCATCTGCAATCCGAATCTGAAACCCAACATTAATAATTTTAAGCATCAGTCCCGCATTTATTTCTTTTTAAGGTTCATAAATGATGAATATTGAAACAGATCAATATTCATAAATAATATCCCTATCCATGCAAATATATAAATATTTGTATCGAACGGGCATCGAACCCGCAGTCGAACGCGCTACCGTTGCTGAGGTCGTCGATGTTATGTAAATGAATACACCTAGTTAATTTTTGGAGAGCGTCCCACTGCGACTTCGGCAGATGCTATGCACTTAAATAATATCCTTCACTGTTCGTGTGCAGCTTCTCTTCAATTTTAAAAGTCTCGAGGCTTCGTTCATGATAGGTGTTCATGTGGCGTTTTTTCTTGTTTTGGGGCAAAGGCAGATGTGCGCGGGCACGTATTTTCGCCGCTTTAAGCCACAGACACACTTACTGAATATACGCGACCAGAGTTCGACGTGATTATGCCTGCAAATAGATCAGTGAGCTTTAGTTCCGCAACAACGTGTTTTATACTTTTTTAGTGAATTACACTGTAATAGGTACAAATCTTGGTGCATGTTCGAAACTCACTTGAGGTCGACTTCCAGCCTATCTACGAAACCACCGAACTCCGAAATATTGCATGAAATTATAACTATCTCTATATCCATAAGTTCTATTTTTAGACCAGGGTAACGTACTTCGCAGGGTTACCTGTAACGAATACCACAGATGCATATGTTTGTAGAATCGGTCCCCGATACCTTAACATGCTCTCCGGCTCAGAAGAATCTGTAGCTCTCCTATTTTCAGAATGATCTGGTTAGTCTTACACTCTGCGAGCTGGCTCTACTATCAAATATATACAAAAATATTAAAATAAATCCGAACATTCGTAGCGTATCTTCCGCAGGTGTGCCGCTACACTAACTCGTATAGGGCTGCGGACGCACGACAACGGCGTACGCTCTGATACTTTCGGAGCCCACACTGTTATTAAGACAGCTGCAAGACACGTTCCAATATTAATGTGTCAATTATGAATAACTTCCGCCTACCAGGTTCCGTATACAATTTGTTACTTTTATACAATTTTGTAGCAAATTAATAAAAAATTTAAGTATATATTATGTATATGTACCTATGCATGTGCCTATAGGCAAGTTTGTATAAAAATATTGTAAATAAAATAGTCACTCATTATTATTCTTAGATATGACAGGTAAAGTGTTATATTAGCTAGTAGTATTTTTGTCGTCAAAATCTGTACAAAACAAAACGTACAAAATTTAGCTGATAAAAAAAACAGACACATACTTAACTTGAAAAAGGTACCTATTAAATTACCTCTATTATATAAAAAAAGAAATTCAACATCTCGCTCAAAATACACCTGCTACTCATGAATACTAGTTTGGTGCACAGAGGTGGCTGCAATGGCTCCCAAATTGATTAATAACTTAAATCCGACCGTAGCTCGTAGGTACCTACTTACTCGTACATACCACAGGATACCTGCCTTGGTAGTCGAGATAATAGTACCTACGCCATAAAGGCGGTATCTAGTTTGAAAGATTTGCGTTCATGAATTCAAATAATATTTACTCGACTTTGCAACAAGAAATCGAGATTATGTACCTGCCTACCAATAAATCTTTCACAAATACATATAAATCAGACGATTTGTTGAAATATACTGTCTACCAACTCTTGCTTTGGCTTGATAAGCTTTTATCATATAAGTATGCAATATTACAGGGTAATACCGCCGTAAGGACCTTATGATTTACGGACCTCTACAAAATTAAGGTAGGCATGAACGAACGCGTCTACCTGACAGACCTAAGCCGATGTTTTTTGACTTCGTTACTTTTACTAATATTAGTTTCGATCATGTGTTATTAATTTTTACATAGGTAATTAACACCTGCTTCGTCGTTTTTGAACACTTAGGGAAAGTGTATTTACTTTCAAACAATTAATATTTATTTATGTAAAGAACACAAGTCATTTAGAATAAATAATGTGTCACGGTAAAAGGATTAGGCGGGAATGAATTTTGAATTTCGAATTTGGTACGGAAAATTATTTTTTTTATAGTAAGGTAACTAGATACCCTAAATAAGATAATGATTTTAAAACGAATGACCACAAACGAAGGATATGTACAGATATACATACAACTCCATACAACCGCAAGAATTGCTAATACGCTATTGTATAAGCTATGCTGTGGTCGGGACAGAGTGTTGGGCAACGAATTCGCTAACATGTCGTGGTCGATACCAAATTTAAAGTTTAGTACAGTCAACCTAGATGTACCTACGTACGTAGAAGACATTGTGTATGAATTTCTTATTTCCCTGACCCAGTTTTATGTTTTCGTCCTATCGTGACCCCTCAGAAGGTGTTTACCCTCTTATAACATATTCGAATGTCCACACAATATCAGTAAGTCTATTTGATTGTAAACACAGAGACAGTGTCGTGACCCAGTAGGTTTTTAATTTGGTAATATTCTGTAGTAGGCACAGACGTCTAAGGGATGTTATTATTAACATTAGATTTTTTTTGTTTATATAGCATTCGTATAAAATGCCAGTTCAATAAATAGTATAGTAATTCCGTCAATAAGACTCTTATTATAATCATATTATCAAGTATGAAACTTTAACAAAATATAAACGAATTAAAAATAATAAGAATAACGTGACACAGAAAATCTAAAACTAACTGAATATACAGATTTTTGATTTGTTAGAAATCGGTGCCAAGCTACTTATTTAATTTATTTTTCCCATTTCATACATGATCGATCATTGGCGATGGCCTATTTTACCGCCTCAGTAGTAAAATTTTTAGAACACTGATATATTTAAAAAGTCGCGTATCATATGTGCAAGTTTATACTTCTAATGTGCAGAAAATTTCATTCAATTTGATTTGTACTTCTCGTTTCCAACGAATGACATACTTCTATACAATCCTTCATTCCGTATTTTGCTCCATAGTAGCATTATTGGCTTAAGTTCCTATCATCAGCTCATCATCATAAAGATGACTTCCAAACGCAATATATAAAGGCCTGGTGCCTTTATATAATTTAACTTGCGTTAAAAATATAAACAGTATTTTTTTCAATATTTTGAGGAATCCCTTCGATTTTCTCAGAATCTCAGTAACAGATTTTGACTCCCTATTAAGTGAACCAACTGGGTCCAACCTTGAAGTATCCCCTTTCCAATAATAAAAGAATCATCGAAATCAGGGACAGTTGGCGCGACAGTGTGTTATTCGTCCATTTGTCGTGCACATACTTAATGCAAGTTTAATATTCATTTGGTTTTCTCATGGATACCATTGTCAAAACTAGGCCCAATTAAAATGGAGACACGTGGGAAGCACCAGCTGCTAATTAAAAAAAAGAATCACGTAAATGGAATTATAATCTGGGCGTAATCGGTGTACCTACATAGATGAAATTACCAACCGAATTGAGAAACCTTTTTGAAATCCGTTAAAAGTAGGCGAAAGTGCAAGATTTATAACTGCCTAGTATTGGACTCATCCACCCCTCCGATACTACGATAACATTTGTTTACCCTCTGGAGAACAAAAGAGTTCTAAAATATTCCGATTCAATCTCCTCCTGTGAGGTGGTTTGAGTCCCATGAGCGGTAGGGGTGTGTGTGTATTCGTCCGGCGCGGGCGCATCGTGTCTCTATCGCAGGCGTCCTGTGCATATGCCGAGCCGCACATCTGTCATCTCGCACACGATTACTAAGTAGCGCACAGGCTCATATACAGGTTGATTGATTTGATGAAATTAATCACAATTTTTTTTTTACTTGCTTCTTATTATTTATATTCATTAAAATTTGTTTACTTTTAAGGGGGTGACGAGAATATTAGTAAGGTTTAAAAATTGAATCAAATAGAAAGCCAGTAACAGTGTATCCAAAAATCTGACCCCCGGTAGTTTATCGGTACCTTAGCTTTTATTATAAACTAGCGACCCGCCCCGGCTTCGCACGGGTGCAATGCTGATACTAAATACACTACAAACTGTGAACGTTGCGTTGTTATATGTTCACAAAATTAAGAAAAAACACCTTTAAAATTGATTTAATTAAAAATATTAAAAATTAAACTGTATTTATAGGCACGCTGCGCCCGCCGCCAGCCGCCATGGCCCGGGCAAATTCTACGTCCGACATTTTTTAATCTGTAATATCGCCGAAAATATTCATTTAAATCATATGCTGTAAAGGGCCATATAGATCTATATGAAATCAACAATGTATTTAAGGTATTTAATTGTATAAGGATGAATGCTGTATTGGTTAAAATCGCTTCGAAAGTTAGCCATTATTTGTCGTAAAAAGTAAATGACAAAAAAATATTATTGTGGGATATCCATAAGAGATAGACATATACTATCGCGGACTTTTTTGTAGATCTTTTTAATGTGTACAATACTTAGTAAATTATTTTGGTACATCTCGTAGGGTTCAGCCTGCGTTTGCAATGTAAGCGATAAAAATTGTAGGTACTAGTATATGAGGAAAATTGTGGTAACCAAATATTATAACCAACTGTAGTAAATGATCGCCCACCCTTATACTAATCTGGCTAGTATTAACATAAAGCAATTCACTTTTGTGCACGATTGTCTCTTCAGCTTTTCACATTAAGATTTATAAATGAGGTCGTACGCAGCTGGATATTTCAAATGGGGTCTAACACGGCCTTGATTTTGATACAATACTCATTCGTTTTAATACTGTCTATGTTTAGTAAGATTTTTTCCATATCAGTTACGTGTACTTATATAGGTATATATATATAGTACTACTTACTAATAATCGTTAGCTCGATTTAAAGTAGAGGATCAATAGAGAGCAGCCTGTATATCGATACGGGCCGAGATCGCGGCACCACCTGCGCCGCGCCGGCGCAGTTGCACCTGCGCGCCTCTGATTCGCCAAAAACGAACACACCGACGCGACGACGCGACGCATCACCTGCGGTGCGGCGAATCGATACTTCTGCTCAGAATTCATTACTAGGCCATATCGACGAATATTAAAATGTCGTGTAAATAAAACTATGTTGTTATCAAGCAAATCCTGCAGATATTCTGACAGGATTCGAACTTGGAACCTCAGTCGTAAAGCCTACTACCAACGCTTTTATACCCGTCTTCCCAAAGTGAAACCAGATTTCCCAAAATTTAATTTCATTAGTACCATATAGGGAGCAGTGGTTTACATTGGGAGAGGCTATGTCCAGTGGTGGACTGCGATAGGCTAATTAATTGAGAGATTGAATAGTACCATCATCGAGCACCATGACAATTGTAGATCGTAATGTAAAATAATTCCAGTGCAAGATTATTGTTCCTAAGCAATTAATGTGCCGTACCTACATCATATAACGTTTATTATATTTTATTTATATAATGATAAAATTATTTCTCCATAAATAGCCACATCCAGGGGTCAAAGAAGCTACCAAATGAGATCACTTCTTTAGGTTAAGTTAAATTTTGTTCAAATTAAAATTCTCGCTTGTTTCATGGAACAAAAAATACAGAAACAAATGAGAATCATTATTATTTACAATGACGGGCAAACAGGTACCTACGTATTAGGCAGCATAGCACAGAGCGAGTTTCTTTTTGACTAGTCGGAACATATGGTAGGTAGAGGCTTATGAAGAATTAAAATCTAATAAAATGAGGACAGGACTCCCACTGCAAACAGTCATCCCAATCAGTCCCGTAACAGCTGAAATTAAATTAAATCAGTAAACAGTGATCGATAGGCTACAAAATTTAAATTTTGGACGCAACCGGAGATGACGCTGATGATGATGATATTCTTGCAGCTATTATTGATCATCATCATCATCATCATCATCTCTGTGTTGGACCCTGTCGTATACGAGTCGAAGTACTTGGTTGTTTTTTCACATATCGAAATTTCGATCAAAATACACTGACGGACTCATAAACTGCATCAAAGTAATAGACGACTTTGAAATAAATATTTTAACCAAGTATGCATACTTTCTATACAGATTTAAATTGAAACCTCTAGATTGGTTCGTGAACTTTAAAACAGCGTAGGGTCATATCTTTAAGTTTAAGTTTATGTACTGGAAAGGACCTTAAGACTTTTTTTGAAGAAAAAACAGAAATTTAAGAAAAATTGGTTTAATTAAAAAATTGGTTTTAACAATAGACACAAACTTTATGCAAGGGTTTATTTGTGTTTTAATAAGGTGTATTACCCCCACGTGCCCTTATTACGGATTCTAATCGGTTCCGCATAGATTTTATAAGGGTTTTTAAAAGATCTTGCGGAATATTGTCCCATTCTTCTGAAAGTGCTGTTCTTAGTGCTGCCACTGTCGTGGGCGAAGGGTTTCTCGCATATACAGCTCTTTTTAAATTGTCCCAAACATGCTCGATGGGATTAAGATCCGGGCTGCGTGCTGGCCAATTCATTGTACGTATCCCAACCTCTTCGCAATAATGTTGAACTTGTGCAGCTGCACGCGGCCGGGCATTATCCTGCATTAAAGTAAAATTTTCGCCTATGAATCCCATGTAAGGCACCACGTGATCTTCTAATATCTCTGTTATGTAGCGATGTGCTGTCAAACCCCCTCTATTACCGTTTTGACGGACCATGTCTATGAACACAAGTTCTGTTCGCCCGTTCATCGATATGCCACCCCAGACCATACATGAACCGCCTCCAAAAGGAACACGCTCCTCAATGCAACTTTGAGCATATCGCTCCCCACGTCGACGATAGACTCTTCTGTGACCATCTGCACCATATAAACATGTCCTACACTCGTCCGTGAACAATACAGAGGCCCACTGCTCTTCTGTCCAATTCAGGTGATGACGCGCAAATCTTAAGCGAGCTTGTCTGTGAGCTGTAGACAACTTTGGACCATTTGCTGGTCTAAAAGGGGTGATATCCGCTTCCTTTAACCTTCTTCTTATTGTTCGTGCACACACGTTTACTCCACGCACTTCATTAAGCTCGGTTTTGATGTTAACTGACGTGAGGAAACGATTTCGCAGGGAAGTTATAACAATAAATCGGTCATCACGACCTGTGGTTGCTCGAGTTCTGCCTGTACCACGTCTCCTCCTGTAAGAACCTGTCTCTACAAACCTTCTGTATATTCTAGAAACCGTAGACTGGTTTAAATTTAAATTTCTACCAATCGTTCGTTGATCCAAGCCCTCCCGCACCAATGCTACAATTTGTGCCGCTTGTTCGGACGAAGTATCCATATTATGGTTCAAAAACTCTCGATGTGTTAAAAAACTAACCCAACAATTATGCTGGTAACAATAATTCAATTGACAAAACAAAAAAAATCAATGAGAATCAATTTAAAACTTTGCTATAAATAACACGCAAATCTGATACAACAAGTAAATTTTCTTTTCCCGGCTATATTCATTTGTTTTACTGCAGTTCTATTTTTAAATTTAATTTTTTTTTAAGATTAAGAGCCAGTCTTTCCATATTTATATAATTTAATCTAAAAAGTTTGCATACTTATTATAAAAAATCCTTTTAGAGTAAACCTGAACTTTGATGCAGTTTATGAGTCCGTCAGTGTATTTAAGGGCCCTTACTTATATAATGTTCATTATGTTATTTTAGGTTCATGAAAGTAATGATTGCATGATAATTGAAAATATAGATTAAGTTAAAAACCCATAATAATCAAACAGTAGATATTTCGTGATTGTAACTACATTTCATAAATTTATCATGAAACGATTGCATAACTTACAAACTAATCAACGGATTTGGCTGATGGAGATAGCCGATTCCGTTGTCTAGTATTATAAGACAACGACCTACCGTACTTACCACCGGCCATATTAATGGTGGAGTTGTGGGTAAAGCCAACTATTATAGAAATGTACTTACAATTCGTAATCCCTTTCCTTATGTTACAGTAAGTAGTCGATTTGGATTAAACCGACTACTTAACTACAATTCTAAAAATATTTCTAGGCTGATGTGACTTGACAATACAATATGACGTATTTCAGCGCCAAGGTTTTGTTTGGAGTACTAGGCGTTGATGCTAGAACAAAGTTATATCGACCACCGTGAGGCCACGGAGTAGGCGATCGAAAATACAATAATACATATAGAGTGGACGGTAAGGTAGGTATAGTTACCTGTCAGCTGTTACTTTTAATTAAATATAGCATTACTCACGCGACGTGAATCCATTGCATTTTAAAGATATACCTATTTGCTCATTATTATTCAGGAAGAACTGGTGTATAGGGCTGCGGGTAAGTTACTGGCTTAATTAGCAGTTGATGTAGTAAACCGTGTCGACATTAAAGACCAGACAGTAGACACATAGGTACTTTACAACTAGCAGGTGCCGCATTACGATTTACGATTCGTTTATGCTATGGGCATTGATGTATAGTTATGGGGAAAACCAGACGCATGAGAGTTTTGGAGGGACAGCAATCGCTGAAAGTATCGGCAAATCTTAGTTTAGGGAACATTATGTTGTCTTTACTCAGGCTGTAAGTACCTAACCAGATCCTACGATCTTACGATCTGGTTAGGTATAGCCTTCATTGTTCATTTTTCAGCTCTACATTGTTCAGCTCTTCATTGTCCATTCTGAAGTGCTAAAGCCCTCCGGTTCCAATACAATAACCCATTCAGGAGGTTGATGGGACTGCCCTGGAGCTGCAGCGCGTCAGCCATGTTTGCGCAGGCGCGAGTAGACTGCTTTTATACCACGATGCGGAAGCCTCACGGGTCAGGGCGAGTTCCAACTCCCTCCTGGAGATGATTGCTGACCGGGTAGATTGTCCGTTCATCACCATTGTTGCAATCCACACCGTCCACTACTAACTCATAAAAGGAAATATTAATGTACCTACTAACAATATGTATAAGATATGAGTGTATGTATGACATGTACAATATACTTGAAATAAATGATAAATAAAAAAAAATAAAAAAAAAATCCAAAAGCTGTAAAGGTAACCTACATATTAATATTTAGGTAACTATTACTTTTTAAATGGTCCCATTCCATGATATATGGACTTATGGAGGTGGACGAAGGGTGTTACTCTATTAGTCTGAGGAAGACCTTTCTATCTGAGCACGGTGCACCATTAAGCCAGTTATGCAATTCAAAATTATACAATACTTAAGTACGATGTTTAAATATTTCCGTTTTTATTACCTATTATTTTTCACGTTATTTCTGTTTTAAACGTAGTTACAGATAAATCAAACACGGGCCCATTGACTAATATATGAGTATAATATCGAAAACATAGGCCTCTCCCAACGTTGGGATGCTTTGACCAGATAAGTTGGTACAGGGTTTTAGTTCGAATTTGCGCCTTTTACGATACCCTTCAGATTAGACGGGGTGATGAATATTTTTTCTCCGTCACCAAACGGATTTACACACTACAAAATTAAGTACTTAAGTATAAAAGCTTTTTAATCTAGGTACAGGAACTAAAATATTGCATACAATATGAATACGAAGACAGATACATAAGATAAATATGCAAGTACAATAGCTGGTTCTGCGAATGTATGTGCGTGCAAATAAAGGATTCTATCGTGAACCTACTAATTAGTCACCTACACGTAATGACGCAATGTAAAATGTTCAAAAGCGCGTTGGTAAGTATTCAGACAATCTGGACTGGGATACAAAAAAACGGGAAGCTCGTAAATGATTCTTTAATAAACGACTCCCCCTTAAGTCCACTAGGAGTCACGGCCACGATCCCCCAGTGGAGCAGATTAATATTTAAGTAATACATATACTTACCTACCTATCTATAATGTACGGTACCAATAAATGTTGTCCGGCAGCTTTGCACGAAATCAAGTTTCTCTTCCCTCTTGTTTCAACACCTGTACCTATATCTTTATCCATATTAGTGAAGCACCTGTTCAGTTCACACCACGCGCTTTTGTAATTACTTACATTTTATTTTCACCTAACTCGAATAACTAAGAAGGATATAATATGGATTCTTTTTGTATATGTTTAGTGTTCGGAGGTAATTGTTTGACACGTGGATTCAATTCAATAACGATAGAAGCTTGTCTCATAAAGGTAAAAAACCATCACGAGACAAGCTTCTTAATTAAATTAGTAAAGTCTTGTACTTGCTTAAAGGTTGATGAGTAGTAATCACATTGAAAATTGGCCTTTACTGCCTATAAATAAGATTCAATGTTATTTTGGCGATAATTATTATTAAGCTTGACATTTAAACTGTTTGCTCAATTATGTTACTCAAACAATATATTGGATTAAGTAAACCCGTTTGCAAATAGGTATACCCAAATACCTCTCACGCTTTTTGCGGAATACCATTTACTAAGTAAGTATAGGCACGAGTTGTGACCCCAAAATGTATTATACATCTTTTGAGGATAGCATGGGGTACAATCTGTACAACGGTGGTGGACGAGCTCAAATCTATCAATGACAGATTATATCTATATTTGTGTTTTCTTGTATTTTTTTTTGTGTTGTTTTTGGTTTACAATAAAGAGTTATCTATCTATCTATCTATCTATCTATCTATCTATCTATCTATCTATCTATCTATATCAAAACAACCCATCCGCGGCAGGACATCGTTTCTCTCGCGACTTAGGTCCACGATCCGTGGCGACAGGTATAGATAGTGTAGGTACCGCTGGTACCACGTCTGTTTTATTGGTCGTTTTGTAAGTATCGTTTTCTTGGTCTCCCATATTTGTAGTATCTTATGCGGATTATCTCTCATCACAATATTCATGGTAGACTAGTCCAGGTACCTACACAATGTAACTTTGACGAACAAACGTGCATGTTATTCAACTAGGTAGGGGCACCAGAATCTGTTGATGCATTGGATATTTCGACTAAATTTTTTTTCTGTAAGTACCTACCGTTAAATGGTTTACAAATAAAGACATTCATATGATATAAATATGTAGGCGGAGTATTAGTGTTCGTAACAGTGATATGCATTATGCAAGATAGCTGGGCGGTGCACGTATTCATCCCTTCCGCTGCTGAGTCGTTCTCACTACAGCTATCCTGAACAACGCTAGATCAATGAATTCGATTAGTTCTTAACAAACATCGTAACAACATTCTTAACATTCTCGGAAACGCAGCCGTTAGATCCGAGCATCGATACAAGATAGTCAATTAAAAGACTGGTAGATATAGAAGATATAATTATATAATATAGGTATTTACTTACCAAAGCACGCTAGCCAACTAAGACAGCGATATCTTTCCAAACGATCCTGGCATAAGCATGACTGTACTTTAAGTTTATTTGCGAAACTGAGTACCTACCAAACGATATCCCCCCCCCCCTCCCCCCCCTTCCCTCAAATGTACAAAAACAGATTCAGTCTGAGAACGCGCCTGGTGCCTACCCTATATTACTATGCATGAATTAACTTATTAAAACATAAAAACAAATGAAACCAAGTATAACTAAAGCGCCCTGCGTGTCGAATGACAGATGTTGTAATACCAGTGTACCTGGGTGCCTGAGATATAGGTACAAGCACTAGTGTTGGACCCAAAATGTGCTCAAAATGCGCTCTGTAAAGGCATAGGGTGCAGCTCTGGTGGACGAGCGCAAATGTACTAATCATAAGTTAAATACAATATAGGTAAAAAACAATCCATGTGCATCTGGGTTTCGTTGCTCTCGCGACTTTGGTCCAAGATTCGTGCCGGTAGGTATACCAGTGAACGCCCCAGGTAATTGCGACGAATGGCGGCCTTCCTTTGTTACAGCCGAATAACAGCCTTCTGTAAAATGCCCCCGGTTATATGTTTTTGATTTTATCCTCTAATTTCTCCCTCACTAGTCACTATCCTCATTCTATATTTATATGTAGGTACATAAAATACATCAATCTTAGAGGAACCATAGAGCCATCTACCGATATTCTTACGAACTAATTAATGAACCAAACCAGGCCCAAAAGTCATAAGCTGTCACTAAAGAAGGCTGAGCAAGAAACGAATTGATCTCGTAGCGAAAAAAATCCGTAAAATAATGGGAGCGTTTAGGTCCTGGCCACTACTGCGTAAAATAGGTACGCTATGAGCAAGATTAGTAAATGAATGAGGTAAAATGCAAACATTGCAAGGGGGTCGATGAAACACATATGCGAGTGTCCCGCCTTAGAAAGACATTGAATCGATCTTCTCGCGAAGGACTACCCCAAACCAGAGGATAACAGGCACCTACAATTAAGAGGAATAGTCACCATGATAGAGAAGGCTCCAACAGGGTTCAAGTATCCGCGACAGTTCCACAACAAGCATCCCAGTAAGATAACATGAGGGAAGTAATGGAAGCGACATAAATATTATACTGACTAAGTATCATTTCGTGTTTTTATTACTTCTCAATAGAACATCTATCGTGCAGTAAATGTAAGTAATCTTGTCTTACATTGTGTCATAATTGCAATTAAAAGTTAAAAACTCAATGCATATTATAAAACTTACACCATAATCAATCAATTCATTAGTGAATTATAAAATCGGAATATTTTATAAATAAATAGTTACATACTTAACTGAAATTGAAATGTAAGATTATAAATAATAGTAAGGCCATCTATCGGTGTATGGCCAAATCATTTAAGGAGACTAAATGATTCGGACCAAAACCGATAGGTGTCGCAATTTTACAAAATACTCTCGCTTTCTTTAAGCACATAATTATTATTTTAGATTTTTGTAGTAGCACTTAATGGTGAGTAGGCTAACTAAAGTAAAATTGTGTGTCCAAGTTTGTTTGACATTTCACTACATTCTGCGATATGGTTTTTTTTAATGGGAGGGGTTTAGACTGCAACAAACTTAAGATGTTGATTTGATGGCAACTCACGGCTCCTACTCCCGCGACTGAAGACGCCTTTTTGTAAAGAGAAATCTAACTGTGGCATCAATGACATCTCCGTCATCTACCTAATCATATACCTATGTATTATCCTCCTTTGATCTACTAAAGTTGCGCTTTATACCTACTTACAGTCGGTTGCTATACAAACATCTAATGGCAGTCGTTACGGGTAGTTGGAGCCCTCAAAAAGTTCAACCAGTCTAACTTGGAACTTCGATATCGCCATTGGTCATTGGACCATTGGTTGTGGAGGTCAGACGGCAGTTGCTTCACGGAAAATGGCAATCACAGTTAGACTGGAAAGCCGACCCCAACTGAGTTGGGAAAAGGTTCAGAGAACGACAATAATTTTATAATGGGAAAGTTACTTATTTGTTCTTTTAGCCAATAACTTTTGTTTGAAAATATTCAGGCACAGACGTGCGGACGAACGCCTACACACCCACACAATCCTCGCTTATGTACTTAAAATAAAAAATGCAAGTAAGTCAAAATTATTTATTTAAGTATGTACAAATCTTTCAAATATGCCTTGAGTCGGTGGTGGCCCATTGTTTGCTCGATCATCTGTAATCAAATCATAGTGTTTTTATCTTCTAGTAGTGAGTGTGACACTGATAAAAAGCAACCTCAAGTTCATAATAATACCTGTCATTTATGATGTGGTCGAAATCGTTAGAATCTATGCTAGACCCACATGTTCTAGTACGGTGCATGCACGATAATCTGCAATCACAATAAATTATTTGTTATATTAAATAGGAATAGTGTTAATACTACATAGTGTATTTAATAATAATTTCCTTTTATTAATAATAGTGGGATTTAGTGTTCTAAAGTGAACTCTGTGTACAGACCTACAAGTGGGTACTGCATTATATGTATTGACTTTCACTTTACATAATTTTTACTTAACTCGGAATTGCAAACATCGACAAGCCGATTTAACAAGGCATGGCATCTAGCAAAGTGTTCTAATGGGCTTGGGATTAGACAGGGCGGTTCGAATGGGAACTGATGAACAAATTTCCGTGAAGCGACTGTTTTATAAACTTGTAGAAAATTTATGTTTGACTGCGATGGACGCAAAAACTACTGAACGGATTTCGAAGTGGTTTTTTGTTTAAAGAGTCCAACTTAAAATCTTACATTTGTTTAATTGCAATTGGTTAAGTAGAACCAGGGTTATAATTAGTAATATAGAATTAAAGTTGGACAGATGGCGCTTAGGTCGAGATAACCTTCAGCAACGCGGACGAAGCCGCGGGCATAGGCTAGTACAAAAAAAACCTGTGTGTTTGTGTTGTCATGTGTTTTCCGAATACCTATGTTATCACGAATTCCGAAAATGCCTCTACTGCGAATGAAGATCAGAATATAGGTACCTACCTACATGTCCACAAAAATCTAGATGAATTAAGATTTATTGGTTCTGTTCGTTTTCAAATTGGCAATTAAGTATTCAAAAGAAAAAAACACAATACTTGTAAAATACTTGTTTAAAAGATCTTGTCCACTTCGGTTTATAAAATTAATAATAACTGGGTTTTTTGACCGCCCAGTGACATGTTTGATTGCATCTGAAGCCAAGATGAATTCAGAGCGAGAGGGAGGGCCAGCCTATTGCCTGCCTATTGCTAATAAAAAAAGGAATGATGTTGAATCAACAGGTACCTGTAATTTTAATTGCATTTGTGATCCACACTTGTGACGGTGATGCCATCCTTTGACTCGGTGGGTCATCTGCAATCATACACATACTCGTAACATATTTATTGTAGTTAGATCAATAAATAATTCAGAGGTCAAAGAACTAATACAATACGAATTTATTATTTGCAACAATGATAGGGAGCATTTTCTGCATTGTGTGCCCTATGTCCAACAGCGGACTGATTGATAGGGAGCAGGTAGGGCTCTTGGATAAGAATCTAGTGCAGCAGAAGGAATAAGTGTATCATCATCATCTATCATCATCATCCTTGCGTTAGTCCCGGTCGCATCTGAAGCTTTCACCTCGGAGTCGGGAGTTCGCTTTCCGGCTTTTTCTCTTCCACTTCGTACGGTCTTGCGCATCCATGGTGGTGAGACTATTGGCACGCATGTCATCTTCTTCGACGCCACGCAAGAGTATCTATCATCACCTTCATTCTGAATGTTGTCTATCATCCTTTATGTAAATTTACACAATCGCTCATAAGGACTTCACTCTGCAGTTTATCACCTGTTCAAACCTCTTTTACTCAAACCCAAGTCAGTTTTACCTCCTTGTCCATTGTATCTTGGTACTCTTGATTGGTTAATGTTGCAAACCATGACGCTCGGGGCTTTTCTTTTCGGCCACTGCATCCTTTTGAACTGGAAGCAATACCTAATAGTAAATGTCAATAAATGTATAGGTAGGTACTACTGTACACTCTTCAAATTACTAGAATCGAACTGGTGTAATATGTAAGAGGAGCTTTAGTTTGTCAGAATGGGTAACAGTATTAGATAAAAAAACCTTATGATGTAGGTAGGTTTAATAAAAAAAATGGGCTAAACTTAAGTTATCATTAACTGAATTATTTTAAACCTTCTAAAAATATGGTTGGTACCTATGCAAAATAGTTAATCTATCACCCAATTGCTGTTGGCAAATATTATAAAAACAATGTTGAAAGAAATCACAAACATCTGACAATGACTTAATTAAGTATCAAATAAACAGCTTGTACTTATTATAGAACCCATAAGTTTGACATCCTTTTATAAACGGGTAAATTGCTGAAACAATGATTATTTCCCGTAGAAACATTATCAAGTACCAAAAAATGTACTTTAGAAGAAATAAATATTATAATACATTCCTATAGGTAAAGGTGTAAAAGGTGTGAAGTCAAAGTAATGTCTTTAAATAAAAAACATTACTTTGACTTCACTTCACCTGATAATTAGCTGAAGGCCAAGTCTCAGGGAAAAGGGTCATCATTACAAACACATACATACAGTGATACAAAATGGTGGCACTCAGCTATTAACTAAGTTACAATATGTTTGGTTTTTTAGGCTTTATTAGCTAGCTAACTAGCTCTACGATTGAGTCCTCTCACCCAATCGTAGAGCTTCTGTGTACTGTGACAAATAATGGGCGTTTATTTATTTCGTTATGATATAATTTTAATATTAAATACATACAGATAACACGACGGACGCTTCACCACAATTCAGCCCTTACTCTGCGCAAAAGACGCGTCCCGCGACTATTCATCTGATTCGATACGGATCCGATCAATACTTGTAGTTTCTATTTTTATGGACTTTATGACATGGTAATTGGGACCTTTTCGTCACTACTTTAGTACTAAAGCACTTTATTCTCTATAATATAGTAGGAATGTTATACTTTTATGGTTGAATAATTGATTTATTAGGTACTCTTTATAGATATTTTGAAGTGTCAAGGGTTACTATATTTTTATTTTTATTTCCTAGTCAAGTCCTTTCATTAGACATCCATAATGAGGGACTAGTGATACCTATATAAAAGCCATTTTGGGGTGGCCACCATCTTGGATTTGAAATTAGTCATAATGTATAAAAATCTAGCAGTTACCACACACGTAAGATGTCACAGAGACACACACACACACACGCACGCACGCACGCACCCACGCACGCACGTACACACACACATGCACACACACTCATCATCCCTCGAAAATGTACATTTGGGATTGTATTTGTCAGAGGATTTAATATTCAAATATCGAGCGGGGTCAGTTCAATGTTAAAATTCAGTAGTTGCAATGACAATCTAACAGGTCTAACAAACATTATTTGTTTAACAACTTATTTTTTTTGAAAAATGCATGCTGCTTCGTAATGGTACCTATTCGAAATGATAAATATGCAAAAGTTTATATGCGCAGGTATCAAAATTACAATAACTCAACACTCAACAGTACCTACCTAGGTAACTAACAAACACTAATGGCCCGCGTAACATCCTCGTTTCACTCGGGAGTGAATTTGTAAAAAGTTTTGGATTATGGGCCTAATTGGAAGTGACCTTTCAGTTTGACATTGGAAGGAAAGACGGGATTAGGGTGCTAAAAAAGATACGTCATGGGGGGAAGGGGTCATATCCCTTGTAACATTGGAATCTATAAGTAGTCAAATCATTAGTCAAATTAAACTATGACAAAAATCACGACTCGATTGGTACTGGAAATGGATTCAACGGCACGGCTACTTTATACTGTGACAGAATACAGGATTTTCAAAAATTCGATATGATATAATTTCGTTATGATATAATTTTAATATAAATAGAATTAAAAACAAGATGCAACACCACAACTGAGCAGCCCTCTGATAAACTCTGCGCAAAAGACGCGATGCGCGACGATGCTACGAGATCAATATTATTTGTTGTTTCTTTTTTAAATGGTGTTTTATGACATGGTAACTGGGACCTTCACGTCAAGTCTTATTTTATTTTGTATTAAAACACTTTATTCGCTTTACTCTAGTCGGAATGATTGTTGATGACGACAATGATGATGCCTCAGAAAAGTAGTGAAGACTTTACAACGAATGGCAGCCTTTGTAACCCCCGATTATCAGCCTTCTGTAAAATGCACCCGGTTACCAGATGTTTTTGATAAGGTACACGTACTAAGATTCATCTCAAACGTTAGGTATATGTGACGTAGCGTTAGACATCAAACGCTCAAAACAACACACATGAAACTTAATATCCAAGACCGGACTTGAGCCCACAACTAGTCCGATTAGAATGCTCTCTCTCTCACCGAGCTACAAAACACGTCTTGAGTTGTCTGAATTTTATTCTATATAGAATGCTCATAAATTAGTTACAATTAGTTGGGCCTGGTTTGGTACATTACTGAGTTCGTAAGAATATCGGTAACCACGGAGCCATCACTTAAGAAGGCTGAGCAAGAAAATAATTTATCTCAGTAGCGACAAATTCCATAAAATATTGAGTGAGTATAATATATGTACTGGCCACTACTGCACAAAATACGCTACGAGCAAGATTGGTATAATGAACGACGTAAAATGCAGACACGGTCGATTAAAAGTTTAAAACACTTACACACATAAGATGAGGTAAGTAATGAGAACAACATTATTATACTGATGGTGTATCATTTTTAATGTTTTTCATTTTTAAAGAAAAACAAATTCTTAATAGAACTATATATCGGACAGTAAATGTAAGTAATCTTGTCTTACATTGTGTAAGTATCAAGTTTTTGAGGAAACTTCAACGCTTCAGAAACAGCACTCAATCAACTTAAGACATTCGGTCAGTTCTTTCTTGCTAGACTAAATTGGCCTCCACAATGCAAATGTGTCGCAAGTTTATAAAATATACTCGCTTTCTATACTGCACATAAATTATTGTTTTAGAATAGTGTAGTAGCGCTTAGTGGTGAATAGGCAAACTACATAACATAACTGAATTTGTATTAGATTCCACTACCTTCTGCGAAGACGCGTTTTTGTAAAAAGAAATCCAAGTGTGGCATCAGTGGCATCTCCGTCATCTACCTAATCATATACCTATGTGTCCTCCGTTAATCTACTAAAGTTGCGCTTTATACTAATAGGATATTCGCGCACATACCTAATAATAATAACTTTATGATGGAAAAGTAACTTATTTTATCTGTACTATATTAACAATCTTTTAACTAATAACTTCTGTTTGGCACAGACGGACGGACGGACGGACGAACGCCCACACACCCACACAATCCTCTATTACGTACTCAAATTAAAAAATGCATGTAAGTAAAAATTATTTATTTAAGTATAAAATTTTCAAATAAGCCTCGAGTCAGTGGTGGCTCATTGTTTGCTCGATCATCTGCAAACAAAATCATAGTGTTTTCATCTTCTAGTAGTGAGTGTGACACTGATAAAAGGCAACCTCAAGTTCATAATAATACCTGTCATTTCTGTTGTGGCCGCAATCGTTAGAATTACACTAGAACACCATGTTCTAGTATAGTGCATGCACGGTAATCTGCAATCACAATAAATTATTTATTATATTAAATAGGTATAGCGTTGCAATTGCCTACCTCTTGCTTACAATCTATTGCTAATAAAAGAGGAATGATGATGAATCAATACCTGTAATTCTAATTGCATTTGTGATCCACACTTGTGACAGCGATGTGATCGTTTGATTCGGTGGGTCATCTGCAATCAAACACATAATTGTAACATATTTATTAAGGTTAGATCAAAATAATTCAGATGTCAAAGAACTAGCACAATACAAATTTTTTAATTGCAGCTGTGTTCGAGAGCATTTTGTGCATAGGGAGAGAGCTGAAAAAGGCGGCTGGGACAGACATCCAGTCTGCGGAGGACGGAGGATAGGGGGCAGTGGCGCACATTTTGAGAGGCCTATGACCAGTAGTGGACTGCGATAGGCTGATTGCTAGGGAGCAGGTAGGGCTCTTGGAAGAGGATCTAATACAGCAGATGGAATAAGTGTATCTATCATCATCATCCTTGCGTTAGTCCTTGTCGCATCCGAAACTTTCACCGGTCTTTGTACAGTTGTAGATTTTCGCCACCGGATGTTTTTACCAATTCCTAGAATTTAAAAACAGCTGAATGTTGTCAATCAACCTTTATGTAAATCTACTCAATCGCTCATAAGGACTTCACTCTGCAGTTATAATGTAAAAATGTGCATTGAAGCATACTTTATTGATACAAGATGTATCTATACATAAACATTTTATTAGGTAGGTACATATTACAGAAGTAAAAATGTACGTTGCTGTTGTGTGTGGTCTCCCGACAGTGCACATAATGCAGATATAATGTACCTACATCTTTACATTTATAGTTGTTGTGGTGAAGTCCTTCAGTTTCCTTTCACAACCTTTTTTATCACATGTTTGAACCTCTTTTACCCAAACTTACCTCCTTGTCCATTGTATCTTGGTACTCTTGATTGGTTTATGTCGCAAACCATGACACTCAGGGCATATCTTTTCGGCCACTGCATCCTTTTGAACTGGAAGCGATAATAGTAAATGTCCATAAATGTAAACTTCATTTTCTTATTCATATTACTCTAGAATCGAACTAGTATAATATATAAGAGGAACTTTAGTTTGTCAGAATGGGTAACAGTATTAGATAAAAAAACTTTTGATGTAATTACAAAAAAAATGGGCTAAATCTAAAATATCATTAATTGAATTATTAAGAACAGCCGTGGTAGCCTAGTGTTATGGGTAATGGACTGTTGAGACGAGGTCTCGGGTTCGATCCCAGGTTTAAACACACCAATGACTTTGATGCTTTTCAAAGTCATGTGTGTATTTATCGCAGATTTAAAAGTGCCTGGTTAATGGTAATAGGCTCGCCACCTATTACATTGGGACTTAAACATAAACTGGCGAAATGTGGGTGCTAGCACCTCTGCCTACCCCTTCGGGGATAAAGGCGTGAGTTTATGTTATGTTACGTTGAAAGACCTCCTAAAAATATGGTTGGTATGCAAAGTAGTTAATCTAATCACCCAATTGCTGTTGGCAAATATTTTAAAAACAATGTTGTAAGAAATCACAATCATCTGACAATGACGTAATTAAGTATCAAACAAACAGCTTGTACTTATTATAGAACCCATAAGTTTGACATCCTTTTATAAACGGGTAAATTGTTGAAACAATGATTATTATTTCCCGTAGAAACATTATCAAGTACCAAAAAATGTACTTTAGAACAAATAAATATTAAAATACATTCCTATAAGTTAAGGTGTAACTTTTCTTCAAATAGAAGACCTCAATTTGACTTCACCTCACCTGACAATAAGCTGAAAGCCAAGTCTCAGGGAAAAGGGTCACCATTACAAACACATACAGTATTACAATGGTAGTACTCAGCTACAATATGTTTGGTTTTTTAGGCTTTATTGGAAGCGTCCTCCCAGCTCTACTATTGGGTGAGAGGCAATAGGTCACTCTAAAATATAATCTCTTTCTTATGTCCAAGATTGCATATGAGGTGATGATGATTTGGAGGGAAGGAGGGGGAGGGCACATTCTTTGGAACTTTGGAACCTAAAAGTAGTCAAATCATTCGTTAAATTAAACAATTACAGAACTTACCCACAAAAATCACGACACGACAAGCAAACCAAGCTGATGTTTGGAAATGAATTCAACGGCACGGCTTCTGTGTACTGTGACAAAATACGGGAGTTTAATTATTTCGTTATGATATAATTTTAATATAAATACATACAGATAACACGACGGACGCTTCACCACAATTCAGCCCTTACTCTGCGCAATAGACGCATCCCGCGACTATTCTCCGATTCGATACGGATTCGATCAATACTTGTCGTTTCGATTTTTATGGACTTTATGACATGGTAACTGGGACCTTTTCGTCACGTGTTATTTTATTTAGTATTAAGCACTTTATTCTCTATAATATAGTAGGAATGATTGATGATGATGATTTAACACCAACTATATACTCGTAACTGTATTAGTTACTGTATTATTTATTTATTACTTTAGAGATATTTTGTAGTGTCGGGGGTTTTTAAATTTCATTTTAATTCTATCCTAGTCAAGTCCTTTCATTAAACATCCATAATGAGGGACTAGTGATATATAAAAGCCATTTTAGGGTGGCTGGCATCTTGCATTTGAAATTAGTCATAATGTATAGAAATGTACCAGTTGCCACACACGTAAGATGTCACAGAGACCTACACACGCACGCACGCACACGTACACACACACACGCGCACGCACGCACGCACGCACGCTCGCACACGCACGCGGGTGTATATTTCATTTCGGGCATATTTGAAGTTTTGAAGAAAAAATAAAAATAAGCTCCAAAATATGTTCTTCATATATTTTTTGTAAAGTATTTAAGCGTTACTTTTGAAGTATGTTGAAGGGACAGGGATAACTCTTTCATCCTTTGAGATTTCGACGTTTCTATTTTTTGTGAAAACGGCAATGAGATTTTACAAGTACGGTATTTAGATCTCAGGATACGGTAATGAGGTAAATTAAAAAGGTAATTAGAAATAAAACTTATGTTTGACAAATCATTTATTATTTTATATTAATATTACATTTTTTTTATTATTATTTTTTTGCTTGTAATTACACTCTAACGTCTTTTTATTGCTTCACCAAATAAAATCTTTTTCTTTACTTCTGACCGTTCTGATTTATCATTTAGTAGATCATTTATTTTGGAATTAGGACTCTGTAGTCGCTTTTTTAATCTAATAATTTGTTTCTTGTAACTTTCATTTTTTTTCTCTAAATCATCTATCTTTCTTTTAAACGCCTTGGTCTTTTGCAACATAATATATCTTAATCTTCGTACCTCTTTCTTTAATTCAACTACAGTAGATATCTCTTCAACCTGAGAAGTCGACGGTTGCGGATCTTGAATTTCAACTTGATTGTGTGGTAAATTATTGTGGTCCTCTTCCATAAGTGGATCTTCATTATCCCTGCAACTTGGGGTATTGTCTTTCATCTTTTCAATACCACATTTCATTAACAGTTTTCTTTGGTAAAATTTATTAAAATTATCTCTCCACTTTTTCCTTTGTTGCCTTTTGCCTCTTGTAGTCATATCATTTATAGACAAAATTTTCTTCTGTTCTTTTCTTTTTAGATATCTTTGATGTTCTTTTTCCTTCTGTAAAGCGTAAAGAGCGGGATCTGATTTAATATTTTCATATCTTTTTCTGCGGGCTAATTTGGCTTTTTCTAATATTTCTTCTCTACTTTTCTTTTTTCGTGGCATTGTGATCTAAAAAATGATAATAACTTGGTAAGAACCTATTTGAAAAACAAAAACAATGCCTGTATATATAGGTTTTGGCTCCAATGAACTAGGTCACGCCGTAATAGCGGCGGTAAGACCCATAATGGGGGAGTGGCTAGAGAGGTCGCACGGCGGCCTCTTGTACCGTCTGACACAGATTATCACTGAGCACAGTAGCTTCGGGAAGTATCTGTGTCGGACAGGTAAAGAGCCAACGTCCAAGTGCCATCACTGCGACGCGAGCGAGGACACGGGGCTGCACACGCTCACCGAGTGTCCGGCGTGGGACACGCCGAGGCGGGAGCTCGTAGCAGCCCTGGGAATGGGCGTGAGAGCCCTCATGCTCACCACCTTGCTCGCGGCGATGGTTCGCTGCGCATATGCGTGGGCAGCTGGCGCCTCCTTCTGCGAGCAAGTCATGCTCGTGAAGGACGAAGTCGGGCGGAAGCGGGAGCGGGAACGGGAGCGACGGAAAGTCGCTACCCGCAATGACCGCGCACTGAGGCTACTCGGGCGTCGGAGGGCGTTGACTGACCTCCGCCACCCATGTACGCCGGCCTGGGGGTAACGGGTGTCGCCCATGTTACCCTAGCAGAAGCAGGCCACGACGGCGGCGCATGTTAAGCGCGCCTCTCCGTTTTTCCGAGGACGAGTTGGGGACCCTGCGGTCCCCACATCTGAGGAGGGCAAGATTGAAAGAGATGGCCCTGGGTTGGCCGGGGTGCGAGGGATATGCAAGCCAACCTCACCTCCGGCATCCAAACGACCCACACAGGCGACCGTGCAGTTTAGTCGGTGCGAGTCTGATATAACCTCCCCCCTAGGGGTGGTATCCGGATTCTGCACAAATAAAAAAGGAATACTCATTACCGTTCCTTATTTCTTATTACCATTCGAATTAAAAAGAATGGTAAAAAATGGTACCTAATTAGAAGAACAGTAATTAGATTTAAAAGCATTTTTATTTAAATACTCCAGTTTTAATAGATAAAGACCTGATGACTTTACCAGCGTATAGAAGATCTATATTGGATACACCTGACAAATAATTATACAGAAGTTATAATTTAATTACCTTTGAAATTGCGAATCGTATATAAAAATATTCTGAGTCACTTCACTTTCCGAACAGGAGGACTTTACATTACCTAGCCACACTCGCTCTTTGATGGGCTCGTTCGGGTTGGTAGTATAGCGGTGACTGCCGCCGAGTAATTTATGTTCAGTTTAGTGCATAGTGACGCTTTAATTCGAAAATATCGGATCTAGAATATCGTCGAATGGTAATTATGGGTGAGTATAAGGACATTTTTCTAAATCGTATTAAACTAGTTAAATTGGTTCTTTCGTAAGCAAATTATACTATGCAATATAGATTAGTTAATCTATTAACCGAAAACGTAAGTATATAAAAATTCGTTCTTCCAACAGATTTTTTACCAGGATGTACTAATCTATTAAAATCTGGAGAAAGGGACACCGATGGTAATTATATTTTCGGTTTGGTTTTTTAAATTTCGAGTATTTTTAATAAGATACAAGATGTTTTCAGGGTTGCGCCTAATACACTGCTACGTTAACTAAAGGAAAAAAATATCAGGTTAAGATTTCTTTAACGTTTAATGTATTCTTTATCGTCCGCCGTGTAATGTGCAGGAAATGAAATATGCGCCCACACACAAACATACACACACACACTCATCATCCCTTGAAAATGTACATTTGGGATTGTATTTATCAGAGGATTTAATTTTCAAATGTCGGGCCGGGTCAGTTCAATGTTAAATTCAGTAGTTGCAATGACAATCTAACAGGTCTAACAAACATCATTTGTTTAACAACTTAAATTTTTTGAAAAATGCATGCTGCTTCTTAAAGGTATTCGAAATGGTAAATATGCAAAAGTTTAGGTAGTTTATACTAGCAGGTATCAAAATTACAATAACTCAACACTCAACAGTACCTAGGTAACTCACAAACACTAATGGCCCGCGTAACATCCTCGTTTCACTCGGGAGTGAATTTGTAAAAAGTTTTGGATTATGGGCCTAATTGGAAGTGACCTTTCAGTTTGACATTGGCAGGAAAGACGGGATTAGGGTGCTAAAAAAGAATAATTGAAAAAGATACGTCATGGGGGTAAGGGGTCATCTCCCTTATAACATTGGAATCTATAAGTAGTCAAATCATTAGTCAAATTAAACTATGACAAAACTTACCCACAATAATCACGACTCGATTGGTACTGGAAATGAATTCAACGGCACGAGTTCTTTATAAGTACTGTGACAGAATACAGGATTTTCAGAAATTCGATATGATATAATTTCGTTATGATATAATTTTAATATAAATAGAATTGAAAACAAGATGCAACACCACAACTGAACAGCCCATAAACTCTGCGCAAAAGACACGATGCGCGACGATGCTACGAGATCAATATTTGTTGTTTCTTTTTTAAATGGTGTTTTATGACATGGTAACTGGCACCTTCACGTCAAGTCTTATTTTATTTTGTATTAAAACACTTTATTCACTTTACTCTAGTTGGAATTATTGTTGATGACGACGATGATGATGACGATGGATGAGAGTTGCCTCAGAAAAGTAGTGAAGACTTTACGACGAATGGCAGCCTTTGTTACACCCGATTATCAGCCTTCTGTAAAATGCACCCGGTTACCAGATGGTTTTGATAAGGTACACGTACTAAGATTTATCTCAAACGTTAGGTATATGTGACGTAGCGTTAGACAAATAAATTTTATTCTATATGAAATGCTCAGAAATTATTTACAATTAGTTGGGCCTAGTTTGGTTCATTACTGAGTTCGTAAGACCACGGAGCCATCACTTAGGAAGGCTGAGCAAGAAAATAATTATTCTCAGTAGCGACAAAAATCTTTGTCAAAAGTGTTTGTAAAAAGAAATCCTAGTTTGGCATCAATGGCATCTCCGTTATCTACCTAATCATATACCTATGTGTCCTCCGTTGATCTACTAAATTTGCGCTTTATACTAATAGGATATTCGCGCAAATAATAATAATAATTTTATAATGGAAAAGTTACTTATTTTATCTGTATTACATTAACAATCTTTTAGCAAAAAACTTTTGTTTGGCACAGACGGACGGACGAACGCCCACACACCCACACAATCCTCCATTATGTACTCAAATTAAAAAATTCATGTTAGTAAAAAATATTTATTTAGGTATAAAATTTTCAAATAAGCCTCGAGTCGGTGGTGGCACATTGTTTTCTCGATCATCTGCAATCGAATCATAGTGTTTTCATCTTCTAGCAGTGAGTGTGACACTGACAAAATGCAACATCAAGTTCATAATAATACCTCTCATTTCTGTTGTGGTTGAAATCGTTAGGATCTACACTAGAACGATATGTTCTAGTGTGGTGCATGCACGGTAATCTGCAATCACAATAAATTATTTGTAATATTAAATAGGTGTAGTGTTAATACTCGGGATTTAGTGTTCTAAAGTGAACTCTACAGACCTACAAGGTGGCGACTCCATTATATTGACTTCCGAAATAGCTCAAATTTTAACATCAGTTTATTTTTGCTTATCTCGGGGTTGCAAACATCGATAAGCCGATTTAACAATGTAGCAATATTAATACAGTGTTTTAGTGTTTTCCGAATATGTTAAGTATCACAAATTCCAAAAACTCATCTACAGCGAATACATGTCCTCTAAAATCTAGATTATCTTTCCGAATTACCTTTCCGTTCGTTTTGAAATTGACGATTAAGTATTCAAAAGAAAAAAACACATTTAACAAAATACTTGTTCAAAAACTTTTGTCCAGTTCGTTTCATAAAATTAATAATAACTGGGTTTTTTTGCACTCCTCAGAAACATGTTATCCTGATTGCATCTGAAGTCAAGATGATTTAGAGCGAGAGAGAGAGGGTCAGCCCATTGCCTACCTATTGCTTACAATCTATTGCTAATAAAAAAGGAATGATGATGAATCAATACCTGTAATTCTAATTGCATTTGTGATCCACACTTGTGACAGCGATGTGATCGTTTGATTCGGTGGGTCATCAGCAATCATACACATACTTGTAACATATTTATTAAGGTTAGATCAATAAATAATTAGCTAGCACAATACAAATTAATAATTGCAACTTTGTTAGGGAGCATTGGGAGGGAGCTGAAAAAGGCGGCTGGGACAGACTGGATGCGGAGGGCGGAGGATAGGGGGCAGTGGCGCACATTGGCAGAGGCCTATGTTCAGCAGTGGACTGCGATAGGCTTAATGTTAAGGAGCAGGTAGGGCTCTTGGATGAGGAGTTAGTCCCTGTCGCATCCGAAACTTTCACTGGACAGATTGTACAGTTGCAGATTTTCGCCACCGGATGTTTTTACCAACCCTAGTTAGTATCAAAAACTGTTGAATGTTGTCAATCAACCTTTATGTAAATCTACTCAATTGCTCATAAGGACTTCACTCTGCAGTTATAATGTAAAAATGTACATTGAAGCATACTTTATTGATACAAGATGTAACTATACATAAACATTTTAATAGGTAGGTACATATTACAGAGGTAAAAATATACACAATGCATATAATGCAGATATAATGTACAGTCAGAGCTCATAAGTGCAGTAGCACATCAAGGCTCAAACTGGTTTACCGTGCGACCGTCGCACGTAGATTTTACTTGTGTGCGTAATGCAATACATAGCGTAAATAGTACAACAATATATTTGAAGTGCGTGTTAGACGAAGATAGAAGATATACTAATCATAATACCTAATAATGTTCGTTTTCATAACTGTGTTATTCTTTACACCTGCTGTGAGTCATTAGATACTAATACTGTAATTTAACAGGCAAAGTAAATCAACTGATAGCTAAGTGGCTAATGCATGACACTATCAGATCGGAATGATTAGAGATGTTTGTGGTTCGATTCCAGCTGATAATGATTTTTTATATTTATGTCAAATATTTAATTTTGAATAATTATAAAGTATTTTTGCATGAAGTTGGCATTAATTGTTATTTATGTGATTAAAATTATCGGGTTATGAAAAGAAATGATACAAAATGTTTGATAAGTAACTAAATATATTTCATCTTTACTATATATATGAACAATATAAATAAACTATTCTATCACTACAATATATTACCAGTCACTCAACAATTTGAACTATCAATTTTAAAACAATATAATCACAACCCATCTAGTAACCTAGAACTATCCAAAATATATCATAAAATCATAACACGATCAATAGCGTCAAATAAATATAATGTTCCTACATTTAATAACTTCTATGGAACTAGAACTGCTAATAGATTAACCTGCTTAATAATATAACTACGGAAATACGAACTAAGTTCGGCAATAAAGATTTCATAACAAAAATTAAATCGTACTACCGTAAACAAAACCATAATGAATCGTAATAAAACCTAACAAATTAAAAACATCATGTATCACTGAATACGAATTTGCAAAACTATTGTCTATTTTTTATAAGGTAAATCACTGGTTCAGGTGTGAGCGAGAGCGAGATGCGCCAACGCACATTGTATTGCGGAACATATGGCAATCTCGCTCTCGCCCGCGCGAGTCATATAGGAATCAAAGGAATGCACCTAATGAATGTATAACTACATATAAGAACTTATCATCTTTCTATTTGTTTTGTATGTTCACAGTAGCAAAATTAATGCCTAACCCCTCAATATTGTTAGACGCGACACATATTAAACCCTGTAGGGTTTTAGTGTCTTACTTTAAGATTTATGTAACATTGTATAGTACTAAATAAATAAATAAATATAAAATATAAAATCTACCTGCCTACTCAATGTAAATTTTATTGAGGTTTATAGCTTAAGTATTCGTTTTCGCAAGGAAAAGAGGATTGAAACTTAACCTCAATCTTACAATCTTAAACTGACTTGTCCTATAGCCAGCACGTCCCCTTTTCACCAAATTCACAAAAATTACTTCTTCTTACTTAACTGGGTTATTGAATTTATTTTTTGTAATACATAGAAAGATCATTAAGTAGGTATAGTTTACTTACTTGTAAGTTATGTAACAAAAGTATTATCCAATTAAGTATAATTAGTATTGTAGAATTTCGATATCGCCAATTTGGTTGTGGAGGTCCGATGGCAGTCGCTTCACAGAAAATATTGAAGCTCAGCCGCATCTTAGTTAGACTAGAATGCCAACCCCAACTGAGTTGGGAATAGGCTCAGAGAGAATAATAATATTGTAGGCGGACAAAATATTAATAATGAATAATAGTTTTCCTGTTAATAATTATTAATATTTTGTATAACCTCCGTTGTTCTCAATACAGCTGAGTAGACGTCGGCGCATGGACCCCACAACATTCTGACAAATATCTGTCCCACGTAAATTATCCCATATTTGAATACAATGTTGTTTTAATAATTCAGGACATCTCTCGTCCCGTGAGTCCCATCTTTGGACCATTATACCCCATATATTTTCTATGGGGTTTAAATCAGGGGATCGTGCTGGCCAATTAATAACGTCGACCTCTGCATGTTCCCTAAGCCATTCGCGAACTATGACACCACGGTGTATTGGGCAATTGTCGTGCACAAAACTAAAGTTACTTAATTCTTCTCGGGGAAAAACATTGCGCACTGTAGGTAACATTATATTATTTAAAACGTCCACATAACTGCTGCTGTTTGCTCGCGGTGGAATAAATTCTAGCTCGCCTGGTCCTTGCGCGCTTATCCATCCCCACATATTGACGCTTATTCTGCCTGACTCCGTGTTAGCAACAATGTTACTGTCAGACCAGCGTGTGTTGTTCCTACGCCACAACTGCATCCTTCCCTTCTGACAGGACTTAAAAGTTTTTTCGTCCGAGAATATAGTCGTATCCCAGTTAAAGTCAAGGTATTCCCGGGCAAAACGTAACCTTTCTTCTTTATGCCGTTGCGTTAAAAAAGGTTTTTTTGCTGGCGTCCGGTGATGCAGGCCTTCGGCATGGAGTACGCGGCGAACAGTCATCAATGACGTGCCAAATTCATTGGCCCATCGTCTTGTTGGTATGAAACCATCGGTTTCATACTCTGCCACCATATGGCGCCGCTGGTTCTGGTTAATTAGCAGTGGCCTCCCACTTCTTGCACGAACCTTCAGGGTACCCTCTTCGTCGAATCTCTTCACCCAACGGCTCACAGTATTCCTCTAAAAAGAACGTTTTTACACATTATTGTAAGCAACGGTTTATAAAATTATTTAAAACACTAGATCTATTTGAATAATTATTCTACTAACATTATAAATGTGAATGATTGGATGTTTGTTACTCTTTCACGTAAAAACTAATGAATAGATAGACAGTTTACAATAATATAGCTTATACCACAAAATAACAAATAGGCTTGGTTTTGGTCACCATAACCGATATCCACGCGGGCGGAACCGCGGGCAACAGCTAGTATAATGTTACGGAAAAGCCACTTTCATTTGCTATTTCACTTATATTTAATCCATTCATATGGTAAGCCACAATATTGGCTTTGACTTCCATACTTATATTACTTGTAGACATATTGAAATTAATTTTTAATTGAATCACGGGAATAAACCAAGCACTCGCAACTAAACACCAACAACGTCGTTTTATTTTCTCTAAGCCGGTAATTGTTCCATTTTATTTCAAATCTACCTTCATACTTTTACATTCTACGTTGATCTTAGCTAAAGTTTAACAAATAATAAATTCTACATAAGAAACATATTTTATTCATCAACCTGATATTCATATATAAATGAAACCCAAAAAGTATTAATAAGGTATCGTAGGACTCGAACCTACAACCGTATTTTATAAACCTCATGCTAGTACCATTCAGCCACGAATATCTGTAATAGCTGCGAAATTATGATACTATTCCTACGGAAGAACTATTTATGTGTGTGTGTAAATTGTCTTAAAAGAAAAAGGTCACAAGTAGCGCTAGAATGTTGACGCTATAGTTACGTAGGATTGCTACTGCACTTTTGAGTTCTACTGTACATCTTTACATTATTTTAGCTGTTGTGCGTGAAGCCCTTCACTTTCCTTTCACAACCTCTTTTTATCACATGTTTAAACCTCTTTTACATGAACCCAGGTCAATTTTACCTCCTTGTCCATTGTATCTTGGTACTCTTGATTGGTTTATGTCACAAACCATGACGCTCAGGGCTTTTCTTTTCGGCCACTGCATCCTTTTGAACTGGAAGCGATAATAGTAAATGTCAATAAATGTAAACTTCATTTTCTAATTCAGATTACTCTAGAATCGAATATTTTGTGCTTTGGTGACTGGTATCTTTGAGTTGTCAGCAACGGTAAAAGGATTACATAAGACCTTATAATATGTTTATTAAAAAATGGTCAAGGTTTAAGTTATCATCAATTGAAATATTTAAAAACCGCCTATAAATATGGTTGGTATGCAAAATAGTTAATAATATCACCAAATTGCTATTGGCAAATATTATGTAAACAATGTTGAAATAAATCACAATCATCTGAATATGTAATGATGAACTAAACAGCTTGTACTTATTATAGAATCTATAAGTCCAACATCCTTTTAAAAACGGGTAAATTGCTGAAACAAGAATTATTATTCCCATAAAATATTATCAAGTGCCAAAAAATGTACTTCAGAACAAATAAATATTCTTAAAATGCTTAGTTCATTTCTTACACAATAATTAATTAATATAAAGGTGTATCTTTTCTGGTCTGGTCGTGCCTCGGAGAACACATTAAGCCGTCGGTCCCGGTTGCCATACAAACATCTATGGCAGTCGTTACGGATAGTTGGAGCCCTCGAAAGTCCAACCAGTCTAACTTGGAACTTCGATATCGCCATTGGTCATTAGACCATTGGTTGTGGAGGTCAGATGGCAGTCGCTTCACGGAAAATATCGAAGATCAGCCGCATCACAGTTGGACTGGAATGCGGACCCCAACTGAGTTGGGAAAAATGTTCAGAGAATGATGAAAGGTGTATCTTTTCTTTAAATAAGAGACGTTATTTGACTTCAACACACCTGATAATAAGCTGACGGCCAAGCCTCAGGAGAAAAGGACACCATTACAAATAAGTACAGTTTTACAAAGGTAGCACTCAGCTATTAACTAGTAACAATAAAATTATGTTTGGTTTTTTAGGCTTTAATGGAAGCGCTCTACGATTGGGTAAAAGAAAGGATTAGGGTCACTCCTAAAAGAATAATTTAGAAAAGAGAAGCAAAATGATCTCATGTCCAAGATTGCATATGCAGAGATGATGATGGTCAGGGTCAAGTTCTTTGGAACATTGGAACCTTTATGTGGTCAAATCATTCGTCAAATTAAACATTAGCTGAACTTTCCTATAAAAATCACGACACGACCGGCAAACTCACCAGATGGTTTGGAAATAAATTCAACGGCACAGCTTCTGTATACTGTGACAGAATACAGCAGTTTAATTATTTCGTTCAGGTATAATTTTAATATAAATACATACAGATAACACGACGGACGCTACACCTCAACTCAGCCCTTACTCTGCGCAACAGACGCAATTCGATCAATACTTGTCATTTCTTTTTTTATGGACTTTATGACATGGTTACTGGGACAGTAAAATATAAAAAGGTAATAAGACTAATTGTGGTGGCCGCCATCTTGGATTTAAAATTAGTCATAGTGTATCGTAATCTTCCAGTCAAGCCTTTTCCTTAGAAACTCAAATTGAGGGACTTGTGAAAAATATTTTATCCGCCATTTTGTGGTGGCGGCCATCTTGGATCGATTTTCAAAAAACCTAGCTAAGAACACACCCGACTAAACAACGTCCTGTGCATACTTAAATTGTCATAGACTAGGCACTAGTGTAGTACAGTATGTGTGCTCTATTCAACACCTACTTATTAGGTACCTACACTGTATTTAACAGCTATGGAGTGTAGAGCTATCAATCAGCATCATTGTTGTCAATTGCTAGATATAGGCATATATGGGCCATGGGGAGGTTATTAGTTTTAGAGCAAAATTTTAGTCCAAAAACAATACTAAAAATGTATTTTATACACAGTATTACACATCAATACGATTTGATACGGTACATACCTATGCAGAGGTATGATCAATAAAAGAAAAACCAGAAAATGCACATAGAAATGCAAATCTGACTGCCCGGATCCCGCTGCGTGATACGGGTAATGTGCCAATCGCTGTAACACGAACATTCTTTACCACTAAACAGCTTTAGAGCTTAGTTACCTGTATATTGCATAGAAGACGCTACTAGTGCTACTACCTGTGTAGTATCTCAATTTATCTGTTCTGTGTTAAAATCATATAGCTAGAATAAGTCAACTAGGTACTTATATTGTATATTATGTCCATCGAAAAGGTATATATTTGGAATTGTGTTTGTCAGGTAGTTTATACTCGCAGGTATCAAAATTCCAATAGATCAACACTGGACAGAAGATAACTTACAAACACTAACGGCCCGAGTAGCATCCTCGTCTCACCCGGGAATGAATTTGAAAAACGTTTGGTTTTAGGTTTAATCGGAAACGACCTCCCATCTTGGCATAGGGAGGAAAGACGGGGTTAGCGTGCTAAAAAGACTAATTTAAAAGAGACACATCATGGGGGAAGGGATCATGTCCCTTGGAACATTGGAATCTATAAGTAGTCAAATCATTAGGTAAATTAAACAATGACAAAACTTACCTACAAAAATCACGACACGACTGGTAAACCAACCTGTAATTTGGAAATGAATTCAACCGCACGACTTCTTTATGCTGTGACAGATTACTGGAGCTAATTACGAAAATTATGATATAATTTTAATATACTTAAATAAAATTGAAAACAAGATGCAACACCACAACTGAACATTCCTTACTCTGCAACAGACTCGTCCCGCGACCGTAATCAGTGATGCTACGAGATCAATATTTGTTGTTTCTTTTTTTAAATGGTGTTTTATGACATGGTAACTGGGACCTTCACGTCAAGTCTTATTTTATTTTGTACTAAAACACTTCATTCACTTTAATCTAATTGGAATGATTGTTGATGCTGACGATGGATGATAGTTGCCTCAGAAAAGTAGCGAAGACTTGACTAGATGCTTCTCACAAGGGGTCTTTGACATCAACACGAAAAATTACAATTTACTATCTATACCTTATATACCACACTTGTGCGCTTTGTCTCAAACCATTTTGTACCAATTTGTACCATTTTTACACCCACACAAATCTCGAATCAGAAAATGAAATACCGCAGTTAATATGACACTTTTTACGTTCCCGCCAAAACCCAATATTTTGTCATATCCATATCAAGCAAGTGATGGGCCATCTCAAGTTGTATCTACCTCGAGATGTATCGAGATAAACTGACTCGAGTTTAATCGAGTTGGGTTGTTTTAAGCCGTTTTGGGTTCTACAAGATTTACATGAATAAGCCAAGTTACTGTTTATGGTACAACGCACCTATTTAGTTAAACTATATATTTCCTTAAACTGGCCCTTAAATGTGTGAAAACTGTATGTGTCTGTTTGTCTGCTTTCTTCTTTTAGAAAATCAATTAAATTTTCATGATTTCTATAATTCTTCACAGCATCAACCTATGATTTCAATATGCATTTCAAATGAACAACACTCATTCTTAAGAAAACGATCGTGATTTATTCTTAACCACTCGTGATAAACAGACGGACCACAAAGTTGTACTATACCTAATGGATCCTTTACCTTTCTCCGTTACAGTATATACCTACTATAAGCAAGTTGTTCATCCTACGACGTTGTTCATTCTGTGATTAATATATTTGATTATTATTTATTATGGTGATGAGAAGTATTCATAAAATAAAAGATATTAAAGTTGAAGTGAGCACGTAGCAGAGTAAACAATTGTTTGGTGTTGATGAGCAATAATCAAAACAACAGTCTTATTCATCATCATCATTATCATTATCATCGTTGGCCTGATTTTAACGTTTTACGAGAGATGGCGCTAGTTGGCAGAAAAAAGTTTACATATAGGCGACGCGACGACGTTTCAACTCGAAGCTAAAGCTGCTAGACTAGTGTAAGATAGTAATTAAGTACCCTTCTTGGTTATTAGTCACTTGTAAGTAGCTTTTTTGGAGAGAAAACACGTCGGGTGGATCAACACACTGAATATGGTGATCACAGTATTAGCGGGCGTTCATGCAGAAAACGGCACACAGAAATCTCTAGTATGGCATGATGCGTGATTTTGGCTAAGAGTTGAATCAGGACAAGAGTCTGCAGTTAGACATTTCTGTATGATGCTTGATGTAATTGGAATATAACTTAATACTGTACTTAATATAGAAATGCAAATCTGACTGCTCATCCCGCTGCGTGATGCGGGGCAGTGTTCCAATCGCCTTAAACACGAAGATCCTTTACCACCAAACAGCTTAGTTATCTATACATTGGATAGAGGACACTACTAGTGCTACTACCTGAGTAGTTTAAAATTATCTTTTTTGTGTTACTAGTTACGAATGTATACTTTGTATATTGTATATTGTGCCCCTCAAAAGGTACATTTTGGGATTGCATTTATCAGAGGATGCAATTTTCTTTTTTCGATATCGAGCGGGTTACTTTTAAGTTAAATTCAAATTTGTGGGGTTGCAATTGTAAACCTTGTCCCACAACCGCCATCTTGGCAAACAGGGTTCAATTGGTTTTCATGGTTTAGGTACTTATCTGACGAACTTACAGGTCTCACTAATTTATTGACATTTAATTTGTCAAGTATTAGCACTTAAGTAAGTAGGTATAGTCTGGAAATCTTCGACCCTGTCTGGAGGAATAGTAGTTACTCTAAATACTGAAGATAGCGAATTTCTAATAATTTTTAAACAAAACTGCATCA
Organism: Pelosia muscerda; assembly: GCA_963691645.1. Taxonomy (NCBI): domain Eukaryota; kingdom Metazoa; phylum Arthropoda; class Insecta; order Lepidoptera; family Erebidae; genus Pelosia; species Pelosia muscerda. The sequence goes on along the minus strand of OY829098.1, from coordinate 20,245,340 downwards.
ACTGCGTTTTAATTTTTCAAAAATCGCATGCTGTAGATATCTTAATCAAACTGCTTCCTTGATATCTCAAAAAGGAAATTGCGTAGGTACTCTCACAAAAGCACGTTAACCCCAACAACTTTGATAGTTTATACTCGCAGGCAGGTATCAATTTTCCGATGACTCAACCATAGGTATTAGGTACAAACACTAACGGCCCGGGTAGCGTCTCCTTGCGGGGATAAATTAGTATAAAGTTTTGATTCTCATAGGCTGTGATGTCTCTTCCTCAGATTCTCACAGGATAGATTAGTAAAGCGGTTAGCATGTAACCTTCAAAATTAAAGGTGTTGTAAGTGAGCTTGTACTTTGTATAACAGCTGCACCTCGCTCTTCAGGCGTGGCCGTCAGTTAGTGTAATACCCTTTTATTTTTTTCCCTGCGCAATATACCCATATCACCGGAGACGGTAAGAGAGGTTATGTCGGACTCGAACCGACTAAATCGCCGTCTTTTGATTTTTAGTTGCCAGAGGTGGCTCTCACAAGATGTACGATCGTACCATCGCCGTGAACAAGTCGGCGAGCGAAAGAACTCACTTAGGAAGGGCTGCCAATGGGACTCGCCTCGGCATCTGTCACGCCGGGTACCCAGTCAGTGTGTGCAGCCCTGGGTCCTTGTTCGCATCACAGTGCTGGCACGTGGACTTTGACTTCTACTTGATCCAATGCAGATAATCTCCAAAACACTTAGGCCCGGTGATTACCAGCGTCAGCCGTAACAAGAGGCTACCGTGGGCCTCTTTAGCCAATCCACTATGATGGGTCTTACAGCCGTTACTTCGGCGTGCCTTCTTAATCTGCTAGATATATAAAAATATGTCGGGTTTTCCTTCCTGACGCTATAACTCCAGAACGCACTGATTTCCACGGTTTTGCATTCGTTGGAAAGGTCTCGGGCTCCGTGAGGTTTGTAGCAAAGAAAATTCAGGAAAAAATTCAACAGAAAAGCGCTAAAGGGTGGTAGTCCCAATTACTCCACTGTCACCTACCTATATTGCTTTTTTAGATATAACAACACTGTATTCAAGCTATTGTATAAGTTGATTGCCACTAAATAAGTAAGTAAACTATGTCATTGTACAGTCTAGAGCATTCACAAATTACCAAAATACTGTTTTGTAAATAATAAAAAGCTCGTCCTGACATTTTTTATACCACTTAAGTAATAGACATGTCCACGGGTTAACTAATGGGAAGTGGTTACCGTGCCCTATGGAAGCGTGTAACACCAGAGGTGTCATACTTGTGCTGCCGACTTAAGAAGCATATGATGGCCGACTTTGTAAGAAGCATAATTATGATGCACTTCTTAAGGAATTCCATACTTTACTTAGTTGTTTGAGAGAACCACGATCATTCTGTTAAAGCGGATGCGGAATTAAATTCTTTTAATTTTTTATTTCGTGGAAAGAAAACCAATGTGGTGCCAACCAACCAACCAATCTTTTTTTATTTCAAAGAACAAATAATAAATACATAAATAATATACTAATTCGAAATTACTTAGGGTAGCTAAGTCATGTGAACGACACCATAAACCTTGGAATTTATGTTTTCGAAAAAATTCAATCTTCTTGATCCCTGTCGCCTTCGTAACTTTCACGTATAGCCTAAGAAATTACGTTTGTGACTGAATTTCGATATTTACCGTGAAGCTATGGGCATTATCGAAGTATTGCAATATCTACTTCCTTAAGTGTTCACACGGAATAAACTTTATTGTTCTGTGGGTGTTCGTATGGCAACGATAAAAATGGCAAATGACTTAAATGGCATCTCATCTTTCAAGACTTTCCAAGACAAAATATTATTATTATTATTGAAAACGGAAATCGCGTTAATCTGCTCGACTTTTTGGCGGGTATTCAGGTAGTTCTTAACGAACAGCTTATTGATCTGGGTCAACAGTTTTTTGTCCAAACATTTTTATTTCAGACATTCACTTGTGTCAACAAATTGATGGTTCCACTTCCGTTTACGTACTTTTATTACTTTAATTTTATTTTTAACTATTTAAAAAAAAAGATGTGTTTCACAGTCCTGTTGAGCTGAGAATTTTTTTATACCGCGCCCAAAGGGAATGCCTAGGAGTTTGGCTAAGAGTTATCAAAAATGTATGTATAACATGCTGAAAATTAGAAAAATATTTAGCATATCATATTTTGATACGTACGTACGTACTTGATACGTTTGATATGTACAAACTTATGATAGAACAATATTTATTCCGTGGGAGGTAATTATAGTAAAATCAACAATTTCGCGAACTGAACGAGGCCTCCAATATGCTTACCTTAATATACCTAGTTTGATTTAAAATCAAACAGTATGCATTTGACAATGACAACTGTAGTTCCTATTTTCAATTCCAAAATATATTTACTCTACCTATTTCCTTCTCAAAAATATAATTTAGATATTAATCTAAAAATCATAATGAGAAAAATTTTGACTGAAAAATTATTATTCAGTTTTTTAGTACATGAATATTTGTTGTGTAAAATTGTTCAGAAGCTTGTTGTTTAGCCGGAAGTCAAACTGAAATCAATAATGTTTTGCTAGAGCAAGATAGAAATATTGTAGGAAGAGGGCGCGGTCGCTCCGCCTTCGCCTCGGACCCCTCACCGTGCTTTTGAAACAGCCCCTAACAGCCCCACATTGGTTTTCAACAATCCAATTTAGAGGACATCAAGTGTCGATCGATATAAATATTCAGTGGCATAGCGTGAAATTTCTAGGGCCTGGGGTCGTACATATTTATCCGCCCCTTTTTGGAAAAAAATCGAAGAGATAGAATATCCCCATAGTTGAGTAAACTTAAGCTAGATTTAGTTCTATAAGTAATTTATTTTGAATAAGCTGTGATATAATTTTCTGTATTTAAAATTTTACTCGGTGTACTGAACCAACATTTAATGTTTTAAATATGACAGAGCATTCCGAATGCAGAATAATACTCTTCCGTGTGCTATTCAAGTGCTTGTTTAAGTGTATCATCGAAATATTCCTGTGTTTTATATTAAAAGAAACTTTCATCCCCTATTTCCTCCCTTTAACCCCCATTTTTCACATTCAGCTAGCCTATGTCCGATCCCAAGCTCTAATCCATATTTGTGCCAACTTTTATCAGCATATTTTCAGAAAATGACGAACTTTTATGGAATACGGAATAAAAGTTTGTTCTTGTACAAAATCCAGGAATATTTAGCTGATGAACTTATACAAGCTTGGATATAAGCTGTTTACTCAACTTGTCACTCTAGCAAATAGTATCTGGACTAAGTAAATGTTTGTAAATAGATCAAACCCCCGTTTAGAAAAAGGAAATTGGATATGTAGATTGGTGCAGTGAGGAAATTGTGAAAATGGAAAAGGGGTTTATGGGGTCTTTTTCTAATAGAGGCAGAATTTACAATTACTTTTCTGGGAACTTTTACGAAATTCTGACGTACTTACTTAGTATTCAAAACTCAAAATTCTATCCGGGCGACCTATTTGCTTGTACTGAAGAGTTTTCTTTCCGATGACGTCGCTGGCCACCGAAGTCTCTATTCGAAAATCTATTTGCTCATCTATTTTGTTGATACCAAACTCAAAAACCAAAACATTAAACGCACAATGCATAAATTTAAAAGAAAGTAGAAAAGGAATTGGTAGGTAGGCAAAAATGTGTTTATTGTACTGTAAGTAGGTACCTACTTACTTTGACCCTTGACTCGTATTAAAATGTATGAAGTTGAATAGTAGTAGTATTTATTTAGATAATAGGATTTCTAAGTTAAAATTTGCAGCCACAATATATATTTTCTTAGAGTCATAATATCTTATTGCCACCAATGAATTGGCCCAGCTATCGAATGCCATTAACTTACGACGTGAAATTAGAAGACCAAGTGAACAGTGTCTCTTCTAGTTTCTATTCTCGGACACTGTTCACTTATTCACTTGGTCACCATCATTATAATTAGTCCCTGTTGCATCCAAGCTTACGCTGCTGCTGCTTAAATTGACTTATCTTCGCATATAGGGCCATCATAATACATGTCTCAACCCCGAGAGGATGGCCTTGACCAGCGACGTGTCGGTCGGTGTATTAGATTGATGGTGAGGTTTACTTGAGCCCCGAAGATAATCGTGGGTCACGGAAGTTTTACAAAACCAGAGCAAGCCAAATGGTAGACATACTCTCACTCTTCTTGCCGACACGATATGCCAAATCAAAAACCGCTTACCATTGTTCTAGACTTACTTTACGGGTATTATTGTTATTCAAACCAATCAATAAAAAAAGTTTAATGATTTATTATAGAACCTTTGTTGTTCTTCTATTTAATGCTTCTTGATCCTCAATGGCAGCATCGGATGCACATTCTAGGCCGCGTTTTGAGCAATAAATGAAAAATAATATTATAAATATAGTACACGTTAGGATTCTGCTTAGCCATATGCATATAATTAGAACAATTTCATAGTTCTGTGGATGAACATTATACAGCAGTATTGCCTGCACACTTAGCAGTGCAAGAATTAATGTAGTAAAAAAGAGCGCAACGTTCCATGGGCCCCATAGCCGATTAAATCTCCATATGAAAGAACAACACATCACCAAAACTTACTTAATAGTTAACTACGGTTAACAAATTAGTTAAAATGTGATTTTTGGAAAAAATAATAACTTATTAAACATATATATTCATGATAAGTTTCGTCACTATTGAGACCTGTATAAGATTATTGCAATTACAACATAAGTATAAGGTGGTTAAACAAGTGTAAAAATGTTGCGATATATAATTCGATTTTAATTAGCAGAAAATTGCTTAACGCTATTAATCGGTCATAGGCTTAATAGGTTTTAGATGGATTATGTAATATACAACAAATTATCTGACACTGAAATAGTAGAACGGACGACAGAATATATTTTAGTCCTAACCTAGGGAGTATAGCGCTACGCTAGACCTATTTCTTACAATGAACTAAGTAGAAGTCTCGGTAAGGATTTGATTAGTACTAAGGTATCTGTCGGTCTTGTAATTTAGTTTTATCATATTCTTATTGGTGTTTCCTGCTTTGCTTTTGATTATATCACTACATAGTATAAAAAAGTCGCGTTTTCTGTCCCTATTTTTCTTGTCCCTTTGTATGCTTAAATCTTTAGAACTACGCAACGGCTTTTGATGCGGTTTGTTTCAATAGATAGAATGGTTAAAGAGGAAGGTTTATATGTATATAACATCATGCTATGACTAACAGGTGCGGAGCAGGAATGAAAAATGTTGCAAAAACGGGGTGACGCAGACGAAGTCGCGCGGATCAGCTAGTAGGCTTATAATTATAGGCTTAGCCCCGAGAGGAAAGCCTCCGCCACATCTTCGCCAGTTGCAACCGTGAAAGGTGCTCGGTGGAAGAAGAATACATACTTTAAACCTATTCTTTACTTATTATGTTGTTCTGTTTCAGTACCTACTTGATGCCATATAGACATCCTTCATGCATTGGAGTGTAATAAAATGTTATTTATGTGGAGACGACTAATGGTTTGTTACCGTAAGTATTTGTTGACCTAGGACCCGTAGTTAGGCACTATACTTTTGTCTCTTTACCTTTCTTCACTACGGAGAGTATTCAGTTATTTCGAGAACTGGAGAGCTTTTAAGGGAGCGACAGTCGTCTGATATTTCAATCACGAGAGGAAACCTGCGCCAGAGCATTGTCGTCAATTAGCCGCGTAGGTAACAATTTGCAAGGTGAAGTAGACTTGTCCCTTTTCGATCTTGCTCATGATGAATCTTAAAAAAAAATACAATTATATCAACAATAGTGTAAGTGGGTATTTTGAGCACACTGGCATGCAGCAGAATTCTCTTTGGTAACTATACATGTTTAAATTGCTTTTTGTATCATATCATTCACTTACTTGTGTCTATTAAATCTGTCATAGTTTTGTGGCACCCCTTCGTGATGGCTCAATATTTACGTGGTACGGCTACAAGGATGAGAAGAAAGTTAATAAAAATGGAAGACGCACTAGTAAAAGACGCCTACGCTAAAATATCAAGTGTAAGACACTTCAGGGATATGAATCACCGTTCGGCTGCGTACCAAGTTGGTGATATACTCTGCATAGTGCGACAGTTACTTAATGCAATTGTAGGATTATATAAACAAGTGCGACTCAATGAAATATCAAATGACGAGGTAAGGTCAATCAATGATGGATTACTAGCTAGACCAACGATCGATCACAGCGTATTGTTTGCTCCACTGGTGGATCATGATGGATCTCAGTAGTTTGAACGAAATTGTAATTCTTATCATTAGCGATGATCGTCTAATCTCGGAGTACTTATCAAACCAACATCATGTGTAAACCGGTACATCTACACATTGGCAGACGAGACTGTGGAGCTGTCCTTCCTGGCTGGTTCTTGGCTAGCAACTCCGAGTCGCTCTGCGGTACGACTACCTCATAAATATTTTAATTATTCTAGCTAGTTAACAAGTTGGCTGCAGTGCATAATAAATGGTACACAATTGAGAATCTAATTAGAATGGTTGAAGAATGGGAACTGCAGAAACCTGAGCAAAGACGAAGTGGATCTTTTTCTTACATTGGAGGAATAGCAGAAAGTAAAAGATGGACACTCTTGCGAGAGGGTGAAAGGCTCAATGACTTGCGGCAGAAAGGCAGTGGGCAGCGCTCTGGTAAACCTCAAAAACACAGGAAAGGGAAAAAATGGCACGCTGGTAATACAGATTGGGGGTCCTATGATTTCAAAGACAGTTGAAGTAGGCAGGGTGAATAGATTTACTAAGTTTTATCAGTAAAATTATTTAAATGTGTGTCTGACTAAAAAAAGTTATTTTTGATGACAAGGTAGATAATATTTAAGTAGGTTTAATAAATACGGACGCGGAAAAATGGGACGGCAAGCTCCATGATACCAAACTATTTATTAATCTGTGACGATACGAATCCGTCTGCCTTTGCCTACAGAACCGTCCGTATACGGAGCCGTAAGCTCCGCTACGAAAGAAAATACTACTTATTTTCTGTTTTGTTTCTGAGTGGTTGTAAAAGAATAACTTGTTCGCCTGAGGCTAATTTCGCATCAGTCTTCTTATCTAACCTACCCGAGTCGAATTGTATAATATGGATCCGTATTGTCCAGTTTGTGACAATCTGATGGCGTGATGGCAGTGAACACCACTGCTACATACCTATATACAGGCATAAGGCGCGGGTTCGAGCTCTGTGTAAATTTCACAGTGTTTTACCACATTTACCTGTGAAACGGGGGAACCAGCGTAGGTTTCAATTGTCTTGTCTCGAGCCATGCAGAATTGCAGAACTGAAGGATATTTTAACCCATGATATTCCGGTTCTTCTGTCGAATTGTTATTAGATTCTTTGATGAAGTTCGTTAGTAGAGGCAGAAATAAGTTTAAAAAAATTATATAAAGGTAAATAAATTTGTTTCTAAGTCCCATAAATATGTGTATATTATAATTTTTTAAATTCATGCAGCTCGTACTCGAAAAAAAATAGGGAAAACATAGTGGAGCACATGACTACTCAGACAGACCAATATGAGTTTGATTTTAGAAGTTATACGATTAAGTAATTCCTTAGACTCTATAACGTTGTAGTACCTACCAGATATCACAGAAGGAAACAGGGCGGTACCTACAGCAAAGCTTTAAATAACTTAATGGAGTTGTGTCACAGTAACGAGGTTAGATTTTAATCGCTGGAGAATTTATCCAGCTAAAAATCTGACAGAAGTATCCTTGCCGTGTACCACTCTGCCCGTATCATCCCAGGAAGAGATAACCACTCTAACAGCTGAATCTGTGGACAGAACATGTGACAATACCACAAAGTGATAAGTCCACCAGTGCTTACCCTGTAAAAACTTATGCACAAACTTTATTTAAGGGAAACGCAGTAATTTATTCTGATGAAACTGGTAGGACCTTATACATAATTGATAAAACACTTGTACTTCTTCACTGTATTACTATATACTGTACACTAAATACAGTGGAGAAGTACAAATGACGTGTTATCTATCAATTATGGATAAAAGTGAGCTCCAGCAAGTGCCATCAATCAACAGTATAAATGATCTAAAGGTCCTACACCTTAAGTTATCATCTAGTGAACCAATTAGGTAATTCAATCATAACTCATTCCTTTCCTGGCGCCTACTTATATTCGTACCAAATATTTAAAATAGGGCTCTCTCTCATTAACTAGCTAAATAATAAAGTCTAAAAAATCAGTCATATATATGTCTACTTTAACTTATTTCAGTCATACATACATCATAATGTACTTTAATTTACTGAAGTACGTACCTATATTATGTAATATGAAATATAGCAAGGACGTCCGATTCATTCCGGACTTAGTTTTAAAAATATGCATTGAGATATACGAGTAAATTATTGTACAACTTAACCGAAACTATGGTTTTCATATGCAGTTCCCAAAGCAGGTAAAAATATAAACAATTAAATTGAGTTCAAATTTATAACTTTTTAAACTCTTTATTAATTCTTTTGTACAAAAGGTTACCTACTTATAGCAGTTTATTAAATGATTATAAAGTGGTGCTTTATGATGAAAAACTAGTCATCATCCCTATTGTATCCCGCGTAAATCAGATAAATAATATGAACTTATACTAGATACACATACCGCATAAAGTAGGTTATATACATACCGCATAAGGTAGGCTTACATATAATTTCTGATTGGGGGTATGCAGTGTATATTTACCTCTATAGTGTGCACGTCCCTGCTATGGCAACTCACGCTCGTAAAGGCTTCAAACCGTTACATTTAGTACAGCACCCTTTTCAAAATAACAAACTTCTTAGTCATCAAAGCAATACATTCCTTTCGACGTATTATCCGAGCGTACTTAGATAATTATAAAACCCTTGATAAATTAAGTAGGTAGTAGGTATCCTTACCCTTTTTAAACACAATAAAACAAATGTCTATTTATATAAAACAGAGTTATTAATTTGTCAGTGTTAAGTTGAAATGGCGAGTCCTAAGCTGCGGGTAAACTTAGCGGGCTGAATGTTTAGATAAGCGGACGGGTGTGACGCGCTGCCATCCGCTGCCGCGGGGACGCAGACACGTTGTCGTTGAATGCGGATAGTTATTAAACTATCCATTTTACATTTCAAAATTATAATTTTTGTAAGTACTAAAAAATGGCAAAAGCATTGACCCGATTACGCATTGATTACGCACGAGTACAATTTACATTTCGGATTTTCGCATTATTGAGTTTGTTGTTGGCAGGGCTTGAAACCGGTTTAGAAAATACCGGTTAATAAAGGTTAAACCTGTTTTTAGTAAAGTTTTCATTCAGAGCGAAACCAGAATGGGAACCATACTAAAACCTTAATAAACCGGTTTAATCCAGAGCGACACGTACCGGGTCACCAACGATTGGTCGACAATCAATTGGTCGACATATCAATTGGTCGACAAACAATTGGTCGACAGTATCAATTGGTCGACAAGTTAATTGGTCGACAATTAAGTTGGTCGACAATATAATTGGTCGACAATTAATTAGTCGACATTAAATTGGTCGACATATCAATTGGTCGACAAAACTAGTTTCCAGTTAATGTAACAATATTATTCATTTATACTAAAGGATAGGTTAGGTTAGGTTAGAACTGTGACCCCAACAGCGCGAGCCGAGCGAGCGAAGCGAGCGTGCCGCGGTAGCGGCCGGCGAAGCGCCAGAATAGATAGTTGTTAACACCCCGACACAGAGTACCCCGACTCGCTCTAAACAATGTGGAGTTTGTATCTTACATTAACTGGAAACTAGTTTTGTCGACCAATTGATATGTCGACCAATTTAATGTCGACTAATTAATTGTCGACCAATTATATTGTCGACCAACTTAATTGTCGACCAATTAACTTGTCGACCAATTGATACTGTCGACCAATTGTTTGTCGACCAATTGATATGTCGACCAATTGATTGTCGACCAATCGTTACAAACCCCACGTACCTACCCGCGTCGGCATCGCTTGAACTAACTTGCTTGTAAATTGTAATTGTTCAGAGAGTGATGCATTTATTTAAACGATTGCTAACTTAAAGTGGGCTAAGTTATTGGTAATTTCGCAGCTTTGCTCCTAATTATTTTAGGGTTTTCAAGTAAAGAATGGGTCATAAGAGAAAGAACAAAATATATAGTTATTTATTTTGATTACTTGAACGAAAGAAATGTCTAATCGAAGGATGCGGCGTAAAATACGTTATAACTACTGGTGGTAGAAATTTGATGGAATAAATTTGTCATAAATTTTGACCGGGTGGGTAGCAACCTCGGTTGGATTGCGTTCAGGGGTCAGCAAGTACATAGCCGGGCAGAGGTGGTGGTAGTCGCAGCATTAGTGGGACCAGTGGGTATTGGCGTAGTTTGGTGGGGATGGTGCGGGGTGACCCGCCGAGCAGGGAGACCCGTAGAAACTGGTGTCGCGGGCCGCTCGCGTCATAGTAGGTACAGAGGCTCAACTGGGGCTAACCACCCTGGGAGACTGCCTCACCAGGCCGCGCATAATACTAAAATGGTTCGTCGTGCAGGTTGGTGACCGGATGTGGGAACCCGCCGACCATATATTCAGGCAACTTCCGTTCGGCGCGTCGGCTCTCGCCATGCCCCACAACCACAGATAAAACCAATCTCCTGCGCTTTGTCACGCGGTGCTGCCACGACAATCACCTCTTTTTTCACGCCTTCTCTTACCCCCTACCATGGCAGTACATATCAGAGATTATGGCAACACAGCGGCTCTTTATTCTCCCACTAGCTCGCTTTTTGAGGTGGAGTCTACTAACATCTGTGGGCTCCATGCAAACTTCAACGCCGTCCACCAACAACTAGAGACGGCGAAACCAGCCACGCTCTTTCTGACGGAGACACAAATATGCCGCATGACGACACCTGCCTGCTCTACCCCGGCCATGTTCCAAAGGAAAATTTTCGTGCCAAAACCGGGGAGTGCGTGTTTGTTAGGGCGGATGTTTGTTGTCGTCGTTTGCGCTGCCTTGAGGACCCATCCTTTTCTGTCCCGTGGGTACACGTAGACCATAGCTGTACGAGACAAATCTATGTGTGCCGTTACCGTTGCCATACCGGAGATGCCGAGACCACACTATTCTTTGAATGTCTGAGTTAGGCGGCAGATGAGGCGAAGGAGCGGTTTCCGAACGCTGAGTAGGCTGCAAAATACCCAGCGCATAGCACAGATTGGTCAAGAACTAGTGGTGCATCCCACGGGCAGCCGTGGCTACTGGGTACTGGCCAGAGCCGTGCAAGCTAAATTCTACCAGCCCGGCAGCCCAGCTACCCTGCCCCCGCCCCTCCCCCGTCCCCCTGCACAACCCTGATGGATCCCTGGCCCATGAGCCGCAAGAGAAAACAATTTTTCTGGTTAATCTATTTACGACCAACTCCCGAATCGAGGACTGTGGTATGCAGCCACCGACCACCCAACAGTGACCACGCAATGCCTGATATCCGTATCAGGCAACGCGACGTCCGTGCAGTACTGAAGTCACTCGATGTCCGGAAAACCAGTGGTCCGGATGGTATACCAGCGGTGGTTCTTCAAAAATGTGCAGCGAAGTTGTCTACAATGCTCACGCGGCTGTACCAACTCTCCCACATTTCGGGTACAGTAGTGCCGACGGCGTGGAAAGAGGCGAATATACAGCCGATTCCCAAGAAGGGAGATCGCTCAGACCCAGCCAACTATCGACCCATAGCCGTCACCTAAGTGCTGTGTAAAGTTTTTGAGCACCTCATCAACACACAGCTCATGCGTCACCTAGAGGATCACTGACCGGCAATAAGGTTTTAGGCCGAAACGGTCAACGGGTGATCTTCTACGGTATATAACCTATCTTTGGGGTGAGGCTATGGACAAGCATGGTGAGTCACTGGCTATTAGCCTGGACATCGCTAAAGCTTTCCATAGAGTCTGGTACAAATCGCTTCTTAGCCAACTACCAACCTTCGGTCTGCTTCCAAGACTGTGCAATTGGGTTGCTAGCTTCTTGCAGGGGCGCCGCATTCGCGTTCCTTGTGATGGATGAGCTTCGGAGTTCCTGCAGGTAAATGCTGGCTCTCTACTTTCCTTCCTCATCGCACTCTTCAGAGCACGCCACTGCCATTTCAGGATAACCTCAATATACTCGGTATGGATGTTCGCTGCAAACTGAAGAACAAGAACTATATCGAGAGCATCATCAAAACAGCTTCTCGTAAACTCGGAGTCCTGAACAGAGTGAGACGTTTTTTCACGCCGAAGCAGCGGTGTCTTCATTACAAGACACAAATTCGCTCCTGCGTGGAATACTGCTCGCATCTCTGGGATGGCTCCGCAAAGTACTTATTAGATGCTCTCGACAAGTTGCAGCGACATGCGATCTGCATTATTGGGAGTCTTATTTTTATTTCATAATTAAGACACAGAAGTTGTGATTTAGTTTTGTTCATTATAAAATATCAATCAATCAGCCTATCGCAGTCCACTGCTGGACATAGGCCTCTCCTAATGCATCCAGTCTGTCCTAGCCGCCTTTTTCAGGTCATCAGTCCATCTGGCTAGGGGGCGTCCTACCTTCCGTTTGCCTTCACTTGGTCTCCACTCGAGGACTCGTTTGCTCCAGCGACCATCGGTCCTCCGGCAGATGTGGCCAGCCCACTGCCACTTCAGCTTGGTTATTCTGCGAGCTATGTCTGTAACTTTAGTTCTTTGTCGGATGACCTCATTGCGAATTTTATCCTTCAAAGAGACTCCAAGCATAGCTCGCTCCATGGCCCGCTGAGCGGCTTTCAATTTGTGGACTAACCCCACCGTCAATGTCCACGTTTCGGCACCGTAAGTCATAATAGGCAGAACGCACTGGTCGAAGACTCTTGTTTTTACGCATTGTTGTAGGGGGAGGAGAAGACCCGACGCAATTTGCCAAACGCTACCCAGCCCAATTGGATCCTTCTGGCTAGATCTTTCTCGAAGTTGTTTCTACCAAGTTGTATGGTTTGCCCCAGGTAGATATATTGTTGAACAACTTCGAGTGTGGCCCCTTCGACGGCAATCAGTCTCGGTATAACGTGTTCATTGAACATAACCTTGGTTTTGTTCAAGTTTACACCAAGGCCGACGCGTCGAGAGGATTCGTTTAGGCCGTGCAGCATTTCGCCCAGCTGCTCCAGCGACTCCGCAACTATGACGATATCGTCGGCGAACCGAAGGTGGTTATAAAATATGCAATATAATAATTAAATAACTATGTGGGCTAATAATAATAATGAGTCAAAAATGAGTAGGTAATTGTCAAAAAAAAACCACGCGGGCGAAGCCGCGGGCAACAGCTAGTATTATATATAATTAAAATTATAGGGAGTTAATACATGCCATTATCAATAGAATTTTTACCAATATCATTTATCAATAGAATATTTGATTAGAAAAACTGTTCTTATAATATTTTGATAATTAAAATAAATAAATTTTATTAAAAAAAATTGTATTAAATTGAAAATGGACTGCGCATACAGTCCACGATGCAAGTGGCCGGAGGCACGCGACCGACGACGCTCGCACTACACTTTGGTGACCTTCACTACTCCTTTAAAATATGGAAGCACTTTAGCCCTACGCTTGAAAATTGAAATTTTGTACTAGTGGATAATACATGTAGTCCGCGCGAATTGAATGTGAATGGTGCATCGATGTTGTCGGTAAGAGCGAAATCAAAACCGGTAAATTGAGTTCAAACATAAAAGGGTTTTTATCGGTTAAGGTAGAGTCAAACCTTAATGAAACGCTCTTATGTACTTACACTGAAACCGGTTTGATACATTAACCGGTAAACAAGCCCTGGTTGTTGGACCCAGTAAGATTTATGGTGTCTAACCTACGATTGGCCAAGGTCAGTGTGCCCTCTTCCCTTTATCAGTGCTTCCCTCGCTCCCATTTGGCTTATACTACTTTTATTGCAGCGGCCTGTGGTTTGTCGAAAGGAATAAGTGAACCGCTGCGTCCGATATGAGAATCTCGGCAAGCATAGCATATTTAATATACCTACTTTGAAAAGTTTAAGTGGGTTTACTCATTATACACACACGTAATTCTCAACATATAATATGTCACTTTAAAATCAAGATCTGGATCGCTTCCAGCCTTACCTTGGGCCATCATATTCGGAGCGCTAGCGGCGCTCGGTATAAATCAGTAATTAACCGTAACGACACTGCAATAACAGAGCCACGTGCGGCGTGGCACCAAGCCATCACTCACCCACCGCTCACTGCGAACTTAGAGAGAGATACTTCGGAAAAGTGAATTTCTAATCGAATATTTCGATATGACAACTTCAACGGGAATTACCGCGATCATGATTTATGAGTAGTATTTAGATCTAGCTACATACCTCAAATCGCCAGTTGTCTAAGGGAGTCGGGTCTGCCAGGGTGCGAGAGAATGTCTTGTATAGTTTCACCTCCGGAAATCAAGGAGTCCGACATAATCACATCCACCGGTTATGGCAAAGGTGGTATCCGTGGGGATTTTGCGCGCGATAAAAAATAAAAGTGGCCTGGGGGGGAGTCAATGAGGTAGAAGATTCATCATTCAGCCGAGCGTTTTTCATAGGTATATTTACTTAATCAGCTCCAAGTATCCCGTTAAAGTGTGAAAGTTTATAAGTCTAACTACGTATACCTATCATCATATTTATAAACCAAATATTTACATAATATAACAACATAATTACAGTCACTTTCTTTCTCATAGAGATCTCGATCTCTTTCTTTCTCAGAGATCAGAGTTTCCGTTTAGTTTGCTACATTCTTTGCTGCTTTAATAATTGCCGGTAGTCTTAACCTGGCCTATCATTGACTACTGAGTGGTTTTAGTAGTTTCGATTAATTGCTTAGTTTTGACGTCGACGGTAGATCAATGAATGATGTTGAAAAGTCTCTTTTTCGTCTCTTACCCTTGAAGAACTTTTACTACACGCTATGCTTCACATAATTCTTAAGTAGGTACCAAAATCTGGAAAATATACCTATTCCTACCATCTACCGCTTATTTGTCACAAAAACCTTTGTACCCCTAATTAAAAACGTGACTGCACAAGAATCAGTCAATACTTTAAGTGGGGCACAATTATGTATCTATTAAAGATTCTTTTATATTTCGAGACATTTTTCATGAATGGAGAGCGTGCTTCATTTTTAGATAGGACGATTATCCGCCAGAACAATCTAGTGAGCAAACACTGTCACCCCGCAGTCGGCATTACCGTCTCGTTCTCAACGCTCAACGCCACGTAGGTGTCGCGGCAGCCCACACAAATTTCAATGGACCTTCTAACAATGGCCATCACTTGTCGCTTACCAACTCTGGTCAGTTTTGACATATTGACATGTTTTTATATACCCGCTGTCAATGGTTCTACGACAATTTCATGGACGAGGGGCTGCCCAATTTGCCACAATGGCCCACACTTCTAATTCCCATTGTCAAGATTACGAATTTACGCCGCTGTGTTATTGCGACGAGTCTCACAATGTGGATTAAGCTTTATTTGTTCGGATGACTTTAGTTTTTGGTGCCATTTATGAAGATAAAAGAAATTTGCTCATCCTGTTTCGAATAACGTTTTTATTTACTTAACCTAATTAAATTTCGGACCTGCTTTTCGGATATATTCGTTGATATAAATTCAGCAAACCTTAATAAGTAAACATAGACCGAGAGAGTAGGGTCAGTGGTAGCGTGGGTCAGAAGCGGAGCGATTAGGTATTACAACTATTTACATAAGTATAGGTATGGTTCGACACTTTCTGCTCTTGCCTTCTCTGCTCATTAATTGTAAACGCAGCCTTAGCCGCAAACACCATCAATAATTCGACAATTGCATTTTTCTTCAATTTTTTGTAGGTACATGCTAACACTATTTAACACAGTAGCGGATGATTCTATATTACTTAGTTTTTAGTTGCAAGTTGTATTTGTAAACGTGCAGGCATAATAAAAATAATATAAAACTGAAGACTGTAGATTTTATGAAGAAAGAAATTACGATATTATTATACCTGCTAGTTGCAGGTTGCTCTAAACTAAATTATAACACCTTCCAATCAAATTTACAGTACCTACCTAATTTGAATTTTATTAAACTTTTTCATTATTAAGATCGCATGAACATAAATTTGAATCATGTAGATTCGCCTCTATGTTTCTAGACGCACATGATTCAAAACTACAAGTAAACAACTGTATTGATCGATCGTGTATATACCTATACAACTAATCTACCTACCTTTATTACTATTAGCTCAAATCAAGCATACTAGAAAATGAAAACACACCTTATGCGTGCACAATAGAATCTCTATTATGTGCTCTTAAGGTGTGTTTTCGATTGCTTTAGTTTGATAAAGATAAAAGTATTTATAACGTTTCGTAATTATTTTGAATTGAACAAGCTTTGAATACTTACGAAAAAGTTCAGACATAATATATCATTGAATTCCAAGAAAGTTATTTAGAACTTTAACTTCTAATTGTCGAATTAATACCTTTAACTTCTAATTGTCGAAATAAACCTTTGTTGGGTAAAAACGCACAGCACTGATACACCTACCCGGCCTACTTCAAATAATATATTTGCGAAATAACAATAGATATCGTTATTCTTATTATCACATCCAAAGACGACGTGTTAAATCAAAAGTTGGGTACTGTGTGTTATCTCTCTACAGCTAAGCGACAGAAAACTGCAACCACTTTCAAAAGGCTCCTTTACAATGTTCATTTGATGTGTAGAGAGATAGCCTTGCGTCAATCTGCATCTAGTTTTTGTATTATTAATATATATTTATTTAGGACCTTTGTCCTATTATCACCAGTTAGAACGTTATATGGAATATATTCATGCCGAAAACTCAGGTCGGCAAGAGCTTGAAGCAGTGAAAAAATATTTTTTACGTAAATACGAGTATAATCAAAAGCTGCACACGTTCCTGTAGCAAATTAATACAAGACGCCAACTGTGACTCATTCCAGCATTCCATAATTGGAATTTGAAAATGAATAAAAATTAAGATTTTTATTTTAAGCGGCACGGCATCTCATGTTGAAATCAAGTTCATGAAAGAATTACTAGACATTTGAGTTACAGTCATCATTTAGAAATCTAATTCAAATTTGATATGTAATAGCGCTATAACTTTGGTTTCCCTTTTTTTTAGGAACTGCTATTGTAATTCCACGTTTTGAGGACTAATTTTAGGAAACCTACAATTTACAAAAATCCTCCAAGTAGTTAGAGGCCTTTACCATAACCTTGCAGGATATTGTTTATATAACCAACATAGTTTGGAGTGCTAGAAACAATAATTTCAAGTTTGTACGGAGCCCTCGGCACGCGATTTTATGGGAAGTCACCAAGTATTCATTCAGCGGTAGAAAGTTCGACTATTAGGTCAGATATCTCAGGCTACCATAATAATGTCTAAGTAGTTAGCCCATAATACAAGACAGTAAAGATAAATGCTTACTTTGTATTTTGATAGCGCTATGTAGAATGTCGGAGAATCTTAGCAAAAAATGAAATGAATTGACAATTTTATTAACATTTACACTCTTGACATGAGCACTTATTGATGAGTGACGAACAAATAATTTAACTTAATCGACATAATTATCCTGTGACATTAGGTATGATATATCATCATGCGAAATGAAGCAGACCATATCACCACAGCATTTTTCCCATATAAGAAATAATACTTATTAGATATTAGGTATAGCCCACTGACTCGGCACGGCTATCTAATCTCTATATCTCAACAGTAACTATCTATATTTTGTGACCGTACTACGCGCCTCGAGGGCCTTATTCAGATTCTACACTCTCTACACGGACAATTGCAACGACCTCTCATCTTGAGCTTTTAATTTGGAATGTTTACACAGCCGATAGGGCGATGACTAAACGCTTTGTGACAGTTACTGATCTACAAAGAAGCCAATAAAAGCCTCTATTGTTATTCCTTATAAAAACACAAAAAATGTGTTGAAGTACCTTCATTCTGATCTATTTAACAATTGTTATAGTTTTGAAAATATAAATCATATTGCTTCGCCGTAAAGCTGAAATTTGTCTGTCATCCTAGTGCTAGGGACGTCATCCCTTTGCATGAATTGATTTTGTATAAAAATGGGGTGTTAGTGTAACATCTCTGTCTGTGGTCAGACCCCCCGGCATGTCGGGTGCACGGCTTATTTGAACAATATAGACTGAATGAACTAATGCTTTGTACCTATATTGTGAATTGCATAACCCTGTTGTCGTGAATTAAAAAGTTTGATTTCTTTAACTGTACCTAATATGTTAGGTGTCAACCTCCAACCCAATTCGTTTCATTTCATTTTGAAATATGTAAAACTATCTTATTATTTCAATCATTAAACTATAGGCGTCAAGAATTCGTATCACCTAAACGTTATACAACGGATTTCATTGAGAATATACGAATATTGTTATGAATAAATTAAGCAAATTGAGATAATACTTAACGTAGGAATAGACTGGATGCAAAAGCCGGAAAACGAGCCCGACATCAAATCAAATTGATGGTTTCGAACATGGATAATATTTGTTACGAGAATACTTTAAAAACAATTGCGACCAGGTATAACGCGAAGGTCATGAGGATATTTGTATACGATTCTTCGATCTTTTCCCCTTATCTGTTCAATAATCGTTTTAGATTTTTCATTTTACTCTTTTTTCATTATACCACTAAGGAGTGATTACGAAATTACATTACACTATTATGTATAGGTACAAATAAATGAGACCATATTGAACTAATTAAATAAACTAAAATATTTATAAGAATATGAGACACAAATAATATGCGAATTTATGTAATTTATGTAACAGATTGTCCGATCTCACGGAATCCAATATTATAATCCCATTGAAATCAAACGTCCTGTAAACGAGGCGTTACTGAATCCTCTGGTTATATATCTCTGAAAATATAACCACAAATGTATTGAAATACCCGAGAGTGTAGGCAGTGCATTTTATATAGGTGCGAGTATGTATGTAGGCTTGGGGACCGCTTTGTTTCAGGTCGGCGGCTCAGTACGCGCCCTGGGTTCCACGCATGCGCCCTCGTGTTCTCAATATCGAGCGGCCCACACCCCACCTTGTGATGCTTTCAATTTAATCTACACAATATACAAAGGTATATTAACAAGCCATCGCGTTATATACTCAGTTAGCGGCAATATGAAATTTAATTATCAACTATTTGAGATATCTTGTAAAATACATGGCTCTTTCGCACCAGACACGACCTGAGGCGGGTTATTTACATAACAAAAGCTTGACTGGCTAATTAACTTCTATATGAAATTTGAATAAGAAAAATTATAATGGTTTTGAATAAACTATATGATTTTAAATGCATGGATAGAGTAGTTTTATAAATAATACAGTTAATATTATACATAAACTAACTGTACGAATGAATAGATCTGACTGTTTGGTAAGTCATGTTAATTACAGTCAGTAATAATTAGCTTACACTTTACCCCTGAATTAGTTGCCAAGGCTAAGCTTTGCTTCTATGGAAGCAATGTGATTGAAGCACTGCTTCTCGGGATTGCAGCCCAATATTCAACTCAAACCCATCATATTTACAATGTCACCACATCCTCTTGGAAGTAACATGTATTATTCCAAGCATACTTTACTTTCATAGCATGATTCAGACCATCAGCGTTCGTAGAGATTGCTTTGGATACAAGGAATACTAGTATAATGGGTTAAAATGGGTCAAACAGTATCTGTCACTGTATACCTAAATACATTTATTCGTTTATTTTGTTAAAATTTACACTTTATCTTACAAAATGCAGTACCTACACAAATATCGCCGAACGACAACGGTCCGAGTTCGAATTACACTATGAAAATGCAGTTAGATTGAAATAATATTACTTTTAAGATGTTGTGGTAGGGTTCCTGTTAAGCTTCTGCTAAGTCAGAGGTTCCATTTCCGCTCAGTGCAATTGTGCATAGTTTAGGTATATGTAAATGTGTCTGAGTACCTATGTATAGCCACATTCTAGAATCCATATTACAAGCCAGTCATCATATCATAAACTGTCGCATGTTTGATTACAATTGGCTACTCAAAATCGGAGTTAAGGCAAAAAATGAAATCTTCAAAAATATAATCCTGGTTACTTTGATCGGTACAAACGACAGCAACGCGGGCGGAGTCACAGGCATCAGTGAGTACTATTGTGACGACCTTGACGAGCATGGTGAAGCCGTCCTTTATGTTTTTGCCTTACATATATATAACAACACATATCTATGGAAGTAGCCAGGTAACCTTCAACGCCATGACGCTGCAGTATAAAACACCGATAATTCTGACGATACTACATACATAACACCACTGAACGGCGGTTAGTTTTATAAAATAACACAGCCTACTGACGAACGTGCATTGTCATGAACAGAATACGGGCGGACACTCCGTCCGTCATTATGGACGTACAATTATAGAGTAAATGTTAAGTAAATACTCGACATTTATTGTCGATTTGATCCGTGACATTCATAGTGGAGTGGTTTAGGACCCAAATGTAAAAGCACATGGTATTCTAAACCGTAGTTCGATTAGATAAGATTGTATTTTCATTGTATTTATTGTAGCTTTGTCACTGGAATACGTCCCACGCTGCCCTTACATTTTTGTAGTGCCTGAATATATTTAATGGAATTCTTTGTTAAGTTAACTCACGGGGCCAGCCCTCTAGTCTCCACGAGGTATGAAATACTTTTAAAAACTGAAAATTAAGCACCCAAAAGGTAGTTTGCAGGAGTAAGGGATTTTAGTAAGTAGGAAGGTATTTCAGTTAATTGAGCCTCAATTAAGTAGTCCGACACAGGCAATACCTCAGCCCTAAAGAATATTGCGGCTAATAATAACCTTGTGTTGTGTTTTAGTTAGTAGGGTAGCAAGAGCTAACTTTAGGAGGTTCTGTGTTGTCAGTGGGTGTAGCTTGATACTGATCTGTGGTGTTTTGTCTTCTACGATATCTAACAATACCTACTTGAAGTCTTATCTACGCGCCCATACATTTACCCATTTATCACATCATGAGACCGCTTCGAAGGTAAGTAAAGTATCTTCTTCACAATCACGCGTATGCTCACGCCTGTATTGAAGTAGACGAAGGACAACGTAATTAAGAGACCCAAGGTAAACCCATACGGGTTTAATGGGTGAAGTGTTTATGTATTGTTTTCTTTCGCGATAAAAAATAGGACACGGTCTATTTTTTTTTTCTAGGGTTAATGATAAATATTAAAAAACATCTTCATATTATGATCAATTTATAAGATGTTCGATCATCCGGATGAGTACGGTTCGTCCAGTTAATCAAGTCTTGGACGTAGGTACTTCATCGTATGATTCACATTACTGAATACTTATTTGTTTTAGATATTTGTTCGGTTCATTGACCCATCACCCGTTGTTTTGCGTTGCTTACGTGTAAAGATAATATAATAACATAATAAACTGAATATTATCTATCAAAACTTTACCTAAACAAAAGATGGTCATTATTTTCATGATCTATTCTTTTTAAATATGCTCGTAGAATCAAGTACCTGTATGTAAACAAAATCTTGAAGGCCGACATTTACGTACGCAAGTAGATAGCACCTACTTCTAATTATTATACGATTATAAATATTATAAGTAAGTATGGAATAAATTAATTTAGTTGGTAAGTACCTATGTAAACTACAATTTGATAATTCTGTCAATTGCATTGCCAACATGTGGATTGTTAACATGTAGATACAAATCATCTTTACAACATCACGATTCTTCTGCTTTGGGGCACTTCATCTTTATTTAATTATAGATCTATTTTATTCTATCGAAATAGTACAATAAACAATGCCCAAGTCCACACAACAAAGGGTACTGACGGTGGTTTGATTAGTAGGTACTACTGTTCTCATCAAACCACCGGCCGCTGGTCATTCCTAATGCGAAAGTGCCTATCACACTTGCTTTGTTCCGACGATGGATAGCGATGTACAGTCTTTGCACCAGGAATGATCCAGAAAGAGAGTCACCTGTCACCTCGTTATAATTGGAGTAGATAAAAACTACATCTCTTCATTTCCTTCATACACTTTTTGTTTGTTTTTAATTGCCATAAATACCTATACAACGTCTGCGAGATTAAACGGTTTACCTATTCACTTTTATTATGAATTAAGTGACAGATTAATGCTGTTCATCCATAAATAATATTGATTAATCTGTTTATCCATCTTCTAAAAGCGTCCGAACCATCTAAGCATCCCTTTCTCTACCATGGTCACACATCTTCAACAATGTCACAAAGTTCCCTTATCGAGTTCTTCTTAGTATTTATTCCCCAGTTATAACTTAATTTACTCGCCAACGAATGATATCGAAAACGTAACTTACTTTAGAGTTCATAATCTTCTTTCTCAGCCGAAGGAACGTAGGTATAATCCTTACAGATCGGTGTAATACTTCCAAGTTCGAACGTCTAATGAATATCGAGTTATGAATATTGAGGGGCAAGTTCCGAACCCCGGGGTCATCTCGGCTTAGATGGTACGACTCCTCTGCTATCCACTTACCCCTCAATCGATATCTAATTATATCAAGCTTCCTTCCTTTCTGTTTTATTATCTTTTATTATAAATTTTTAACACGCTTCTACATCAGATAATGGAGTTGATAATACTTTGCTTAAACTTTTTATGAAAATCTTTAGGTGCCATTTTTATAAATTGTGACAATTTAGATAGATGGATTGCTGGATGTTTTAAACATGTTAGCAACTATAAAAATGATTCAATGCTTTCGTTCCCACAATCCATAAGAAACTATATATGTGCTGTCAGTCTTTCTTCAGTAACAACATTCATGATCATAAACTTTCACATTTCTTATAGGTAAGCAGGGCTTTTTTGAGGTCAGCTTCTAATAAGGACCAGGTTATAATATTCGACGTGATATTAGGATTCATCGCAATGTATGTTATTAAGTTCATAAACATTTGTCCGTCCTTTATGAATCGATGTTGGAAATTCCTTTTTAATTTGCTGTTGGTCCGGTGGTTTTATTTTTTTTCTTTCTTTTTCAAAGGTGTTGTTAGATCAAAATTCGCTCATCTGTAATTTTAGGGCCAAATCGAAAAAGTTGAGTTTTGTTCCCTTTCACTTCACAATATTCTTTTTCCTATCAATCAGTCCAAATAAACATCTAAGACTATAAATTTGAATAGATACCACATCTGTCAATCATAGCATCGTTTACAAATTAACGGCTGATATACAATCGAGAGTCTGTAAAATTGATCGCTGATTGGTTCCTGTTCATATGTTTCTTCATAGTTTATCTACTGGATAGTAAGATTAAGAACTCCCTTATTATATTCAGAGGGACGGACGGTAGAAACTACCTACTCCAGAGGTTAACTATCTATGTATTTTGCAGATGCGTACATGTAGTACTTGCCTTGATTGGCAGGACATAAGTGTAGTCGCAAGAGCGGAACCTATGCTCCAGGTTGGGTGTGTATAATATCATAACGCCGGGAGCATGTATACCGTAATCTTGCGCCCCGCAGTCTCACCTTTCGATAACCTTAGCCGCTCCTATACGATGTTGCTCCATGAATAATTTTCATGGTGTTTTTATGGGGCCCATGCAATGAGTTGGCAAGCCACCGCCTGACTTTTGAACAATTCTAAGACTTATTCGTTACCCTGATGATCCAGCCAGTCAATATTCAACCCATAGCCCATAACCTAATCAAAATCGCGGCCGCAACGCTGCACAGCAAATCTCGGTACCTGGCCGGTACCATCTCCGGGTGCATCATATTGTGCTCTCGAGTATGGTACCTACCATGCGTGTAGGTACTGTGTATGCCTAGCATATTAAATTCTCTTAAATAGGGCGTCTTCATTTTGGTTCCGGCCCGACGCATGCCTTCCAAAGACCCGGGAACGGCGATACAATAATAATAACTGCTTTCCTACCCTCTCCTTTCGAACACAGGACCACAGTCGTCGGCTTAGATATCACTCACATATGTACGGTGCAGAATATTCCATCAAGAAGCAAGAAGTTCGATGAGTCTTTCCTCTGCAACACCATTACCTAAGTCTCGGAATCCTTACCAGTGCACGTGTTTCCTTTTTCCTACAGCCCCGGGTCCTATAAGCAGGGCGTTAAAGCATCTGATGGGGCCAAGGTCAAGCAAGCGCCACCATTGTAACACTGTAGGGACATGTTTGTAATGAACACTCTTTCCTAAGACTTTGCGTTCAGCTTACCATCAGGCGAGGTGAAGTCAAATTGAGTGCTATAAATAAATACATTTAACATTATTCAATTTATCTGTATTAGAGATACAATACAATACATAACCTACTAAAATAATAAAAGTTGTGTTACTATGATTTAATTACAAAAGCTAAACTAGATGGCGTTCGCTAGTCCGGACGCCAATCCCGTTTCATCCAAAGCTTGCACACAATTTACTTCGCTTTTATGGGAAAGATTGTCATATACCTATATTCCCTACACAGAGAAAAAGCTAGCTTCGTGGGAGGAACATTGACTAGACGTCGAAGATTTTGATGAGACCTGATACACCCAAAGATTTCATTAACATTCCTTTCTAGGCTTTAAATTATAGTACATAAACCGAAAGGGATAAATAATTACACCATACGCACGTCATAATGTATGTTATGTATTTCGCCGAGGGGTAGGCAAAGTTGAATAAAACACTCGCTATATACATTGTAACAAACTTTAACACATCGCGCGACTCGGTACAAAGGACTGCCTTGTGTAATTGTAGGTATTTTGGCTAGAGCCTCAGGGGCGATATTGCCTTCCTTTGAAAGTTCTAGCGACAGTGTAACAGTGAGTAGTTGCTGGTGGTTACAGTATATTTCTTTTCTTATTAAATAGATAACGATGAAGGACGAGAATAGTATAACCTGTTTTTTTCTTATTTTTTTTTATTCACAATTTTTTTTTAATTTGTCGAACTTCAACGTCAATCATAATTTACATAATCATAACGTAATTGTATTAAATAAGTCAGTAAATTTGTATTTAATAAAGTTTGACCATTTACATGTGATATATCTATGAAGTGACAACTTTTTTTTGACGCGTTTGTAAAATAAATAGGTTCTTTTATTTTTTTAAAGATTGCTGGCACTTCGGTCAACGCAGCCGCAGTGGCACAGTCCTTTTTTCTAAGTATTTTCTAACTGAATTGTAATTATGTATCTATTTTAAAAATTTGACGGCTTGTCACTGAATTTAAGCCGAGATTGGCCAAACCGCTTAACACAAAACAGACGTCGACCTTTCGATTCGAATCAATGTTCGTCTGCAAGCAATCCAATATAGATTCTTGTTCAGCATAAAGATTCCCAAAATCTGTACTTGACAATAGCTGATACCGAGCGTACGTCACAGATGTACAGGCATGTAAGCATGTGTCCCATTGTTTAACGATGGCCTCAAATTCGTCGTAACAGAAAAAAAATCGTGCGCCGCGAGCGCCCTGCGCCCATATGGCTTACAATAACAAATTCTTAACCAAAAGTAAACTTATGTATCCTCGCGTTCCGTTTATACTTAGTTCGCTGCACGCAAGCCAAAATGGCATTAACTCGTTGAGTGCTTTTGTTTCCTCTAACCTTCAAGTGCTCATCTCAGATCGATTCATTGTAAACAACGCATTTTTGTGTGACATATATCTTGTTTTGATTTAATACTGGGTTTTTCATAGATGAATCTCATCGCCCACACGATACAATATGCTGTGGAATATAATGTAATCAATTATTTTGTGACTATACTTACATTGTTTTATACATTTTAGAGTTATTGTTAGAAAGAATTGGGGGCCACGGAGTAGACTAGGCTGGGACAGGTGGGGCAACGTGGTGGGGTTGTGAAGGTAAGTAATATTTCCAATTTCGGGGGCTCGAGCATCCCCCGAAATTGGAAATATTACTTACCTTCAAATCAACCTTCCATTATTTTTCACGGGAATAAATTATTATTCACGATGAATTATTATTTAAATAATTATGAAAGTAGGAAATGCGATGACTAATTATCGCATCTCCTACTTTCATAATTGTTTTCAGGTACTACGTTACGCAATCATCCTTTTGGTTTATTTAAAATTCTCTCTATGTATTTCTACTGGTACCTACTATTTCTGTAGTCGTTGGAATTTAGAAAAATAGGTATGCGCAAAATTTGGTATCTACTTCTCCGATTATACATTTGTAACTATGTTGAAATAAATATCCACCATCCAAAAAGTAATTACAGTACCTACTTAAATGACACAACTCCGACCATTACAGTTAAAAAATACATTTTACAATAGTAGAAAGTGCGCAGTTGACCACGCACTGGCATTTGTAACACAACATTGTGCGCACAGCTAAATCGATTTCACACGAGTCTGAAAGGTTCAAATATTCGCGAATAACGCCTGCAGTTGTAGGTCAGTGGGGCGGGGCTTCCAGGCATTTTTTTCAAATTGAGACGCCAAAGCCCCATTGAAGATTTTCTGCGATTCGAATATCTAGGTACTCCTCAACATTGGTTTATCTTGACTTCTACGGAAGAGATTGCCGTTTGACCTCTCAACCCCGAGAGGACTACTTGGGCTGAAGCCTCGTGCATCAATAACGGTACGGGCTGGAAAAATAAGGTCGATTGCAAAAGTTGCTTGCAAAAGTAAATATCGCTTTAAATGTCAATATCGTTTGTAAATGTTGATCATTTATGTAGCAACTTTTGAGGGTGACCGCCTGACCACAGAGTCGCTGACACTAAAATATACGTACATTTGGAAGACAATGTTAATATATCTTTTAGTTTTTTGTAATTGTATAAAAGGTTCGAGTACTAATTAAGTGATCAATAAATGAGAAATGGCTAAGTTACGTTTGTAGTTGACTGTACATTAAATAATCCAGCCAGCAACAGATATTGAAATCGATATTCAGTTCTCATGAGTTGTTAGATAAATAAAAGTTTATTTATCTAAAAGATAGACAAATAAACAAGATTCGAGTCCCGAGAGTGGCCCGACACCACTCTGTTTGTTTAACATAGCAGTGCTCTGCGACTTTGCTTGCCACAGACGATTTTGATTCGGCCCTGTTTTTACATTGTTTGGTTCCTAAGGATTGTAGAGTGATGTTAAATAACCTGCCACGTTCTCATATGGAATGCTTTGTTTGGGGCTACACCAAGATCTTCAGAAGCAACAAACTGCACCTACTGATAGACGAACAAGACCCTGGTGCTGATTCCCTCTCAGGGTAGGAGATTTGCACCCAATGTCGTATTTATAAGTATTCATATTACCTGAGGAAAGGAGGAGTTGGAAAGCGGAGCAAGACTTGCTTGAGGGGGCGTAGTAAGCCTTCCCAAAGAGCGAAACCTAGCTCGGGCCCTCTCCGTGAGTAGCGGCACTGCCGGGATACAAATTACTACAGAACGATGACAACTCAAAAATGCCGTCGATTCGACAGAAGAAGATTTGCTTTCCAACAAAATTGGTATAACAACGAACTTTCCCCTAGAACTAAGTTATCAAGTACCATACTAAATTTCTCAAATCACCTAATTGTTTCACAGATCATCATGTTCGAACAAATAAACTCTTTACCTGCATTACTAGTAGGTAGATATGACATCCAGGCAGTCTGTTTGTAGAATTACCTGCGGGTTGATATTCACACCATTTTTATGTGATTATAAGTGGTAGTTAATTGTTTTTAGTTTGAGTATTTTACGTGGTAATTTGTTACTGCCGTGTTAATAGATGCAATGTGCTTTACTAAATCACCGTACCGACTAATCGGTAACAAATTTAGAATTTTCGTCAATAGTATTCTACACAGTGCTCTCTAGGCATAAGTAAAGTTTAAGTACCTCGTATATTTTAGATATTAGTTTTTGGAAATACATAGGTACATCTTATAGGACCATCTTTGTAATTTCAAGTACCTATTTACGTAGCAAATGAACGCTCTACGCGCTATTCTGCGGGGTTTGCAAATAATATAAGAATTAATACATAAAGTTTACAGAGAGAAACTTCCGCCGTTTTAAAGCCGGCTGATAATCACTGTAGAGGCTTTGTAAAATATTAATAAAACGCTGCTTTGACACTGACAGTACAAAACTCTAGAAAACTTGTTTTGATCATTTTGCCAGCTTGACTTTTAATATTTTAATAATTTATTTTATTAATCATTAAAATAATAACTTAAGCAAACATTCTACCACTGAACCACTCATGCACCGATGCAATAACTATTCTGCTATTTTCTAAGGTCAGAAGTCAGTGACTGGATAATATCTCTAGCTTCCCTTAGAGGCAAATAAACATACACATAACAATTTGTTTGAATTACACTAAAGCTTACCAGGATTTAATATGCTTTGGTACCTTTTTTACGTGCGCGGAATCTCCACGTATGCCATGCACCCCCGCCGGAGCCGGTTAGAGTGATTATGTCGGACTAGAATCGACTAAAACGCACGCCGTTTCGGGTCTTCGTTTGCTAGAGGTGAAATAATACATAACTCTCGCACATTAGCAAACCCTGGGCCATCTTTGTCGTGAAAGCTCCCTTCCTCTGGATTGGGAAAGAGCCTGTACCTAGTCTTCTCCGGTCTCTCTCCCCCATCTCCTTCTCGAACATTATCTGCTGGCAGAAGGAGGCGGCGGCAGCACAAGTTTGCGCATCGTTCCGTCACCGTGAATAAGGCGGCGAGCGAGAGACCTCCCACTCCTAGGGCCGCTACTAGGACCCACCTCGGCTGGTCACTGACGCTGGTCACTCACCACAGTGATGGAGCTTTGGTACCTACATCCATTTACTTATTTATTTTATATTGTAAGGCTCTACATAGGTAATGGTGTCCTACCTTGACAACATTCCTAAACCGAAAGAAATGTGCACATTAAAATGTTGGTAAGCCATCCAATGTGGTTTTATGAAAACATACGTTTGAACCCACAACAAAGATATTTGGGTTTAAAATTAATAAGCTTGTTAATAGTTGTGTAAAGAGTTACGAGTGCCGCAACCCGCGTCGTGCGGCGGACGCCTGCGGTAGGAGGTCCACACAACTGCATAACGTGGGATAAGTTTTCAAAATTCGAAATTTGGAGTTCTTTCGTTTGTCTAAACCTTTTAAACGGTGTATAACATTTTTTAGTTTTTTGTTTATATGTTACCTACCTACAGTACAATTAGGTACCTACGTGTAAGATTATTTCTATTCTGTAGAGGACTAGAGTAAAAGTACTGTTGTACCTAGGTACCCAGATTAAATACCTGGATAAATTATGCTTATTCTTTCTTGCGTAAGAGCATTATAAGTGACGTAGGTTTCCAACGGATAGTGAGATAGTAAAACAATTTGAGGAGGTAGGTGTATGTATGTAATTATATAAAATGTAATGTATAATAGGTAAGTGGGTGACAATTTACAAAATGTAAATGAATTATTTTTTTAAATATCCCACTTATAACGAAACCATGGTCACACTGATTACACCCATGTGCTGGCCACATTGCACGCCCGCCCTGCGTTAACGGCCGACGTATTGAAAGGTAAAACCAAATACTGTCCGTCATTTGTTTATTGAGATCGACCGCACGGCAAAGGATTGGGGATACGGGGATACTCAATTGAGATCTTTATTAGTTGCATCTCTGCTTTTACAAGACATTATGTATGATGGTTAATTAAGAATAGTATTCATTCGATACATCAGTGGCTCTCATTTCGGGGTCTGGAATCGACTAATGAATGTACTTATATAGGTCTGTTTATATTTTTAAGTACTTAATTGAGTACTTTCGCTACTTAACTATACAGTGCCAAGGTTTGAACTCTGTTCATAGGGACTCGTCTTTTTTCTTCAGTTCGCCTGATGATAAGCTGAAGGCAAAGTCACAGGAAAGAGGGTCATCTTGACGGCCTCATCAGATGCTTTCTCACACCCCGCTTAAAGGACCCGGGACTGTAAGAAGAAGGAAGATCTTAAATATGTCACAGCATTTGTGCATCCCAGCATACTGGATACAGCATACAGCATCTAACAAAAAGTTACTGCATCTAACCAACCTATGTTTTATTTACTACCATAGTGTGTGGATTGACCCTTTCATTTTTGTGTGAAATTTATTTTCTACTGTCCCAGTCTCGCCATATTTTTCTTTATTTATTCGTCTCACAGTTCGTTATCCAATAATTAAGCGCACCAAAAAGAGAAAACGAGCAAACTCAGTCGTGTCAAAACGGCCATCTTAGCGTGCCGCAAACTATAGTAAAAATAATGATCACACTGTACCTACTATAAAATTTCTTGTTTAAATACTAACATTAGGTTATCAAGCAAGTTTTAGCAACAGGTTAGTGAAGGATGGGTGACCATTCTTAACATAAAAAAGCCCCCGTACATCAAAGAGCATATCAAGCACGGTTGGGGCCCTAAAAGGCCCGACAATACGACCAAACTATAGAACTTTGATATCGCTAGAGGTCAGATCGCATTCCCTTTACTAATAATATCTTACCGTATCGTAGTTACACCGAAACTGAATTGGGAGAAGGCTCCTAGGATGACCACTGTTAATACTGTATCTAGGTATACGACATGTCATTAGAAATCTTTGATTGGTTTATTTTGTGACTGGCTAAAAATATGGGCTTAATACCGTCATCGGAGTTTAAACCAAAATCAAACACTTTGGAGGCTTTGAATCCACTTATTGATTTAGATTGGTATGTCGGCTCCCAACTTCAAGAGGAAAATCTATGCCTGAGTCTTGTCCGTTACTTGACTAAGAGGTACACTGCACTGATTTGCAGGTGATGTGTTTATAGTATATCCAATTTGGTTTACTTAGTCCTACATGTTAGTACCTACCTACAGTAATTTTGAATTTTATACAGATGATAAAAATATAATTATACGAATATTTTTACGCATACTTTAATAAAATAAGAAATACAAAAACAATTGGTGTGTTCACCGAATAATATAAATACTCGACAAGTTTCTATTGTATTATATCCCGTTGGAATACAGTCGAAGTTTCCCAAGCAAATTAGGTATAGTTAAGCTGTTTCACATCCACGGTGTCAATATTAGGGGCGATGTGTTTAGACAAGGGATATTTGTGTGTGTATTTAATGTTAAAATAAGTCTACCAACCGAAATTAGGCGTGGAGGCTAAATCCAAATTGCAGCTGTTTGCTCTTTGAGTCGTTTGCGGCGGTTACCGGTCCGATGGTGATTTAATAGATTTTCTTTTACATACTCCACTGTGGTATTTCAAAAACCTTAATACATTTTCCTTATATTCTTTTTATCAAAATTTATGCTAAAATCATTCTAGGACTATCTGAATTTTGTGTCTAAATAGCGCTATTTAGACAAAAAGTAAGCATAGTTTAACTAACTTGTGTAATGGGTTTTAGAATGCAGAGAAAAAAAACCCAGATACCTTCATTATTTTTTTGTATCGAAATATATCGTGTTACGAGACCATAATTAATGCAATTATAGATGTTTTTTTATCGTGCGAAAAATCCTTACGAAAAGCATTTACTAAGTAATCGAATTCTAATACGCTCTTGACAAGTGATTTTAATCCTACACACCTAGGTATCCATAGAGCGAAGTCTATGGATTTCACTATTATGTAGGAGTCGTTTCACCCAGATGCATGATACATGATGACACATTATTTTCTTCTAAACAATTACAAAAATTAAATATAAACGCCCATGAGATTAGAACATGCTCGTGTGTGTAGCTTAATGAAATGTAGTCGTCTAAACCAATGGCCGCGATGACTCCCAGTGGATGTCGTAGAATGCTACTAAAGGATAGGACAGCTCTCCATCCGACGGTAAATAAGCAGTCCACTACGAAATGCCCGCTTGACTACAAGCATTGCCGTAATCATACTGCCTATAATCACATACCTACTCATGCAAAAGTCATATTCACACATAAGGTATACTTCTTACAGTAATACCTATGTATATTACAGTCAGCTCACACATGTTCCTAAACAAAACTAAAATGCTCGTGTCACAATAAATTGAGCGTGGTGACGTCAGCCGTGCATGATCCATGACGCTTAAATGCTTTGACGCCTTTTTCCTCGATGATTGCTCAATTAATCGCGTCTGCTTTGATGTTGTAATTATGATGGCCATTCACGGGCGGACACGTCAACCAATATGGAGGGGGACAACCGTTTAAATTAAACCTTTAAACCACAAATCAATTCACATGTTTCCACTTGCTACTACCTTGGCATATAGTTTTCGCATCTTCTACTTTCGTACATGGTTTTATGAGTTGGGCTAGAACCTTAAATTAGATGCATTACCGATTAGTGTTTCCTTAAATGACAACTAGATAACTTTATTTTATCTATGTGAACCCGCGAAACGAAAAATCATCCCTTGAGAGATGGCGCCGGGTCGGCTGGGGTACGAGGGATGTTTTATTTAGGATATGTCACCTTCAGCACCTGAAGATCCGAAGACTGCATGCGTTTTAATCGGTTCGTGTCCAACATAACCACTATCACTAGATCCGATGAGATCGTTATCCATGGGAAATTTGTATCTGAAAAATAAAACCTATATCACGCGAATCAGATTGCATTGAATCTATTTGCACCTTGTGTTGCTATGTGAAACATGTAGGTATGTATTTACAAAAAACTTGATATACGTATGCTTATCTACATTCAATTACAAATATGTGTATACGTGTGTTTATTTAATTGAAAGCTCAAAGGGGAGCTTATAATATGAATTCTAGAACTCTAAATAAATAAATTCTAGAGTTTGGGCACTGAGTACCTACTTAATTTTGGGTGTAGACGGAGAAGCTCTTTTATGTGTTACTAAGAATATTAATTTATTAAGAAAACAGCCGATAAATGTTAAAAATAGGTCAATTAATAACTCAATAAAGTATCTCAGGATATCCGGTCAGGGTACCCGTCAGGTGGGATTTCGCAAAAAAACGTCTTTGAAGCTCTTCTAGATATTGTGTCAGATGTCATCGCCGTGTGTGAGAATGTGACTAACGCGGATTCGCGAGGAACGTTTGATGCAGACCGTCCAGATGACAGATTGATGGCTTCGGCGGGACCCTCGTCCAAGAATCGATCCTTCGTTTCCGCTCTACATTATTTATGCGTTAAGCTTTGCAGTTATAGCATTATATTCGATGAAAATATAACTAGCTACTGACTAACGAAGGCACAATCTCATTTTTAGAAAGGATGAGCCTTAGTTGAATCCTTGTTTAAACAAACTTTTGTTTATAGAACATGTGATGAAAAGCGAATAATTGATAGATAATACGAATTTTATAAACACTGGTGCTTATCAATGTAAGAAATTATATAAATTTATGAAATCATAAGTTTTAACCATGTGAGGTTAGATATTTTAAGGTGAAAAATACTACTATCACCAGTGACTACGAACAGAGTACTTCAATAGAAACGCAAAAAAAATTCTTACAAAATCTTGTATAGGTATAGGAATCAAATAGAAATTGATAAAACATCAATACTAAAAAAAACTTGCAATTTATAAAAGGCCCACCCCATTCCATTATTGATAGCAGATTGAATTGTAGTTCATTACAAAAAGCCGTGAGTAAAATATGCTGATCCGTAGACAGTTTCAAATTGAAACCGCATCGAAAATAGAGTTGAAAGGGGTGGTGGATGTGTAGCGGTGTGATAACGCTGCGGCGCCACCGATGCGTAAGCGCTGATCCCTGGTTGCATGCGCTGTGCGAGCCGTGAATACCGAACAATGTGAACAAAAATGAACAGCGCTCCTTAATCCCCGCATTGTTCAAATTTCAAACCCACACACTGTTATATCCATTGGCACTACTCGCACTTGCCGGTACGATATTTTGTTATATTTTATCTTGTTCAATTGCTACCTGTTTGCAAAAAATATAAATTGTAGAAACGATTTGATGTGATTTGTAATTTCAAACATTACTCAATTTGATAATCGTATTGTATAGGAAGTGGTTAAAAAATATATGACGATAATGAAACTCAAAAACGCGATTGTTTAGAAACCTTAACTTCAATTGGTGAGTTTTACGAAGTATGTAGTACCTACATATAAAATTATTTCAAGAAAAGATGTATTAAAGAGAATATGGTAAGGAAGTTAGTGACTGTGTTAGTGACTATACCTGATAGGAATTTATGGAGAATGCCATTGAATGGTGCATAGACGGAGTGGAGGACCCGGTTCCGGGCAAGTGCAAACCTTTCATATCTGTAATTGTGTTGCATGATATCATGACTAAAGAGGGCCGAGCAGAGATGGTTGCTCACGTGGCAAGTCAAGGAGAAGATTTTGCTATCATATCAAGCAATACTGATGAGTACTTCACTTATATCTCACTATATACGTATGAGCGATACATTTATACGACCAGCTGCTGGTCAAATATTTCAGATAGATTTTGAAGTTAATGCTGGGTGATGTTTATACTTAACGCTAAGAGGATGATGAGTTTTTTGTGAAAATGAAAATGCAACCCCAGAAGAACACTGGGGTTTGGTTCAACACATTTTTCTGATGGACGTTATGACGTATTATGTGCCCCATGATGCATTGGTTACATTCAGTCACAATCACAGCACTCTGATGTAGTACCTAGGTTATTAGCAATAGGACATTAAGAAGAACTCCTTAATAACGATGTACACGATTTACAATGATATGAACAGACAAGGTACAGTGACACTCGACAGGTTGCAGATACGTGCGGTCCGCATTATTGGGCATCCTGAATTCACGATTACCCTCGAGCCTTTGCAGATCCGTAGAGAAGTTCCGTCCTTAGCCGTATTTTACCGTCTCTACCTTGTTAAATGTTCTGATCAGCTCTTCTAATTAGGCCCACCCTCTCCTTCCGAACATAGGACAACACGTGCAGGGCTTACGAGTAGATGTCACCCCCATACGGTGCAGAAATTCCATCAAGAACCAAGCAGTTCGGTAAATCTTTCCTTTGCCGCAATAGTAAATCTTGGAATTCCTTACCAGTGCACGTATTTCCTTCTTCCTACAATCGCGGATCCTTTAAGCGGGGCGTGATAAGGCATCTGATGAGCGCCACCATGGTAACACTGTACGTGTTTGTAATGGTGACACTCTATTCTAAGACTTTGCTTCAGCTTACCATCAGGCGAGGTGAAAAAAAAGAAACAGCTGAAAAGAGAAGTCTAGTGAATAGCAGTTAAGTAGGAGCTAAGTATTTATCTACTCGTCCAAAGATGTAGTATATGGTTGACATTGCGATTAAATCAAAGTGTTTAACTAAATGAAAAACTTGACGAAGTAAATATTATCATTTGACAGAATGGAATCCTAGTGCGAAAAAATTTAACACATTATTTGCAGAGAATCTATTTGAAAGTTAATATCGCTAATACGAGGGTAATGGGGTCTTGGGGACGTTCGAATGTGGATAAAAAACGGGGTCCGGACGCCCAGGATGAATGGTGTCAAAATGACAAGGCGGTTTTTGACAGACCCGATGTCGCTCGACAAGTTAACATACGTCACCAATCAACTTGTCCAAACATTTCAAATTTAATTATAAAAGTTATACGAATTATTTTTATTTTAAAGATATATGATATTTTAAAGTTTATA
Organism: Pelosia muscerda; assembly: GCA_963691645.1. NCBI lineage: Eukaryota > Metazoa > Arthropoda > Insecta > Lepidoptera > Erebidae > Pelosia > Pelosia muscerda. The sequence goes on along the minus strand of OY829098.1, from coordinate 20,209,320 downwards.
TATTTTAAAGAAATATGACGACACTTACATACAATAAAGACATAAAAATTATATTAAAATTATTATTGTTATTATTACATCTTAAAATTATATTTTAAATAGTTCCGTTTACAGCCCTATACACACACGCACATCAAGAAGTCATTCAGTGGTATTGCTAAATGCAAAAGAAAAAAGCTGTCATAAATCAGTTTTGAGTATCTACTAATAGCATGATATTAGGCCACTCCTTATTATTTGAGTTGATTTGAGAGAAATTGACATTCTGAAATTATCATGAGAAACTGATTTAAATAGACAGCCAACCACAACGTTGACAATCTCAAGATAACTACCTCTGAAACACCGGAAGTTGTACCATGGGAGGTCCAACCCACAACACTTGAGAATTGAACAGTAGTTATAGTTAGGTACCAACAAACCATGATTACTTCTGGTAGGTAAGTGTAGGTGTAGGTACCTACTATACACCCTCTAATTTAATAAATTTGAGCAACCTGCTTGTTTCACCTCTAATTATAATATTTATTTAAATAGTCCTAAATTACTAGGAAGATCTGCTAAAACGCTCAGAAAGTTGGCAAATTAGTGCAACAATTAAAAATACTTTTAAGGTTGAACAAGAGCAGTTGCGGTTTAACTAAAATGGTCGATACCAACATTATAAAATACTAGGTAGGTAAACTTACAGCATAATGTAATGCACTCATGACGCTTACTTTTTTTTATATAGGAGAAGTCAATTTGAATTCACCCTGCCTGCTCAAGGCATAGTCTCAGGAAAGAAGGTCATCATTACAAACACGTAAAGTGTAACAGTATCAATTCGAATCATAGTATTATTTATAAGGTTTCAATAGACGCATTCTGAAAAGAAACATATAATTCTACCTACTCGGATTATTAAGTAGGTAAACAAGTGACTGTACTTGTATTAACTGAGTGCGACCACTAAAATAACATAATGGAATGTACTCGAAACATATAAAATTAAGAAATGAATGTTTCAAGTAGTTTTTCATGTGACTATAGGTATTATTTGTATCAGATTTTATAGATTACAGGATCCGCTTTGACCACACTGACTGGATTGCATTTGCAAATCAACCTAGTTATGTGACAGGTTGTTAAAAGTAGTTTTATTAATGCTTCTGTCCAAAAGTGAATAGCTGCCGTCAAGGTTCAACCAACAGTCAGGTAAATTATTCAAGTTTCAACCAAGTGCGTATTTACGCACGTGTAAATCCTATGATAGTGATATTTACGAGTAATAGTATTTAACGCCTCCGCGGTAGCTGTCATGTTGTGATCCCGAATTTGATTGGGGAGAATAAAAAAGAAACACATTCCTAAACTTGCAAAAAAGACATTGTAGCCTTCAAAGATATGAGAAAAGAAATAAAAAAATAAAAAGACCACCTATAATAGAGTAAAATACTAGTTTTATTGTTACCAAATTGAATTAAATCGCATGTGAAGAATGTTACGTTTAGAAACTGCAAATAAAACGTTTAAGTCATAAAAAGATTCCACATTTTTTTAACGGTTGTACTTATTAACTGAGCGCTTATTTCTAACAGCATAAGGTTGAAAGTTAATCATCTTTTAGTCATAAACAGTGGATATAATTTTGTGATCTGTGTATTGGTAGTTTTTGCGGATTATCGGTATCCATGTATTGTGCAGCCCCGCGGGCACGGTGGCGCGCGAGGTGGATTATTCGCCACATTACCCCGCGGGTGAGGATTCAATTCTCAATGCGGGCATCACAGGGATCAAAATTTGTTGCGCATTTGGATATTAATTGTATGTTCATGCAATATTAAGACAAGGATCTTTAAGGGAAATAATGGTATTATAACAACACTACAATGACTTCCATGTAGGTATAATATCAAGACCAGTTTGCTACGATTTTTAAAAAGTTTTCTCAACTGCATAGCGCTTGTCGGTAGCTTAATATCTTCTGTACGATGACAGCTATCCTCTAGTAAAGGATCTAATATGTGGTGCCCAGTTTTTCATTTGGCACGGTTACGATGGTATGATTGAGAGTCTGGCTAGGATCGGCTTGCTAAGCTTTTGTAGAGCGCATGTCTACGCCTAGTTTTTTCTCTTTTTAGAGTAGTTAAAACCGAACGAATTTTGTAATATTTTCAAAACGAGAACAATTTTAATAAGATATAGTTACCGGCATAAAATCTTGACCCAATCATATCATGCAATGTATTATATCAAAGTATTATATTTCTTTGGAGGATAGCACGAGGTGCTACGACGGTGAAAGACCTCAAAGTGCCTTGTTTCTCTCGCGATTTGGGATTTTTATTATGCCGGGAACTAAACTCTACAAGTATATAATACTATGTATAGTCCTATGTGTGTTAGAGAAAACGTTCAGCAAAATTGTAGCAAATCGATAGCGATCTTAACCGAACGCTCGCCCTGCTTACCGATATACGGGCACGTTTGTAATAAACTTTGTAACACGTTTTTTTATCTAAGACCCCGCCAATTTGACTTCACATCGTCTGATAGTGATCAAGGCAAAGTCTTAGGAAAGAGGGTCACTATTACAAACACGTAGTGTTCAGCTTGACGGGTTCGTCAGATGAAAGAAGGAAAAAAGAAAGAAAGAAACATTTATTTTGGTGCTAAGTGATCACACATACCTGCAGGAAATTACTAAAATAAAAACTAACAATAATGGCCTTGGAAGTACTGGAAGCATGTGCATACATTAATAATGAGTATGAGCATGCTTTCAAAGCGTGCAATCAGTGCGACATCAAATGCACCAAATGGGTGTCCAGTTCAGCAGGTAGGTTAGTTCAATGAAATATTAGAGTTATCCAGAGTCATTTGAGCTTCCAAAAGGAACAAAAAGGATCGCATCGTTGGTGGAAGATTGTTCCATATTTTGGAAATCGAATAACGAAAACTGCCTCTAAATGCCTGAGGTGATATTGGTAGTTGCTGATAGCACTGTCTTCTTTTTCACAATCTGCCGTCAGTAACACAGCTTCAGCGTCAGCAGCACAAACAAATACCGCGGCTCCCCGCACTTTACGATGATGCTTTTTCACGCCCGCCCGTCTTAAAGGACCCGGTACGGTAGGAAAAAAGAAACACGTGAGCTGATAAGACATTCCAAGACTGGCAAAGGAAAGGCTCGCTAAATCGGTTGGTTCTTGATGGAATATTCTGCAGCGCATGCGGGTGAGATTTCAGCCGTATCTCACCTCTAAGTCAGTGCCTACGTCTACTGATCGACGGCGCAGGCTTTTCTCTCCGAGTTTGGTAATAATATGGTACCTAGTAGTTTCTATAAAAACTAAGTTACTATTATAAAAGTCAATGGGATATTTATCATGTTTGTTGATTTGTAAGTTAAACCAAGCCATAAGGCAAAGAGACATAGCAAAGCGGTTTTTGCTTTTATGGGAGCGAGTGCTGTTTGACACAATGAGAGGCAAGCCTAAGGCAGAACCTATATGCCAGTTTGCAGTTGAGGTTGACTAGACTAGTTGATCTTGAAGATCTTCCAAGCGGCTAATATGCCCTACCCCATGATATAGATAACACGTGTTACTATACATAATGTGCCTACCTAATCCTTACAAGAAATCTAAAAATCGAAAACGAAAGGAAAGGTAACCTCACTCCAACGAACGACATAATTTGGTGTTCCAGATTTACGACTTCCAGATTGCGTAAAAACACATCTATAACAAACTAAACAAACACAGGCGCGCGCGCAGCCGTCTATAAAGCGCAAGTTATCCACATTTAATTACATTCTGGTATTTTTGTAAGTACGCCGGGACCGCCGGCCGCGACGAACGCCGCGGTGGTCATCTTCTACAACTTTCTTCTGTGAAAGAAACAGGCGTTCTATTTTTCGAAAATGCTTTCAATTTGGAGCAAAACATACATCCACTCTACACACGATCTTGTAACAAAATAATAAAAAATACTTCGATATTATCTTTGGTCGTTTTCATCATAAGAGCCGCGGATTAAATCTAATTTATTGCTTGCAACATATTATTTTATAATTTATAGTTAGTGTTTCGCGGTCAAAACTAACGAGATGTTATTCTTAAAGAAATCAAAACATTGTCGGCCATTTAATCTCTTGTTAACAGCATCAAAATACAACCGGCCAACTCGAATCCCGCCTAATCTTCGTGTCAAAATATCAAGTAAACTATGCGTTCAGTGTTCAGAAACATTTTCTTTTTTTATACTTAAATATATAAACATTACAGTGGACGTCTATAAAAGTTGTCAATTAAATAATAACTGTCAAACGGTCTCAAGAATCTATTTAAGTACTCTTAAATAGGTACCTTGACAAACTGCCCAAACTATAGAACACCGTTAGCCCTTTGTGTAGCAAGGGTTAGGCTGGTCGTCGTGTAGGGACTACATAATGTTACGCAAATTCTAGTAACACTGGTAAGCTAAGCAGGACATGATTTGAGTTAGTAGGTAACATTCAATTTGTTAGTATAACGCAATATTACCTTCTTGCTCGAAGTCTGGGGTTCACCAACTGCGTATTTAATTGGACTGCGGAATTTTCTGTGAAGCTCCACAACACATTGGTAATATCAAAGCATTACAGTAGGACCAGTTTTCGAACGGTTTGGGACTCCAACTACTCGTAATGACTGTCATAGATGTTCGTATGACAACCGGGATTAATTTGCTTCAGGTGTTGGTAGCGGCCACGATGATCCAGTCTAACCCCCGAATGTGAATAGGCGCATTTTTGCGCCGCCATCCAACTGCTTTTGCTAGGGGACAGGCGGCCACCCGTCACCCCCAGGCCCGCGCTCATGGAGGACGGAGGTCATTCTGCGACCTCCGACGATCGAGTCCCCTTCGCTCATCGCGGGCGACTGTACTGTGACTGCGACAACATATGCACTAGTACCTATGCTGTTAAAGAAAGTTTTATTTTCAAGAATACCCCCTCGGGGGCATTTGGAAACTACAGTACAGTTTAGTCCCACTGCGCTGGTAAATTAGTTGTAGCCGGAACGTCTAAGCTGAACCTTACCTTCACCGTTCATTTTACTTGTTTTGTCTTCTCGTTCTACTCTTGAAAGAGATTTTTCCCCTTCTGCTCTCTGTAGGTGGTAAAAACTGACTATGGTAGCTCTTAATAACGTTCGTGCTAAATAACTTGTTGTTATTTAGAACGAACTATTATAAATAGAAATCGAGAACTCGCAATTTTCTTCGAAATTAATTTAAACAACAACATTTACTTACTGAGTCTGTTGCCATGAAAACTTATTGTTCCGCATAAAGTTACGTGTTTACGGAAATTTCAATTGAAACTTCTCGAAACATAAGCAATTTGAAGTTTTCCTAAAGCAACAAACCTGCAAAGTATTAATAAAAACCATAATCTATAAAGGTTCTATTGATCTGAGTTGCCACGAGGCGAAGAGAAATGTAAATTTGGAGAACGGTGACTTAAGGGAGGGGAAGTTTACATATAGGTAAGTATATAGGGGAGAGCGGGCAAACATTTAGCTATAAACCATTTCTAACAACGCCCGGAGCGGCATTGGCCCAAACGAGGGTTGGCGGGAATAGGCAAATATTTGCCTGAGGGCCGGGAAGCAGCCGACTAATTGTTCTTTAAATACGTCGGCTCACCCTTCAGCAAACAATTTCTAAATCGATTTATTGGTGCCGACTCCCTGCTTTTTATTTTTTTTTCTAAGTGTGGGTACATATCTGCATATTGCTTCTCGGAGCAGCGGACAGGTTAGGTACTAGGTAAATATTATTGGAACTATATAAATATTTGATCATTCATACTTGTACAGAAATGATGCTACAACGGAGTTTCTGAGCAAGAATGAAATTATTGCCTATGATATAGATTGATGGATTTTACGTAGTTCCAAGTATATTATTGTATCAATGACGCAGCAATGTAGGGTGAAGCTTTTATATATAAGGAAAAAGGTTTACTACTCTTGCAATTTATAACTTCATTACTTCCTATTACATTTATTCTTTCCCTTAATTATGCTTTAAATTGCCTCTAAAAGAATTAAGTCGCTGTCCTGTAAAGTTAATATTTAGATATTATCTTTATTCGATGGAGAGGGGAACACAATCTTTCTTCTTCTTCCTCTTTCGTCTTTACTTAACGCACCTATTATTATACACATCCATCTTCAAAAACGTGATTCCTACTATTTTAAATTTAACATGAATAATGGAATGTCAAAGAATCAAAGAATCAAAGAATCAATTTCATTTATTCAGTTTAGGCACATAAAGAGCACTTATGAATGTCAAAGTTTTACAATAATTATGTACCTACATTTGTCAAAAATATTATAAATCATAATAAATTAGGATACTTAGTAAATAAATCATTAGAAAATGATTCTTTCGCTGGTTCGGTAGTTAAATCTCCTGAGAAGAGACCAGCAAGAAACTCAGGTAGATTATCGTTATTCTTTTTAATATTTAGTTGTTTATTTATAATAACTGGGTGCAAGAGCAAGAGATTATTATGCCCACGCATTTTTATCATCAAGATATTCGTCTACTTTATAATAGCTTTTTTTAGTTAAAATTTTTTTCAATTCTATTTTAAACTTATCAAGTGGCAGGTCAGCCAAATCCTGAGGAATTTTATTATATATTTTTATACATTTGCCCACAAACGAATTACTGACTTTATGAAGCCTTAGTTTCGGTATCGCCAGTTTATTTTTATTTCGCGTATTCAAGTTGTGAAAGTCTGATTTTTTTTGGAAGAGGTCTAGGTTCTTCCTTACATATAAGGCGTTGTCGTAAATATATTGTGAGGCAACTGTTAAAATATTAATTTCTTTAAACAGTTCTTTCAGCGAGTCACGGGGTCCGAGGCAATAGATTGCTCGTATAGCTCGTTTCTGTAATATAAATATAGTTGCAATATCGGCAGCTGAGCCCCACAGCAGCAGACCATATGACATAACGCTATGAAAGTAACTGAAATAAACTAATCGTGCCGTTTTCTCGTCAGTTAGTGACCTTATCTTTCTAACCGCATAGGCAGCTGAGCTAAGTCTTCCTGCTAAGGCTGTGATATGAGAACCCCATTGTAGTTTATTATCTAGTGTGATGCCAAGAAAAACTGTGGTATTGACTATTTCCACAGTTTCATTATTCATTATAATGTTTGAGTCTATATGTCTTACATTTGGCATCGTAAATTTTACACATTTTGTTTTTTTGGCATTAAGTAGCAGGTTATTACTCGTGAACCAATGCAATATTACAGAAAGGGTATTATTCACATCGTCAAGTATTACTTTTTGTCTGTCAGTTTTAAAAATTAATGAAGTGTCATCAGCAAATAATACTATTTCACAAAGATTTTCAATGAAGTATGGAAGGTCGTTTACATATATCAGGAACAAAAGGGGTCCTAATATCGAGCCTTGGGGTACTCCCATGACTAGCGGGGCGCCAGAAGAATCGGTGCCATTAACGTTTACTTTTTGTACTCTGCCAGTGAGGTAAGACCTAAGTAAGCTAAGTGAGCTATTCGAGACACCATAATAATCTAACTTTAATAACAAGGTCTCATGATCAACACAATCGAAAGCCTTTGATAAGTCACAAAAAATACCAATGGCATCCTGCTTCTCCTCCCATGCATCAAATATATGTTTAACTAGTGCGACTCCTGCATCTGTTGTATTTTTGCCTTTAGTAAAACCAAACTGTTTTTTATGAAGTAAATCATTGGCTGCAAAATGTGAAAGCAGTTGATTAAATATTATTTTTTCAAAAATTTTACTTAGCGCTGGTAATATAGAGATGGGACGAAAATTGGATGGGTCACTTTTGTCCCCTGCTTTGAATAACGGAATGATTTTACTGTACTTCATAAGATTTGGAAATTGTTTTTCATCTATACATTTATTGAATATGAATGCAAGGTAGGGCGCAATAGTGGGCATTATTGAATTTATTATATTGGTTGAAATGCCCCAGAGATCTTCAGTCTTTTTTATATTTAATTGTTTAAATGTTTTAAGTATTGTTTCAGTGTCTATATACTGAAAATTAAAGATTACATTACATTTAGGAACACAAGATTTAAGAAGGGAATCGGCTACGTTTTGCGACGAATTTAATTCACTCGTAGTAGTAATTGCAATATTTGTGAAAAAAGATTCAAAAGCATGGGCCACTGCAGAATCAGTGGTAATGTATTGATCATCTATTTTTAAGTCGAAGGATCGATCACGTGACCTCGTTTTACAGGTTTCTTTGTTAATGACATTCCATGTAGCCTTAATTTTATTATCAGATTTTTCTATTGTAGCCCGTATATGATTAGATTTGGCGATTAAACATACTTTCTTGAATAATTTCGAGTATATCTTAATATTTTCAATTACCTGTGGCTCACTAGTAGATGCCTTTATATCGTATAATTCATATAATTTCTTCCTACTTTTGTATATTCCAGGTGTAGCCCAATCACTAAATTTAATTTTAAATTGATTTACATTTATTGTTTTTTTGGTGAAAATATTGTTAAATTCACTTTTGATTACTCCGAACAAATCTCTGTAGAGATCATTCGGATGATCGTTATTATTCATCTCTAGAAGAGGTATTTTATCTTTAATGTTTCCTTTAAAATGTTTTAATCGATATGTCGTGATTGGTCTACATACAATATTTGTTGTTAATGGAATATGTTGGTGCTCAAATCTAGCTAGCTGACCTGTATGATCTGATTTAATGAAATTTATTATAGATTTCTCGTTTACATCACCGTCAGAAAAAATGTTATCTAAGCAGGTAGCTGATGTGGCTGTTTTGCGAGTTGGTTCTCTAAAGAGATTTTGTAAGTTAAAAGATTTAAAGAGATTAAGGAACCTTAACGCGTTCTGGGAGTTTTCCAAGATATTAATGTTAAAATCGCCACATACAACTACCATCTTTTTACACTTACATACCTTTTTTAAGGTTTCTTCCATAATAGATTCAAACTGGTGGTAATCGCCAGAAGGAGATCTGTAGACGCTAATAATAATAAATTGCTCAAGCTCTGCACATGCTAACTCAATATTTCGCTCACTTGAGAGTGCTACTATGTCTTTTCTTTCTTTGGATTTTATTTTTTCATTAATTAAAATGAGTGACCCACCTCTAATAGCAGAATCTCTAGTAAACGAACTAACAACTCTGTAATTATCAATACTAATTATCATTTCGTGTTTTTTTAGCCAGTGTTCAGTTACACAAAGTACATGAATATTTCTTTCATTTAAAAATAATTCCAGTTGTAACTCTTTGCCTGAAAAGCCTTCAATATTCTGGTGAACAATATTCATGAACACAGACTTCCCCTTAGTTTTTGAATCTAATTTGCAAGAGATTTCCTCTATTGTCCTAGAATTAAATTTAAATTGTTGTCATTATTAATTGGAACATATTCCAAGGTTTCAAGACACTTATTGTCATATTTCTGCCCAATAAAAGCAGTGTGGCTAGCCAAGTTCTTGGCTGAGTATTCAATACAATAAGATAGCGAAGATGCTATCTGTCTCTTAAAATACCTATTCAAATAGAATTTATTTGATGTCAATAACAACTTATTTTCTAAATATGTATTTATGTCCATTAAGTGGAACTTGTCTGAATTATGATACATCAATGTATGTATCGTTTGATTAAGCTTAAATCTAAGGTTATTTTCTGCCTGTGACAAACTACGGCTATATGGCAGTGTAAATAAAATTATGTTTTTAACATCTAATGATCTCAGCAGTTCAAGACAATGCTTGAATGCATTCCTGTCCGTATTTCCCCTATCACCAATTAAAATTATTAGAGTATTGATACCCTCTAAACTATAATTGTTTATTTTTTTAATAATATTAGGGTAAGTTAATCCCGGTAAACAATAATTAGTTATATTTTGTTGTAAATATGAACTTAATAACCGGCCCATTGATTTCCCTAATTCATCACAAAACATGACTACTTCAGATTTTACATTTTCATTATTTATATTATTTTGATTATTTTGAGCGCAGAGGGAACTACTGATCTCTTTTGACTCAAGTGAAGTAAGAGAGGGCGTACAGACTGACTGAGGACTGAGTGAATTATCTTCAGATGTTAATATTGGGTTTGGACTCATCAGATCCTTCATAGCCAGAATGTATTCCTGATACTCACTTTTGACATTAAAATACTTGTCGGTCATTATATCTAATGATTTTTTCAAATTATTCATTTCCGTTTCTAATTTCATAATATTGTTATTATACTCACTGATATTATTTTCAATTAATAATGAATACATATCAAGTTCATCTCCTAGTTTCCTTCTCTCATTAATATACCTGACTTTTGTGTACAAACACTTTTGTCTTTTAATAAGTTTTTGTGTTTTTTTAATGTATTTATTAATTTTTATATATTTCTTAAGTTTGTTCCTACTGCACTGAACTACCCACCTTTTTGAATTAGGATTATGAACTATTAAGGTATCATCCTTTGTTAAATCTATGGTCACTGTGGGTTCTAAGTTTGGTTCAGTAGAAACAAGGCTGGGTGTGCTACCGACTAATTCCTCAAATAAGTTATGGGTTTGAGTTGCTAAGGTGTCCCGTTTCTCGGCCTCAAGGTGGTTAATGTGGTGGTGGGCTTCATGCAGTTCCTGCTCTAAGACCGACATCCGCTTGAGGCCCTGCTCGTACTCGTCGCTGCACTCTCTAAACCCAGTCACAATATTGAGTAATCTGTCACGTTCATCTACCACTAAACTGTGCTCTGTGTGCAGTTCAGCCATCTGCTTTTTTATTAGGTCGTATTTATTCAAACTATCCAGTAGTTCCCTTTCATTGTCATCTCTTTCTCTGTGCAACTGCTCAACCAACGTTTTGGATATATCTAATTCCTTCAATGTTAGATCAAGTTTTCTCAGAAGATCATGTTTGGTCTCACCACGTCGAGCAGAAGACATGCTACGTGTGACTGGCATCTCAATATTAATTACTTTAATGTATAAGGAATTAAATACCAAAAGGCTGCCCGTTCAATACACTACCTACGCAAGTAAATAAGTCGGTAACCTCAAAACGAAATGTATTAAAATACGAGAAGTATATACTAATATGATAATAAGTAGTTTTTAGTACGATTACCTGTGTAACAATAACTTAATATTTAGTAAAAGAGATGACAAAGTTCACAATTAAAAGAAATCACTTTTATATTTTTATATTGTACGGTGTCATTGACTTCAGTCGTTGAACAAAATCAGCTGGACGCAATTTGGACGCAATTTTCACAAGTTTTTTACACTTTTACACACTGATTTTTTGCTTAATACACTTTTATGATGATAACATTGTGCTTTGTGATGAATTTTAACCCCAATTATCGTAATAATTAAATAAAAATTAAAATATATACAAGACGAAATGTGACGCCAGCATTAGCACGCGAACAGATCGACGTGTGTGAAACTATCACCGGTTCTATTTCAGTCTCGTACATCTATTTGTCACGTATGTCTAGTATGTCTAATTTGTGTTACTTAAGGCTGATGCAAAGATTTATCATCATGCGGAGCGAACTAATAGAAATTGTGTTTAACATGCAGTCACAAATTCTCGCTATTTTAGTGCTCAAATTAGTAATTCTAAAAGGCGCAGTGTGTTTACTACTCATTGAGTGGAACTGGAATCCAGATGAATTTTATTAAACTGTTCAAATCGATTGAGATTGGAAAATGTGAATCTCAAGACGGGACTTAACCCGCGAGTAGATCAAATACGAAAGAGCAGATAAAACATACATACATACATACATATGATACATACATACATACATAGACTGATAAACACAATACCCTCCTTTGCGTCGCGCAGTCGGGTAAAAATACAAAAGGATCGAATTAAATTGTGTTACGAAAAATTTTATATAGCTTATTTTTTGAATTTAGTTAAATCTATTTTCACTGAACTTGGACTGAGTGGAAATTGTAGCCGTAACCTCTGATTTACCCGTAAGGCTCCCACTGAACCCATTATTGAATACAGAAACATGTATTGTTCAACCGAGTCACGGTTGGAAAAGTATCAACGTAAATGGTCAGCAAAATTCAACAAAAATAACAAAAGAACAAACTGAGAGCTGATCAAAGAGACCGAATACACAACGTAAACTAACAAAGAGATCGTTTGTAACGTTATGCATACATCTAAATATATATCTTTTGTTTACAATCTTATTAGACAGTCAGCCAATTGACGTAAGTAAATATCTAGTAACCTTTTGATGGATCTCACTCAAATTTTACTCCAGTAACACCTGGATATCCCTAAAGAAGCAGACAGGTATAATGCATCCACAGTAAACTAGTAACTTTTAGTTACTTTGGCCTACGGTCCCTCCAGAGATTCCGTAACCAGATTCAGTAATGTCACTTGTTAGAAATGTGCGTGAATACAGTTTAATTAATTTAATTGATATGAGATTAATTGAATTGTAACCAAAATACCTATGTTTTCGTGAGATCATTAAATTGGTTGGCAGATTCATTCAGTTTTAGCAAAAACATTGTAACGTGCAAAATCCGCGAATTGAAATAGATTAAAAATAAATCACATGTCAAACACAATGTCTAATTTTGAAATACGAGTATAAGTATGTAATTAGTAGTAATATAGTAAGTAATATCATAACTAGTAGGTATATAATAAGTCTACAACGTAGATGATTCCATCCGTAGTACAACTACAAACCTATCTACGCTAAATGATAATATTCTTACAACGTGTGTACATTTAACCTAAGTAGGAAAAATAACTGTTATATTCTGGTGACATAATAAACGAGAAGACGAAACTTTGGAAAAAAAAAGTTCGAATATTCAGCTGAAATTTTGTGTACAACATTATTCTGGGGTGGTCATAAGCTTCGTTTATCATGCTATCATAGCTTTATTGTTACAAGACAGATAGATCTTCACAAAATTTCAGTTGAATAGAACTCGGACGTAAGGGTAAGTATATAGGTTTTCATAGGTAATATCATCGAATGGTAAACTGTGATAAAGTTTAAGTCGCTTTCTATTTTCAAAGTCAAGGTGTCTCCAACTGTTTGTCCTCTAGCGCCAATTTATGATAATGTAATGATATTAGAATGACGGGTCAGAATCGACATGATAATACATAATCTACATAACTAACAATAATTTCGATTTCTCTGAATTACAGGTTTTATTTAATAGGTCTAAACTACGCATCATTTTTTACGTAGAGCAGAATGTTAAGCCGTAGGAATAAAAACTGCGTAGAAAAGTATAAAACGTAAATAAATTAACCATAGGTAAATATCTGATATCAGGTAAAAAGCAGTCTACAGGCTTGGTATCAAAACAATATGTATAGTATAGGTGTCTAATTACTTTTTTAATCTAATTACTCTAAGCTATTATTTCAGTATACATTTAATTCATTGAGGCTCATGGTTCAATTTACCTTAACAAAAGAACAAAAATCGTTTTAAAAAATGACATGGATTGGAGTGGCGCTGTACGGCAATGAAATAAGCTAAAATAACTTGCGGCATTGCACTCGGGACCATATGGGCCATGTCTCGGACTACCCTTTCTGGGGCCACTATTTTTGTAATGACAGTTCGCAGGCGGTCTGTCGGAGCGAAGCGAGCGCGCGCCGCTGACGACCGCTTCAGGGAAACACCTAATTGTATTGTAGCCGCCACACTTGATGAATGAACAGATATTTACATTTCGTTTTATTTATAACAAATCTCTACCGCTCTTCTATTGCCGACTGTTCTTCAGTTAATGTTAATTTTCTACCATGTTGTCTATTTACCTACTTTGATTGCCTATTAGTTTTAGGTTACAGGTTGCGTACCGAATATTCCCTTACAATTGTTAGTTTTACATACTTTTTGATTTCAGTCTGAATATCCGAAATATTCTATTTTTGAATTTCTTCAATACGTCTTCGAATTTTAATTATTTTTCTATTTGAGAAGGGACATTCATGTCGTCAGAAGGAGAAGGGTCAGTCATGGGTGGTCCCAAATAAATATGAGATCTGGTGATGGAATCTACGCAAAAATCATCAAATTCTTGAATGTATTTTTTCTTTTTCAAAAGGGCTGTTTGAAGAATATTGTGAATTTGATCAAGTATATATATTTATTTGAAGTTGAAATCGGCAGGTACAGCTGAATTTATCAGATTATGGCCAGTGTAGTTGTAGAAAAGTAGTCACATGTCGAGGATGCTGCAATTTGCTGAAAAGTGAAGCGAACCCATTCTATTGCTGGTTATCGTTAGCTACACTTATTATTGATAAAATAATCTGACTTTGGAGTCAAATAACACATGTGAAACATTGCCTTTGAGATATTAGCGACATATTTACGACAGCCTGTTGTATTGCGTGTCTGTCCGTTCACATCACCGATCTCACGGTTATGTAAACGTTACTAAGTCAAGGATTAATAGTAAAGTTTATTTTAAAACGTCTTTATTTATTTACTCAACAAGTGCTTAGTAATGTAAACGTAAACTAAAACGTGTAGGGCGCGATACCCGAGTCGGGGCCGAGAGTTGAACCCAGTGGCACGCCGACGCGCCGACGGCTGCGCCTTGTCATTTCCGACATGTGTTATACTTTTTAACGTTCTAAATATCATTTGTACAAAAACCCCTGTAGTCAATCACATTTGTGAGTAATACTGACTAACACAGAAAATGATAAAACAAAATTGTTTATGACATAAAATGATCTATTTTGTCAAATACATTTCTATCTCTTAGCCTGGTTTCTAATTGCAATAAAATTGACATTTGCAGTCTTTCATTTTAAATTATAACACTAATCGTATTACTTTTTTAGAAGCCGTCTGTAGTTAAATGTATAAATTCAGTCCTAAGTTATCTGTGTCCACTATATACTTTAATTCATTAATTCTGAGGCGGACCGGGCGTTTCGTGCTAAATTAGATCCGATAAACTAAATATTTATCTAACTTTCGATATAAACGTAGTAGGAGGTGAGATAGCCGTCAAATCAAATAGCTTTTCGACTAGACTGCGGGTGGCTTGTGGCGTACGTTTCTCGGATTTCCAACGCTGAGATTTTAATGCGATTACAAATAGGCAACTTATATTACGTCGCTGTAAAATAGCGTTACTAGCGTCGTGATTAAGTCATTAGCCATGCAGGTTCCAGGATCGGGCATCTCAACCCTATTAGGCACAAACGTAATCTTGGCATAATTAAACTTTTAACCTAGTGTACATTACGAAAGTGATACATAGTAAGAAATATCGTAATTAAAAAATAAGTTAGGTCATTGGTCACTTGTATAATTTCTAGATTTTTGTGCACGACCTTGAAACTAGAGTCAAAAGTCAAAATTTCTTTGTAGGTATAGAAGCTGACTAGAACAAACTATATACCCTACGTAACGCTTGAAGTAACTGATTGACAGTATTTACAGAAGGACGTAGATACTTGGGGGAGTGAATCATTGAAGGGCACCACCATTTTAATAGCGTTGTGTTTTCAAAGGTTGGGGGCTGATGGAGACACATTTATATTCTCAGTGCATGCTGCTAGCCTTCTCACACTCAATGCTGTTTGCGTATTTAACTAAAATAACAAAAATTGTACACTAGCGAAAATACAGTCGCAAACATTTAGAATTTATGAGTCAATCGATAGGTATATAAATGCAGAACGCATTTGAATGGAAGTATATAAAACAAACAGCCCTTCAATGTCGCACGATATAGTGCTGCAATGGTCTACCTTCACACGTGTTTCCTTCTTCTTGCAATCCCGAGTTAGCGTCAGAACGGGTAGGGCACAGAGGCCGTTATTTTAAGATCGTTAGTATCTGAAGTGGTGACTGTATCTACTGGACTTCACCCTAGCCTTCTTACCTTTCATTGCTTCACAGTCTATTGATGGGATCTACATAGAAATAAATACGGTCATCCTGTTAATTTATAAAAAAGTGTTTCTCGATTACTTTAAAACTATGCCAAATTACTACTTTCCAGTTTTTGTTTTGACTTAGGTGTACGGCTTTTATGAAAACTTCTGCCGTCTGATCTCCTATCTGCTAAAAGAGGCACTCTAGTAATTTTTTTTGTATTTTACGCACCGGTAAGCACCATTTATCCAATTGCGATAAACATCTGTCAATGGAAATATGGCAGGGGCCAATCGGACCTTTTTGTAAGAAATTTTCTATTGCGAAACCTAGAAAAGTTTGCTAACATCCTCCTGGTAAAACTTAAAAATATACATCAACAACAGTTGGTATCAAAAATAACTTCTTATAATAATAGCCTTAAAGACGAAATAGAGTCAGCGTTTAATATCTAACCAATATTTTAGATGCTATAATTTACTGTTTACTCGAGACTTTCTCGAAACATTGAAGCTCGTTGGAATATGAACCCCCTATGGTCGTAACTCAGTGGCGTGGATTATTTTCTTATATGTTCGAGTATGATACATGATTGCGTTCAGATGCTTACCGTTCCGGTGCATCGGGACTATTAGAGGCATTGGATAAACAAAGGATTAAATTATCGCGTTAAGACAGAGATAATCCACACAGATGAGTTGGTTGTTGACCTCCGATCCCGGGGAAAGTAATCTGACTCACATCGAGGTATTTTAAAGTTAACAATTCTAACAATGTACGAGTATACATATGTGATTGGCTAATATGTATATAGGGTGTAAGGGCCCACTCTAGAAGCTGAAGGCCCTTGGTATCCTTCAACTTCTAGAGAGCTTCCTGGTACACAACACATGAACATGTTAGTAAAGCTAAATGAAACAAAAATTTCATGAAATATCATAAACTCGCATTATAGCGCCATTTGTTTTTTTTTATGAAATTATCGTATTATTTCAGCAAAAAAAATTACAAGAAAAATATATAAAAAGAAAATTTAAACTAGGTATACCTACTTACAATAGTTATATCGTAATTTTATTATTGTTACTTTTCATGCCAGTATGTTGTGTACAAAGCAGGAGGCCTATGCTTCTGCGTCGGGAGAGTTCTAGTTAACAAGATAGCTAATTTTGGCCTAATATTGAACCTGTGGCAGTCTCATTTGCCTGTGTATCCGAGTTTGGTGCAGAAACTACTAAACTGTATTTATAATATACCTATAGGTAGAACTGAAAATATAGATACCTAGTTTGTTAGCTTTTTTCGCAGATTATTAATTAAGTCAGTTGCCATCACCGAAAATAATGCGTTCAAGTTGAACTTAACAAACTTCTCTAATTTTACTCAATTAAATCCATTGAAAATACAAATATAAATAGTTGATTTCGGCTGAATTGCAGGTATTTTTGCTGGTGAAATTCGACCTACGACGTAGACATGTGTTTGACTATTTCGGCCATTTTCGAAAATAGGGGTCATCAATAATTTCGGAACAGGAACTAGCAATAATACATCTTTTGAAATATAATATCAATAGAAGAATAATATTATCTTCTATTGAAACAACTGTACTTGTATCACCACGATCTTAGGACCAAGCCAACGTCTACGTCATCCGCAGGTATGTACCTACCGGCTTGCAAGTGGGATCTTAGTAGATTATAATAATCTCCAGATTATAATAATTATCTCTTTATCAAATTTCACTACGATATGCTCAGACGTTTTCAGGTGAAAGACACAAATAACCATTCATCCGTACAAACTTTCACATTTAATATTAGTAGGATAGAATTCACGAAAAATAACCGTTAACAACAACACGTGTTAGTCTATGGCCGGCTTTGTGATTTGTGTTATCATATGACCATGGTTACGTAAACCTACCTGTTTATTCGAGACTTAACATTTTAAGCAAATAGAATGTGTGCCAATATCAACACGGCTGTTGTAGAAAAACAATAAACACTGGTTCATTGACCGATACAGTGAATGTTTGCCAAAGTAAGCACCCCTTACCTTTCACAACGTATACTGTAATGTGAGTATGAATTTGATAAATATTTGTACACCCACTTTATACATACATAGCAGTTTTAAAAGCCACAGTTTAGAATTTGCGTCGTTTATTGAATATACACCTACAAACTTATTCGGGTATTTTGAGACCTATCAAGATCTTCGGGACCTGCTTATTGGCTGTCGAGATTTTAGCGCAATCAAACGGTACTCAATACCGGTAAAATCTGTACATATGCGTGTATGCGCAAACCAAAAATGCGGAGAGCGAGTATGACGATGATGAAATAGGCGAATACGAAGCGTGTTATATTTTGTTAGTTAGTTATTTGGAGTTACCTGTATTAAATTATAGGTGAGGCTATACATAAAAAAGCTAATTATGAACAATTATCTTTTAAAGTGAGCGCATATTTGCTTAGCTCAGAAACGTAATTCGACGTCAACGCGGGTGGTGCTCGTCACGTCGAACAATCTGCCACTACAGGACGAGACCTCTCGAGACGACGCAGAACAACCGACCGGTTTAAGTTGGTCTCTCACCTCAAGTAGGCTCCTAAATTAACGGACAAATGAGGGACGATACATAAATTACGCGATACGTTAAAGGCAGGGGGGGAAGCTAT
Organism: Pelosia muscerda; assembly: GCA_963691645.1. NCBI lineage: Eukaryota > Metazoa > Arthropoda > Insecta > Lepidoptera > Erebidae > Pelosia > Pelosia muscerda. The sequence goes on along the minus strand of OY829098.1, from coordinate 20,190,649 downwards.
CACTCTATTAATATTTACTGACTTATAAGTTTTAATCATATAAGTAATGTCAACGTCTTCGACAGCACTTAAATCTGAACTTCAAGGCTAGGCCTTTTAGTGACTTGTCATATAGCTTTATCTGATTCAACTTTATAAGCAAACTTGGCATGAATTACTTTAAGATATTATGAATTAACGTTGAACGAAATTATCCTTCATTCACACAACCAAGTTAACCATACCTTTACACCGCAGCTGGTAATCAAAGAACTTTGCAGTAGGCTTTTCTCTTAGAGTTGGGGTCGAACTCTTGTCAAATACGCCAAAAAGCAATGGAGGAAAGTAACTGTCATCATATTTCCAGTTGCATCCCCGAACTATCTTATATGTGTCTTCTGATATTAACTATAAATAAAATCTCAAGTAATAATCTTGATGTTCAAAGTATTACAATAATTTGTTTTGTAATGTTGTGATCATCACGCCGTGGTTACCGTCGTTGACGTAATTAAAAGATGACTCTTAAGAAAGATTAAGGTGTCTGCACAACACTGGTGACAGACCATCAATGTTGGAACTTATGACCGACCTTCGTGTATTGACACTTGTAATATTTTTAGTCAAGATCGGAATGTAACGTGATGTACAAATCAGAATTTAGGCAATATTGCTTTTATTATATTTTAATATTGACTCAAATGTTTTTCGGTGAAGAAAATATTGTCTTTTATGACTGATCGCGGCGTTAACACGGACTTGTGTTTCACACGAACATGTTTTGTATATAACGTTTCATATTTACTTTTAGAAATGATCTCTAAATGACGACATTTCCTTCTCCGCCGAGCGAGGCGACACCCAATCTCCAACATGAATTAATAAATAAGAGAAATTGTTATAGTTTTATTAGTACCTACTTCTGTTCTCTTATTTAATTTGTGGTAATCATCACCCTTTCGGAGCTCGGAAGCACGTTAAGTCGTCGCTGTCGGTCTCGGATGCCATACGAATATTTGTGATATGCGTTATTCGCTTTAAAAGAGTTCCTTTAGCTTTTCATGTACAGTTTTCACGATCATGGGAATTGTAAGGTCTAACCACATACGTTCGTGCCATATCAGGGCCGGGGCAGGAACGTGGCCGTGCCCCGGCAGGGCCCTCACACAACCCTGTTATGTGAGGATAAAGTTTTGGAACCATGTAGGTACCTACTCTAATCGTACATCTTGGAAGGAACTTTTATGTCCAAGTGATAAATTTAAACTGTCTGGCCTTCACTAGTCACTATTTCACTCAAATAGAAATTCGTAGGACGTTCTTATAGAAGTATAATTGAGAACTAAAAGCTCTTACATGAGGATTTTCATTGCATTCGGTTGTTAATTTTATTTAGATACGTTGTTATCGCCAACGTCGTTGTCCTACGAAAGACAATTATGGTTGCATCTCAAGCTTGCGCTTTGAATTCCAGGACCCACTCTCCTGTTCTTCCTCTTGTTATCTTGACTTTCACGGGGGCAACCGCTACTGCCACCCTAGTTACCGATGTTAATGTTAGTAGAGGGTTCACGACGGTAGTGGAATAGCCAGGGATGGCCCGAAGATCTAGGTATGCCATACACCCTAACTCTACAAATCCTTCTTCGCTAAGAGTCTCTTTCCAAGGGGGTGAATAGTCCCATGAAGTACCAAGTCATAGTTTTAATGTGCATTGACAAGCCTGTCTCTATTGTGGACGGAAATATAGAAAACTTGGTGATGCAGTTCTAGGAAGTCCTGGTGCAGGCTCATCTCTCGTCACGTCTACTAAGTCGGAATAAAACAAATGTGGAGTTGGAGGCGGACTCCAGGTTTTGAAATACAAGCTAAGAATGCCACAGCCCCGGAATTACCGCGGATCATGTAGAGATGAAAGTTTCGTTCGTAATTTGGCTGGTTCTCAGCAATAAGAGTAACTTAAGTACCTACCTTATGAAATACAATCTATAAGTCGGACAAAGTAATTCTAACCTAAGTGCAATGCCTCAATGACTCGTATCCACCTAACCCAACTACCTACTTGCCCGCCTAATTTTATTGACATGTTTTTTCAATGGCTTCGTTTCGTCTTATAAAAAATGCGTGTAGATACAAGCGTTTGATTGAGTGATGATTCGATAAAATCAGTATCGGATCTGACGAGTGCCACTTGGAGTTTCGTTTCATTCACACTACAAACAAGCTAAAATCGTTACTCGCTAACGAACGCTTCGCCTTGGGCACACGTACTTCTGCTTTATTCTGAGAACTGGATGCGTATGTCGACTTCGAACAACTGCTTATTTCTTATTTTTTATACCCAGTTGTACGTGCTTTTTAGGTAGGTACTATCTCCACCGATGAGTGGATTGACTAAATGTCTAGGTACCTATAATAATTTATATTCAAACTCAAAAAAGTTTTATCGCATTGCTCTATTATCTGAATACCACTCATCAATCATGGTTACAGGCAAGATTTGAACTATAGAACCTCGGGTTCGCTTTCTAATCTTTTCATAACAGACAGTCGTCTAAGCACCTAACACCGAGAGGATAACCTAAGCCAGAGCCTCGTCCGCCAATCAGGCTTGCAGGTGAGTTCGGCTCGGGCCACTAAAGTATAGGTATTTAGGTAGGTAATCCTCCAATTTGTAGTCATACGGAATTTATTCGCGTTAAATATTTCGGCGATTCACTTTGATTTATATCCTCACCGTAGTAGCGACGCTGCGCTGCCGTGAAACAAATTACTGCACCACGATGGCAACGCCAAAAGGCCGTCGATTCGACAGAAGAAGAATTCTGATTTATATAAAAATAATTATGTTCATGTGGTAACACTTTTTACCGGATGCTTGCTGAAAATTACTCACTTGTCCTATTAGACACGAATTGCTTTTATTTAACCTAGGTAAGTATAAATCAATTTACAAAAAGGTTTTGCTTAAGTATGTAGCCTTATCCTTATCAGACCATTGAACTTATTTTTCGTATCACTAACGGCCCACTTGATGGAAAGTGGTCACCATGGCCTATGGACGTTTCCAACATCAAAGACGTCACATTCGCGCTGCTGACCCTGTAGAAACCTTCAAATGCTCTTCTTGAAGAACCCCATGTTGTAGATACTTAAGCGGAGTGAGTTCCCTCCACAGTTTGTGTGACCGATGAAGTACGTTTATGGTGCTAATGTATAAAGAATGAACTGCCTGCCTGTGACAAGCGGTGCGATGATAGAAAATAGATAAAGTAGTGTCTTAAGTATTTCATCATCACGCTAATTCCGATTTTGTTCAACAAAACTTCAACTTTGGAACCCGGGATATACTCTCCTCCAGAATACAGGAACGGCGATAAAGTAAGAACTTTTTTGCAGAAGATAAAGTGTGGCAGGCAGGTGAAGGAGAGATTCAAATCCTACAATGAAGGTGGATAAGGTGAGAGCTTAGACGAGGCAGAACAGTTAACACTATGAGTCCGATAATGTACTTTGTGCAAGAAGTTAAAAAAATAAAATATATGAGCGGTCTTAATTGGGAAAGATCACGACTACGCCTACGTGGACAAATTCGTCTGGAATACAAAATACTGATCAAGTGCGAGTCGGATTCGTGCACCGAAGGCTCTGCTATATGAACTGCTATATATATATTTTATATGTAAATTTATTGACTTTGATTTTTGCTCAGTACTACGGACCTTATTTATTTGATTATGTAGGTACCATTTGATTCCTTTCCGCGTCCTTGAGAAAAGTTTTGACAGACAGGCATGCAGATATTTTTGTATAATGGGTATTTAACTATATTTTAAGTTTTTGAATTTACCTTTACTTGAGTTATTATAAGACCTTCATTCTTCCTAAATTTAGAAAAAATCCTAAATCTAGGCCAAGGAATTGCCTAGATTTAGGAGGTAAGACTTGACGGTGTCGCCCATCCTAATTGAGCAGTCTGACTGGGGAAGTACCTCCGCCCTACAGAATGCCGTGACTAATAACCTTGTGTTGCGTTTCCAACGGTGAGTAGAGTAGCCAGCGCTTACTGGAGATGCTTAGTGTGGTCAGTGGGAAGACCGTTAAACCCTTCTTTGTCTTCTGCACTGACAGCACAGTCTCTTAACGTTCTCCACTCTCCCAATCACTTTCCATCAGGTATAAAAAAATAAAAATACTCAAGTTCACCGTGCATTATTTAAAATCCAAATGCATGGGTATCAGATTTGATACATGGATTTGGATTAAAGATACTGCTGGATTTGCTACCGAATCGGCTGTATCTTTTGCTAGAAGTCTGCATATATGCATTTTATAAAGATAATTGACCACTATATAATCCAAAGTATTCATTACGTATTAATTTTTAGAAGATTATATGTATACCTTTAAATTGTATATTAAATAATTGCATGTTTCTATTACAGGTTGCCTGTAAGAAATTGCCACAGAGCGATAAGGCTGTCCATGTATCTACCCAATAATCTGCATTTCCATTTCACTATGTAATTCCTTGGTGTAAGCTTTGTGGACATAAAAAAAAACAAAACAAGAAGTATAGGTATGCTAAATACAAATAAACATTTATTATTAAATACATTTATGTACACACGATTACGATAATTATCACAAAGTTATTAGCTAATAGGTAGGTCGTCTACTTTTCCACTATTAGTACATAATTATAATGCAATTACATATACAGGGTGAAAATTTCTCTCATAGCAAAGCAAACAGGGAGCTGGTTGCGTTTGATTGAGTTTAACTTTCAGGCTGAATTTCACTTGTGAAATATGTTTTCACGTTGTACAAGGATTTTGATTAAGTCAATTTTCTAATGCAGTTTATTAAATTTCGACGGTGAAATCCAGGCTTACTCATCGACTAATTTGACCAAAGAAATATATATTTACCTACTATTCCATTGACATCAATGATCTAAGCCAATTCCTTCAAAGAATTCTTCAATAGGTGGAAATGTCCTTTTACATCGATAAAATTTAAGAAAAGCTGATTTAAGACTATTGTTTACATCGAGTTTTTATATTTTATTGTCACAATCGGGGACCTACATCTCGTGAAAGTGACACTTCGTTTGCACTCACCAGTGTGATGATATTCGATTTCCAATATACACAGTACATTTATAATGATCTACTTCAAAACAACGAAAAGTCAAACTTTAGGTTTACGTAACGAGTGGCCTAAATGCAACTTAGTAGTTTACAGTATCTAAAATCAATCCAGTATTACATAATAATGTCGATGGGAAAACGACGATGTTTACCTTGAAACGTCGTCGCTTGTATCTTTTTTCTTTCAAACCATAACGTGGAGATAGCCATCGTATTATATATACATATAGTTGTTTGACAAAATGTAGCCACTGGTTTGAGGTTCAAGCGATAGCTTTTTGGTAGGTACATGAATATTGGAAAATACATTCTTAACAGTTATCATGGCACGAAACTTATTCTATAACCCTATTGATCCTGGTGTAAATAAAATCTTGTGTAATAGTTTACAGTTAACAATACGATACAAAACGTCATACGTAATACTCAAAGGCAAAACGACGTTGTAACTTCGACTCCTAGTTAGTAAGGAACACGAGACAAAGGAGAAACCCGATCCTGATATATATGTATGCGAAAGGTACAAAATTGAAAAAGGCAATAACTAGAACTCCATCATTCCTAAAACCTCATCTTCACAATTGTCACCAATGGCCCAATCAGTTAATAATAGAGTCTCTATATTTTTTTGTTGCATTTACTTTCAATGTTGATGGAGTAAACGTATTAAGAAGAGACATGGATTTGGCTTAAATTCTGACCATGCAGACAGAATTGGTGGGCCCAAAGTCAGATTCCGTCTTTCATCGTTTTATTATATTGCAGATAAGAATTTCTTGAGATTTCATATCAATCGCTCTCGTCTTATTATATCTTTTTAAACACTTAATGCAAGTCTTTGGGAGTAACCTGCGAAACACAAAAATCCGTTATCTAGCAAAATGTCTCTTTAAAAACTAACATTATGTATCGTAGGTATTCTTATAGAACTGCAATTCAAAGTAAGAAAATTCTAGCTGAACCTATATTCATGCTACCATTATTCACACAGAGTTAATATTTATAACCTGAACATGAATCCATTTTAAATATTACATATCGCTAAGCTTAATATTAAAATTATTAATATACATGAAGTACGTGCAAAATTTATTCACTACTCTTTGTAATAGATTTCTATGTCTCGTTAATTTGGAGTCATTATTGAAAATCTAGATAACTGTGTTATTTTCAATTCTTTAGAGCTTATCCTTCAAACATTTTCACACGCAACAATATACTGAATTTTCACTAAGTTAAAAAATTTGAACACGACTACCATAAAATGGACAACTATATCTGTCCATCAACTTATCAAGAGCACTGATATCATATCATTATAAGCCACATCTTTTATTGTGAAAATTACTTGTACAGGTCCTGGTAAAAATTGTATTCGTTTTACGGTCTCTCTAAATATTTTAAAATTGTTGCCGTAACTCAGAAAACTATTCTGATCTATCTACTAAAGAAAATATAAGTTTCTCATGATGAATATTATTTATAATATTTATGTCAGTAGAAAAGAGGTGTTAACATAATATTTACACCCAATTCTAGGTAATATAAATGGCGATTTCCTGGCGAACTATAGACTGTTTCTAATATATTACGCTGGCCATCAGTATCAGAGTAGAAACGGTAAATTCACTTACAATAATTCACTAATTCTTTCTATTCTCACACAGGGGCCGCTACAACTAAGAAATTCTTTCTATTTAATACTATTTATATACATTTAGCTACAGATCATTGTTTACTGAAATAACGTGTTGTAAGTACAATATTTATGCACGACATTATAATACTGTGTAAGTGGTTAATACTGAAATACTCGTAGTTATATCGAGGCCTACCTATCAATAAATTGAATACTTATCTCGGAATTCTCGTATTTCGCCTTATTTATATTATGTTCACAGCTGAACGAATAAAATATATTTATAGTTACTTTAAAGTACTTAAGTCTTCTGGCACTATCAGTGGTCGATCTCTGACGAGACTCTGACGTAAGTGAACATTGCACTCGTAAAAGTATGTGCACCACGCGTTAAGAGTTCACACTGCATTTCACGGTCACTTGTAAGTTGTCCCCTGCACTCCGCCTCCCGCTGGTTTGTCTTGCCGCCATACCTGCGACAAAGAAAACTGCTGTCATTACACTGAACTTGTTACTGTAGTAATGTGCTTGTGCTTGTACTGTTACCAATACTCGTAATAGGCTTGTTATTATATAACATTGAATTACGGATAAAATATAATTATTTACTTAGTACCTATAGTTGAAATAAAACTTTTTTAATGATTTCTATCGCGATTTATTTGTTCTTATTTAGTTAATAAATTGCGAAAGTAAAATACTTAGTTTTATTTCAATGTGTAACATTCGCGTAAACTTCCGCCAATAGTATCATTACCTAATAAATAGTATTACACCTTTCAATATATTGTAATTATTTATTACTGTAGCATTTTCACGAAGGAAGTACGATATAGGTAGAGCACGCAACAGGTAGAGCTGAACAGTACTCTGCCTGTTGCACTACCCCTAGGCATTTAATTGTGAATTCTGACCAACAAAAGTGTCACTAGATTAAATTCTTTCAAATAATTCCATTTGATGATAATAAAGTAAACCTTATGTTGTAAGTTATTATAGTATGACCGCAATCGCGCGGCGGGAGGAGTATGCCGTTTCCATGGTACCTACGCGTGCAGCGTGGCGGAGGCAGTATCGACCGTTCTTGGTAGCCCTCGATTTACGTTCTTCCTTTTCCTTTCTTTATGATGTCTGCCGCCACGCAGCGTACCATTTGACCGGCACAGCAATCGTGGTCAAACTATATAGATATCGGGATCGGAATATTTACCAAGTGGGTACCTACACAAATATATAAAATTAAAGTATCTGTTGTTTTTTTACTAAATGGATAATTATGTGTCCATGTTCTACAAGAGGTAATTTTTTTAATTGTGCCTATCTTTTTTGAATAATAAATATTTGAATATCATGATCAGATGTATTTGCTTGTTCCTGGTATTCCGAAGTGACTAGGACAATTTGAATGAGATTTTACAGCTGCAATATATATCTGCAATAAAAATTCCACCAGCATGCGATAAAGTGAACTTAATATACCTATGACTGTATCTACCGCATAAAAATAAATCAGCTCGAATGAGATAATGGACATGATATTGATGACCGAATTGACATTACTGTCGGTAATTCGACTGCAACATAAGCGGCACGGGTTCATTTCTTGCTCAATGCAAATATGTATTTATGTAGGTAAAGTCAGAGTCAGATCGATCTTGACTAGCAAAGTACTCAAAAAGATCTTAATACCAACGCGTTATGACCTTTTTAGTATGTACATTGCTAGTCAACAATGAGCTGACATTGACTGTATTTACAGGTATATTACATGTAGATTTTATAGACACATTGTATATTTTATAATTAGTTATATACAAAAATGTATCCCAGTATATTTATTCATGTTCTCAAATACTTAGGTACAGTTATAAAAAAAGAACTGGATTAGCACTGTGTAGAAAATGGTAATAAAATGTATGTCGTCAAAGTATATCTACCTACGTAAAAAATAAGGGTACTGTACACACAACCGACATACTGGGATACGACCTCGTAGGAATAAATCCGTGTTTTGCATGAAAAGTGTACGAATTATTTGTTGTTGTTGAGTAACGACCTCCTAATATCTAAGCATCCTTCCGACGGCGAAGAAGGAAGCGTCTATCAGCGCAGTATATAGTACTTTACATGCCCTACTCAACGTAATGAAGCCTAAGTATGTCGCTCCTCCAGCTGTCGAGAGGTGTAATTAGTTTTTGATGTAGCTGTTAGATGTATGAAGCTGCAACTGTATTCCCCGATTTGGAATGAGATGATGTGAAATGACACACAATAGAAGTCTGAATGCTGTATTTATGATTTACTATAGATGATTACTGTACCGTAATGATTATGCGTCAACTAATTTTAGAAGTATTCACTTCAATAACACTAGATATATTTTTTAAATAGTAACTAGCTAAGTCAAGGACATAGGTAACTTAGATGTTCCAATAGGTACACAGACCTACAATTAGTTCTCTCCGGGGTCCAATAAGTGCACACCACAATGAAAAAGTCAAAAGTGTTTTGTTCCTCATCAGTAAATTGTCGCCTGAGCTACTATGATACAATCAATTTAAGGTATCGTCTGCCAGACTTGGCACCAATTTCTAACACATCGGAAAATCTGTAAATTCAGTTATTTCTAGATTTTAAGTGTCTCTTTTTGGTTCTTCTTTGAAATTGGTTAATTATTTATGGAATTTTTTAATCGCCAATAAAAATCCAGTAAAAACCGACCCAGCCGTTTCGAAAGTTATCCATTAATACATACAGATTTTTCTGTTATTGTGTTTTTGTTATACATAAGTACTTATAGCGTACACTATAATCATATCATATAAATATTATATATGCTAATATTTACGTTAATATAAAGACATTCTCATAATTTACGTTAAAATAAAAGTTTGTAATGAATGCATATATTATGAATGTCATGTCCATTCATTTTAACTTTTTTACAGCTCACAATATCAAATCGTATGTAATTACGCCGCCATTTAGGCACGACAAGTCTCCTTGAGGTTTAGCTAAAAATATAATGTACACCATGTTTAATTTATTATTATAGGTAGGTATGCTCGCGCATGTGGGTGGCGGACGAGCAAGCTCTATTAACATATTATCACGTAATTCAAGTGTACACAAATCGTACTGGATGATCAATTATTTTGAGTTAAAGATCTATGAATTATAAAAATTGTTTTAACAAAAATTAGACGTCACACCAATGGCTACTCATCATCATTTTCATAGCTATTCGATATAGCGGTCAAATTTTGCAAGGAGCCCAAGGACCTCTTACTATTTTAATTAAAATTTTAACTTTTCAGGGAACGGCTGCAGCCTTACTTTGAACCCTGGATGGAAGGAAGCCTACTTTAGAACTTCATATCTACGACGGCGACGTTTAACGCCAACTCTTGAAAATTCTTCAGGCTCCTCCCTCAAGGATGTTAGAAGGACTTTGCATCCGTATTTCTTTATATTTTTATAACTACATGTTAACACTATAGCCGTTGAAAAAATATGGTAAATCCCGCGGAAGTTGAGAGCATACCCTTAGATAATATTCAGATAATCTTAAAATGAAGTAAGCGGATTACAATAACGTTATCTTAATCTTTTTTCGCTTCCGGACTGCCATTTTATCAGCGTAGGACTAGTGTGCAGTAAGTAGAGGTGCATTGAACACTTTAAGAAATGTTCGTATTGAGCGCATTAGGAAATGAGCTTGCAGGTGAGCTTAGCTTATTCTACAAAGATATTCAAGTAGTTCTTCTTACATTAGGCAACTCAAACGAAACTCGAGCTGTCAACCAGAGTTGCCGTGTCTCAAAAACCTATCACCAATCCAATCAATTCCAACAATCTAGGAACTATATATATATATATATATATATATATATATATATATATATCTATATATATATATCATGTACTACTATTATAATACATATATTACATATCCTAGTTCCTTTTTCTTTTAGCTTTTGCAAGTGTGATTACTTACGTTATACCTACTAGATGACCGAGCACTAAAACTGAATAAGACAAACGTCACGGTACCCACAGGACAGGCTTGCCTAGTGTGGGGCCAACGGGCATAAGTTTTTAAAGTATAAAATTGTTTTTTGGAAATAAATTATTTTTATTTTATTTTTTTTAATCCGCGAAATTGCTGGATTTGGAATTGATGAAAATGCGTTATTTCTAGTTGCCTTATTTAAGAACAGCCTTAGAACCGTGAGCCGTGAGTGGCTCACGTCTATGTGGGAACCGAGTAGGTATGTTAGAACATTATAAAACTCAGCTATGGCTTTCGTGATAGAGAGTTGAATCCCTAAAACAGCTTCACGACAAATATCGAAGTTTGGAAGCTTTGTTCTTAGACTGAAGACCAACAAAGTTGGGAAAAGGCTCGATGGATGATAATGTTGCAGACTTGCGCACGGCACACCTGATGTAAAGTGGTTACAGTGGACTATGGACCTGTGCATGGTTGGCAACAGATCTACCAATATGACATACAGGGTTAGATTATAGGAATAACACAAATGCTACTATATACACCGGGCATAGGTTCCCTCGGGAAGCGGGAACGGGTGCAAAATTAGTTGCGAACCTTACCATTTCGTTCGGATAAATAATGTAAGCTAATTTTCTATGTTCAAATGAATCAATTCACAAATGTTCCATACACTAAGCTCTGACTTATTAATTTTAATATATTGACTTTTGTTACTTAGAAACATAAAACTTGCTATTGGCGTCTACGCGTTTAAAATGAGGTAGATACAGGATCGGCTACCAAGTACTTAAATGGATCAAATATATGTTTTAATATTAAGTGAAATATGAGCGTTTACCAAACGTGTTTCATAACAAAATATTAATTGGCATTTCAAGACGAGAAAAGGCAAGGGTAAATACGCGAAAAAATCGTTTAAGTACATATGTTAATTCCTGTATTCTATATTCTAGAAGCTTCAATCACGAGCTTAATATGAGTCTAGATATCGTGCTCGTCGTAATATAGTAACCTATAATGTTAATTAACTTGTACCTACTTAATAATAGGCAGTGATGTTCCTAAGAGTAGAGAAAGTAGAGAAATACTTCTAAAATTAATGGGCAATTCCCTGCACTTACCTTTTAATTGTCTTAGTAACGTAACGAGCCAATAAAAGGGAATGATCATGAGAGTGTGTTAACGTTTATTTGTTTTGTGTCAGTTAAAACAATTCACAGAGTAAAGCTTGACTGAAGTGCCAACTTCACTTGTTTTCTAAATGTGTGCGCTTGTATGCATGGTCGTGTGTTTACTTTATGCTGTTGTCTATGGGAGTAGATTTTGAGGTGCTATAGGCGCCATAGCGAATGCTCTAGCATAGATAAGAAGAAGTGACGAGTTAATAGTAAATTAAAAAAAAAAATAAAGGTACAAATAGGGTAAATGAATGAATTTATTGAAGTGACTGAACCAAAGTGATTTTTTCTATGAAATATAAAAATTAATATTTTAACTCGGTATTAGTATCAGTTACTGTTCACATCTTATTATAAAGGGTGTCACACACTACGCAGATACAGTATTATTATATTATTATATTATTATCTGAGTGCGTATCTTACAATATCGCTCTCTATATAAACTGTAGCTACCACACACAACGCAGATAAAATATATTTTATCGTAGGGTATCTGTGAGCACCGACATGTATGGAAAGATGGTGAGATCATTATCTGCGTATACAAGTAGGTATATAGATAGACAAACATTTTTAAGTAGATATGGCACCATATTTCAAAATATATGCATATATCTTTAAGGTCGAAAATTGGATGTATGTGTTTTTCATAATCTAGAAGCTATGACAATTCAGAAAAACATGCACAAGAAATTCTCGACCTTAATAACATTATTTATTTTCCTGTAGGCATTTCTCAAATATTCCTAACCACAGCACAAGCAGTTATAAATAAATAATGTAATTTTAAGCTTTAGGTATATGGCGCTCTATCCAAATTTTAGATGTTTTAGTAAATGAAGCAAGATGTGCTTCAAATTCAATTTGACGAGCTGACTAATAAATCCAGAAGCAATAAAGGAACTCATTGTAACACTCTGTATAAATAATTCTTACCAAAAAACAAGTCTAGTCAGTCTGAAGGATTCGGAGTGAATATATCATATCGTATTGATGCTTTCATATAATGAAGTTTTTATACGCAGATAAAAATAATATTATCGTATTTGTGTAGTGTGTGACACGCTTTACGAATACTTACTGGTCAAACAGATACTTGCGGTGACTTTTTATAAAAAAAGTTTGAAAGTGGCACCAGTAAGGAAAAATTAAAAGTGAACGACTGTCGTGATATGGACATACTATGTGAAAAGAGTATTTTTTTAAAAAAGGTCCTAAGTATGAACGGGCTTTAAGAGGAGTTGGCCTGAGAAAAGACGGATGAATTGTGTGAAAGAAGGTATAACAAAGAAGGGAATGACTGAGGAAATGACATCTATCAGGTGTGTGGAGGAGAAAAACATGTTGCGCTCACCCCATACAATTACGACAAAAGCAGGGAGATGATGAACTGTATGAAGTAATCGCGATGAGTTGTGTTCGGTGTTTATATGTGCGAGTAGTTACGACTGGACACTTTGGTATTAGCATTGCTCACGTTACATGAGAAATCAAAAAAAGAAGAACAATAACAAATATAACTTATTCAACAGAAAGCAATTAGTTTATAATTACATGATTTTCATTCAAATGAAGGGGGGGGGTTCGATTTACTGGGTCAGGAAAGTGAATATTTTCTAGTGTTAGCTTTGTATCGGATGGTGAGCCTCAATTTGCAATATTACTAGGTCTAGGTCACATAAATACTCTTTGATATTCTCTATTTACATTGTGTTATCTATGGTATATTTTTACGCGCCAAAAACACACACACAATCTGACAGTTTGGACACAAACACATACTTTGTTGTTATCTCTTCATTTTGACTGAATTTATTATTATATAATTGAAATTAATACATAGAACGATTTAATATAATACCGTAATAATAATGATATAAGAGGATTGAATATAATATATAAGGATTCATTGTCTAAGCGTGTAAGTAGCGATTCTGTAATGTGTAGTTGTGAGTATTTCTTGGGAAAGGATATGGAATAAATGTATTCCTTTGTGATATGATGGAAGAATTCCTATTGATTAAACCCTGTCCCGAAGTGTAGCTAATACTAGAATGTTCCGTGTTCATTGAGAGGTTATGTTTCGTTTAATACGAATAGTATTGAACGAACTAAATATAGGTATTAGGTATAGGCACGAGTTGTGGCCCCGAAAGGTGCTAGAAAAGCTCTATAAAACCCTGATTTGATATCTATAATTTTCAAAAGTCTAAATTATCTTATGTGTTCTTCATTGGTGCACGTACCGTATCTAGTTTTTTATTTGGAATTTCGTCGCAGCGTCGTCGTCGTGGGGATAACAATCAGAGTAAAATGTAATCTGTGTCACACACCGCATATCAACATCTTTATATATTTTGAGTAGTATAATTATTAATGGTAGGTAATATTTTACAAATACCTCTGTGGCATGGCGGTAGTGAAAGCAAATGCTAGATAGGAGGCGTGGCGCGGGTTCGATTACCGCTCAGTGCAAATATTTGTACATTTATAACATGCTTATTTGCATTTGTCTATTCAGAGAGTTCGTTAAGTCGAATCCAAATTGCCACATGTGACGGGTAGTTGGAGCTCTAAAAAGTCCGACCAGTCTAACTCCAGAACTTCGATTTCGCCAATTGGTCGAAAATATCGAAGTTCAGACGCATCTTAGTTAGCCCAGAAGGTCAACTCCGCGGAGTAATCCTACTGAAATGGAAAAAGCCTCGAAAAATGATGATGATGTCAGTTCGATAAACTGTAGCGAGAACAACGTCTACTAAATCGAAGTCAATGATAACAAAACCTTAATTGCCCGCCTGATGTCCGTCATTCATTCAAAGAAATATAGTCAGCAGGAGGTGCTATAGCTATCAGTAATAAATAATGAATGGAAAATAATAATATAGGTCCCTATATATGATGGGAATTCACTATCTGATTAAATCTACCCGGTCTACCCAAAAAGTTGGTAAAGTAAGTGTTGAGCTATTTACTCAATTAATTAGATACTATTCACCGACTATACATTTGAAATTGAATTAACGGATGAACAATGACTCTAAAGTTTCCTATTTGGTAAAAAAATATAGGTTTCGCGAAAAATCACTTTATACCTGACTCTTGGTAGATACCTACTCTACTCTTACCCACTGGGGTAGGTCAGACAACAAACATCTTACTGTTAGAATATCAATTTAAGTTTATTAATTTTGTGTAGCAACACCACAATCTCTTCAGCTTGCATTCGAGTAGACCAGGTATAATGCCTCCGTAATATATATGTATATTCCGTTTACTCTGGAGTGGAATAGAACTCAAACCTATATAAACTCTTTCTATAGACGCAGTGATGGTTACTATGCGTACAACGAGGTGTAAACAATAGTTATTTATACTACTTTGGTACAACTTGACATATACACACATATATGCCACGACATACACAGATTGACCGTTTTTAGAACCAAATTCACGTTACCTTACTCACACATAACGCGTATTTTTAGCCATTTTTAGCGATGCAGTTTGTTAGATTTTTTTATAGCACTTATGTGGCAGATAAACACACGACCCACCGGAGAGTGGTTACTAGCCTATGGATATTCGCAACACCAGGGGCGATTCACTCGTGTTGCCGATTCTACTGTAGAAGGGATAGGGAGAGGGGGTAGTGAAGCTTATGATAATTTCTATGCTATTAGGGAAGAAAAAGCAGGGATTCATCGGTCATAATACTGCAAGAAAATGTCTATATAGTTAGCATACCGTATAGGGTGCAAAATAAAGTACGTACAGTTTAAAGTAAAGCGTTACCTTAACCGGTATGCATACATATTTCAACACTTTCCACTTGTAACAAGGTTGTTCCACTTGTAATAGTTTACTGATGATTCTTCTTGCTACGTAAACACGTACCTATTACTAGTTAACGTACCAGTGATACCTAGTATTACTAACAATATTATACACCTTCACACACGGATGTACAAAAACATACAAGTATACATGTTAAAAATCTAGGTACCTATACAATATAGAGACGTCGGATCGATGAACTTGTATTTTTGGCATGTATAACAACAATAAAATACGATTGCTATAGTAAGTGCCAGATAAGCTGGCAATACAAGTCATTCACATCCCCCACCACTGTATACGTAATTTGCAAATACGACAGTTTCAATGTTCCCGTAACGACAGAAAAATGCTATCGTTAGCGAATCGTGGTAACAGTCGCCTAGACAGCTCCGAGTTAGGCAGGGGATGATAACCGTTGGATGCGGATGCGGACCATTATTGAAGCAACAAATAATTTAATATCATTGAATATTTTACATAATTATTTAGAACAAAAAAAATATTTTTAAAGTTTATACTAGAGATAATTATATAATTATTTTTACTATCAGTGTTCGTAGAAATTAAATACAACTGTTGTCGAGAGTTTTATGAACAAGGGAAAAGTTTGCTGTAGCGTTATTTTACACGAATCATTATTTTGAACTGAAAGATTATAATGTATAAATATGGAATGTGATAAATAAATTTGTGTAAATGTGACGTGTCTGTAGTGCGGGAGGAAGGATCAGATGACAGTCCTTCTTAACATTCACACAAATGCTACATTAGTGATTTGTATATTTAAAGTGGTTGGAATAAACTCTCAGTAGAGGAAAGAACCTTTAGATCAAGGACCTCTTAGACCTAACACTATATGACGATCATGGGTTATTTCGGGATATCATAAAAAAACACAGTGTCATTTTTATACTCAGTTTGTGTATATTAAACACAACAAGATACATTTTATATATCAAGATCTAGGGTATGATTCTTAATATTTAACTTTTATAATTCATGTCTCAGAGACTGCTACATCGGAGTCCTCACTCTCAGAGCTAGACTCCGATGTCTCAGCATCTGACACATGAATTATAAATTGATCTACCGTTCTGTCGATGCTGTGATCAAGTCCTCTCATATTATTTTCAATTTTTTTTATGTGTTCAACACAATTAGCCCACTTATGTGGAGTGATTTGCTCCAATCCATCTTTCAATAATTTTTTGACATCATCAAATTTGAAAGTCGTATTATGTCTGGCAACATATCCTTTTACGTCTGCCCAGATTAATTCTATCGGGTTCAGCTCACAATGATAAGGTGGCAAACGTAGTACAGTGACACCTTTTTGTTTCGCCATTTCGTCTATGACATATTTTTGATATTGTCCCTTTACTTCATTCACTTTTGTGATTAATTCTCTTTTCACCTCACTATTTTCAAAAGATATTTCTTTCGACTGCAGCCATTCTTGTATAGCAGCCTTCTTCCATGCCATAGTGGGAGTTTTTTCGATGCGTCTGAAAAACAAATTATGTAGGTAAATATGTGCTAGGCAGATGCAAAGAATAAATAACCATATTTTCGTGAAATGCGAATGTTTCCAATGGTCATTTACTCATTGTCCTGTTACCACCCGTTACTGTCAGTGCTTTAGTTGAAAGTTAAGTGAAATTAATTTTTAGCACGCGCCCATTGCTATCAAAAGTGCCGGGGTTCTATGTTTATAACGCAAGTTGTTACTTAAATTTCGTTCTACTATAGTGGAAATAAATTGCATGAAATTTTACCTGGAATGGTAGCTTGCATTATCTAAAACAATGACATCGTTCGCCTGTACTTTGGTTAAAACTTTTTCAAACCATGCTTCGAAGTGGGCAGCGTCCATGCTTTCATGGTAGTCGCCGGTAGTTTTGGATTCGAAAACCCAATCGCAGTCCTCGATAAAGCCTTCCTCATTACCGATGTGTACTACAATTAATCTTTTGCCTTTAGATACTGGGTCTTTGGCGCCAGTAGACAAGCCTTCTAGAAAAGCTTGTTTGGTAGATTTGATTGCTGTGTCTACCCAGCTCTTTGCAACAGTGTGGCCTGAAATAACATTGAATATATTAGAAATGTCTTCTAGCCTCTGTGTCGTGGCGGCCGTTATGCATGAGGCGCGGTGTCAATCCCCGCTCAGTGCAACTATTTGTAAGCATGAATATGGATGGACATTTGCAATGGTCTGGCCGTGCCCTAGAGAGCACGTTAAGCTGTCGGTCCCGGTTGCCATACGAACACCTATGGTAGTCCTAAAAACTTCAACAACTGGTGTAATTGCAATGCTTCGATATCGCCTTTGGGTCCTGGAGGTAAGATGGCAGTTGCTTCACAAGAAGATATCGAAGTTCAGTCAAATCTGTAGTTAAACTGGTAAGGACTTATGTTTATTGAAAATTATTTACTTACCTGCATTCACCCAAGTTTCATCCGTATAAAATATGCGTCGATTTTCCTGCCGATGTTGTTGAATTTGGGCTAAATATTTGATTCGCCACAAAACTATTTCATGACGATCAATTAAAAAGCTATTTCTCTGCTTTTTCATGAACTTGAAATTCAATTTTTTAAGTATGCGCCGCAATGACGTCATACTTAAGGTGGGCAATGTTTCGTCATCGTTCACGGCTTGTAATATTTTTTTTAAATTAGGCAGCTCATTGTTTAAGTAAAACCTATGTACAATCCTTCTAATTGCGGATTTGTCGAAATTGTCCACTTTTTCCACAATGCTTGGCTTTATTCGTTTGGAATCAGGCTCCAATATTTTGTGTGTGTCCCTATAATCTGCCAAGACACGATATATAGACCTTTCACTGACGCCACTTATTTCAGATGTTTTCTTCACCAATTCGTGATTAGTGACGAGTTCATGCTCCAGCTTCGATTTTTGCACATATTTAAATATGTTAATTATTATAATTTTCTCGCCACTGGTGATAACTTTTGGTGGCCGTTTCTGTGGCGGGGAAGTAAAAGGTATATGCCCGGAACCGGCTTCTGCTTGCATAATATTACGTCGACGGCGGCGTTTACTGGGCTCACTAGTAGATGGCCCGGCCTCTGGATCCATTTCTTCACAATAACAGTCAACAACACAAAAACAATAACAGTAATAACGACAACAGCAATAACAATAATAGTAATAACAAGAACTACTCACAACTATCACGCGAAAAGAACAAAAATACTTAGTTTCCGAAATACGTCTGTGCACGAAGCGCATGCGACACGGTATAAACAAACAAGATGGCGGAACGGTGCCGCCGAGAGTGCCGCATCCCTGACTGACCTTGACGAGCCGAGCGCTGCAAAGAGTTCGCAATATACTAGAGCGCCGCGTTTGTTTAAAATTTTCGACATTGTTAATTTCAATGATACACATTTAACACAAATTGTAATGTTTCAGGATTTTTATTTGAATATAATTAATATTCTTTAATATATGTGACATTTGTCAAGGTTTTAATATTAAAATAAACTACTTTATAACATAAAATAACAATTAAAATATCAATCTCTTATACAATTTCCACTTATAATAACATAACTAATCAATTCTGATGCGGTAATTTTTTGCAATTATCATTTACTACTAGAAAAGTTATTATGTAATAATACTTAATTCTTTATTTTTAGTTGCTTCTCTTGTAGCTTTGTAAGTCTACATTCCCCGTGTATTATGATAATCGACCGATGTCCGTTTACGACAGTTTTTCTACGGGAGCGATACGTTCTAGTTACCTATCGTTTGTTTCGAGATAAAACTGGGTTAATATCCTGTATTGCCAGCTTATCTGGCACTTACTATAGTAAAATAAACCTCGGCTCGTTTCGTACTTAAGTATTGACCGATACACAATAAATTATACATTATCAACATATCTATGTTTTATGGAATACAGTAGAGTGTTAAAATATTTATAGTTTTCAATTGCAATGTTTTACGACACACACTTTATGACTTACTCAGTCCCTCCCAGCTCCGACACTCCTCCCATATTATTTACATCTGGGATTAATGTGTTGTAGAAATATATCATGCAGTTGTGGTTTGGGCTCGGCACGAGAGTTGAGTGACGGACGGGGTCACGGTCAAAACAGGTTACTTTTTGCACCTAATAAAACAACTACGGCTACTGAAGGTCTAAGATAGCACCCGTGTTAATTAATAAACAGTTGTCTCAATTTTTATTTAAGATATGTACTGTAGATTATATTAATACACACAGACTGAGAAACAATAAAAATGCGTTTTTGTTAGAGGACTCGTCTTCGTTACACACACTCTAGTTATATTTATTTGTCTAGACTTAGTGTACAGATTAAATCAATAAATCAATTGATGTATTTTTTTTCAATAATAAATTTAACGATTTTCTATTATTGTTTATTGTTTTATGAATGGTTTAGCGGTAAGGTGGTTGGTAAACTTGGAATGTGTTATATAAATATCAATGGCGACTATGTAAGACAATAACCTCAGTAGGAAAGCTGGTAAAGTTAATGCATTTTGAAGCTTGTACCGACAGAATTCCGGCGGTAGGGCATGACGGTATCTCCAGTCGTACCTAATTTGCAACCCGACTGGGGATGTCCCTTCGCCCTACAGAATACCGCGGTGAACCTTAACTTACGAAACCTTAAAAGTGTTTACGGCGGTGAGAAGGGCATCCGCAACCCATTGACATCCCTATTTCCTAATGACTTCTATGTACCTAGGTATAGAGTGTATAAGTAGGTCTCTACAAGGTCGACATAGAGGTAGGTAAAGGTATAGGTAAAGTGTACCCTATTACATACACCTAGGGCACTTTTGTGTATTATGATCGTTATTGCCAAACAGCTACAAGAAGTATTGCGTACGTAGTTATTGATCAACTAGTATATTATAGTCTTCCGTGATACCCATGTTTTCACCTCATTAACAGGCTTAATTGTAGTGAAGTAAAAGTTTAGAGTATACAATGTCCTATGGCTAAAAAGTGGATTGCTGCAATCCACTTCACTACATTTAAGCCTGTTAATGAGGTGAACAACCTGTTACCCGCAACCGTGGGTAAAGTAAGTAGAAGAAGTGAAAGGTGAATCGTAAAAATCGTAACAAGTGGAAAGATGTTTTCTCTGTTTACTCTAATGTGCGTACGAATCACTACATAGTATAAAATAAAGTTGCGTTTTCTGTCCCTATTTTTCTTGTCCCTTTGTATGCTTAAATCTTCAAAACTATGTAACGGATGATGCGGTTTGTTTTAATAGATAGAATGGTTAAAGAGGGAGGTATATATGTATATACAGAGATGTACAAAATACTTTTCGAAAAGTATTTAAATACAAAATGCAAATACTTTTTTAATATAGTATTTCAAATGCAAGATACAAAATACTTTTGCCTTTTGTATTTAAATACTAAATACAAAATATGTATTTTCAAATACTTTATTGAGATAAAATACTTTATGCTAATTTTCTTTATTTATTAAAGATTTTAAAATCACAAGCTCTTCAAAAAGAGCATCTGACATGTTGCGTCTGTGTGGACGCATAATCGTACCGGTTTTTTATAAATATATTTTTCTATTTATGTATTTTTTTTTATTTATGTCACGTCAATTTGACTTCACCTCGTCTGATGTTAAGCTGAAGTTAAGGCAAAGTCTCATGAAAGAGGGTCACCATTGCAAACACGTTCAATTTGTCGTATATACATTCATAATCACTTAAATACGAATCGTTAAAATAACGTCTCATTGCCTACACGGCATATTGTTTAAATACAATTTATTTTGGCATTTTTTTAAAGACATTTCGAGCGAACAACACAGAAATAATGAAATAGCTGCCAACACAGCAAAACGTAACAGTGACTTTGAGGATTGCCAAAAGGGGTCCCTTATATATTATTGGTCAGGTTTCATGTGCATTTCATTTCATCTGTCATTTTGCGCATAGACTTTCAAAGTTGCTGCGCCACTAGCGGCCATTTTTTGTTTTTACTGAATCGCGGAATGCTTTAGAAAAATGAAGCTAAGAATAAAAAAGTATTTTGTATTTTACAAACCATTTCACCAATACAAAATACGTATCGAATAGTTTTTCAAATAAAATACAAAATACTTTTTTAAAAAGTACTTAAGTACAAAATCCAAAATACGTATTTTGTATTTTGTATTTGTATTTTAAATACAAGTATTTCAAATATGTCACAACTCTGTGTATATAACATCATGCTACAACAAACAGGTGCGAAGCAGAAATGAAAAATGTTGCAAAAACGGGGTGACGCAGACGAAGTTGCGCGGGTCAGCTAGTATTGTATAATTATCTACTAGTGACGTGCATAGACGTCCTCAGTAGAGTATACATGTGTATGTACATTATTATATCAAATTTATCAACCTACATATTATTTTATAGAAATACCTATAGAACCTACATATTATTTTATAGATATAGATATTTTGATAAATAAAAGTGAATAAAACGCTGTAAATAAAAGTAAATTAATATGTAGGTACTTTTATTATTTTAAGGAAGTAAGTAAGGTACATAAATAATTAGCTGATTTGAATGATGTATAGGTATGTACAGTGTCTATTAGTCTCTTTTAAAAGCACACCACGTATACGTACATACTAAGAGACCAGCATGACAACTTGGTGCGTATCCAATTTAAAAAGTGAAATATACTAAATTCACAAGACTTGTAAAACTGCTGGCGGTCTTACCTCTCTTCTTTCCCTGTTTTCCATTCTATTATTTCCGGCCCCTTTATCTAAATAACAACAGGGTAAGGAATAGTAAGAAAATAGAACCTCCAAAAAGAAGTGGCGGTCAGCACTTTGACTGGCCCATAAGAAACAGTTAACTACTACATATTTTCACGAGCACAACGGCCAGAGTCATTGCATGGCAGTCATCTAGGTCGCGTATTCATTTCCGTTCAAGGTAAATATTTGTATATTTAAATAATTATATAAATATTTGAATTGGTCTGAAAGTGTCCATGTATGTAAGTATTTCGAAAAAACATATTGCATGACTACATTTTTAACACGAATGTTTTATTAAATTTTGGTTGGTGACGCTCTGTAATGGTAACTAAAAACTAGAAATTATTTTTTAAAGTTGGTACTGAGATAGTGGAACTGCGTCCTCGGACGAACTTTACATACGTGATAACACTTAAATATGGACTCTAACTATGTAAATAGATAGGAAATAAATAGATTATATAATTATTTATATTAGTATTCAGTTCATCCGAAAAAACCTCGGTTTTGCATTCCAAAAAAGAAACAAACCTTATGTTATGTACCTACGTGCCTACCTCATTACAGTTTATTTTAAAGTTAATTCAAGAAAGCTACACTGTAGACCTACGCTACAACTACTACGAAGATATATGTTTACTGCTCAGAACAAATTCATATCCTATAAGAGATAAAACTATTGTGGATGACGCCACTGCAAATAGAAAGAGCGAGCAATATACAGCTTAGCTTAAGACGTAAACGTAACTCATGTTTTGGTTTGTCACAAAGTAAACTTCGTGACAAACAGTGCATGAGCTGTCATATTGTGTATGCGAATGTTTTCCGTGTGGGATACAATAAATTGCAATGATAAAAATATATACTATGGTTGGGTGTACAGTAGTGCATCGCGCTTCCAAATCCGCAGGGTGCGTACCTAAATCGTTTTCTAAGTATTATTTACTAATAATACTTAGAAAACTTCCTAACAGTTAGGATACTTCCTAACAGTTTTAATATTGTGTGGTACGAGTACAAGCACGTCTCAAATAAATAGTATTCATTTTTATTACGTAATCACCTAATTGCCGTAAAAATGTCGTTATCGACAACAGTATCCTAAATAGTAGCAAAATGTTACCACAGAGTGAATATATTTTGTACCCAAGCTGTAGGGTAATTACTTCATTTGCAATTTGTTACTTGAATCAAACATAATTAATAAGCTGAATAGGTATTTGTCGTATGTGTATATCATGATTTTTATATAATTTATTTAAAACTACATTTAAAAATACATACAGTAGCTGCTTATTTAAAAAGATAGTTTAATATTAAATGAGGAAACCAACTTAGTAACCACTGGCGAAGGGTGTAAATTATAATTGTGGTAAAAACAATGATGTTATATTATAACAACAAACAAAATTATTCTATTCCTACTTCAGATTTCATTTTTAAACAAAGATGGATAAATGTTACAGTTCGAACATATAGGGTACCTCGTAAATATATAATAATTTGCTTAATCTATATTGAAGCTACACAAATAATAACAAAAAAATAATAAGTTCTAATTATATGGTTCTAGTTACAGTCCCATATTAAATAAATCTCTAATTTTCAATTAAATGGATAGATTGCGTGAAAGAGGATACAGCAAAGAATGGAGCGACTGAGGTAATGACATCTGACAAGAATGTATGGTGGATAACGACCTGTTGTGCTAGGTAGAAGATGGATTTAGTTACATTCCCAATCATTTTTTCCCAATCCCAATTCCCAATCGTTATTCGTGGTCGCATCCGAAGCTTTCACTTTGGAGTCTGGGATCCGCTTTTCCCAGTCTAACTGCGTGTTTGACTGAACTTTGATATTTTCCACATAACCTCTACAACTCATTAACGATATTGAAGTATTGCGGTTAAACTAGTTATTGAACTTTTTATGGTTCCAACTACCCGTAATGACTGCCGCCATGCCACAGAGGATGTTACACATTCCCAATTATCGGTTGACAATATTATATTATGTCGTACTGTTCAGTCTCCTTAAGGATAATTTTAGTCATGAGATTGTAACACCTAAATCAAATCTACTACAAAAGGCACACTGAAATTCCTTAAGGTTTTATTGTGTGTGCATAATACGACATTACTTTCAATTATTTTAATAACATACGAATATTCTGTATGAATTAAGAGAGACCAGACTAAGAAAGTCACGTTTTAAATATTTCTTTGACAGCGTCTTAGTAGCAGGCTCGGGTGTTACAACACTTACAGCAGCGCATATTGCGCGAAGCCGGTGTCCTATTATAGTCGACGAAATCAAAATTACGATTGATTAAATAATGATGAATGTATTAGAACAAAGGATACTAACCAAAATTTTTAAGTAACTATTTTAAGGGTTTAATATACTTTACAACAGCCTCTAGTTGATACCTATGTGTTAAACATTTAATTTCATTACTGACAATAAATAGTAGGCTCGTCTTGTGACTTGCGCCCCTGCAGTTGTCTGTTATCATGTAGATCGCTTTTGTGATTTTTTCTTGTGGTTGCCACATTTGGTCCCCAGATGGTCAGTTGTTTGCATTGAAACAATGAACACTGGTTTAACATTTATTGTAAGAAGAAGCAAGATTTATTGTAAGAAAACAAATATTAACCCCGAACGTATATTGTATCGAACGGAACACGCTGTGTTCAGCCAACAGTGCAATTTTGCACACGTATTTCAATAATTACCGTTTCAAAATATAGTTTCGGTGGTGCTGTTAAAAATACCGAAACAAACCATATGATAGTTAGATATCTTAAACGTAAAAATTATTCCAATAATTTTTGGGGAAATCTATTAGAACAAATCAAAACAAATTTACTGTGTAACTTCCATGGAGCATCACACATCGAGGTGCTCAAAGCGACGGCGGCGGCGAAGGCGCGGCGGACCCGGCGCGCACTCCGGTCGCGCTAGCGGTCCCTGCGCCGTCACCACTTATTGTTACATCTAGACTAGTATTCTAACACATGTGGAATTTCGACATACCTATAGGTGTGAACGGAGCGGGAGGCGGCAGGGTCGGCCGCCGATCTGTAAACAGTGGTTATCGACGCGCCGCCACTTGCTTCCACGGTATCTCCGGCTACTGGGCTATATTTATCCGCTCTGGAACTGACGCGCTCGGCTAAATCCGTTCGGCGCCGAGCGATGCCGGCCTCCTGCAACCACAACCACGTCACGAAGTGTCTCGATGCACGCCGGCGGCGCTCCCCCGACGTCCGCACCGAAGCGTGCAACCGACTCGCTAGCGGAATTCGCGAACGCTAACTAGGTACACCAGTGAAACGAAGTCGCAAGTCGCAAGCAAACATAGAGTAAGGCAGATATCTCACCTGAGTGTTGTGTCTCAGTAGGACTTGTGAGCTGGAGCTGGTGCGGCAGCCACGCACGCCTGGTGGTGGTAATACGAGGGAGCAGGCGTGCGATAGTGGTGGTGTGGCGGTGGCGACGCGCGATACGCGTCTGGCACTGGTGATCCCCCACGATAACCCGCTAGTTGACAACTTGGTGGTTCGAATAGGTCTCGGAATGCTGGCGGTAGTTGCTCAGCTGGAGGTTCCGGAGCCGCGTACCAGCCTGATGTTGCCGCGCGGAACTCCTCGGCGGCTAGTGAGTATGGCTGAGGAGTACAGTACACAGCTGAGGCTGGTAATCGAGGTTCACTAAAGTCATCGAGGGCGTCTACCGGTTTGTCGTATCTCGCACAGTCTGCACCCGGTTCTCGTTTCGGTCTACACTCAAAAATGCGGGGTTTCACGTCGGGTTTCACGTCCCGTTGCTGCCCTAGCGAGTCGGCTGAGCTCAGCGCCTCCTGCGCTGCGAGCGCTTCCTGCGCCTGCTGCAACTGCTGTTGACGCTTCAGCGCTTCTTCTTTTTCTCTTAACGCATCTTTCTTTTTGAAACGACGCCGACGTCGCAAATACGAACCGTTATCGAACATATTATAAGAGTCAGGGTCTAGAGTCCAGTAACTGCCTTTGCCAGGCTTTTTATCGTCTCTGGCCACTTTCACAAAGCACTCGTTAAGGCTTAAATTATGCCTGATAGAATTTTGCCATCCCTGTTTGTTTTCCCTGTAATAAGGAAACCGCTCCATTATAAACTGATAAATACCGTTTAACGTAATGCGCCTTTCCGGAGCGTTCTGTATAGCCATGGCTATCAGTGCAATATATGAGTATGGTGGTTTAACCATGTCTTTAGGCGCACCGACATGCTGTTGATGGGGATGGAGGTACGGGGCTCCGTAGCCATAGCGGTACTGTTCGTAGGCATAAGGAGTAACACTTGCTGAATAGCCGCCGGCGGCTCCACCACGGTACGCATAGGGACTCTGTTCACCGAACAACGCGTGCATCTTGATCGTTTACATTCACTGTCGCAACATTATCGAACCGCCACTACGGGCCTGTCGACGCGTTGCTCTCACGGCAACAGAACTACGACTGACCGATTTTGTTTGGTTTCACAACAAGGCCGGTTTACATAGCGGAGGCTCAGCAAGAGACGAATGAGCGGTAGAGTGGGCGCCACCGTCGGATGAGATGTGTGATCGGTCGCGCTCCGCCCCTATAGCTGTCTTGTTCGTTCTCCCGGCGCGTGCTATGCGTGTTTCGGTCGCACAAGACGCGTGGGGCGCCGCACGCCCAACCCTGCTGTTAAGGCGGCGCCGATGCATTATCACAGGACAACCCCATCTCGGACACTCCTCACCCTAGTCCTATATCCTGACCTATTGTTAACACATCTGTCGACTTTCCTGGCATATATATCCGCTTTGTTTGACTAGTCAACTAACTCCAAACAGAAACCATTTCATAAATTGACATTAAATTATACCTAGATATATACATAGATACTGATGTCACACAATGTACAGTTACTACTATACTAATATACTAATTACGCTTAGTAGACATCGCTAAAATTCCCTACAGGTGAATCTCAGTAAAGGAAACGGAATTTCAGTTATGAAATTCAGTATGCATTAAAATGTAGTGCCGCAATTAAGTTCCTCTTGATGGATCCAGTTTCCACGAAATTCGTTAATTAAAATGTGGTGCCGCAAGTTACTAACCTCTGTTTGGTGGTTTCCGTCTCCGTGAAATTCATTAATTATAATGTTTTTAGGCAGGGATGAATGTCAAAGCAATTTCTGAGCTCAACAACACAAAACCTCTCCAGTGAGCTTTGGCTGCAATGTACCTACTCGTAGTAACGTATTTATTTCCTTTTGATTGTGAAGGAAAAAACAAAAGCAAAATGTTTAACGCCTTAGAATGAAATAAAGAGAGGCCGGAGTGTTATGACTACAAAACGGAAGAGCTGCAATATAGCGTTTGCCTACAACGCCAGAGGTCGCAAATTTGATTCCCGCTCGGCGTACCTAAATATTATACGCTTGAATTTAATTATTTGATTGCTATGACATAAAGTTAGCAGACTTGTTGCCCAGGGCACTGACAAAGTTCTACACAAGTAGCTAAAATAATTTTCTCGATGGTTTATTTTATGATAATAATAGGTTTATTCTACTTGCACTTCATACGAAAATACATCATCGCGGGCAATTCCCACCCAGTGTATCATATTTGTTAGCATGAGTATACCTATCGATTTGCATTCCTGTGTTTCTATGTATATAGCTACGGTATGTACCTAAAGTATTTACTCAAAAAGTGTATACATTAGTAGGTACCTATGTTTGTATGCATACTTAATATAACCGTTATCACAAGCTATGCTTAGTTTGCAGTGTGCAGCTTGTTGGTACAATGTACGGGCATTAAGCCCGTGACAAACATATTACCGCTGCATCAAAGCTCTACACCAACGTAGTAGTACGTAGGTACGTGGACTACGATAAACTAATTAATAGATCGATTAATGTTAGTATAGCAGTAGGTACTTACACTGGTGTTGAACATCAACGCATAAAGAAGGGTATTATCTATATCTTCCTGAGGCATAGGTACCCCTAGCTATGTAGGTAAGTAGGTAAATACTTATTATGATGAGGGTTTGTTTTCAGTTCCTAGTAGGTATGAGTAGGCTTGTGTTATTGTTCTAGATTACATATTAATATACTGAGATATATATTTTGGTAAATACCTACATTACTTATACATGAAAATACCCAGAGCCAGACCAATACAAGTAGGGATTCATTATTCCTTCATATAAAGTAGAAATAATATTTTTGCTTGTTGCTGTCTCCTTTTTGTATAGGTACACATCATAGGTAGAGTAATTGTAGGTCTGTAAGTATATATTTTGTATATTTAATTTAATACAAAATATAAATAGGTACCTATGATGATTTAATCTTTGAGTTGAAAATCTATTGGCTGTATGTAAGAAAGTTATTTATATTCCTTTAATGATAATTTACCTAATTATTGATTTCATACAAATATTCACATTGAATACATATAAACAAAACCGCGATTTATACTTAAATACGAGCAATCTATAGACTCGTATCATGTTGAAAAAACTATTTAAAGAAATTTATATATATAACAGTTCTCAATATGTTTACGACAACATCTTATACTCGTGTGTAAGGAAGAGCCTAGATCTCGTCAAAAACAATCAGACCAGCAAAATTTTAATACGAGAAATAAAAAGAAACCTTCATTGCCTAAACTCAGTCTTCATGAAGTTGGTAATTCGTTTGCAGATTAATGTATGAAAACATTTGATAAAATTGCCCAGGATTTGGTTGATTTGCCAGAATAAGCTTAAAATAGAAGTAAAAAAAAAACTTTGACATTCATATGTAAATAAAATAAATAAATATTCTAGGACAATATACACAACACTACCTAGATAGACTCATGGTAAGCATAGCTCAACTAGATTGTGTTATGGGTTCTAGAATGCGAATAAACATAGGTACCTACCTACTTAGTTTTGTATTTGTAGATACGTATGTATTAAAAAATATATACGTAGAATCACGCAGACCATTGCAAATATTCATGTTCATAGGAAATCAAACCCGCGCCTCTTACGTAGCAGTCGCGTTCACTACCGCAACGCCACAGACGTCTTCGTGTGATGTGCTTTTCGTGTGTATAAATTGAATTAACCAAATTTACCTATACTTTGTTTCTTGAGCAGTTGTCGAACGCTCCAGCTACGCCGCAATACATAAGCCGTCAAAAAGATTGATATTATGAAAAAGTTAACAACATTTATTAACCAACACTTTACCATCAAAATTGTATTGTATATTCCTCCACAAACCCTCTCTTGTTTATGCGCATGATATTTATATTGATAAGTTTCATTTGTAAGTGGTGAAATAGCAGCGCGGCGTGGCGCGGTGATGCTGTCGCCTTACGATAACAGTTGCGAGCTCGCCCGGCCCACACCCCGACATCAATTTACATTTTAATTGAACCCCGGGGGTAGCTGCACCGGATAAATTCCAAATAGATTAATTGTAGTTTAGTTCCTCATCCCTCCGTGTCATTTGGGTAACTTGGAAAACCACAAGGTATTTTAGGCTTAGAGTAAATTGCGTAGCTGAGGAAAATGTTTTTATTGCAAGGTTTTTGTAAGAGTTTTTCAAGTATGCGAAATACATTTTAGAATTTTGTGCAAAAGTTTGTATTTTTGTGATTTAAAAATATTGTTTGGTGTACCAATAGGTAATTAGTATATCAATAATTAGGTACCTTTAGGGTCAAGTCAACCTCATCTACGAGATGTAGGTACGTCTGCTGATTGAGGGTCGAGACTCTGGCGCAGGCTTTCTCCTTTAAGGGCTGGAAGGTCAGACGGCAGTCGCTCCTTAAAAGCCGCATAAGCCAAACCAATTTTTCATTGGGAGTTAGGGAGGTGTCACATACCTCCTTAACTGAACCCAATGAAAAAACGGAAACATAAAAGCGGAATAAGAATATCTACAGACCACTAATTTACAATTTTGTAATCGTTTAAATAGAACAGTAGGTATCTATCAATATTGTTTATTTGTAATAAAACTGTGAAATTTATCTAAAGTTAGTTTTTGTGTAGGAGAAAAAAGATTCGGCCTCTCGAGTCATTAAGGAGGTCATCGTGTCCAGACATCCGGTATAGGCGACAAGCTGTCTGCGTTAGTTATGGAAAAAGTCCTGTCGTAGATGCTGCCAACGTCATCTAAATCATCACCTCACACCGTCATATGTAGCAACAGTATTACAATTAAGAACCTTAGTAGGCAGACATAAGAACTATCTCTACGCAAACATATTGTCACATTTACAATATAATTTATGGAGAAATTTGTAAGAGAGGCGGACGGTAGCGTTTCATATGTCACGGAACATTAATTAGATCCTTCAACGGACATTTTTTCTTCAAAGCATGCATGTTATTCCAATGACTGGTGTCGAAGTATTTGTTTATTAGATTTTGAAGCTTAATGCGCTTTGTTTAAGAGTTAAAATATGTACGCTAATGAACCAGTTTAACAACCAAAAATCTTTCAATTTGTAAACGTTTTCATAGTCATCAAATCGCTAGGTTCCGCTTTTTTACGAATTTTTTTTTCCATGATTTTAAATGAAAAACTTAATATACATCTTGAAAAGCTTTAAGTTTTATTAATGTTGACAAATGTTTATATGTTATAAATACTGTTATAATCTGGGATCCTAGAATGTGGTATCTAGGTAGGTAGGTACATTTTTTATTTTATACGATAGATGATATTATGCATCCCAAGAAAAGTCTGTCTATCTGTAAATTTCCACATTTAAACCGTTGAACTGATTTAAATAAAATGTACGTATAACCCGAAAAACCACTTAGCTCGGTAATAAGCATTTCCGGTTTGCAGCAGCTAGACTAACAGGTATGTTGCAACAAATGAGAAAATAAAGTGGGATTTGTGGAGTCCGACCAACTTCTTTGGAGCCCCAGCCAACCAGTGAGTTATTGTACCTACCTTTTTTTTTTTTATCGTGCTCAAAATCCCCACGGATACCACCCCCACCAAAACCGACGGAGGTGATTATGTCGGACTCGAACCGACCAAAACGCACGCCGTCCATGGGTCCTCGATTGCCGGAGGTGAGATTATACAAGACATATCTCTCGCACCCCGGCAGACCCGGGGACATCTCTGTTGAGATGACCCTCTTCCCTAAAAGTAGGGACCATGGCGTCCCCATCTAGCCCCTGGGTATGGTGTGGCATTATGTGCCATCGCCGTAGCCTGCTTCTGCTAGGGTGACAGGCGGCTCCACCCGTCACCCCCAGGCCCGCGCTCATGGGGGACGGAGGTCATTCTGCGACCTCCGACGTCTGAGTCGCCTCCGCTCATCGCGGGCAGTGCGGGCCCGGAGTCTTCTCCGGACCCGCTCCGCCTCCCCCTTTTCGAGCATAACTTGCTCGCAGAAGGGGGCGGCGGCTGCCCAAGCACTCGCGCATCGTACCATCGCCGTGAGCAAGGTGGCGAGCGAGACAACTCCCACCCCTAGGGCTGTCACTAGGGCCCGACTTGGCGTTTCCCACGCCGGGCACTCGGTCAACGTGTGCAGCCCCGAGTCCTCGCTCGCATCACAGTGATGGCACTCGGACGTTGGCTCCTTCTGAATCCGACGCAGGTAATCCCCGAAGCACCCGTGCCCGGTGATTACCTGAGTCAGCCGGTACGAGAGGCTACCGTGTGGCCTCTCTAGCCAGTCCCCCATGATGGGTCTTACCGCCGCTAATACAGCGTGCCCTGCGCGTGATTGCCCAAGTCGTCGTTCCCACTCGGATACCATGTCCCCGGGGAGCTGGGAAGTTATTGTACCTACCTGGTTTTCCTCTCGGGGTTCGGAGTACGGTGGAGATGTAGATGCCCATTATCCAAAATTTTGAGCTCCAGGCCAACCTTGTACAGCCTAGGTACTTAAGTCGGGCTAAACAACGGACGAAGCTCTGACTCAGGCTGTCTTCTCCAGCGGATGACGTTTAAGGGACTTCATCATAGCAATCAAAAACAATAGCAAATGTAAATAAGGTAATAGCGAACTTTGGATGCAACCAGACAATCTGATTTAATTTTATGATGATAATTGTGATGGTTTTTAGGAATAATACCTACACAACATAAATAAGTTGATATCCACCTAATCTATTACGTTCAACTGTATGTTAATGTCTCTGGTTCGAAATCAGCTGGTGGATAAATCATTGTAACGAAATTGGTTATTACCAATACACACGTGTGTCATACGACATTTATCAACACCAAGCGTGCATGAGGAAAATAATACTAAAATTAACTATAATTTCAACAGTGCAAACGAGCTATGAACCATTTTTCCCAATGGCGGAAAAAATGAGTAATTGTTAAGTAATTGAAAAAAACTTTCTTTTTTTATTTTTGGCACGTTAAGAGGAACATAGATAGAAAAGAATAAGTTTTGTTTTTATTTTTATTTTTCGAGGCATTTTATTAGATACGTAAAAAAAAGAGAGACTTCAAAGACAGAGAAAATAAAAGTTTACGAAGTTGCATGCAATTAGTTAGTAATAGACATTAATATTAATTTGTAGGTACCTAGTTACTTACTATTGAACACGATCGTTTTGTCACGGTATGGTTTTGTATCGAAACTTTTTTGACACAACAATTCACACAACAAAATTTAAAAAGAAATCTATAACTGACTTGGGAAACGCTTGGGTGAAAAATTTACAGTTTGATTAATAGGGGTGCGCCAAAGTTCGCAAATTTCGACTCCAATAATTGGAAATCCGAAATTGTCATTCCTAACATTTTTTTATCCTAACACTATTTCTAACTACTCAGTCTCTGATGTCATAATTTCGAATCAATCAACTTCATAATGTCAGCAGCAATAAACATCTAAATTACGTCCCAATTGGAGCTTTCCACATATCCCCCTGATCAGCAGATGGCGTACCTAGTGTGAAGCTGGCAAGGGACAGACTAGTTCACCGAGCGTCACCCCTAAGGTGACAAGAGCGACCGGCTGTCAACATAACCACCGCGAACCTATGGCGTGACGCACTTCCCCCCTCTCCGGGGTTCTATGGTGACACCATCCACCATGCAGCCCACGTCCGAAGCGCCATCTTAAAATCATAGATAGCATGGGAAAAAATCTAGTGAGATATGATGTAGTCGGTGCACGCTAGTGCACGCGTTTCATTAGTGTTCGTATTTACGCAACGGAGGATAAATTCAGTAAAATGAACCTTTTTGTACGAATACGTGTAAACTTTTTCGTAAATATTCAAGCTTGTGCGATCCATTAAAAGTATAATACTTATAAATACTTTTTTAACTAGGTACCTTACGTATCAATCAAATCAAATCAAAAATCATTTTACATATACATATTTCTTTTAATTTCCTTAATTTTCCTTATAAATGAGGTTTGAGATGCATTCAAATCTGATGTAAACTTCATTTAGGAAAGAAATTAAAATGGAATTTAAAAAATCTTATTAATTTATTCAATTTATTATTGTAATTTTTTATTCAATTATTTCTGTTTTTTTAAGTTTTGTTATTTTATTTTTAGTTTTATTTCATAATTAATTTAAGACAGAACTTGTTTATTTGTTTTACATACAATTAAACTAATTATAGAATTCATAATCAAACGAAATCGGTCAATCACACGTGCTCGTCCCTTAATAAAAGTGAAATACAATTTAAAAAAATATGCGGTCGGCCTGTACCCGGTACGGAAGTGCCCATCACGCTGGTCGCATTACCTCTCTGGATGGCAATAGCCAGCCTTTGCACCAAGTACGATCGGGCGCGGGGGTCACCCGACCTCACCCTAATTCTGCGCCCGATGTCCTCCGCAAACCTTTTCGCTTCCGCACCCCAGCAGCCTAACGTCTCCAACGCAATGGAAACAAACAGATAACGAGCTTGCATCGCTTCGTATTTGAAAACCGGACCGTACAGCCCAGGCGACTTGGAGCCTTGGAAATAAAAAAAGTAAAAGAAAAATTTGCTTTGACGTAATTTTTTTAGTGCCAATATGTGGTGTACCATGACTACTACCAGGGGCCTTCGGCTTCGGGAGCGTTCCCCTTACACCCTGTATACCTGCCTACCTACCTAAGCAGTGGCACAGATTACCTAATAGTTGGCAGGGGTCTTATTTCCGTATATAGTTTTTGCCATATTATGCCATATGGGAACGCTAGATGGACGAGGCTTTAACGCACTATACTAATCACAAAATAAAAGGCCCGTTTTGGCATATGCCTACTTGGCATAACTAGTGATGTAACAAAACGACTCGGTACTCGATACTCACGATTAATCGAATCCAGCTTGCATGGGGATTTGATCGATTTGAATATGTATATAAAGTGTATTGGTTTAAAGTTCTGATTAGAAAATTAGCTTAATCTTTGATTTTGTAGGTATTATAAAATGATACAGTATTATGAAAGGTCAATTTGCTTTTATTTCATATTTTTGTTATAATAACATTCACTCAATCACAAAAACAACAGGAATATCAAGATCAACAAGAATCTGGTTGTAGAAATTTGATGGCACAAATTTGTCAAAAATTTCGAACGGGTGGATGACCACCATGCACATATGCGGGGAGACCCGTAGAAACGGTGGTGCCATGGCTGTACAGTGTACAAGTTAAATCTATGTGTGCCTTTACCGGAGCATTGGCAGTATTCGAATTCGGTAGATTTTCGAAGAGTCGAGTTGTCTCGGCATCTCCGGTATGGGTGATGCCGAGACAACTCGAATATCTAAGTCAAAAATAATCCAAAAATCAACAAAACCAAACGTAACGGGCGCACCAGTCAACAAGACGGGCGAACACACGAGTATGCCTCTTGGTCAAAGTCACGTAATTCTATAAAAATCTATGCTGCCATTATTTACTGCTTTAAGCTCCAAGCTCATAATTTTCAGTAAATGATCACTAGTTACACAGTGAAGTTCAGTAATTAATTTCGTTCTAAACACTAGTTTAAATAAATAAAAATCGGGCTTATCTTACTCGATATTTTTTTCCTTAATTGATTATTAATAGTCTGTGGACAACATAATAAAAATCGTTATGCACAGCACTAAGCCGAGTGGGCGGTACCTGTCTATGAAAAATGTAAGAACCTTCATAACATTTTGATTGGTAAAAAACTGAGAACTTCATGGGCGCGAACTGTCAAAACGGGCCTTTCATTTTGTGATAACTATACTCGACAATTTTTCATTTTGAAGTCCGTGGTCCACTTATTTTTTTGTTTGATTGGTGCCAATGAAAATAAGCACCAACCAAATAAAAATAAGCAGATCTCGTGCTTCAAAATAAAACTTTGAAATTTAACATATTATGAAGTTATGCAAAAGTAATAATTATATGACAAGTCATGAATTATATTTCTCATAAAATTATTATTTTTGCATTACTTAACTTTATATAATAATATTCCTGAGATCTCAATCGTTTACTAAATCCTGAATGAAATGAGGTTTTATTTCCTTAAGTTCATTGCTTGGCCCTCTTCAATAATTTTTTTTCTGATATGCGCCTAAGACTCTTTCGAAGGCATCTCTGGAGATCTTCCTAGTTTCATCACAAAAATTCATTTACATCAGTTCCGCTACTGAAACTATCGTGTAGCATTTCTACTATTTTTTTTCTGTTTTGTGATAGATGGCCCCGGAGTCAGACGGGATGGGAGGGAAATCTTATTGGATAACGCTTACAACCTGGTAATTTGAGACCCGACCCAAGAGGAAATGCTGTTGTCTTCGACCCGAGTCCGAGTTAACCACACCCGATGGGTGATAGGGATGATCGATGGTCTCTGTTTTCTGTGATGGTTCTGTGGGTATTTCTACACCAGAAAACGTAATACGACTGCATTATCGCACTGTCTATTGTCTCGGTAGCACTTTTATAACCGTTATCGTAAATGGTCTATATAACGCCATCTACAGTCAGAAAGCTGAACCATCGTCACACAAAAAGTAAGCTTGTGCTACTAGATGGCGTAAATAGCTGATAAAAGGTCTCATATATAACATTATTACTTCGATTGCATACATACTTGATTTTCCGGCAGTATATTAGGTGTCAGGCCTGTCAGCAAATGCTAGAAATAGAGACTATTCAAGGATATTTTCATAAACTTGAGGATATGTATATGTGGGTATAAATATGTACCTACTGATGTTTATTTTTGCTCTTTATAGAGCTGTTCAGTAACTCACCTCTTGTTCCACAGAAACCTCTTTAGTAGAGGTTACAGTGGAGACAGTCAAGAGACGTTCTGGTTTTCTGGGTGCATACCTGGGGGTAACAGGTACGGCCCCCAGTGATCCGAGCAGCAATAGGCAGGCACAACGGCCTCACACACCGGCTTAAAGTTAAATACTTGCATCTGCATTCGGAGATTTTCAGATATTCGCTGGTTACACCAGACCTCCTTTTATAACTATTTTATGCCATCAATCAAGCATATAATGAAGGTATAAGGCTATCCAGGACTACACGGAAGCTCGCCCCGTGGTTGGCCATACCAAAAGGTTTAAAGCATAGAGTAGAGTAATACATAGGAAAGTTTAAAGGAGCTAATCTAGAGGCATATTACAATTTTTTTTTTACTATTTTCCAACACAGAAGTGGCTTATATTAACTCTTTTTATTACAAGCCTATGTTAAAGGCCTTCCATAATAACAGTATGGCGACTGGAAATAGCGGCCTTAGTGTGTAATGTAATCACAGACTTATAATGTAATACATGGCTTGATATAAAGGTCTTAGTTACCTAGTCAAAAATTCATAAAAGAAAGAAATGTTGTATCTGACACTCCTTGTTTTTAAGTATTTTATTTATATCGATATAAATTGATTCGATTATTCGATTGTCTAAACTAGTAGTTTTTAGACTGTGCAATTTTGAGAATTTAGTTAGTAGCTGAGTGTTTTGCTACTTATATGTGCTAATTCGATTTTCAAAGTGGACAATGGGATATTACCTTTCAATATGTATCTATACTTTGTCAAATATAGGATGATAATTTTGACAGGTCTAAGTAGAGTACCCCATACAGTACAATCGTAAATGAATCTATTCGATATTCGATTATCGTTCCCGTAGAATATGGTATCGATGTTACATAAATAGTAAAACATTTATTTCTTATTATTTTATGTACTTAGGGTATTATAATTTTATAGATATTTGTTTACTTAAGGTGACACTTCATTAGTGCGGCGCGTCATTACCTAATCGCACTGTACTGCAAATATAGATAGATAATTGCTACAGTTACTGCCATTTATAGTATAATATTTATGTTTTATATTATATCTAGTTAATTTTATTACCAAAATTGTAGTAGATAAGTACTTAAACATAAAATTATTTTCATAAATTAATAGATTATGTTTGATTTATTCGATTCGTTTGTCTACAGTCAATTTTGCTGTATTCTTGCAAGGCACTACTCTACGATAAGTGGGCGGTGCTTGTCTATGAATCACGATAATTTTAGAGGAATTAATTTGTTTATAAAAATACGTTACTTCATAGACGTGAACTGTCAAAGGTATCATCCTAAATTAGACAGAGTATAATAAAGTGGGTACAAATTCAGATCGCTGAATAAAATTATATCCGAATAACGATATAATCATATCGATTCATGCCTTGCAGATTGCACTTTACTAACTTCACTCAAGTTAAGTTAAGCAATCAAATCACTATACTTTGTAAAATGTAGCTTGGGTCCTATGACAGCTGTCAGTGAAATCCCGCACATGAAGTCTTGAATTTTCTATTATTGAATGTAGTAGCTGTCAATGTCATACTTTATGGGCATACAGAGCTAATTAGTGATGGGCGATGAATCA
Source organism: Pelosia muscerda (assembly GCA_963691645.1). Classification (NCBI taxonomy): domain Eukaryota; kingdom Metazoa; phylum Arthropoda; class Insecta; order Lepidoptera; family Erebidae; genus Pelosia; species Pelosia muscerda. The sequence goes on along the minus strand of OY829098.1, from coordinate 20,152,124 downwards.
TCGTGACCACATACTATGAACTATCCATATTTTGAATAAAGCTTAATTTAAAATTTGAAATTAATATAAGAAAAAAATAATTAGAATTTAATCTTATTGCTTAGGTATTTTAATATCATAATAATGTTTATATTTCAATATACTTGATCCTAAATAATATTGAGTAAATAAAATCCTACATTCAATCCATCAACGCCCTGAACCTGTTTTTGGATTTTGTAAGAAGACACGCCGCGTTTGGCTCTTGGGCCATGATATAGGCATAAGATACACGCGCCAACATTTTATTTAATATGAACTTCCACTGATCCACTCCACTCATTCTCATCAGTACGAGTGCCAACGCATTGTATGCTACGTATATTCCGTTCTCATTACAATTAAATACACACATACAATTAAATTAAACCTAATTATATGTAACATGCATCAATAATAGCTGGTAGTATCGATATTTTCATCGAATTTTGGACATCCCTATGAACCAAATTTTGACATCTGTCATAGGACCCATGCTATATTTTACAAAGTATAACTAAACTAATAAATAAATAATACAACATGGATTACATACGATTTAGTTTTTTAATGTATATAAATTAGCGCGTGTAAGATATTTGAGCGTTTTTACATTATCTGCTCGTAAAAATGTCAATATCACTACAGTATTTTAAATTTAAAGAGAAAGTTATTGTGCTGCTAGTTATTGTTTTACTCTTATTTGTATATGTTTATCTAAACCATTTGCAACACACTTATAAGAGTGCACAATCGTCTGGTGAACGCTGTTTAACTGAATTAACTTCAATTAAATACCAATTAAATGGTAGGTATTTAACACAGTGTCATAATTGAAAAAAAAAAACAGTAAACAATCTAAGTATTTACCTGTGTGATTTATTTCAAAATATAATTTATTTGTATTGATTTATTTACTTATTGTGAATAGAACTCCTTATCAATATTAATTTCTAAAATGTTTGATATTGTGGCATATTACTTTATTTTAGTGGTAACCGAGTATAAAGATCATATTGATAAGCTATTGACAGAAACACAGAAAGCCCATGAAGCAGAAAAGGACAGGTACAAGGACATTGTGGACAGCTGTGTGGCTATGAAACAACAAACTGCTATTTGTCAGGTAAATCTTATTTACTGTTGAACTTGGATCCTAAGAAGACTTTCTCCTGGTCCGATGTTTGCTTACTCTCGTTTTGTTTTGGCACAAATGGTTTTTATAGCAGTGACTGACAATTAAAATCATAATATTCTGTTAAGAACTTAGCCTACCGCATAGTTCTTCAATATGTAGTTCCCACACCAGAATGTTGTCTATTTCATTATGTCAACATTTTTCTATTAACTTGAATCATTTGAGTGCCATTTTTATGTAAGTTGGTCCAATATTGTGTTGATTCAACCAGATTCTAGGAGAGTCAAAGAACTGTACAAATTAGTTAAGTTTGGACTGAGGGCTAGATTATAAGGTACTGCAATGTGTAAGAAGTATTATGATGGTGACATGGTCTCTTGTGTACCAAGCTCTATATAGAAATCGAGATAAAAATCTTAAACATTAGTTTCTAATTATTTAGCCTTTGGAAAAGTCAATGTTGTTTTTGGTAAGGCAATGATACATTTGTATGTAAACCAGCAAACTAAGTTCCAGCGAGCTAAGTCCTAAGTTTACTTTATTTACTTAGTCACAATAATCTAATTATTTTTTTACAGTCTCAATTTGAAGACCTGCAAATGGAATGTAAGAAAGTTAGAGAAGATTATGATAAGGAACTCAAAGAACTGGAAAGGCTTAAATCTGTAGGGTAACTACAAAGTGGTTGAATATATATATAATATCTCTGAATGAACTGAGTGGTGGCTAAATGTTTTAAAAGTTCATCCTAAATAATAATAACTTGTTATTTCTTTAAGCGGTGTCATTTAGTATTTAATTTACAATGTTATCCGTTTTGTAACTACGTTATTTATACATTTTTATTTATATATCTAGACCTGTTTTTTCAGAACAAATATTTAAGTGTGTTAAGGAATTTCGACCAGAAAACAGAAACTAGAAAGTGATTTAATGAATTTTCAATGCAGTCATCTGAATTCAATACGGTTTTTATCTGTATAGCCATTCTCATATACAGAGAATTCATTGGTTATTAGTTTGATAATGTTTCAAGAAAGAACTTAACAAAGATTTCAAATCTGTGTCTATTAAAATAGTAAACTTGTCTTCCAATTAACAATTAATTTTTAGAAAAAGGATTTGTAAATAAGTGTAATACTTGCATTTTCTTTTTAATTATTCAATCAACAACTAGCAAATAATAAATTATCATTTGAAAATAACTTGGTATGAACTTCATACTTCAATATTTTATAGAAGTTTATAAACATACTTTATAAACATTAATATTATGGTTTTATAATCATTTTCATTATAAACATATCAGTATTGTACTAATAGGTTTTAGTGGCAATAGGAAACAATTTTCTAGATTATTTACCTATATTATCTATATTTTAAACTTAAGTACTTACCTATATTATTATCTAAGACTATTATTTGTAGTTATGTGTCATTGCAAAACCACCAGGATACGTGTGTCGTAAACGTGAGAATGCGTAAGAAATAATTACCTGTCAATGGCGCTCCCGGCGGGCGTTCGATAAGAGGGTTAATGAAATGAAATGAACCTACCTTGAACGCCTAAGATCGTACGAAATCGTAAGAAAAACAGGAAGGCAAACTCTAACCCCGAGAGCATCTTGAGCTCAGGTGCTATCAGGAAAATGTGTTTACTTGATGATGGTGTGTCCTTGCACTTATCCACTATTAGTTGTTATATTGTTTGTAATCAGTAGGTAGCTTTTCAATGTGAGTTTTCGGGTTAAAAACTGGTACATTATTGGTACTGAGGGATCAGGAAGCATTGTTATTATCTGTGTCCATACTAAATATATATGTTATTATAGAATATATTATGCCAAAACAGGTAAGAAATGATGACAATATTTAGTGCAGGAATGCTTAAGTATTTTAACAAATTATTATATTTAATATTCCTAGCCTAGTAGGTACACAACGCTATCTAGGCCCTAACTAAGCATAGCTTACTATATGGGTCTTAGAATATGGACAAACATAACACAAACTCACGCCTATATCCCCGAAGGGGTAGGCAGAGCTGCTAGCACGGAGCACCCACATTTCACCAGTTATGTTAAAGTCCAATGTAATAGGTGACGAGCCTATTGCCGTTAACCGGGCACTTATAAACCTGCGATAAATACACACATAACTTCGAAAAGCATCGAAAAGTCAGCGGTCCATCCCATACCACTAGGCTACCGCGGTATTCATGGTATGGATAAACTTAATTAGATATAATATATACTTAATTTATGCTTAAGTTTTGTTTTTTTAATTCATATTATACATGTTAACACTCAGAAAAGTGAAAATAGGCATAACCATGAATACCTACAAATATTTGTATTGAGCGAGAATCGAACCGGCTACCTCAAACGTAACAGCCACATTTCATTCGCTCTAGAGGTCCTTATATTTATCTGCTGAGTGAACAAGTGAACTGTCAGCCCGATTATTTTAGAGGGTCTGATCTGGGATTTTTTTTGTCTATGGAAAATGCTCGAATGTAGGTATATAATCCAAACCATGTAGTTCGTCTATCCTATCCTAGTAGGTATATATGATATGATGATCAAATCCGCAGGTTATGGGCATCATTCTCTAATATGTGCATTGTGCAATTCACGTGTGTCGTAAATGGACTAGTCAAGAAGCAAGAAGTGTATTAATTGGGATGGTGTTATTTTTCCAAATTAAAGAATAATACAATCAACAACACAAGACTCATCTGAGTGATATCGTTCGTAACATGCTAACTGTGCAAACAATTAAACTATACCTCTATTTACTTAAATATTATTAAGTGTTCTGAATCTATATAAATTATGGCAGCCTATGAATTCAATCTTTTTAGCCTAAAGGCATCCGCTGTTAACATGAACTTTTGTAAAAAAGTCCTCAATAATCACCTCTACCAAAGTACATTTTGAGCAGTGGAAGGATGTCCCATTGCAAAGATTATATTTTTACATTTATTTTACTGTTAGTTAACTTTAATGATGACTGTATACATTCTGTTAACAATATATAATTAAATTTTGTGTATACCTATCTGTTTTTTTAATATTCATATTAATTATGTTAATCAAAACCGTAATTAGTCTGGTAGCTATTTTTAAAAAACATAATAAATACCGATTCTGAATTTAACTTAACTTTCTGTCTCACTTTAGTATCCTAAGATTGTGCAGACGTTAAGCCGTCGGTCCCGGTTGCCATACGAACATCGGCCATACGGCAGTCGTACGGGAAGTTGAAGCCGTCAAAAGTCCAACTAGCCTAACTGGAACTTCGATATCGACAGCTCGGTTGTGAACTGAAAAATATAAGTTATGAAAATACCTTAATACATTTTATACTCTTAGAATTTGGTAGTAGGTACTTAAGTAGGTAGGTATGTAGGTTTTATCTTTTTATGTGTGTGAACCACCTTAATCAACAGCAGAACCAATTTCATGAAATTTTGTGAGCACCTACTTAGATTTAAATAAGGTAGGTAAGTATCTAGGAACAAGGAGGGTTGGAAACTTGAATGATTCGTTAGGTGGTGTTCCTGTCACACTGTTCTTTTCACTGCGTACTATTTTCTCGGGCAAGACAACATCTGTCGGATACTAGCAGAGGAGCCCGTGGGTAGGCGATACTGTTGATAGTCAATGCAGGATGCTTTAAATAGGTACCTACTATATAGACACAAGTAGCTATATCAAACAAAATTGAAAAAATTCCTTATTAAAAAAAATGATTAAGCCTTAGTTGCACCAACTACCTATCTGTTAAAGTTATGGTTGCCGTCAAATTTAACCGTAACAAAAACAGTGGCATTGACCGATGGTAATGGTTTGGTTAAATGTGTTGTTAGTACCTACACAGAACAGAAAAACTAGTAGAAGTGCGACGCGATAGTTGCAGTAGCGGAACCGATGTCGCCGAAGTCACACACAACCGTTAATAATACCGTGCTCTACAATAATTGTTTTTTTTTTGCCTACACTTTCGGGGATATAGGTGTTATGTTATGTTATAATACATTAAAATATTAAATAATTCAAATAAAAACATGGTTAGGTATTCGTTTTACAAATACCTTGCAAATTTAGAATTCCGAAATTGGACCTTCATATTTTAAAGAACGATAGAGTAGAGAAAAGAAAAATAGAGTGCAGATTATGTAGTTCGAAAGTTCATCGCGGAACAATTCTTTTTAAAATCTATGGTTGGCACTGTTTATTGAAAAAATAAAAAAAATATATTAAAAAGTTACTTTGTCTCACGCAGTGGGCAAAATCGCACTTTGCACACATGTTATGCAGTAAAACTTACTTGTTTGAGCTGCCGTAGTGAAAAAAGTATTTATGGCATTTCATACTTTTAATTGAATAAGCTTGAATATTTACGAAAAAGTTTAGACATATTCTTATCAAAAACGTTCATATTATCGAATTTATCCTTCGTAGCATAAATACGCCAACCAATGGACACTCGTGCACCGACTACATACCGCTTCCACTTATTTTTGTTTTCCATGATTTAGTAGCTCTGTTATAGTTATCTTTTAAACAGAATTTGACATTTGAGCGTGGCCGGTTACAGTTACCTACGTTAAGTTATGACGTGATTTCAACAATTGTCAAATGTGACAACCTGTTTTATACCTAATCGGTACTTTAACAGCTGTTACAGTAAGATCGTGCAACCCAGACTAAAAATCAAAAACAAGACCTGTTGAAAAAACCGAAACATTGATAACAGACGGTGCCTACCTACTTACCTACCCATTAATTTTTATTCATTGTTATGATTTGCAAATGAGTACCTAACTACCTACGGCCTCTTATGAAACTTGTTTCGGTCTTTTCAACAGCAGTCAGGTTTTTTTATTTTTAATCAATTATTTTATTTTATAATTTTTTGCTATGATATGACTTACATTTTTGAAATCTAATAATACGACCAAAAACAATAAATGTAAAAAATGAGAGCCAAGTTCAATACAAAGGAGGCGGCGGAGAGGGCCAGAGCCATTTATTAAAAAGTTATGGCCCGATCAGACGAAAAATGATAACATAATGTTGAAATAAAATTCTAGTTATTAGGTAGTTTTTATAATTTAGTGGTGTCTCGGATAAGCGTCATGGTGTTTGACCTTACGCTGGTCTAGTGATCATGATTCATATTCTACATGTATTTTTTATTAAAACTATATTCTTGATTATTGTAGATAGGTATACGTACCTATTGTACACCTATAGTTCTCATAAATACCTAACATGAATATATATTCAAACAAACTATACCTATCCTTACATACATTATATTATCATTTATGTAAATGTGCTAATGTTTATGTACCTACTAATATTATAACCTTGGTGAAATTGCACACGGACATTTATTCCAAGTGCACCAACGCCCTAAGAAGATCATATTATGTCTTCAATTCAACCATACCGTCTATGCTTATGAATGCCATTAAAATGTCAGTAATCAATCAATTTATCATGGTTTTTACTGGTTTTATCACGCCCAACGACTTTGCCAAACTCCGTGACTAGTCTCACAATGTTCCTATGTATAATGAAATACATGGTCACCCTATTAGAAGTGGACGAACAGCCTCCGTTGTATGCATCTCACTCGGCTCGTTTTTTCCAGTATAGTGCTCAGTCCTCTTAGTATATAAGTCCATGGTTTGAGATATAATAAGGATATAGGAATTATATATAGGATATAGGAATTATAGGAATCTACTTATCATGAAAACGTCATTTGAATTAACAAAGCACCTAAATTATCTATGAAGTAATATAATATCTTGTAATGATTAGTGAATAAAGTTTCAATCTATAACGTCAATCAACATTTCATTGTCGACAACACAACAGTGGAATATTTATTTAAAATATACCTATTCTTACCTTCAAAATTTTGCGTTTCCCAATATAATGCGCATAAATCGATACCCTAATTTGCAAACCTACTAACTCCTCTGGAGCAAATTTTACAGGGGAGACTTAAAACGTCATAATAAATTTTATTTTACGTAATAAAGAAAACCAAAAATCCCGTTGGAAATTATGCTTTTTATTTATCTAAAAACACTTAAATATCAATTTTTTTTTGTAACCTGTGTGGTTTTATGATGAAAAAAGGAGTTGTTAGATTTGGTTTATGCAATAATTAAAACTAAAAGTGGAGTTGTTTGTTTTTATCTTAAACTTTAATATATTTAAACTTATTTATTTAAACTTTAATATTCCAATCCTTTTTATCTACTTGACAACGTTTTCTTCTCTTAACTAGTGGTTTATCGTCTTCGGATCCTGAACTTTCACTATATTCAACTAATCTGACCACATTGTTGAGCAATGATGAAGTAATAGCTTCCTCTCCAACAGGGGTAGGGTTTCTTATCTTATCTTATGTTATTGGGGTGAGTGCTCTGGAGCTTTCGCGGACACTTCGACCCTATTTGATCCTTTGTGTCGACCCCATCCTGGCTCCTAGGTTAGAGGAGGGATAGCCCTCTCTATCAGGGTAGCCACTCCTCTCAATCGCAGGTGCATGTAATCCTCTGGTTTGGGGTATCCCCTCCCGAGTAGATCCATTCGATGTCTTCCTGAGGCGTGGCACTCGCACAGTATGTGCTTCATCGTTTCCACGTCCTCCTTGCAATGTCTGCATGTTTCTTCATTTATGATACCAATCTTGCTCAAAGTGTATTTTGTGCAGTAGTGGCCAGTAAACGCTCCTATTATTTTCCGGATTCTGTCCCTGCTGAGATTAATTATTTTCTCGCTCAGCTTTCCCAATTATTGCTTAAGAATTCCTCCGAATGTGTTAGGCCTGGTTTGGTCCTCCATTCCTTAAGCTGCCTCTTTTGGGCCTGCTCTAGAATAGCCCTTTTGAATGTGTCTTCAGGGAGTCCAACGAATAGTTCGGGACCTGTAGGTATTTTGGCAGATCCCTGTCTGGCTAGATGGTCTGCTTTTTCATTTCCTTCAATCCCCTCATGACCGGGGACCCAGACGAGCCTTAATCTGTTGGCTCTTCCAACCTTCTTATGCAATTCAGTGTTATTTCTGAATGTACCTTTGGAGAGCTTAGCGCTTTAATGGCTGCTTGGCTGTCACTGAGAATATAAATTTCCTTTCCATGAGTTTTTCTATTTATAATCTCCTGAGCGCATTCAATAATAGCATACACCTCCGTTTGGAATACGGAGGTGTATCTGCCGAGACTGACTGCGTGACTGACTCAATTTTCTGCGTGTACACCTGCTCCTGTGCCATCTAGTGTCTTAGAGCCATCGGTGTACCAGATTTGTCTATTACCTCGATTGGTTCTGAGACCATGTTTCCATTCCTGTCTGGTAGGAATTGTTACCTTGTAGTTCCTATGAAATACTAGTTTAGGTTGTTTTTTGTCAGACCTCATTTCTAGTAGATCCCGAAGATCAGGTGTTATCTCCATTTTTGAATAACTCATTGGTATGCTGGTAGTATGTCCTGCATCCTTATGTCTTTTGAGAGCTTTAATAGCCTTCATTTGTACAATTGAATGCAGCGGTAGCATATTAATTAATAGTCGTTCCAACGCTGCTGTCGGTGTTGTTATAAATGCACCCGTTATAGACATGCAGGCTAGCCGTTGGATTTTGCTGAGCGTTTCCCTGCATGTTACTTTCGTGGTCCTTGGCCATCTTAAAACGGTAATAAAACGCTCTTTAACTATTTGTTTCAAAATAAATCTTCGGGAGCATTCGTACGCTTCTGTGACACCATACAAAATGGCCGACTGCGCGGGAGTTATTCGATTATTTTGTCAAAATCGGTGCATTTTGTTTCACGCGGAGTTGTTTGATTTTCAAATGGCAATTTACACCAATACAGTTGGGAATCACGGAGTTATTAGTATTTCAAAAAATAAAGCAAAAAATCTAGTTTCTGCCGGTATCAAAATGTAATTTTCGTGAAAAAGTGGAGTTATTATAATAGGTTTGCAAATTAAGGTATCGAAATGTTAAGTTGTTAACGAGGATTAATGCGAACGCTGGCAACATTGTATCAATCGAGTACAATTCAGTGTACAGAATCGATTATACTCAATAAGATATTCTCGTTTTATCGAAGAATCGAATTACATTCTCGGTTCTTTCTCGGTATATCATATCGATCGCCAATCGCCACCGTATGTCACGTCGCGTCGTGTCGTCGTCATATATCGTGGATATTGTGTTCACTCGTAATTTGTACCTGCTTTTTATCGGATGTAAATTTATTAAAATATTATTTATTTTATTAAAATTGATATATTCTTAATCTAACTATATAGAAAATAAAATCTTAAATAAAAGTAAGCAAAATGTTAATAGGTGGTGTGTAAATAAAGTGACCAGCAAGGTACTGTTACTAAACTGTACCTGCCTGCGTTCTGCTCAATTAAATTAGTTCCTAGTGATATTTTATTAAAAGGTAAGAATATTTTAAATATATAATAAGTTTTAATTTCATTCTTTTTTTTTTAATTCTTTAAATGTTACCTACATTCGTGTACGTACAATAAATTCACTTGCACTAGTGCGTATTTGTACGTGGATAACATGTGATATAATATTAAAACTATTACTCAACTTTATTTAGTTCAGTTTGAATTTTATTAGGTATTTGATATGCTGTAAAGGGCAAAAAATGGGGCATATCGCTTTCGAGGACTTCTGCTGCGAATTTTCATAAAACTACCGCGTTCCTCAAATTAGACTTTGACACCTGCTAAGCTTGTGTGCGTGTTGTGCGGTAGTGACTGTGTATTTATATCCTATGCTTTGCGAATATGAACAGATTTCTTTATTCTTTGGTCTACCAAGTCTATTACAAGAGTTATAATGCCTAATAAAATGGACTAGGAATCGAATTTATTGCATTGAAATGTTCAATGTAACAAATATTATGCATTGTCATTTAGCTGTTCCACTTTTACATTACTATGGATTAGAATGAAACTAAAGTAATCCTTATGTAAATTCAAATTTTATTGATGAAGATTTAAATGTACAGTGTGTTATGATGGTGGTCATTAGTTTGTACTATTATATTATGTACAAACCAGTTTCATTGGATGATGAACTGCATCAAGTGCCCCAGAGAGGTTGATCTACATTCATAGCACTGTAATGTAACATATTTTGCCAAAGACATATTGCACTAATCTACTATACCTATCACTTAAAGATATGCACTCATTTAATGAGTTAATTTACTATGAGACAAGAATAGATTGAACTGGTAAACAGTTGTTATCGAAGTAGAATAAGTAGAATGCTGAGCCCAACTTATTTTTGGTCATATGGACCAAAAATAAGTTAGGCCCAGGATATGTCTGATTATAATAGACCACAGACATTAGAATTTTTTTAGTACCTATGCATAGGCTGGCTGTATAAGGGAGCACAGAGCCCAGTTCAGGTCTCACTTAAAATAGATTGAGTAGTATGCTGTGCTTCATATAGGTACAGTGAAATCCAGTAGAATGAATAAATAAACTATTTTTGCGATGAAAAGAGAAAGGATAACAATAATCTACATGAGTCTCTTACTGGTATCTTCTTAATAGATTCTATTTACGGAATCAGCAAAAGAATCATTTTCAAAGTATTTATTACTTTATTTTGAGGATTAAAAGTACAAAATTTTAACATTCATATATATGCTTGTTATGTGCCTAGACGGAATAAATAAAATTGATTCTATGATTGTTTTAGTGAAGGGTAATGACAACCACTATTTTTGTTAGATATTTCTTTCAGTAAATAAAAGATATAGAGAAGAGATTATTCATCTATTTAATATAAAAATCATGTCGATCAATATAACCAGATGTGATTTATTAGAAATGGTTAAAAATTAGTCATTATAAGCAACATGTGATTATATCCAACTAGAGAAGTTGTTGTGTCTAGTGTAGTTATCTTATTTTATCTCTCTTTATCAAAATTAAAGTTCACTGTGGAATTACCCAAGCCATTGGTTAATGGCAGAATGATAATAAACGGTTTATTACCACAAGTAACCCCTAAGATGTTACAAATATAAAAAAAATATCAATGTGCAAGTTTGCTCCTTTTATTGATATAACCTCCTTTTTGACATTGGTTCTCTGTGTACCAGCTTTAATTACATACTGTCAAAGATATACTATTGGTATTGTTCAAAGCTATTGTACAACTATGTATTTTATATAAAGATTAGCAAATTGCACATTAAGTGTGACAAACATGAAACCTTGATAATAATTGGAATACCCTGATTGATACAGATTTAAATGCTGATTTAATGTCATCAAAATGGTGAAATGAATAACTATTGAACAGCAATTTAATCAAAAGAATACAGAGACTAGAAAGTTAATACTTTGAAATGTTTCATAATGAACTGTTACTAGGACAGCTGGACAATGTCATTTCATGCATATATTTGTAGATTTCTTTTTTAATTTAAACCCTCCCTTGAATATTAACCATGATCAAATCATCAACAGGTAATTTTTATTATACCACAGAGAAATAGTGAGCAGTAGTTACTTCGAAATTATTGTCGCCTCAAAATGGCCTCTTATCATTCATCAATATTTGGTCATTGTTATGTTAACAAAATTACTTTACGAAATATATAGCTATGCAATTAACTTATTAATGCGACTTTTGTTATGTCTGGTTGCATAAGTCTGCGAATATATTTGCTTCAAATGTTATACATAACAAAGTATGTGTGTACATAATAAACAAAAATATGTGTGCCTACTAATATTTGATATTGATTTTAGGTGACTGACGTAAAATGGCAGAAGCGCACTCTGCTGTTGCGTTCTCGTTCGCGATCACTCACGACGGTTGGGACGTGAACTTTGACCGTGAAGTCCTCTATCTTGTGTGGGAGTCTGGTCTCCGTTCCTGGAAGAAGCGCCTGGCACGTTTCAGAGTTAGTAATTTCTATAATGATTTTGTAGTACATGGATAATGAGGGGGTCAGATGGTAGAGGCTTCACGAAAATATGGCACTCAGACTGAAACATGATTGGTTCAATAATGATGTATGATTGATTAATTGGGGCGCCTCAGTCATCACACCCCGTACAGTATCCAAAGGGATCAATAAAACTCTTACAACTATTTAAAGTATATTGTCAAGATGTTTCCGGCAAACATCTTGACCTTTACAGCTACCTAAAATCTTAAATTAAACTGCTAGCTTGGGCACCAAAGGTCTTGGTGCTCATGCGCTCTCAACGTATGTTGCTGTAATATCGGCTCCTCTTCACAGAATAGCGTACACAATGGAGTGTACCCTGGTCACTTGCAATCTCTGTATGTGCTGTGGACGCTCCTGGCAGCTGCACACTTCGCAGGGTTCAGTGTTCCTTTTGGATTAGTACAAAAAGCATTAGTTATTTTACCTAGGTAAGTGTTTTTGTAATACTAATAATTTCTGTTACTAATATGTATCATTAAAAAAAAATCTACAATGACCTGAAAAACCTGTTCCAGCTCCTCATGGGCTATTCAAGGAATAGAAAGTAGCTCATGTGATGTGTAATTTCAGACTAAATATCTATACCTGTATCATTAGTTCAGCCGCTTAAGCAACATACTTTAACTAATTTCAGAGGCTAGTTCAATGATAATTTTAAAATATTATCAGTCTAGCACGATTGAGTAACATCCAAACATCTTCAAATTTTTACATTCAATAAAGAAGGTCACATAGGCCTATGTGACGAAACAACGTGCGGTTTTAGTCTGACCCACGTCATCGTAGACTCCGGAGAACTGAAACCGTTTCACACCCAAAAAAGGATATCATATTGACTGGGCTAAGGCCAAGACGAAGCGGCTAATTGTGTTATCATAAACAAAATTTATTGCGCTATCAACCAACTTAATTGATTGACGTTTGTGACGAGTAGTGAGTGGTATGGGTAATGGACTGCTTAGACGAGCACCCATGCACCATGGCACACACCAATGACTTTTCGATGCTTGTCGAAGTTATGTGTGTATTTATCGCAGGTTTATAAGTGCTCGGTTAATGGTAATAGGGTCACCACCTATTACATTGGGACCTAAACATAAACTGGCGAAATGTGGGTGCTTGCACCTGGATATCCCTTCGGGGATATAGGCGTGACATAGACTACGTTTGGTCATGATAACCGATATCCATGCCGGTGCCGCGTATGACAGGTTGTGTTTTAATACATTATGATGTGATCCATAGAAGTTGTGATTGGATAGTCTAAGTATTAGCATAGTAATTATTGCTGTTTTTTTTGTTTAGTAACTCCACGATGTGGCAAGTCATCGCCTGCCTTTTGGCGGCTCTAACAATGTGGCTAAGTGTCATATTCCTCATGCGGTACCTCCTCAAACTACTGTTAATGTACAAGGTAAGGTTAATAATGATCTAGTATACTATAAACATTGTAATTCTTCACAGAGGTAGATATTCAGCAGCAAACCGAATGATATAGGTACCATTGAATCAAATCGGGGTTTCGAGAATTAAACACATCGCTTGAGTCGGGTTTTGTACAAAAAACCGCGGACACACCACGTTGGTCAATTAAATTCCATTCTATTATGTCATTCGGTGTTCTAAGTACATGAAGACATTTATACAAGTCTATAAAACAGTTTATTTGCTCTCCAGAAAAGGTGTATAGTTTGTCTTCCGCAATACATTAGAACTTAATCGACGTTAGCTTATTGGGTAGTCGTATTTAATAGTTTAAATAGTGGTAATAATCTGTCGATGGCCGCTGAAGTAAACGAGTCTTTGAACGGAGACCGCGAGAAGGCAAACGGAAGGCTTGCCCCCTAGCCAGATGGACCGACGAGCTTAGAAAGGCGGCTGAGATTGACTGGATACGCGGGGTGGAGGATCAGGAACAGTGGCACACATTGGGAGAGGCCTATATCTAGTAAATATATAGTAGATTGCACTAATCTAACTGATTGGTTTATAATATAGTTTTACAAGTTACCACTGTTATGAGATATAGTGAATTTTCTATTGCAATACTGTACTATAAGTGTGTTCTATTACGATGGGAGAACTCGACCATCACTTACCACCCCTTATGTTATCGACGTTTATTGACCTTGACGACACTGCGCGTCATTATTAGATTCGTTCGGGCAACAAATAGTTACAATACAATAATAATACAATACAGTGATGGTGTAATTCAATTTGTGCGCGCAACCTCTCAAAGTCATACATTTCAATCACTTATCATCCCTTAATGTAGAAAGTTGAAGATGGACAAGAAGAGATTGTATATTTCCTCTTGCTACAATCCTGGCATACGCCTTTTCTATTGCCTTACTAGTATATTGTTAGTTTTGCAGCATGTACGTTGTAGCATTTCACTACATAACAAAATGTGAATTTACCATATTCCCACCATTATTAGTTATTGAATTTATTGGCGATTGAAAAGAATGCTATTTTTATCAGTATTTTGTATATAACTCCGTATCTTAGCTTACTTTATGATCTTTCTACCATACTCAATGCTCTTTTCCATGCATTAATGTGGGGTCTAGTATGCGGTTACGAACCGAGTGGTCAACCGACTCTGACAGATCTATCATGATGAAATATAGCCCATCATTCACATGCTTTCTCGCAATCACTTTCCTTTTCATATCCGTCAACCACTTTCCTTTCAATATTCCCTTTGTATCTCCCAGCCCCTAACAGCCTAACTACCTATGTAAACAAACTATATAACTACAAGTAAAACCTGCAAGTGCTAATCATTTTTCAAGTTTCATCTTCCAAAATTTTTGTTGGACTTTGAACACTACGACTGTGCCATTACTTAAACTTTCACTACTACTCAATACTCATTAATGAAAGCAATAATGTTGATGTATGATTGTTGTAAAAACATTATATGAACTAGGTAAAATTACCTATGATTTTCAACCTTCTTTAGAAAGATAAAACGCACAGCAGATCAGTTCTACACGGTTAGTTAAGAACCTACAGTGGAGAAATGCTCTGCTGTGCCGATGTGACTTAGATGTCAAAGATTTAAAATTCTTATATACTAATGTTGCCCATAGGGTTGGATGTACGAATCCCGTGCACCAGGAGCGACCATATCAAGAAAATCTATGCTTTGGATTAGCGTAGTGAAAGTACTCTCTGGTTGGAACAAACCTAAATTATACAGTTTCCAAGGATCACTACCACGATTGCCACTACCTGCTGTTAAGGACACTATGCAGCGAGTAAGTACTATGTGAAACCCCTTCCAGATATAGTCTACAAAATAAACAACACTTGGTGCAAATCCCAACCAACTTCTGGTACAAATCCACCAAGATCTACGGGATCTTATCCGATCGCCAGCACATTTACAGCATGACCGATGAAGCTATGTAGTCAGTATTAGGCATTTCGCTAGGAGATCGGCGCAAACGACACGACCTTAGCATAAACAAAATAATAAAATGTCACCCGTAACTGTAGGCAAATGATCTCGTTGGCCAATATCTTACTGATGTGCGGCACGATTGAAGTGTGCCAAGAAACCGACTGTCCGCCACGATCACCTGCCCTATACTACAGGCGATAAATGGCTTGTTCATCACGGACAATTATGTATTGGACACTTACAGTTTTGGCCTTAAAACTGTAATCTGTTTTTTACCAATCAAAAATCCTTTACTATTTCAAATGCCAAAAAATCCAAACCAGATTACAACTTTTGCATTACTTCGACCATCGGTCACTGTCAATTGTTAATCCGTTGATAAGTGTCTGAGACCACAGTGCACCACGTGGCATTATAAAAAACCCCTTATTTTATATTGCTATGATCTAGTAGCGGTCTGGGTCCTTAGTAGGAGAAGTCCAATTCTGTATGTATCCCATTTGTAGCGCCATCCACTTACTTTGCGAGGGCAAAAGAAATATTCATACTTTTCTACCCCTGCTTAACTTGCAGGGGTAAAATTTCAAATGCATATTTAATCATAACAGGTACATTTCTAACTACAAGCAAGTACAAATATGAAATTTCATGCTTCTTACGTTAAACATTACGGACTGCTATATATAACTACCGTCTGTAAAAATGTTAATTATAAGAAATTTTGTTGCTTTCCTCTTTGCTTTGAGCCAATCTTGCTGCCTGGATTCCCTCGGAGACCTAGTCTCAAGATAAAATTGCTATTTCAGATTATACTCGCAATAATATTTTTCTGTGACATAATTCCTGCCGTAATTCAGTAATGAAGTATAAAGTTAAAACTAAAATGAGGGCGTGTCGCTGTACTATAAAACCATCTGGTGGATTTAAATTTGTTTACGTACATATCTTATCATATATGTCCTTATCAGTGTCATATGATGATTAATCATAGTCTAAAACAGGACATCTAAATTAATACATTTATTTTCTTAAGAATATGTGTGGTGTGCATGGGACCTTATTAACACCTTCATGACCCAAGCCAACCTCACGAAGCGGACCCCGGGCTCCGAGCTCAAAGCATTGGATGCAACCGGGGTCATCTCTGCGACAATGAAAGGGAAATAGGTTTATAATGTATTTTCTTTTCAGTACCTAGCCAGTGTTCGACCTCTTCTAGACGACGTTAACTATAAACGGGTGACGGAACTAGCCAAAGAGTTTGAAGAAACTATTGCTGTTAAACTGCAGAGATATCTTGTATTGAAATCATGGTATGTCTTGAAAATGTTATATGAAGTTCTCAGACGTGTGACACTATGCTATGAAATACGTAAATACTAGCAACTACAAATATTAACATACGAACTCTAGTGTAGTGGCGCACAAGAGATAGCGTTATTTTTCGATTATTATTTTTTTATACAACTTAGGTCGCAGACAAGCACGCGGCCCACCTGATGGTAAGTGGTTACCGTGGCCTATGGGCGAGTGTAACACCAGAGGAATAACACTCGTGCCGCAACCCCTGTAAGAACAGAGACATTCTGTGTCGTCAGATATAGTGTCTAAATATATCTGGATACCTATAACCTCTAAATTAGAGCAAAGTAAACCGGTTTTATATACATATGTAAATAATATGATGACCAAGGCAGCCTAGCAAAGGAACCATAGTCTAAAATGAAATCTATAGTTAAACCAGTAGAATGCCACGAGTCGGGCAATCGCTAACAAACAATAAACGTATTCGTCCTTGAATGGGTCCGAAGCCGCTAACTTATCACTTCGTTCACCCTAAATCTTACCGAGAGAAATTGGAAGGAACTTCATTTGTACCTATAGATGTTCATGTTCCGAGCGAACCAGAAGTATTGAATGGACCTACATTTTTTGAAAGCCAACTAGTCTCCCCAAAAATGAACGCATTTTTCTTTCTTTCTTTCTTTCTTTCTTTCTTTCTTTCTTTCTTTATGTCCACAATGTGAAACTATGAAGTACAATTCCAACTGAAATCGAACAACGCTTGAAGGTTTTCTACACAATGTTTAAAATACAGGTGGTCAAGCAACTACGTATCGGATTGGTGGGAGGAGTACGTGTATCTTCGCGGTCGTTCACCCCTGATGGTTAACTCCAATTTCTACGGCACTGACGCCATACTCCTGCGACCGACTAATAAACAGGCAGCCCGTGCAGGAGTCATTATCCACCTATGCCTCCAGTTCAGAAGACTTATCGACAGACAGGAGCTTGAACCAGTATGTCAATGTTTTTTTAACTTATAATAATAATAATAATATATGTCTTTATTGTACACCAAAGAATTACAACATGATGACGGAAATGCAGATTATTAGGTACATACAATGGGCGGCCTTATCGCTCTGTGGCAATCTCTTACAGGCAACCATGGGATGGAGAGAAGTATTTGGAGATAGAAAATCTGTCATCATCATATAATCTATCTTGGTTTATTTCACACGACTGCACAAAGTATAATAAAATTCAAATGTCTCATCACTCATAGTGAAATCAAATGAAGGAATAATCAAGTGTAGTATATTAGTACTGGAAACAGTATCACCAAATTCACACGTGTACTAAAAACATTAACAGAATATGAACAATAATGATATAAAAAAAATACAGCCATTTTTTTATAAAATTCATTATATTCATGTAAAACACAATAGATTTTTTGAGAATTAGTTAAAAGGGTGATACTCAGCTAAAGAAACGACAAGAGTACATCCTATCGAAGGTTTAAAATCTCACAGGATGGTATCTACTAATAGCCTAATTTCGACGTAGCTCTAGCTTCGGTAGATCCGGCACGTCGATGACGATGATGAAAATCAGATTAATTTTCGATCAATACACAGGACTTGTTGAAATACTTTTATAATGATTTGGCCAACAATTAAATGATATGTGAATAAATGACTACGGCACGCAGACATATGTAAATGCAGTCATTGTGTGGAACGCGACCGGCCAATTGAAGATAATGAGATTCGTCTATGCAACGTTTATTACATTTGACTGTTTGTAAAGTAAAATCGAAGTCCGTAAAGTAAAACGAATTTCGTTTAGAAGTTTTCTTCCACCGACCGAAACGCTTAGCGTGTACCTACAAATCACTTCGCGGCCGTCACATCACACTAGAGACCTTTTAATGTTTTGGTAATAGTTTTATGGCCAAACATAATATTAACCCCAAACAATGAATTAAAATTTTAAGGCAAATAAGCGTAAATAAGTTAATATTTTGAAGTAGCCTGTGTGAATTAATCATATTTTTAACGAATAAAAAACCATATTCACGCGCTGATAAAATAACGTCGTTAACTTTCGAAATACTTTACTAGTAAGTTATGTCAATAAGTAGGTAACAAAATGTTAATTTAAATTAGAGCTTCATTACAATTCACAGCCACGCTAAATAAATCAAACTGTTCATTAAATGTCAGTAACAAAATATAGTGTTCTTAATATTAAATGGAGTTCACAGTAACAGGTCATAGCTATTCCTTTCCAGACTATATTATTTTATTCTAGACTAATGCTACGCTGTTGCATCACATAACGTAACATAAACTCACGCCTTTATAACTCGAAATCTCGTCCTAGCAGTCCATTACCCATACGCTATTGCATTATGTCATATAAATAATATAGTAATAAAACACGACACACCAATTTCATAAACATTACTTAAAAATGGCTGTTAAAAAAATTACACATTGCCAGTACTAGTGAACACGCCAGGCGTGCCCTCATATTTCAACTTGCCGTTTTTGTTTTGCTAACACGCTCAGCGTGTTTGCGCCCTTATGACGTGGTAACTCACTGAAAAACGGCATTGAATCTGTTAACTTGTTGACTCATTGAATCTGTTAACTTGTTGACTCAACTTAGGTTATTTTATTCTGTTTTCACTCGTCGGATTAATATGTAAATTTGTCTATTAGATCATGCTACAAAACATGGTGCCGCTGTGTTCATGGCAATACGAACGGTTATTCAATACGGTACGCGTTCCCGGCATCGAGAGAGACAAGATCGTACATTATCAAGATTCTACACACATCACGGTGTACCACAAGGGCAGATATTTCAAAGTGCTGGTATACTCGAGAGGACGTCTCTTAAAGCCGGCGGAGATTCAAGTGTGAGTACCATTTTTTTTCTCTTTTGTGGAAAACCTCATGGTTAACCCCTGGTGGTCAACGAGTGTGGCTATATTGACCCTTAACTGACTAAAACCCCACACCGCCCGTCCTTAATCTTGATTTAATGGAGTTTAAGGTGACCCAATAAAGTAATTTCCTCGCATTCCGGCTGGCTCTAGGTCATCCATAGTTTTGTAATGGCACATGGTACATTGGAAGATACGCGTTATCGTTTCCGTTGTCCAATCACTCCTGAAGTTGTATAGTAGTTTTGAATCTAATTAGTATGTACTGTACATTATATCAACTTAGTAACATGTTGACATTGATTCAAATAGAAAATGTATTTGTTTTTTAAATCAATAAAACCACTATTTATTATAATTACTAGTCGCAATTAATCGTTTGCGTCGGGTGTACTATGCCATGCTCTATGCACTCTGTAACTTTATGTATACTCTAAGTGCACAACTAACATACTACTTAGCTATCCTAAGTAGAATGCATATAATTGTGTCACGATCCCGTTTGATCAAATGATCGTTTTATTGATTTTGAGCTTGAACCGCACATGATTTTACAAATTGGACGAGACAATAGTGGAAAATCAACTTGTATTTTCCACTTTGAACGAAAGCCCTATTAAAGTATTAATGTAACAATCTAAGGCCAGCATTGTCGGCAATCAGGTGAGATTGACACTCCCTATTGAACTTCCTATTTGCGACCATGGCCGCTAACTATGATTATACCGTACGGATCCAATGTCAACTATCCACGCAGCGACCTTTGGCCGGACGAGTTTCTAGGTTATCTTATTCACACTGAGTGCGAAAATTGTACTCATACGCAACTATGTTTGATGAACGTTAATTAGATTATTATGTCAATTACTTATATCGTGCATATCAGCTTAAAGGGATACGCATAATTGTAGAATCATCCACATTTGTGTGGAGTATGCAACTTTGCTATTCTTCATGAACTGTATATACTCCTGAATATAGAATAGACCTAGTACGACGAAAATATAATACAAGTGCGAACTTAAGTAATGAGTCATCAGCAATATCTACACTTTTTAGTTAGGGTCATTGTTCTAATAGAGTATTACATACGGGTATCAATTAATTAACATACTTAACAAATCCAAAAATATTCTCAGTAGGATTTCCATATTAAACATGTTTTCATATTTATTAAGGTTTCCTTTGTGAGAAATACTCCTAGTATTGCCTTGTTTATTTTTTTACTACTAAGTAAGTAGGTTAGGTTGCGGTAACCCTGACCTGCATACGTTTGTATCAACGGAGGTGTCCCCATTTAGTACGGAAAGATTTAGGTGCTCGTTATGTATGTAAGGACAAAATATTTAAAAAAAATGTGGTCTACTGTAATTTGCCTGAGTTGTCTTCATTGCGTCAACTAGATGGCGGATTCTGGGGATTGATCGAAATGCTAGTTTCATTCCAGTTGGCTATTGTAGAACAGGCTAACTGTACGGACCGGGCTCTGACGGGAAAGCGGACCCCAGGGTCCTAGATAATAGTGGATCTCCTTTTTCGAGTTGAAACCGCGATCGGTATAATATAACTCAATCATTTTTTTAATATCTTCAATGTACAGACACGACCTCTTTACAATTATATAATGTAAAGAGGTTTACATGTATGTTACTCAATATTTCAAAAAAATAAATGGAGTGGGAACCTTTTCTGGTTATAGTCTGATATATGTGCTACTTTCTATCCTGGTACAGATACTCTAATTATCTAGGTAGCAATATTGACGTTATTTTCTATTAGGTTAGGACGCAAGGAAATCCCTGTAAGCGTAGAGAAATCGACAAGTGGTCATCTAAAACCTCTCTCTACCCTGGGGAAAAAATAGCAGTAGATTTTATTTTCTTGTATCCAAAATGGCCACAACTGAGTCACACAGTGTCGAATCTAGCTAACATTTGCATTTTGTTTGCCCTCCATTGTTAAAAATTGACCTTACGCATATTAGGCGTAAGCAAAGTTTATTAACGTTGAATCATTGAAATATTCAGATACTGTTGAAACAAGTATAGATATCTTATTACGAGTATAACTTTTTAGGGTTCCAACTGCCCTTCACGTATAGCACAGCCATTTATGTTAAGGCTTGTCGTATTTAATCTCTTGTCCGTCCGCCTAACACAAATAATATATGCCACATTTTTAGGGATTGAGTATCTACACATCAAGAAGTTGCTGAGGAACATCTAGATGTCCCGCGACAATCTTGTTCAGTGGTTCACCAGTTTTCCACTGATGAAAGATATATTTTTCAAGAGACAATAAGCCTAATTACAAGATTGTGGCTAAATGGAAGCGACAGCTAAGAGACGCGCATATTTTTTTGTATCGTGAATGAACTCTTTCAACTAGACAATGTCATGTCGAAATGCGGGCAAACGTGATTCAATTCCCCCTCGTGGTCGAACAACAGGAAAAAACGGTGAAAATTAAATGGTAATAGTTTTTTGTTCTTCTAAAGAAATGTTACAATAGGTCCTAATTGCACCTATTGAAAAAATAACACAAGTTAAGATATAATCTTAAAGAACCTAAACATGCACACATTCATTAGAAAACAGTTAAATAATACAGACTACAATAATACCCAAATAAAAGAATATATTTCCGACATACAATGGAACTGGCATAATTTTGCAAAAAAAGAAGCCAACATAATTTGACACAACAAGGACACATACGTCATCCATAACTTTAGCGTTGTACCTACTCGGGCGCAGCCACGGTTTTCACCTCAAAATCACCACTTCTTTCCCCACCTTTTTGTTTAGCTCATACGGCATTTATGGTAGCGACTGCCATCTACCAGAGCTTCGTCCGTCAATCAACTGATATATTGACTTACAGGTGGAGTTGGTTTGAGGCCCATACACTCAGGCGAACACTGAGCAAATCCTGTGGCATAGTTATGATCGCTATATTGTATTCAATAAAATCAATAACTTAATCAGAAAACACGCCTGTTAGAATCACTTTCTATGCTGGTAAAAAGCATCTGATGAAGTCGTCAAGCTGAGCGCCACCATTGTAGCACTGAACGTGTTTGCAATGGTGAACCTCTTTCAAGAGACTTTGCCTTCAGCTTAACATCAGGCGGGGTGAAGTCAAATTGACGTGCCAAAAAAAAATGCAATTAATATTGTCTACGTGAATACGTGGGTTTCTACTCGCTTCATGCGGTGTAGTTACATTATTTTCATCTTAATGACATATTTCCTTTGTTTACGGTACCTTGTATGTTCGTATCCGACTTACACTTGATCGGTTTCGTTACTTACGAGCATGTTGATAGTCCTATCTCTTCCAGTACACCTAAAAATTGACCTCTATAAAGTTACGTTCGTGTCAGCGATAAGGTCTGTCGTCAGATCTACAGTGCGACCCAGTTTACAAAAACTAGTTTGATCCCGTTTATAGTTAATTTTAACTCAGGGCTCACAAAATTCCACCATCAGCTTTAACTATTGTACACAAAAACAAATCGTTCGTCATTAAACAATTTGTGTCAAGCACTCTTTCGTATGTGTAAATATTCATTTGAATAAGGTTAAAGTGTAATGTTTGTACTTAATTCACGATTTTTGAAGAAACATAACATAACATAAACTCACGCATATATCCCCGAAGGGGTAGGCAGAGGTGCTAACACCCACATTTTGCCAGTTTATGTTTAGGTCCCAATGTAATAGGTGGTGAGCCTATTGCCATTAACCGGGCACTTATAAACCTACGATAAATACACACATAAAGCATCGAAAAGTCATTGGTGTATGCCAAGGTTAAACCTGGGATCGAACCCGAGACCTCGTCTCAGTGGATGCCTGTAATGGCGACCCTCTTTCCTGAGACTTAACCTGCAGCTTGTAAAGTAAAATTTGCATGTTCTATATAAAAAAGTGTTGAATAAAATGTTTATCTATCGCAGACAAATTCAACAAATTCTGGATGACAAGACCGAGCCTACGACATACGAGGAGAGAGTGGGTGCCCTGACTGCAGGCGAGCGAACACACTGGGCGCACATAAGACAGACCATGTTCAACCGCGGCCACAACCGGACATCTCTGCACTGCATCGAAAGGGCGGCCTTCAATGTTTGTCTTGGTAAGATATTGCAGGAAATTGTACACATAATGATGCCTACTACATATCTCTCAGGTCTTGAGCAAGACAGTGAGTCGTTCTTTCAGTTTCTTTCTTTGTTAGCCTACTGGGTATGCCGCCACATGTGGTTGCTAAATGATTCACAAGAGTCACGGATGTTATCAATGATTGAGTTCCGCCTCCTTTTGATAAGAATATGGCCTTCGATTGATTATCGGATATTTTGACTTTAAAAGTTTGGGTTGTCCTTTATCACGCAATATTTAAAACTGCCATAGCGAAATATTATCTAAGTACAATTTATATTTTTTACCAATTCCTCCCTAGTATATGTGTAAGGATATTTTAAGCTCATGGTTTTCATATTTCGATTTGAGGTGAAATAAAGAGATTTTCCATTATATTAGTCAAGTGTTCAAGGTGAAATAAACCTTAGGGAAAGGGTGCGATGGAACACCTTATGGTTTTAGTCACATTAACGACATTAGATGGTAGCTCATTAGTACACATATAAAACACTCACAATTATCTAATTCAAAATTATAAATATAATTGTAACCAAAAGGTCCATCAAAAATCAATTTTATAATACATGTGTATTTAATACTGAGTTTATACATGATAAGCATTGCCACAAATAAGATAATATGCTATGCCTGTTGCACAAAGGATTATAAACCTTACAGACGTGAGGACAAAGATGATTCTGTTTTATGCTATAAGTACACTGAGCTCAGATTGTATTAAATTATTTGAATTGGGAAAATACGAAGTAGGAAGGATGATCTATTCCGGGGCCAACAACCTCGCTCACTAGGTTGTGGACTTTGATACCAACCTAAATACTAAATCATTTACCTAATTGAAATAAGAAAATGTTCAACTAACTGAAATTAAACTAATTTTAACGGTTTGTAATTTTGTATTGCCATATATTTTTAATTACAACATGGTGTGGAACATTTTGAGTTTCATTTTGTTATTTGGCGGGGACAGACCTGTAAAAGCCTTGCAATGATCACTTCAATTAACTCGTGTGCCACAACGCACTGAAGTTGTTTCTCAGTTTCAACGTGATGGGGTACTAATTGACATATACATAATCACACCCTTCTTATTACAAGTCTTGACGATATTGTTCTTTAAATTAAAATTAAATGAGTTTTGAACATTAAATTTCAGTAGCCCGAACTTTTTTTTTTTTATTTTTTTTTTTATACTACGTAGGTGGCAGACAAGCACACGGCCCACCTGATGGAAAGCGGCCACCGTGGCCTATGAACGTATGCAACACTAAGGGTGTCACACACGCGCTGCCCACCCTGAAGGGAAAGGGGGAGAGCTGGGAAGGGGTGGGGAGGCTAGGAAGGGGAGGGGAAGGAGGGGTATAGTGAGCTCTGGCTACCCTACTTACCGGCGGGAACACAACACGATGGTTATTATGACTGCGGTCTTCTGTAGGGCGGAGGTACTTCCCCAGTTGGACAGCTCATTTCGGACGGGAGATACCGTCGTGTCCTAACTCCGTGAGTTTCAGTTAAAAAAGAGATACAAAACAATATCTTATTCCAGGGGGGGGGCTCATGGTCACTGTGTCTCCTTCCCACTTCCGTAGCGCGCCTGGACTCCATGTGTTTTAATTATACCAATTACACTCTATGTTATATCGGCTGGAGTGTGCACTTATAGATATTTATTAATATAACATGGCAATTACTACGATGTAAATATGAACATATATCTCCGCGTGCGTACCAATCTTATCACTAATTAATTAGCGACGCGAGACGCCTTGTCCGGTTATACGCAAGTTCACAAGTACTCTCTACAATCTTGCAGACATTGACGTCATATCATTATCCTCCCTACATTTGTTATGTCTTCCAATTTCATTATCGAAACATTCACGTGACGATTATACTAAGCTATACTTACTTAATTTATTAAGATTAAAGGCGGATTTCACTGACGATATGACTGTTATTACGTTATACTCATTGAATTGCATTGAAACAATATAAAAATCAGTCTAGTTTCTTTTCTAAGTTCTAATACCTAAATGTCATCTTAGTTGATGTATTACTTGACTGGCATAAGACACTAACAGAATCGTTTTAGTAAAATAAAGTTTTGAAATGTGATTTACGTACAAACACATATAACATAAAATTTAAATCATGTACTCCATTTGGTTAGGTACTTAACTAAACATAAAAAGTCGCTACAAGATTGTTTACCTGTAGTTAAGTCCCATCAAATTATCATCGGTAATGAAAAACGAAATCAAGTAGGGGTGAGTAGTTTCCTTGGAAATTCAAAATCCTTGAAAATTAAAAATCTTAGTCATTAAGGAGTCAGCATTGTGATTGAAAGGAATTAGGTTCGAATCCTGACCATAGTGACCATATAATGTTATTACGGTATAAGTACCTTATTTAAACGATGCGATAACCCGATAGCTACTGAATCACTCGCTACTGATCCGGTTGCTATCAAGAGATGGCGATTCTTATCCTCCTCATTAGGTCGGTACTTCAATTAACCCTGTATAAAATCCGGCTTTTTCCAAATTGAGAAAACATAAATATTATATCGTACTGGTATATCGATCAGATATAGTGAATTTATAGGTAATGACGGTATGACGTACAGCCCCCAAATCGATGAAATCACTTGTACCTATATATATTATAGAGCTACAAGCAACTCTGTAATTAGGGCTGTACGCGGTTACGTTAGCCATGAAATGCCTACCGATGATAATAATGTAACTAATATGTCTCGTTCAATATAAAGCTTCAATGTATTGTGGTATCAGCTGATTCATGCCGCTCTGCCCGTTTGGAAATCTGCTCCCTTCTCCGCAATTCATAGCTTATAAAGTAGGTTACGTGTTTTGCTACACTAAATCAATCCCTTCACCAAATCTCAGCCAATTACGTTCAGCAGTTTTGAGTGTGATTAAGAACGTTTCTGCTACTAATTCACCAACAGAGCTGCAGGCAACCTAAATTATTATAAACTGTTATGGCTGGTACTCACAAATGATCGTTATCAGTGTACTATTTCAACAAACTCTGCTTATCTGAGATTTTGTAGCCGCTGAGTGAGCAGCTACATATCTATATATTCAATTATATACTGACAGTTATCACCACAGTCTACTAATATTATATGATTATAGTGATGGTTTGTGTGTTTGAGGATTACTGTTAATCTTTCACGCAAAAACGACTGAACTGTTCTGGATGAACTTTTTCACAGACATAGTCTAAAACAGCATATTTACCTACCTTACTTTTATCCCAGGTTGTTATTTCAAACGGGCGGAGTCGCAGACAACATCTAGTATACAAATAAGTTGAAATCTTAAATCTTTGTAGAATTTTCCAACATGTACATTGGTCTATTACAGATGACTACGAGTACGGATACGTAGAGAACGACCCGTCTAAATTGGACGAGTTTGGGCGCGTACTGCTCCACGGGAAAGGCCACGACCGGTGGTTCGACAAGTCTTTCAACCTGTGCTTCAGCACAAACGGCAGTGTGAGTTTAAACCTCTAAGTTTCACTGCGCCATTCGTACGTGTCTGGTTCACTGCCCAGGCTTTCCTCTCGAGATTGGGAGGGCAGATGGTAACGGAGGAATAAACTGACTCCATGATTTCTATTTCCTATCTGCTTGACTCTATTTTTACTGTAGTAAAAATATTTTTGCGGCACATAGCAGTTCACCTACCGTCTGACTGACTGAATGTAAAGAGGAAAGCCTGCTCCTAACTAATCTTCCGTGAATCAGCAGCTACCGTCAGATCAGATTGAAAATCTTTATGATGCCCTTCAAATGTTACCATTCCAAATATTTTTAATAGTTAATAATTTTATATTTTTAATCAACAGGTGGGGTTCAATGCTGAGCATACATGGTAAGAATCGCGTCATCAAAATATAATAATCCCCGCCATATTAAATTCTCTGAAGGGCCTCTGCGTCTTAACTTCGACGCACGCCTTCCAAAGACCCGGGCTATAGAGATACAATAATAATAAAGTTTATTTATTTCATAAAATATGTCCATTAATTTGTATGACGAAACAGAAACATTTGACACACGCAAGAAAAGTAAAATTAAAATTATGTTATAATTCACTACATAGTATAAAACAAAGTCGCGTTCTCTGTCCCTATATTCTTATGTCCCTTTGTATGCTTAAATCTTTAAAACTACGCAACGGATTTTGATGCGGTATTTTTAATAGAAAGAGTGATTGAAGAGGAAGGTTTATATGCCACAACCACTGGTGCAGGGTAGAAGTGAAAAATGTTGCAAAACGGTTGAGGAGTCACGCAGACGAAGTTGCGCGGGTCAGCTAGTATTATATATTTTAAAATGATAATTTGTTACTGTCCTAAACAGTCCCTCACCCAATTACAGGGCAGACGCACCAGTTATGGGGCACCTGTGGGAGTACGTCATTTGGTGTGAACAGGAAGTCGGGTACGTACCTAAAGTATCATATGTCTAGGACGCCGTTAGCTGTCTTATAACTAACAAATTGTTCCGCCCCGGTTCTTTCAAAATAATTCGTTATACGAGTAACTGGATTGCATTTGAACCTATCGGAGATCAGCCTGTTCGATTTTATAGAAATTTCTCTCTATCATCCTATTGAGACGTTATCGCCTAGATTAGGAAATCATAATAAATTATGTTCGCAGATACACCGCTAAAGGCGATACAATAGGCACGGTAGACACTCCCCCGCCTCAACCGATCCGCTTGCAGTGGGACCTCAACAATGAAGAACTTACCAACGCCATCGACACCTCTTTCAACGTTGCACAAAAATTACTCAATGACGTTGACCTTAGGATACTTATGTACACTAAATATGGCAAAGGTAAGCAATTAACAACTGGATAATTATAAACAGACTTTTAATCGCATATATGGGTGTTGGCAGGCCAACCGATCGATGTAAACAAACACCGTTGTAATAGTAGCTTTATCTGATCAAAGTATAGCGTTCAATAAGACGATATTTACCGGTATATTCCATCAGCATTTTCCCGAATAGCAGTGGACGATCAATTTTACCATCGATTGATTGTTCCGATTCGACAACTGGTCGTAGAAACAATTAATCACGATCGACTATTCCATTATAATCATCGATCGATGACTCCGATCGACGATCGATCGATTGGTGTGAATGTGTGTTATAGCTATTTGCTTGATTCCGATAAAAAAAATAATAATATTATAAGTAAAAATAACCTAATATTAACTCTATTCAGGATTCATGAAGACCTGCCGCGTGTCCCCAGACGCATTCATACAACTTATACTGCAGCTATCGTACTACCGAGATGCCGGGCGGTTCTGTCTCACTTACGAGGCGTCTATGACGCGCTTGTACCGAGAGGGACGCACAGAAACCGTCCGCTCCTGCACCATCGAGAGCGCGGAATGGGTCAAATCTATGGTTGATCCTAACGCGTCGGTAGGTTGAACTATTCCTTTTTATTATGATATTTTCATAATATAACAACCACCCATAAACATTTTCGCGGCCCAAACAAGTCTACAGTTGATACACACAGTTATATAATAACTTTATGGTACAGATACTCTACTTCTCGCTTTCATCATGTGGTTCATACTGACTTTACGCGATAATTTTTAAACTCTATATCAATATTTTTTGGTTATCTTGTTAACTTAAGCAAAAAGTAAGCTACCTGCTAGCCAGTACATATGATGCTTTGGTTCAGGTTTTCCTCTCGAGGTTGGGAGGTCACAGAGCAGTTACATATAAGTCGAGATAAACCAGTATTGCTGGGGTTGGAATACGAACTCCGCGGTCCAAAGTGTGTGCTTTATATATGTACATCCGGGATTGGCGCTCGCATCGTTATACTGATATATTTTCGTTACGTTGACCGGGGTTTATCGAGCAACATAATCCGGAGTAACAATTAATGTGATAACCTTAGCGTCAGCTGGTATCGGAGATTGTTTTTAATACATAGTAATTAAATACTTAGTTAATCATATTGTATTGAGGCGTTTATGTCAACACAATATTTGAGTGTATGGGATTGGGAACACGCAAATATTGTGCCCTGGATCGGGGGTGGAGAACGCACCTCTTTTTTTGTTTAGGTAGAAAAAATTGTACATTCGACATTCTGCGGCCTCGATAAAGCTGCCCGGTTATGTGGGGTTCTAAAGTTGCACATTAAAGATCGCTTCTACGATAGCATTTGTTTCTCCTACAGCCTAGCTAAAATAAATATTAAATCTTTGTTACACCAGCTCCAAGATCGTATGGACTTGTTCCTGAAGGCTAGTAAGCGTCACCAACTGGGATACCAGGACGCAATGGCGGGCCGAGGCATCGACCGCCACCTGTTCTGCCTCTATGTAGTCTCGAAATACCTCGAACTGGACTCCCCGTTCCTGCAAGAAGTCTTCAACGAACCCTGGCGGCTGTCCACCAGTCAGACACCCCATGGTAAGTTTATAACTACAAAGAACAAGGATAACGTGTGTATGGGGAGCGTTTGTAGCCCACCAAGACTGTCAGGGCTATACCAATCAGATATGCGAGCTGGTATACCTACAGATGGACGGACGAAGCATTGGTACAGGTCACCTCTTCCAGTTGGAAGGGCGGATGGTAGTCGCTCTCAAAAAAGCTGTATAGCCAAACCAAATTAAGCAGAACACTTTCGCAAGGCATTCACATGATTGTAATAAGAAAAACTAAACAAGTACTGGTGCTGTGTTACCAGGTCAAACCAGCATGCTGGATCTGAAGAAACACCCTAAGTGCGTAAGTGCAGGCGGTGGCTTCGGTCCCGTGGCAGACGATGGCTACGGAGTATCCTACATCATCGTTGGAGAAGACCGTATCTTCTTCCACGTCTCAAGCAAAAAGAGCTGTCCCATCACGGTAAGAAATACATATACCATTATTACTGAAATTTATAACCATTTGTTACTGAAATTTTAGAGACTCCCTGGCTAAGTGGTAATGCAGCAATACCCGCCAGCTACGTTTTTCTTCAGTTTCCAATGTAGTTCTTCAGTATTCTTCAATTCAATCAAAAATATCACAGTGAGACCCCTCTTGCCCCTAAGATCACGGTATGCCATCGGCCCCGGTTGCTATACGAACATAAATGTGGTGTTACGGGAATTCAGACTAAACGTTCAACAAACTACCTTCCTAATCCCTAGACAAGTGGCCATACTTTTGTAGAATATAATAGAGTAGAATGATCAATGCTTTGGATCAATTTGTGGGATTGACATGCGTTTACCACAGTGATAAAACGCACACATTGATCATTGTATTCTATTCTATTCCACAAACAAATGCCACTTGTATGATCTAATGGCAATAGCTTCACAAGAAATATCGAAACTCGGCCATTTCATATTTAAACTATAAGCCAACAGTCCGGTCGAAAAGCTGTCCAATGGGTAGGCAAAGACAACATCTTTCCACTGCCTATGATAGTTTTTTCATATTCAGTTATATATGCATGCCTCTTTACCACCGTTTATACATATTTACAAAAGTATTTAACATTAAATAAAAACAACTCCCTGATCGCCTTCAGCGCACAGTAGCATCTGCTAATATGCACTGAAGGCGATTAGTGAGGGTTTATTTTTGTATTTAGAGAAATGCACGTTCATATCAATACAAACGCATTCATTGTGCTATCTGCTACTATTGCTCACTGTTTTAAAAACGCCAGAAATGAGACATATTATTGTTATTCCATGAATCGACAGGGTATTTCAAACATAAGAGTATAACTCCAATGGGCTGATATTACCTATAATCCATTTGGTTTTATTCTTAACTGAAGAAAAATAAGTTGAATGTGTATCTTAATATTTTTATTTAGAAACTCAGTTTATTAATCTTTTATATTTAAAAACATAATAAAATCAAATGGAGTATAGTTAAAGAATGATCGATTTCTCGCTTTTTAAACCAGCGTGCCCAGACAATAACGCGTGTTATAGAGCACATTCCTAGCTAACAATTTTTTGTTTAGCTTACGACGGATTTTGTTCCTGTAAGTTAAATTTAGTATTTTTTGTATTAATATTTCAATTATCAACATTACAGTGATTATAATGTTATATAACATGTTAATGTTAACTGTTAACATTGTGATCTTGGCTTTTTTAACTGCTTTATGTTATATTTTTTACCAAATCGAAGAATATATAAAAATAAAGATGCGGCTGGTAATTGGCTTTTCATGTTGTACTTGATAAAGTACGTTGAGTAAAATGTAATTATACAGCTGAATACAATTGCACACGTTTGTGTTCATCGTCGAAAACCAGACTAAATGTATGATTTGCAAAGTTTTCCTCGCTACTCAATTTTCATTGCACATTAAAAATTGTAGATTGTCGATCGGGTCTATTTAATCATTATGCTTTAATGATTGAATAGAGCCAACGATCTTTTGTATTTTCTATATAATTAAAACGTACACTTGATGTCCCGTAACTCAACGTCTAAACGAGTGTAGTACCTACTGCCTACCTCCTTGACTTTGAACTATAATTGTGGTATATATATTTATGGCAATTAACGACATTATTAAAAAGAATTATTTTATTAATAATGTCGTTAATGTTATGGGATGTGTCGGCGATCACATCGTGAGTTGGTAAGAGTTATAATATCCTTTAAAATGCAATAATTAATACGAGCAATGATTAATATGTTACAGAGCTCATCGAAATTCGTGAGTGAAATCGAGAGATCTTTAAAAGACATCCAGGACTTGTTTACAGAATACAAGAAACTCAAGAATGGGATCGATAGCAAGTAGATTGACAAACAAACAGTTTTATAATTGTTTTAGGCTAGTTATTCTATTTTCGTTGTTGTTGTAATATGTAGTTTATAATGATTATTTTTCAATGACTTCTATGGGCACTAGATAGGTTGAAAGTAACAAACGTAAGGCCGCAAATCGACCATGTTATTGAGACACAATACGAAAGGCGCGCTATATATCATCAGCTAGGTGTCAAAATTTATTAACATATCTGTTGATTTATTTTGTTACTGAAATAAAACATGTGTATGTATACTGCACTACTATGTACACTGCATCCTGTATAAGTACCTTCCCCATTCCCCACCTCGAACCCTTGACAATTTTTTTTTATAAGCAGCTTATCTAGATACATAGAAGTCATTGTTATTTTTAGCTTAAGTAACACTCAAATCAAATTAAAGTATTGTTATATTAAATCGTTATGTACAATATAGTTGTGATTCCTCCTGTACATTGTCTAATCCGCGGCAGTCGCTGACTTAAATGACTATCAAAATAACTATTTACTACCATTATATACTTAACAGATACAAAACTATTTTATTACAATTTTTCCGCTAAGTGCACGAAGACTGGCGATAGATTACAGAGAGTATACAACAGGATATTCCCCCCTACACCCGATATCGTTAAGATGTACACACAACGCTTTGTTATGTACAGTATGACATCGAAAGGGTGTGACAGACACGTCATACTAAACAGAGGTCATAAAAATAATAACCTATTTTATTTGTTAGGTATCTATTTAAATAAAAAGAAATACTAACTAAATACTAAATAAAAAAAATCGGTGACACTTGTTTATTGTTTTGTTTTAAGTGGTTTAATCGGTTTGGTGAGTCCTTCCTTTACTACACCTTTAAGTCTCGAAATTCCTTACCAGCACTCGTGTTTCCTTCTTTCTACAGTCCAGTTACCTCCTTCTGGGTCTTTCAAGCGGCCGTGAAAAAGCATTTGATGACGCCATCCAGCTGAGGGCTACCATTGTAATATTGACCCTCTTATATTTAATATTGCCTGTAATTTTGCCTACAGCCTACCATCAGGCGAGGTGAAGTCAAACTGACGTGTCCTATGTAAAAAAACATACCTACTAAAACCTGACTACGCGCATTATCGTTTTTATTAACTCCTTTCGTTTACATCCGTTCTCTATCGTTCAGCTAATGTGCACACATCACAATAAGAATAAGTGTGATTTTGAGAGAATTCACAATTTGATTACCTCAGTAGTATTCAAGTAATATTTCGATTGAGTTTATCGCCGATACGTGGCATATTCACGATTAGAGGTACACAAATGCTATACATAAGATGTCCTACAAGATACTATACAAATGAGTGATAAGTGTATTATGTAGTTGCTTCTAACTAATTTTGTAATAATTAAGTACTTTTTGGTGAATGTATAGTTTTAACTCGAATACAAAATAACAATAGCTTTTCTGTGGGTGCCTTCAGCAGCTTATATACTAGGCGTGATATGAGACCTGAGAAGACGTTGAACCGTAGGCGATGTCAAAACCAGAGGATCGTTTTAAAAGTATGTAGTGGAGTACAGTAAAATAAATACTTTTTTAGCATATTTAAACAAGCTCCTACTCTATCTTATCCTACTCTTCTAGCATAATGATGAGACGACTATTCGCCCTCTTCTTTCTCATTATATGTAACCTCACTCCTGGGATTCCATAAATTACAGTTACCACTGGCCATCTGGCGGATTTATCAGTAACCCCTCAGCAATATCAATATATTTCTACGCAAGTGGCTAACTGCACGGCGTCCGTTGTATTTAACTATCACACACTTTTGCTCTGAATCTGTTATTCGTGTGTTTGTCACCCATGACAGTCACTGCTTGGTGCTTTAACTTGACACAGTTCCTATACATTGCAGATACTTAGAGTTGTAGAACTTTGTAAGATTTCTTCAACAGATTTTACCATGCATTGCACTCTTATTATATAATTATGTGAAAGTTTGTTTCTTAATCCTTCATGCAAAACGTTGGATTATAGTGATATTTGATGCTTATTTAGATGATAACAAGAATTATATTTTACTCATTTAATCCACTGATTAGTTCTAATGTTACCACTGCTTTAAAAAAAAGTACAATCCTCGGGCACTATCAGCTAATAATAAAAAAATGCTTGTCATCAGCGTCTTCAAAGCCTTGTCACAAAAGGTACAGGTAATCCAGTTCAACTGCAACTATTTCAATGCAATTGTGTAAAGTATAATAATCAAAAAACATATCACCATTATTCTAATTTATTTATAAATCACCATTGCTTTTAACTGCATTTTGTTATGAAGCTAGATATAATTTAGGGTGTGACTATACTGATCAATGTATTACTTTATTATTTCTATATTATTTATTTCTTTTATTTTATATCTTAGTATGTTTGTAAAGTACATCTGTCACGCATTAAGGAAAATATTTATTTGTTATTTAAATACTCAGATTATACAATCTGTCCATTAATATTTAATTTGTATTTTGAATGTGTTATTTTTAGAAACTGTTTTTAAAATGTACCGTTCAAAAAATAAACTGATATAAATTCATAGAACACCTTTTCGTGCCTTGTAATTCGAATTTATACAATGTTTAGATCAAAATAGATCCTTTTTAGTTTACATTTAATCACTTGAATTAAGCTACTTTATATCAATTTTACTGTACATAAATATATATTTCGTATTAAAATGATTTTTATTTTTAACAACACAATGAAATGAAAATGTTCACTATATTATCAATAGATCAATACGAGGCCTACAGAGCATCACCAAGCATCACCTCGTTTATCAAGTATTAGGTAGCTCCAAACCAGTTAGTGATTTGACCTGCATTATCTCAGTCATCACTCAGACAACACCAACAAGCGATAGTGTGTCGTATCGTCGCCGTCCATTTACTTAGTTTTCTGTTTGGTAATTCATTTTAAAGACTAAAAGCAGTAATTAACTACTCATTTAGTTAGGTTGATCTATTTGTTTACTAATGAACTTCTATAAGTTGTTGTGAAAAGCCTTGCTACTGTCTTGTTTTTTAGTTAAGTACCTTTTGTAATGAAATGGAGTAGAAAACCTATAGAATTCATTGTGCATTAAACCCTAGTCATAAGAAAACAGGGCTTTTATCGGTGATAAGCTAAGGGTAAGCAAATCCCTGTGTTGCAAAATACGGAATCTCTATCTCTTCATATCTACAGACAGAGTTTGTGCGCGCGGTGCGACTGCACCGGGTACCATTCGAAACGTTAGATAAAAATGATTTCGCGCACGGAAAATAAATAAGATGACAGGCAGCTCCACCGATCACCCTGCAGTCATGAAACGAATTCTGCGAAACCGAAGAGACATGAGTCTCTACCGGGTCCGTCGCCTACGCGCTCGTGCTCCAGCCCATCGCCGTTAGTAAGGCACTGAGCGAGAAGACTGCCACCCCAACGGCTTCGAGGGCCCGGTTTTTCATACCGGGCCACGGCTTGCACAATTCTGAGTTGAGTTTTGGCCATCGAGTACGAGCTCCAAATGTTGAATTTGGGGCTTGATGCCTCCTACTATGAGATTAAATCCCGGAGGGTTCCGAGGCTCATAGAATAGTTTCCGGATTATTGTTCTAGTAGAACATAGGGTACATTTTACTAATTTTTAAATAGGTACTTCCTATTTGTCATACCGTATAGTACAACAAAAAGTAGAACAATGGTGAATAGTCCGTTTTATACAGAGCTATGCTAAAACTCTGTCCCGGACTTGTTCCGTTCCACAACCTAGGCAACTGCGGCCCTGAATTGTGTTAGGTACCGCTTTTTACGAATAAGTACTTATTTTTTCTTGAAAGTTTTGGGGCCGTTCGGACCGATTACAGCAGCAATAAGGGATATAGGGGGCGGGCATAGAGGATCAGGCAAAAGATTCAGAAAGTGTTTTAATTTTATAAACCTCACACGAAAATAAACTTTTATTTATTTATAGCCTTTTAAGTACTCATTGTAATGTAAGTAAGTAATTTGTTTCAAAACCACATTTTTAGAAAGATCTGTTTATTCTCTGTGACGCTATGCTGCTCTATGGTGGTATTATCGTAAGTCTGTGGTATTATCTATATTTTATTCGCCCGATGGCAGGCAAAAGCAAAACTGGCAAATGAATGTCAATAATTCATTTTATCTTGATTGTTTTTCGATTATTTCAATCATTACTCATTTAATAAAACTATCGTGATTATCTTGTGGACATGCTTTATTCTAATGTGACATTAGACAAAATATTAATTTGCGTGTAGGTTTAAATTTTGTATCAATGACCGATATTTCAGATCATGTCGGTAGTTCCTATATGTATATTTTTTTATTTTAGTCCGTTGCAGTATTTTTTTCATTAACTAAAAAATGTATCATATTCTTAGAATTATTTTATACAGACTGTGGGTTGTGTCTACGTTAACATTATTTTCTAGCGTCTTCGTATTTTGGCTCTACGGGTTCATCACAGCTGTCCTAGTGTTTACAGTGGGAATTTCAGGTAAGATAAGATTGAATTGTTATCAATATATTTATTGTATTTGAATTCCTGAGTTCCATACTTACGACTGGAAATTGACTGGCATTCACAGTGTAAGACAGGCAAACAATTCTTCTTCTTTTAAAAGAATATTAGCAACCAATATTACTAATATTCCCTGTAACCGCTCCAGCTAAGCCCAATGGCCTGTGTTAGAAATGGGTTCACGTCGGTAGTGTAATGGCTGGGATTTCGATTGTAAGGTCAACTCCTTCACCACAAGACTATCTGAATTATTGCAGTTGTCTAAATAGGAGTATCAGTAAAAGTTCTTATCAGATTACCTTAAAAAAATGTCTTCATATTTACAGGTATCCTGTATAGTGCACAGGATTTACTGCTGTACTATCCAAATGATCCACCTGACTCAAGAGTGTTTGTACTCCAACCTAGCAATTACAAATTACCTTATGAAAGTATCAAAATCAGTAACAAAGATGGTATAAAAATTCACATGTTTCTTATCAAGCAAACTACAAACAGTAATCACAAACCAACCTTGATATTTTTCCATGGAAATGCTGGCAACATGGGTCAAAGGTTTATATTTATTATTGTTATTATTTTGCTTTTAGTCATATTTATTTAAGTTACCTTATTGTGGCTTTAATTGCTGTGCGATGATCAATTGTATTTTAATTGTGTACTTTTAAGGTTATGTACCATTAATGTAACAGCTGGGCAATGAGGCTGTGCGTAAATAGTTTTCATGTATATATTTTGTCATTTTCAGATTGTCCAATGTCTCTGGTTTCTATCACAAGTTAAACATTAACATCCTGATGGTAGAGTATAGAGGTTATGGTTTGTCAGAAGGTACCCCATCAGAAAAAGGTTTATATATCGATGCACAATCAGCACTTGATTACATTATGCAGAGAACTGATATTGATGTTAGTAAACTAATTGTGTTTGGGCGATCATTAGGTTTGTAAAATTCTATTGCTATTAATATGCACCTCATTCATGTTGAAGTGTTATCTCATATATATCATAGATAAGATTATTAACAATGTTACTGATAGCGATTTTAATAAAATAAACATAGGTATTGAATTTCTTATGATGACTATGAGTTGGTGAACTGCTGCCGTCTTCCGCACATTCAGAGTAATTTGGCTCACATTTAACTTCTTAACAATGAGTCTTGAGTATATTGTTGTGAGTTTTGAGTATATTGTTGCAGCCTGAGTATGGACCCGACAGTCTTGGTTCATTACACCCCATTAGCTGCTCTTCGTTGATTGTTTTACTATATATAGATATATATGAAATTGGTTAGGTGGTTGCTCTGCAATCAAGAGTAATTTATTTTATAAAATGAATGATTTGAATTACAGATCCAACCATAGCAAATATCATGCACTTAAAGTAGAAATAACCAGATTATGGAACACACACACACACACACACACACAGAAACCATTCCCATAGTAATAGGCACGACAGGAGTAGTAGCTAAAAGCATACATCCATATATAGATAAGCTAAATGCAAACATTAATATACATATATTACAAAAACAAGCAGCTATTCACACCTCCACAATACTCAATAAAGTTTTAGGTGACACAGTATTTATAAATTCAGGGGGATCCGAACCTCCTCTTCCCTGAGGGTCTCAGGGCGGGAGTTAGGAAAATACCAAGTGTGCAAACTTGTGAATAAAATCTTTTTTTTAAACATTTAATATAATATAATGTATCAATCAATTAAAAAGGTTTCTAGTATATTGAATGTAAGATTTTGCTTGATGTGTTGCATTTCTGCAAACCTCATAGGTGTTTTTATGCACCTTAAAAATAATATGTCCCCACACTCTTTTTTTAATAACCATGCAAATGAATGAAGAAAATGTCTGATATCTAATTTCTTTTAGGTGGAGCGATAGCTATCGATTTAGCATCAAGGTTGGAGTACAGAAACAAAATATGGGCAGTTGTTGTTGAAAACACCTTCACAAGTATACCAGACATGGCACAAGTTATACTGAAATGGAATTGTCTAAACTGGCTTCCGCAGTTTTGCCATAAAAACAAGGTACTCTTAGCAAACTATTATTTTAGACCTTGTCTTATTTGTAGGTATGGTCATCCATAAGTTACAACAGTATGTGTGAGGCTCCAATCCAAACAGTACACTGGGTTAATGTGGCCTAAGGCCACGGCAGTCTCAACATTGACCCAGTGTACTGTTTGGATTGGAACAGTAGTTTCGATACTGTTTGTAGTCAAACAGTATCGAGACTGAAGAATCCTTTGAATCCTATTTTAATGCACTATGTCATAGCGCTTATAATATTGTATTAGAATTCACGTATTATATTATCCACCAGTATTATATTATTAAAAACTGAATACTAGGTTTATAGGCGGATTGTATGACGCAGTATAATATCGCGAAAGGTGAAATATTTATTAAATACCTTTACAGCATCATTAGAATTAACAGGTCAAAATATAACTTGAAATTCTTCTGTCCTGACTATTATATGAATGTAATTTCGATACTGTATGTAAAGCTAATAGGATTGATTAGTTTAATACTGACCACGATAAAATATGCAATTAATTTCTCATTAAAATAATGAAATTCTCTTCGAAGTCTTAATTTAATCTCGTGCCAAATATATAGGAGTTTAGAAATTTAAATAAAAATCTTAGCGCAATATTATACCACAAGCTTCCTAATGAAATTCAGTGTCAGGTAGACACTGAATTTCATTAGCATTTCCTTTTATTATATGAGGTAGTTTATTGCTATAAACTAAATACTATAGGATATGCCTTACATTTTCAGTACATGTCTCTAAAGAAAATGGGCCACATTATGACACCCACATTGGTAATATGTGGTTCAAACGATGCTCTGGTGCCACCATCAATGGCAAAAGAATTGTACATGCGGTGCGGTGCCATTTGTAAGAAGCTAGTAGTGATGCCTGGTGGTGGACATGACGACACATGGACATGCAGGGACTATTATACATCTGTCCAACAGTTCTTAATCAATGTGCCACCGTTGCCCGATGAAATTGGTCCTTTTTTTGATGATGGTCAACAAACCAGCGCTGGACATATAATACATACGGTATAATTAGTATACACTATTAATTAACAAAGTTAAATAATTTTAGTGATAAAATTATAATTTTACAATATTTTATATAAAAATAAATATTTTAATATGTTCTATTCCTGTAAATAAATTACCACGCCAAAATCTCCAAATTTTTTTGGGTTAAAGTGGCGACGCAATAAG
This sequence comes from Pelosia muscerda, assembly GCA_963691645.1. Lineage (NCBI taxonomy): Eukaryota > Metazoa > Arthropoda > Insecta > Lepidoptera > Erebidae > Pelosia > Pelosia muscerda. Next base: position 20,111,401 of record OY829098.1, on the reverse strand, counting down.
TGCAAGTTTATTTGCTTTTAATATTGTATTGTATAATATATTGTAAATTTTTAGATATACGTGATTTTCAAGGACCTACGAACCGACAGAGCCTACTATGAAACATACATCCAATACTTCGGGCCCGCGCTTACCCTGCCCTACCCTACACTTAAACTTACCTCACTCAGAAGTAGATGATAATGTCCAGTTTTGTAATTAAATTTAAATTCAAAGTAATTTATATTTAGTTAAAAAAAAATAGAAATATTACTTAGTAGGCTATATCAAATTATTTTTCAATTGTAATTAAAATATGTTTTGAAGTATTCACCTATGCAACTTTGAAAGTTGTACGGTCATTATCACTTTTGATACCGATTTTTGGCAATGTGCGACGAAATTGTAAGTGCTTTGCATTGCATGGCATGAATGGCCCGAATCTTCCGATATCTGTTTCATAGTACGCTTCTTCGATAGGTAGCATTTAACTAAAGCTGCTGGCCCATTACTCCGCACGCTACACACGCCGCGCGCTTTTCCGTAAACCACGTGATAATTCAGTTGTAGTACTTTTGAAAGCAATGACAAATGGCCTTATAGATGTGGCTGTGATTCCTATAATCACTAGGTGTTAAAAAGCAATATTAATAATAATTTATTAAATTATATAGACTGATTTTTCAGTTGTAAAAGAGATCTCTGCTAACTATTCTTATAAGTGATAGAAAAGTGATTTTGACTGAAGAATGTCACAGGAAGTTCAAGGAAGTCTGGCATGCCTTTCACCTGTTTTTAGATTATTGTTCAGTTCCAGGGGGCTTAAAACGTGATTCCCACTTGTATAAGGAAGGAGTATCCTAGGTTAAAAATAGGCATTGGAAGCCAGAGTGCTTTCATACAATTCGCAAACGGTAGAGGTAGCTAGTGAAATATGGAAACAGGCGTTTTTATAATTTACCGTAGCAAGTTGCAAGATGTGACGAGGCACATTTCTTCGCGATAGGTACCATGTCTGCATTTTCTTATAAGGCGTGATGTGATATTATAGCCAGTAAACATCACTGAGAAAATTGTTCACGACTTGCTTTTAAATATTATTTAGCAAATCGGTTTTCTGTCTTAAGGAAAAATCCTGTTCGAAAGTTTCGCTATCCTATTTTTGATATAGACATTCCGATTTCAAAACTATTTGCTGTCATAAGGAAAAATCCTGTGTGAAAAGTTCACATTGTTATGGCAAAAAATAAAATTGTGATGTACCTAGTGTATTTAAAAATATGAGAAATTATTTTTCCTCTACGATATTATAGGAACCCATGTAATAAAGCTAGTTATATGAAATATTAGTATATAGGATACATTGAAACGTGGGTGTGCTTAGCGTGCGCTGCTGATATTTGGCGGTATAGTCACTTAGTGGTGTATAAATTCTATAATACCGGCTTTTGATTTGAACGTTGTACAGTAGAACTCAAAAGTGCAGTAGCAATCCTACGCAACTATAGCGTCAACATTCTAACGCTACTTGTGACCTTTTTCTTTTAAGACAAGCCAGCGTAGCCTCGTATTGCATAGTAACATTACACACACAAATAAGCGCGCCGGCCGCACGCTAAACCATTTTGAGCCTTGATGTGCTAATGCACTTATGAGCTCTGACTGTACAGTGAGAGCCCGTGTAAGATATGCTTGCTCCGAGTTTGTACAGCACATAGTGTTCTCTATATCGTACATCAGACTAACAATGTGACACCTTTAGAAAATAAGTAGAACTGTTACTATAAATTGCTAGAATCGCGGCGCAGTTCAATTCCATGAGTCCTGGGTCCAGTCCCCTTAGATTAGTGACATTCGTTGACGATTGTCATAAAAATGACGTTTATGACAGTCGTCAGTCGTCAAAATACGTGTCATACATTGAACATTCTAGATTCGAATGTTCAAGGTATGGACTTTCATTCCACGAGACGACGACCAACGAATTACTACTTGTCTAGGGGGCAATGAAAATAAGGTATCATTTAGCGATAAATGTAATCGTTTTCCTTACAAAGGTGTATGGGACTCATTTTTGGCGATTTCTGTGATTCCTAGATTTTTCATAGATTTCTAGATTCAGATTCACTCATACACCCGGTAGGTATATAGAAATGAAAGTAGAAAAATTCGGTTTTAGTTACTTTGGAAATATATCAAGCTGTTGACAAGCGCTACAATGATTACATAATTACATGATTCTAACCGGACTCTCACTCTTCTTCCCGATTATGTTCTAAATCAAAAGTCGGAAACCTATAAATCTATTATCTAGAGAGGCACCAGAGTCGCCTTTGCCGTACGTTTGACTGATTTCTTTATATCGCCAGTATTAATAAGTAATGGTTTAATTAAGGGGCTGTAGCTAAATCAATTCGTTATAGAATAAAAATATTTTTATAGTCAAGGCTATCATTTTGTTATCGATCTATATAAAAGTATATGGATATTAAGCGTGATTTATCACACGATTGTAGATCAGGTATAGAAAGCAATATTAATTAATAAAACATTCTACATTTCAAAATTACCTACTAATTTAAACATTCGCAATATTCGTCCGTCCTAACACAGGCTACAGGTTAATATTTCTTGATAGTTTGAATACTCGCTAGAGGTTCTAAATACGTACGCTTTGAATAATCTAGTTCTTACTGTACCCTGTAACTTGGTGTTATAGACGGGAATTTAGCATAAGGTTATGCTAAAAACGTTTGTTTGAATATAATCGAATGTTAACAAAGTTGTATTAATATGGAGTCAATTGTATTTAATTAGTAATATGTGACCTTTGCTTACATTTACTGCTCTCTCTCTTGCCTTTTGCTAAAAGCTACCAAAATATTTGATGTTTTTTATGCAAAAATGTTGAGTTTGCAATACAATTGCGTTTTTCCAGGTATAGAATTTAAAGTTAAACTTATAATAATTAAGTAAGAGGAGAAGGGAGCACCCAAGCATGTTATTCACACTGTGCCTCATAGCCTTTCAATTGTAAAGAAAAAATTAAAAGTGTAACATCTTTTATGACAATAATAAATGTATGATCTGATCAATAAAGAAATGGCGCAAAGTTATAATTAAATAATAATCATATGCTTTTTCGAAAGTACAAATTTCCCTTCTCAAAGGGCACATTTGAATCGATATGGGGCAGTTCTGAAAAATATATAAATGCAGAAAATGGGAAAAAGACCGTATTTCATTGTAAATGAGATACTAATTTGAAACAAGACAAACATATCATAAGACAATAATTAAACGTTAACGCCCGTATTCTAGAATCTTGCTCTAGCACAGATAGCTTTTTGAGTAGAAATCTTTACTTGTGTGTGATGTACTTTTGTTTGAGTTGGTTTTAGTAAAGATTGTAAATCGGCGGTTCTCGTTTACATTTTTATTGAGCATAGGCAATTGCAGTGTGTATCAGTCCCGTTCTTGTTTAACACTTTTTAAATAATATGAAAATTGATATCTAAAATGATAATTCGAAATTAATTTTAACTATTGATTTATTTAGGTACAAACTACTTCTGAACAAAGGTTTAGGATTATGCGTTAAACTTAAAGAATTCACTTAAATTACGTCATAAGGGTCTTTTTCTGCTCCATAAAAATGTATACGAGAAAGGTCTGTTCATAATCTCTACTCAAACCGACACAAAACCACATCACACACTAGTAAAAATTTCAACTCAAAAAACGATACGTGATAAAACAAGATCCTATAATACAGGCCTTAGTGTTTCAAACTATATTAATAACTTAAAATGATGATTATTTTTAATCTAGTCAGACGACTTGGTAACAAAAAATTATATAATTAAAAAATAAATAAACTGACTGCTGTTGAAAAAATGAAAAATGACATGTTGTTTAATAGGAGGCGGTCCCCTCTTGCAAATCATAATCCGTATGAAAATCCGCCTGCTATTAAAGTTGTTTCGGTCTTTTTTTCAACAGGGGTCGGGTTGTTTATTTTTACTACATTGTTTTATTTATTAGCTATCTAAATACATGTTTTTTGTGGAATCCTATGTCAAATGTAACTTTTTAACAATTTGTTCAATGAAGATATTTTTCTTAAATATTGTTTATCATGTTTGAATATTGACGTGGTGGTATATGAATGATGATGAATGAAAGATACCTCGCTATCTAAGAAGATCGTCTAGCTTGATATTATTCTTATAGATGAAGTTTTTTATAACTTATTACATCCGGGCAACTTTGTAAATAAAAGGAATTGTGACAAGTACATATTTAGATCGCATAGATTTTATCAGCCACGGATCACATTTCGCCTTGGTTAAAGGAGTTTCGGCTAGACGGCGCTATGCAAGTAACGTCATTTTTTGTACGTCAGTGTTAAGATTGTCCGTATGCTAATGACTACCTTGCTGCGCGTCACACTGGTTCTATTTTTCTGTGTATTATTTGACCACTGAACTGAACCGATCTTGATAAAATTTGGTTCAGAGATGGAGAGTTTGGGAAAGAAGAAGGGTTCAAATAGGGGATGAAAGTTGGTCACTTTTGTAGACAACCTAATTAAATTTTTGTACAAATTGATATGAGTATGTGAAAGTTGAAATAATCGACATTAACGCGTGCGAAAACGCGAAAGCCAATAAATAACAATTCTATTAGAATAATTTTTTCCTCCTTTTTAAGTCGGTTATTTATGAATCGCACAACCATTTTAACGCGCTCACTGAACTATATCATTGATATATAGATATAATCTTACATTAATGAATCCTGATCTAAAAAAGGAATAACTGAATGAAAGTTTTGCTCGGTTCTGGATATGCCAGGCGTATAATTATTACATTTGGAGGTAGTGGCAAAACTGTTAGCATCTAAAAGTTTTGCTGCTATGTCCCAAATATTAATGACCCATGTATCTTCTTTTTCAGGAAAATAAAGGAACTTCTAATGTAATTGACAGTAAAAATAATTGATTCGTTTTCTTCAAGTTTCCAACATTCAGGTTATTATTAGTAAAAGAAGTATCGTGAGTAAAATCCAGCTTTTCTTAATCTTCGGTGTCGTCACTCGCATCAGTGGCATCTATATCTGTGTTGTAATTCATAGAAATATAATTGTCATGGTCAGATTCAGAACTCGATGTCTTTAAGATTTCGTTTTATTTCATGTTTGATTGGCTTATTTTTTTTTACTTACATGGATGATTTGTTTCTTTTATTAAGAAAATGCTTTTTATTGAAGACTTTTTTAATTCGATTTAAATGTGCTGCTTATGTTGCATCCTTTTAGGTACTGTTAACAATCACATTCCATTCATTCAGTCAAGCTACATTTTTGCGTGGAATGAACAAGATAAGATTAAACTTAGTATTTTTGTGAATATCGTCTGGATAGTATTTTTTGAGTCTATCTTCGACATATTATATGTTTTTCGAAACACGTTATTCATAAAGACTTATATTCTATGTTTTGCCCTCTGGATAACCTTTGGTGTACCTGCCTGTTGGTGTTACTTATTTTTGTGGTCATTTATTTTTAAATTTTGCATAGGAATTATCTTTGTAACTTTTTAGGAGATTCCACATTACATAAGTATTTTTTCATTATGCCTTCATTATTTGTAAATATTTGTACTAGAAAATTCCTTGCAGCAATGTTTTGTTTGAACTTCTTATAAAAATTGAAGAGGATAGGTCGTCACCTAGAATCGGGAGGGGGGAGGGGGGCAGCCCCAGTGGCATTAACTTTAGATATATAAACTCAATCCAATCAATCAATTAGCCTCTTGCAGTCCACTGCTGGACATAGGCAACAAGAAAATTATTATTGAAGGGGCAAGTTCATAAAGATAGGTTGCAGGTCACGGCTGACTCCGCCTCAGTCGCCTATAGCGCCAGTTGTGAATGACAATGACACGACCCCGTTCATTATCGTAAAACTAGAGCTATCGGTGAGAAGTGAGCTAAGAAGAGCGGCCGGCATTCCAGTCTATGCCTGCTGTGCCGGTCTACACTAGTCGAAGATGCTCAGGAGGCCCAACTGAGGGCTTGTCAGAGCATTTTCCGAAAATGAGAAAGGCGGAAGTACTATTCGAATGTAGAGCCTCGTTTTTGAAACCATGGATGGTCATGATACGAAAGAATGGGTGCCCGGTGGATTCTCCGTCCGCCCACCTATCCATAGAGCTCGATGAGGTACGCCAATAACTTTAAACAAGTTTTAACGAAGCGCTTAGTCGAACTCATCTGCAAAGTGGGGCCGGACCTGGCGTATGGCCAGTGACAGCCGGCCAGAGGCGCTCTACCGTGGATACCAATATGCGCCCTAAGACCCCGAGAATGTGGTGGGGTGATGTTTGCTGTGTCCTTCCCTGATGAATATCACCAACGCGTTCAACACTTGGTTCTTCCATGGACGACCGAGGCTGTGTTCTTTCATGAGTCTGGGAGCGTGTCACCAGAGGAATCCAGACTCATGTGGGAGGTATTCCTATCGGCATCATCATGGTGCGGTCCATGGCCCTAAATGAGACCTAGTGGCAATAAACCTTTCGCTTTATTCGTAAAAGGTGGCGCAATAGAAGACATCTCATGGTGGAGTGGAATCAACGACTAGGGCGATTGAGGACAGGACAGACCTCAAAACCGCGTTAAATAGGTAATGAAAAAGTTCAATTTGCCCCTGTTCTAAGGTGCTTCATCTTGCCTGCCTGTCTATATAGTATTTATATCCTCCTTCAGAACAAGTTCTGCAGGATAAACAACACTGCTTGAATGCTGCTATGCATTTTAGTCAATTTGTTTTTGTAATCGTAACTTCAAAAACTGTTCCCGATATCGTATTGTTACCATTCAAAACAGCGAAAATTATGGTTCGTAAGATTTGATAAGCTGGGTACTGTTTGTTCCTAGAATTATCCAATTACTTATATTGTGTGCAAGTGCTTACCTATATTCTTGGATGTATTTTATTTGACCAACTATAACGTTAAAATGAAGATTTATGTAGTAGGTCATGATTATAATCAGAATATCACAAACAAGTACATGTTTAAACTATATCATTATTACTATTAATTTGAATACTGCTTAATGTGTATTCAGCTCTTTGAATAATAACGTATAGATACCTACACTAGACAGTTTTACTACACGGGAGAACGGTTAATAACCACTGGATTATGGTAGCCATACTAGTGCATGTATAATTGCGCAAGCCTAGCTTTGCTAGAATACTTATGTGGAAGTGGGCACAAGTATTTTCCAACACACGTTACAACTTGAACGCTTGTGGTTATCATTTGAGTCCGGTGAAGCGGTTCGGTTAGGTTAGGTTCACTATTCGGCTTGCTACAGTTTTTAGAGCGGTCGCTATTACACAGCTCAAGAAAGACTGCAGCTTAATATTGTTAACCGAAACCAGAGGCAGATTAAGCGTTGGAACACCGTAGGCACCGTAGACCGTCATCTTCTCGAGCATTACTTGTTCGTGCTCCGCACCATCATTGTGAATGACGAGGTACTGTGCGAGAGGACTCTCACTTCGAGGGCAGTCATCTCTTATTAGTAAAAGAAGAAGCAGTCCCTACTGCTTCTTCTTTTACTAATACCGCCTTCGCACCCCTTTGTACCTTCGCACCCTTAGGCATCTGTCTACTTCGCCTTTAGGGTAATCCGCCACTGACCGAAGCTATTGTTTTTATACTTCATAAAGACGAACGGTTTTAACTACTCTATATAGCTATCAAACTGTCAGTACCTACGCTGTGCGATAGAGAGAACGCTCTACAAAACTAAAGCAAGCCGAACTTGACCAGACTCACACTCTTTTTCCTGACGATGCGCCAAATAACAAAACCAGATAGATGATGTACCAAGTCGTCCGAAAATATAGACCTTAATTCTATACCTTATTATTTTAAGACTTAGCTATAGTGCCAAAATATTCTTTTACAAACATGATAGCTATTTTCAAATTGAATTTGCGTTTGTATTCTTGTAATAGCAATTTAGTTTACTGGATAATGCGAAATATGCGCATCTGTACAGAAAAATATCCACCTTAATTTTAGAACATGAAGCTATAATTATATTTTTTGTATTACATACCTACTGTTTTTTTATTTCAACACCTTCACCTTATTAATCTTTTTGCTACCAAAACGTGTTTCCCATTGGTTAATACGTAGGTACATAGGCTAACCGCTTAACTGTGTCCTCGCCTGTGTGCACCCCGCAGGCGAGGACTGATATAAGCAGTCTGGTAGTACCTACTACGGGCTATATTTTCCTCCTATAGTCGGCCGTCTTTACTTGTGCCGGGGGCCCTGGGCACTCAAGAGTTTAGGGGGCCCTTTTAGATTGTTTTTAGCCGCTCACTTGGTAGTAGTACCATGGACAATATTTTCTTCCCATAGTACTAGGTACCAACCTGCTAGGTACTACGGGAAGTAAATATTTCCGGTGGTACAAACGGCTATACTACCAGTAGTACCACGGGAAATATTGAGGCTTGAAAATTAAAACTAAATGTAGGTAAGTATATAATGCGAGTCCCCTCTATATACATACCTCTACATACATTATATACATACCCATACATATAGTTCCCTAAATCCCTATCGAATAAAACCGCTGAGTCGTACTCAAAATTTGGTGCTTAAATTATTTAAATTAAATTGAGCACCTCTACTTTTGGAAGTCGATTAAATATAGGCGGAATCCCTAAAAGTGGAAACATTCACATGGCTGCTCTTGGATAGTTCAGGTTTCCACCGCGTGGCACTCGACAGACCCAGATGTTTGTCGAATCGACGACATTTTTTTATAGACTAGATACCTGCGCTCTATATATATACTCTAAGCCAGATCTCAGCCTCTGTGCCGTGGCGGTAGTGAACGCAACTGCTGCGCAGGAGGCGTGGGTTCGATCCCCGCTCAGTACACAAATATTTGTATACGTGAATATGGCTATTTGCACTGGTCTGTTCGGGCCTCGGAGTCAGTTGTCATACAAAATAAAACAAACATCTATGGCAGTCGACCAACTAGGTAGGTACAGTTGGAGCCCTAAATAGTTCAACAACCTAATCAAGGTCCATAAAGTCTACCTGCAATTCTTCAAAATCGCCTATACCTATAGGTTGTAGAGGCCAGATGGCAATCGCGTCACGGAAAATATAGCAACGCAGTTAGATTGGAAAAATGCGGACCCGCACTCCAAGGAGACAGCTTTGGATGCGACCGGAATTAAGGCATGGGTGATGATAGACTCAAAGCCAGCTCTTCTGGAAGGAAGTTTCATCAGCTAGAATTTCTACCGAACCCCGGAATTTGTTATTTTGCTGATACTTTTTGAGAGCTGCTGGTTCGTTTGTTTGTTTTGCGATGTGAAATTTTAGTTTAGTCGTTCGTCGTTTAAGTTGCCTAAAATTTGTAGGGGCTAGGGAGATCTCCTTAGCCCCTACATTTTTTTCAGATTACCTTTTCAGGTCGATGGTCCAAGCTGGGGAGAGCCATCGGTCCTACGCCAGATAAAGTCAGCCTATTTAATTAAACCAGTTCATTATCAATCACGGGTGTATCCCAGTATTTCCATGGAAATACAAAATATCACTAATCGGGTGTGACATAAGTACCTACTTTTAGATTTGTATTGTTCATGTTATGAATTTAAAACAACAATTTGTCTCCTAAAATATTTATTAATATACGAAGTTCATTTAACAATCCACGCACCTTATGGTACCCTAATGAATGTATGTAAAATTATATCCTATAAACATCTCGAAGAGAGGTAGGTTCATACAATACATTTATAATAAGCACGAAATACGAATCTTAAACGTTATCGAAATCGAAAGAACACTCGTACAATAGTCTATTAAATAAGGATACAAAAGTATTCATTTTCCAAACATACATATTGATTTAATTAACACCTCACTAGCTACAACAACTAATCATAGTCATCGATGCACAGACACAAATATACAAAGTAGAAACATAAAACAGCGGTCATTGGAATAAATTCAATGGTATATAAACATCAATTATTTAGGAAATATTATTATACTATGTATTATTAATACATAATTCATTCATTGAATATAAACAAATATAACGTTAATTTGTTTCGGATATACTGTAAAAAAGTAAATATTTTAATAATTTGGATCTATCGTAGTCACATAGTCCAGTCATCAGGCCGGTTCGCCGTGCAAAACATCGCGTACATCTGAGCGTTGTACCTATGCTCGAGAAACGGGGATTCGATATAAATATTATTTTGCTTAAATGTTATGAGTAAAATAGTAGTGGAAGATATTGGTCGTATATAGACAAATAGACAGAAACCTTAGAAAATAGAGTCCTCTATTACGTAGTACATAGATAACAACTAGACACCTATTACGTTAAGACTATCGGTAGGCAGACAGGCCTCCATAAACAAATCGAAAGATTCAGAATTCCTCGACTATTTGCATGGCAAATGCCTTCAACGACAGAACGACTGAACCTTTTAAACATTTATATTAAAGATATTTTGTCATCACATAAAAATTATTATATATATTTCGGTTGAAACCCCATAATTATATATTTCAGAGATACGAGTAAGAGGCACGGTGATGACACGAACATGTCGAGCATCGTCGGCGTCGACGCTCGTCCCCCGTTCGCACCCCGCCCGCACCCCGCCCGCACTGGCACACGAACACTGAACATTTCACTGGCGTTTACAGGAACTCATAGATGACCTTGAAGACGGTGTCGTGCGTGTGGTGCGAGGTGCAGGTGGCGCAGGTGCGCGTGTGCGAGGGCGAGGCCGTGGCGTCCCGCTAGCGGCGCGCGCCGAACTCCACGGCGTCGTCGTCGGTGATGTCGCCGTGGCGCCACAGGCTGAGGCGCGCGCTCTTGGCGTGCTCCTGCGCCGCGCGGTACTCGCTCACCAGCGCCGCCAGGCGGTGGTCGCGCACGCTCTCCATCAGCACCAGCCCCTCCTTGATCAGGTTCTACAACATATATCATTACTATTTAACTGAGCCACGGTGCCTATTGTATTGTAATAATAATATGGTGGGCCGCGTGGGCGACTCTACGTCATGGCGCGGTTTTACGTGAGGGTGGTGCAGGTTTTATTATGAGCTGACCCTCTGTGTCACCCCGTTTTTGTAACATTTTTCATACCTGCTCCGCCTGTTACCGTTGACCTGTTGGTCGTAGCATGATGTTATATACATATAAACCTTCCTCTTTAACCATTCTATCTATTGAAACAATCCGCATCAAAATCCGTTGCGTAGTTCTAAAGATTTAACCATACAAAGGGACAAGAAAAATAGGGACAGAGAACGCAACTTTATTTTATACTATGTAGTGCTGATTTCATTACCTTTGCAATATCTGCATTGTTGTTGGGATCAAGTAATGTGACAGCAGCCGGCGAGCCACGAATCTCCACATTGAGGAGAAGCTTCTTGTTGAGGGTGTCAGCAGAGAAGACAGCAACTGCTTCAGACCTATCATCAGGGTCTGCTGGGAACTTCACACAGCATAGCACATATTCGGTTGCATATGGTGGTTCAATCTCGGTGCCAGCCGGTAGGGCAGCCAGTCGCGTGATGCTCAACACCTACAAATACAAACTAATGAGATTGTATGATCAAAGTGGTTTGTTAGTGAGGTTGACTACGCAATTACTATAATTATTCTTCACAAAGGTACTATATTTATATAAAAAAAAAAATGTTGAACAAACCTCACGATTTCCATAATCAATGTAGAAGATGTGGGCCATTTTATCTTCTGTAATCTTCTCCACCTTGGCTCTGTACCATTGGTCGTCCATGGTGAACCTGGCCGCACAAATATTTCCTCGCCTGGGGATGTAAGAACCCGGCAAAGGAGCATTGTTTTTAAATTCCTGATGAATTTTGTCCATTAAGCTCTCAAGCTTGGTTCCCAAATCAACATTCTGCGCATAGAAATGACCTTCAGATGTGATTTCTGTGATGACAATCTTTTCATACTTCACAGTACGATCTAGAATGGGCGCGTTTCTTTCCTTCTCCGTTTCCTTTTCGACTTCAATGAAATCTTTCCATATGCCAATTTTCTTTCTCATTGCGTTTTCTTCCGCAGTTTTTATCGCTCTAGCAAACTCAGAGGTTTCTGCCGTATGATGCATCGATGCGAGACCATGCTCCACTAGGGAGACTGACAAGTTCTCATTGTCAATCCACAACCATCCAATGAAGTTGCCTGCTTTATCCATCTCTTCAATTGTTACGTTAACGTCTCTCTGCAAGCATTTTTCCTTCGTGAACTGGAGGGCTTCTTCACCATGTGGCTCTGCTTCTTGCATACCACCACCACCAATAGCAGGGCGTGCTCCTCTCGGGCAGTTGACCCCGGCAAGCAAGAATGTCACAAGAACAGACTCCTTGGGAATATATATCCTCATTCTGGATCCGCTGGCAACAAATTCTACTGTAGCTTCAGTCTTTTGAGCTCTCTTTAAGAATGGGAAGAATTTCTTTGCCTTGGCAGAGTCCCCACTGGTGTCCTGAATACGGTGAGTAGGTATATCTTTCTTGGCATGGACACCGATACCCGCTTTTTGTGCTTTTAATTCTGCTTCCAACAGCTTGTCATAGTGGGAGCTCCTCTGATCATTATCATTTCTGTATCTAACGACAGTCGCGAAACCCTTGGAGACCAGTGCTTCTGCTATGTTCCTTTATACAAGAGAAAATAGTGTTAGGATATTCTGCAGTACATATCTATACTAGTATTTACAATTTTTTAACTTTAGATTTTTTAAGTTGTGTCTGTACTTATTAGTGATTAGTACTGTATTAGTGATATAAAAATAGCTGCTTGTAATATGTTAAATTAACGATCCTAAACACAGATATTAACATATATTTGAATTCTTGTCTCTTTGTTTGTGTTGGATGCAATAACTACAATGGATATTGATGCATATTTTTAATGTAACCCACAACTACTTGGGGTAGTAGTAGAAGTCTACTCACGTTCCTCCTGCAATGACAGTGCAACAGCTCTTTTCTGGGAAGTTATTGTTAGCAGGCTGAATGTAATCAACTGTTACATTGACTTTCTTGCCAACCAATTTTTTTCTTATGGACTCACGAGCCTCATACATCCATGGAATATCGTACAGTGGTTTGAAACCCTTAGGCCTTGGGGAAGTTTTACCCTCTTCATCTGGGCTGTTCCTAAACAAAAATATAATTTGTGAGTATACACATATTAACATGACTCCTGTAAAGTGCAGTAAATACAAAAGACCCTTGAATGTGTCATATCCTGCTTCCGAGGTATCAAAGTAGGATAAATGATAATGCCCGCATCCATCTCACGACCGACTCGGCATTCTCTTCATAAGATTATTCCGTCAATAGTGACGTCAAGAGAGAAGAGTAATGCTGTGTGACAATAGTGTCACACTGGTTGCATTCTAAGTTTTTGCTTTGGGGAAACGGCGGCTGTCTCATGTCCCTACCAGCGCCCGAGCGTCGTTCGTCAATCAGCGGGTGTACCAGAGGGGACTGGCAGAGGTGAGGTTGGTTTGGAGCTTGAAAATCTTGGTGGAACCCTAACACATCTTATGTATTTTACTGTTTAAAATTACTCCATCACTTACTTTTCACGTGGAGGTCTGATGCTGGCCAAGAATATCTTTTTCTGGGTGTTGTTGGGCATCTTGACGACAAGTGCGTCTCCATTCACGACCTCCAAGACAGTCGCGGTGAACTCTTTGTCCTTGGCCGCAATGATAGGCGCGTTGCTCGTGTAATTCGTCCAAATGCGAAGTTTGGCATCTTTAGCGGCCCTCTCTGCAGACCTTAATGCTGGAGCACCTGTATTGACAAAACAGTGATGAAATAACATAGGCAATTTTTTTACGGGTTCCCAAAATTCGGAGCTAGTTCACAAGCTTTCCACACTCCCACTTTAGTATAGATTAAAAAACTGCAGGTGGGTTTGGACGCTAAAAAGCCAAATGCGCTGAAAATATAATCTCTGGCCTACCCTTATAAAGGGATGAGTGAGGCTGACATTGTAACTTAACAAACTCCGAGGTGAAGCCCTTAGATGCGACCAGGTTCTAACACCAAGATGATGTTGAGTATTTGTGGTGGAGTAGGAACGATGACTAGTTTTATTTTACTGGCGGAAAATGAGATATATTTGAAAATTCAATTTCTTGAGATGCACACTCTATATAGAATCGTTAGAGAAGTGTAACATTATGTCTTCTAAGTGCAAATGCATGGAGCGCAAGAGAATATCGCATTTACCTTGGTCTGTGTTGCGTTTACATGTGTAGGGTTCGTGATAAAAGTTATTTGAAATTTAATAAGGTATCTAAAACATTATAAATTTGGATTAAATTTGATTGTTCATATTTTGACCTAAATTGGGAACTGAAAATGACAAATTATAATGTTAGTTTAGTTAGACAATAATAATTTATTTTACAATGCATATTTTTACAGCACATACTAAAAAATATAAAGCAGTATTGGGTAGAATCGGACGACCTAGTCATCCGCCCTATTATATTGACAAGCTGACACAACGTAATTTGGCAGCAAGATCACTTGGCAATTGAAACAATGATACTATATCAGGGCTATTTTTATTTAATTTTTACAAGATAATGTTATTGATAAACGATATGTTTTATTACTTGTAGCCTAGTTATATAATAGTGTTTAATTAGCAGTCTGTCGCGCTGGTTTCGTGGCATACATTTAAGCTTATCTTTACTTGCGATTATGACGTACCTGTTTTTACACCACTATTATGAAATAGAAATTTGTAAAGGTGTTCCTGTCAGAAAATTATTCATACTGATAGTTTCATTTTATGTAATATTATGTGAAATGTTATAATTTAGGTCATAACTTAAAATACCAACCCCAATATTAAAATAAATAATAAGCTTTTTCCATTACAAAATAATAGCTGTGGATTTCTAATTCTGCTCCCGCTGCTGACCCTCCCCGATAGTGTGATGATATATAGGTTATTACACTCACAAGTAATGTGGCTCTCGAATGGTGAAAGAGTTTTCAAAAGCGGTTCAGTAGATCCAGAGATTACACCTCATTATAATGTTTGTATATTACGTTTTAACAAATGATCAATTCTCTAAAAGTGCATAATATAGTGGCCATCGGTTTGACATACAAGCATTTTTTATTTAGTAATAAAACCTGAATGAGGTTCAATACTGTTAGATGGTATTACCGTGCCTAAGCCATACCATGCCACCAATTTTGTATATTTGATAAATTGATAAAATATAAGCTTGGTGTGTATTTAAACTTTTTATTCAATTGCCATATTATAACTCCTTTTGTTTTAGCATATAGGGTTTTTATGGGCGCAACTGTTGTCTGACTTACTCCAAGAGGAACGCCTGTGCCAGAGACTCGTGTTCCAATCAGCAGGTGAAACTGTTTGCAGGAGGCGAGGTTGGTTTGGTCCCACAGCTCTTGGTGGGACCTAATTTCTGTTTATTGTTTAATGTTCTTATACTATGTATATTTGAGAATACTAACCAGTTTTCATGACAGCAAGTGACCAGTCAACGCATCGTGCGAAGCCCTGCCTTAGGAGTGCCTCAGCTATGTTACCTTGTGGGTGCAAGATGGTGCCCACAAAATTGTTGTTATTCACTGATTCTAGGATAACTTCTACATCTTTTTGAAGCAGTTTTGATTCCAAGAAGAAGCGTGCCTCCTCCGCATATGGTTCACTGTCGCCATCTTGGCGCACTGCTGGGCACTGAGTGAACAAATTTATTTTCTTTAATAATATTGAAAACGGGATATTTACCACATTGATTGATTGATTTTAAATTTTCAAGGTTCCAATGCTATGGCATTGTTACAAACTAATTGTTGACCTACTAAATGTACTTAGTATTATTTATTGACTGGGAGTTTTAGTACTTTAGCTAGTTAATTGCATATAGCCTATCATAGACGCTTTCCTATCCCACACTCGATCACATTCACGTCATTTAACATTCACAATATCACACAACACAAACATGGTAAATATCTTGTTCATAACAATAATTTGAATCACCATATCAATCACAATCACAATACATTATGGCAGTTTCTTATTACACCAAGTAATTTCTTATGTAATACATTCAGGTGGCAGAATAATTCACACAATAATAGTTAAGACAGGCTGCAACTTACAATTACAAACTGATCTTGTATTGAATAAAAAAATAAGTTAAAGAAAAACAAAAAACCCGACTGCGTGTAAAGTTAGCTTAAATAAAAATTAAATAGAAAGAAACAAGCCCAATAAAATTTTACCAATCAAATCTTCCCAAGGGGCCCCCACTGTGAGTATTGTATGAATTTTTGACTACTGGGCTTGTTTCTTTCTTTTCAGTTTTTAATTAAGCTAACTTTACACACAGTAAGGTTTTTTGTTTTCCTTTAACTTATTTTTTATATTCTATACTTTTTAATTACGATTCATTCAGAAGTTATTTTTTGTACCAAAAATATTATTGTTTGTATATCGTTTATACTTGAAATATAAACTTAACTATTATTTAAAATGAAAGATGATAAAAGGAACCTAAAGATGATTTTAAAATACCTATTCAACGACACCCCACTTGACATAGTTCATCGACTTTTTTTTTCATTTTGACAATATGTAGTAGTGAATTTTGATTACTGTCATGTCTTCAGTGACACTCGCAAGGTTAAGACGAATCGATTGACGTGAGAATTATCAAAATCGGCCTATGCGTTTGGTCTCTAGAACGTCACTTAGAAACAAACACACATACATACATACGTGCATACATACAAACATACATACATAGACTGATAAACACAATACCCTCCTTTGCGTCGCGCAGTCAGGTAAAAATTCAAGTTATAATGTTGATAAGGACAACTATATAATGTAGTCTTACAACCAATCTTGACCACCAGGTGTAGTAAAAATAATTATTATGCTACTGAAGTACTGGGGATAAGACTGTCACTTTATATTTGAGTGTATAAATATAATTAAATAAACTTACCCTGATCCCAGAGAGCATGAGAGTGATCTGCGTGAAGTCTGGTAACAGACAAAGTCTGACTGTGGAGCCGTCACGTACATACTCAATGATCGCTTTGATCGGTTGACCATTGAACTTGTTGACAAATTGCTTTGGGTTGTCAACCGTCCATTTGATATCTCGTACATGCTCCTGCGTATATTTACATTCTCATAAATGCATTGAACAAATTATACAGTTTTGTTTATCCTACCTAAGATATATTTGAATAGAATGCAAGTCAATGAATGCACTGATTTAATTCCAGAGAAGTGAATGCCCTATTTATTGACTTTCTCTGGAATTAAATCAATGTTAACCGTGACTTGCATTTTATTTAAATATACGTTAAGAGTGTGTTTAATGTGTTTCAAAACATAATTATGTATAATTAAATTAAATATACTATAACCTAGCACTTATTGTATCACCAACACTAAAAATCACTTACCTGAAGGTCTGCGCCCCAAATTCCTTTTCCCTGAGATTTGGCGATGTCTTCAATCTCTACTAGTCTTTTCAGCTGTGGTATATTTCTACCACCATCTCTGACCTTGACAAGACCTTCAGCAAGCAAAGCCTCAGTCAAATTTTCATCTTTAAGGGGGTCTTTGCCAGCCCAAACACTGCCGTACTCTCTAGTTGCTGAGTTTGGTGGCTTGTCAGCAGTGAAAATAACTTCCTTGCCAACTAATTTTCTGAGGAACTCCCGAGCCTCCCATGCATATGGTTCATCTTTTGATTCAACGTCACTGTATAGATCAAAAGAGATTTATTTGTGATGGAAAACAAAGAAGAATATACAGACATTATTATTATATTGAACTTGCTTCTTAACTAATTACTATAATACATGCAATGCATATCACTATGTAAATATTTCGCTTTGCAATCTCACACTTAAGAAAATGCTCCAATATTGGGTGTTGTGATTACTAGCAATGGTGCTTTTGTAATTTATATTTGTAAAAAGAGTATGTGATAAAACAAACATGAAAATTCCTCTGTGTGCTTATCACCATGCTAATAAAGCATTGTCTAATTACATTTTGAACTAACATATTAACACACATTAATATACATAATATAAATATATTCTAACACAATCAATTACCATCTCAGGGGGCATCCAAACAACACAAATATAACTCATTTGATAAAATTAATAGTAAATAGCATCCTATTTACCATTAATTATTCCAAATTAGATATTCAGTACAACATGCAGAACCAGTGAAGGAAAAACACATCAATGTTATGATCCACAAATCTTTGCAGTTGCAGGAATTGGTTGATCATAATAACTAACAACATATTTATTTTAAAGAAACATAACTCACATAGAGTAAAACGCAAATCTCAGTCTTAGCGTGAAAAAAAGAAAGTCAAACTTCCAGTAAATCGTAGCTTTATAATGAAACAGGTTAAAACAATCTAATAATCTAGCATTATTGTTTGCTTAATTGAATGTAAAATATTACTGTATTTTGTATTGTCAAATGATAATTTGAAATAATGATTATATTGGCAACTGTGCACTATTATTATGTTAATTATACATATTCTTTAATGGTTACACAAAAAGTTGTATTCAGTTATCCAAACAAAGTAAAGCAAAGTGATAAGTACATAGTATGGTTTATGTATTTCACTTTGAACAAAAGCTGTTTTTTTTCAATTTATATTAACCACTATAGAATTAATAGCGAAGAAATGATTTGCTAAGATACAAATAGTTTGGAATTGATCAATCTAACATAAATTCGCATTTGCATTTGCTCACTAAGTACACACATAAAATAGAACACTTTCAATTCACTTTCACTTTGCAAATAAGAACCTCTAATAGGGATTCCATTTATTTTGTGAATTCCCAAATTGTTTATGGGAATTTGCATAATATTATTCTGAATAGGATTTATGAAGTTAATAATGATATTCGGTTTGCATTAATTAAGTGTATTGCACTTCATTGTTAAAATATAGATTTTTAGGACATAATTTATCCAGATAGAAAGAATACATAGTACCTAAGTATTTACAATAGTAGTCAAGTAAATATTGATATTTTGGAAAACGATATAGAGAAAGAATGACATATGGTTAGCATAATATAGTGCACAGTGGCAACAGATGGAATGGAGTAGTCCTGGCGATCATACTCACTTGTTGGCAGTTCTCTGACGCGCTAGTTTTGGCGCGGTGATGCCGGATAAAGCGATCACTTTCTCTGGAGGAGGACCTCCTTGAGGCTGTTTTCTAATGACAATAGTGTCTCCCGACAATACCTGCACAAAATTACAGTTAAATTATTACTAAAATACACACAAGTAATCGGCAAGTTTCATTGAAATTTACGATTTTTCACTTGATTTAACCCAACTTGCCAGATTGTACAAAAGAAATATGGCATCAAGTGCAATAAATCAATAATTATACTACTTACTGAAAAAGAATTACTGACCGTATGTGTTCAACAATAAATACATATTGGGTGCACAATGTGCTGCCAACGAGGCAGATTATAACGAGATCGGCACGAGGTATCCCGCTTATGATATACGAAAAGAAAAAAAAAACATATAAATATTGTATTACCTGCTTCACTATACCGATTTTGTAAGCAGGTGTCGGTGCTGGAGCACTCATTTTTAATTATTTTCCTTTATGTATTTCAGGTGGAGCTCTTCCAAGATAAAAAAATTACTGATGAGTGAACAACTAACAAGAAAGATCGACGAAACGTGGCGGGCCGCTAGTGTTTCCACATTTGAGAAGTGTTGTAAATTAAATTATAGATAGTGTTTACTTTCTCTTCAATCTGTTTTACCGATATTCTCGATGACCTCAATCAACAGAGCGCTCTTTTAATAAAATTATAAGAGAGAAGTGTAAACAGTGTTACACTTACACAAATCGACTAATCCAATTTTATTAGTGTGAATAAAAATCAATTTCCACGCTTATAGCTTGCTTATAACGGGGATTTATAGTGCAACATAAACGTTATGAAATTTATTGAGGGTGGCGCTGCCGCTGCTACGATTTACTATTAATCTGGTATCCCTGGTATAGTATGACCACATAGTCTTAATTTTTTGAATATAATTTCATCAGTTTAAAGACACACTGCTACGCTCAGTACAAATATTTATATGCATGAATGTAGCTATTTGCACTGGTCTGGTCGTGCCTGGGGGAGCACATCAAGCCGTCGTGGCCATACGAATATCTATAACAGTCGTTACGAGTAGTTGGAGCCCTCAGACCTCAGACCTCGACCAGCCTAGAAACAGAACTTAAATATCACCAGTTTGGTTGTAGAGGTTCGATGGCAGTCGCTTCACGGAAAATATGGAAGTTCAGCCAAATCTTAGACCACTAGACTAGAAAGCCGAGCCCAACTGAGTTAGGAATAGGCTCAGAGAATAGAGTTTAGTGCTTGTTTGCTTGTATAGTATATCATAAACGCATAATGATTATTAGTTGATGGTATTCTGTGGAGCTTGCTAATTAAGTAAGTATGTGTTTAGATTTACTTTAGGTACGTGTTTTTTTTTAAATAATTAGGTAGCTACCCACCAAGATTGATCGTCGATATATTTTATAAAAAAAATATCAAAAGATGTCTCACCTTTAAAACATACTATTACAAAAAGCTATACTGTCGCCTTAAAATTGATGGCAGCTATCTATATGATTAAGTGCGAAGCCAGAAACGGATGTATACAAAAGTTATATTATATTTTGGTGGCAAAACTATACATAAGGTTTTCAGATTATTTATAATTAACAATTGTTACAATAATTAATATAAATCCAAAATATAACATCACGCCTGAACCCTTTGAAGGGGTACGCAGAAGTGTATAGAAGTTTCAAGTTTCGAGACCGTTCAGCAGTTCAGGCTTTGCGTTGATGCATAAGTCGAAGTCGAAATATGGAAAGAGCTCATAATAACCATAACATAATGGACACCCTACATCGCTATTATAAGATATTAGCTCATCTGTGGAAAAATAAGCCGCCAGCCGCCACCGGAATAACATTTTGTTTCAAACCCATTTAACGCAACAAAAATACTTCATTTTCACTATAATTATTGTATCTACTAATAAATAAACGGCAATCATAACTAAAGTTTACATCGACGCTAAAACAACCGCCATTATTATATAATAGTTTTATTACAAACAATGTTGCCGCGTAAGAATTTTGACGAGCTACCTCAATCCATTTCATACGATTTAGAATAAATGTATTACTTTATACAATTTCATAATAGTGGGTCAAACCTCAAACCATCGTATATCGATAGTTTAAGTATTTTTATGCAAAGTTTCATCACAAAAACACAAATGAATCCAAAATTAAAAAAAATATATCAAAGTTTATTGAAAGTTGAACACTCAAAGATAAAAATTAAATATCTAGGTACTCAAGTTATTTTGCCTCGTTGATTTAATGTGGTTATAATATATTTATATAAGTTTTGGCGATATTTGTTATGTCTGTAATCTGGTGTAACATATTTCAACATTTTTTTCTGTTCTGTGGTTTTATTACTTTATAAACAATATTCGCTTCAGTAAACCTGGCGAGAATATTATTCGTTTGTTAAGAACGATAACTTAAATTTAGTCGACTTTGAAAAACACCGACCCGTAATATTATGCATTACCTTAAACAATACACCTAGCGCACACGTGAGACTACGTGGAACGCGTAGTCACTCTTATCGTAAGTAAAGTGAAGCACTATGGAGCACTAAATTGTTATAAACTTGTAAATATTATTGATGTGCTATCATAGCGTAGGTATGTTTGTTATTTTTGGGCACTAAACTGGATTGCATCGATAGTACCTATACAGGGTTAGGCAGAGGTGTTTAAACACCCATATTTCGCCAACTATGATTTTCGGTCCCTCGTAATTATTATTGCTTATTGCCGCCAATCAGGCCATTGAAAATGAAATGCAAAATATATTCCTAACCGGAAATGTTGCAACTAAATATTTAGAAAGAAAAAAATTGACCCTACCTATTCCTTGCTATGCAGTGTACCTATCTACTTAAATCGCAAGGAAATTAATTACGTGGTTACGCGGCTAAGCACTACCCATTAACGTCTTGGTGAGTATCAGAGCATAAGGAAACATTAATTTATTTTAAAAAGGAAACATAATTACATTCAAATATTCCAGAAAACTCTTGCCACACCGGGCAGATGAACCGATTAAAATCAAGTGAAATAACGTTCTGTATTTTTATGATATTAATCGATAGGCTCAATGATAAGGATATTTTTTTTCTAGTACCTAAACATATTAAATTAAATGAAAGGAAATCACTGGCACCTGAATGCAAGCTCATAAATTCAATTTGACAACATAAAGCACTTTTACTCGAAGGTCTATCAAATCATAGGTACTTTTATTTAGATGATTTTTAGGTACCTACCTTAATTCCTCTGGATACCCAGCAGGAGTGTTTACCCATTTATTTATCTATATCTACTAACTGACCCCCGCAACTTCGTCTGCGTCACCCCGTTTTTGCAACATTTTACACTTCTGTTCCGCACCATTTGGTTGTAGCATGAGCTTATATACATTATAAACCTTCCTCTTCAATCACTCTATCTATTAAAAAAATCGCATCAAAATTCGTTACGTAGTTTTAAAGATATAAGCATACAAAGGGATATAGGGACAGGGAAAGCGACTCTGTTTTATACTATGTTGTGATAAAACTTCATGCACAAGTAGGTACACAGGCGGACTTATTGCGATTAGGCATTCTCTACCGTCAACCATTACCGTCGGACCGACTAAAAACATTACCTCACCATCTCTATTGCCGCTTAGGTATAGGTAAAAGTGTTTTATTTGGTCCCATAGAATTTATAAATTTAGATTTCCTCTTATTTAATTTATCAAGTTTGTTAGAGAGATTAATGAAAAAAATTCTGAATGTTTTATTTTTGAAAAACACTGCATGCAGTGTTCTGTTTTCTTAAAATCATGGGCATGTTTTTTATGACTTTTGAGTGAAATTCACTATGTTCACTATTTAGTGAACCTAATGTGTACTTCCCGGTCAAAAAGTTTCATTCTCTAGGTACACATATTTTTTTCATAAACGTGTAGGTACCTACTTTGAACCAAGTAGGTAATTAGGTACTGTGAACTATTATATCTTATTCTATTAACGCCGCCAAATCATCACCCCAAGTTCGACGTGTGTGTGTCAGTCTGAGGTATCGTAGCTCCCGAATGGATGAACCGATTTCGATGTACTTTTTTTTGTTTGAAAGGTGAAAAAGGTTTGTCTGAGGATGCGAGAAGAGACCGCGGCGCGAGCGCACAGAACACTTCGCGAGCGCAGCACACCACCGCGCCGCGCCGCACTAGGGCCGCGCCGACCGTATTGGTCGGCGCGGCCCTGTGTGTTAGGCAGCGTGCGTGTTCTCGGATTTGATGGCGAGTCGTCGAGCTTTGATAATCGCCATTGCACTCTCGCTCTCATCTGTATCTTTTATTTTGATCGTGTATGCTTTTTCACCCTACTGTCAAGGAGGAGTTGTCTTATTCGCGCGGATCTTGTATGTACATATAGGTATACTTATGTATCGGCGGACCTTTAACTGGTGATGAAGCACCCACACATGTTTTCGAAACGATCCAAGGTCCCCCGACACGACGACGATGGAAATATTTTTTATTATTTTTTGGAGGTATTTTTGTGTCGGGGATTTTTAAAATTTCAAATTTAGTAAACGCCGCCGTCGGCTCTCATTTAGTAAACGTAAACCTATCAGAACGGATTTTGGACCCAAGGTGTTGGAGAAATGGGGCTCCAGTGTGCGCAGATTGTTTTGATGTAGTATGAGCACGGCCACCACCGTAGTACCCCGTACTATTCTCAAAAGACCGCTCAAAAGCGCTTACGCGTATTGGCGCTTTTGTGCTAGTAGTTACCTACTACGTTTTTCCACAATTCGTGCCTATTAATACCTATAAGTATATTAAGTAGCAGCAGCAGTAGGTATTGCAGGTGAGGTTAACCTGGCCTCTTGACTTAGGATTGAAAAAAGTGTATGCACTAAAAGAAATAATTATAAGTATTTATTATAATTATAAAACATAATAAATCAATGTATTAAAAAAGTAATAGAAATTATATTAATAACATTTAGCAAGCATTTAGCCTTGATCAATAACAACTCTGTCATTAATAATTATTGTAGTTTTAGCATTAATAACGATAAAGGGTTGAAAGGGTGTAAGCGACATACACTAGACAAGAAAATATGGATGTCAAGGAGGTAGTTACCTACGTATTTAAAATGGCATTTAGTATCTTTTTCCTTTCTATGTCGCTTCCTTTGCATTTTTCAACCTTCTATATGAAACCTATAAAGTGACTGTAAAGCAAAAAAAATGTTACAAATACCAACTTAAATCGCTTGAATTCTAATAATTGAGTTGAATTCGACCGGTTGAGGTTTCATTTTATTTTTGTTGAAACCTTAAAAACTTTTTAAAAATCCTTGAAACCCACGGCCATATTATCATTAAAATAAATCAGCTAGTAGCAAACTGAGAGAAAGTTAAATCCAAAAAATATCTTCTTTGAATTTCCACATGATTTTACAAATTATGAAATTGTTATTTTAACATTTTATTTTATTTTTACAAAAGATACACAGTATTTATTTTCAATAATAGGTAATAGATGTAGAAACCAAAAACATAAAACGTTGATTCAAAGGTAAGATAGGTACTCGTTAACTGTTTTGCATTTTAACAGTTATTGTATAAGTACCTATACAGGGTGTAAGGGGAACGCTCCCGAAGCCGAAGGCCCCTGGTAGTACTTACTCATGGTACACAACATATTGGCACTTAAAAAATTACGGCAACGCATTTTTTTTTATTTTTAATTTTTTTTAAACCGTTTAATTTGCGTTATTCACTCTCGGTCGTGTTAGTATAGCTTGTTAGTTTATGAATGAAATAAAAATACTTGACCTCGCAAGATGGCGCTACTTGTTCTTTTTTGAAGTGAGGTTTTTTTATAAAATTTTCGTTTCATTTAGGTTTACTGATATGATATATATGATATATGATATATGGTAAACAATGCGAAAAAAATAACAAAAAGTAAATTGCTTTGCCGTAAATTTTTTTCATGCCAATTTATGTTGTGTACCATGAGTGCTACCCAGGGGCCTTCGGCTTCGGGAGCGTTCCCCTTACACTCTGTATTTTATAGAAATTAAATTAATATTGGTAGTCCGTCCATTATGTATTTATTTTATGTAAAACAGGTTCATGTAGTGATTTCCAAATCCGAATGGATTTCAAATTTTGTTTATGAAAAAAATTCAATAGACTATACGGAACAAAATGTTTAAGTGACACGCTTAAGTTTACACGAATATTACACATCGAAAGCAATCTATTTCTAACGGTTTATATTCTTACGCTAGTATTATAAAATGTATACACTGCAAATATTATATTTTATCGTAGAGTATCTGTGAGCACCGACATATATGGAAAGATGGTGAGCTTATTATCTGCGTATACAAATATATTGATAGACAAACATATAGATATGTCATCATGTTTAGAAATAAATTATGTAATTAAGGTCGAAAATTGAATGCATGTGTTTTTCATAATCTACAACCTATGACAATTCAGAAAATTATGCACAACCAATTCTCGACCTTAATGACATTCTATGTATGGCTCTAAACAGAACAGATTAATTAGATTATAATAGAACATTCTAAAGGAATTATTCTGCCAATATATATTTTTATAATCCAAACATCTTCCTACACTTTATTTTCAAGAAAACATGGTTTTTAATGAAGAACCCTATTAAAAAGTTAAGTACTACACATTTATAATTTATAAGAGTATTTGTCGATAACTACAATAGTTCGCTGTATATACTCATTAACATGTGGACAAAATTCAAAACTGACGGAGCTGTTTTGAACAATAAATTAATGAACTCGTTGATATCCTTATCAACGCTTCCGTTTAAATCAGGCAGCAAATTGTATATAAAGGTGCCATTATAAGTTCTATGGTATTTGGTCGTCATGAATGGCGAACCACACAAAGAGTTCAAGTTATTCATATGAAGTAAACAATACTGTAATTCAGTCAAAGTGCTGATTACTTTTTCATCTACAGCGCACTTACCGGAGCTGAAATACTTCTCTGTAACATTAATTGCGGCAACGGCGTCCTCTTTGCTGATTCCACTTTTTACCTTCATGAGCGATTTCTTTTCCTTACATACAACATGTAATAAAACATAACATATTATAACACAAGAAACTTCCTTTGTTACCTGGATGTTTTGTGATGTTTTCTTGCGAACGAAGTATGCCAAGCTGATGAAAAGCATCCGTGCTTCAATTGGGAATTTATTTATTATAGCTGTATTTATGTCATTTAAAGTCAAGAAATGCTCAAATAATTTTAAGCTTTTTATATTTTTCCATCCATTTTCGAACACCGATTCAGTGCACTGGTATACCGGCTTGCTGATGTCATTTTTTGTGTCTATTTTTGTATAATTTTCAGAATTATGGTATAATCTGATACAATCTCGTGGGAAATTCATCAACAAGTTGTAAGCATAGATGATGATGTCCATCGAGAGCATGGCGCGGTCGCTTAAATTGGTCGTCGGTTTAATGTGTATCCAGCTGCCTAGAATACACTTATGTCGGCACAAGTTAATGTACCATGGAGCTATTTTTTGAGAAGCGACTCCTTTTGCAAACCACTGCGAATCACAGTGAGAAATTGGCTTTTTCCTATTCATTAGGTAGTTAACAACTACGCTCTCACCATCACAATTCATGAATCCCATAATACGTTCAACTTGATTAAAAAAGTCAACTTTTTCTGATTCATTGGAAATAAACTCTGTAATGCTATTTAAAACTTCGTCTTGAGTGTGGTTCGAAAGCCATTTGAGTAGCTTTTGTATTTGTAGATACAAGTTCTGATCAAGAACATCCCATTTTTTTAGCAGATCATTGAAATGATTTTGTTCAAATATGGTTATATCCGATAAAACTGCAAATATGGCAAGTTTTTTGTCCGTTACTGAAAATTTTTTCTGGAAATTTTCTACGTGGTACTGTTGGCACTTAATAAATTTATTGCATGGTGTGTATTTTAAACTCTTTGAAGGTATGTAAGGAGCTTTCATAAAAGAGTATTGTATGTCGTTGCTAAGTACAGAACAATTTAATGCAAGCGCTAATGCAACGCAATCTTCTTTAGCACCCAATACAGACGTGGCATACTTAATGCCCAATTCATCAAGCACTTGCTTGATGACCTCTGGCGCAAAAATAGGAAATAAACGTTCCTGTGTAAATTCAGATTCAAGCTTTTTATTAAGTTTTTTCACCTTTTCATCTAACGAATGCGTGCCGCCTTTAAATACGAAATATAATTCGACTCCCGCCTTTTGGAACATATGTAACATGTTCTTTATGTGTTTGGCGTGTTCGTTTGCTTCAGATCCGTAAATTTGAGGAAGCTCATTATCTCTATAACTGTTATAGAAAAAATTATTACCATCAACGACCAAAGGACAGTTTTTTAATGTAATTGTTTGGGACTCTGTAGATATGAGTTTTGGCAAATAAAAAATCCTCATTTCGGTGTATGTAGTAAACCTGCAACAATATATTTTTAGTTGTAATTTCTAGTACTTATTACACACAGTTGGGTACTGATCTAAGAGTAGGTAAATTTTTGGCATGTGGAGATTCTCAGGGTTTTCATTCCGACCCCCGCCGGGTGATTTTGTCGGATTAGCAACGAATAAAATGGACACCATCTTGAGTCGTTCGCACGCTTGACTCGTAGAACCAGCCCTCCCTTTGCCTGCTGTCCACCACGGTAATACTATCCACCGTTAAATAGTATTAACGTGTCTCCAATGTGCGCACTACTAGTCAGACGAACACGTAGTGACCCTCCGAACAACCCTCTACAGCACTATATCAAACTGATTACAGCACCTATCGCTTCAAATAGGCAACCTAAATGGTAAACGAGGCGAGGAGTTACTTCTATCAACCGTGAACCGACTAAAATCCAATTAGACAACATCTGGGAGCCCTATATTATTCTGAAATAATAATAATAATTTGAATGTAATTCCTAGTCTTTGCTATAGAGTGAATTGATTCAGTGCATTCTCTGAGTCTATTCCCAACTCAGTTGGGACCGGTCGACTTTCTAGTCTAATTAAGATGCGGCTGAACTTTGAAATTTCCCGTGAAGCGACTGCCATAGGACGTCCACAACCAAATTGGCGATGTCGAAGTTCTATAGTTCGGCTAGTCGGACTTTTTGAGGGCTCCAACTACCCCTAACAACTGCCATAGATGCTCGTTTGGCAACCGGGACCGACGGCTTAACGTGCTTTCCGAGGCACGACAAGACCAGTGCAAATAGCCATATTCATGCATACAAATATTTGCACTGAGAGGGGATCGAACGTGCGCCTCCTGCCACGCCACAGAGACGATATTTTATAAAACAATTTATGGACCCTTGTTAGTACTTAACGAGCTAATCACATGATGTAACTTAACATATTGACTTAACTAGGTACTTGACCTACTGACCTACACGAATTTCAAAATAAAACTTAGGTTCTAAGTTAGAATGAAACAAGTTCCAGACAGGTCATATTTAAAAACCTCAAAATAGTACTAATCAAGTTATCCAGGTACTACCAGATAACTGGTAGAAAATATACAAACAAGACATACATTTACATTTTTTGAAAATAAATACACAAAATACGAGTATATCGCCGCGGTAGCCCAGCGAAAATTCCGCCTGCTGTGCACTAGGTCGTGGATTGGATTCCACTAAGATCTGGGTGTTAATTACATATCTAATTACTGCATTGTTTACAAAAAAAATGTGTACGTAGTTTATCAGTTGTCTAGTACCCATAGTACAAGCTCCGGTATATTTTGAAGCGCTGTGTGAAATATCCGAAAACATTTATATGATTATTTAAACTAGTGGTCGACTAGTGGTCCAAATTCGACCTTAATTACTTAAAAAGTTATAAGTTTGAACATTACTCATAAATGTTGTAGGTACTCCTTCTGCCGCGCAATTTTCGTAAAAAGTGTTAATTTAGATATATTATTATGTATACGAGTAATTAGAAGGTTAATTTATCAATCACGGAATAAAGATACCATTTTTCTGTGTTATCAATTTATAAATTATATTAAGTTAAAACCTCCTTACTGATTTTGTTTTTTTTTTCATCCGTCAGCCGTGAATATTTCAAATATGAATGGGATTGTGGTGTATGTATGTATGTATGTATTGCGTGTTTCTGATTACCGAACACTCAAATAAAGTTGAACACTTTCGTTTCATGTATAAATACACGTCCATCAATTAATTAGCCTATACCTAACGTAATTTGCCAATTGCGGCCCAACCTAGCCGACTCCTTATGGCGAGTTCTTTCTCGAAGTAGTCTCTACCTGGGACAAATTCGAGCATTGAGCCATCGTCATTAAGCAATAATAGATGGTTTATAAATTTATATTATAACTAATATTATATAGATACCTTTAAATATCCCAGTTCAGTCGCATCTTACTTAGACTAGAAATCCGATCCCAACTGAGTTGGGAATAGGCTCAGAGTATGAATGATGTCAGATACTTGTAAGTTCTTTTACTGCTATAAAATGTAAAAAGGAGTAAAAGTTCCTTGCATTCTTAAAAACGTATCGAAGGAAGTACTGACTATGAAACCAAAGAAAAATTTAGATGTTATGACTTCTAGGTACAATAAGATTAAGACGAACGTAATGATCCTGATTTAGACGAAGTAAATACAGAAGAGGATCATTCTTCATCTACATCGTATACCTAGGTAATGAAGAATGATTCTGTCTTAATAGTAGATTACGGTACGAGTGTGTAAAGTTGGTGATTACCATTGAGGCGTTATTCGGCCTCACCCGAACCATCAGGCGAGGGACCGACGATATTAATAATCACCAATACATACGTGTGTCATACGGCGTTTTACAACACACTCGCGAGGAAAATGATACTGCAATTAACTATAATTTCAACAGTGAAAACGAGTGAAGAATAATTTTGATTTTTATTGAAAACTAGCTGTTGCCCGCGGTTCCGCCCGCGTGGACCTCTGATCCCGTTCCCGCTGCTCTTTGTTCACCTTTTAAACCTTGTCTGGACTTCCACGAATAATTCAAGACTAAAATTAGTCAAATCGGTCAAGCCGTTTTCATGTTATGTCGAGACAACGAAAAACGGGTTCATTTTTATATACTCGTATATAGATAAAGTGATCGGCCATGGATTAAGGCGAGGTTGCAGTGAGACAAGTAGGTATTTTACGTCGCCTCAGTACCTCAGCCCCCGCAGCCGAATCGAGTGTAATCGACGCAACGAGCGGGCAGCGCGGGCGGCGCGCAGGCGCGCGCCGTCGTATAGTATAACCCGGTACGCGAAAAGTTGAGACTCGCGTTTGTTACAAAAACTAAGAAACTTTGATGGAGTCCAAAAGCTGACAAAGGGTGACACCTAAGACCTGAACATATAGGTCATAGGCCACCGTGACCCTCTTCGCATCAGGTGGGCCGTATGCTTGTCTGCCACATAAGTGATATGAAAAAAATGTTGTTCTGGATAAAGGGAGGGTGGGTGGGATTGATTGTAAGAATTCATCGGAATACTCACTATAGGCTATGTGTACCTTTTTCACTTACATGAAAAAAAATCACTAAAATTTAACATACATATTTTTGTATTTTCATTTCATTGGAACACAATTGAACATACAGAAAAAATAAAAGCGTCTTCAAAAAACAAAACCTATTGAAAAGTGAAACAAATAAACACATTACAACTTCTTTGCGTCGCGCAGTCGGGTAAAAAAGACATTTTGTGCTGCCTACTGATCTGTTAGTAGATAGATAGTTAGTAGAATATGCACGCCGTCACATGCAATCCTAAAATCAAGTCAAGTTTCTTTCAACTTGACTGGCATTTTAGGGTTTAGGTTTAGGGAGACGCCCAAGATTGTGTGAAGTGGAAGAGGAAGAGCCGGAAGGCGGACCCTAAGCGAGTTCACCTTGGCCTTGGATGCAGTCAGGAAAATAAGTCTCTATGAGGATGGTGATGATGAAAACGCACAATTCATAAATTTTCAAATATGATATTATACTCTCTGTTTGTAGCACTAGAGCCAGCCTCAACTAGATTGGATTGATGCTGATGTGAAGTGATCGAAGAAACATGGTTTTCTTTATTTTCTTTCTCTTCGTTCAAGACGATGATGCTTCTAATAGGCATACCACGGATATGCCTTGGATCAACTAACTCCGGCAACAGACTCTTCATATAAAACTGAATTATTCGTTGTTCCATTTTATCGGTCCAGAACTGGTCATCTCTCTCTATATATTTTATATACACTGGTTCTGTTTGAGACACCCATAAACCAAAAATACACATTTTGCGCCCCGTCACATGCAACTGACCTTGAATTTGGTAAAACCAATTACTATATTTATTTATGGTAAATTGTTAAATTGGATTTTATTATTTTCTAGAGACTTTTCTAAATCATTTTTTGACGCAATCAAAGAGCACTTGACTTCGACAATTTTGTCATTTCCAATAAGACCATCTGGAGTGGCTCCTATAAAAGGGTATTTGCGGTCAATAAAAAGTTCACACTGATCTATTTTTATGTTTTCCTGTTGTTCCATTTGCTGTATGGAATGTTTCTCGTTTTCGATGCCGTGAGCTACTGAAACCACTTGGTTTAGATTTTTTATATAGGATTATTTTTTACTAATGGTGCACTATCTATTGTAACTTTTCGTTTACAAATGGGACCGAAGTTTGAAGCTGTTGTTATTTTTTTTCTTAGTTCGAGCCATTTACTTGAATCTCTTTGTAAAATCGTTGATCGTTCAATACGATTCCTGTCTGCTGTTTCATCAGGTTTATGAGATATTTTTTTTTACAAGTTATATAATATTCAAATATGTCACAGATTTTAGTAAAAGTACTAATAGTTACGTGGCAATTTGCAAACTAAAATGAGAAACGTCTACGGGCTGTTCAACACCAGCGGCTTTTCCTCTTCTCATTGCAGCACTGTAACATAAAATATGTATAATTATACTCAGCTGCGGTAGCCTAGTGACTAAGGCAATCTATTCAATAAAAAATAATAACTCCGACCAACTACTGACGTGAACCCATTTGTAATTTAGCTAAGAGTTAGGGGCTAAGAAGACTAGAGTCTAGAGTCATCAATAAAAGCCTACCAAAATTTTTAGAGCCATAGATGTAGACTAGTTATTGTACACCAAATTCAAATTTTTATATACCTACTGTACATTTTTTGTACAGTGGCACAAAAGAAAAAAAATAAATAAACATAAATTAAATTGACAGCACAATTGTGCGAGCGAGAGAAAGTGATAAGCTCCGCCATTTTAGAATTCTTCCTTTAATGAACCGAGTTATACCCATTTTTTTAGCGAAACCGAATTTACGTAATAACGTGCGGGGGTGAAGCTCGCAGAAACAAACAGCACACGTCCTACCTTGAACGCGCCTCGGCGGGTACTGACTCAACTGACTGACCGCTGCGAGCGCTCAAATGCAAAGATTTTGAGGTTTTATAAATTTTTGAAAAAAATAATAATTGCTTGATAAAATATAATTTTACCAGTCGCTAGATATTTTTATGCTCTTTATAATGATATCAATCTCGGCATTATTTGATGATGGCGTCTTAGTGTAAAACGTGTTTGAAATATCGATTTGGAGCGTTTTAGACCCATGTTTGACGCTAATTTCTATCGAGGCAATTATCATGAATCGTGTTTCTGTTTTCACAGGACCCTAGAAGGTATAGTCTATTTTATGAATATGCTTTTTATTTAACGCAATTTGCTATATTACTTGATATCCAGACGTTTAAAAATTTTAAAAATTACTGCAACCTGGCCTTAAAAGAATTATTTTTTTTATTTTCGAGGCATTTTAGTTAGGTACGTAATGAACAGAGACTTCAAAGTTTATACAGAGAAAGTAAAAGTTTAATTTTAAGTGACGTTTTGTTTATAATATAACATGTGCCTTGTTTTGTTTATATAATAAGTTGAAATTACGAAGTTGCATGCAATTAGTTAGCAATAGGTATATTAATATTTACGAGAAGTGAGAAGGAGAAATAGATGTCTGATTAAATAAATTGCAATAAAGGTGAAATATTTTATTTATAAATAAGCCTACTGCGCCTACAGTAAAATTAATCATTGAACTGTTTTGTATCGCTCAGTAAACTTTACTAGACGGATAAAAAATTAACTTCCACTTACATTTTGGAGTTAGTATAGGTACTTACAAAATTTTCGTGAATAAGTTGACATACCTACCTATTATCGTTGGTGAAAGATTGCACAAGACAATTTTTCAGTCGAAAAGCGCAAGAATTCAAAAACAAGATATACCATATAGTTACATTATAATCAGGTAAACATGGATTTAGCATAAAGAAGTAAATTTTAAAAAAGCTGCTGTGAAAAGTATTTTGGCTTGTCAACGTGTTCACGCGCACCTCGAAATTATTATAAGACAAATAGGTATTTATTTCAGCACTAACCTTTCTTTCTCACTCCGGTTATTATTGATTGTTCTATTTAATTACAATTATTGTTTTACTTCGAGAAATAAATATTGTACTGTTCAGTTCAGTTCAGTTTCAGTCTAAGAAATCCCGGAAGTGACGGCAACTAAAAAGCTGGGTTGCTTAGTCCGAACTAATACGAGATCTAAACTGTTCCTATCAAGGTTGCCAATGCCCATGATCAAAATTTCCCACAAACCTGATTGAAAATTCCCACGGGTTCATAAAATCAGTATTCCCTACACTTTCATATAAGATTAGACATTTATTAGAAAAATCTTAACAAACTTGTTTTTTCGCGCGTTACGTGTAGGCATGTTTGCATATATTATCGACTGGATAAAATGTTATAGTTAAGGCATATAAGATATCGATAGGTAAATGTCTCAAAACCCAAATAAACTTCAACCGGTGGTTAAAAATATATCAAAATGGCGGTAAAAGGTATCAAGTTGCAGTTGATATCAAATACCTATTTTGGAAGTTCTTGGAACTGTGAAAAAACACCACTTCTAAAAGTCAACCCACTGCAATTTATAACCCCTAGATGATGGGCTATTCATACACTCGCGAAGAATTAAGGGAATTACGACCTATAGAAAATACCGCAGTGGGCTGGAATCAATTTTACTTCTCTTGAAGATACCCGTTAATTTATCGATACTTATAAATACTACTTACCACTTATTAAGTACCTACTTCTAAGTTTAAGTCTAGAGAAAATTTGTAACTTCCCCGCATTTTCCTTACATAAGCGCAATCCCCACAAATTACCTAATCGCATCGAAAGCTCCCACAGTTTGGGGAATATATAAATAGTAAATAGGTAATACTACGCTCTGCCGAAGGGCTAGCCCTAGCAGCAGAGCAAATGCTCGCTATGTTGCAGTCATTATTAAAATGTCGTCTTCTGTCAATCATATTTTATTTTAATAGTTTGATCTTAGAAAGATGTTTCTAATTCAATTACGAAAAAGTCGCGATCTTACCATATTTGCAAATTTTGTAATAGTATCTAGAATAGACAGATAATTTATTTTATAGTAGCTTTTTACGGTAATAAGTGAAAATGACGTAGTTGGAAACTTACCAGCAACTTCAATACGGGACTTTCCCGGCAAGTCGCGGTTTCTTTAGGGCACGTTGTAATTTACCAAATAGTTAATCTCGTAATAATTATATTCTTGTTGTTTTTGTGTATTTTGTACTATTTCATAAAGGTTCTTCACAAATTCTCATTATCGCATACTGATGGTTACTCAAACATATTATATAAAATAAATGTTAGTGGGAATTCCCCGATTCTTCTTTATCAAAATTAAATGTCACAGTCAGTGTTGCCACCTTAGCCATTTTGGGGCTAGAACTAGCTCTTTTGACTGAATTTCTCCATATTTCACTACTTAGCCCTAATAGGGCAACCTAGCCCTTTTTGCGCATATCCATTTACCTACTAGAGGTTTTACCTCTATTAACATGGTTATTCAGATGATTAAATAATTCATGCTCTCCTAACTGTAAGAGTGGCCCATTTATCTGGGAATTTTTAGAATTTACTGTGGTTACCCCACTCGCCTCGGAGAGCACGTTAAGCCGTCGGTCCCGGTTGCCATACAAACATCTATGGCAGTCGTTACGGGTAGTTGGAGCCCTCAAAAGTCCAACCAGCCTAACTTGGAACTTCGATATCGCCATTGGTCATTAGACCATTGGTTGTGGAGGTCAGATGGCAGTCGCTTCACGGAAAATATCGAAGTTCAGCCGGATCACAGTTAGACTGGAAAGCCGACCCCAACTGAGTTAGGAAAAAGGTTCAGGGAATGATGACTGTGGTTACCCCACTGCTACATAGCGGGGAATACCCGATTAAGTGAGCCAGTCTAAACCGAGCAATTGAAAATGTAAACAGGATTTGTTCATAACAACTTAAAATAAGTGATTTTTTTTTCACTGTATTGTAATGTTTTCTATGAATGTGTTGAATATGGTACTCGTGCTCAAAGTTTTTGTGTAGTATTAATACGATAATCTATTGTTTGAACGCGTTATTCCTCTGTTGTTATTGCTACCTATAGTGCAAAAATGAACTTACCTCTATCAAAACAGACATACAAACAACATTATAAAAAAGAGTGGGAACCAGAATTTAAGTGGAACGGTTTTAATTTTTAGCTCTTTTCTAGCTCTACCTTTCGAGACTGAATTTACAAAATTCAGCCCTATTTTGACTGCCATTTAGCTCTCTTTCAAAAATCAAGGTGGCTACACTGGTCACAGTTCGTTTTGAACATAATTTTTATATCACCTTCACGTTACTGAAGATGTGCTTTATCTGTTCGCATTGATTTTCAACTTTAGGGCTTTCCTTGTCGGTCTACTATGCTAAAGATAATTGAAACTTTCGATTAACCCTATCGCTTGATGATGGAAAACACGAGATGTTATTTTTGCGGATTTTAGCCGGTTCTATTACCGGACAAGCGACTATCTGAAAATCGTTGAAAGCAGATTTATTTTTAAAAGTAAAGGAATGTTTCCCTAATTAATTCATCATCAGTCGTTTTGATATCTCCGGTATTTAAAGGTATGTATTTTTGGATTTATTGAGTGAATCGTAATCAAAAGGATTTCGATCAGACTAATTGTTCACCACTTTTAGTCTAATCGAAATTTTTTTGAAAATAAAAAACGCATCAATATTTAAAAAATACATCTATTACGATAGTACGAACTAACTGATAAAATGATTACGACGCGACGCAACCACTTTACAATCAAATAAATCAAAGAATCAAAGAATCAATTTCGTTTATTCAGTTTAGGCACATAAAGAGCACTTATGAATGTCAAAGTTTTACAATAATTATGTACCTACATTTGTCAAAAAAAATATTATAATTTATAATAAATAAAATACTTAGTAAATAAATCATTTGAAAATGATTCTTTCGCTGGTTCGGTAGTTAAATCTCCTGAGAAGAGACCAGCAAGAAACTCAGGTAGATTATCGTTATCCTTTATTTTCGTTTTAATTAGTTCTGTTTGTTTATAATTATAATAAGTTATGGGTGCAAGAGCAAGAGATTATTATGACCATGCATTTTTCTCATCAAGATATTCGTCTACTTTATAATAACTTTTTTTCATTAAACATCTTTTTACCTCTATTTTGAACTTATTAAGTGGCAGGTCAGCCAAACCCTGAGGAATTTTATTATATATTTTTATACATTTGCCCACAAACGAATTACTGACTTTATGTAGCCTTATACTTTGTAAAATGTAGCTTGGGTCCTATGACAGCTGTCAGTGAAATCCCGCACATGAAGTCTTGAATTTTCTATTATTGGATGTAGTAGCTGTCAATGTCATACTTTATGGGCATACCGAGCTTATTAGTGATGGGCGATGAATCATCGTGACCACATACTATGAACTATCCATATTTTGAATAAAGCTTAAATTAAATTTGAAATTAATATAAGAAAAAAATAATTAGAATTTAATCTTATTGCTTAGTTATTTTAAAATCATAATAATATTTATATTTCAATATACTCGATCCTAAATAATATTGAGTAAATAAAATCCTACATTCAATCCATCAACGCCCTGAACCTGTTTTTGGATTTTGTAAGAAGACACGCCGCGTTTGGCTCTTGGGCCATGATATAGGCATAAGATACACGCGCCAACATCTTGTTTGATTTGAACTTCCACTCATTCTCATCAGTACGAGTGCCGACGCCTTGTATGCTACGTATATTCCGTTCTCATTACAATTAAATACATGCATACAGTTAAATTAAACCTAATTATATGTAACATGCATCAATAATAGCTGGTATTATCAATATTTTCATCGAATTTCGGACATCCCTATTAACCTCATTTTGACATCTGTCATAGGACCCAAGCTATATTTTACAGAGTATAGTTTTGGTATCGCAAGTTTATTTTTGTTTCGCGTATTTAAATTGTGAACGTCTGATTTTTTTTGGAAGAGGTCTAGGTTCTTCCTTACATATAAGGCGTTGTCGTAAATGTATTGTGAGGAAACTGTTAAAATATTAATTTCTTTAAACAGTTCTCTTAGCGAGTCAAGGGGTCCGAGGCAATAGATTGCTCGTACCTATAGCTCGTTTCTGTAATATAAATATGGTTGCAATATCGGCAGCTGAGCCCCACAGCAGCAGACCATATGACATAACGCTATGAAAGTAACTGAAATAAACTAATCGTGCTGTTTTCTCGTCAGTTAGTGACCTTATCTTTCTAACCGCATAGGCAGCTGAGCTAAGTCTTCCTGCTAAGGCTGTGATATGAGAACCCCATTGTAGTTTATTATCTAGTGTGATGCCAAGAAAAACTGATGGTATTGACTATTTCCACAGTTTCATTATTCATTATAATGTTTGAATCTACAGGGTGGAATTTTGTAATGCCACCAGTAGCAGGTTATTACTCGTGAACCAATGCAATATTTCAGAAAGGGTATTATTCACATCGTCAAGTATTATACTTTGTAAAA
Organism: Pelosia muscerda; assembly: GCA_963691645.1. Taxonomy (NCBI): domain Eukaryota; kingdom Metazoa; phylum Arthropoda; class Insecta; order Lepidoptera; family Erebidae; genus Pelosia; species Pelosia muscerda. The sequence goes on along the minus strand of OY829098.1, from coordinate 20,072,964 downwards.
TGTAGCTTGGGTCCTATGACAGCTGTCAGTGAAATCCCGCACATGAAGTCTTGAATTTTCTATTATTGAATGTAGTAGCTGTCAATGTCATACTTTATGGGCATACCGAGCTAATTAGTGATGGGCGATGAATCATCGTGACCACATACTATGAACTATCGATATTTTGAATAAAGCTTAATTGGAAATTGAAATTAATATAAGAAAAAAAGTAATTAGAATTTAATCTTATTGCTTAGGTATTTTAATATCATAATAATATTTATATTTCAATATACTTGATCCTAAATAATATTGAGTAAATAAAATCCTACATTTAATCCATCAACGCCCCGAACCTGTTTTTGGATTTTGTAAGAAGACACGCCGCGTTTGGCTCTTGGGCCATGATATAGGCATAAGATACACGCGCCAATATCTTGTTTGATATGAACTTCGACTGATCCACTCCACTCATTCTCATCAGTACAAGTGCCGACGTCTTGTATGCTACGTATATTTCGTCCTCATTACAATTAAATACATACATACAAATAAATTAAACCTAATTATATGTAACATGCATCAATAATAGCTGGTAGTATCGATATTTTTATCGAATTTCGGACAGCCCTATGAACCTCATTTTGACATCTGTCATAGGACCCATGCTATATTTTACAAAGTATAGGTACTTGTTGTCTATCAGTTTTAAAAATTAATGACGTGTCATCAGCAAATAATACTATTTCACAGAGATTTTCAATGTAGTAAGGAAGATCGTTTACATATATCAGGAATAAAAGGGGTCCTAATATCGAACCTTGGGATACGCTCATGACTAGTGGGGCTGTGAAATGAATAATAATATATATTCTAGGACAATCTACACAACGCCTCCTAGACCCATGGTAAGCATAGTTTAACTAGCTTGTTATATACATAGTTAACTTCATAGAAACACCCAGACTAATGCAAATATTTGCACTGAGCGGGAATCGAACCCGCGCTCTTGTATAGTTGTCGCGTTCATTACCGCCACGTCACAGAGGTCGTCACATCACTATCACTACATAGTATAAAATAAAGTCGCGTTCTCTGTCCCTATTTTTCTTGTCCCTTTGTATGGTTAAATCTTTAGAACTACGCAACGGATTTTGATGCGGTTTGTTTCAATAGTTTACTGCTTACAGTAGAAAAAAAAATATGAAGAAAATTCTCGATAACCCTTATCCAAGCAAGCGGAGCCGCTGGTATCTGCTATTTACTCATTATTAATTTGTCTGATTTTTTGGCACCGTACCTACATATTACATATTTTATATTCAAGTATTTGGCACAAGGAAAAGGTTTTGCCCAAAACGGCCAGTGACTATTTATAATAAGCGATGCCATAGAGAAGTACGTATTATTAAAATTCGAACTTAGAAAAAATAAATGACAAATGACTTTTTCCATTACTATCCGGCCGAGAAGTATGATTTATATTATGTAGCATTTTCCAGTGTCGATAGTCACTGTTGTTCATGTATTTTTTAAAATAGTGTTTAAACCTTAACAGTATTAAGTTGAAGAAGTGTTAAAATGGCAAACGCAGATTTTAGAAAGGATGTGACCATGCCTGTTCGACCAAGAAGTGTCTATACAGCGCACTCCTACAATCAGGTGATTCCCTTGTCTATACTAGGTACAAGCTGCGTATTGTATCTCTTAGTAATATGCTCCAGTGCATTCACTTTTTGTCCCTATTCAGACATCTTTATTTGTGATTATACCTATATAGCTTTTAGGATTCTAAAGATATAGAAGGGGCTAAGTATATAGCTTAATTTCCGTGGCAAGCAAGCAAAATATGGATGAGTTTGACACTAACCTTGTCATAGTTGAAGGATGGAATCCTTGAAAATTGTAAAACCAAGTTTTTAAGTGGTAGATATACCTATCAAGTCTATGGTTTGCGTTACGTTTTATCAATTACTAGTCGGTGTATAGGCTGGATTCGTCAGTCGTTCCCATAAAAGCTAAAAAGCAAAATTATAACGTAACATAATTATATCTATCTAGGAAAACTTTTCATTTCCTCACCATAAATGCCAACACTAATGTTATCTTCTTCCTACAATCCCGGGTCTTTTAATGGAGGCTCTGATGGCCATAATTGTAGTATTGTTGTTCACGAGATTCACTTGTGACGAAGCGATACTTTTGTGTCTTGTCACATACTGTTACCGAATGAATAATTTGATTTCGATAGTGCCAAACATGAAGTGATTCACTCCCCCCCTGCACATACGTAAACGTTATTTTGTGTTTGTTGCTTCCATTTAGCCTATACCTACTCATGACGATAAAGTGTATGGTGTTGGTAACTCGAACTAGGTAAGTGTCTACATTTACTTAGCGTCTTAACGTCAGGCACATGTACTTAATAAAATTTGTCTTTATTATACAACCGTGTAGGTGCAGACGTGCGCTACATAAAACTTACATCTTTAGACGTGTGACGAGTATCGTTGTTGTAGTGGCAGAGCTGCTTAACAGCGCTAACAGTTAAGTGACAGGTCTTAGCCCCTATTCCCGCCCAGCGTAAATATTTGTATACGGTATGCCTATGTTTAAAAAAATATCCGCATTCTAGATCCCATAGTTTAGTTTTAGCACGGTGTAGAATGGCCTACAAAATTTGTTTATAAAGTGGTCTCAAAGCCAATTTTGTTTTTAGGAAGAGTCGAACCTGTCTGCCTTCCAAGATTACAGCAAGTTTCTTGAGGGTGGATTGGGGCAGGCTGAGCTGGTGGGTGCTGCAAGCTGGCAGCCACCGTGGCGAGCGCCTCTGCAGCGAAAGGCACCCTTCTACCCAGGAGACGACATCTATCATGCTGACACCTGGCGGGAACTTGAGGCGAGTTTGTTGAATACTTCTAGAACTACTTTGTTGTTGTACGTTATTATTGTCCCAATTATAAGATCCGTATTTTTTTCTTGCATAGCTATTTAACTGACATAACAAAGGAGAAGTATATTCGACGTGATACTGGGGTTCATCGATATATTCTATTTGACTTCTCCGTCATTAGAGCACAGAATTTAGAAACACTGTTTATTTGAAAACTTCCAAGTTGTCTCAGCCACCTATTTGGGATTTGATGATGAAATTCATGGGACATTTATGCGAATGGGACATTATATGGGACAATATGTGAATGGCACGTTATGCGAATGGGACATTGTGCGAATGGGACATTATAAGAATGGGACATTATACGAATGGGTCATTATACGAATGGGACATTATGCGAATGGGACGTTATGCGAATGGGATATTTTACGAATGGGATATTATGCGAATGAGATATTTTGCGAATAGGATATTTTACGACCGCTAGATACAGACGTTTATCATATTTCATCATAATTTTACAGATGACCGAGGTTGTGGGTGGGGCCGGATTTAATGCCTCTGTTACTCCTCACGGCACTGTTTGCCTCCGCCTGAGGGACCGGGTCAAGTGAGTGAAATTCCTTGTTTGTAATTCCATATTCCTTGAATAACTATAAGAATTGTTCTGCAAAGGACAATGACCTTGGCAGTATGGACCACTGTATTTATAGTTGTTTGTGTGTTCATAGTTGTTTCAGGAGGTAAATAAAATCGCAAAGTATAGGTGGGTACTCGAAATTTAGGACTATTCCGTTAAGTTCTATTAGTTCAGTTCTACTGATAGAACTACACGGAAAAATATTCCGATTAGTTCTATCCCATTTCTAGTAGTAGATTTAAACGGAATAATTTTCCGTATATTTCTACTAATATGATAACACTCATTAGAAAGATTATCACCTCTCTCTTTTCGCATCAATAACTCCTGTTGCAATTAAAAACAAAACTTGACATCTAATAACTTATATGGAAAATTACTGGCTAACAAGTGATGAATTTATTAAAATTTGGAGCGTACATGGCGAAAGACACAGAACGACAAACACTGTAGAAGGATGGAACACATATTTAAATAAAAAGGTTTAGTCGCATAATGCCGAATTCGCAAAATGCCTACCGTGTCTCAAAAAGACTAATTCGCGAAAGGACTAATTCTCAAAAGGACTAATTCTCAAAAGGACAAATTCTCAAAAGGACTAATTCTCAAAAGGACTATCACTTCATTATCTTAGATAATAATACTAATGAAAACGTTAGATGTTTGAAAATAAAAAAATGCATTATAATATTTTTTTTAATCTCTAAAATAATATTATATCATCGGCCCTTACTATACAACCTAATCGGTATAGTACGAAATCACAATATTCATATACACTAGGTCACAGGTCACTACAATCATTATTTTTTTAATCTCAAATGAAATCAACAATCATAAATAAAATTTGTAGGTATATTTTTACTCTAAACAAAATTAAACCCTCCAAAATTACCATTATATCATCGGCCCTTACTATACAACCTAATCGGTATAGTACGAAATCACAATATTCATATACACTAGGTCACAGGTCACTACAATCATTATTTTTTTTAATCTCAAATGAAATCAACAATCATAAATAAAATTTGTAGGTATATTTTTACTCTAAACAAAATTAAACCCTCCTAAATAACCATTATACTATTGGTCCTTACTATACAACCTAATCGGCATAGTACGAAATCACAATATTAATAATAAACACTAGGTCACAGGTCAATATAATCATTGACATTCATAAATTATTATACACTAGCTGATGCCCACGGCTTCGCCCGCGTGGAATTTTGTTCCCGTTCCCGCAACCCTTGGGAACCTTTTCCCGGGATAAAAAGTAGCCTATGTGTTATTCCAGGTTCTAATCTACCCCTGTACCAAATTTCAACCAAATCAGTCCAGCCGTTTATGCGTGAAAGAGGAACAAACATCCATCCATCCATCCAAACAAACTTTCGCCTTTATAATATTAGTAGGATAATAATTTTACTTATTACCTCAACATTCGTAACAAGTTAACAGCAAGATAAACAAAAAAATTACAATAAGAGTTGAGTTGATTTTTTGGAAAAAATCGTTAATAGAATTTTTTTTTTTTTAGTTTTAGTAATAATTTACTATGCTTTTTATCAAATTCTATATCCTTGTTTCTACGATTTTTTCGTGGTTGTGTAAATAGGGAGTTTTTAATTATAATGTCAAAATGAGTTGACTCTTTTCGCAGCTTTTGAATAAAATAGAATAAAGAAGGCCGTTTCGGTATTAAAACATTAAGACGGTGATGCCATCCTTCTAACGCGTTTGTTGTACGGTGGCGTTGATATGCGCAGCTGAGAAGTTCTGGACTCAATCTATTCCACTGTTTATCAAAATAATCACGGAAATTATCCAAGGTACGAACGGATTCAATTTTTTCAGAAATATTTTGCCACCCTTCAGCGATATATTCTGGTGGTAAAAGTGGAAGGATAGCGGCTCTTCGAATAATATTACGTTCTTCCTTATTTTCACCTACTTTTTGTTCCTTAGCTTTCTTCCAAACAGCTTTTTGGAAATGGAAGTAGCATCCACTCACACTTGCAGCAGAAAAAACAGCTTTTACCGCATTCATTGTGGCAATTTCATAGTCACATTTGAATGTGTTGATTGTCACTCCTAGTACATCCTTAATGATGCGGAAAAATCTAATGTAGGTATTCTGGGTTTTATCGGGCAGCAATGCGTATATTACTGGTACAATTAATGTTGAATCATGAACTGAATTTGAATTTATGTCTAAATGCACAGTATATAATTGGTAAAATGGTTTTGGAACACATTTGAAGGTTCCGTCACCAAAATAACGACCAGAGTTTGCACCGCGCATAAATTTCTTACACAATTTAGAAGCAAAAGCAAGTATTTTATTTTGTTCACCCTCTTCAGCAACTAGAAAATTACGCGATAGAGACTGTGGCACAAATACTTCTTCAAGTTTTTCAAATTTTAGTTTCTCTGCCTGTAAAAATTTCTTTCTTATTCGGTACAAACTGTCTTTTTTTTCAAAGAAAGTGGGTTGAGGTTGAGTTGAATTACTCGACGTATCAAATGTTTTTTCAAAAATTCCTTTTATAGGGGCTAAATTAGAGCATACTTGTTTTTTCAATTTACACATTTTTAAAAATTCACTGTTTTTTCCTTCGTTTGACTGACATTTGTGTTCTGATATTCTTAATATGTTATTTAGACTTCCACTTAATGTAATTGATGCACTACACTCACGCTTATTTATGCAGCGCCACAGTATACTACCATTTTTATTCACACGGCTACTTTTATTATATCTATATCCATTGTGTAATAGTGTATCGTTTCCCTTTTGGTTCTTGATTATAGTTATGTCTTCCATAGCATAAATACTAATAAATCCTAATTAGAACAGAGTTTTATTTTCTAGGTACCCTCTTATAAATTAAAATGTCCTTGTTCCGTTTCACGTAATTTCGTTTTTAGTGTGATAATAGCTCATATATTTTTAGTATATAAGTAGATTAGAATAGACCAATTCTTCCGTGATTACTGAATGTCTATACTTGACATTTGTCAAATAAAATAGCATAAATTTGAAATCTGCTAAACGGCCAGCTATTTTAAACAACGAGTCTGAATGATAAAAAGTTTGTAATTCGTGAAGTAATCTTCACGACAACTAGGTATTTACTTCGGTTAAAATTGTTATAGTAGGTACCTACTCAATTTTCTATATCTACTCACTCTTATTTCGTTGTTCCTGGGTAACATAATATCATTAACGTAGTATATTCAATAACATGAATATTAAATCATAACCTAATAAATCAAGTGTTAGTCCTTTTGCGAATTGGTCCTTTTGAGAATTAGGCATTCTGATAATTAGACCTTTTGAGAATTTGTCCTTTCGCGAATTAGTCCTTTTGAGACACGGTAGGCATTTTGCGAATTGCGCATTATGCGACTAAACGAATAAAAACAGCAAACGTAAACCTGACATTAACATAATGCAATTATTGAACGTATTACATAAAGATGCGTCGTTTCAAATCACACAATATATAAAAATAGAGCACCAAATACAAATAAAATCAAGAGACATTAACAGCCTTAAGAACGATGATATCATTTTGGATGCTCAAATGGGGTTGGCTAATAAGGAGCTAACAATTCCCCTGTTCTTGGAAACTTTACGCTAACAATTTTGAGTTTTAATTGCTCCAATGGTAGGGGTTAATAAAAATTACTTACGATAGTTTTTTTTATTTTGACAACGTACATTTATTTAAGCTGCGTTCTGTCGCTTTTCAGATGTTCATATCCTTATTTAATTTTAATCTATCTATCTATCTTCACGCTGGGTCCCTGACGGGGTAGGCAGAGAGGATAGATCGCCAGGCCTTGCGATCCTTGCATACTTCTTGTGCTTCTTCCAAACTCATTAGTCGTTTCATGCATGCACGGCTGGGTATCCTAGTACTTTTTGACTTTTCCGTCCTTGAGAAGTCTGCTCACGTGGTTTTCGTATGTAAGTCGTGGTCTACCCCGACTCCTTTTACCCTTTACTTTTGATCAACAGCTATTCTTCGTCAATCGCTCAACACTCATTCGTTGAACATGTACAACCCGTCGGAGCACGCCCTTTTCCAGCTTAACGTTAGCACTTTCATTCACTCCAGTCATATTGCGTATCACTTCGTTACGTATCCGATCTACTTAACTTACTCCACACACGTTTCGAATTTTATTAAGTTGATTAAATTATACCATCAAATCAACATAACTAAAATTGTAAACATATAAACATAATAGTTGAACTATAAGGAATATACTAGTTAACAGTTGAACTAATCGGAATATTTTTCCGTGTAGTTCTATCAGTAGAACTGAACTAATAGAACTTAACGGAATAGTCCGAAATTTACCATCGACATTTTTTAAATCAAATCTCAGGTTGCCAAATTTTTAAAAAAAACGTAACAAACTACCAAAAAATCATTGAGAATGAAAATGTGACGTAAATATGGAGATGTGATGTGTAATAATTATTCTTATGAATATATTTGAATTACGCTTAATCAACCGATTGCTACCAAACAAACGTAAGATTTTGAGCTAACTAAGCCCTTTCTAATAAAAAACCGCATCAAAATCTATTTACGAGTTTTTGCGCCCATCGCGGTTAAACAAAGAGACAAACAGACCAGAATTCATTTCCTTGACTCATTCACGGTAGTTTTTATTGTAATGGAAATAACCTTTATGAACAGCCAAAAGACTACAGATATTAGCCTCACTTATGCATCTGCTTTCCACTACCTGTTGGGTCATATTCCCACTTTATTGGACGAAGTTGTGTGAAAAGGCTGATTTCCTTTAAAAATCTGAAGAGGATTTATCTACTTGCATCGCAAGAGAGTTCCGCACGAAAATTAAATAACCTTTGACCAAGGATATAAATAAGTATAATAACTTAGTCGAGATATATCATGTATTGTAATCACTCATTACCAAAATAAAGATAACTAAATAATCAAAAACACGATTGATTGTCCACAGAGTAGACATGACCATCGACGGTGCGGTACGAGTAACCAACGCTAAAAACAATATAATTCTGGCTTTGTCTCGGTCTGGCGCGGCGGCTGCGCTCATCCACCCCAATGGACGTGTCTATCACTACGGATCGCGCGTCGAGATTCAAGCTCGCCATCAGCAAGGCAATAACAAGTAAGTTACAATGTCAATCGCCATCACATCTTTCAAGAGCTTGTACTACAACACACGCGTTGCGAATCATGATACGACGACGACGGCGACGTACCTCAGTTTTATGTACAAGCCGTACCTAAGGTATACTGGAATTAAACAACCCGTGTCTCAATGTGACGTATATAAGCCAGGTTGCCAGGACTTTTGAACAAAATGAATAGTGAACAAAGAAAAAGTATTATCATTTTTCTTATTAGAGACTGCCTAGGTAGGTATATGTGAAAATTATTTTTTCGTTGCTGCTATTTTTTATTTTCTTTTACTGCTCCATGTATTTTGCGGGATTATTCCTTTTGGGATAATCCTTATTATATTATTATATTAATTTGGGCGGGATTATGTAATTGCGTATACCTACATAATTCTGCCTTTACCATATTATCTACACTGAATTTATTAGGACTGTCCGTCCACAAATGGTTCATAAGACTAAATATTCTTTCCACGTAAGCGTTACTACATGGTACCTACTGCCATTATAGTTTAAGTATATTATTTTGTGCCTACCGCGCGCCGAGGTCCGAGAAAATACTGAACACTGCCCATATTTTTGTCACAACAAAACACCAAACACAGCGATAAATACCGAATGATTCGGTAGAAAACCTGGTAAACCTGCGTATTAAAAAAATCAAGAGAAAGAAGAGCGGTTCCTAGAGATCCAGAGTACAGGTTTGGATGCAATAGGTATGATTATGATGATAATCGACGATCAGTTTGCAATGGCTCTCAGTAGTTGCTTGTCTTTCTTTCAAAATTATGGCGATATCGTTAATCTTAACTGTAGTGTTTGTATCTATGGAATAGATATATATACACTGTCTCACGTACACCAATAGGGGGTAGGGGGTTAGCTGTCATTGGGGAGTTGACCATTGACAGAGCGGGGTGACGAAAGGAATCCGTTGGTATCCGTGCCTACAGAGAAATATACCTGCGCTATTGAGTGTAGTAGTGAGCCAGTGCTTTAATTATATTACTAGAACGGAGTATTCTACATCAACGATAACTGATTCCTTTATTTATTGAGATTTACTCTCTGATCTCGAGTACCTGTCATGCAAGTATCCTTCACGAAAGTTGCATAAATATCAATTGTCATTAGTGTTCAGTAGGTATACCTAGTATATAACTTTCAGATGAAAACATTCTTTTCTAACTTACATGGTTGATGATATCTGCCTACTTATTTTGCCTTTCGGTCCGTTAGGTTGAATTTTCAAAATGTTGAATTCCCATAATGTTGAATTCTCAGTTAGTTGAATCCCAGAAAGTTGAATTCCTATAATGATGAATTCGCGTGTTGTTGAATGTTAAAATCACATTCGTTCAATGTTGACTTCCCATAATGTTGAACCTCTTTATAAAGGTGCAATTTATAAAGTGAAAAAATGTTAGCAGGATTAAGAGGTTTTATGTTACGTCTATCATTGCTTCATTTGTCAGTTTTTTTTTTTAATAATATTGCACTTCCCTTTATTTTATGGTGGGTCTTTATTTTATGGTTTATCTACGACACAATTCACGACCTACACAAATAAAAATAAAAATCAAATTTAACAGAAGTCTTCGGTTGTTTATTATCAACTTTATGCGATTCAACGAAATAGGAATTCAACATTTTGATAAACGAAATTCAACATTATAGAACTCAAAAATTCAACTTTATAGGAATTCAACTTTTTAGGATTCAACTAACTGAGAATTCAATATTATGGGAATTCAACATTTTGAAAATTCAACCTAACGGACCGAAAGGTTATTTTGCACCAAATACTACTAGTCTTATTTAAATGTATGTATATCATTATTACTAGCCACTACATGTATAATAACTAATTACATTATTTTCATCAGATACGCGAAGATGTGGTACAAAGGTGTATCTTTCACGGCAGAGCAGTGTGCACTGGTGTACCTTGTAGACGCGGCTGGCACGCGCACTACCACCGACACCTTTCTCGATATGAGCCAGGATTTCACCCTCAATGTGTTCTACAAGTATTTACTTTCATTTATTTCTATACATGCGTTACCAAAAAAGAAAGTCAATTTCAATCTTAGTATGTAGAAAACAAGATTCTGTTGAATGCTCTAAGAAGTTCATTAAAATCCATTCAGTAGTTTTAAACATTTCAGTATAGGTACAGTGGGCTCCAAAAGTTCCCGGACATTTTGAAACTAAATTTGTATGAAGTGATGCCAATAAACAACTATTCATCTTAGAAGCTACTGGATAATATATAACTACCTACTTATTAATATAAGATTAGGCTGCTGCTCCATAACGCTGTATACAAAATCGTTAAAGAGTGTAAACGTCATGCTATCTTAGCGCGTGGTGCAAATGCATGAAGGGCACGCCGCCGCACAAGAGAATTATACTTACCTCGGTTTTTTACACGTGTATAATTCGTAAAGATGACTTTTATTTATTTTTCTCTCCAAGTTTATTCCCCGGCTCTACTAAGATGCGACTGAGCTTCGATTTTGTCGTGAAGCGACTGCCAATGCACCTGCACAATCAAATGGGCGATATTAAAGTTCTGTAGTTAGGCTAGTCGAACTTTTGAGGGCACCAACTACCGACGACTGCCATATGATAGATGTTCGTATGGCAACCGGGACCGACGGCTTAACGTGCTCTCCGAGGCACGACCAGACCAGTGCAAATAGCCATATTCATGTCTACCCCCACGCCACAGACGCTGTCTAAAGATGACTTATGCCATTTGAAATTAGTACCTAACCTTTTTTCGCGTACTTACCGTCCAACACTCAGATCGTCTAACACGCATTACCGTCCAACACTTATTATCGTCGAACACGCATACCTTCCAACAATCAGATCGTCTAAAACGCATTTCCACCCCTGGATCCCCATTCGTCTCGTTTTACGGTAGTAGGTATGTAGTGTTGGGTAGAATCGGACGACCTTGTTATCATTTCCTATTAGCCCGCGTTTTGTGAATGAGTAAAGTATTGTAAATGCTAATTGTAATAACCGTTCATATGGTTTTGATCTAGCGAGTCCCGACACGGCCCATCGTATGTCAACGAAGCGCTGACCTTATTACAAGCCGCCCAATATTGGCTGACTGATGACGGTATTGACAACTGGATAATAAACAACGTGCGCGTCAGTCAAACTGCGGATGGTCTAGTCAGGTAAGTAATACATAATCTTACAAGATTATAATACTCCTGCGAGCGTTATCCGGTATCCCATCACATCCCAAATTATATCAGTCACAAAATTGTTAACTGTTCTAAACAAAGACAACATGGTGTACATAATAAGAGATTACACGCACAACTTCGACTCGTCCCTAAAGAAATAAGTGTAAACCATTTCTTGGAAAAGTTACGTAAAAGTTTTCATGAAATACAAGCAAGGAGGAGAAGCTCAAGAGATGGCAAAATAAATAATAATCAGGTTTTAATGTCTCTCCTTAGTCTAGGGAGAGGCTGGTATTTGGGAATCCTAACATCTATGTGGGGAACCAGATAGGGGAAACTTCAGGCCGGAAGGAAAGCAATATAAAAAGGAGTTTTAGTATCTCCCCTCACTAAGTGGAGACGCCAGTACTAAAAAATCCTTGCGCCCCCGCAGGGGAACCAGCTAAGGGAGAGTTCAGTCCGAAATTAAAATGTCCATACTCTGCTAAAACATTGTTCACACTCCTTAAACTAGGTATGTACCGAAATGAACGGTTTTTAGTCTAGAATGATTGCGCCGTTGCAATGTAATTAGAACAGACCAAAGTCTACGGAATACTGTCGTATCGGAGTTGTCAATAGTGTCACATGATAAAACTGAATTGCGTTAATATTCACTGTGCTTATTTTCGTCTCTAAACGACGATGATATGACTGACATGATTACTAGGTACAGTTGATTCATTTAGATATCTTAATTATATATGAACCTTTCTTTGTCTTCAAACATTTCTATGATCAGTCATAGAAACTATTCAGCGTTTGTTAGTGATTTGTTTAGCGTGGAGATAGTTTGACGAGCTGCTCACCATGCCACCAAATACCATGGGACAATGTTACAGGATCCATCGGTGCAGCCACAAGTACCAACTGCGTACAAGTCCCAGCAATGGTTCTGCGTCAATTACCAGCCCTTTCCTACACTGCACTGCTTCGCTAGGCCAGACGCAGCATTTGTTTGTACGGTACGTAACTTCCATACACACTACACTTAATATATTCGCATTTGAGATACTTCAGATATACTCGCTTCAGATAGCAATATTAGTCCCAGAGGAAATATTTTTTCTTTCTTTGCTGCACCGCTATACGACTTTTCTTATTAGGTCTGGGGCCTTTAAAACTTGTTACTTAAGTAGCCGGCTTTTGACACGTCTTGAAGAAGAATTTTGTAGACCGTAAACTACTAGCTGTATCGTACAATGTACGATGTGCCTGCCCAAGTATGGGACATTCTGCGAACTGGACATTTTGAGAACTGGACATTCTGCGAACTGGACCTTTTGCGTTCGCTGGACATTTTGCGAATTGGACATTCTGCGCCTAAACGTGTGAATATAGAAGGCCTTTATCGTTTTATTAATATAATATATAAATTTCTTTTCGATAGACGCGGGGAACGACGGATGCATTTTGACGGCAACTCCTTCATAGTTCGTAACGCTGGACACTCCGCCGGCTTCGACGACAAGAACCAACTGAAAGTGTACTGACCAGTCACACAACAATATAATCATAGTTCTATCGGTTATATTACCTTACTGATCACCGTTGTATCTTATATCATTATTATATCAGTTGTAGCGCCGTACTGCTATTGTTTGCTCTCTTTTCACACTAGTTTTGTACGAAACACGTGGACAAGTCGCGAGGAAAGTTGAAAGTGTAACTTTTTGTTTTTTACTGATGCCAGTGTGTAAAGCTTGTTGAAGTTTTTGATACTTTTAATTTCTATCGACCACGCATTAGCTGCCAAGCTACATTTTTTATTTGTCGAACTTCGACAGTCGCCTGCGGTTTCATAGTGATTAAGATTACAGTTTCATGATATAAGTGTTAGTTCCTCAGAGTGCCACAATGTTTAATTCCATAAGGTAAACAATAGATACACTTGACCTTTAGTTCATACTACTTTGCTGCTGAAATAAACACCTACTGCACTCAGATCACTCCCTTTCGTACTAGAATCATTAAATCATAAACATCACCTTCCTGTACAGGTAACGGTCACATTCTGCACAATTCAATGCATTAATGTTATTACACTGTCTCTAAAATTGTGTAACGTTATTATATTAAACAGCCCTACGCGTTACACTCCGCTTCAGGTTGTTTTAAATAGTAATATAATATTATTTTAAATAGATAAATCTTTCTATTAACGTGATAGTATCTATTTATATCGAATTCATCTATCGCGTGATAATATTCTATGCACTTTATGTACTGAATACCTGCATATGCAGGTGTACATCCATTTTTTAATATGTCAATCGCACCCACCCACGGCGTTTTGCGGGTCGACAACATGAGAGACGTGAGTGTAGATTCTGATCGTAGTTATTGGTTATTCTTATGGTTATACTGTAACACATTGTGCATTTTGTAATTATTCATGTTTATAGTTGTAAAACCTTTCAATAGTCGCTATGTACGGAAGCAGTGTTAATCTTCAACTGTTTATATGTTCATATACAACACTTTTATTGAGACAATATTTTTTTGTATGTCATATTATGTAGATATCATATTTAGTAACTTCGCGTTGACGAATTAGAACAATCTGATTTAATACTATCATAACTGAAATGTGATTGTTAAAATGAAAAATATTTCGACGCAATTGTTACCTACTATTGATACTGCAACAGAAGCAGACTCCAGTGAATATATAAAATATATAATGTATCCGCCATTTCAGTAGATTTTATTTATCACTTTTTGAAGATATTAATAGTTTAATACTTTTTGAAGATATTAATAGTTTTAATGACGTGTAGGAGTTTGAGCTTGGTGGTCTTCATATAACATTGGGTGGCTGCGCTTTGGTAGATTGTGTCCACTGCTTGAGACAATTTACGACTATAAAGCAACACAACCAACTAAAGCTCGACCACTCTCCTCGTGGTGAATATTGCTCTGTACTGGCGTGTGCTGGATTGCAATCTATGCACCCACGTTATCAGAAATGAAAAGTGCCTAGATTCAAAATGCACTCGATTGTAGTTCAGTACATTGCTATAGATGTAGTGCACAACCATCCTAAGTATATACTTTTAGGAAATTACCGACTTGTCCCAATTGTTTCTTTGTGTATAAAAGTTCTCAAGTAGGTAATACATTATTATGAGTAATAAAGCATTGTATGCTTCAAATCGTTTTTTTTTCTGATACCCGAGAATAATTATATTTACTATATATAAACTCTTTTGCAGAAAAAAACGCACACTTTAGATTTTTTCTTTACTTCAATGAAGAACAAGTAGGTTTTGTTAATTTGACGATGTATTGGCATGTTTGTTGCATTTAGGTGCCGAAGGTCCAAGTTGCAAAATGTCCAGCGGGTGCAAAATGTCCAGGTCGCAAAAGGTCCACGTTGCAAAAGGTCCAGGTCGTAAAATGTCCCCTTTCGTAGCGATTCGTCCAAGTCGTATTTTGTCCAACATCGAAAAACCATTTTAAATTGTCCAAATCGCATTCTGTCCAAGTCGCGGTTAGTCCAAATCGCATTCTGTCCAAGTCGCAATTCGTCCAAGTAGCAATTTGTCTAAATAGCAATTTGTCCAAGTCGCATTTCGTCCATATTGCTGTTTGTTCTTCTTGTTGTCTATTGTTCTCTCAAATTTAATAAAAAAAAATGCAATCCGACTTCTAGTTTCTGGAAACTACATAGACAAACATACCGATTCGGACCTTCCTCAAAATGGCCCGCGTTATCAAAATAGCCCTTTCTCGAAATGGCTCGTTCTCTAGATGGGAAAGTAAGAAAAGGGACGTTACAGTCCGAATATGGAAACATAAATACCCAGTTACCTACATACAAACATATCTGAGAGTCGAATGAATAACTATTAACAATGTCGGTAAAAATTATAGACCAAATGCGACCTTGTCATAATGCGACTTTGACCAAATGCGAATTAGACAATATGCGATCTTGCCATATTGCGACTTTGACCAAATACGACATGGACAAAATGGGTTTCGTAGCGTTTCGTCCAAGTCGCAATTGGTCGCATTAGTCGCATTTTCTCCATGTCGTAGTATTTAGTCAAAGTCGCAATATGGCAAGGTCGCATATTGTCTAGTTTTTCCGACATCGTTAATGGTTATCCATTCGACTCGCATACATACCCAGTTACAAACATACATACCCAGTTACATAAAAACATATCTGTTTTTATGTAACTGGGTATGAATGTTTCCTTTCGGTCCGTTAGGTTGAATTTTCAAAATGTTGAATTCCCATAATGTTGAATTCTCAGTTAGTTGACTCCTAAAAAGTTGAATTCCTGTAAAGTTGAATTTTTGAGTCCTATAATGTTGAATTTCGTTTATCAAAATGTTGAATTCCTAATTCGTTGAATCGCATAAAGTTGATCAAGTAAACAACCGAAGACTTCTATTAAATTTCATTTTTATTTTTGTCGTGAATTGTATCGTACATATCTCACTAAATGCACAATACCCACCATACAATAAAGGGAAGTGCAATTATATTTAAAAAAAAAGAACACTGCCAAATGAAGCAATGATAGACGTAACATAAAACCTCTTAATCCTGCTAACATTTTTTAACTTTATAAATTGCACGTTTATAAAGATGTTCAACATTATGGGAAATCAACATTGTACGAGTGTGATTTTAACATTCAACAACACGTGATTTCGTTGTGATTCAACTAACTGAGAATTCAACATTATGGGAATTCAACATTTTGAAAATTCAACCTAACGGACCGAAAGGGTATGTTTGTCTATGTAGTTTTCAGAAACTAGACGTTGGTGTTATAATGATTTTATACAAGTTCAACTTAGTTCATTGATGATCAACCTCTTTTACGGAATGATAATGATTTATTAATATCTACTTTCCCAAAAGTGGAAAAAATAGGCCTAGGTATCATTCTTGGTAGAACCATTCGGCTATTGTTCATAGTTCACCTCGTCAGTTCACCTGGGTGGACCACGAACATAATTTTTTGTTAGTGGACCAACTAACTTTTTCAAAAAAAAAAATCTCAAATAATATGGTTCGTGGTTCACCTGCGAAAATTCTGGTAATAAATAAATAAATATTTTTCAACATATCACACAGCGCCATCTAGTCTAAATTACAATAGGTCTTTTATTTTTAATTGTAATTGATTAATTTAATAAGGTTGGTCTATCTACGTGTCACTATGGTTACCCATAAAGAGATGTTTTTAAATGCACAATATCTTTATTTTTTTCCAACTTAAAACTTAAACTTCAGTAAATAAAAAAGTAATGTAAAACCGGCTAACTTAATAAACAAGTGCATAGTACCTAAACTTAAAAGTGCACAGTACAATCTGTTGTCAACATTATCTGACCCACCCTAAAAACAAATGAATTTGGACCGTCTTCAACTAATATTAAGGTTTCTTCAACTTATATGAGCTTATCAGACAAATTATGCTTGTTTAAGAAAAAGAATAATAAACACGCAAATTTGATCTCTAATGCTTTACGATTAGGATGTTATAACTATTTGTGATAATTAGTGTCATTGCTACGTAGTAATACATTATTTCAATAAACGTCTCGTCGCGTATGTATGGGACTGAGACGAAAAAGTAGCCAGATCTAATCCTGCGACAAAGATTTGTTTCGCTTTCAATTAATATTTGTAGCAAATTTTTAACTCAACTTTTTTTAATTTTTTACTAGCAAATGGTCCATATTTGTTTCTTTTTAAAGTAGGTAAGATAATATTGACAACAGACTGTACAATCAAATATGTAACTATAGGTCAACGCAATTTTTCTAACGCCAAACCGACGGAAATATCATAGCTGTATATGACGTATATCGTCATCGTTGGCTATGTAAATATTTTGTCTTTTATGACAGAATGTTTTTTTTTCTATATCTTTTAAAGCCATACATAAGCGTAGTATATTAGTATTTTTTTTGTTTACTATTTTCTTTAATTTAGCATGATATGACTCAGCAACATTGTTTGTTCTGTGCCTTTCGCCGAATACGCTTAGCATATTAGGGAAGTTTTTCGTCATCCAATAATTATCAACGTATTTAAAAAAGGCAATAAACTTCTTCTTCTCATTACTTTCATCTTTTATATATTGCAAACCATACTGAATGTATTCTCTGGGTAAAAGTGGAAGCGCTGCTGTCAATCCAACTAATCTCTGTTCTGTTTTGCAAAAATACGTATGCAATTCATTAAGGAAAGAGGTCACATACACAATGAAGTGGACCACGAACACAAAATTGTGTTTGTGGTTCACCCAGGTGGACTAAGGTGATCCACTAACAAAAAATTATGTTCGTGGTCCACCCAGGTGAACGGACGAGGTGTACTATGAACAATAACCCGAACCATTAATGGATCCAGCTACTTATTATAGTTCCCAGTAGAACCACCAACTCCATATTTGGTTCTAAGGAGAAAAAAAAGTCTCACTGGAACCTTAGACTATGGTTCCAAGTGGAATGATCCACAAAATGCGGGTAATGCGTTTGGACGAATTGCAACTTGGACGAAACGCTACGAAACCAAATGTCCAGGTTGCAAAAGGTCCAGCTAAATGGTAATAATAGGACCTTCTGCTTCTCAAATAAATATAATGATATTATATTATATATTATTGTATTTTATTTTAATATGTATTACTAAGTAATTAATTTAACAATCACAAAAATCACAGTTGAAAACGTTCGGTCTACGCGGGAGGTGCGGGTTCTATCTCTGCTTGGAGCAAATATCTGTGCGCATGAATATGAATATTTGCATTGGTCGAATGTTTCTAAGTATAATATGTGGTCGAGTGTTTCTATGTATGTATGTATTTACAAAGAATAATTTCTATGTATGTTTATCCGCATTCTAGAACCCATAACAGAAGCTAATTAAACTATGCTTACCATAAGGTCCAGGTGGCGTTGTATAGATTGTTCTAGAATATATAGAGCTATGATAACTTTGGGTGTAGATTGTGCTGTGGAAAATGTCATACCTAGACCATTTTATTTATAATTATCAGATCTTTAATGTATGTCCTCCCACTCTTCAGTTTGCAGCGAACATCTTCGGTATGGATGTTCGCTGCAAACTGAACAACAAGATATCGAGAGCCGGAGCAGCGCTGTCTTCTACATAAGAAATAAACTCGCTCCTGCGTGGAATACTGCTCGCATTTCTGGGACGGCTCCGCGAAGTACTTATTAGATGCTCTTGACAGGTTGCAGCGACGCGCGATCCGTATTATTGGGAGTCCTGAGCAGTATTTTACCGTCTCTACCATAATCCCACCCTCTCCTTTCTTACACAGGACAACACGTGCAGGACTTATATGTCACCCGCATACGATTCAGAATATTCCATCAAGAATCAAGCGCTTCGGTGAGACTTTCCTCTGCCGCACCATTATGTCTTGGAATTCCTTACCGGCGCACGTGTTTCCTTCTTCCTACAGTTCCGGGTCCCTTAAGTAGGGCGTGAAAAAGCTGGCAGCATCTGATGAGGCCGTCAAGATGAGCGCCACCATTGTAGCATTGTACTCTTTTATGAGACTTTGCCTTCAGTTTAACTTCAGGCGAGGTGAAGTCAAATTGAAGTGCCATAGAAAAAAATAAAAAAATGTTGTCAATCATTGAGTTGGAGTGTTATTGGACCGCAGTCCCAAAAATCGCCGTTAGAAATGGGTTAAATAATAAACACACATTCCCAGCAAGGACTATTACAACTTTAATTACTAATGCTTATAAAATGGTTTCGTTATAATTTTGTAAATGCACAGATAACATAATACTAAAGTACAGATACCTCATCCCATACAAGAAAATGCGACCACCTTAACTCGGGCTATTTTTCGGGCTATATTTAATTATAACTGTTTGCCACTAGATGTCAATGAAATAGCCCGAGGTTCAGCATAAATTATGTTACGCAGTCATAGCCAATAGATGGTGGTGTTCTATACTTTCAAGATCAAGAAGTTCATTCTTAATAAATTACAATGGGGTAGGGGCCGTAGGGGTGAACGACATTGGTCAAATCTGATATTAGTCAGATCGGCATTTCGTCCAATGTGACAATACGTAATCACAGTGTTGGCACAATGTTACTTATTTTATAATGTTATGACTGTGAATGCGACTCGCATTTCCAAACTCTCAATCCGGTTATTTCCACAGGGGATATTCGCACAAGCAAAATCCCAAAATCCTCTTTTCGCCAGCTATGACTTTGAATTCTTGAGTGTGTTGAGTACGAATTTGATGTCATTTTTGGAAAACCAATATGGCTGGCCGCCGCACTGTCCCAACTAAATTGCAATATGGGTATGGGGTAATGGGTTTTTGAGTATGCTGAGTACGAATTTGAGGTCATTTTTGGAATCCAATATGGCCGCCGCGCTGTCCCAACTAAATTGCAATATGGGTATGGTGTAATGGGTTTTTGAGTATGCTGAGTACGAATTTGAGGTCATTTTTGGAATCCAATATGGCCGCCGCGCTGTCCCAACTAAATTGCAATATGGGTATGGTGGAATGGGTTTTTGAGTATGTGGAGTACGAATTTGAGGTCATTTTTGGAATCCAATATGGCCGCCACGCTGTCCCAACTAAATTGCAATATGGGTATGGTGTAATGGGTTTTTGAGTATGCTGAGTACGAATTTGAGGTCATTTTTGGAATCCAATATGGCCGCCGCGCTGTCCCAACTAAATTGCAATATGGGTATGGTGTAATGGGTTTTTGAGTATGCTGAGTACAAATTTGAGGTCATTTTTGGCATTTGGCTTAGTCAGCCAGGGACACCACAAGTATTGTCAACGGAGCGGTTGCTCCGGGTCATTTGCAGCAGGTGTTTGGTCTTTTTAGCTTTTATTGTGCACACGGGTGCACTATCCCCCTCCTGTGAGAGGGTATGCAAGGGTCTATAATTCTAAATATGAGACCAACATAATAAGGTCATCTAGGCAAGTTTAGGTCTCTACTAACTACAAATTAAACAACCGTAAAATAAAAACAATAAATAGTATTTATTTAAGAAATTTGTTGTAAACAATAATATGTAGGTACCTATCTAACGTAATGTTTATAATTTGATGCTGTTACCTCACAATCATCATCCAAAAATTAAAAATAAACGCGATAGTGTCTGTTAAAAGTGGTTTTATTTCAATGTCTTTAATACAACATAAGAATTAATAAGGTAATATCAGGTTACTGAATTACAAATTAGGAGCCAGAAGCATTACTTAACCTTTATTAATTTTCAAAAATGTGTCACATAAAATGCAATAATAATTCTGCATTTTATTGTACGTAGGTATTACTTTAATTTACATAATTGAGAATTTTACTTGATAAAATTGGATTAATAAAACTAATATCATTCATTCAAATGAATCATTTGATATCAATTTAAGTCAGCTTTTAGATTCCTTTGAGAGTCTAAAGCTTGTTTAAAGAGAGGTATAACAAGCAATCAATATACCTACCTATTGCTTTTTATTACGCACGAGTCAGTAATCTAAATGTTTTGAAAAGGATCAACTCATTTTTGGTGATTTTCAACTGAACTAGTCTATAAGCCGTTATTTATTTTGTAAAATTCTCAATTTGGAAGCGGATTGCAATGATTTTTTGCGTGATTTACAAAAATCATAAATTTTATTTATTTTAAATAGCGCCATCTAGGAACACAAGTAGCGAAAATATTGGATTATGTTACGGTCATTACGGACCTGTATCTATTTAGTACTGAAAAAAACGTGCACGGCGCTGTTATTTTAACAATTTATCGAAATTATATATAAAAGTTCATTATTTTATGTTTTTATGCTACAATGATTTTAGTTTGATTAGAAAATAACATTTATAGTATCCCATTCTTGTTTATTAGGAATTTTATACAAGTGGTGTAATAAATTGATACACGTAACGCCATCTAGGATATTTTAGTAGTCACTAAATATTTTATGTTAGTAATGAGGACCCAGTGGTAAATGGCAGTGCCATTTACAAAATTTAATACATAGTGCAACGACATCTAGCGTACAACTTAGAACTAAACCTTAAATATTATGTTGATGCAGTCCCTCCGGTGCAGTACATTAGCTAGTAAGTATTCATATAAGTACTTGACTAAGTTGGTTGATATTTTAAACACCTTCGCAGTTGACTTAAATCTATTCGATGCATTAGTAGCAATTAGTGCAGGGATTGAGGGCCCTATTTTACGCTTCTAAAAGGGTCCACACCCTGCACAAGTGTGACCGATGTACCCTATCCGTTACAAGAGAGGCATGTAGCTGCAATAAGCTCAATAAATTGAGTTCTATAAAGGGATGAAATTTATTTTGAAAAAGGAACATGGTGAAAGATCAATGATGTTATAGTAAAAAGATAGTGTTCTGCTCCCTAATCCTTCCAGCAAGGTTAATTTGTTGGTGATTATAAATGGCTTCACATCGGTAGTGTAGTGACCAGGACCCTAATTCTACTTATAGTAAAACGGTTGTCAACCATTATCAGGCCAGTGAAATTACAAAAAAATCATTTATTTTGCTTTTGAGGTTTAAAATTAAATAGTATTGCGTGAAGTGAATGAATCGATCTATTGAACTCTTTTTCATTTAAGTTTGAACTCGAAGCTTGCATGTGCATAAAGTCAATAATTCAATGGCAGTTTTGTAATCTCAGTGTTTTGACAGGTCGACAATTAGTAGAAACAGGGCTCAGGAATCGGATTCAGGACCTCTCATCTTGTAGCCGACTTCTTAACCGTTAAATTACTGACGCTTCACAATTTCCCTCTGTAAGTACTCGAAATAACTGCTGGGTATTATAATATTAGTGACTATTTCCATATTAGATATACAATAATATTATAAGTATTATTTTACTATTTCATGTTCGACTGTAGGCCTTCTTTTTACCACTGGTACAAGTGTACCTCCCTTCTTTTTTTACGGAACATACAGAGATAGAGATAGAAGAGATTAGAGGCGCAAGCCGTCTCTACCTGGTAGGCTGAGCAAGTGTGCAGCATTTTTGGTTTGTTATTTTTTTTTACTTCTTTGTTATTTCTTTTTCGCATTGTGAGAACAAGTAGCGCCATCTTGCGAGTTGATGTATTTTCATAAAATTTTTGTTTAATTCAGTTATACTAATACGATCGAGAGTGAATAACGCAAGATAAACGGTTAAAAAAAATGGAAAAAAAGGAAAACAAAAAAAATTACGTTGCTGTAATTTGTTTAGTGCCAATATGTTGTGTACCATGAGTACTACTAGGGGCCTTCGGTTCCATTAGGTAATCTGTGCCTTCGGCTTCGGGAGTGTTCCCCTTACACCAGTGCCGGATTTACCTCCGACGGGGCCTCAAGCAACAACTGATTTTTGAGGCCCTCGTTTCAATATAACCCCCCCACCTCTTCTTTTTAAATAACAAAAAACAGATTTATTTTGCAAAATTAATATATTATTTGAAATCTTTATGTAATTTTTTTATATATTTTTTAATTATTTTTACATTTTCAAATACGTTATAAAAAAAATCATATTTAAATTTTCAATTGCTTCCTTTGCTTCCTAGTAAATCTGCCTTACACCCTGTAGTAGATGTCACTTGACTAGGGTCAGCGAATTCACTGATATAGCAATTTGATCTAAAACGATCAGTAGGCGATTTATACGGGTGATACATGGGTGCTACCTACCGTGTATAGGTACATATCTACGATTATTTGTAATGAGCCCAAGGTTAGGCACATGAGTCAGGTCTGACAGTGTTCAGATGTGTCGGCGTCGTACACACTTCTCTTTTATGAGCTACGGTTAAAGCAAGAACGATTATTGAACCGAAAAACTATCTAGAGTATGTAAAGTAAACTGTCAATATTTGTATGTAGGTAAATAGGTACTTAACTAATAAACAATTTCAAAATGACAAATACGTCTGGATAACTAATCTAAATACTAACCAACTAGCTCTTATATATACAAACCCACATGAAATAAGGATAGGGAATGAGGTAGATAATTCGTGATTGGCGCTGTAACACCTTTACTATACATGTTAATAAGATCGATCTCAGTACATATAGGGTGATGCTCCGGGAGCAGGAGCGCCGAGCGGTGTCTTGGACGGGTGCTCTGCGGCCAGCACGAGTGACGCGCGGCATGCGGCGCGGCGCGCGGCGTGCGGTGTCGCTGGCGGTTGCGCGGTGGCGCACCGCGCACGCTCTCTATATTGATCGGCGGGCGCTGGTGGCGCCGCGGCGCGGTCTCTCGTTACTTGGCGCGCGGCCCTCGTGCGCCAGCTGTCAAAACTGCGTGACGTAACAGCTAGGGCGGCGCGCACACGGCCGTTGCCAGCCGCCCGCTTAGTACGTCCGTGTAGTACGCTCTCGTCGTGTTGCACTCGACGCTTCGCGTCTCCGGTCCAGTGCACCGTATTATCTACGCCGCAGATTTCGTGAGACAGGTGAGGTTGGGGCCAGCGTGGCCCCGGCCGCTCTGAGTGTATTCGACCCGGGGTTCATCAAATCTCGTCTGATTATTTCAATGTTTATAAACAGCCGGCCGCATCCATTCGCTCCCTCTTGTTTTCGGTTCGTCCGGCTGACAGCGCGCGATTCGGACGGCTGATCCTGAATGCACCGGCCGGCCGCACCGGCGACAGCAACGCACCGATTGGATTCAGTGCACGTATGTAATCTTGCACAAACTTGTATATATCCCAAGTTCATCTCGTATATACCTAGGTAGGTAGGTACTTGTGACGACAACTCGTTTACGTAGGCATAACGTAGCGAACTATAAATAATACTTATGTGTTCCCAATACATGTAAACAGAATCAACTTCAGTGTATGTTTCTATTTATCTGTAATGTAATTTCGCGCATCATTTAAATTCCAACACTAAGACGCCGGTATGAGCAGCAAAGGTTGAAAATGCAGGTGGCAGCAGTCGCGTTGCTCCATTGAACACACTGTTTTAAGTAGGAATAACCAACTAGCCATTGTTAAGTTGCACTAGTGCATATGAGTCTAAAATAAGGTGGTGTAATTTATCCAAAAAATGCACTTAGGCAGGTACCCCCCATATCTTCACGTTAGAGTTATTTAAAAATTTAATGACCATGTTCCTGCTTCCTGGTTCAAATAGGTTTTGTACTTAATCGTGAAAGAAATCGTTTCAGGCAAATCAAAGTTTATTTACAACAGCAGTGGTAATCGCCATTCCTAGGCGCGTTAACCTACTTGAATTTATTTTGCTTTTTCATAGATGTTGACCTCAAAACTCCATCGATAGTTGGTTTGATTACAATTTTATAGCTTACATGCTCAAAATGTTGTGGTACGGGTAGATTTTATTGAATATTCACGCTGTATTGTTTGATAATAGAGGATAATTTCGATTTATTTGCTCTCTACAGCGTAATTAGATTGTGCTTGCTGAGCTGCTCGAGGTGTTAAGTTCGCGTTACAGTTTTCAACTCTACATTCATAAGGTGACTGGACCGACTGTCGTCATTAATCATTGAAATCGTGCTAGTTTCCAAAAGTAAATGTAATTTCCTGTGAACTATTTTTTTGTTACATAATAAACGAATACGACCTAGTTCTGATAGATGATTAGGTGAGCTCATTCAAATTCTAGGCCTGGATGATAGCAGGAAACGTGAATTTTCTTGTGCGCTGGGCTAAGATAGTCGGCTAAACGTAGGACATCCTGTATTTGTTAAACTTACAACTCATGGCGGAAGTGACGAAAGGGGATCAAAAAGGTCGTTTATAATTTTTGTTAGTCAAAATTCAAAACCTTGTTTGCTTTAAACAATTGTTTTACATGCCGAAGAAGATTACATCTCTACCATTCTTTTCCATTAAGTACATCTCTCTACAATTACATCTGTACAAAAAAATAGATTTTTTATCCCTGAACCTAATTAGGTACCTACTCACTATGCGTTTTAAACTGAACTGCGTTTCAAATGAGTTGATAACTGTCATAATGACATTTTACTTCGCGTTGCTAACTTCACTTCTATTTGTCAACACAGTAAACTATTATTATACATTACAAAAAGTAAGTTATATACTTAATGAAAAGAAAATAAACATTAGGTCCTCACTCGTTGTTACTTTAACGTAAGGTATGAATCACGGTCTGACATGGAAATTTTGTTCTTAGATGTACCTACAATTTAGATGACGACGACATGGTGTGAAGTTGCTGCGATCGCGAGTATTTTTTCATTTGAAACTCATAGTACATCACACTTACACATACCGTACACAAAAGCACGACAAAAGCCTGAGAACGTGTCTATGAATGGGTTTCCCAGATCGAACAAGTTTTCATAAATTTGACATTTATAAAATAAATAGGGAATAACGAGTCATGAATACGTAATATTAATAGGTTTACACAATTGCTTGTCTTATAATAATGGAGACTGGAGATTTACGGAGCTGTGTAGGTACATACATAAAATGTTATAAACTTTAGAAGTAATTACTACAAAACACCTCCATAGCATAAATAATTCTCTGATCTAGTTCGCGACCTCCTTTTCAATTCTTTTCGAGATGGTATACCGTTTCGTCGGCCTTTAGAAATGTGAAGTTCATTTTACACTTTTTATGCGTGCTACCTACCTACCTACCTAATTAAATTAACAAACTTACTTTTACACAATTGTCGCGTATCTAAAGGCAATCATTTTTAAGTTACTTGCATACTTAAATAAGAGTTGATAGAGAGTAGATACGTATTTATATTCCTTCTCGTACTCATATTATGACCCCTCCGGACACTAGGATCTTACCCGACTGGCAAAAAACAGTTAAGTATGCTATTCGCGTTTATCTTGTATGCGCCTATCGGTAGCGAAGGTGAACATTTCCAAAAGGAAAGCCAGTGGACAAGAACATTTAACTTCGATCTAGTCTCGTGCACCATGCCACCTATTGGTAAGCCGGTACAGAAATGGTGGTATAGTATAGGGATCCTTTGCCACCTATGTAGGTATGTAATATTTTTATTAACGCTCATCTTCCAATTCCCAGCACGGAATTACACGTAATTATTGACTTCTATGTATAGGTACACATGTAGTTATAGGTATAGGTACCTACGGTGCCCTCTGTAGAAACTACTACTGGATAATTAGATCTACTTATAAATGTGATTAAGTTTAGAATACTTCTAGCTTGAGTTTATGAAGAAACACGACATGGATCTTGTTGATTTTATTAACGCTACCTATGCTAACTTGACTTGGATAATTTGACTGTCAAAGTATTATGGATTCTTAGGTGTCTAGGAACTTTTCAAGCAGTCTAGTAGCAGTTTGCCATCCAGAGTGGGGTGCCGGGTACCTACACTACTTACAGTCTATTGACGGACTGAATATAAGTAATAAAAGTACTTATGCAATTCCATATCCTACTAGAAGCCTGTCAGAATTCCCAAGAAAGCGATCAGAAGTTTTGATCGCCCTCATGATTTAGTTATCATTTGCTTTCATACCTACCTAAAAAGAGTCCTGTTTTAACGATGTCGCTGGTTTCTAGGATGATACCCGCAAAAAAAAAATCAAAATGCAATAGGATGCGCTTATGGTACCCACTTTTTGTGAGAGGGACTTGCACTTAGAGCATAAGACTTGCATCTACACACTAAGTCGATGAAAATAGTCTGAGTTGATGAAAATATTAAAATTAACTATATCTTTTTACTAGTTAATGAAATTGAAAAGAGGATGTATTTGTGACTCAAAATAAATGACCTTAGGTTATTACTGAAGTTACACAGTTCCTAATCATCGAACTTGTGCATAAAGTTTTTTAATTAAATTATAGTACAATCACGAAATATTTTTTTTGTGGTAGCAGTAAATTTGCTTCGAAGCGATTTGGCTAATCGAAGTTTCGAATATTCTTTATCTAGGGGACAGGTACTTAACAACTAATCACCTTACGATATGCTTACGAGGATCTCAAAATACTTCAATTTCCTCATCAGTAGTGGGATAGAGCGTGTGTTATCGCTCTTTATGTGAACCAGACCTTGTGCCTATTTATTCAATTCCACCCTCTCCCTTCATTTCCAGAACAACACGTGCACCAACGAAGGGCCACCCTCATAAGGTGGATACAATACCGTTTCGAATCAAACGGTTCTGTACCTACTCCCTTTCTTTGTGGTACGATAAAGAACTAGAATGCTATATTCGCACACGTGTAGGGTTCTTTAAGTAAGGTTTGAAAAGAATACTTCTGTCTAGATCGCACAGCGTTTGTAATAGTAGTCTTAACCTTTTGATCTAAACCAAACCGTACCATCAGGGGGAGGGGGGGGCACTCTAATTTAGCTTTAAAAAGCTCGGGGGAGGGGGATGAAGACAGTAGTGGAGAATGGCAATAACAGAAGGCACCTGGTTAGATTACAAAAGTATGGTACTCTCTGATCAAATTGGCCTATTTGTGTTCGAAAACCAGGGGCCATTTCTATTCCGTCACTTTTTGTATCGAAATAATAAATTAGATAACACTATGTCAGTAGTCAGTAGTCAATTACGATCGAGATTTTTTCTGTACCGGCTTTATTTTAATGGTTTTCAACTAAAGTACCTTCACATGCAAGCCGGTACACCGAATCAACATGTAAAAATCAACCAATAATAGGAGAAAGTGACCCTAATTTAGCTTGCAAAGTTTGATATGCTACTTGTGCTGTTAGTTACAAATATTACAAGTTTGTTCAAAGCTTGTTAATAGAAAAATACTCTCAAACAATAGAAATAAAGTTAATTCCAGTAGTGGCAGCGGTTAAACAATGAGGTCCATATTAAATAAACATTTAAAGTTCAGTGGGTGGACAATGGACACAGTTTCGGCACACCCAAGTCACGTGGGCCAGAAGACTATTGTCCGACGTGGTTGTGTGTGTATGACCTCACCAGCTCCAGAGTGACGAGCAGTGATGCATTCAGGAATTTTATACCTAATACCTACTGAGCTATAACTGGGCAATGTAATGAATGCAGCTATTGAATTCTATGTACCTAGTACTAGACAAGCTTTTGAACAAAAATCGTGTCACCGTTCCTGAGTATGGTAGGAATTATGTTAAAAGTATATGAAATGGTACGCAGTAACTGCGTAAATGAATTTCTGTAGGAATCGTTCTCCTATTTCTTTTACGGTTTGATTTGTTGGCAAGCGACTGTCTTTGGACACCTACACCGGAAAGCCTGTACCAGAGCTCGTCCATCATTCAGTAGTATACCGGTTTGCATGTGGAGGTGACCTGTGCCCCAAATATCCTTAAATTGTATAGCGGTACGTCCCCACTCTAGCCAGCCTATTCTATTTTTATCTTTATTTATTATAGAGAGCTTTGTTATAGAGAAAACATAAAGAAATGCGACCATGTCGCCCTCATAATACATCTTACACACTACAGCCTTTATTCCAAACTTAACTAAACTGTACAATTTGGCGCTTCTGGAATCTGGTTGGCTTAACACTGTATTGCACCGACCAACATCAATATGGGAATCAATGATATTGTTGACAAAGGTGCTTCTTGATGCTTCGTTCGGAACACACTCCATCAAAACATGATGAACATCTTCGATCATACCGCATTAGTACAATTCGGTGATGAATAATGACTCTACCACTTGATAAGCAAGCAGGAACTTAGCTGCAGTTTGGTTGTAGTTCATTATTTCGGTCAGAGACCACAGCGCCTACCACTTGCCTTTGACCTTATGTACTTCACGTGCGTCCTTAACATACTGTAAGTTATTAAAGTTTCCATGCCAACCTATCGGTAGCGGTCATTTATGAGCTGCCTTTTTTCAAGAGTAGGCCCACAACGTCTGTTTCGTAAAACGTCTAGTCAGAAACGAAGACCCAATTCGCACAGAGTCATATACTTCAATTTATTTATTTATACTGTTGATTGATGGCACTTGGTGGAACTTATTGTTGATAAACCACTTGTCCTACACCACTGTATTTATTATTGTACCGAACCGGTTTCGCCTTGCGGCATTCTCAAAGGTTTACATTGACACACTTGTAGTTCTCCACTGTATTTATTACTGTACCTAACCGGTTTCGTTTACATTGATAGTCTGTCAATGTAAACCTTTGAGAATACCGAAAGGCGCTACCGGTTCGGTACAATAATAAATACAATGGAGAAGTACAAGTGTGTTAGCAATCATGACATGTGTTTAATTTATATGTCAACTATGTAGCTGTAGCACGTGGGTTTATCCGTATATAATTCTGTTAAAGTTCTCATGACTCATGGGGAGGCATTTCAAAGACAAAAAAAATAATTTATAGAAAAATAAAATAGCCGACTGCGTAAAAACTTATTTTGAAAATTACGTGAAAAACTTAATTAAATAAAAACTAAAAAGAAAGAAACAAGCTACTGGGCTTGTTTCTTTCTTTTTAGTTTTTATTTAATTAATTTTTAAAATTCATACAATACTCACAGTCAAATTTTACGAATCAATCTTCCCAAGGGGCCCCGACTGTGGTGAGTATTGTTGCCTAAAAAGTAGTCAAGTGTTATTCCAGATTAGAATGTTTTTTTCGGATCGGATCCACCACTGAATTGAATAACACAAATCCAATCATCTTAACGTTATAAATAAATAAATAAATAAATAAATAAAATTTGGGTAGTTTGATTAGGTATATGTTCTACGTTACGTAGACACAATAGAAATATTTAGTTCGCTGTTTGAGTGGGCAAAGTGGATGGAATAAAATCTAGGTTATTAACTATTACCACACATAAAACTCTTCTATCTATTATTACCGACCATTTATATTACTCTTATCATGTTTTATTATTTCAAACTACGCGATCGCAGAGATTTGTTTACAAATATGTAATAGACATTAGTATGCTATGCATTATGAGTTACTGAAATATGAAAACAAAATTCTGACATCCATTATGTTTTTATGTTCTATGACAACGGTATGCAGAAATGCAATTTGTGAGTGTGATCTCATATTGAAATGACGTACCTAGGTATGCATAGACATGGCCAATAGGGAATACATACGTAATTTCCGTTTTAAAGTGTGCTGCATTGTAAGACACGAGTCATACTCGTACTGTTGTACCATTCATCCTCTGAGTCTTTTCCCAACTTAGTTGGGGTTATATATTACTAACTTGATGGCATCGAAGTTCTATACGTAACTAGCCAATATGAATGCTACAGACAGAAGTTGGTTGAGATTCATAGATTCGCGCGATATCTAGTTATTTTCGCTCTTTTTTAGTATAAAATAATTGATTATAAGTTAGATCGGCGCGGCGCGCTGCTACCTATCAAATACGAATTTAACCGGATAAACTTCAGAATGACAAGTTTCTCGTTTATTTGAATTCAATATAAAATATAATAATCTAATCTAGTTCTGAGATTAGCACCGCGCCCGTTGTGCCAGAGAATAGACCAGTAGTAGTGGATGGTCATGGGCAATGAGTTTTAAGAATATTATATTTTCTCGGTTACCTATGTATATTATTAAAAGTTAATTTTCAAAATACGGGTTGTATCCTATTTATCCTAAGAAATTATGTATTAAGTAACTTTGTTTTTTCAGACAGGAAATAAATTGTAGTTAGAATTATATCAGTGTCCTAACTCCCGACACTTCCGTTTTCACTTAAATTACTCCTGTGGAGGTCGCTTGGTTAAAATTATCGGACGTATTTTTTGTAACATTTTGTTATTGGCTTACGGGACGACACAATTGTCACACATTTTAAGCCAGTTAATTAAAATTATATTTCGAAATGTCCTAATTAAATTCCATTCCCCGAATCTTTCATGCCAATCAAATTCTACACAAACAATTGTATTCACTGGCGAATAAAGTCCCCTTCGATCTCAACGGTACTGGTGCCGGCGGCGTGGGTCGTTTTGCGTTACCTTTGCAATGAGTTTGTCACTTCTCGTTTCGTAGCGAAAATTGCGAGTCACGTTGTTGGTCGCGTGTTTTGTGTCCATTTGTACTTTCATGACTTATTTTTATCCATCGGTTCTACTTCCCTCTTTTCTTACGTAAACAAACCTTATTTTGTTTTGAATTGTAGGTATTCCTTAAGTTTTAAGGTTGTGCGTTGTACTGAGTTACTCAAAATAAATTTGTCACAAGGAAACGCATAAAATCGTTTCCCAATGTCAATGTACCCAACATTGTGTTACCTGTGGATAGTTGCAAATAGAAGACACCTACGTTACGCTTAATCTACATTTTAGTTGATAGGTACACACAAAAGCTGGCATTCGATCGAGTGCATTTCAACTTGTACCTTCCTTTTGGTATACGTTAAACCTCACAACGATATCCAAGTAAGTATACTAGGTACTTGGTAAGGTACTGAAGGCATTGTAAAAAATAATGTGATGTCGTGAAAGATATATTTTATGTGTGTAATAGGACTTTTTCATAACCACTCATAGTAAGACTCGCTTTTAATTAGATTTAGAAACTTATCTTTATCAGTTTTCGTATGTTTAGCAATTTGTCTTAGTCGGGTTCTAGCCCCTGCATGTCTTGTAAGCGTCTCCTTACGTAGAAGTCATTAGTTTTAGATTTTATAATGTAGCGGCAGCAGTAAAGTCTTAGTCTCAGATACAATGATGGTGTCCAATATAAACAATTGATACGGGAACTTTTCGAAAGTTTCTTTCCTTCTTTTTATACCATTCACTAAAAAAAAATCATATAAATCGGTCCAGAGATCACGGAGAAATCGATGTACACAAAAAATACGCGTGGGAGGTATTAAGATTAAGACCTCCTTTTCTAAAGTCTCAGTCTAAAAAAAGAAGTGTTCTTTTATTATCTTTATACAACAATTAAAAGTGGTCAGCGCTAGTTTTTATTAGTACATTACCAATCTTAAAACTGTTGTACTTACAATTTCAAACTTTTTTAATTTAACAAATTATATTATCTTTCTGAATCATAGTCTTCATATTTGTAATCACGTTCGTAGTTGGTCTTTGTATATATCGTACAAAAAAAAGGTTTGTCATTTTATAATACATACATGAAACCATAAATGAACGCTACTTTCTTTTTTTGGAACAAATAAATGAAATTGGAGAATAGTTTTCTAATGTTGAAATAACAGTTTTTTTAATTACTGCATAGATACGATATACCTACCAATAACAAAAAAGTAATTATGTACTGTGCGTCTTTTTCTGTAAAGTGACTTGGCCGATTTTCACAGTAGATAGCTGAGGTTTTTCATTAACAGAATTAGGGCCACGCAATAAATTTAAAACCCAGATAATCATGGATTCGGTTCGGAAACCTGTGTACTACACACCAATTTTCCGCCCCTGTAGTACAGGTAAAGGTAAAAACATAAAGGTCTAGGTCTGATCTTAGTATCCTAATATATAGTAGTCGTATTCGTTTAAGCGTTTTTGCATAATTGAATAACCAATTAACTTTCAAATTATTCTTTAACTGGTAAGATATTTGTGGGCGTGTACACCTTGAGATGCATCTGCATGGAATCTGCAACTCTTCTCCTTCCCTAAGGAGTGTAGGCGCTGCATTTATAACTATGTATTACTTAATTAACCTATTAGTCATATTACCGTCCAATGCTGCATAATAAGTATATCACTCCAAATGTGCGCTACAGCACCCGATTCTCCTCCTTCGACATCCCGTCAATCCATGTTATTTAGTTTGGGCAGATGACGCTGAGAATATTCTTTATTTTCACTGGTGAAATACAACCTAGATGAGTCATAGTTGAAAGCGAGACTGTCTCACTCACAGCAGGACGTATGGACATGTTAGTTATTATACTCTTTATCCACATGTTTACTGTATTAGCGTTGCTTTCATACGCTGAATAAGATCATCATGATTCCTTAATTAAAGACTGTACGTTTGATTATTTTATTATACTTGTCCACTGTACTATCAATGGTGTCGTTAAGCTTCTTGTGTTGGTACAACAACTTCTTTTTTATTTATATAACTGGCGACACTCAAATCATATGATTCTAAGTCCTCTTATTTAGGTATACATATAGTTTATTTCCTGGAACGAGAGACTTGTCATCCGTGTAAAAGCCGCGGTAGTCTAGTTGTATGGGTAATGGACTGCTGAGACGAGGTCTCGGGTTCGATCCCAGGTTTTACCATTGCACACACCAATGACTTTTCGATGCTTTTCGAAGTTATGTGTATATTTAGTGCAGGTTTATACGTACCCAGTTAATGGCAATGGCAGTTGTTAGTTGGACCAATGGTGACACTCACTTTAACCTGATAGCAACAAAGGCAAGCCTAGGTTTTCTCAACTCGGTTAGACATCGATATTTTCCGTGAACTGCCATCAGATCTCCACAATTGATTCGCCAATCAATTGTGGATGTCAAATATTATCAATTATCGAAGTTCAAAAGGTCAAAGGACTAAAAGGTAGAACAGATGGTTCTTCTTCTGTCGTGTCTACAGCATATCATTTGTCAGATTTTGTTTGTCCAGCATGCAGCCGCTTACCTGAGCACGCTCAGGGGCAGGAAGAAATGGTAGGATAACAGCTCGTTGGATTGGTACCAATATTTAACACGGGCTGAACCGCGGGCAACAGTAGTTCCAAATTTACAAATATCCTTGAAACGCCCATTTGATTTCAATTTTATAAACAGATGAAAGATAGTTTTATACATTCACTTAACATGTTAAGTAATGTTCTCGATGCTAATTCTTGCGAAAAAGTACACGTATTTCGCCGAGTTTATTGACTGTATATTTATGATTGCGAAATTACTTATGTAGCACTTGCATATTAACTTTTGCTTATGTCATTAAAACAGTAGACTGAAGAATGGTCGCTATTTTATCGTGTGACACATGATAAATTGAATCATATTATACCGTATACATTGCTGTTGTATGTGTTACGGTTCATGAGGAAGTGTGGAAGCAACAATCCAGTTATTAGTGCGGTTAAGAAACCTTTACCTTTATTAAAAAGAGTTACATTTTCGTTACTGGTTACCGAAGAGTTACCGGTTGTTCAGTTATTGTTGTGGTATGACATTATGACATGACGTAGTTATATCTGGATATAGGTAATTATGAAGGAGGTCTATAGTTATCTATAATTACAACGATATATACCTATAAAGGAGTTACGTTATAAACCGGACCAAGGGGTAAACGTCGCAGTGGCAGACCGCTCACAAAATAGGACGATGATGTGGCTAGGACTACAGGCCTTCAATGGTTACGTGTCGCCCAAGACAGGGATGAGTGGAACTATTTAGAGGAGGCCTTCACCCCGCTAGGGGTTCTTGCAGACACTACAACATCACTTTTTTTTGTATATGAATTAGGTAATATTACAGAACTTTAATTTAAAATATTAGGTTTAGTATCAATTAATGCCAAAAACTTTCTATTTCTTGCGATAAGGAACTTATATATAGAAAGGCTTTATATTTTATTTATTTTATCCATAGATAGATAGATAGAAGAAAATAGAAGCGACAGTGAGTGAAAATTTTTAGTTATTTTTTTATTGCGTCAACTGTGCTGCGCTTCGGAGGATGATGATGCCAACCATGACGTGTTTCGCTTAGCCATCAGTTAACTCATGGCTTCGTTTAGGTAGCCTAAGCGTTACCGAGGTAACTCAATTATCCGAGCACTTCTCATTAATTACATTCGGCGAGCAAAAGCCCGAGGGAGCTTCAGCACCTGAAAAAATATAGTAGTAGGTACAACGGATGAGCTACTAAACGTTGCTACTAAGGAGCTACTAAATGTACGTAGTTGCCCATCAACTAATAATGAAACTTAATTGTTTAAATAATGCGGCTTTTATAGAAGCCACTTCCGTCTAACTTCCTAACTCCGAGAAGAAAGTCTGAAACTCCCACATCAGTCAATAGGTGAGGTTGGCATGAAGCTACGGCGACCTATGGTCATGATGGGGCTCTCGCTCCATATACGAAACTGTATCCCATGCTGCCCGCTAAGGAAGCAAATGTAAAGCCGTATTTACATTTTTATTGCCATGCCATTTGGTAATAGGTGCCGTCTATTGTTTTGCGAATCTGGCTATAATTTACAGCCAGTTTTACAAGACAATAGGTAGAGCTTTGTAAATGCAGAAGCTATAAAATGTCGACGTTTATAACGTTACTTCGTGAGCTAAATGAACAAAGACGTTTGATTTGATTGGGTTCGAAATTTAACGGTAAACTGACGTTATGATTGTGCTTACCTATCTATCTGCTATCTCTCGTGATCCGTTTGAGCAGGGTGATTTTAAATTTTTCTGTCCATATTTGTAGCTACTTACAAATTATTTAGGTACACAGTGGATTGGATTCAAAATCGATATGTGTAAGGAATTGAGAAAACTCTTGTCGCGTAATATACGACTATAATTATGTTTATTGCAACGCAACTGGAGGTGACGAAATTCCAATTTATGTTCTAGTTGCCTGATGTAACAAGAGCCTCCTAACCGACAAGTCAAACGATCTACGGATACGCCGTATCGCGCCATAAATTTAGTAATGTCCGAGGTGAGTAAATATTCTCCCCTCACTAGGATTTCTTGCTAAACACCTATATTTTGTTTTTTTGATCGCGGAAGTCTGAATATAATAACGTCTTGAAAACAACCAGGAATAGTTTTTATAAGTTCCGGGACTTCACGCGATATACTTTTTGAACACTTACTTTTGTCGACGTCGACAAAAGTAAGTGTTCAAAAAGTATATCGCGTGAAGTCCCGGAACTTATAAAAACTATGAGTAAACGCCGCGATAGTTTAAAAGTTACATAAACCAGGAATAGATTGTAATAATTCCTTCAAATGTCGCCAGTTTATCATTCATATTTCTAATAGTTATCTAGGTAGGTATATCTCTCACACGTTATCTTAAGTATCTACATGGGACACAATATCAACTCGTTTTAACAGCAGCGTAGGCTAGTTATTAAAGTGAAACCAACTTTTTTTTTTAACACACTCCTAATTTCCTCCTCACAGCAACTAACTACTAACTAGGTATGCGTGTATGTAAGCAAATATTGGAACTTCTAATTGGGTAGATACCTAGTTTTCTATAGAAAAAAATATTCGTATTGAACGAACCTTGTTAAATAATATGAGTAGGAAAGAATCAGTATAATAATACATCCGTTCGTATTTTATCGTTTTTAGGGTTCCGTAGCCAAATGGCAAAAAACGGAACACTTAAAGATTCGTCATGTCTGTCTGTCTCTCCCTTCGTATGTTACAGTCACTTTTTTCCAAAACTATAAGGTCTATACTGTTGAAACTTGGTAAGTAGGTGTATTCTGTGAACCGCATTAAGAATTTGATACAAAATAGAAATAACGCAATAAATTTCGGGGGTCACCATACTTAGGATCGAAAAATACTATTGAGGTTTCTAACATCATTTTTTTTCTAACCATTTCTTTATTTGCGCGAGAGACACTTCCAAAGTGGGAAAATGTGTCCCCGCCCCCTCTAACTTCTAAATGAAGAGAATGATAGATCTAAACAAAAATATTATGATGTACATGGTGATGTTTAAACGAGATCTAATAAGTAGTTTTTTTTTGATACGTCATAAACGGCAATTTTCGCCTTTCATTAAATAAACTGAAAAATAAAAAGAAAAAACACATTTAATTTTATAAACATAAACCTAAATTACTTCCTGCCACGGAACCCTTCATGGGCGAGTTCGACTTGCACTTGGCCGGTTTTTTATTACTTTATTATTACGCAGCAAACAAATATTTGTCACTAAAGAAGTATGACGTCATACTTATTTCATACAAGTTTCCATTGAACTAAGGCACCGTTTTGACGCTTAAAAAAAACTAATTTTATTTCACTAGTTGGCTTGAAACTCTGTAAGTAGATAAAACTACTATTTTCATAAGTCTCAAATAAATAATAATCATTATCTATAATGAAAGTGGCAAATTGTTAATACGGACCGAGCCTTATCCATGAATACCAATTAATTACTTGATTTAGAGTGGAATTTCGAAAATTTTGTGTGATTGATTAGGTACCTAACAAATTCCCCTTTCTTCCAACCTTCAGCCTCGTTTAAGAAATAGGTCTTTAGGATTGTAGATGTATACTATATTGCGTTGTACAAGCGGGGCCAGAATGCATCTGTCAGGACTGGTATCGACAGTATTTGGAACTTTACCTTCTGGAATTTACCCTGACTTTTTACCATACAGCCGAGAAGGACAGGCTAAACATAAAAAATATAGAGCGATAAATGTGTGAGGACTGTTATTCTCATTAGTTCACAAAGTAAGGTCATACTCTCGAAACAGCGCTTGTCTTTTGAGACCTAGGTCATTGTGAATAATAGTTAGTAAAATTACGAGTTTACAAATAATACTCGCACTAGTGCGAGTTAAAATCACGAAACTATAAACCGTGCTGTAGGCGAGTTTTTTAGGTGAGTTTTGTAGCATAACACTAGTGTTTTAAGAGCAAATTATATGTACTTTCATACACTTACTCTTTTCAATTATGAAGAAGTTAATATAATTTGCATAAAATTATGATTGCTTTATTTGTAAACGTTAAAATCCATTTGCTGATCGCGCATGCGTGATGTGCCGCGTCACCAGATTATGTAGAAAAACTGCATTGGATTCTTTTTGTTCAGCTGAAGTCATAATAGATAAAAGTTGTAGGTATTGTAGTATGTTTAGTATATATGTATGTATAGTATATATGATACAGTTTTTGCCCTTATAATCTACTATATAAAAATAAGTCGGGATTTCCTTCCTGGCGCTATAACTCCAGAACGCATCAACCGATTTCCACGGTTTTGCATTCGTTGGAAAGGTCTCGGACTCCGTGAGGTTTATAGCGAAGAAAATTTAGGAAAAATTTCAACAGAAAAGCGGGAAAATCATTTTTCACATCTGGTGGCGAAACGGAGTTCGCCGGGTTTGCTAGTTTTTTATAAAATTTACTTTGATAGCTCATACGTAAAGGCCAGTAAAGACAGTCATTAATGTTTTGTTTGATGATTTTGACATTTCAGTACGAGATCAGTTAAATACATTAGCGCTGGACCTGTTTGCAATATCTGTTTCTTCTTTTTTCCGTGGAGCGTTATGAACAAAATATCATATTATTTACGCGGTGTCGCGGTCTTTGAAATCCGATCTCAACGCTGTCTCATACAATATGCGTGCAATATGACATTACAAACACACATTGCGATACATTTTAACATCGCAATAGTGTTGAGAAAATATAATTGTCCACCTATTTATAATGTACAATTGTTACACGGTTTTTATTATCCTTTCAATATAAATTTTCTAGGAAGCTTTTTACTAATAACCAACCGAAGAAGAATGGGCAAACAAATGGTATCAGTGGGAGGCGTACGCGGAGGGCGAGTCCAGGTAGTAGCTGGTAATGGTATAAAATAAGTTTCAAGATACATTGCACTAAGTCTCATATTAATGTTTAGTAATAGACCTCCAATTTTTAGCTTATTAGCAACGGTGTGGTGAGCAGTGAAACATCTAGCAACCAGCCGTCCGTGCTTTAAATTTAAAAACAAATAAGGCTCACTTAAATGTACAGTTTTAATAGATTATAACGTGGAACATTATATTATAAGCACTGGGATTATGAGAATTTAAAAAACACCTAGGTAACCCATTAACTATGTTGAATATACCTACATATTATTATAAAATTGTTGTGTCTCTACATTACAGATACTCGTATAATATTATCATGATTAATATATTTATTTTCCGCGTGCCTTCGATTAAACTAGCATCTCGGATGGTCTCAGTCTATTTCACAAACGTAGTTTCTCCCTTATGTTATTAATATTACTCGTAGTTTGTTACATTGACCTGCATTCAATACGGACGTTTCTTTGATCCACTAAGATAACTACGGTGACCAACAAGCGCCGTAACATGTCCGTTTCGTGGGTTATGGACGGACGATTACATCACCAGGATTGTAACACGTGTTTTCATATCTCACTTTGCCCACTTTGCTCACTCAAATGCCACCCAAAACTGGCTATTTTGTAAACCATTTTAAGAAGAGGTTAATAAGTCTAGCCATGTCGTTGCCGATAGGTCTTGGTATCACGGGAATACTTAAATAATACTGGTTCACTATTATTAGAGTATTCTAGCTAAACTTGACCAACCAGGCTTAGCTTCATGAGGAATGACAGTGTGCTGACATAATGATCTCACGATCAGGGATGCTGAAGATTTTGCGAAATGTAGAAGAAAAAGCAGGCAAGTGGGCTCGAGGCTTCCAGCTTATTTATTCCGGTTATACCGTCCACAACGAAACCCACTTCATACTCAAGCGGACCCATCGAAAATTTTTAGTTGTCAGAAGGTATTGTCCCTACACTTTGAGGTGTTAAGGTGTCACCCCTATACTATAAATATTTGGAACTTTGAGAGTATGGCGAAACACTACTTGCTCATAGTGATTCTTCCAGCAATAAAGTTACGATTTTGTTTTCAATTAAAAAGCGATGTCTAACTCTAAATGGGTTTCAAAAGTCACGGCCGCATTTTTCTATTGTCAATACAAAGAAACAATGTTTATTTATGTATTGTACAACAGCGTGTTAACAAGTTATGTGTCGCAGTCATTACACCATTAATTCAATCAGTGAGACATAAATTAAAAACTAACGATGTCATTATTAGTGGACGATGACGCAGACTAATGGGATCATTCACATACTAACAAGCTAACAACAATGAGTTACGTAATGGTTTCATGTGATCGTTTGTGTACAAAGCAAAAAATTCACTCGTTGCAGTGAAAGTTGACTTTTGAACACGTGGCGTCCTCATCATATGTAGTGGCACCTGACGCACAACATTTTTCAACAACATGTAAAAATATGAATGACGTGAATACGTTACTACACGAAAAACACACCTCGATACTTTATATAGTACCTATTATCTTTTCTCGGTATTGGTACACATAAAATACTTAATACGTATTGGTTTTTGATACCTATTTTGGCTTTTCTCGAATTTCATTTGTCCAGCGATACACTACTAACAAAATTTGTTAACATGACGATATTGTTTGATTTTCATTATTCAACTTCCACCGGCAATGGCATCAATTTTGTTTCAACAAATTGAAATCACACGGTGAGTCATTGTGTTCATGATCACTTATCGCCAAATGTTCGCAGATCTAGTTCATACACTTATACGAATTTATTTTTAAATATTAATTGTGTTACCTTTCTAATGTGGTGATCTCAGCAATTGTATTGTTCTCTTCTCAGGCCACTAGTGGAGACTGCAGTTTCTCTAGTGACTCCTGAAAAGATTCATTTTATGGTCTCACATGTTTAGCTTACAGGAATACAAGTACCTACCTACAATCAAGTTTGTATTTATCACCTCTTTCTAATCTGAAACCTTTCCCTTTCGCTTGTCAACCCACCACGTCAGCCTTGTCCTTTAATTAGCAGGCATGAAAGATAACTTGGACCCCGAAGATCTTCAGTTATATTCAGTGTATGAAACAATCACTTACTCTATCATCAGTTTAGCCCAGATAGAAGAAAATAGGACGACTAAAAAAAAATTATGTTGTCAATTTCTTTACCATAGCTTAAAAAAGTGAATGTGCAGACACTTCAGACAGGACTTGTATCCACGACCACTTATAGGGGGAATGCTGTCCCGTCCGAGCTTTTACTTTTTCCAATCTTCTTTTGTTCAAAGATTATTATTAATGCAAAAAAATCTGTGCACGTTTCATATTAGAGTGCAATTCATTAAAAGAATCGACACATAGGTACACAAGTAGAATGTGGAAGAACTGGAAATCATTTACATGGTAAAAGCTTTTCAAAGAAAAATGTTTCTACATGATTCTGAAAGAGGAAAAATATTGGATGTGTTAGCTCAGACTGTGTGTGCCCACCTCAGTGCCTAGGTTGTATGGCTCCGTGCATAGATACGTAAGCTAACGTCAGCTCGCTTGTTTGTATATCAACGTAAACACTAGAGGTGCAGTCTGAAGCGGGCCTCGTTTGTTTGATACACTAGACTAGTATTAATTAAGCTAGCAAACTTCACAGACAGGTGTATCGCAATCGTGGTTCAAATGAACCAAAAGAATGAATTTATGAACGAAGGGATGAATTGAATGAATGAGACGGCATCGTTCTGATAGTAAATTGAGGCATG
This sequence comes from Pelosia muscerda, assembly GCA_963691645.1. Lineage (NCBI taxonomy): Eukaryota > Metazoa > Arthropoda > Insecta > Lepidoptera > Erebidae > Pelosia > Pelosia muscerda. The sequence continues at coordinate 20,030,669 of OY829098.1, read as the reverse complement.
CAATTTAACCAACCATGTGTGAAACTAGAGTTATGGTCTGGATCTGGGACTGCTTCCCGTAATATTCTATGTATTTAATTAAGTATATAAAATATTAAACGTTAGAACTAGTGATGGTGTTGGTGGTTCATATACTTAAGTGATGCCTTCCTTAGAACATTATCTTCGTACTAAATAAAGGTATGATTCCGTAACCGACTGCATACGACAAGTGCAGTTGCATGCAGAAGATACAGCGTAACGATAAATAGGCATGATGGGACAACATTATTTATTGTTTTAATTCCTTGCGGCTTCTCAGTAGGACCGTTTACCTATCTCGAAGTTTAACAAGCAATGTATGTGAAAAATAAAAATGAGTAGATGTCAAAACGAAAACGATATTATATATGATATTTGCCTCAGCGGTTTGCATCACGGTACGCTGTATGTGCTGCAGCGGTCTGCGGTCGAGTATCGGAATCATACTTTATGCGCACTTTTCCATTGGGCCTAACTACGCTTCTAGCACGCCAAGATAGGCACATGCGTGTGGTTGCGATTCCTATAATGAAATGTACGTATACAAAATTCAATTGTTTTCCAATTTTAATAACAAGCTTTAGTAACTATAGTAGTCAATGCCCTACCATCGTCAGGGATATACAATATACTAATTACCTGCTCCAAATGACCTAGATTGAATTGTAGAACATCTTTACATAACTATGACGCGAGGATACACGTTATATTGTTATAGTGTAGATATACGTTGGAATTTAACGATATCATTGGTCACACAAAAAATAGGTTGGGAAATTAAGTTTGTCGAACAGTTATACTTATTTCAGTGTCAGAAACTTCTAAATTTATAAATTTAACAACAACCTCGCGGAGTGTGTTCGGAATTAAGAAAAGAAAAAGCTGGAGGGCTGTTGTCTCAAAGGGATATTTTTTTTAAAGTATTACTGTGGAAAAGTTTCGAGTATATGAATTATATGGAATAATAAACAAAACAATTCATTACATTGGACAAAACGTTATATAAGTACAGTCGAATATAACCCCGCGTCAATCAATCAATCAATTAACCTATCGCAGCCCACTGTTGGACATAGGCCTCTCTCAATGTGTGCCACTGATCCTCAATTGTACATAATTGTAATGTAATAGGTATATTGATGAATGCTGTCGTAACAAACTTTGCCTTTCAATTTTCTAAAAAAATAACTGCAGATTAGGATAATTTTTCCTTTGTCCTCTTCAATGATTATGCTGAAGCAACAAACAAGAAGGTTCTTTGTTCAATTTTCCTTATACTCTTCAGATTATAATCTCTTTAGTTACTTACATCCTTACCTACTTATTTGTTTAATTTTAAAGCGTGGTCGTGAACTTGGTCATGTGCCGTATCTTTGTGTACGGAGTTGTTGTTGTTACGGAGCAAGGAACATGTACTCTGTGCAAGTTGCTCAGGACTGTATAGAAGTATGTAAGTATGTGTATGTTATGTTAGAATTTGTTTCGTTTCGTAAAACTATACATTAATAAAAATAAATATTAGCGGCTCGCCTCTGAAATAGGTTTAGTAGCTGTGGTTATTATTTACAAACATACATACAAACAAATATACATACTTTTAATTTATTATATATTTTACCTTTGTTCTGTACTTTCCTGTCCATCCTAATGCTGTCTGGAAGGTATCGCCGAGAAGGCCGCCCATTGTACATGCAACTTCATACCTTGTTACTGTGCTGCTAACTATGTGCTAAAGTGTACAAGTAAATAATTATCTATCTGGCAACTCTGAAAGACTTAAGTTATTAAAAAACCACTACGAAACAAACTGTGGCATAGATTAGATAAATCTTTACCTACCTACCTACTACGTACGTAAACTGTAAGTAAAGTTGCATTGTATGTACCTATTGTATATTCATTCTATCCAATTGCCAGAATTACAGAATTTGTTAAGGACAGACAAACAGGTAAAAAACTTAATAAATGCGTCGTTTGTTTTTATAACAATTACAAGTCACAAGTCGTAATGATGACTTCAAGTCCAGTTTTATTATGGGATTTTCCTATCATGTAAAGTCATCGGTTGATGATAATAGGCTCAATGATCACGTAAAACTTAAAACTAGTTAATAAAAATTAGGTGTTATTACACGTCTGCCAGCCTTGTCGCGAATAAATAAAGATTGAAAACACCAGCTTGGATATTGTCAATTTTGTTCCACGCCTAAAAACAGTACAAATTATTACAAAAGATACAATTGCTACGTACTCGTAAGTATTCATTTATATACGACTCATGTCCTTTAATGACTATAAACACACAACAACTCAACGAATCAGAAGGTGTGGTGAGATGTACAATGTACATATCGGAACATTTCCTCTACACGTTCTGCAAGTGTGAGCAAAGTTATGGCAAACGTTTGTAATTAGATCATAGCGACTGCAACCATGTGGAGCGAGAGCTGCCGAAACAGCACCGACGACAGTTCGACATCGTGCCGACTGCCGGGTTCAGCCGAGGCGACTGACCTTTCCACGGAGTGGAATATTACTTCACTCACATTCCCACACATTCTGATCTTGATACCATCAAAAACCGTGAAAAACATCACATCAAACATTTAAAAATTTAACGTCTTAAGACTTAGTCATTCCAGAATTTCAAACACACACATATATATATACCTATATGTACAGTATATTAGCTTTGATAATAAAAATAATATAACGCACCCCAAATATTACATTTCTTCGATTTAATGACTTTTTTGTAATCAAAGGGATTCAAAAAAAATCTAATTATACCTACATAAGAGTCAATTTAAAATATACCTCTATATTACAAATTATATTAATATTTTAACTTTTAAACTTTCTAACGAATTTTCAACCATTTCAAAGTGTGAAAACCTAATTTTGTCAACCCAAAACCTTTATACATTATTCCCACTGTTTATAACGAACGATAAACTATCAAGAAAAGTGTAAAATACGTGTAATTAACGAATGTTGTCAACAAACCGCCTCTAAATGACGTTCTTACCAATATACAATACATATAAGCTACATATTTTCACCTCTATATAATAAAAAAGCATCCAAACCTCAATATAACCCCAACTCAAGGAATAATTTGGTATACCTAACTTGATTCCTTCGGATTTGTAATAGTAGAGATTGCACTGTATTTCTTAAATCTATTTCGCGGATCAGGGTTATTTTTGAGATTACCTTATCGCTCTCCTATCGCGATAGTTATTTCGTATATTTGGGTCGGCAAACTGGTGTGATACGTGTCGAGTCGCACAATAAATTAATACCAAAAGGCCAGCCAGCGCATAATTGTTTTTGTTGCACAATAGTGCGCCGTGCGTGAAGATTGAATAGTTCGCCGAATGGAACCATCAACTTCCTTCTGACAGTCGTAATAGCAAAATGGTAAGTGGCTACACAGATGTTCTCTGTTTAACATTTTAATATCAATATGCAACGCACTGAGTGCCATAGACTTTTTCATTATTATACCTTTAAACAAATACAGGTAAATAATGAAATTAGTACAAGTTCAGAATATAGTGGCGTAGAGTTTGCTTTATTTTGATTTCTAGGTACCTACCTAACTACTTCTCATGAATTTTGTTGATGTCCTTTATTGAGATTACCTATACAACATAATAAACAGAAGTGCTACTAATTCAATAAATAATTACAATTAGCAGTAGGTATACTAATATACTCTTATCACCAATGATTTATTTTAAGTACTTATATCGTTAGGTACTAATTATCACATCAATTGAGTTTCATTTGAACACAGAACAGAAAAGATAAGTTTGGATAAGATAAAATAATTTTTATGAAGGTAATAGGCAATAGCAATTTAAATGGATACATTATGAGCTCACTGCTGGGTTGAGCATTTCAATGCGATTGTCATCACTGATGAAGTGATGACTCATCATTATTAACGAGCAAGGAATGACCTACAGAGAAGTGTTATTTTTATCTTTGAAATAGGATGGGTGGGAGTGAGTGGGTGTATAAGGCCCAACGAGACCTTCCAACGCACCTGCAAGTCAAATTGCTGAATGAACCTGCTGATTGACAGACGAGGCTTTGGTGCAGACTTTTCTCTCATGCTTAGTAGGTCAGGAGGCACTCGAATCCATTAGTCTTATAAGTCAAATCAAAAGGAGGATTGGGCAATATTTGTCGACGGCTGCAAAGGGAAGCTCCAGAACCTTTAAATGCAACCGGGTGCTGGTACAAAAAGATGCTGTTAAATTTTGAAATGTCATCTGACGTTATCATTATCCTTGTATCCGACCGTGAAATAAACATTTATTTAAATATTCGCACATAAGTACCTACCTAAAACTAAAGTCAAGGCAACTATTTGTGAATCATATAATATTGTCTCAGACATTGCAGTGACCTCAAACACATGTTACATAACATTACATAATGGATGTTGCGGACAAATTAATGATTGTGGTCTGGACTGGCCCAATTTAATAGACAGCTTACCTTTCATTTATCGCCAACGGGCGGTGAGTAGCCCAATCAGACTGCAACTTAAACACTTGTCTTGTATGGTATAAAATATACCTACAAGCTACTAGTGAATTGTAGCTGGAAACTAAATGTGGACGTGAAACTAACGGAAAACGTTTAGCCAGTGACCAGATGTAACAACCGGCGACTGTTCCCGGTCGTCGGTAGCCCCTACCGGACACAGCAACGCGGATTCCAGTAAGACTATGCTACGAGTATATCGATGTCGGCAACAAAGACACAACCTCTACGTTCGAACAAAAACACAAACAAACAAACTCTTCAGTTTTATAATATTAGTATAATATGTAGAAAATTAGCGGTGCCCGCTTCTTTGTCCGCGTGAAAGATAAGATCTGGGTACTTTTTTGCGTGGAACTGTTATACATTTTCTAGAATAAAAGTAGGTAGCAGTTAGTAGTTAGTTTAGTTGCACCTTTCCTATTTAAAGTAAAATCCCCGTCAAAATTGACCCTTCCAGACGCACCCGGGTTTTACGGACATTACCCTACACAAAATGACAGAAATACAGATTAAAAATATACACTGACGGACTCATAAACTGCATCAAAGTAATAGACGACTTTGAAATAAATATTTTAACCAAGTATGCATACTTTCTATACAGATTTAAATTGAAACCTCTAGATTGGTTCGTGAACTTTAAAACAGCGTAGGGCCATATCTTTAAGTTTAAGTTTATGTACTGGAAAGGACCTTAAGACTTTTTTTGAAGAAAAAACAGAAATTTAAGAAAAATTGGTTTAATTAAAAAATTGGTTTTAACAATAGACACAAACTTTATGCAAGGGTTTATTTGTGTTTTAATAAGGTGTATTACCCCCACGTGCCCTTATTACGGATTCTAATCGGTTCCGCATAGATTTTATAAGGGTTTTTAAAAGATCTTGCGGAATATTGTCCCATTCTTCTGAAAGTGCTGTTCTTAGTGCTGCCACTGTCGTGGGCGAAGGGTTTCTCGCATATACAGCCCTTTTTAAATTGTCCCAAACATGCTCGATGGGATTAAGATCCGGGCTGCGTGCTGGCCAATTCATTGTACGTATCCCAACCTCTTCGCAATAATGTTGAACTTGTGCAGCTGCATGCGGCCGGGCATTATCCTGCATTAAAGTAAAATTTTCGCCTATGAATCCCATGTAAGGCACCACGTGATCTTCTAATATCTCTGTTATGTAGCGATGTGCTGTCAAACCCCCTCTATTACCGTTTTGACGGACCATGTCTATGAACACAAGTTCTGTTCTCCCGTTCATCGATATGCCACCCCAGACCATACATGAACCGCCTCCAAAAGGAACACGCTCCTCAATGCAACTTTGAGCATATCACTCCCCACGTCGACGATAGACTCTTCTGCGACCATCTGCACCATATAAACATGTCCTACAATCGTCCGTGAACAATACAGAGGCCCACTGCTCTTCTGTCCAATTCAGGTGATGACGCGCAAATCTTAAGCGAGCTTGTCTGTGAGCTGTAGACAACTTTGGACCATTTGCTGGTCTAAAAGGGGTGATATCCGCTTCCTTTAACCTTCTTCTTATTGTTCGTGCACACACGTTTACTCCACGCACTTCATTAAGCTCGGTTTTGATGTTAACTGACGTGAGGAAACGATTTCGCAGGGAAGTTATAACAATAAATCGGTCATCACGACCTGTGGTTGCTCGAGTTCTGCCTGTACCACGTCTCCTCCTGTAAGAACCTGTCTCTACAAACCTTCTGTATATTCTAGAAACCGTAGACTGGTTTAAATTTAAATTTCTACCAATCGTTCGTTGATCCAAGCCCTCCCGCACCAATGCTACAATTTGTGCCGCTTGTTCGGACGAAGTATCCATATTATGGTTCAAAAACTCTCGATGTGTTAAAAAACTAACCCAACAATTATGCTGGTAACAATAATTCAATTGACAAAACAAAAAAAATCAATGAGAATCAATTTAAAACTTTGCTATAAATAACACGCAAATCTGATACTACAAGTAAATTTTCTTTTCCCGGCTATATTCATATGTTTTACTGCAGTTCTATTTTTAAATTTAATTTTTTTTTAAGATTAAGAGCCAGTCTTTCCATATTTATATAATTTAATCTAAAAAGTTTGCATACTTATTATAAAAAATCCTTTTAGAGTAAACCTGAACTTTGATGCAGTTTATGAGTCCGTCAGTGTATGTTTTTGTTATAGGTATCATGTAGGTACTGTTAAACAGAGGCGGATTAGTGGTCTTGACCGCCCTTGGCCATGCAATACTAGTTACGTCCTTACTTTAGCTTGTTCTATTGTCATAAAATTGTTTTCATACATACTAGCCGGTTGTAAGTTTGTAAGGAAATATCCACTAATGAAGTCGTTAGCCGCACCTAATCTAGCCTAGGTAAGGGCAGTAGTTAGGCCACCTAGGTAAAGATTCGCCTATGATATTACTATCAACATTTTACTTTCATTCTGAACTGCAAATATTGAAAATTGCCCGCGAGAAAAGCGAAAAGTACCTATCTCCTGTTCAACTTCTAAATTAATTATATGAAATTGCGACTTATCTCACTATAATTAATAGGTCCATATTTGATTAATGTGTATATTTACGATTGGTAAGCAATGATGTAGTCGAAGTAGTCAAAGACTAGAAAGGTGGATTTGAGACTGACCTCTCCCCTAGTTGGTTCCCCAGGGAAGGGGGAGGAGACGCAAGGATTTTCTAGCATTAGCGTCTCCACTCAGTAAGAGGAGATACTAGAACGCCTTTTTATTGTTTTTCTTTCGGCCTAAAGGTGATTGAAATTTGCTCATTCAATTCTAGTTCCTCGTCGACTACGTCGAATATGTTATAACTTTCCACTTGTTAGGAGTAAGCTATGCACAAGGAACGTGTTGTCAAAACATATTAAAACTCTAATTATAAGTTCAGTTATGCTATGTCTACATATGCCTACTTACTTAAATTTTATATATTAGAATACATACCTCCATACCTGCCTGGTGATTTTTCAATAAATATAAAAAAGTAACAGTTCAAGCATGGTAAATCTTTATGCTACCATTATAAAACTGTTACTGAAACATGCATGTACAATAAAGATATCATGGAAACTGAACTATTTGGAGGCCAAAGAACCCGAATGTATGACTCACAAATACTCCGTTTATTCTTAAGTTTGTTACTTGAAAACTACTGAATGTATTTCGATACGGTTTTCGGAGTCTTGTACTTTAAGATTCAGGTTTCAATAACCTATGTTTTGTAAATGCTGTATTGGGTTAAAGGCTCCACTTTATAATATTCTAATCAGTAGAGCCGTTAATGAGTAAGCTGTAGGTACTGTTACTGGAATATACCGGAAATATATATATAACTATACTGTAAAGAAAAAATTTAAGATGTGGGCTAGCCCAGCTTTAAAAAAAATCTTTTCAGTAATAAACAATTATTACTATACGTCCGGATAACGATTTTCTTATGAAAAATAAAAACGTCTCAATTCCTCCAAATGTAAACCAATCAACGAGTGACAAGCCAACTAGGACAGGCCCCAACAAATTTTTAATAACCACGTGGTGTTCATGAGATCATCATCTCATAAGATCAAGGACGAAAGTATTTCTCACCGAAATGGTTTCCACCTTCAGTGTTTCAGAGTTATTCTTTCTGAGACATTGGCATTGACATCCCCTACTGTGGGAAACATAGTGTCCATATCTAGCACCCGGATATGGGGAGATGCACTTTGCGCCGCCGCCGCGGCCTGGTTATGTTGGGTGACAGGCGGCTCCACTGAGTAGCGGTGGGCGACTCGCACGGCGGCGATGGCGGAAGATGTTGTTCCCGCCATCGTCGATATGCGATGATGACGGACACGGTGGTGGTTTAGTGGGTAGTCTGGTACCCGGTAGAGGTCAGGAGTCCCACAGAAAGCTCGCCCCCCGAGTGAATTAAATACTTCCATTGTTTGGTACATTCAACAAACATACAAACAAGGTGAATCCACCAAAATAAAAATATATGCGTGTGAACTGAGGGACCACACTGGGAATTCGGAAAATAAATTACCAAGGATTTAGTAGCAGATTAGAAACAATTGGCCAAGTCGTTTGCAACAGAATTGTCGACTTTCTTTTACATACAAAGATGATATTCCCGTTACAGATAAGGGAGTGCTACACGCATATCGGTGCGTGCACGTTATTATTAGGTATATAACTGAATAATAGTTTCTTTTTTCCAATAACGTACGTAGTAAACTTCAGTGCGGTCACTGTAAACGTAACAAATAAACATAATAATAGTAATAATATTCATTTATTAACATAAAACGCTTACATATAATTATAATTATATTACATAACCAGTGAACTTAGCATAGGCTCACAAATACTCGACTTACTATCGTGTCAATAACCTTAAACCAGCCAAATCTCATTCAAATTCTTTATAGGTATTGTTAAACGCAGTAAAATTGGTAGGGTTCAAAAATACATGTGTCATGGACCCCGAGGTAAATCTAATTGTTGCAAAAATGAGGCCAGGAAAATGATTACTAAGCGCACGCGAATTTATATTCCTACACTAATCATAGATCAGGCGCCAACCAGATGATGTACGCTGTATATTTAGATGATTATACAAAATTACGCTTGCGTAATTATTCTCTGACCTTGGCAATGGCAAAATGTGGAACAATAGTGATGTTTGCTCGGTAGTGCATGTCCACTGCATGTCGTAACAAGTCAATTTAGTTCAGCCACGGGTCTTATTCCTGCGCTAGCTAATAAAGAATACCTGTGTTTACGTATAAAAAATTAAAAAACTAAAGTTCAATCTACAGTGCTTTTGTTTCTATTTGTCTTTTTACTTACTAACACATGCACAAGCACATGTCAAACCCTTATGCAGAATTCCTTTGTTCTTTATTCCTGAACGGTGACTGCCGATTTTAGATAATTGATATCGCATGTACCTACTATTATCTTTTCTGTGACGATGTGCTATTTCATATTAATATTTTTCATTTTCTCCCCGCTCTGTAGTACACACTTATCGTCAAGATGGTTTTTATAGAAAACATCTAGGATTATACATCGTGTTTTGCGCTTAAGCATTTCCTAACATAATTCTATTATGTACTTAGTTAAATTACGTGTACCTACCGACTTACTCGCGTTTTCCTGAGACTATTTAATTTAAAAAACCTAAGAATAGCTATTTAGATACAATATACTTACATATTTATGTGCAGCTTTAAAAATAGATACATAGGTAGGTACTAGTAGGTGTATGTAGAGCTTACGTAGCCACCCGTATCACGAAGGCCAATCTTCGTTCATTCAAGATCAAGGTTGAAGTCAGTGAAAGCAAAGCAATCTTCCCAGAATAAGATTGACTGTTCTGGTCATTTTAGATTCGTTGTAATAACAGTTTAGTTCGGTGTACCTACCTAGTGCGATGTTTTTAGAAGTCGGTGGAGTTTCAATAACACGGGATTCATTGTTCTGAATAGGAATGTCACTGTGATATCTTTAGAAAGTCAAAATAAACTGTATTTAGTGACTGAATAAGAATATTGAGCATCAATGAACACGTGGAGAAGCGTATAGCGGTCGGCCAATAATTCGAGGTGAAGGTGTAATAGCAAGGTCAAGGCGCGAATATTTTACAACGTTGAATTAGACGATCTAAACAGCAGTGATTACATACCGCCCACTACCACTCTACTCACTCAACTAATTTCATTCAACAAAAGTCACCTTCAAGAATGTGGCGGGATGTCACGGAATAATATTTTGTAGAATGGCTGTTGAACATATTCAGAATCGCGACCCAATAATGGTGTTAGGTAGCTGTTCAACAGTCAATCTATATTCGTTAGTTAGGTTATGTGGGAAGGTATACAAGTTTATTCAATTTTCTATTCTCGGAATCTCTAATGCTCAACAGGTACCTATCAATACCAACCTACTGTACTGTTATAAAATTGTAAAGTACCTAACTATGTTTGTATATTAGAGATTGTCAGTTTGTTTGCGATAGACACAAAAGTCATTGAATGGTTCTATTTACAGTTTTTTTATTCGAACGGCTAGACGTAAAATCTAAATAAATCTAAAAACTACGATTACCGACAACCACGCGAGCGGAGTCGCAGGAAGCAGCTAGTAAATATATGAAAAAATATAAATAAGTATAAAATAAAAAGGCTTTTAGGCTTTAAGAAAATTCGCCAGGAAGTTTAATTATATTACTCTGTGAGAAAGCTATCAAATTTGACATAAGTTTGATCCTGTATTGATTATGATTATTGTATTGATTATGATTATAATCATAATCAATACAATAATTATTATTAATAATACTACATAATTATGATCGGCGCACCAATATCATGATTGATTATGATATTGATGCGCCACCATGACCCACTTTTTTTGGACAAGTCAGGAAACAAAAATATGTTGACTAGACTAGTCCTAAATACGTTTATATTATTTGAATGATGTTTAATAATTTAACGCCGTTCTATATTGATGATAGGTATGAAAAGTATTTGGTAAACCTTAAAGGACATTATTATTTATAATTTATAATTCTCTAAGTGTGCGAGTGTGATATGTGTATCTTTACACGTAACGTAGGTGTGAGAAAGCGTCAGAATATATGAACCGTGAAACGCTTCTTTATAAACCATTATCAACTTTGACAGAAATAGTAACGCACAAGTCACTGCCACTGACATCTTCATTTCGGTAACGCGGTAATGAAGAGATTGTTCCTCTATTTACAGTAATAAATACTCCATAGTTAAATCAGTCAATTTATACAGTGACTAACCAAAGGGCCTGATATCACTGGACAGAGGCCGGTAGATGCCTTACGTTATTTGAAATCTAGGTTACGGGCATAGGTATAATATCTATGGATTTTATATACCCGTACTTTAATGGGGCGCAACGAGTTCGAAGTGGGTAGGTATGCCAAGAGTGATGCCGGACCGGGTCTGCTGAACAGAAGGTTCAGCGGCAACGGGATCAGAATTCCACGTGGGCGGGTTGACAAACAACACCCAGTCTAACTTAAACATTATTGGCGTGTAGAAATCTATGCAAGCGTAATTTAATTCTGTCTGTAACATTACAACAGGTTTATGTTGGAAAGATAATATCTCTTTATACTGTGATAATATTGTAGGACCTTATTCTTTTCGCCTGAGTGTAGGACATATAATTAATTGCAAAATTGTCGCCAAGGTTATCCTTTAATGGGTGTTGAATTGGTAAGTGTCAAGAATTAATTTGCTGTGTGTGTACAGTAGGTATAATAACTCGTAATACACTAGTCAACATTATTAGCACCTAGGAACTTATCTAATCTTCTAGAGGTAGGATCTAGGTAAGTAGCCGAGCAATGTGCGATATTGAAGAGGAATATGTAAAATAGAGATCTTGCAAAACGAATTATTACTTTATTAGCTAATATGAGCCCGCTGTTCATAAAAAATAAGCAACATTCTATAACTGTTGTCTGTAGAGCCGATATTTGGTAGAACATCTACAGGTCTTAGATGTGCAAGGAGGTATTTAATGGATTGACATTGGACCCAGTGGGTAAAGGCGTACGTAGTATGTACTATCATTTACTTTGAGGTAAATGTACGAGTTTGTTGTTGACCGCATACAGCTGCAGCAGACCTGTACCTACACAGTGTTATCGACCTATATAATACTTTCCTTAGCCGACTGCAACTGCAGATCCCACATCGGTATGGTTCATAGAAATAGAAGACTACAAGCACATCAATCCCGCGATCAGCTCATAGGTCTGCGCTGTCGTAACGACTCAACGTCTGCTGCTGCAGTTTGCTCGGTCGGCTACGAACTCGTACCTTTATGCTAAAATCGAGGTTATAGATTTTGTCCTTACGAAATTTTCCCGCGTCAAGGTGACGAGTTCTTTGATAAAAATATTTATTTCGTAATAATTCGTTTCCTTAGAAATTTATTCGAGGAAAGAGCAATACATTTCGAGGTAATCCTGTTTTAGTTTTGAAGTGAGATAATAATTAGGAAAATATTTATTTTGATAGTCTAGTTTAGTTAATTAATATTATATTAATAAGGAAACTCAGGGAGGAAAACTAACAATTAGCACCGTCTGTAAGTTATTTTTATTTATCTCAAAAAGCAGTGAGGGATGAAAGATTGCCCATAAAGCATTTCCCTTGCACGCCGCCGGTTATCTCAGGACCAGAGTTCGAGATATCTGCTTCAGGTATGTGAACCAAGGTCCCCATTATGGGACGCGACGCCTTGACCTGCTTCTGCTAGGGTGAAAGGCGGCTCCATCTAACATTTTGTCACTCCCCTAACCTATGCTTGGAGGAAGGAGGTCATTAAGCGACTTTCACGTCTGAGTTAGCTCCGCGCTACTCGAGCTCTGCGGAATGAAAGAACTCCGAGTCTCGCCGTCTTTTTCTCTAGCATTACTTGCTCGCAGAATGAGGCAGCGTCAGCTCACTCTCTAGAGGCTTGGTACCGATAGAATTGCTAGCCACTATGTGGTTGAATCCTCGGAGCTCCAAGACCCATCGAGCAGAGTTTTATAAAGAGCCACCTCAAGACCCAGCCCCAGATCTGTGCCACGACTTGGACAACCGCGATGTTGCATTGTTGTTTGTGCGCTAAACCTGATGAATAAAAAATCGCAATGTACGATTTCTTATCTTAGAAGCTGTGTCGGCCCGACTATAGCCGTATTTCGGTTTAATAAAAAGAAGCGGCGCTCTTTCTGTAAAACAAAGCTACTCCCTAACAATATAACGTTTTCTATTTAGGAGAAAAATTTTGATAGGACCGGTACTGATTATAATTCTGATATATAACTCGAGTTGAGTAAACAGAGACAGGTTGCACTTCAATGACAAGAATAAATAATAGTACTTTTAGTCGTAACTCATCGTTCAGAACGAAATCCGAGGTGGATTGCACTTGGGGAAAAGGGATATGCCTACGTAAAGGAGAGTTATTTTGACACTGTAGGCCAAACGTAAACCCTCCTTTTCTAGCTTCAACACAGTCAGAAAAAAAAACAACCATTTTGAATAAGCTTTTTTATCTATAGTATTCTCTGCAGAAGTGTAAAGGACAGCAGCCCACTATATAAAACACTGAGCAGCCATATTGTGTATACAAACGAAACGTAGCTGTGTGAATTCATTCTATTATTTACACAACACAAATATTGAATGATGATGTCCCACAAGCTAACTTAAAACATTTTATTGTTTCAGATCGTGTCGGAGCGACGGCTGACGACGAGGTGCGGGATATAGATTGGACGTAAAATCTGGGAGCTTCCATGTTGTTTTAGAGACAGTACTAGACAGCCATGCTGTCGTACATGGTGCCAGTGGAGGAGAAGCCGCCCCCAGTGCCGGGGAAGGGCAGGCTGGCTTTAGAACTAGTGGGCAGCCCCGGTAGCCCCGAATGTGCAGTGCGCCGGGCACGCACAAATATTTCTAAAGACTCATCGACCAGTTCTTTCGCTAGTGACCTCACGATATCTTCGTCAACCCCTACTGGTGCGCTCGATAAACCAAAGCATAAGCTGCTTGGCAATGGGACCAAGCATGCCACACTGAAAAGGTATGTTGCTTTTTTAATCTTGATTAATTCCAAACGCACTTTTACTAAATTAAACTCAGCAATGAACAACAACACTGAAAGAGACCCTCAGCAAGTCCCAGAAAAAGTATAAGAACCCGTATAGAAATTAATCGGGAGTGAATTGAGGGAACTTATAACTGAAGGTTAATTATTATTTAAAAATTATATTCAATCAGCCAGACAAATTAGAGTGACCAAACATCCCCTAAGACAAAAATTATTCAGCCAGAAGTATGAGAGTGAGAGCACTATGCGCATACGTATAGCATTGGTCCATCAAAAGTGTCTGACACTTATGATATTACTTTAAAATAATATTCTACATGATATATATAAAAATCAGCCATGTGAATTTAAGTTAAATAATTCTTATTTTTAGTTACCTTTCTCATTTGGTTCCTGCCCAGGTGTCACTCGGCAAGTTCCACAAAGCGCGTAGGTATTCAAGGCACACGAGACGCTACTGAAAACTTCAGGTTTCATCTGTGTGAAAATAAGTAATGTCTGATTGCTCTGGGATCTTGGACCATAAGGAATAGGGACCCCACGAAGTGATAATAAATTTTGTAGACTGTTGATATATTGTTGACGGGGAATGCACGAGAAGTTAATACTTTATACAAAGTCGACTGTCGATATAATGATATCGACAATAGACAAATTATGAACTAATAATATTATTACTTACCAAAATAAAAATATGACTGAAGTTATAACAGCAAAATTGTTTATACTTAATGAAAAACCAGTTATGTCAAAAATATGGAGTAACTAATAGTATGGATATATGTATGTAATTACGACCTAATATAAGATTTTTAGTACTGAGGTAATGACTAAAAAAATATGAAAACTGTCTGCTATGACTTCCGATTTATAGAATTGAAAATTTGTGACAAAAAATATGACAAGTGATAATTATAACCACAAATCGTTGTTTGGGAGGACACCTGACATTAGTACTAAAAATTTGTGCGGTCCAATATAGGCACCATTGCGCAATATTACAGTTCTGTTGATATTTGAGGAAGGAGAGGGAAGAAGGGGTATACTGAGGAAACCATGACTAAATGTTTAACAATCAATATGCCAGCCATTACACATTATATTTTTTCCATTACCTTTTTGTAATTGATATGCGTAGATAGGTACCTTCAAGTGCCTACCTACCCTGTCATGGATCAGAGCTTTCATGTAATATATTTATCATGGTATTAAAATAATATAAGCCAACGGTAACCTAAATGGTTGCGTAAAATGAGAGCGTACCTAGTTATAATGTAACCGGCGGGTTCGTCATGGGAAGTTGATTTTAACGTCGACACCTGGCCTCAATTCTGCCTTACACTGAGGTCAAAGCAAGCACAGGTTTACTTGCATCGGTTTTTTTAATGTGATTAATATTAAATTATTGTAAGAGAGATGAAGAAGAAGAAGAAGAAGGGTACAGAAGTGGGTGTACAGGGATTTACCGACACTTATAGGCCCCAAGCCTGCAATCACCTGCTGACCAACGGATGAGGCTTAGGAGCAGGCTCTTTTCACAGGTTGGGAGATCAGTAGGTGTCACTCCCGGCAAAACAAACACATCAATCGATACCCTTTGCCGACGCAACTGGGAAATACTCATATCTATAAGGATGATGTTGATTTACGAAGAAGAAATACTAAAAGATATCGTGAAACTAAAAGAACTATTCCAATAAATAATATAATACTAGTTCTCTTAAAACAAGAAAAACGAAAATAAACCTACACGATTAAATAATATGATAAGTACCTACCTACTAAAGAAACCAAAACCTCAAATGCAACAAGGAATCCGTCCGTATCGCCTCCTGTAATAACGTTCACAGATGACCGGCAATGGCCACGTTCCATTACACGTTTCTTTTACGATAATTTCCTACATTCTTTTCAAATAAGCAATTTTTGTATCAGTCAATTAGTACCTAAGTACTTGCAATTGTTTTTATTTTTAAACCACGCATTTACGTGTATTTTTCCTCTAGATCCAAACAAGGGGTTCTGATGAAGGTGACCTTTGACAGAACCTCAATTTCAAAAGAATAAAATGTATATTTTGTATTATGAATTCGAACACAAAGATGCATAATTCTGATACAAATAGTATTTATATATACCCTACTTACAGAACTTCAATACAACAGTATAAGAGATAAGCGGGTTTTCAAAAGGCATTTATTTTCAGTATGACTTCTGCATTAGCATCCATATCAATTTGGATCGTATACCTATACAATATCTAATGAATGATTCAGTAGATATGTAGGTACTTACTTGAAGTAACGATTTAACCAATACTCATATATGGTTTGAAACATTTTTGAATACAGTGCTATGCAGTATTAGGTTCGTATATCAATCGATCACATCAGCACATCGCAGTCCACTACTCTACATAGACTATTTCAATATGCACCATTGCTCTCGATAGGAGATCGCCTTCCGCATAGGTTCGCTTTCGGAAGTTATATTTTATTGTGGGAGTAGGTATTATCTATCTTTAATGTAGCTGTTTAATAATGGTGTGTATGATAGCAAGATCTTCGGAGCCCAAGCTAACCTCACTCGTGGGCCTGAACATATACTGATAAACGGAGGAGGCTCTACCATAGGTAGGTCATCTTCCCTAGGTTAGACCTTAGTGTATAAGTACCTAAGTGTAATTACAGTATCGCAAGGCGGTTGTAGGGGCGTGTGGCAGGTCAGGCGGAAAGCGCAAATTTTCATGGATGAACTCAATATCGGCTGGGCAATTGAGCGGTTAGCACGTACCTACCTCGTGCGATATTGAAAATAATAATAATGTCTGATTATTTTGAAGCTGAAGCTATAAAATGGAACTTTTTTTCTTAAATCGATTGCCACTATTTATTATTATATTTCTATACTATCATATAATTGTAAAAAGTTTGTTTATCCGCGATGGACGCAAAAACTACTGAACGGAGTTCAGCGGATTCCACTGCTTGTCCCGCTGCTAAACTGGATATTCAGATTTAAACGACATCGACAGTTGTTTCCTTAAAAGTTGAAATATGTCATACAAACAGAAAAAAGTGTCGAAGTGCGGGCGCTAGAGACTTGGGTGCAATCGGGAAAATAGTTTGAATGATGATGATGATGATGAAGGGTGCTATTATTTATGTATAACCACCATCACAGCAGTTCTCAGGGGTGCCTTAGGTAATACTTAGTAATTAGTTATTAGTCACATAACATAACATAACACTTATCACTTAATTGCTTTACTAATTAATCCAAAGAGCCCATTACAAAAGATCATACAGCTTAAATGGCAATTAAATAGTTGAGGCATATACTATATGTGACATGAAAGACAAACTCATATTTAAATGTTTCAATTAGATTTATTGAACAAATAATATATCCATAGAAGTAAGTAAATGGGTAAATTAACAAACAGATCTTGGTACGTGCATTGGTTAATATTAAACCGTGTCACATAAAATAATCTAGAGGAGTTATTCGGTTGCGTATGTTCAAAACCTAGAAGTTACATTTGCCAGGAAAACAAAACTTTACATATAACGAAATATTGATTCGAAAAAATGGAATTGCGTGGAAGTAAGCCGCAATGTTGTAGATTGTAGAAGTCTAAAATTATATTATTCATTCCGTACAGGTCAGTGAAACCTGTTAAATAGAAATTTACAGAACGCTAAAATCAAAATAAACTAGATTTTTTTCTGGCATAGAGGACCGCACTGGCTGTGAATAATCAGACAAGAAACTCTGCAGACTTTTTTGGTCTAAGCAGATCATATTTCTCTAGTATTTATATTGCCTTTCTAGACTAGTAACTTCTGTTATAAGTGTTACTCAACTTGCCAAGGAATACCTTCAAACGTTATATTTTTTTTTTTTTTTTTTATAGTATCACGCCTATATCCCCGAAGGGGTAGGCAGAGGTGCTAGCACCCACATTTCGCCATTTTATATTTAGGTCCCAATGTAATAGGTGGCGAGCCCATTGCCATTAACCGGGCACGATTTAACCAATCATCAAACGTTATTATATTAAACCCAGAAAATGTTATTAGGTACATCGTATTACCTTTTTGATTTTCAATTCCATTTACGTAAAGTAATGAAATTATTTACCTATTTTGTTCTGGAAATAGACATTCCAGAGAACGTCAATACAGGTTTATTAGGTTTCGCTTCCTATCGACAAGTAAATACACGCTTCTTTATGCTGGAACCATACTTCAATGTGTGTCATTTGTTATGCGGCTAGGCTAAAATTGTAACCAAATAATTGTCCTCAATTTGATCAAGCAGATTTTGGAATTATTCATGGCCCATGTAACCAGGACTATCCCACGTGTCAGGTAAACGCCTTGGAGGCTTATGTAACCATGACGTATATATCTCAAGCTGGCAATCAGGCCTGTAAACAGTATCACACTTAGATTCTCTGCAAGGACTGCGCTACTGAAAGGATAAACAGACATGACCGGTACATTTACGTGAGTAAGAGGACGTCTTTTCATAACGTGTTCCACATATCCTTTTATACGAACGTCACCTACTTCCCAACTGCGGGCGTCTTTTTCATGAAGCTTTTGATGAAGATACCAAATGTGTTGCTTAGTACCCTTAGAAAACCTTTTAAAACATGAAAGTAAAATGTCCGTACTCTACCTACACCACTCATTCGATCAGGATATTAAATATGCTATGTCAACCCTGCAGTCAATTAGGGATTATGGGATTAAGTATGTTTAGGGAGTGAAGCAATAATAATATGGTTATTAAAAGTTGAGTAGCGAACCTGGAAGCGAGCCAGCCTATTACGCCGGTTGAAGTGATCGGCACGGGCTTCAGAGACTTGACAAGTTCATCCTTGGTGAAGACCTTATTCAAAGCATCTGCCGCCTCCTGCCGGATAGCATCTGACTCGGCCAGTGTCTCTCTGTTTGAACATAAATTCTCGTTATTTTCGTTTTCGAAGTTAGATAATAACTCTTTAGGTAACAGCGGTCGATAGCTATAGATACTAATAGATGTGCTACCTACACAAAGGGGGAGTAGGGGGGAGGGGGGGGGGGCTGGGGGTAGTTGAGAGTTATTGTCCAGCCCACCGAGCTACAAGTATAAATACTTATCGATTGTGTTATTTAATGTTAGGTTAGATTTTGTTGGAACCGTTGTATTAAGGCGTCACGACAGGTCGGCCTGAATTAGGTATACCGAAACTGCAAGAGGCGTATATCTGAGACAAACTTAAGGTATGCTTAAAGGTATGTTTCCGTAGTCAACTGCATACGCATGTAGTAGATACAACGTACCGTGAAAGCTTGAATATGATATTATTGCTTATTGATTTAAATCTTCGAAGGAAAAAAATAAAATGTAGGTATACTTAAGTATGGACAAATGAGCGTATTGCGGGACTGACTTTCTTCTATTTCTATGCAATATGTGCGGTCGGATGACTTTATCGAGCATTACTTGTTTAATTTCGTTTAACTTCGGTAGTATAAAGCTGCCTACACATTAGCGTTTATCCAGTGTAGGCGTTCGATGAACGTATACACAGCGCAGACTGCCGTATGCATCGCGTTGTCGCGACGTCTCTGCTTGAACATATGAACGAAGAGCTAGTGCAGTGTACTCTACTCATATGTTTCAGCAGAGACGCCGTGATAACGCGACGTATGCGTCGCGTTGTTGCGGCATCTGCCCTGCGCATACGTTCATCGAACGCCTACGCTGGATAAACGCTAGTGTGTAGGCAGTCTATATGAAAGTTGTAAAATACACACATGCCTCTTGCCATGCCACACGCGGCACGCCATGCATGCCTTAAGTTCGCCGTTTGTCTCTTGCCTCTTCTGTACAATAATTCAGGCCTTATGGTCACTCAGCGTAATTTTATATTGTTTTAGGTAGGTCTATAAGTACCTATACAAAATGTATCGGTATTTCAGAACGCCTCTGAACCTCAAAATTTTGGTAAATTCATATAATTATTTATTGTGATTATCGTTGTTGGAACAGTATCGTGAACTAGGAACGGTCGTGTTCGACATTGGTTTCGCATGAAACTTCGGTGCTCACAAACTTCGGTGCTCACGATTAAATTGATCCCCGTGGCGAATTCCTTGGCTTTGATGTGGCTCTGACGTCAACCAAACTACTGCACTAACAGTTGCACGACAATGTTTAAACAGATCGTCCGTACCTACTGCGATAAAGCAATACAATGTTTAATATTATTCTATTTGTGTCTTCATGGTTGGAATCTGGTTCTTACTTATTATTTTATACGTCTAAGATACTTACTAAGTAAAACTAACATTGCCTAAATCGTCTCTGTTTATTTCAGAATCAAAATCTAATCGTCCATGGCGAATGATTTATTGAATATGAAGTTTTTATTTTCTGGATGCAATAGCGATATCGGTTTTGAAGTGTTATAACTCGAGTATTGAGCAACTGTTTGATTAGATACAGACTGTAAATAAGTAAATAGCATAAGGATCTTTGTTAACATTTGTCAGTATTGAGAAAGGTAATTCTGTAGAAAAATATAAGTAGGTATGTTCGATCGCGTCTGCGGTTTGCTTTTCAATGAAGTATATACCTAGTAAAGTTTCCCCTTTTGATAATATTTGAACTAGATAATAAGTTCATTGAGATCGAAGAGATGTTGTCCGCGAACTTAGAACTAATTTACTCTCTCTGATGTGTCTAACCTTATCATTTATGAAAGATTTAGTGTTTGAATAAAATAACACTGAAGTTAATTTTTTGCTAATGCACCAAATGTGTGAATATTAAAATGTAACTACTTAGAATTCATATCTACACATGAGTAGAAAAAAGCAGGTTTCATAATGGCAGATGGGTATATCAATTGGTAAAAGTAGGGCTCACGTATATCAAATTAGAATACATACTTTCTTTCATCCAATAACCAGCTCCAACGTTCGAACCACAGTTTCCTACAATTGTCAGTCTTTTTCCACTGTGCTCGCATCTGGAATGCTTCAGTATTCGGATCATACTTCAAACTGCCTTTATCTTTTTCTTTCGCCATGGGTGATCTAAGAGTCAGATAGGAAATAAATCAATAATTTCTCTAGGACATGTTTAGTTCGCGTACAGCGCAATGTAGATCCGAAAATGGTCAAATTTGACAAGCTACAGTATTTTCTACAGCATTTTTCCTGTACTTCTTCTATCTATTTTGAATAACTTTTCCATTACATACCTACACATTGAATAGGGCTATTTTACTATTATATTAAAATCCCCTCACGTTCATGTAATATTTTCAGATTCTTCGGAATTAATGCAAGGGCAATATTATTATATATTTATGTTATTTTTAACATTAAGAACAGGAAGAATCTTAATATGTATTAAAAAGATTTTTTTTCACAAGTTCATACTTAGTATTTTCCTAACACACGGCCTAAGGCCCTCAGGGAAGAGGACGTTCCAAATACGCCCCTGAATCTATAAATACTTGTTATAATAAATATAAAACTTTATCCTATTGTTCGAGTTCAAGTTAACTCGAACAATAGGATAAAGTTTACTTGACGGATTACACATAGAATTCATGGATAGAAATGGGTATTTCGCATTTATATATAATAATATAATAACATTTATATAAGTAATCGAGCCCGCAGCCTCTGAACTAAATTGCGCTGAACTCTTACTTATTCATTGAACTAAGTTTGTTAACGCAGTTTAATTCGCCTTATCTCGCACCCTATCGGGTACGGGTACGAGTATGTAGCACCAAAATTGGCTAAACTGATCTGGATGAAACTAAAGAATAATAATATAATATATAAGTTACTATTATTGCAAAAATAGGTCTCTGTGGGTTACGAGATCTGGATTTGAATTGTCATGTGGGTGTAACCACGGGTATTAGTATTTTTAAGTAAAAAACCCTGTGCAAGGTGCACAGGGTTTTTTAGCAATTATTTAAACAATTGTTTTAATACTCCATTTGTTTAGGTAGGTACTTAAAAAACGTAAACAATCTTGGTCCTTATGTCTTTTATTTTAAATAAGTTTTATTCAAAAACTCAAAAGGTATAAAAATACTTTTTTGCTTAGAAGCGTATTTTAAAGACTAAATATCAGCATCGAACTACTAGTTAGTCAGTTAGTTACTTTAGTTTATTTGATTAACATGTGTTTTAACATTGTTTACCTTTTTTAAAGTACCTAACCAAATGGAATATAGGGACTATGACGAGAAAATATCTCAAAGGCTTAAGTAACAATGACGTGGTACGGTAGTTGGCGGTGGGCCAACACACACCTTCCTATTCATTTTATGGTGGCGTGCCCTTTATTGGGAAACCTGACAATAGAGTGGAGGAAAATATGCTTAATTTAGTGAAGCCTGTTCTCGTACGCGGACAGCACGCTGCAAATCGTCTTTATAGAAGGTCTTCACAAAATAGATGCTCAAATTTTCACAGGTGTTCATTACCTACATAACCATAGCTCAACATGTAGTATTTGTGTACTACAGGAGTACAGACTAATACAGTTTTCGGTCTTTAGGTAGGCACGTCCATATATAGATAGCAACAGCAAACCAGCGGCTATCAATTGCAAGGGGCAGATAAAGCGATTAAGACTATCAAATGGATATTGAATGAAGAAGGATTATCTTGCAGTGGGTATCTGTACTGAAAGAAGAGCTGGCAGTATCAATAAAATTCAAGGTGCGCAGATAAAATCAATTAATATTGAACTCAATATCATTAATCTTTTTAAAAGATATCAAATGTGAGTCGGATTCGTACTTCGAAGGTTTGGCTTGAAACATTTTGGTAATCGACAGTGCAAATCAATACAAAGTTTAGTCGGCTGTAGTTAAAATAATCCACCCACAACTTTTATACCGCTTTATATGTTTGTACTTAGTTAAAATAGGTTACTGTTTTGTTTCGCGGGTAAACTCCAACTAGACGCCACCTCGCCAGGGCTAACCAAATATATGGTGATCTTTCTACTAGAACTCTTTATCAGTGACCTGACGATGGGATTCCTCAGGAACCCAGGAAGACTTAAAGATATGTTTATCGGTTTGTTTATTGGGTATTTCTTAAAGTAAGATGCTTAACAGCGCATATGAAATAGCGTACTCGTTTAAAGGTAAGCTCATGTTCAGTCCTTCATCTTTAAAGACCTCCTTTAAAAACGTAAATGTCTTATAACTGAAAAAAGTATTTTGTGAAAGGAATACAGACTTATATTGAATAAATCAATGGTTTTGTTATGTACTTATTAACGAATTATTTATTCAAGTGGTGCGGGTGTTTTGACTGAGTATAGGAAGGTTTAGATGCCAATGGAAATTTTGAAGTGAAGTTTAATTTCTGAATAAATACGTATGCTAGGTAGTTTTAAAAAAATTAAATAAAAAATATTAGGAACATAAACATTAAAATCAAGAAACACAATTAGGTCGAAGACAGCTCAAAAATGTTTTGCACGGCGTTATCTTCACCCAAAGTAAACTTAAAACATGAATTGTGATGTTCTAGAATGTGGATATACAAACAATAGTATACTTTTGGTGTGTGTAAGGAACAAAAAATGGCTTGAAATTATTTTTTATTTTTATTTCTTCGAGGTATGACATTACATTCAAAAGGGATTCTTGCTTCGACCAAATACGTTTGGCCTATTTAGATTTGAGCTAGGTGATTAGAGTTTGAATATTTTTTGTTTTGATAGAAAATGTTATTTAAATGTCCGTTTCATTTTTCTTCAATAGATACCATTATTTTGTTATGTTTTCGTACATCCAGTTCAGTAGTTTACACAGAAGTCATTGCATTCATAACAAATATCATTATAGGTTCTGCAGCATGCTTAAAAACTTTCTAATGGTGTTTTGTCTGCATATAAGGATACCTTATGCCTCATAATAGTCACGTATTTTTCGTCTAATACAGTTCCGCATCCGTGGCCAAGAGTATAAGAAGCTACTTAACATGCTCAGTGAAGTGTGCCCCACTTTGCGTTTAACTAACTCTAGCCTTTAGCCCCTACTATGCGTTAACTTTGGTAGCACGTACGTATTAGAAATAATAAATGTATGTTACCTGTGCAATACTTCATTATTATTATACTTAGTTAAAGTAAGCATGTAGATACATGAACACAGATTAGATTATTCTCGAGTGTGGCCAAGTTTTATCTGTCGGGGCATTTAAAATTATACATGAAATGACTTTAATTTATTGTAATAAGTTATATTTTGTATATTAGAAGAAACGGCCCGATATACTTGCTCAATGCTGGACCAGGTTCTGACATCTGATATTCCTCAAGGAGTGAATGTTTTATGGGAGTTTACGAGAACGCTTTCTGACCCCAGCAGAAGATAGTCACTCCCGTAGAAGTCGAATAAAACAAACCAAAAGGAAAAGAAACGAACCCCGGGGTTTGAAAGCCTCGAATGCTTTCGAGAACAACGCTAAGATAATGGTTTATATTTAGGCCTACCTTGGGAACTAAAAATATTGATAAGTCATAGCTCCGGTGCGGTTCAGTTACACACTAATTTATTTCACAATGCATATATCACAGCAAAGACTAAGATAATGTGTATTTGGACAGAATCGAAAGATCTTGTTATCATCCCTAATTTTGTAATCTCCTACTAATAGAACAAAATTACTGACATAAATTACCAGGTCACTCGTTCTAGGATGGCGACTATACTAGGTCTAATTACCTCATGACGAAAATGAAAATGATGATCAGAGCGTTGGTACCTGCCGGGCACCAAGTACTCGTACCAGTAGTATGGCATTTAGTTTGAGCCGTTAATTCAGGAGCATCAGCAAAAAAATGTGCGTTCAACGTATGTACACGTACCTACCTACGCGTCTGATACTTAAAGGCGGTCACTAACTAGCTAGTGTCAATTTTGCTTATCTCACGATTCTAGTTACAAAAAAGCGATATCTGAATTTACTTGAGCTTGGTCGATTTTTTATTTAATTTAATTTTAATTTAAACAAGGCCATAGTAATAATAACTTTGAATTATTAGGTAAAATATATGCATGTATCTACTTATTATAATACTGTGTAATGGCTTCCCCAACACCTGAAAATGGAAAAATTATAAGACCATTATTCTACCTATCATCTAATCAATCAATTCTACTAGGTTTCAGCGACGTTCGAGTAACTACAAGTTTAGCATAAGTACTGGCCTTTCGTACTATAAGCATAAATTAGTTGAATTGAACCGGGTACAAAATCTTGGGTTTGGCGCTAAAAACCTGTCATTTTTTTCACATTAAATATGCTCAGTGTCCTTTCACAGTACTACTACAAATCGAACTACACATCTCAAGCTCCAATCCACTGAGACGTTCAATATATCCTCGAAAAACATAACACTCCTTCGAGGACAGTCCGGTAAAAAGGATTCACACACATCTTCTTTAGGGTTTTCTTTTTCGTCTCACAGTCCGCTTTCATTTATGTATATTTACCTATCTAGTAGCTTTGACTACTTACGTGGTTCTGTGATCTGTCTCGAAGTGTTTCTATAATACTTAGTAGAATAAACGAGCAGGATTATACACCCAAGCTTTCGCTTTTACAAAATAAAAAATGATATGCCAATTTTTGACGTGACAAGAATATAATTATGTAACCATAAAGCAGGATGTTCTATATAAAGGTTGTATATCATATTACACTAAAACGATTTTATTGCATCAAACTCGTTTCACATATTTACGTAAGTACTTTATTTAATACACTAGGTATTACATAGTGGTAGTTGGGACATAAATGTATATTAAATTTTAGTAGGTATTCTGTTACAGGTATAGAATACTAAAATTGTACATGTACACTATCTACAGCGTCCATTTCAAATTTTGCACGATGTGTCGTAAGAGAGAAACGATCTAGCGTTTTTTTCCCGCCAAAATATACAAAACAGTGTCACTGTCAAGGAAACGGCTGTTCCGTTAGTGCCAATCACATAAGCGAGCGGGTTTTGTCTGAAGAAAGATAATGATATCAATTTTATCTTGATGCCTGTAGCTGTCGATATCAAAGGCCATGAACAAAACGAGATTATTTCGTGTAAGTACGATGCATCTTGCTGATAATAGTCTCAGTCACACGGCATTTGCTTTCACTCAATGTTAGGTAGGCAGGTATAGTTGTTAATAGAGACGTATAGATCTATCTGATTAACATCCAGGAAGATATTGACTGAATTTTTGCTTTCACTTAATTTTTATAGATAATTATATTCCTCACATCTCTTTCAATTGCCATTCCAATGATGAACGACTATTTATTACAGTTAAAGTGAACTTCTTTAACATTCTTTAAGTATTTTAATGACTGTAGGTATGAATTGGTTGGATACAATGGAAATGTCAGGAATGTGAAAGGAGAGAACAATTAATACGCAGCTGCGCCAGCGTGTTCTGCCAGACTTATATCATTGAAGCAGCAGACACGTTTTTGCACCTAACTCAACCCGAACAAATAGGAAAACTTTCAACCCCGAATGTTTTACATGGTACGAAGGGAAGGTCGTCGGCGTCATCCGATTAACTCTGAGTCTGGCACGTGCGGTGGGTACCTGTACTTTTACTGTAAGATTGCATATCGTGGAACACGCAAGAAGTAAGCAGTCCTTGGTCAAGCCTCCGATTCGATCGGAAGCAACACTTTGATGATGACAATAACGTATAGTGGCATTCAGAAGATTCCTACGCTATACCTACAGTAAAATTAATAAACTATAGGATGGGGTACATAGTAGACCTACATAAAAAAGCCTATTTATGGTATTGTTGGCTGGTGCTAAGATAGCGGTAACTGGGAGGTAACCATGAAGTTAAAAATAAATACGATTATGAATAAAAAATACTTTTAAAAACAAGATTTTCTTTAAAAACTCTGTTGCCCTAAAAAGACAATAATGTAGCAACTCGTTTTGTATTCTATAGGAAAGTGCTCAATAATAGGTTTCATAGAACGACATTATATTTATTAAGTCGTACAGTCTAGTGTATCCTCCCATAATGGATGTCACTCACTCTGTCAGCCGCAGACGGCTTATTGTGTTGCTAACCATTTATGTAGCAAATCGGAAATAGAGTACTTTAGTACCTAACCTGAGAATGTAGGTAGTTAGGGTATATCAAACGGGGCGTAATTTGTAGGTACTAACTAAAGAATACTTTTATTTGGTTATTCGCTTGCTACGCTACACTTTCGGCTTGCTTCGATTTCTCGCGTATTAGACTGATAGTTTGATATTATAGAGTAGTTTGTGAAAAATCTCCACGGATACCCCCTGCCAGAGCCGGTTCAGGAGGTTATGTCGGACTCGAACCGACCAAAACGCACGCCATCTTTGGGTTCTTAGTTGCCAGAGGTGAGATTGTAACCAACATCTCCCTCGCCCCCTGGCCATCTCTTTCGAGATAACCTTCTTCAGGTGTAGGGACCACGGTGTCCCAGTCTAGCCCCCAAACGTGGGGTAGCGTATTTTTTTGCGCCGCCACCACGGCCTGCTTCTGTTAGGGTGACAGGTGGCCACCCGTCACCCCCAGGCTCGCGATCATGGAGTACGGAAGTCATTCTGCGACCTCCGACACCCGAGTCGCCTCCGCTCATCCCTGGCTGTACGGGCTCAGAGTCTTCTCCGAACCCGTTCCGCCGACTCCTCGAGCATTACTTGCTCAAGGAAGGAGGCGGCGGCCGGCAGCCCAAGTACTCGAGCGAGAGGGCCGCCACTAGGACCCGCCTCGGCGTTTCCCACGTCGGGCACCCGGTCAGCGTGTGCAGCTACGAGTCCTCGCTCGTGTCACAGTGATGGTACTCAGACGTTGGGTCTCAGCCCAGGCTCCCATTGGCTCAGGGTCAATGGACCGCACGATTCCCGTGTAGAGTCACTGCAGGAGCCCTCTGGCCCCCTTAAGTTGGGCAGCTGTCTTGCCAGAGCGTTAGCTGTGCCCTTCACTTTGGGGGCCAGACTTCGGAGATGCTCCTCAAAGTCCCACCGGCGTCTAACACGAGCCCCAGATATTCATCTGGGACTTGATGCTGATGGGAATGTCTCCCCTTGTGAGACTGGATCCCTCTGGTGGCGCGCACCGAAGCCCATGAAAAAACATGGCCTCGGTTTTATGAAGAGCCACCTTGAGACCCAACCGCCGAATCTTGGGCAACCGTGGTTGTGGCCTTCAGGGTCGCTTCACGGTGTGTAGCACCGCACGAGTGAAGCCTTAGCCTGAACGAACATAAATTAACGAGAAACCATCCGAATTGGTCTAACCGTGTGAAAATCTATAGTTGTGTGGAGGTGAGAAGATTTACTACGTTATTTTTAATGTCAATTATTTTTCAGGGTGTCCTTCGGCAGTTCGAAGGGGTCAATGGTAGAGACCCTAATCTACGAGAGTCCGCTGCAGGAGGAGCCAGAGAGCAGTCCGCCGCCGCCCAAGGTGCAGGAGACAGCGTTCCCTTACACGCCCGTCGAAGACGAGTACGTTATATTCGTTTGAGTATGTTAATTATTCATTTTCGTTTCGTATTAGGGCGAACGTTCACGTTTTTATGCGAATTGCATTTATACGTTAACGCCATTTTATGCTTTCTTTATATCTACTTATTTTAGTGTAGTGTGGAATTTTTGGCTTGTATTGGATATCATCAGCGAATAACGCAGTTTAACTGAACTGACTTCGCTTTCATTCTGTATCTATATCCAGTTTTAGGTATGAAACTAAAACTTTGGACTCGCTTTGAATTTGACACATTTCAGATAGAAGAGCGAAAAGCCAGCTAAATTGGATTTACCTCGGTTTTTTATTCAAGCTGTCGCGCAGTTTGATACATTTATAGTTAAAGCGTTTCTTTGTAAAAAAAATATCGAAACCATGTTTTAACTACTCTACTAGCTGTCGCTAGACAGGGCGATAGAGAGGGCGTTTATAAAATCGAGGCAAACTGATTCCAGTCAGATTTTCACTCTTGTTCCCAAGGCGCGACGCCAGGGGCATTCCAAATCAACCGGGTAGGTATATACTGTACTTACAAGTACAAGTACCAAGGAAATGAATATACCTACACCATAAGGTGTAAAGGTGTACTTCTTTCCTTGAATTTGTAATGTAATTTAAATAAAAGTCTCAGAATACCCCTTCTTCGTTCTTCCGTATTTAACTTCCTCTGTATTCTGAGATGTAAGTGTATTGAATTATTAGCTTGCCAGAGAAGACGTACGTAGGTAATAAACGACTATACATATTCAAATAGGCATCAGCTAATTAAGGACACCAATTGAATAGTCTGTCCAAGAGCTGAAAGTATGTAGGTATCTTGTTGGGACATTGTGTAAATGATAATTTTAAATGTAACTATATTATACAATAGTGAGAATCATATACTTATGTCATAAAAACTTGAATTTATGTTACAAAAGTATCGGTGCTTAAAAATTAAAGTGCAGGTTTTCTAATTAAAGGAGGAATTGATTGAGAAAATGACATCTGACAGGAATGTGTGGAGGAGAATGACATGTTGCAAGAAGATGATGATGATATGAATATGTTTATCTATCGTCAATCAGCCTATTGCAGTCCATTGCCGAGTGGACATAATTATATCTCTATGTTGGGAGATTTGTCCTACTGTTTCCACTTTGGTCAGACGGGTTGGTATGGTACAGGGTTTTTTGCCAGTTTAAATTTTCTCGCAGTGGCTAGCGCAATGGCATGGTACCTCACATCCTTTCTCCATCACCACACAGTTAAATTTATAAATCATCATCATCATCATCATCATCAGCCCGCGGCAGTCCACTGCTGGACATAGGCCTCTCCCATGACACGCCACAATAAATTTATAAATAGTAGACGTTAAAACGAATAGCATAGGGATAATGACTACTTTTTTTATTCTCGTTAAATAGCCATACCTACATATAATAATAAAATTTAATAAGGAATCTAAAGCTATTTATACTTACTCTTATTGATCTAGTTTGGGAACTAAAAATAATGAAAAGTCATAGTTTCAGTATTTTATAGCAAATACTAGGTTGTAGGTGTACCCATTTTCCCCACTTTCCCCACTTCCCGACTTACTAATTTTCCCTACTTCCCCACTTCCCCATTTTTTATAATATCAGTATGGATACTGAACTTAAAAAGGAATATAAATTGTACCTATTATGTAGGTAGCAATCAAGTTCTTTATTTATCTTTAAAACATCCATCCAACCGCTAATAGTTCATTAATTGACGATAACAACAACAACTGTGCTGTGACGTCACACTCACATTAACTTATTACATACCTATTTTTAAGATTTTACGTCTAGTAAAAGATTCCATTTAACACCCCAGTGAATCCAATAACCCAACTTTGACAATTACCGGCATATATTTTGACCTCCAAACACGTCACAAAATGTACTCTACATACTCGTATTTCGGGTGTCTTTGGAGAATAGCACGGGGTGATACGGCGAAGTAGCTTAAAATCAACAAGCATAGATTATATCAAAACAGCGCGCGCGGCAAGGCCTCGCGTTTCTCTCGCGAGTTGGATTTAAGATATATACTGGGAACTATACCTTCACGTCTGCATTCAGCATAGAATCATAGAGCTAGGTGTGTATAGTATGTACATACAGCGTAGGTAGAACTCCCCCTGGCTTCCGCAATCAATAATAAAAAACATTGAGAACATCTCCCCTCTTTATTTTCTTGATATAATAATGTACACTCAACGACAAAAGTTGATTAACACTAAAATATTTATATATTATGAAAGCATAAGTAGATAGATACCTTTATTAAACCACCGGCATAAATTGATAGATTGGATATTTTATTTACTATTTTTAGAAAGGTTTGCAAAAGCTAAGATCAAAATATTAGTAGAATATGCTGCTGCTATTGTCGTTTACTGTACACGTCTGTGTTAACGATCTCTTTGAAACACAAATATCTACATTTTTAGTTGACCTGGAGTTACAGTACGGTATAGTGGTGTTATTGTTATTTTGTTGTGCAATTTAGAATGTTGTAGATATACCTACTTGACGCTCGCATTTCGGTACAATAACAAAGAATTTAAAAAAGTTTCAACGGTAGTGTTGTATCTTGTAAGTATTCATTGTATGCATGAATAGGCTTATATTAAAAAGGTCAAAAATTTAAAACGGCACTTAAATTTCAAAATTAAAAATAATTAAAATTAAACTTAAATAAGTTTAAGTAGCTCCTAATACGGCCCGAATCCACCTATTTACCTCACGAGTGCGAAGTGCGAACGAGAACCAACTATGACTTCTATTCAACATCACAGGTTAGTGTAGTCGCGAGTTGATACTTTTAATGTAAGACCAATGTTTTGAATATCTACCATAAAATGTATAGGCACCTTTTGTACATTTTCCAGACTATCAAATTAGACTGTTGCAGTCCACTGCTGGACATAAACCTTGTCACTGCTCCCTATCCCCCGCCATTCGCATCCAGCCTATCCCAGTCACCAGACTACCTACCTAGGAACCAGACCTAGTAACTTACTTCTAAGTGCAGGTACATAAAAAAAATCGGTAGGTAGATAAGTAGTTATCTAGTTACTTTTAAGAAGTGCTGGCCTTAAAATATAGGTCACTAGACTACCTAGCATCTAGTCGCATGACAATGTACTTAAA
Organism: Pelosia muscerda; assembly: GCA_963691645.1. Classification (NCBI taxonomy): domain Eukaryota; kingdom Metazoa; phylum Arthropoda; class Insecta; order Lepidoptera; family Erebidae; genus Pelosia; species Pelosia muscerda. The sequence continues at coordinate 19,998,661 of OY829098.1, read as the reverse complement.
ATTTCATAAAATAAAAAAAAATATTACCCGCTCGTAGTACATACCTAAGAGTAGAAACGGTGTTGTCGATGTAAAAATGCCTAAGCATTTTGGGGTACTTACATAAACCGCAGTAAATACCAAAAGTAACACGCTTAAATGATAATTTTGTAAGTTGTAATTTTATTTTTTACATTAGATTACAAACACAATATTATTCTGAACGTAAGTTATATGTATGTAAGTAGCGCCATCTAGGTTAGCTTAGGCAACACTTTGTTTGTAGCGTTGTAGCAACAGAAAAGTTTTATTTCAATTTGGTACTTAGATTATTTTAGTAGAACATTTTAACAAATGAATAGATTGAGACTGAAAAATTATACAATCTTATGTACCTATAGAAAAATGTCAGTTCTTAATAAAAATTTGTAGTCGCGTTTAAATTGTTATCGCGAATGTTAACATTACGTCACTGGGCGAGTGCTGCGTGCTCCGCTCGCTTCGTTCCGTTCCATTCCATTCGCTACGGAGAGCCGCGCGCGACTTCCGAGCGAGATCGATGTGGTGGGAAACATTTCTGTGTAGTGTTGTAGAACAGCGTCGAAAGGACCAAACCCTATAGAGCGCTACTGCGCCGTTGTTTTTATAAATTTATACTTGTATTATTATTGTGATTACAGTTATTTTTACGTGAAAGTGGTGAATACTTTGAGTGGATACTTTATAGGTATGTTATTTACAATAATCACGTCATACTTGTTGTGGTGCAAATTGGGTGTTCACTTGCCGCTGATCTCCAGAACTTACGTTTCATTTTGAGTTTATTCTTTCATTTTATGCTGATATACTTAAATATAATCGGTGTGCCGATCAATGATATGTCAAGATAATCTAGCTGCTTTAATTTTTCTTCGCATATCTACGAGTTTGTGCGGATAATTTGGTCACAATGACGTCACGAGTACTGATTTATAAACATAAAACGACTTTCGGTTCCATCCAGCAGTCGGGAATACAAGGTCATTACTCAGTGTGTACCTATATGTAGTAAACATGCATTGGCAATCGTTTAAAATGGTCTATTTATAATGACACTATCAACGATCGCCTCCATTCACAAGGGCCCGCCCTAAGCAGGCCTGATGGTGCTGCTGAAGTGCCGAACGTCCTCGAAACTACTTATATTGAAAATATAATATTTTTTATCTGTTTTTGTAATCCATTCAACTTCTAGAATATATACTTTTCGGACATAATTTTCTTTATTCATAGTACAATAAAAAAAACGGTTACTAGATTATGGTCTAAATTGGCCCCAACAAGATATTCCAGCAAGGCAGTGATGTCAATTTATAAGACTGCGTTGCTTGTGACCTACTTTGTGCATTTTAATGAATGTCCAATTAAGTAACTTTGACCGGCATGATTGACCTATCAGTGCCCATTGTGATTATGCAGACATGTCCCAAGCAATTAGGATAGATGTAAGAAGTATATCTCTTTTAGTTGTACAATTAATTTGAAAATAGTTTAAATTTGGATGGGAAAATAGCCAGTATTTCACTTCAGGCAACCTCAAATATTTGTACAATGTCAGTAAAGAGTGAAAAATCATTTCTCTCAGTAAAAACTTGCTACCATACCAGTACTGTAGTTTATGCATCAAATAAGATAGAACGATTCATATGTCGATCATTTAGCAAGCTGTTTATACTGAGTTGAGTTTGCGTTGTACTAGACCTTGGTGTATGTCAATTAAGCTGTGCGATGATATTCCTCTATTTTTACCATTTGTTGAATCATATATTGTTAAGGAGTTTGTATGAAGTCAGATCTAAGTAGGAAGGAATGTAAGTGTCAGTACCACTTGGCACTGTTTCGTAGTGAAAATTTGAATCCCTATTGATACTATAGTTTTCAAATTGACTTGATTATGATCAGTTTGTTATGTAAGTTGCAACCAAACAAGTTCTGTTTGTCCTAAAATAATATAACAGAAATAAAAATGAAATTGAAAGTGAATGATGTCATACTGAATGTGGTCTGAGTTTGTTTATTTGGGTGTGACTGTGGTTTTGATTATGATGTAAGTAACCTTGTATTTTTTTTATTATAGTCTCTTATAGATTAAATTTATTATTTAACAAAAATATTACAGCAGTATGTCACACTCAGTTATGCAAATGAAGTCTTATTAATATAAGCAAATTTACCTATTAAACAAGTCAAAACGTTAAGTATATGCTCTAGATTGGAGCTGTGTGGGTGGTGAATATAGTCATCAACTAATAAAAGCGGTACCATCATTTGACTCACCTTCAGGGTTAAACTTATTGCTAGCGTCCCTGCATTGCAAATGAACTCAGAATATGTTGCATAGCGACTCTTTTATAATCTACCATACTGATTATATAGTTGTTGTCAATTCTGTTGTACTTTTTCACTAAACTATATGTGCATGTCTTAAATGTCATTCACATACAGTGCAGAAAATTCATATAAGTTCTTTCTTTGCTGTACCATAACATGTTGGAATGCTTTGCCAGCTCACATGTATGCTTTCTCCTATATTCCCGGGTCCTTTAAGCATGGTGTTTAAAGCAACCGCCCTATAATGATGGTCACTTTTCTTTGGAGTGCACCCAAGCTTACCATCAGGTGGGGTGAGGTCATTCGACGAGCCACATATTAAAAGAAAATGCTCAACAATGGCCTGTAATAGACTAATCAATTGATTGATCGAGAGTAAAATCTGTATAAGTAATCTTTAAATCATGAAATCATCACTTTTTGCTTATTTCACAATTTTTTTAAAGCTATTTACACTGCTACAGCTTGCACCTGTTAGCTGTTATTAACTTTGGAAACAAAACATTATTGCTGAATTGGTATTATACTTATAACTGTATAACTGTTTATACCATATTATTAAAGGATACAATTTACTGATTTTAGTTTAGAGAAAACATCCGATAGAGGGCACCATTGTCAATTAAAGAGATGAATGTTTGCCTTCAAAAACTTTTCACATTTAATACAATTTTTACCTTCTTTTATTTAGTCTTATCAATTTAATGGTTAATTATATTGAGAAATTCCATACCATAAAACCAGATCTAAAGTTTCTGGAACAGCTGGCGTAAAATTAATTTCTGTCTAGCAATCACATTGTTTCTCTTCCATTGGTCCCGATTTTCGCTCATAGCGCCGTTTCTTCTCATCCAACTGCTATTTGGTACATATGTATACATACTTATCTATGATTGCTTTGAAACATAACACAGCAGTTTCTAAAACAAACCAAGATCTTTAGTTAAAAATCTCATCAAAATCTGTTCAGCCCTATAATAATGAAAAAAATTAAATCTCTTGGGTTGTGTGAAGCAACTCTGGTTTTCAAGAAGTGTCTTGATAATAATAATACGGCAAGATCTAGATAATATTTTTTTTACTTATTTATTTTTTATTGATATTAACAGTTTTATATTCCCTGGTACCTACACCGTATATTTGACTGATCAGTGACATGCAAGTTTTAATTATAATACTTAACGATCGCAATAAAACTTATGAAAGATTTAATATTAAACTACATAAGAGATAACATTGATTACACATTCTTTGCTTCTAACAATTCTAACCCTGACTTTTTAAACGTTTCTGTATCAAAATTACTTCATAAGGACATCTGCATAATGTTATACATAATTAAGCACGTATGTCTATGTATTTAACACATGGAAAAATACAGAAAAATTGGCGCGTCTTCGTATACTTTTGTTTACCACCGTTATGTATCACGTCATATTTAAATAAAAATCTTGTGTTCGGGAGTAAAATTTATTGTCAACATCAGTAATTGTCGTATTCTTGAATAAAATGTTAAACAAACATCGATCACATAGATATTATCCAACCTCTTCTACATTTTATGAATTTAGTTATCATCGGAATAGACAGTAATGGCGTCCACAATGAAATAACGGTTAATGCATACTTAAAGTGGGACAAAGCCGTTCAATCATTAAATCGAATTATTGGGTATGTAGGTCAGTTCCAGGCTATGCGAGTGGTAAGGAAATTGTATGTCAGTTTGCCTTAACAGCCAAAAACTATTGACTATTTTTAAAACGTAACTATCACAGTGTACTCGCAGTTAGTTTTCATTTGGAATATTTAAAAACCTTTTGAATTAAACAAGTTTCTCTCGACCAGTGTTTCCTCGTTGGAATCCTGATTTATAAACTTAAAACATTCAATATAATTATAATCGTAAAATAGTGCAGCTCTCTTTGCGCGCAAACGTTGTTATCGCAGTGTAATATAAATCGATAATTATCTTGGCTAGGTACTCACCGCATGTACTCCACGGTCCTCGATAAATCACTTAAGAATCGCCAAGAAAAACGCTTCTATGTAAGGGTTCTAAGCGTCTTTAGCTGACATGTCATAATTAGCCTATATTACCTAATAAGCTATAATGGCCTATTAAATAAACTGTACAAGTATGTGCGTTGAATAGACTGGATGCGGAAGGCGCGACTAGGCGCAATAACCCAATACTCTGATGCATCCAGGCTATCCCAGTTACTTATATAATTCATTGATCTTTTTAGTTACTCCCTACTTACGTCTTTGATAAAATCGTTTGACAAATCGATTTAGATTGGAAAAAGTGAATACTCAGGCAGGAGGGGCTCGAACCCACGACCAGTCCCTTATTAAGGGAATCCTCTGACCACTGAGCTACTGAACTACGTCATGGGTTCTTCACAATCTAGTCGCCGCTTCTATTCAGCGGCAAGAGGCACTTGCCACACAATTGGTCAGAAAACTAAGAAGTTACTTTGATCCTTGATGATCCTGTTATGTGATAAATCCAAACATTTGCCTGCATAAATGTGCTCGGTCGATTGAAGAAGTACTTTTTTTATATTCATAATCATCTTAGCGTTAATCCCAGTTGTATCTGAGACTTTCACCTCGAATTTCTAGGTCCAATTTCCAATTTTTGCTGCTCGAATTCTAACAACATTGGACATCCATAGTAGTAATACTATTCATTTACCATCCGCTTAAAAATTACTTTGTTCATTGTTAAATTTATAAGAGTAAAAGCCCTCCGCAAGATTTTACCTCATTGGTTACTTTTTACATTCTTCTCATCGCTTTGGGAAGTCCCATTTGAAAAAGTCCATCGTTACAACTTTCGGTGATTTGGTCGATTTGTTGCCCCCCAGTACCGAAATAAAAAACATTACAAGCGTATTATAATTATGTATTCTGTAAGTTGCAGCCTTCGACTCTTGCAAATTTGGTTGTGTATGTTAACCATACCTGCTTGAGTTTAGTGAAAGCGCTGTTTCATTTTTATGTCTGCTTTCAATTAGGTCATTGACTATTGCTTTAACATGCTTCGCGATCAGATAGCTCTCAGTCATTTTGTATTTTTTATCAGTTACATAATAATAATAGGTAAAAAGTATTATGTTTTTTACAAGTGCTGATTTTGTACTAACGATATTATGTCACTGGTCTACTCTCTTTTAAGTGCCTGCGTTCTCACGTCCGTATTTAATTGCTCTTGTTAGCATTTCATTGAGTTTTATATTATGGAGTCTCGTTACAATCATGAGCATTGTGCGCATTTTATGATTTTATCATTCTTACTTTTCCATATTCGCTCAGGAGCTTATTGTGAATCAATTATTAGGATAGTTAATTATTTCCACTTTCACGCATCCATCCATATTTCCTTTTTTTAATGTCTGACTTTTATAGAATAAATATAAATAAATTTTTAAATCATAATACTTTTATGGTGCACAATAAAGAATATCTGATGTTATAGAATCTAGAAGACCGTTCGCACGGCAGGTCCTTCATAGGTCTCTGAAGGTTCTATAGCTGAGATGTTGGTCATAATGATGAGTCTATATGCCCACGTTGATTACATAAGCTTGCGATAACAATGCCGTTGAACACAGTTATCTACAACCTTTCAATGATGTTTCAGTTCGGAGCGGTCTAAAGTACGCGTTTCATTCTACCAAGGGGCTCGGCCGCAGTGCCTGTCCCCTCCGCCATCAGTGCCGCAGACAGATTCCCACGTTTTTTACGCGGCTCTACTCTCCGCCTCTGCTAACGCCGACATGGCGGATCACGCAATGTACAACAGACAGATCAGGTAAGAACGGTGTTTGTAGAGCTGGTAAAAAAATTTCTGCTCATTTGCATAAATAAATATAGGTAGGTATTAAATATCAACCTTTTCTTCAAGATCACAAAAATTTGTCTGTAAAGTGACATGTGATTTTGGTGCTACATATTTTTTATCAATAACAGTATTTTCTAGATACCTATATCTAAGTACCTACGTAAGTATTTGAGTATTGTTTGTGACACTTCTTGAATTAAATTTGACGACACTGACGACCTTATGTTCGCTTAACTAGCATATGTAGAGTCCGCGTATCTGATAAATGTAGCCAATTTGAAATTTCCACCAGCGGACGTAGATTTATGATACAGATTCTCCTGTTGAAACACCCAACGTAATGACTAATTAGCCAATTTTAACTTTACCGCCAACAGGCAAGGTTTAGTCATATTGACATGTCCTATATAAAAAGATGTCGTTTTGTTTTGCTACTCTAAGCTATGTAGCAATTACCCAGATTTCCTAAAAAATACCTTTTAAAATAACTAAGTTTCGACGTTTAACCGGACCACGACCAGACCTTAAGCGGGTTTGTCCTTGACGATATTTCGAAGCGATTGTGATGATGATAAGAACTTCAGATTGATAAACGCAATCTGTTAAAAATGCATCGATATAAACTAACAAATTTAATTATATAGACTTCTAGATGTAGGAACGGCGTCACCGTATATGTCGACACTAAAAAAAAAAAATATAGAAGAGATAGGAAGGCATAATCAAAGCAAAATCCCACGTATCGACAACAAGCGCACGTAAAAAGTCCTATGATTTTGCTTTGCCTTATATCTTGACCTTTTCTTATAAATTACGTCTCTTTGGTCATATGTTTTCGCGACTTGAAGCGGATTGCAAGTTGCAACTCGCAAACCTACCATTTAGAAGAGGCTGCTCTTGAGCTCTGTCCTCTCCAGAGTGTCCAGTCTCGGTTGCATCCAGAGCTAGAACCACTGCATTCTCCTAGGTTATAAGTTTATCTCAAGTTCCAAGGCGCATCTGTGAAATCACTACGACGATACTGATGATATTGCCAGCTATTAGGTATTTTATACGAGACGATACTGCGATGGTAAATATCAATAAATATACCGTCGCGGTCGACCCATACTAATTTATTCACAATGTATTGTTGTATACAATATATATTATGTACATAATAGCCGCAGCACACAAACCAATGATGTCATCCACTACACACATGTTCATGCGGCCATCATTGTGGCTTTATAACTACAATAATACCAGTCTAATGTATTCTCAATTTGTTATTCTTACTATTGCACAGTCACCGCCAAAAGTTATTGAGCTAATAAATTGATTTGTATTTACAAATAATAACGGCGGCGGGACACCAATGTCAAGTTTTCCAAGAAATACTACCAGACCCACGTTAGCCACGCCAGCAAATGCGTTTCCGCCGCACAAGATTTAGTCGAACCGTTTTTCAAGGGAAATTTACACCTTATAATCATAGTGCACCTTTTTGTAGTGTCATCAGTTAGATACCGACAAAAAGTTACTAATTTGTGGTCTTTCGCGATACTAATTATTTCGTTCCGTACAGCCAATCCAGTAGTTTACATTCATATCAGTCATTGCATATTAATATACAATTTGTCTACTTGATCTGAATTAGAATGTATGATGCAATGTGGTATTGTTCAATGGTAATCGCGTTCCATTGTTAGACATGTATTGTACGGGATATAATTGGTGTTTACAGCACAGAGAGCGGTTGGGACAACCCGTTCCGTCCGGACGGCGACCTGAGCCGCGAGGCCGACGAAATAGTGTCGCTGATCAAGGGCGGCAAGCCTATCACGCCGACGCCGCCGCCAGCCGCCTTGCCGCAGCTGAGCGCCTGCGATGAACAGGAGGAGAAAGTTCATGTGAATAATGTTAACGTAAGATTTTTTCTGTTCTTACCACCCATCAGTCCTTTTGATTTGGTTTATGCGATTTTCTTGGGAGCGACTGCCGCGTCTGACCTCCAAACCCGACAGGAACACGAAAGGACGGCGTCAGCGCCACTTTCTTTAATCAGCATGTGTAACGACTGGTATGTAAGGTTTCGTCCCGAAGATCTTGGTGCCCTCTTCTTCCATATGCTCATTAATCGCTTTGACCCACTATATGACCCACTGGTTTGGAATGAAAATGTAAATTCATCATTATTTAATATTGGTAATCTGTACAAAATAGATTTCTATATATCGTTTTATTTATTTTTAATCATTCACCTGACCTATCTCAAATGTATTGTGACGTCATACTCCTTTATGTATATAATTGTCTGCAGTACTTTCCATTCTGACATCTTATAAAAAACTGACTATTTATATACTATTGATTGATTGAAACATATCGTTATACATATATTGATAATAAACTTGCTGATGATTAAAGGACTAGGTTCTGATGCAAAATTTCTTCCTGGTATTGGAGGGTCAAACGACATGTCGCTCCTGCAAAAGCAGTACTGTCGCATCCTTTTGCGCCAGCATGCCGTGGATACAAAAATTGCCATTTCAATTCACGCCTATCCCAATCCACGCAACACGTCCCTGGTCCTGGTCCTGATCAAAGCTCATAGTCTTAGGCGGTTGTATGTTCTTTGGAGGCAATAGGACCTAAACTAATTTCACCATGAAGTATCCAATTCTTGTCACTAAATTCTCTTCCAAACTTCGTACTTTTGAGCAACGTATAAGTATATTTTTCATGCCATTGTATAACATGAATGTAAATTGAATATTTTTGCAGGCTAACGCTCCATCATCACCGCAGACGAAAATGACGAGCCCATTGCAGCAAACCACTCCAAAAGCGATGAACGGAACTAAGAATGGTTCAGTGGCAGAAGTGCGGGCCGGGCAGGTGGAGGTGCAGCGCGCGCCGCCGCAGGAGCCGCAACAACCCGAACACGTCACTATCCGCAAGAAGCCCAAATGCAAATGCTGCGTTGTTCAGTAACTATACGTTTCATTTCACAATTACCGCAAACCAAACTCGATAGGTACCGATCTACCAACAAATACGGAGGCAGGAAAAAAAGAAAAAGCACGGAAATGTAACATTGTTTAAGGCAAAGGTAATAAGGACGGTATTTATGCAGAATGGACTCACCCAGTTCCATTCTGCATACTGGGTAGTTCCTTACCGCATAAATAGGGTAGTTGATTATTAGGTCAAAACAGTATACATTTTTCAAAGAGAGTGTTGATTTCTGTAGGTGTATAGCAGGTCAACATAATTATGCAATCCAAAATTGTGATCTAGTTGTATGACTAATCGCGGGTTTTGTACTTCAACAATTTTGTCGAACATTTTGTGAAACGCGATGGTCCCTACATCGGATCACAGTATTGTATTACGATATAATATGCTATAATAAACTAGGCGTCCGCTAGATGGGCCGGGCCAGGTTGCATTGCAACGTAAAATCCGCCTGCCATACATTTTGTGTGAAAGTGTGAGACCTGTGTGGATTAAACACTGGGCGCTTGCGGGCCGTCTGGTAGGACGCCTAGCTTAACATGAATAACAAGGAATTACTTCACAACACTATTGATAAACAAATTACTGTTAATGCCCGGTTACATTATTCAAAAAGAATATAAACGAGAAAGTACAAATGAGAGTAATTTTACCGCTCTTGTACTACTATTGTAATATGCAACCATCCTATAGTAAGTGTATGTTGCGATCGGTATCTATCGTGCTTGACATGCGGTCTTCACCGGTAACACGCTATGCTTTATGACGGCGTACTGCCTAACCTTGGTGTTTACTCGGTGCTATGTATTTCATTTCAAAACATACTATGTTCATTGAAATATAACTAAAATCATAGGTACTATTTACAAAAGTAAGTTTACCGTACCTATAATTTAGGACATTCACGCGAGTATGGCAGCTATTTTTGTGTAACCTTCCATATTGTCGTGTTAGTTCACAATTCGATGGATACTGTAGCTAGCTGTTATTTTATCTGTTATCATAAATGTTTTTGATAATTGTATGTGCTAAGTTTTTATCAAATTGTGTTAGGTACAAACATGAAAGTATTTATTTTGTTTAGCTAGTCTGAGGAAATTTTAGTTTGAGATGTTGAATAGTTGTCAGGCTATTTGAAATAATTGTTTCTTACTTCAATGACGATGAGCGCACTCCGTGCACTTGACGCAGAATAATATTTTGATTATTTGTAGAGAATCTCACAAAAAGAGTTCCGGATTAAGATAATCACGTGAAAGTAATGCAGCTGATATATTATTATAATTGTTCAATTTGCTCATTTTAATTGATGACATTTATACAAATATCGTAAAATTGAGAGTAATCATTTATTTAAAAACTGTTACTTTAAGAGTTGAATCTGTGTTGAATAATATTAAAATACATAATTTAAATGTATATTTTTATATCTTTATTTATAAAAAAGTATTATAAACATACAAAATGAATATTCAAGTATTGACGATATCATTGTTTGTAATAGATAATTCGACATAATTATATTTTCACCGTGCTATTCACAAATACTATTGGACATTTCGATCAGGAGTGTTCAGCATTGTCTCCGCATTTTAGTAGATATTTACAAGCAATAAATAATCTGGTGATTACGTCAATAGTATTCGTGTGTAGAGGTCCTACCCCTAGGTAAAGCGTAGGTAAATGTTATAACTGTTATTATTATTATAGTAGCCTCCTACGTATGCCACGCTTGCGTCCAGTAGTGTTGACAACCTTTGAGCGACGATGATATGCCGGTTATTAAGTGAATTCATAAATCATTTACAATGTGCCTACTAAAAACTAATTTCTACTACAGAATCAACCAGACTATATTCATTCGCTATTCGGCAGCTTTGTTTTTAACTGGTTAGTGAAAATGTTGCAAGCTAACGCGACACACAGCTGTAAACTGATTTGAATGTAATCTACAGTTGCGTTAAGTGTTAGCTTTTGAGAAGTGAGGGCGGAGTCGTTGTGTTCAGACGATTTCATTTAATATGCTAGTATCTGCTGAGAAATAGATTTAATAAAATTATTATTAATATTGGTGGTCTATTTTTCATTATAAACCAAAAGATAACGAAATTGAAACGATTTGTATTATAAATTACGAACAGGTCAATGTCCAGACAAGGATGTAGTTAGTATGTGTATAAAATCGATAGGTTCCAAATGGAATAGACTTTATAAGGTAGCTAGGCGTAATTAGTGAGGAATAGGTTATCTGCGTTATAATTTTCGGTATTAAACAGAAACACTATTTTTGACATTTGGGTTTCGTATATAACAGGTGCATCATAAGGATCCTGTGTAAGATAACCAGCTTGATTTGTAGTGCCAGAAATATAATCTTAGCGAGGTGGACTGTAATCTTATCTTTATAAAATCTTTTAACAGATTTTATGTGTCCAATTGAAATACATTCAGTGCAGTAATTTTTTATACCGATAGTAAATAGGTTGGTACATTTTCAGATCTGAGTAATATTCAGATGGTTCTACAGAACGAAATATAATTATGTCCATATATAGACAACTACCATTATGATTACCACGACTGCATTTTCTTTATTACTATTAAATAACCAACTAATGTGACTTGACTTCATAAAATTGGAGAAATTGACTTCAATTTGAATTAAGAAATTGTACCAACCCATTATTAAAAACAATGCAAGGGTCGAAAGTGGCGTGAATTACAAAATTGCCTGCGAGGTCATTGAGAAAAGAATACAACATAATCGAAGTAATGACGTATTCCGTCTCCACGTAAACCATGGCTTTGCATCACCTGTACGTTACTACATATAGATAAGGGAATAACTACATTTATTGAATTTCAATTAGTTTACGAAACGAGAAGTTATGCAAAACTATTTTAACCACACGACTAAGCAAACATACACATCGCTATGTGCGTTTTGAAAGCTATGCATAACATTTAGGCAAGATAAGTCGCATCCAGAGCTACTTGTCCATGAGTCATGACGAAACTGCGGCGAACTATACGAATACATCATGCCCTTATATTATACCTGCTTGCCCCGAAAATAGAATACACAACACTGAGCTGAGTAAGTGTGGTTGTCCCTGAACCAGCTTTGTGTCGTATTCATCGTGCTGGTGTTAAATGCTATAGTTAAATGTGTCCATAGAACAATTAATGAGCTGTATATCCACTAGTCTATTAGATGTCTACTATTTTCTCTATGGCCAAGCTGCAGGTGGCCCATCGCGTTTTAGAAAGTATGTATTAGCTTTCAATTTGTTCAAGTTTCGTTTTTGAGAGCCTTAACTATACAGCCTCAAGTTTTAAATCTCATAATTCAGTAAGTGCTTGTTGACAACTTGTTATTTTTTTTTACTACATCATATTATTTAAGTGCGTTTATTTGGGCACAAAACTATGTTGATAATATATTTCTGTGCACGAGTAATAACATTGTCCTGCATGTTGTGGGCTCTTCGTACCTTGATTAATGAACAGTCTGACTTTGTTTTGGTGTGATTTATCACTATAACTCACAAATACATCGTCTTATAACTAAAAAAAACTCTACTAAGGGTCCTTGTTGTGAAAGCATAAGTTGGAAACAGAGGTTCAAAAGGCACTGCCAACAAAGTTATAATATGGGTCTGTCTTGCCATTTATTGAACATTGTTAGATATGACAAACTAATTGTTAAGGGTTACATAACAGTTACTTGTGTAGCCAGATTTCCTCGAGGATTAAGTTTGTTAACATGTGAGGAACTTTAAGCATTGTTGCAGAAATACAATATAGAATATCGTCATATATGGAACTTTCGAAATTAATAGTAAAGTTAGAGAGAAAGTCATGCAAATTATTTACATGCTAATAAATTATAATATCAGTTAGAAACATATCAGGTGGTGAGACAGATCCGAAAGGTCCGAATTGCATGAATGATTTTTTGCCTAAGCTTAAATATTGTTCATATAAGGTGTGTGTCAGTGTAGGTGATCAAAGTGTTCGCCCCTAGGTGAACGGTATAACCAACAGTATTGAAACAAATGTGTAACATGTCTCAATGTTATAACTCGTACGTTTTCATGTAATGATGTAAGTTTATTAAATGTATGTAGTCATTTAAATAACATTTTCGTACATAATATCACCTTTTAAGATTCCAATTTGATTAAAGTATGTTCCTTAATAAAGTTTTTTATTTCTAAGTAAAATACTGTCATTAAGGTTCCATATTTCTAGATAGTGTTGCGAGCTATAAATGAGTTCAGCGATTTAGAAGGAACGCCTTCATTATGCGACGTATATCTACTTAATTTATATAGATGTGGATTATCTTATTATTTTCCAATGTATGTATCACCTAGCCGTTATTTGTAATACAGACCTAAAATGACATTATATTTGTATAAAATCTTTACTTTCTATTATTATTGTCAATGAATATGTACAAATTGATTACATTGTAATTATTTATATTAAATCTTTAAAGGCGAAATGTTTCTGTTTCTTTATCACAATCAAGCTATCAATTGGTCTATTGCAATCCACCTGCTGGACATACCCCTCCCCATCCTTTTATAAATAGTTGGGAATAATAAAAAACCAAGAAATAATTTTACCCTTTCGTTATATTAATTATAATACATATAACATTAACTACAGTATATTCGTATTCACATTTAACATTCAATACAATACATCGTTGGGGTGATTCTTAAAGCCAGACAAGTAGAAGGAATATTTAAGTGATATGTACTTCTAAATGTGTACATTTTGTACAGCCAACAACAAAAGTCACCGAACATACAAACACTCTTAGAACGACAGTAGACACTAGCAGTGCATACACAGGCAAATGAACGTATGAGAAAGGAATTTCGACAAGTGTATTTCACTGTATAGAGGACTAGTGGCGACGAGTACTTATAATGGATTCCTGCCGGCTGCCCAATGAGCCGCATGGTACATAAACAAGATCGGGGTTATATTTTTTTTTTCACAGGTTTACCATTCGAAAATTGACACAAACCCGTGGCCATTTGCACCAACAATGGTACTTGAGTTCGGTCTTCTGTCGTTCGTTGCACAAGTTAATAAAAAGAAATAGCAATAATCGTATTCAAAAATGTTTACAAGGACATTTTTGTGGTTAAACACTGAGTATACAGATCAATATTATAGTCAACACTATGATTAGTGAATTTCTTAGGCATAATAATGGTCAATTAATCGTTCATTCTAACATTGTAAGTAAACATTACCTATATACATATTACTTAACATTTATTTTTATTAATAGTAATATGAAGAATGGGTGGCAACCAAAAATAAATTTTCAATACACTAGTTCATATTTTTAAGAGCTTTGCTAAAATAATGAGAGATGTAGAGGAAGGCGTCGATATGTAAGTCTTGGAGGCAACCTGGCGTTGATGCTATGATGGTGTTGATGATCATGCATAAAGAATTATCTAAAACAGATCACAAAACATCGTATAGCGGATGTTATATACGCCATATTCAGACTAGTACCAATGTATCCTAATCTCTTTCCGGCTGAAGTAAGACGTCGCCGCGGAATCAAACGTGTTGGAGCGAAAACAAAAATAAAAACAATGTGAAGAGATAGCGAGTTTGATTAAATACCAGCGGATTTGATAAATATAATTTTTTTTATAATTTGACTATATTTTGGACATGTTAATTAAGCTAATGTAAATCCTATAATTCTATGTAGTACATAATTCTATATTTATTTGCATAGCCTTAGTCCTCACACCGATATAAAATAAACAAGAGTATAAAATAAAAAAGTCTATACAATAACGTACAAGGATTTTATTATGTTAAATATTGTCATGGGAAGTAATTCGTTAATATCAGAGTTTTGAGCCAAACTTAAGGGGAATGCCGTTAAGCGCACCAATTGAGAATTACTCCAAATATTTGAATAGAATCTATTCGAACTCGAAGATGTACGCTTAATGGCACGTTCAAACTTAACCTATGTAAGGATAGGAAAAGAAGTACGTGTGTCAGTTATTCGATTACAGTAGAATCAGATTAGACCAATGTTATGCAAAAAGACACGGTATCAGACTTACCGTGCGGTAACAAAACTGAAGTCGTGAGAAAAATATTTTTCTTTTATGTGTCTAACTTACTTATATCATAAAACTTAATAATATTTGTAAATATAATTTCTGCTTCGTCAAATTTTGGCAAAAGCACAGAGCATAAAAAGGTTTCATTTTATTTCCATAGATGGTACAAACAATTAAGATTTTTTGTAGTAAACTGTACCACTGTTTTATAATTTTGTACCATTACAGAAATTACATTGTAACTGCTGTTTTTTGGATCAAAAATCGAACTTGAATGAAACCGTCTGAAGATAAAAGAATACGAGGGTTTTGTACTATGTTACGGTAAAATGAAAATAAAAATGAACTATAGTTGTGCTATGCCATAATATACAAAATATATAAGGAATGTTTTTTCCGGGACTAGGTAACTACTTATTATGGCTTACTGTATTTTGGGTTAACCTACAGCTTATTTAATGTACTTATTACATTAGTAATTGATTTTCAGTAATTTGGGAGTAAATTGGGGTCGATACCTAGGCCTAAACATTGCTACTTAGGTACATCAAATTACATTAATATCTACGATACATGTAGAGGAAAATACGTTATCCAAAAATTACATAAATTCAATATTCAGTACAACATCAAATGTATATAAATGCATAGTAGAAGTATATTGTTAAAAACAGATTCAACAGTCAGTTCAAGAGGTTACCAAAACATAAAGTTGAATTACCGATTTAGGGATATCTCAAGCGCTTTATTTAGTATTAAAGATACATCCATCGGTGGAAAGTTCTGGAGTAATTTGACGTTGCAAGCGAAGTCACCTGATAATAGTTCGTTCCTAACCAACCTGTAACAAAGAAAAAAAGTGTTAAGTGAGAGTGATGATGCGATCCCGAAACGGGTTCAGATATACTCGTGGAAATATAAATGATAAGAATGTGCAGCCTGAGTTGGGAGCAGAAATACAAGTGGAAATTTAAATTACCGTATTAAAATTCGAGCAGTACTTTTTGCAAGATATATTGTTTGGGTTTGGG
The DNA here is from genome assembly GCA_963691645.1 of Pelosia muscerda. Lineage (NCBI taxonomy): Eukaryota > Metazoa > Arthropoda > Insecta > Lepidoptera > Erebidae > Pelosia > Pelosia muscerda. The sequence continues at coordinate 19,982,315 of OY829098.1, read as the reverse complement.
TACTATTATAATGAAATCCAAGATTTTTTATAATCTCTAATACATTTACAATGATTAAAAAGCATAGAATATAAGTATATAAGTAAAGAAATGTAGGTATAAAATTGAGAACAAAAGTAAGCCAGTGTTACACTAATAATACTTACAAGATCATGGCGCAACAAATGTATAATAAGAAGTCAAATCGTTGTGCGTCAGCAAACATCGAATCCCAAATCCTTTCGACGTCTGGTAGAGAAAATTCCTGAGATAGCAATAACGTCAACCATCTGAAAGATCATTTTATTAGATTATTTATTATTATTATCTATTACTATTACTATTACTTGGCCGTGGGCGTATCGGGGTCCCTTTAAATAAAAGGTCGGAAACGGAGTCAGAGTACAAGTGAAAATTAAAAAAAAATATAGGTTTAACGTGAATTTGGGTTCAGAAATAATGCGAATATTTCAAAAGAAGCTAGATACGTGAAAAAAAGTGGCGGTACGAAGCCATTATCATCATCCGTTCGTTATCCCAATCGCATCTAAAGCTGTCTGTCACCTTGGAGTCCGGGGTCTGATTTTCCCAGTCTAACTGCGTTGCGGCTGAACCGATGTTTTCCGTGAATCGGCCAAGCCATCTGGCCTCCACAACCTATAGGTATAGGCAATATCGAAATAATTACAGCTGTTGAATCAGTTGTATGCATACAAATATTTGCACTGAGCGGGGATCGAACCCGTGCCTCCTGCGTAGCAGTCGCGTTCACTACTGCTGCGCCACTGAGGCTGTCAAATACCGTGTCAAATAGTAATAAATGAATTGCAAGCAGCCTTCTCACCTAAAACTGTAATATTGTGGGCGTAACTCCTGATGTTCTAACAAGTTGAACACAGCAGGATCATTTTTCTTGACGATATCACTGAGTTTGCCCATTACGTAATTGATACCGCTGTCGGACTCATCCAGAGTGCGGATGAAAAAGTCTCGTATCTCGGCCATAAGGTTGGTGAAACAGAAGAAACAGTCTTCTTCGGCATGTTCTGTTTGATAAATAAAATATTCTGTTATTATTGATTTGTTTGCTTTGCACTGACTGCACTTATTACTTACAGATTCAGCTTATCAACAAATGAATTATATTTTGAAGGCGCAATATATTGTAGGCACACGAACCACTGACAATTCATAATGTAGGTAAGCTAAGCTAGGCTAAGCATCCACTAAGCTTAAGTAGGCACATCATTTCCATAGCTTGACGTAGCTCTTTTGAAATACATAAATCCAATGTGTACGAGGGCGCCAAGCAACTTTACACGTCCCAGCCCCTGTTTCACGCTTTTTCAGCTCCAGGTTAGAGGAAGGTGATCATAGAGGGCAGGTTGGTAGGCGTCGATCTAAGAGCTTTAGGACGAAGTTTCGTGGATACGCATTAAAGGTAATGTGCTTGTGTGGTAGGTATAAAGATTTCTTCTATACTAACTTCTGTACTCTTTATTGGCGTCTATGGCGAACGTGTGGTATATGGGTCCGATGATCTCGTTCATACCCTGCACGTAGCCCTGGCCGGGATTGAGCTTGGCGTAGAGGAACAGCATGCGCTCGACCACCTCCCAGTGCGCTTCGCAACCCTCGTTCAAAGGTGCGTAGTCTCCGCTATGCATACTATCTGCTCGGCGGATCTCGTTACTCAACTACAAAGTGCAAACACATGTTAATCAACGGGACCTTAGTAGTTAAAGAGAATTGGGTTTGAATCCTGTCCATTACACAAAAGAACTTATTAATAACACAATCAATTTCCAATATAGCGCCGTGACTCAGCCTGGAGCATCATGTCATGCTATATAAATTTAGATTGTACAAAACATTTAAATTTCAGTGACCTTAAAATGATTACCTTAGCAACTCCGAGCCCTCTCCTTTCCAATGTAGAAAATTTCAAAACCGATTGTTCTACTCTCTTATGCAGTCTTTTTACTCCGTTGCTATTCACTATCTAAAATTATATAAGAAATTATAATTTATAACAACAGTAGCATTGAAACTAAAACAAATCAGAATCGATTATGTTAGGTCTCATCTGTTATGAGTGGCACACATGCCATGAAGCATACACGCATCTCGTGGTTATGGAATGCTGACATAATTTGTATTCTTTGTATGATAATTTAACAGTAAATATTAAAAAAAGACTATATAGCAATTTAGTTTAAACGGTACAGTACGATCATAACATCCATCCATCTTTCCATACAAACTTTCACGTTTACAAAATAGAATTAACATTGAGATGCTTACCTCCGCGCATGGAAATTCTGTAGCCGATTGAAAAAATGATATATCAGGACAAAGCCGCCTGACATCTTTGTCAATTTGTAGCAGTACCTCGTTATCTTTGAAGTATGTACTCCAGGAGCTGTCAGGGCTAATGTTCAAAGGATGATCGCTGGGCCCCCCGGGCGACACTATTATTTCATCTACAAAATATAATAAGCATATTTTGATACTTTGGATTATGGATTATCAGCTGGTTCCCACTACTAATGTGAACCTTTTTCCGGGATAAAAATTAGCCTATGTGTTATTACTTATTCTGGGCTTTAATCTATTCAGGTACCGATCTTTCATTTATGGGTCATTTCATCTTTATAACACAACGCACAGCGCCCATCAACACACATGTATAACATCTGCAATCTTCATTTGCCAAGCTCAAAAAATATGCAAAGTAGGTACCTACTGACTAACATTTAAATATAAACATTTACTCCTATCAGTAAACATCAAATAAATATTACCATAACATAATTCTATGAAATAATCGAGTCTTACTGTTGACCTCGACACATGTTAACAGGTGTCCTATCGCTTACTCCTAGGTAGGTATTTAATAAGTATTGTTAATTATTATGGAGGCCTTTGTTTTGTCATTAGGTATATTAGGTAATAAATTAATTATTAATGTTTCTTTATCCCACAGAGCTACATCTGTTACTTGTTTACAATTATAATGTGAGTATTTATATATTTAGGTATATATAATACAGGTAATTATGTGTAATAGACTAGCTGAAGCGCGTGGCTGCGCCCTGGTTATCGAAATTTTTGGTGATGTATATCTGGTTCTACTTAACCGACTGCGATGGAACTTATGTAAGATTTTAAGGCTCACTAAGATCTTTAACAGAAAAAACCGCATTTAAAAATGTTTAGTAGTTTTTCCTTCTATCGACAATAATGTACATAGATACATAACATCTCCGATGTACTAAACACGACAATTTATTAAATACCTATGTATTGTTTATAATGCTGTCTCTTTTCAATGAGGGTGGCCTCCCAAGAGTTCTTCTGGTGAGGCAGGTACAGCAACAGTATTCTCCACACTAGAGATCTTAATCCTTTGTCATCTGGTATACCTGCACAAAAAAATATTTGGAGTAAGAGTAAAATAAGAGTTCCTACTTATAATAGCTAGCAGTTTTCTTCAACCAAATTAACCAGTAAATATTACGTCATCAGTAGTAGGCTAGACGCGGGTGTGGTTTTACATGAGGTTTTACATTACCTGAGGTTAGTTACCAACAAGTTACTGTCGTGTACCTGATTATTACGTAGCAACATGATTTTCCTGTTGAGATTACAGAACAGATTATTACAATACTGAATTAATACGTAGCGCCTGCTCTTAAAATTATCGACATAGCTCAACGAATTAGCAAGTTAAAGTTGCAATGGGCTGGACATTTCTGCCGTCAGATCGATAACCGTTGGGGTAGATAAGTTCTTGAGTGGATATCGCGAACCGTATACGTACGGTTAACCGAATGCGTAGTGTAGGGCGTCCTGCGACTAGATGGAGCGACGATAGTGGCTGGTGGGAGTCAGCCGAAGACCGGGCTAAGTGGAGAGACCTATGTCCAAAAGTGGACTGCTGCGGGCTGATGATGATGATGATGATGACGTAGTTAGTGGCTAATTGGTAAACGAGTAGATATCTGACTGTCTAATGGTTACATTCACTTCTGCAATGCCACAGGGCCTGTCTTATTGCAATGGCAGTAAGTAGAAAATGGTGGTCTCAAGAGCAGCATGTATAATCAAGCCTGATATTTTTTTAATATACCATATAAAAACTGCCTCTTATATAAGAATTTGACCAATATTTTGTTACTTTAAACAGTGTTATAAGCAGCATACAATGGACTTATGAGGTGAAAACCTCAAGTGCTGAGGCTTTCACATCAGACAACCAGAACTAAAGCAATGATGATGATGAAAGTGTAGAGGCAAACTGAATGCTCCATCAAGAAAACAGAATTCAGTTATAACAGCACTCACACAATAAGGTACTCAGGGTTGGTTTTGGTTGGTAACTGCTCTCATAAAAGTAAACATAATGATCTATTCCAATATGTTCAACTATCTGTTCAACCAGTTGAACAAATTGGACTACTTTAGTCCAGTTTGTTCAACTACTTGTAATAGTTGAACTTTTTGGACTGAAAATTCCAGTTTGTTCAATCATAGCAGTTTTGTTAATTTAATCAGGACAAGAAAGTATAAAGAAGTGAATGAATGTGAAGAAAAAGAATGAATGAATGAAGTGAAGAATGAGCTACAAACTGCAAGTATAGCTACAAGTTTGTATATTAACTTATGATGAAACTTAAAAGTTACCGTTAAATGCAAGCTTTCTAAGCTTCTCAATGTTGATAACATCTTCTTCCAGTAATTCCTCAAATGCTTTTATTCTGAAAAGATATAACTTTTAATACATGAGATTAAGCAGTAATAATATAAAATCTAATGTTCCATCAGGTTTCATCTGCAATCCAGAACAAATTCTGATTAACAGCTGCTGACAGGCTAGAATTACAGCTGGCTAAACACAGGCTGCAGCATATACAGTGTCCTTTTTTATCATCTGTAAAATCCCCATGGATACCTTCCTTACCGGAGGTGAGATTATGTCGGACTCGAACTGATTAAAATGCAAGCCATCTTTGGGTCTTTAGTTGCTGGAAGTGAGATAGTAACCAACATATCGCTCGCACCCCGGCAAACTCGGGGCTCTCTCTTTCGAGATGATCCCCCTTAAACTGTGTGCCCGCCTAATACGTATGGGGAGGCAAGCATATACAGTGTACTGAGATATGGATATGAATGTGATAATATTGCTTATTGTTTTATTTCATTGCAACTTAGCTATGGTGCTGCTTAACCACCACCCACCCAGCTCTAGTTTGGGAACCACTGAACTAAACCATCAAAATGATTAAGTGGATGCTACTAATTAAAGCTGACCAAAACACTCCGACATTAGATTATGTTTGGAAGCGTATTTCCTAGCTAAGATCTTTAAATCCTTATTAAAGATTTAAGCAAATTAGAATAAAGATTTTGTCTGAGTAAATGTAACTCACATTAGAATTTAATATATAAATAAACACCTACAATATGTTGAAGAAACAAGAATATTTCTGTAATAATGATTTTGCAACATTTTTACAGTATTACATTTCAGTTTATGCATCTGATTAATTGAGCACAAAAGTAAATAGTGCAATTAATCAACCCTAGAGGTTGTTTGAATGAAATACAATAAATCGATTGATGCAAACATAATCTCAGTATACGCCTGTTTTTAGTGTCAACTTACAATACTTCCCGGACAGCAAGTAAAGGGATTAAATACCGTATGGGTAAAAACCTAATTCTACGGAGAGGCTAAACTTCAATTACCTTGCTTTATGTAGACTCATTTTAATGGTTTTGTTGGCAGCTAATACATGAGAATAACAAAATTGTAGATTTTGTTGTATATACTTCACAACTCACTGGAAGTCACAGTCACAGTCAATAATGAAACTTGGAATGTATGTATGACATTGATGACATGGTTGACATGACAATTGACAATACATGACAGTTTCATGTTTCCAAACTTTCTGAACGTAGACTCCAACGTTCCCGAACGTAGTTTATACACAAAACCACAGAACAGAAAAAAATATTAAAAATGCGACATGATATGTAGTTTCAGTAGCAAGTAATGTGCGCAGGTGAACACTTGAGTAGGTATTGTTCGTTAGGATATTGGTTATGGAACTGATTTGCAATAAATGTGATTTTTTATTTATTAATAATGATCATTATTAATTTTAGGATGGATGATATAAGTATGTTATTTGTTGACATAATTAGACCATCACTTACCTATTTTGGAAAGATTTAGTAACAGTTTTAAGCAGTGTTTACTATTGGTACTGAAAATCACCAACCAAGTTAATTTTAGAGTGCACCAAATCCGCTGGATTACGCCGGGCATCGACTAAAATGCACGCCGCACTTTGTGTTTTCAATTGCTAATTCCTAATTGCGAAAGGCTACCTCTTTTCTACAAGACCACGCCTGTCCTACACGGCTGCGAAACATGACCATTATTAGAGTGACATAAGCAGGAACTTCGTGTCGCCTAGATTATTAAGACAGTGGATTTGTAAGTTGTCGACGCATTTGCATCCGGCAAATATATTTGTAATTTTTGAAAGAAAGAAAGAAAAACAATTTGCTTATAAACATGATAGAAGTTCCTTATATGTTTATACTTAAGTAGCCCCCAATTGACGGTTTATATACCTACAGTTATGATATTGTTACATTCATATTGTGATGTGATGAAACTTCAATCCCAGGTTAGTCGTAGTAATAAAACAGTCGTGCTCCACCATCCACCATATCAATAGCACTTCTTACACCTAGTTTCCGAAAGGCTGATTGAAGTGAAGAAAACCCAAATTGATTTGACAACCTTGTTAAATTAACAGCAGTGTTAGTTGATCACTGACTTAACAGGCCTTTCAGAAACCGTCGCGGTTAGTGTACCTTTTTATAATTTTCTCTCAAGGTACAAATTATAATAATTATTTTTTTACGTTACCTTCTATCTTATTTACCTACTATAATTAAATCTTATTTTATCAATACTAATAATCTATCTCAGTTGTTTCCCAAATCGCCAAATCGCCAATCGAACCGTAACGATTAATTGCCCATCGCCAAATTCTAGTTGAGGTAGAGACTGCGGAAGGAAAAATACCTTGACTGATTATAATTACTTTTTTATAGACTAGTTCCACATTTTTTTTTAATATCAACTTATTACATTACATTGCCGTTATATTAAATTGTTAAAAATTAATAAGAATAATAAAAAACTAAATAAATATTCAAAGGCCAAATGCAGAAAATTGTAGGTACCTAGGTACTTCTTGAGATAGCGCGCATCGTGAGGAGGTTCCTTTCCATGGAACTCTAACCACCGGTAATTTGGTCCTATACCCGATACCGGTGGGCTGCTACTTTATATTTTAAATGTATTTTTTATAAAATTTATATTTAAAAAGTAATTTGTAAGTAAGGATTATAAAATCAATAAAGAGTATATTAATAAGTAAGGGAAATGAACAACACAATCGATGTTGATAATTTCAGGAGTTTGATGTTCGGTTCTTGATTATAAGCCGATGCATTAAAGAAAGGATTCTGAAATGGCGGCTTGTACTTGCGTTGACAGATAGTACAGTTAGCATATGAAATTTCATGTCGTTTTTTTTTCAAATGAAAAATTATAAAACCAAGACCGCGTCGTAATAATTTCTAACTAGCTACTGCCGACGGCTTCGCCCGCATGAATGTTAATAATTAGAAAGACACGTGACGGCATCTATTTGTGACGACACATCGTACCCTCAGGGAAAAAAAAGCATAAGACGGAAATGCTGATTTTTCAGTATGGCGAAAAAACTGAATTTATGGGCATATTTACTTTATTTCCAAACGTAGAAGAATTATTCTTATATCAAAAAAAGGAGAAAAAAATATTGCACTTCGTGTTGTTAGTACTAATGTTTATAGTTTATTAGAAATTGTAAAAATAAAATATTATGCTATTTTTCAGAATACAATAAAATAAAGCATTCTGAGTATCAAAATTTATGCCAGACTTTGCTAGAAAAGTAAAATATATTTCAAAAAGTATGTTACATTAAAGCAGTAATGAACTCGTGAATATGAACATTTTTGGTAGTATAAGTAAGATTACTGCATTATTTCCTTTATAAAAATTATGTTTGTAATGCACAAGCAATATTTACCCCTTTTTTCAATATAGGGGCTTGTTAAGATAACTTAAGTAAACAATAATAATTACTTATTTCATTATATGTTTTAGAAAAGTTAGCTGCATATTAACACATATTACTTAGAGTTATTATTTATGACTACAGGGAAAAACAGAGAATGCATTTTTTATGCATTATTTTTTATTTTAGGCAAAATACTAATTATAGTTTTGGTAACAATGAAAGTTCGTACTATCAACAATAAAATTGCACAATAATATTCAGTAATTTAGAGTTTCGGTGAAGATTACTACCACTATTGATTTTTTTTATGAATTCTTAAATAATAATCAGTAAGTAGATAATTTGATAAGACTAAACTTGTAACAATTAACGAATTAAGTTTTTATTGGCTCCGTACAATAAAATATTTATGTTCTCTCAGTAAACGAAATTCAATTATGTCATGGGAATAACGGATAAAATCGGTTCCGTACTAAAAAAGTATTCCATCCCGACAGTTTACGCACCAGGCATTAAAGTAAACAACATCGTGGGCACACCGAAGGATATCTTACCGCTTCAGATGCCAAGAGTCTACAAGATAGATTGCAGCTGCGGTAGTTCATAATATAGGCCAAACAAAGCGGACTATTGCTGATAGGGTCAAAGAACACATTGCAACTGTAAAGAACCGCCGGTCGAGCAAATCAGCGATTGCAGAACACCTTTTAGTAGCAGGCACGAATCACTGGATTGTATTGCACAATACGCAAGTTCTCTCCACCGAACGTCACTTTTATTCGAGAGCTGTACGTGAAGCTATTGAAATCTAGAAGTACAAGAATTTCAATCGGGAAGACGGTTTCAAGTTATCTGCGACATGGAATCCAGTGATAAAAAACTTGCTGCCTCGCTTTTCTGCGCGGTCGGATAGACACCAAGCCATTTGCACAGATAATAGGGACCCTGTGAGTGTGGTATGTGATGGTACCTGCAGAGAAAATAATATAAAAAATATCGAAAATGTGCGGGTAAATGTATAACCGGCTACCTCACGAACTCGACGACGGAGGGCGTGCGCGGCTGAGACAGTCAGCCTATGACCACGGCCGGTGCAACCTGGTCGAAATGTCAGGCATTCCAAAGGTTTTTTTTTATCTATGGGACGTCAATTTGACTTCACCTCGTCTGATGTTAAGCTGAAGCCAAAGTCTCATGAAAGATTTTGAAGATATTGAAAGAGTTTTGTATTACCTATACGATGATCGCATTAATTCCCGTTTACATATTATTATAAGACTGAATTTGTTGAATTACAATCTGTTCTGTTTCGCTGGCTGGTTTATGAGGTCTATTGGTATGTTGTCCTCGAAGGTTTGTTATTTGGTCACCATTAGCATATTTATCAATGGCAGTGTAAACTGTTCTTTCTTTAATATCTAGCGTATTAAGAAACATGGTTTTGCACACTTTTCAATCAGTCACAAGACATGCATCGCTTTATGACGGCAAATAATAAACCAATGTACGATTTCGTTCACGTTTACGCTGCATTTTCATAACTTTAGGTTCTATAATCTCGGTGTTTTTCAAAATGAACTGCCATTGAGTTTCATGGTTACTAGAAGTCCAAAATTGCTTAAATATTCCCAACCTTTTTCTAGGGTTTGTATTAGCTTCAGTTACTAACACTGGACGAGATGTCATTGCTTCAGATTCTGTGGTGGAATTATTTCCAGCTGGTATAGTTTAAGCGTGACAGGCTATAAGTGAAGGGTCAGAAGTTATAGGCCGAGATTATAGAACCTAAAGTTATGAAAATGCAGCGTAAACGTGAACGAAATCGTACATTGGTATATTATTTGCCGTCAGAAAGCGATGCATGTCTTGTGACTGATTTAAAAGTGTGCAAAACCATGTTTCTTAATACGCTAGATATTAAAGAAAGAACAGTTTACACTGCCATTGATAAATATGCTAATGGCGACCAAATAACAGACCTTCGAGGACAACATACCAATAGACCTCATAAACGAGCCAGCGAAACAGAACAGAGTGTAATTCAACAAATTCAGTCTTATAATAATATGTAAACGGGAATTAACACGATCATCGTATAGGTAATACAAACCTTTGGAATGCCTGACGTTTCAACCAGGTTGCACCGGCCGTGGTCACAGGCGTGCGCGGCTGAGACGGTCGTCTCAGCCGCGCACGCCCTTCGTCGTCGAGTCCGTGAGGTAGTCGGTTGTACATTTACCCACACATTTTCGACATTTTTTATATTATTTTTTCTCCAGGTACCATCACATACCACACTCACAGGGTCCCTATTATCTGTGCAAATGGCTCGGTGTCTATCCGACCACGCAGAAAAGCGAGGCAGCAAGTTTTTTTATCACTGGATTCCATGTCGCAGATAACTTGAAACCGTCTCGTCTTCCCGATTGAAATTCTTGTACTTCTTGATTTCAATAGCTTCACGTACAGCTCTTGAATAGAAGTGACTTTCGGTGGAGAGGTATCTTTTTGGCTAAGTAAGCGCATTTAAGATAATTTCCTTATAACGAATAAAAAGATAATCGTGTATACAAGACTAGCGATGTAAAAAAACATACGCATTTAAATCATAATAATTGTTACTATTAATCTTCTACATAAAATATTAGGGATAAACGTAGTAAAAAGTAATACGTCATATTTCTCAATTTATTCTTTGCGTTATATCACTTAATCTACTAATCCGTAAGAAAAAATGTAATGGAACAAAAACTCTCAAAACGAATTTCTTGTTTTAATTCGTCAAATTTAACAAGAAAAATATGAAAAAAATTTAGTATATGTATCTTTAAACGTACTTTTCAAATATGATAAAATCGATAAATCAAAATAAAATCACTTATGCCTATTTTGCACTGGGGGTGCGACATACGAGTCTATTTAAACTGACATTGAATCCTTTCAACCCGAAAAAAGTACCTACCTGGTAACGTAAATCACATTCTATCAGGAAGATCATGGAAGATCATGATGTTTGTAAAATAAAGAACTAACATTATTACGAACAAAATTATTAATACTGTCTATGAGACTGTCTTTAACCAGGACTATCAGAGAGTAAGGGTAAGGGTTATTAGGTACTGACTAAGCTTGTCAAGAGTAGAGCGTGGAAGAAAATAAAGATCAATATATTTTTCTGTTGATGGTACGCGCGTGAGTGAGTAGGTATAGACAGCGCTATTGTGCGAGCGAGAGAAAGTGATAAGCTCCGCCATTTTAGAACCCTTTCTTTAATGAACCAGGTTATATAATTTTCAAAGTTATATTTAGATACCATTTTACAACATGGAAGCGAGTAGTGACGTACGTAACCCGAAGATGTGACAAATTAGTTTCATTAAAAAAAAACCCTGGATAAATCACTGCGTACGGGGCTATCGGGTGGGTTGTCAACCTTAGCGTGAACGTTGAGAGCGATTTATCGTGACAGTTTTTCATTTTCTAAAAACAGTGACATACACATTTTTACGTGGTAAAAATGAGGTTATATGAGGATTTAGATACAACGTAAGGGACACCGCTCACAATATTAGGCATTAGTTAACCCGTGCAAATTCGTCTGTGTCACAAAAGATGTCACCCGTTTTTCAACATTTTTCATTCCTGATGGTCATAGGTACCTGTTGGTCGTAACATGATAATATAAAGTTTCGTTTAGAATCACCCTATCTATTTAAAAAAACAACATCTAAATCCTTTGCCAGCAGCATCTAAATACAGACTGCGAGACAGTGGGAAGAAACTTTGTGGTAGGTATAGGTATGTAGTGATGATGATAATGATAGATGAAGTGGCATATTACAGTGAATTGTGATTATTCGTTCCACATTTCTATAGAAGAAGTATGCTGGATTTGATATATCTCACGGACGCCAATGACGGTTGGTCTCCAACCCCAATAACGCATCATTATACCGACGAGATATGCGAGGTCGCCAAATGCGAGTTAGAGGCGGCTCTCAAGCGGCTGAAGAACAACAGGTGCCATTGCGATGGCGGAATTACTACCGAGCGAGAATACGGGCTAAGAATAGGTCCTTGGGCTAATCCTAAAAGAGCTAGCGAGCCTATTTAATTTTGTCATCTAGCGGGACTTGTCACCTAGGGCATGACGGGGGTGTGTGCTTGAAAAAGACGAAAATGCCACCCCATACCCAGGGGCTAGATGGGGATACCATGGTACCCACATTGGGGGAAGAGAGTCATCTCAACAGAGATGTCCCCGGGTCTGCCGGGGTGCGAGAGATATGTCTTGTATAATCTCACCTCCGGCAATCAAGGACCCATGGACGGCGTGCGTTTTGGTCGGTTCGAGTCTGACATAATCACCTCCATCGGTTTTCGTGGAGGTGGTATCCATGGGGACTTTGCGCAGGATAAAAAAAAAAAGTAGCGGTAAGCTTGATGAGTTGTAGCAATCGAAACAAGTCGGATTTCCGAAAGCAAGTCAGGTTTCCCCGTGGACCACATCCATACTGTTTGGCAAGTTGTAAGTACCTACAGAAGACCGAAGAGTATAATCAGCCGTTGTTTAAGGCTTTTGTGGACTATGAGAAAGTCTTCGGCTCTTTTGAGCTTTGGACGGTTTTAGATACTTTGCAGCGGTATCATGTTGTATGAGAGCCTGTTTACTGTACTTCAAAACTAGAAGGTAAATCCCATTCCTCCGCAGCGTGAAGTGGGGCAGGGGGATAATATATCCCCTAAATGTCTTCAAGACACTGGATTGAACTGGACGGGGACCACACATAGATGGTGCAAAAATCTCACATCTTCTGTACAACGACGATATTACCATTTTAGTCATACGGATTTCGTTGCGAAGTCGTTGGAGCAGCTGGGCGCGTTGCGGCTCAACATAATGGACGCGTCGGTTTTGGTTCAATAAATATGTCATACTAATTGACGTAGTGGGGTCACCACGCAAATTTTTCCGGAATCCTATGTCTTCCTCGGTCAGATTATTCTATTTGGCAGAAAACACTTAGAGAGAGCCAAAAGGATCTAGCTAGAATGGGCACACTACGTTTTTTGCTCAGGTCTACCGCAATGCCTTATAATGAAGATTTTCAATCAGTGCGTGCAGTTATGATCTACGGTGCTGGCACGTGGACACTGACCGTGGGATTGATTCACGAAATGAAAGTCAAGCAGCGGGCTGTGGAGCAGGCTATGCTTGGAGTCTATTTGAATTGAAGGATACAATTCGTAACGAAGTCATCCGACAAAGAACTAAAGTTACTGATATAGCTCGCTGAAAAAGCAAGTTGAAGTGACAGTGTACTGGCCACACCAGTCGAAGCAACGATAGCCGTTGAAGTAGACGAGTTCTACAGTGGAGACTGCGATAAGGTAAACAAAAGGTATGATACCGACTGACCATCTTAGAAGGCTGGCTGAGATAGACTGGCTGCGAAAGGCGGAGGATTTAGGAGAAAAAGCGCACTTAGGGAGAAGCCTGTGGCCAGCAGTGAACTGAGAAAATAATGACTGAAACTAACTTGAAGTAAGAGAAAAACAACTTACTTATTTACACAATATCAAATGTATCACGATAAAGAAAGAGGTTGAGTTAGGGGTTCTGCACAATGAAAAATATTTAACAACTAAATAATCATTTAATTACATCTCGGTACAAATATATATGTGAAATAAAAATTATAAAATCATATTTAGATCTTATTGCCATTAAACTCGTACCTTGAAATATTTTGCAATATGTATTGTATAATATTTACATCAACGTGCCTCCCTCTTTGTATAGTGCTAAATATATGTGTTCTAAGTTGGATTAGTATCTGTAATATATTTGACTTATGTTACAGACATTAATCTTACTAAACCATGATTCAGAGACTTATTATGATGAGCCTATCTTCCAACAGGAGAATCGAATTCTAAATTACTTCCAAATCAAAATATTCTTTATATTTAAACTAATTCAGCAATCAAAGATACAGTAAAGTAATATCTATAATATTCATGACTACAGTTATAACACATATAAAGCCTTTATTGATATGGCTACCGATACTGACTGAATGTTGTGTAGAAATAATATGAAGCTTTGCGTACTCACAAAAAGAAACAATGGCAAGCACAAGGTTTAAAAGTATGCCTACCAAGAGAAAAGAACAGTCTACACATTCGTCAGACTGACTTATACTCAGACCTGCCTCTATCATGAGGCCTACCGAAACAATTAAGCAGCTACCGTATACTCCTGATGCAAAGAAAACCACAGACGCATTCATATCTTCACTTTCCGAGTTGAAAAACAAACCCACTGACATTATCAACATTATGAATCCTCGAAGTACCATCTGTGTGAGGCGTCCTATAGCCATTTTCAATTAATTCATATATTTCAATTATTATAAATTATAAATAAATAAAAGTTGTAAACTTGTACAGAGTAAAATATTTTCTCCCGCAACGAGACGATTTGACTGAATGACTTTACAAAACATTTCATTTAATTTTGGTAAATAAACATTGGATAAAATGATTGATTTATTGCTGGAATTGTGATAGTATTATGTGACAAAGGTTATATTATATATAGGTAATCATCTATGGTTATAATATAATGTCAATTTCTATGAACGTACATCTTCCATACATGTAAATGGAAAAGTAACTCTGACTGTCAGTCCGTCTCCTATGCTTTCTTCCATGCATAAACCAGCCTCGCCAGAAATTAGGTAAAGAGATAGAGATAGACTAGGGCCTGGAAAATCTACACAGTCAGTCTGGAAAATCACAAATATAAGTTAAACAAAACAAAACATACGTTAAAGAGGTCGTAATGGGGTATGAAAGTTATATGAAACTTTGTCATTTTTGAAGATGACCTGCGTAGAATTTGCCACAAAAGTAGCAGATTAGTATTAAAGTTTGAGATAGGATTAATAAATAGGCTATGTTTGATCGTGATTGATACCTGACACGCATGCGGACGAAACTACAGGCAAAAGCTAGTATTAGATATTTTTCTCTTTGGACGTTATTAGTGTTACCAGATTTTTTATACCTTTTTATTTCTATTGGCGATTCTAACAATTCCGCCAACAACCGTAAATATGGTAAATGTGTAGGGTAAATCTATATATAGTATATAAAAATGAATTGCTGTTAGTCCCGCTAAAACTCGAGAATGGCTGTACCAATTTGGCTAATTTTGGTCTTGAATTATTCGTGGAAGTCCATACAAGGTTTAAAAGGTGAACAAATATAAAAATACTCGGAATGGAGAATCGGGAACGGGATCAGAAGTCCACGCGGGCTGAGCCGCGGTCAACAGCTATTATAATATAAAATGAATGGCGAGACACCAATGTCTAGTTTTTTCAAGAAAGTCTACCACAGTCACGTTTAAATTTGTTTCCTTGGGCCAGCTTCCCACGACATCAGGTAGTCGATTGTCGTGCAGGTATATAGGTCGTGTGGTTGAATTTTTTGGTGCAATTTTAAAACTTAAATACTTAAAACTTAATAGAAAATGGTGCCCTACTTGCTTATTTGACTTTCTGTTTTGTGTTTTGAATGGTTTTGACAAGAAGAACAGAACAGACAAGATTCCATACTGACAGGCTTAATTTTGATTTGATTTTGATCGCTTGTCAGTGTACTCACCCGAATTCACTGGAATTCACTAAGCTTTCCTATTCATTTCGTCTACAAAATGACTCTTATTTATTTTATTTGTACTGGTTTTGTTTTAAGTAATGTATTTTGCTACAGCAACAATACACAGGGGTATGATATTTTCGATTATTGTCTGCATCCAGATTGCTCATTGGAGAATCAGCACACTATGTGTACCGCTCTCAAAAAGCAAAGTTCTAAACTTTATGCATCTGGGATGACAACATGGATGCGTTACCAAATCCTACTACTGCACAATAGGCACAGAGACAATATTGCCATGGGTTTAGAGCCCGGGCAGCCCCCGGCTACTAACATGCGCAAAATGTATTGGGATTATGAGTTGGAACAGATGGCAGAAGTATGGGCACGACAATGTCAAAAAAGACACGACGAGTGTAGGAACACTATAAGATTTAATGTTCTGCAAAACATGGATGTACGTGCTATAGTCAGCAAGGTTACTGAAGCTCAATTGCTAGCTGATGCAGTCGGCGCGTGGTTTTCAGGATCGCGATTACTTCCTCCAGAACATGTCTGGTCGTTTAGGCTCAGTAACTGTAGCGCTCCTGGAGGATGCAATGCTCATTGGTACTCGGCAGCGGCTTGGGCATCTACTTGGAGAATAGGATGCTCTCAGGCTTTATGTACTGCCAGAAAACCGTCCTGCGTTCTGTTTCGTAAACGTAGAAAAGCTAATTCAGAAAATGATGAACCTCTGGATGAGTTAGTAAGTTCTGGAAAGGAATCCACGAGGACGTCTATGAGTGAAAACTTAATACGTCGTACGAAGTACATGACAACGTCCGCAATTCCACACTTTGAAGAGTTTGCTACCACCGCAAACCCTAAGTTTAGGGAGTCACCATTGCACCGAGGGATTGTAGAGCAAGATATTGAGAAAAAACGCAAGGAATCAAAGATTTTAGCGTACACATTTTGCAACTATGGACCGGCTGGTAACATTGATGGGTTTCCTATATACGAAGCGGGAGCAACATGTTCCAACTGTCCGCTAGGCACGCAATGCGGAGATCGAACTCATAGGGCATTGTGTTCGGTCATAGGTGATCCTGATACTAAATATAATAATTAGTCCGATATAGCCTGTTAGTTCTTGTAGACAAAATACTGTTTTGTTTATAATATAATAATGATTGAAAATGTCCTTTTATTGTCACAGCTTTACGTATTCTTGATCCAATGAATCTTGAGCTAGCCCTTTGAACGAAATACAGCGCTTCGCCTGAACTATGTCAGGTCTATTTGATTTAAAAGTGTAGTAATATCCTCCCATTATACAATCAGGAAGTGATCGTAAATGAAGGAATGTTTGGTAAACAAATAGTATGGTATGAAATAAAAATAATGTATTGAATAATTTAATTCAATACATAAGCACTTGTATTTTGTTTTCTGTGCTAATGCCTGATATCCGTATCAGGCAACGCAATGGGGAACTGAGAACCCGATCGAGTTCAATGCCAACAAGAAGCAGGCATGTGCGTTTCACAACAGCACAAACAACTTCTCTTACTCTTCAGAGCACGCCACTGCCACTGCAAGATAACCTCAACTTTAAGTCGGGCGTGAAAAAGCATCTGATGAGGCCGTCAAGCTGATTGGCACCATGGTAACACTATACGTGTTTGTAATAGTGGCCCCTTTGCCTACAGCTTACCATAAGGCGAGGTGAAGTCAAGTTGATGTGCCATAAATAAAAAAAATCATATTGTGGTGGTTGACATAAAAAACATCGATAGCTTTTTTTTTTATACTACGTAGGTGGCAGACAAGCACACGGCCCACCTGATGGAAAGCGGCCACCGTGGCCTATGAACGTGTGCAACACTAAGGGTGTCACACACGCGCTGCCCACCCTGAAGGGAAAGGGGGAGAGCTGGGAAGGGGTGGGGAGGCTTGGAAGGGGAGGGTAAGGAGGGGTATAGTGAGCTCTGGCTACCCTACTTACCGGCGGGAACACAACACGATGGTTATTATGACCGCGGTCTTCTGTACGGTCTTCCTCAGTTGGACAGCTCATTTCGGACGGGATATATCGTCGTGTCCTACCTCCGTCGAGCTTAGTGGTTAAGAACCTTAAAATTTTTAAGTTTACAATCGAGAGGTCCTGATTTCGAATCCTGGCCATTACCACTACCAAAGTGAACTCACATCTAACAAGTAATTCATGTGTCTTAGCTGGAGGGGTTAGTCAGTTGCTATGATGTTCTTTATAACAAAAAAGTATTAAAAGAAAAAAAAAAAGAAAAAGATATATTATATAAGATAAAAGAAAGAGTACTTATACACCACTGCAGTAGTATAGAATCTTATATTAAATTGTCTAGGTACAGCTTCGAGACAGTTGAAAGTATTTAAGTCATTTAGGGACGGTAGTGGAGCGCATATCATCAGCTAATGTTGACATTGGCAAGGTCTAGCTATCGGGGTCAACTGTCGTTATCCCTTCTTTATAACTTTTCTAATACGTTCAATGGAGATAGATAGGTACATAATATATTAGTGAATGATTGATTACGCAAAAATAAAATTATTGGAATTACACAACACTGTTAGTTAGGGTAACTATCGTTTGATTTTAAAAGACCCACGATACCACCAGGGGTATCGCCAGGGGTGTCGTGAATTCGAACGGCTGTCTACAAGGTAGGCTTTAGGAGTGTAACGCCCATGGTGTTGCCAAGGCCATGGTGACCGCATTCCATCATGTTGAGTGGTACAAAAAAAAATGCTAACGTCGAGCATATCCGTTTGTCTACAAATTGTAATACGATGTAAGATATTAACGAAACATTTGTATTGATTATTATTATTCATTTACATTGTATTCCCTATAACCCTTCCAGCTAAGCTAAATTGCTTGCGGTAGGAATGGGTTCACATCACTTGAAGCAAAGACATGATAACTGAGCATTGATTTCTTTGTGAGTGGCAAACCTGTGAGTGGGCCTCCCTGTTCGAATTAATTTCAGGAATTGATTATGCCCTATGTATGAATTAAGAAAGAAACCAGTACCCGGGCAGCCGAGCTTCGAAACACATTCGAAGAGTTTGGCGGAACTAGTACGGTATAAGGTTCGTAGGTAAGTACGAGTAGTAGGTGTGTAATGTAAGTACTGCAAATATTTACAAGATGGCGTTATGTGTCTTATGATAATGTTTGTGGCTTATGATAAAAAAAAATCGCGGTTTCAGGCACGACTTACGTGGCTGACGAGTGACAAGCACACGGAACATCTTATGGGAAGCGATTACCTCGCTCAGCGGAGCCTTTTAATGCCCTTTTTGAAGAAACCCTTATTATCTATTATAGTCGCTTGGCAAGACAACAACAGGGTTTAGGCGCATTAGGGCTAATTCTCATTATGGCAAGCCGACACGTTAATGGACTACTTCTCATTATGGCCATTTCTCATATTGGCTACTTCTGATTAGGGCTACTTCTCTCTTGGGCTACTTCTCATTGGGGCTACTTCTTATTAAGGCTACTTCTCATTGGGGCTACTTCTCATTGGGGCTACTTCTCATTAGGGCTAATTCTCATTGGAGGCAACTAAGTACATACAAAGATGAATTTGAAAAGCTAAACCTTCCTCATCATCATTAGGGTCGTTAGGGTAGGGAGCCCGGAGCCCTACCTAATAAATATTCTACCAACTTAAAGAAACTAATACTTATATAATATATATTATTGAACTCATCTCTCATCTCTCTCACCCTTATGATATGATAAACGGGCGCACGGGGAGCGGGTACGATCCCCGCTCAGTGCCAAAAGTTGTATGCATGAATAAGGCTGTTTGCACTGGTCTGGTCGTGCCTCGGCAAGCACATTAATTCGTCGGTCCCAGTTGCCATACAAACATTTATGGCAGTCGTTACGGGTAGTTAGAGCCCTAAAAAAGTCCAACCAGTCTAACTTGGCACTTCGATATAACCATTGGTCATTGGAACATTGGTTGTGGAGGTCAGATGGCAGTCGTTTCATGGAAAATATTGAAGTTCAGCCGCATCACAGTTAGACTGGAAAGTCGACCCCAGCTCAGTTGGGATAAGGTTCAGAGAAAATTTGCAAAACTGTGATATCATTATAAATACTCAATAATCTAATTAAGTAAGGTATGATGTAGCTGACAACTTCCAAGAATCCATTAACCCCGTTATTTTCGACCAAAACAGAAGTGCTCCGAATGAATGGGCTAAATGAGTATCGGATAAACATTTAAAATAATGGTTTCAGTAGAATGCTGGCATTAATTAGACGAGGAAAAGTTTCTCTTAATAAGAGAAATCGAGTTTAAATCATGGAGTGCTGCTTTATTCTTATACAATTTTGCTCAATTACTTTAGCATTTTGCTGGCTTTCTTTTGTGTAGGCACTTACGTTAAAGCATTAGTACATACTTACTCAATAAACTTGTATTCAACAGTAAAACAAAGAATAGCTTTTTCTTTCTTTTAAAAGATACTTAATGCTTTTAAAATAGAAGCACTACTTATCTTTGTAATTAACTAGCTGAATGATGCCCTTAGCTACGTCCACTTGGATTAAGTGTCTACAGAACTGAAATTTTATTTGAAAACGAAAGGTGTGCTTGAAATAAGTTTGCGGCTTAGTCAACAGTTCAAGAGGGCTAATATTCTTGATATAAGTATTATAAGTATGTTCGTAATTCACTCTCGATATAAAACGGGGTGAATCCAAGGGTGAATAGGGATTAAATGGTCAGCTATATTCTGTAGTTATTTTCTTTCAACCGTAACTTTGGACTAGTTCATTGTAATAACAGAATCATCAAATATCTGTTAAGAGGCTTATTTGAGATCCAGTAAAAGAAATTAAGGTTAAGGAGGGTAAGGGGTCCCTTCCACCACCTTGGGGACCCAAGCCAACCTCACCTGCCCGTGGTGCCCTCAGCCGACCAACGAACGAGGCTCTGGCTACCCGCCAACCCGCACTGGACCAGCGTGGCGGGTACACGGTCCGAAAACCCCCCAAGATGTTGGTGTGCACCAAACGGCCCCAAGTGCCCGGGGGCTCCAGTCGCAACACTGGCGCGCCTGACGGGCATCAGCCGAGCGCTGGGGCCAGGGGTGCTAAGAATCACCGGGCGGGATCCCTCCGTCAGACGACCAAAGCATGCACAATGGACAACCGATGCAAACGTGGGTTGTCGCTGGTGACCGTCATTGTGGTCATCCGCACAATGAGGACAGACGAGAAGCAAGCAGAGCTGGAAGAAGAATTGAGCAGGTTGCACTGGGACATCGTTGGGTTATCCGAAGTCCGAAGAGAGGGAGAGGACACAATAACCCTGAAGTCTGGCAACCTGCTCTACTACCGGGAGGGCGACGAGAAGTCGCAAGGTGGTGTCGGGTTCATCGTCCATAGGTCCCTCATAAACAACATCATATCCATCACGAGTGTGTCGAGCAGGGTCGCGTACCTGGTACTCAGAGTGTCCAAGAGATACTTGCTGAAGGTCATTCAGGTCTACGCACCGACCTCGACACGACCAGATGATGAAGTGGAGGCTATGTATGAGGACATTAGTAGAGCCATACATGCGTCTAAATCACACTTCAGTATTGTTATGGGGGACTTCAACGCAAAACTGGGTACGAGAGGTGATAACGAGTTGAGAGTGGGGCAATATGGGTATGGGAGGCGTAACCGAAGGGGTTGGAGGCTGGCCGACTTTCTTGAGAAAGAGCGACTCTTTATGATGAACTCTTTCTTCAAGAAGCCGCCCCACAGGAAATGGACCTGGATGGGCCCCGGTGGTCGTACCAAAAATGAGGTTGACTTCATCATGACTACGCATAGACGGATATTCAATGATGTCTCAGTGATCCATGGGGTGAAAACCGGAAGTGATCACCGAATGGTTAGAGGCACATTGAATATTAATGTTAAGCTGGAGAGATCCCGTCTGATGAGGTCTACGCTCCGACCTAGAGCTTCCCATATACAGTACCCCGAGAGCTTTCAACTCGAACTTTCGAATCGCTTCTCTTGCCTAGAAGAATGCAGTACAGTGGACGAGATAAATAACAGGTTGGTTGAAGCTGTCCATTCAGTGGGCTCCAAATTTTTCAGGCCCCGTCGAAGAGATAGACCACAGAAGCTCACCGATCATACCCTCAAACTCATGGCCGAACGACGCTCTATGAGGCTGCATTCTACCAATGACGCTGAAGCACATCGGCAGCTCAATAGATATCCAGCAGTGTTTGCGACACGACATCCGTGCCTTTAATACTCAATGTATTAAAGAAACGATTGAGCGAAATAAAGGCTCCAAAGTGTTCGCAAGAGACTTGTCTATTGGGCAGAGCCAGTTGACAAAGCTGAAGAGGAAGGACGGCAGTGTCGCGTCGACTAAAGCAGATGTTTTGGGGGAGATCGAGGGGTTTTATGGACAGCTTTATACCTCAGTCACTAAGCCTGCTACTGATACGGCTAAAGATCCAAGAGCCAAGCTAACCCGACACTACACCGAGGATATCCCGGACATCAGCCTGTACGAGATTAGGGTGGCCCTCAAGCAGCTTAAAAATAACAAGGCACCAGGAGAAGACGGAATCACTTCGGAACTTCTATAAGCGGGTGGAACACCGATACTTAAAGTCCTTCAGAAGCTCTTCAACTCCGTCTTATTCGAAGGTACTACGCCGGAAGCATGGAACAGAAGCGCGGTGGTCTTGTTCTTCAAGAAAGGTGACAAAGCCTCTCTTAAGAACTACAGACCCATCTCGCTTCTGAGCCATGTTTATAAGCTGTTTTCGAGGGTTATCACAAATCGTCTCGAACGCAGGTTTGATGACTTCCAGCCGCCCGAACAAGCCGGTTTCCGAAAAGGTTATAGTACCGTAGACCACATTCATACGCTGCGGCAAGTCATACAGAAGACTCAGGAGTATAACTTGCCACTATGTTTAGCGTTTGTGGACTACGAGAAAGCCTTTGATTCGATCGAGACATGGGCAGTGCTACAATCTCTCCAGCGGTGTCATATAGACTACCGTTACATCGAAGTGCTGAAGTGTTTGTATAAAAACGCCACCATGTCAGTCCGAGTACAAGATCAGAGCACAGCGGCGATACTGTTGCAGAGGGGAGTGAGACAAGGAGATGTAATATCCCCGAAGCTCTTCACCAATGCAATGGAGGATGCCTTTAAGCTACTGGAATGGAAAGGTCTTGGCATTAATGTTAATGGCGAATACATCACTCACCTTCGTTTTGCCGACGATATCGTACTCATGGCAGGATCGCTGGAGGATCTTAACACAATGCTCGACGACCACAACCGAGTCTCTCAACAGGTGGGCCTCAAGATGAATATGGACAAGACCCAGGTTATGGCGAATGCTCATATTCTAAGGCCCTCCCCAGTGTCAGTTGAAGGCTCGACCCTCGAAGTTGTAGACAAGTACGTCTACCTTGGACAGATGGTCCGATTAGACGGATCAAACTTCGAGGCGGAGGTCAATCTTCGAATTAGTTACACAGGAAGTTACACAGCGTCTTCTCGTCCAAAATACCTCAGTGCTTAAAGACAAAAGTCTTTAATCAGTGCGTGTTGCCAGTGATGACCTATGGCGCCGAGACGTGGACCCTCACTATGGGCCTCATAAGAAAGCTCAAGGTCGCACAGCGAGCTATGGAAAGGGCTATGCTCGGAATCTCTCTGCTAGATCGAATCAGAAATGAGGAGATCCGCAGACGAACGAAAGTGGTCGACATAGCCTACAGGGTTAGCAAGCTGAAGTGGCAGTGGGCGGGGCACGTAGCAAGAAGAACAGATGGCCGTTGGAGCCAAAGGATTCTTGAATGGAGACCGCGTACCGGTAGATGAAGCGTGGGACGGCCTCCTGCGAGATGGACGGACGACATAGTCAAAGTCGCGGGTACCCATTGGATGCAGACCGCCTCCAACCGGTCGGATTGGAGGTCGATGGGGGAGGCCTATGTTCAGCAGTGGACGTCTTGTGGCTGAAATGATGAAAAGAAATTATGTAAAATTTTCCATTGACCATTTTGTCCCTATTCACCCTCGGATCCCTATTCACCCCGTTATACCGTTACTTAATATAAGGAACACGATGTCCTTCTATGAAAATCATTCTCACTCTACGACGTAAACTGAGGAATCACACGCTCTACGATGAAAATAGAGAATACCGTTTGTGACATTTTGGGTGATTGCGATTGGATTGAAACTGAATTTTGATCTGAATTGTATTGCTCGCTTCTCGAGTATTTACTAGTGTCCAGTAATTTAATATTTCTCTATATATATAAAAATGAATTGCTGTTCGTTGGTCTCGCTAAAACTCGAGAACGTCTGGACCGATTTGGCTAATTATGGTCTTGAATTATTTGTAGAAGTCCAGAGTGAATAAATATGAAAATGCTCGACAGCGAGAACGGGATCAGAAGTGCACGCGGGCGGAGCAGCCGGCAACAGCTAGTATCATATAAATAACACATTTCTCAGCGTTTTCGTTATTTAGCGTTGAGAGTAGGTTGAGAGATTATGTACCAGAGTTGACACTAAAGTCTAAGCCTAAGAATGTCAGTTATCATCAGAGAGAAATGCCCATATTACATTTGTGATAGGAGTAGGCGAGACAGACATAAAAATTATATAAAATCGCATACGGAGTACAACCCAAGTAAAAATGAATAATATAATTATAACTGACACATACTATCCGATATCCGACTAAAATAAATAGGTACCCACCTGAACTGCAATAGTTTCAGTAGGTGACAGTGACATTTGATGAGTCATTTTAATTTAAGATCATAACCATAGGGATCAGTGTGCAAAGATTGAAGTCTCCCACATAATATGTGGGAGACTTCAATTGTATCAAAAAACTATATTTGTACCGTGCGTTTTATTAATCCTCAGTGTACGATTTGTACCTATTCCTAATTAATTAATAAATGAATAATGGATTTTCCTAAACTCAGTTGAAATATTATAATATTATGTAACTTAAAAAAGGTTAAGCATACACAAACTCTTTTCTGCTCATCATTTGCAAAGAGAATACAATAATCATTTGTCAAATGAATAAAAAAATCAACAGTTTTTTTTCTTTACAATTTGCTACTAAGTAATTTACCAAGAAAATCGGAAATCATTCTTAAGTTTTAGAATACAATTTATAGTTTTTATACGAGTGAGTTTGGAAATTCGTCAGCAATATGCTGTCGGCAGCCAAGGTTCGCATTCATGGAATGCAAGACGAGAACTGGGTCATCAAAGATAAGATTAATCAATATCGGGGTCTCATTAAATTATATGGTGAGCTCATTACGTACACTTATTACCGTTTAGTCAGATATTTACAGCATAATAGTACCTACCAGAAAAAAATATGCATGTACGAAGACATTTGAATTGAGTAGATAGGTACATAAGAAGGGAAAGGATATGCTAGGATCGTTACGTTGTCTCTGCATAACATTGCGTGACTATATGTATGTGTTGGAATCTCAAAAAAACAGCGGAATACAGACAATATTATAAATACGGACAGTATTAAACGCCTCACCTCTGCCTAACCCTTCGGGGATAAAGGCGTGAGTGTATGTTTTATTAAACGCCGAAGTAATGAACTTGTGCTGAAGTCTCGCCTCTACTTAATCACTTTCAGCTACAACCAGATATGACTGGCATATCTCTAGGACCTTTGACCTATACCTACTCTATAGATTATGAACCCAAAAATATATTTTTTTTAAATTCTTGTATGTTTATTTGCGATGGACGTAAATGCCAATTTTTGTCAAAGAGGTCTTGACTTGGCCAGACTTATATTGAGTTGAATCACAGTTGGTTAAGTAAAATCAGAAATATGACCAAGTTACAATTACTTACCGATATCAACGCGGGTAGAGCCGTTAGGCATCCGCAACTTTATAGTGTAAGTGGTAAGTATCTCTGGTGGAATAGGTTTTGCCATATTTATTTTGGGAGAGTTGCGTGATGTGAATGTACTCGTAGCTTAGGCGGGCCATTAGCCATTACTTAGGCGGGAATAGAAGAGCCACGCAACTTTGTTGTTCTACGTAATTCGGAATAACAGTGGGATAGGTGCCTACTTGACAATATTTGAATGTGGTAATGAAATGTATTAAGCTTAAATGCTATGTGTTACTACCCGTTTCAAGTATTTATTTGCCCTATGCTATATAGGTATGAAATTAGTTCTCTTTCCCTTCTCTGAACCCTAGTGTGAACTCAATGTAGATGAAGTCAAATATTTGTTTAAGGCGTATGTGCGCATTTTAGGTATTTCGATATAAATGGATTTCCGCAAGGATATAGGATACTTTGCCAGTACGTTACGAAACGTTAGCTGTTTATATATGGGCTATGAGTGATGTTTAGACATGTTCACAATAACGGTCTGTCTTAAGATCTAATCGTTTCAAGTTCGAATATTACTGGGCATTGCCGACGAACTTATTCCCAACATTAGCAATAATTAGCATAGCTGTAGTTGTTAACAAGAATGGTAGGTTAATAGAGATCTTTTAGAGAGCAAATATCAGTGACTCATACATACTCAATTTTGAGCACAAAAGTGTCTGAAATCTTGTATTAATAAGTAATCATCATCAACACCGTCCAGGAGACCAGGTGACGTGCTCTTACTTTTTTTCTAGATTTGCCTTAGGTTGGTATTAAACGCGAGCGATTGTCGACCTATCAAACCCAAAACTCGTCAACTAATAAGCCATCGGTCACAACTGAAACTTATCTCGAAATAGATGACCTCGGGCACGGTAATACTATACATTACCGTGCCCCGGGTCTGCCGGGGTGCGAGGGATATGTTGATTACTATCTCACCTCCGGCAACTAAGGACCCAAGGATGGCGTGCGTTTTAGTCGGTTCGAGTCCGACATAACCTCCCCAACCGGCTCTGGCGAAGGGTATCCGTGGGGATTACTCGCACTATAAGAAAAAGTCACATCACACACAAACACAAAGTATATTCTTCTTGCTTCTCGACCAGTTGTTCACCTGCGTGGACTAATGGCCAATACTAGATCCACCTATCATCATCATCGTTATTATTGTGATTGTTTATTTAATGCTAATAAGTACATAGGTCCAAAGTAAATGAGTACATCAAGTTTCCCTCTTCCATACCGTACATAAGTAATGAAGAGATATCCCTCACAAACTTCGCATTTATATTATTCATAACATTATTTTACGTTTTAGCTGTCGGTTGTTGGGTAAAGTTATTGTTTACTGCGTTACGCTGAATGTTTTCATTTTTTCTTTTTTGTTATGGATTAATATTTTTTAGAATTTGAATTGTAGTTCACCTCGCTTTATTTTTGTGCCGTTTCTAGCGTTGTGAGACTTGTCAGCCTTGATAACTCACGGTAACCACTTACCCCAAGTCAATTAGACTACCTAATTAATCTGATAGCGACAGCGTAGTGATGTATACTATTTATTTATTTTCCTGTAGAACGAGATCGCAAGATTCATGAAGGTGATTTGGCTAAACAGAAGAAGCGCTACTCCCGGGACATCCGACAACTTCGCAAGGATATCACTGATAAGCGTGAAGAACTCGGTGTCGCCGTGTATGGCGATAAACAGTTCCTTAGGAATGCCTTCCAAGAGCACAGAAAATTGCAGCTTACCTACATGAACAGTCAGGCCGATGTCAGTATCAAAATGAAGTCATTATAACAATTTCCATTCCTACTTTTTAAATCCTTCAATGATAAAATGCTTAGCCTTCAATGATAAATAAAATTGTAGAAATCTTAAACGACTTTCATCCCTCTTGGGTAGTTAGTTCTATTACTGAAATAGTTTTGAATATTAAATAGTGTCCAACCAAGGCTGGTTTTTACGATCGAAACCGAAACCGAATTCCAGCAAACAGCTTCAGTTTTAGCCGAAACCATAACCGAAATTTTCTTACCGAAAACATGTTTAAGGACAAACAAAGAAAACATTAATAAAGTCAGTCAGTCACCCCATAAAATGCCAGTTTACATTTTATTTTCAACTCCCTGAATATGGGCAGGTATCAATAGGACGACGGAAAGAGGAAATCACTATTAAGAAAAACGATTCCACCCGATAAAGGATTAAAGTTACCGATGGTATGTAGGTAGGTAGGTAGGTAGGTAGGTAGGTAGGTAGGTAGATGGACTAATGACCTGATAAAGGGGGCTGGGATAGACCGGGGGTGCGAATGGTAGACGCCCGAGGGCAATGACACCTTTTGGGAGAGGTCTATGTCCAGCAGTGGACTTATAGCGGAAATTAGACACATCGATGAAGCAAAATGTTTTCTTTGCTTACTCGCTTGGAAGGAATTTAACGCGCCGATTAGGAGCGCTCACAGCGCAAAAAATCACGAATACATTTTTGGGTTCGGTCCTAGTGTCGACAAAATTGCCGCCGAAACCGAAACTAAACCAAAATTCGTTTTTTTTACCTAAATTCGACCGAAGTGAAATTCGAATTTGAACATTTGATCGTACACAATAACCAAAACAATATTTCAGCAGTTAGCTGACTACCTAGTGATGAACTATAAGCAGCCTTAGGCTTAGATTTCTGTTAAAGTTAAGGTCTCCGTCAAATTTAAGAGTAATAGTAACATTGCTTGTAATGGCTTGGTTAAATGTGTTGCACTTTAGTAGCTCGGTTAAAGTTATCTTTTTGATAAAATTTGACGTTTGAGCGTGGTCGGTCATAGTCAGCGTCAAGTTATGACGTCATTTTAGCATTGTCAAATGGTGCAACCTGTGTTATACCTGACCGGTAATTTAACTGCACTGTTAATGTTAAAGTAAGCTCGTGCAACCCATGCTTACCCCCAGTTTCCGAAAGGCTGATCAACGCTAAAATTAACTAATCGGCTGTTAAATCTGTTGTCAAGTAGCAATTGGGTTGCTAGAAGCATGTTTAAAGTTTAATTTTAATTTGATCATCGTGTCAGTGAACATAGTCTGCTGTCAAGTTTAACTAAGTTTCTGACACAACACATGTACTTTCTGATCGAAACTTTATCGTCATTAACCATTGTACCAAAACTGTTCTAAAATTACTTAAATAGTACTGCCAGTAAAAACATTGCACAGTTAATAAAACTTATACGAGTGTAAATAAATTCTTACAGAGAGTGCTGGAGAGTATTCATCAAGAGAATTTCAATAAGAGGAAACAACTAGACAGAATTAGATACACAAAGAAGAAGAAAATGGAAAAGTTTCGGCTTACGCAGGTGCTTAATTTCCTTTGTACTTATTTTAAGTGTCACAATAAATTTCAACTTTTAGTTAGAAACAAATGGGTATGCGGAATCACCTGATGTGAAATTGGGGTTTCGTCTGCATACTCGCAGTAAGAGGGGAAAAAGGTTTTTTATTACATATCAGTGGCGAAGGGTGGATTTTTTTGAAAGGGAAGCCGAACGAAAGAAAAAAAACTTACCATGGCCGATTGTAATTTTTTTTTCTTTCGTTATTTCAAAAGCTGTGACTGGCTGGTTCGATGCTTAGGCCCAAATGGTTGAGGAAATTTCAACCCATATTTACTATACGTGTGAGCACTGATGATTATTATAACAGTGAGCCACTTATATTTATCGTAATGTAATGAGATACATTAAAATATTTCGTAAATCCATCGCGCCGTTTATCACTACATAGTATAAAACAAAGTCGCGTTTTCTGTGCCTATGTCCCTTTGTATGCTTAAATCTTTAAAACTACGCAACGGATTTTGATGTGGTTTTTTTAATAGATAGAGTGATTAAAGAGGAAGGTTTATATGTATATAACATCATGCTGCAACCAACTGGAGCGGTGCAGAAGTGAAAAATGTTGCAAAAACGGGGTGACGCAGACGAAGTTGCGCGGGTCATCTAGTATTCTATATTCATGACAGGGCGGGCTCGACCTAACTGAACTATAATTATGTTTATTATTTTCATAATTTAATTTCGAGAAAAATGTTTCCTCACACAACAAATAATCAGTCAGACAAAACTACTTACCAAAGTATTAGGTACGTACTGCGACAATATAATGGCAATCAATGCACAACAGTCAGTACACTACACAAACACAAACACAAATTATATTTAGTAATAACTTCTTCACACAAAAAAGCGAATTCAAACTACTTGCAGTACTTTATAACATAAATAATTATTGATGAAATAAAAAATTAATGTCAATGAATGATGAATTTGAAATATTTGAATACATCGCTCATTCGCCTCAACTTCAGGGTAATGAAATCAAAACAAACTACATTAACATTAGTGCTCTCTCGCTCTCGCAAATTCTTATCGTAATATTCCCTCTTTGTCATACTACTACTAAGAAAAATTGCGCATGTGTGCGTGCGACTGCGTATTGCTAGATTCCGATTTCGCCGGCGGGCTTAAGGTGGGAACAAATTATCGGACGCGTCCGTAAGCCGCGGCTGATACAAGCTATCTGGGTAGTACAAATAAACGAAACTGTGCAAACTATCGGTCATAAGTCGCGGACGTGACCTTGAGCCGTCCTTGAGCGCACGGACGTCCGAATAGAATCTGGCCGGCTGGATATTAGACATCGTACACATTATTAAGCCGCGTCCGTCAGCCGCGGCTTACGGACGCGTCCGATAATTTGTTCCCACCTTTACCTTTCGCGCGCGTTCAGACAGAATTATTTCCTTCTTTATTTGAGAACTAGATGGCGTTATGAGAAATATGTGTAATATGTAATGTATGTACCTAAATAATTTTTATAATTGCGATTTACGTAACAGAATACTTTTAGTTTTATATTTTTGTGTATTGAATGGATATGGTTTCATTGATTTATAATTTATTAATAGCCAATGCTTAGGGGTATTTGCAAAGGTAAGCCGGCAGGAATCGGGTTATATGGACACTTCGCCACTGTTACATATTATGTGTCGAGTCGGCGGCGCCCCAGTTAATTTATTGGTATTTAAAAAAGCACCGATCTAATTACTCTAGTTTACTATCGTCGCGTCATCTTCTTCTGTCGAATCAATTGTCATGATACTTTTCCATAGATTTACTCGTCTTTCTCCTCTCAATTTACCGCCGTAGCCTAGTGATATGGGTAATGGACTACTGAGACGAGGTCTCTTGTTCGATCCCAGGTTTTACCATGGCACACACCAATGACTTTTCGATGCTTTTCGAAGTTATATGTGTATTTATTGCAGGTTTATAAGTGCCCGGTTAATGGCAATAGGCTCGCCACCTTCATTGGGACCTAAAACATAAACTGGCGAAATGTAGGTGCTAGCACTTCTGCCTACCCCTTCGGGGATATAGGCGTGAGTTTATGTTATGTTATTGTTATGTTACTCGTCTTTATTTGTTCTGAAATGAACACATCGTAAATATATAAATAGTTCACACAAAACGTTTAATAAATGTGAAGAGTTGGTAGCTTAGGCGATTACTGCACCGCACTACGCGTGTGGCAGATAACGCGCGTACAATGTTAAAATATAAGTCGTCGTGTGTGATGGCGGAGAAAACGCGAGATAAGGCATAATACTGATATCCTCCATCGCGCGCGTAATTTTGGCGGGATTTTAGTCATAGCTGTAAGACATTCCTGTGTAGGTGATTCATGCAATCTGAAAATTTGTCAGATGCATCTCCAATAATACAGAACATCCATGTACATACATAGTACATCCATGTTAATAATAAAATAATAATGATTTAATATACAGGGTATAAGGAAAATATTCCCGATGCCGGCAACCCCTAGTAGTACTCCTGGTACACTACATATTCGCCTAAATATTGCGATTTGGATTTTATGTTATTAATTAATACTATTTATAGCGTTATTCATTCTCCATCGTGTTAGTAGAGCTAAATGAAAATTTCATGAACAGTCGCGAACTCGTATTATGGCGCCATTCGTCTTTTTTCAGTGCCACTTTTTTTATTAAATCATCGTTTCATTTCTCTTTACTGATACGACGGAGAGCAAATAATACAAAGAAAAAACAAATATACTTTAACCAAACAAAGGAAAATACTTAGTACCACATAATTAGCCCAAGAAGTTCTAATCAAGCAGCATTTGCTTGTGTACCACAATGAGTACTATGAAGTGTTCAGTGTACTTCCTAACGCGTTGGCTAGCTACGTTTGCTTTTACCTTAGTCCCTTTTGTGAATTATAACCTCAGGGCCAACATAATTGTGAAGTTATTGATATGTGGAACCTTACGATAGTAGTTATGGGAGTTTAAGACCTGTACTAAAGAAGTTAAAGTGCCACATCTTGATTTTATCATCGTTCGTTAGCTGAGAGCGTGTAAAAATGTCTATAAAACTGACAATAAGGTAGTAAGTAGTAAGTGTAAGTATTACATTCCTTATTTCCATCTGAACGTTCCTTCAACAAGAGCGTACCTGTGCTACGTTTCAAATTAATTATGAAATTGAAAGTACTACAAGTAAATGCGATCATATTGTCTGCCTATTATAATTGGAGAAGAGACGTGATTGCTTATAGCTATCCTTCCTACTACATGCATCACACATGTGGATGTTTGTTCCTCTTTCACACTTTCAAAACTACTGATTCGATTGTAATAAAACTTTACAATAATTTAGCTTATACATCAGAATAACACATAGGTTATATATCATCACGATACCATCCAAGGGAGCGGAGCAATATTCATAAATCTCAATAGGTATATGCAGCAAATTCCCACACACTGGTGCTAATATCGCTAACAATTACCATCGACATGACAGCAATTGAGTAAGGGTGTTTTAATGATGACAGTTATAATCAGAGAGGAACGCCTATTTTGAGTAGACGAGACAAACATAATGATCTTTTTTCTCTATCTCCGCATGCGATTTTAACCGATTACCACGCGGGCGGAGCGGCGCGCAACAGCTAGTACCAAACATCTCTCCCGTGCGCACTGAAGGCTTAAAAGGGGTACATAGTTTTCTCCTCACGCATTAATATATAGATTCTGTGCCTGTGATATATGAGTTTTATTTCGTTTGAAACATTCACACAATAAAAACTCTACCTGGATATAAATTCCACCCATAGCAGGCTATACCTCAGTCGGCAAGGCGGTAGGCTATCAAGGGTCTATACCTCAGTCGAAATGCCCAATTCAGATGATCTCATTTGACCATTACTTATAGAGTATGTGTGCTGGCCGTATATTGTATCGTGTAACGGTTTATTTCGGGAACTGCGTGAATAAATAATTGTGGAAGGCCATTGCGGAGAGCTCACCCGGTCGGCTGAGCATGGCGCAATGAGACTAGAAGCTTTTGTTATTCACACTTATTTTTATTAAATGAGGCACGTTACTCGCTAAGAAATATTCCGCTTTTATTCATTATATTCATTCTTTCTTCATGATGAAGTAACTAATTCGAATATACTTATCTGAATATTCACCGAAATTAGATAAGAGGAAGAAAGAGCGAGGGGAATAAGATCGATTTGTTTCGGTTTTGTAGAGAGATCTTTCCAAGTCCGCGTTATCTACAGCTTAACTTCTCTTCATAGTAGTTGACGCCGAAGTTACAGTTCAGGCTCCAAAGTGCAGTTTACTATTATACTGTAACTAGCCGACCTACATCGGCATCGCTCGTGGCATATTTCGATACTCAGCATTTACAGCATACTCGATTTATAGCATAATGGGATACTGATGACAGTATCCCATTATGCTATTAATGGTCGCAATTTCTTAATTCTCAAATAGCACATGGGTATCAGCCGGATTTTTTGATATTTTTATTTACTTCTCTACCCCCTTGAGTAGTAGAGCGATGATAATTATATAGGCCTACCTATAACCATTTTTAATAAACGCACTGTTATATATCAATCAAACAATCAGTCAAACAAACTGTTCAGGCTTATAATATTAGTAGGTCTAGTTACGAGTTGAATTTATTGATCCTCTAGTAATAGTTGTCTATTAAATTGAGTACAGGTAAAGCTCTATCTAATGGTTAAACTACCTAAACGTTTTTTGATGACAAAGTTGATCAAAATTTGTTTAACAATAGCTTCGTGGTCAATAATATAAATATAATTGACGCGGGGAAACGGTGGGCAGTTATTTAGAGAACAATAATTAAGGCATTAAAGCATATCAATGTTGAATTCGTAATAACATAGCGCTATTATTGTAGTGAATGGATGGGGCCTAATGAAGATCTTTGAGGTCCAAGACAAGCTGACTGACTAGTCCGTACACCTAATGATTATCGGATACATCTGTGGTTTTCTTGTTCGTGCCTGGTTGGGGCTCAGATGGCTGCTGTAAAAGTCCAGTAAACTAATTTATGGCGTTACTTGTCCATATCTGAGAGTATGGTATGCATGGCCTCTGAACATTTTACCTTATGCCTTAAATTCTTAACTAATTTTTGAAACCTGCATATTACAACTCATCGCAACTGTGCATGAAATAGAAACTGTGAATAAATTAAATTATTAGCTCTGGTTTTCCAGCTTCGATATGAAGTTCTTCATACCTTAATAACGCGGAATTCGAAAAGAAATGCAAGCGTGGGTAAATCCTTACATTTGTCTTGTCTTGAGTCACGTTGAAATATTATACCTAAACTCTTCGAAAAAATTACAATCCAATGAAAATAACTTATCATCAAAGCATATACCTAATAACAAAGAAAAATCCAAAAATATGTCGATGCTAACCCAACATAGTCCAATGACCAAACATTAAAGAACATTCCGGCCATAAACAACCCTGATAAAAGATCGGACTGATATTTCGACACATCGTCTCCCACAAGTTCTTTTCTTTGTACCTTTCAAGAGGTATTATGTCAATATAATAAAAAGGAGTAAAGATTTTTGACTCTTAAATAAATCTTTATGATTGTTGCCTTTAGTTTTTAAACAATTTTTAAACTGGCCTAAGTGACATCAGTGTGAATGTAAAAAAAGGTATGGATGGTTTGATACTCCCCTCCTTACGCAAATTTTCTTTATGCTCCGGTGGCACTCTCTAGTAGTGGATTACAATCACAGAACAGAAAAAAAATTAGAAGAAATGTGACACAACACATTAAGCAGCTTAACCAATGTCACCAAACTCAAACATACAACCGTTAAAATACGCTGCATGCACCACATAAACAACCACATTAACTTTAATAGTAAATTAGTTAAAAAAATAACGATTATTTAGTTATAGTTAAAAAGGTATCATGTATAATGCTAGCTGTTGCCCGTGGTTCCACCTGCGTTGATTATCGCGTTGTACGACTCTACTCAATTCTTTACTTGCCTCTCTATACTACTTCTCCTAGCTGCCGTGACAACGGAAATAGTTATTGATATTAGCGCCAATGTATAGGAATCTACTGAATCTATTGGGATTCATGATTATTGTACCTATATGTTGTCTTTATTGCATCTGAAGTCAATGATGATGACGATTTTTTGAATGGCACAAGTTTGAATATTAACGAAAAAGTTTGGACGTATATCAGTGAATTCTAAAAGAGTTATTTCTACAATAAAGTGCATATTGTTGAATTTGTCCTTCGTTGCGTAATAACGCACCTCAGTGGTTACCGTGACCTATGGACGTTTGTAACCTCAGGGGCATCACATTGCCCTAGGGGTGGGAGTTGTCTCGCTCGCCACCTTGCTCACGGTGATGGTACGATGCGCGAGTGCTTGGGCAGGCCGCCGCCTCCTTCTGCGAGCAAGTAATGCTCGAAAAGGAGGAGGCGGAGCGGGTCCGGAGAAGACTCCGGGCCCGCACTGCCCGCGATGAGCGAAGGCGACTCGGACGTCGTAGGTCGTAAAATGACCTCCGTCCCCCATGAGCGCGGGCCTGGGGGTGACGGGTGAAGCCGCCGGTCACCCTAGCAGAAGCAGGCCACGGCGATGGCGCAAAATGCCACCCCATACCCAGGGGCTAGATGGGGACACCATGGTCCCCACATTGGGGGAAGAGGGTCATCTCAACAGAGATGTCCCCGGGTCTGCCGGGGTGCGAGAGAGGTATGTCTTGTATAATCTCACCTCCGGCAATCAAGGACCCATGGACGGCGTGCGTTTTGGTCGGTTCGAGTCCGACATAATCACCTCCATCGGTTTTGGTGGAGGTGGCATCCGTGGGGATTTTGCGCACGATAAAAAAAAATAAAAAAAAGGGGCATCACATTTGTGCTGCCGCCCATATAACGGGGAGGGAGGATAGGGAAGGGGAGGGTAGAAGGTTAAAAGAGTCTCTGTACTGTCAGTGCTGAAGACAAGGAAGGGTTTCTCGGTCTTTCCATTTCCGCTACTCATCGCTGGAAACACAACACAAGGTTATTATTAGCCGCGGTATTCTGTAGTGTGAAGGTACTTCCCTAGTCGGACTGCTAGATGAAATAATTAGTTCCGAGATGAAATGACACAACATAAATTTTGATTCCTACCAGCTAGTTGCCCAAGGAGAAAGTTATATAGGTGATCTTCAGTATGTCTCGTTAATATATCATAATTTTTTTATAGATGGAGGCAGCTGAACTACGTGACCGCATCTTATATGAGGTTGGCGGTAAGTTGCCGCCCGAGAAGAAAGAACAGGCGGTAGCTAATTATGTGCAACGAGCTAATATAAAGAAGAATGCTGCTCTAGCCATCAAAGTCATGTATAAGAAGATTCTAGATATACTAAAAAAGGTAAATTTGTATTTTTGTGTTGATTTTGCTAAATATTTTCTGATTCACAAGGTTGCAAAGAAACGGTGTATTAAATACCCACATTTCGCCAACTATGATTTTCGGTCCCATGTGATATGGGGCGAGCCTAGTGTCGCCAATCGGGCACTTTGTAAGAAAATGGGTATGCCGAAAATAAATTACTAATCGAAAAAGTACATTTTCGATTCGAAATTTATTTAGCTGCTACGTAGTAGGTAAATAATTTTTGAAAAAAAAAACAATTGACCCGGTAACCAATTAACGTTTTGGAGAGTATAATCTGTAACTTGTGATACAAATATTAAGTTCCTTCTGATGGGTGAGGAATTTAGGAACTATAATAGAGGGGTCATAAGGAGATTAACAAAGCTAAAACAAACTTACCAATATGACATATGACTTACCAGCATCGACGGCTAGCTCCATTCATTTCAAGTACAGAACATGATAAATAGGTACATCACGCAACATAACACCACGAGTGGAACAAAAGAATCTCAGGCGTCAATTATTAACGAAAATTAATATTGGTGAACGGGTAACATCCTATATTTTACCTAACGTGCGGGCTTCACCATCGTCCGGTTGACGTGATATGGTTAGGTTCAATTCTCTTAAATTTCAAAATGAATCAAACGTGCTTATGACGTAGGTATTTGCTACACTGGCCTACTCATCAAGTGTTGTTCCCGGTTGTAGCTGAAACTTTCACCTCAATGCTTCGTACAGTCTGCTAATTACTTATATTTCCTTTGGTTTGGCTTATACGGCTCTTATAGTAACGACCACTGTATGACTTCTCAACCTCGAATGGGCAGTATATATGTACTTAAGTTAACGAAGTTATTTGACTTAAATAAAATTGAATGAAAGTGAAATAATACACAATCTACAGTAACTACGGTATACCCGCGATGCTATTAGCTATTAGCGTAGTAACTTCCACCACTAAGAGGCACTACCTACACTTATTACCAACGTTTGATCGATGCCAAAACCACACCTTTCAATTCAACTGAAGAACTGACCTGAATTAAAATGAAAGAGTGAGAAAACACTAACGCGGTCTATTACCTCATAACGCTTGCCTGTTTCGTGCAAATAATATTGAATTACTTTTTACATATTTAACACTTACTCAAAACTGTATGTACTGTGGTCGCGGCTCCATGTGCTATACTGCAGCAGATAGCCTGTTAAAAGAATAAACACTGAAAATTGGAAATGAGCTTGTGGTTCCGTTGAGGTTAAAAAAATACTTGAAGGGTAATTTATGAGTACCTACCTATATAATAAAATTATTGTTGTAAGACTTGTAAGTGAAAAGAACCCCACACTTTTTAAGCAATAATGAAATGAATAATATTATTATAGTTTTTTATTCTCAAACTAGGTTCCTGAATAAGTACATAATTAAAATTAGAATCGAGTCAGAATTATAACCGTCTCTTGATATTCGGTCGAGTACCCTGGCATTTTCGCCTCTGATTCTCTTGTGAACTCCTGGAATGTGTGTAGCGACGGTAATTGGATTATTGTAGTACTTTACGTAAACAAGGGTATATAAGAATTTAATATGTTATTATTAGTAATAACTAATAACGATAGAAACCACTTGAGTTTTGCGTAATATCCCAAAAGTATGTAGTAGTATATGATTTTGTGTAATGTATGGGTGAATTTTTCAAAGGGCGTGGATGCCAAATAGGAAACTACGAAGAATAACAAAAAACACTCAAATGGTCCCGACCCCGTTTTTTACGTCAGTAGGGGTAGGTATACCAATTGCTCTGAAGATCTTGATATGGCGTCGTGAATTTAATTAACCGTTTAACAATTTAAAACAAAACTGTACAAAACGAAATTTCATAACATTGTTTTATGCAACAAGAATTGTATTAAAAAGTTATGTGTGGGCAGAAGAAGTTATGTCTTCGGTTCAGAGAAGCTATTCACTTGATTATTCGTTGATTCGTTTGTTTGTCTTAATAACGCTTCTTCTAGGGCTATTTAATCTTTGATTACACACGTCCATCCCACATTTGCAATATAAATACTTCGAGTCTTCCACTATCCTTTCCATTATACCTTACTCAATCATCGTCATTACATTGTATTTCACGCTTTGCCGGTCACTTTTATAGCTCAATGACCTGTAATGTAGTATCTTAATCTATCATTCAACTTAACGTTACAATTTGTGCTCAAGAACAAATCACATGGGCTTAATGGGTGTTATTATTATGTAATACCGATTTCCTTTGTAAGAATTCATTGTCTGCGCGCATTCCCAACTCAGTTGGGGTGTGCTTTCTAGTCTAACTAAGTTGCGGCTAATCGGAAATTGTGAGGGCTCTAACAACCTGTAACGACTGCTAAAAATGTTCGTATGGCAACCGGGATCGACGGCTTAACGTTTAACGTGCACTCCAAGGCACGACTAGACCAGTGCAAATAGTTGCATATGCATGCAAATTCATGCATACAAATACTTGCATTGAGCGGGGATCGAACTATCGCCTCCTGCGTAACAGTCGCGTTCACTTCCGTGTACCGCGTACGCAATTTTTTTTGGTTTTGTTGTTTTTGGTTATCGCCGTGGATTGTAAAAAGTTCACGTTTTTAATTCGTCCCAGGATCGTGTTTTGTAATAATGAAATAACGGTTTTGGCAGATTATTTGACCGCCGTAAAAAGCCCCTATCTAAATCGTAATTCATTCATGAAATGCAAATGATAATTGATTCAGTAATGCATTGGTTCAATGTCGCAGTCATGCATTCTAAGTCTTGGATCAGGTAAAGGTGCAAGGTACAGTTCTGATTTTGGTGCTTCTTGCTCTCTTGTA
This sequence comes from Pelosia muscerda, assembly GCA_963691645.1. NCBI lineage: Eukaryota > Metazoa > Arthropoda > Insecta > Lepidoptera > Erebidae > Pelosia > Pelosia muscerda. The sequence continues at coordinate 19,942,838 of OY829098.1, read as the reverse complement.
TGAAATGTAGCTGGAGTAACTATTATCTCGGTTGTGGCCTAAGTCTTTGAAAAAATCACTCTAGAAAGAAATCTTCGGTTGATAATGTACCAGAGATTGTCATTAAAGTTTCTAGTTATGTTTATTAGAAGACTAGCTGACCCGGCGAACTTTGTTCCGCCTTAATGTCAATAAATAAGCAGATTTTTTTTATTGGAATAAATACAAAAAAAATTAAATACCTACATTAATCATTCATAATTTTTTCTTTATTTTAGTACATAGGTTGCTCTTAATTAAGTACCTTGTGATACACTACATTTTTTGTTTTATTATCAGGCGCAAAAACAAACAACGCAGATGGGCTTCCGACCCGTGAACATGCCACGTATAATTGTCCATGTGAAAAACATGAATGTTCTAGATTTAAACCACAAACTTTTAAGGATTGGCCTTGTGATTTGTTGATGGTCATGGCAAATGCAAGACGTATTGGAAATTGAAGTCTTTTAAATTCAAACGGCATATCGGTTGGGATCATCGGTATTCTCGGAATGAGAACTTCCTCACCTTTGAATTTTCCTATCATTATCGTAGCGTAAATTACATTGTTCATCAATTTTCTAACCACCAAACGTGTACCGTTGCACAGTTTTGGTTGGTTTATGTTTCGAAGCATGATTACTACGGAGCCAACCTTTAGGCGTAAATTGTGCGGTGGTAAGCCAGGCACGTCCAAAGAGTTTAAAAATTCAATTGGATAGTTGGTGGCTTCATCTTCATTTGTGACGCAGTCAATAGATTTGAACGAATGCATTGTTCCAATGATCTTATTTTGAATTATGTAGTTTATGTCATCTACATCTTTATTCTTAGCCGCTAAAATTGCTCGCTCACTTAACCATTCATTATTTTGGTAGTTAGAAATAATTTCTGGAAATACATTGTTGATAAGTTCGTCTTTTGATGAGACAAAATTACAGAAATTATTTGGAAATGATATTAATCCGCTCGATTCATCGACAGGTACTTGACCATTACCGATAGTCAGCAATTGCTCCGAGAAATCTTCAGCAGATGTATCATTAATCAATTGAACTCTCATGTTTGTTGTCAGTTGCAGTTTCTTCACATGGCGCCATAGATTTGACGATTTGAGGCAAGCGTTTATTTCGTCGGCAGCCTTAGATCTTGAAATTACTGGCAGTATTTGGCGGAAATCGCCACAAAGTAAAATCATTGCTTATTACAAAAATAAATACCTTAAATGTCGGATTAAATCCCCGTTCTTCGATAATATCTGCCCCAAATGACGTCATCTGGAAACAACTATTGTATTTTTGAGAATTTGCAAGAAAGTGGCGTGATTCTTGTGTTTCGCCACAAAGCAATGAATACAATGGCTCAGGTGGCGGAGTCAACAATGGCAATTCCACTTTACCATTAAGGCAGCATAATCCAGGTGTTTCTCCGGAAAACTTTAATGCACCACAATACCCGCAAACTACGTCCATTTGCCCAATGCAAACGCTAGGATGCAAGCTGTAATCATTGCTGCAATCGTATTGAAACGCTGTTCGATTCAAATCAGCACTTGATAAATATCTTGTGCTGCGTCGCAAATTATCTATTTGTTGACCTCTGTTGTTCGCTCGACGATTCTGCATTGCCAACCGAGCTGTTTCATGGGCTGCTTCACTTTGCTCTCGTGATTGAGAAGCACGAGGTCGAGCCATACTATCGCGGCGCTGTTCACGTGCAATTACTTGTTCTTCTTCAGTCCTTTCATTTGCAGTATTTCGTGTTCTTCTTGCATCACGGCTTTGTCGGGAAAGATTCGATCGTCTTGGTCGCGGCATTATTATTTATACTTCACTTCACCTGAAAACTTCACTTCACTGTTTATACGAATGGGCAATTGGGCAATAATGTTAATTATTTATTTAATAGACTGAAATATTTTTATTATTGATTTCTTACAAATATTTAATTATTTATTTAATAGAAACTTACAAATATGAAATTGTCATCCATACGTCATTACATAGCTGTTATTATACGTCAATACATAGCTATCATTTTACGTCAATTTTGTTATTCCAAGTCAACTGACGTTACATGTCAAGTCCCACGGGAATGCTGTCGAACGGGATAAAAAGTATCCTATGTCCTTTTCCTGGCTCTAAACTACCTCCCTGCCAATTTTCAGCTAAATCGGTTCAGCCGTTCTTGAGTTATAAGTGAAGTAACTAACACGACTTTCTTTTATATATATAGATTCAGTATATTTTATGTTATATTGCATTGTCTTCTACTGACCTCAGCAACCATTAATAATTTGGGTTACTAACAAATTTGATCATGGTTTTTAATTCAGATAACCGAAAATTCTTATAATAACGGAACGAGATTCGACTGAAACTCGATCGTATTTCCATCGTTCAATAATATTTCCCCTTATTTAAATGATTTTCTGTCTGTATATTTTTTATCTGTAATACAGGCAAATGTTTTATCATTCCGTAAAAAGTAACACGAAACTTCTAGATGTTTAAATACGTAATGCCGGCGGCGTAGAAATCGAAAACAAAAACAACGATGAGTAAAGAAACCCTTTTTCCTTAATGATGTTTTTGTATTTGATGTTATTAACATTGTCTTATCTTTTTATTTAAAATCGGCTGGTTTGATATAGTCTTAAATGATGTTCCTTTCATGTGATCTAAGTCAGAGGATAATGGTGTAGGGGAAAGGGAGAAGGAGGAGGCGGGTGGGCTACTTTAATAATGTCTTCGTTATCCAGATTAAACGAAAAGGGACATATTCGATTTATCTTGTATATTCGGTATATTTGATCCAGTAAGTCTGCCTTATAGGATTAACATATACCGAAATAACTTAAATGAGATATTCATACTGTAGGTACATCGCTTCTTCTTAGGCTAAAACCCTCCCACATTTAAGTAATCCATCATTATTCACTGAACCTTTTCCTAACTCAGTTGGGGTCGGCTTTCCTGCCTAACTGTGATGCGGCTGAACTTCGATATTTTCCGTGAAGCGAATGCCATCTGACCTCCACAACCAATGGGTCAATGACCAAGTGGCGATATCGAAGGTCCAAGTTAGACTGGTTGGACTATTTAGGCCTCCAACTACCCGTAACGACTGCCATAGATGTTTGTATGGCAACCGGGACCGACGGCTTAAAGATAAATTTTTTAAATTTCAGCCATATGTAGGTACCAACTATTTTTTAAATACGTTAAAGAACTGCTTTTTACAGTAGATAGTGAGTTATTAACTTTTTATAACAACTATGATTACTTACATTTATTTACTGTCCGCTAGACGATTCTTTTAAACCATTTTTTCTAAAAATAAATATAAAAATATACACCACCAATATGTTTTGATGATTGTTTTCCTGAACAATTTTTGCTATCTCCATGCACTTCATCGTGATGGATGGTTAAAACGACGATTGTCTATTACTATATACTAGGACTGAAGAGTGACGTCACCTAACATGAAGAACTGGCCGTTATTCATGTTAGCTTTTTTAAAGTAAAAGTAGTAGATAGATACATACCTTTTTTATTTTTAAGTAATAAAAATAAAGAATAAATATATTTATTTCGAATAAAGCAATAATAAAAATAAATAATTCTATAATTGTAATGAAATAAATCAAGAAGTTAAACACTTTTACTAACAAAAGTCTTTAATTTCTTGAATAATTTTACCTAGCAAACTAAAATTTTCCCCCGGCTACATGGCGCACAGGTCTAATCGCACCTACGAAATATTGTCCGCTCCAGTACATTATTCACACAAATATTCTGAGAAAGTGGGTTGAGGACGGAACGGCAGCACCTGTGCCCGAAGCTTTCATTAGCCTTCATAATTGTGCACAGTGGGCTATTGAACTAGTAATTATTTACCTGCCTACAAATATAATGTTACGTTCCACAGCTTATAGGTATGGGAATATAAGATGGTTATTATAATAGGTTGGTTAAGTATTTATTGTATAATCTAGATGACAACGTTCAGTTCAGAGATTTGAACTACTTAATTAAATGCTCCTACTTACTATGTTAGTCAGCTAATTTGAGTTACCGTGATATTAACAAAGTATAGTTTCGAGTGCCCGTTACTTTGGCACCTCCGTGAACACAACAATTGTAATAGTGCCGTCATATCGACCGAGTAAATATCCCGTAAATAGCTCGTAATGAGACGAATCAATGGGGACTGGTTGAATCAATGGGCACGAATTGCCTCCACAGTTATCAAAAGATTTCATATATAAATAATAATTATTATGAAATTATTGATAGATAGAAAATTTTCTGGGAAAATAATACCTTTCTTCTTCCGGGTTAGGCAGAAACAAACAACCTGCTATCAACATCTGCTTGTACATACACGTAACAATATACATTCTTTTATATGAATTTGGTTTGAATATTTTCAATATTTTTACCAGGATTCTTCCTACTTCACTGTTGTACTTGAGGCCTTGAAACTAGACTGCCGGGCTCAAGGCAGATGCCTCATGGGCGCTACAGAGATGGGTCAGCTTGCCATGGAATATTTAGATGATCGAAAATTTGAGTACAGTAAGCTAGAGAAGGAAATCAAAGCAAACATGAAAGAGAGGGAAAGGACATTGAAATTAGCTCGCCGTGAAGTGGCATTTTTAACCGACTCCTTTCCAAATCTTATAAGGAAAGAGGTAAATAGGATTCAATAATATACCTGTGCCACTGAAAGTTTGTGGTTAATTTACATTAAATGAATGAGTATTGTAATTTAGGAAGCTACAAATCTTGACGACCTGTACGAAAACGAAGATGCTGGAAGCCAGCGCTCCGTACATTGGGAACTCGAAGAAGTGATGGGAATTTGCAAGCGCTTGCAAAAGGCGACACTGGTGTCATCGTTTGATCAAATACTTTCAAGGTAAGATTCATAATATTGTTCACTAAAATAAAATTATAAATATGGCTCACTTAAAAATAGATTTAGCTTAGACAATATTGGCTTCTAGATTCCCCTAAGTGTTTCACGACAATAGAGGAATCTCCTGATGTATACTATCAGAGAAGCAAATTGGAGTTGTCGGTTGTTGTTTTAGAAAAATAAATGATCAGGAGCAAATGAACTTACTTAATGATTTATTTAGCAATCATGAATCGATAACAAAATAAGGAAACCATTATTAATTATTTCAATATAAAGATCGTTAATTGTTGGTCTATATATATTAATATACAGTTAATTTTGAGTAATTTCTGCAAGACGGGTCTAAGAAAACATTTTGGAATAACATTTTGAATATCGTGTTTTGAAACTATATATCCGTACTTCTAAAGAACTACGAAATATTATCGAAATATAATGTAATGTATAGGCCTAACATAATATGAATCGCGGATAACTTCTGTCACTCTGATTAAATAGGTCGTGGGAAAAGTTATAGTCAGTCAAATGGAATACGGAGATTACATTTTTATAAAACAGCGGTTGACCTGCCCGCGTGAATGTCGATTATCGCGATTGTGTCATCTAACAAACCGAAAAAGAAGCTACAGTAGTTTGTAAGTGTAAGAATCAACACCGTATATCAGGTTGTAGATCGCGTCTAAATAATTTGAGCTCATCGATAAGGAGTTCGGTTTGTCCCTCCGGTCTTATCGCTAACTACCTTAAATGGACGTCCCGAAGAATTATAGTAATGTGTGTAAGTGGTTATTGCGGAGACTGAACTTCAATTTACCAATTCAGAAACCGGCCAAAATGATATTAGAAAGCACACTACAGATTTTTGTTTTCTATGCTAAGGTTAAAAGAACAACGCTACCAGACGGATCGACTGATGTTGGCGCTAAACATCAACAGTAAGAAACGAGATGCACTACTCGACGATCGAAAACATGCCATGTTGATGCTGGATAGTCTTAAGAACGTCGGTCAAGAGGCAACTGCTGCGTGAGTACTAAATTAATTACAAATTATTCAAAAAAGAACGTAGTTTGCCGGATACTATTACCTACTTACAGTTAGATCGTACGTTGATTCTAAACAAAATATAACTTTCCCTTGGGCGCCAGACCTAAAAATAAGAACTTATAATTGAATAATTGAAATATAATTGAATTGTGCGTTACGGCAAAGAGTCAATATCATGTCATATCAGCGATATTAATGTAGGTAATCAAGACTTCGAACAAAACAGGATGTTCGGTCCAGTAATTTGTCTTTAAGAGAAAATAGAAACGTATATTGAGTGTCTGAGTAAGATATTTCTTTTAACAGCCCTCAGATTTCTATTTCTGTTATATTATTTGATTGAATTACGTAGTTCTCAGAAGACTCGTTGACCCAAATCAAATGTACCTACTAGGATAAAATAAAATTGATACCGAATTAGATGCTGATTGGAGACACGTGCAATCGATCTCTTTTTCGTCTTAACAAAATTACCGACTGAAATGAGGGACCAGTTAATACAATAATCACAAATAAAGAATATTCTAATTGACCTAGCTATTAACTTTTAGAATATTTTATTATTATTATATATATATATATATATATATTTGTTTTTGTTTTCATTGCATTATTGCCAGTTAAGTTTAATGGTAGGTATATAGGCTCCAATAAGATTATAGGGTTATCCAAAACTTTATTACTTTTTCTTTCCTCATAGCGATTACCTCCTACAAAGTATAAGAATGTAAAAGATGAGATGAGAGATGAGGAGATGTGTGAAATCGGTACAGTCGTTCTCGAGTTAGCGTGAATTTTTTGTCTCATTGTTTTTATAACTATACTTTCTTAAACGGCTTGACCGAATTATTTATATTTTTGTGTATATTTGGTAGATTTGACAATACCTTATACAACCTTACTATTTTTCATACCCCTAATTGGAGGTCAGAGTGGGCCCCTCCAGAGATAATTAATACGTTTACTGGGTCCGCTAGGAGTTTTGTAACATTTGTATGTACAGCTGACGATTAAAGTCAGATAAAACAACAAGGCACCAGGAGAAGACGGAATCACTTCAGAGCTTCTGTAGGCGGGTGGAACACTGATACTTAAAGTTCTTCAGAAGCTCTTCATTTCCATCTTATTCGAAGGTACTACACCGGAAACATGGAACAGAAGCGCGGTGATCTTGTTCTTCAGGAAAGGTGACAAAGCCTCTCTTAAGAACTACAGACCCATCAGGCTTCTGAGCCATGTTTATAAGCTGTTTAGGAGGGTTATCACGAATCGTCTCGAACAGAGGTTTGATGGCTTCCAGCCCCCCCGAACAAGCCTAGTTTCCGAAAAGGCTACAGTACCGTAGACCACATTCATACGCTGCAGCAAGTCATATAGAAGACTCATGAGTATAACTTGCCACTATATTTAGCGTTTCTGAACTACGAGAAAGCCTTAGATTCGACCGAGACATCCCATGTCACAATCTCTCCAGCGGAGTCATATAGACTACCGGTATATCGAAGTGCTAAGTGTTTGTATAAAAACGCCACCATGTCAGTCCGAGTACAAGACCAGGGCACAGAGGCGATTCTGTTGCAGATGGGTGTGAGACAAGGAGATGTTATATCTCTGAAGCTCTTCACCAATGCATTGGAGGATGCCTTTAAGCTACTGGAATGGAAAGTTCTATGTATCAATTTTAATGGGGAATGCATCACTCACCTTCGCTTTGCCGACGTATATCGTATTCATGGCGGGATCGCTGGAGGATCTTAACAAAATGCTCGAAGACCTCAACCAAGTCTCTCAACAGGTGGCCCTCAAGATTAATATGGACAAGACTCAGGTTATGACAAATACTCATATTCTAAGGCCCTCTCCAATATTAGTTGGAAGCTCGACCCTCGAAATTGTAGACAAGTACGTCTTGGACTGATGGTCCGATTAGACGGATCAGACTTTGAGGCGGAGGTAAACTCGGCTGGGTAACGTTCGGGAAGTTACACAACGTCTTCTCGTCCAAAATACCTCAGTACTTAAAGACAAAAGTCGTAAAAAAATCAGTGCGTGTTGCCAGTCCTCACTATGGGCCACATAAGATAGCTCAAGGTCTATGGTCTATATCTCAAGCGAGCTATGGAAAGGGCTATGCTCAGAATTTCTCTGTAAGATCGAATCAGAAATGAGGAAATCCGTAAACAACTGAAAGTGGTCGACATAGCCTACCACGAAGCAAGGAAAAAAGACGGCCGTTAGAGCCGAAAGACCGTGTACCGGTAAACGAAGCGTAGGACGGCCTTCTTTCTGCGAGGTGGACGGACGATAGGATGCAGACCGCCTCCAACCGGCCGGATTGGAGGTCTATGGGGGAGGCCTATGTTCAGCAGTGGTCCTATGGCTGAAATGATGATAATGATGATTAAATCATCAAATTTATCAGCTCCTCTAGAGACAAATATCGTCGTGAGCAGCATCAGCGGTCCTGAAGGTTGGTATACCTACTGTAACAAAAGCTATTCAGGTTACGAACAAACGACGTCGATCCGCAACCTCGTTATATCATCCCAGTAAGTACTTAATAACCTCTCTCAATATTAGTTATTTCTTATCCCTCTTCCGAACACAAACAGAAACTTTATAGAACGATATGCCACATAATTACGTACGGACATGAAAACTTTTGTACATACAAACTTCGTTAGATATGTACTGAAGTAATGAAATTACATTAGGAAAAGGATAAGTGATGGCCAAATGTGTGACATGAACTTAATTATTATCTGAGTTTATTGTAGAAATAATATTTTTATGAAAATAACATTATTTTCGTCACCCTCTAGTTTACCGTGGGTTAAGTTAAGTTAAGTAGCTTTACATCTATTACGATACAAAGAAACATAACGATAAACAGCAAAAAAAGACTTCGGTGCAAATCCATTCTTATAACTAAAATTTTTTTTTTTTATACTACTCAGGTGGCAGACAAGCACACGGCCCACCTGATGGAATGCGGCCACCGTGGCCTATGAACGTGTGCAGCACTAAGGGTGTGACACACGCGCTGCCCACCCTGAAGGGAAAGGGGGAGAGCTGGGAAGGGGTGGGGACGCTAGGAAGGGGAGGGGAAGGAGGGGTATAGTGAGCTCTGGCTACCCTACTTACCGGCGGGAACACAACACGATGGTTATTATGACCGCGGTCTTCTGTAGGGCGGAGGTACTTCCCCAGTTGGACAGCTCATTTCGGACGGGAGATACCGTCGTGTCCTACCTCCTACATACAAATTGATCTTAGATGACCTACACAAATATGGTAAAATGTTTTTATGTTATGTTGCTTATGTATATTTTTATACCTACCTCAAATTTTGTTTAGAGTTAATTTGGATTTCCCAATAGGTAAGTACTAGTCCCGGATTTAGAACAGAATCTGATTAAAAATTCTGTGAACTGTTAATGAATATTTATGTAATTATTATACCTCTCTAATTTTGACAGGGTTAGAGAAGGAAATGTCAGTCAGATCTTAGAGTTGGCACGAGTCTAAACAAAGAATCTACCAAAATTATTAATTTGTTTTTTAATGACCTATCTTAGAATGAATATTTCTCCTTTGTTGGTTTAGTAACTTGAAAAAAAATCTCGTATAGAATTGTGTTATTCGCGGCAACCTTTAGGTCGAGTAGGTATCTACTTTATGTTTTCACAACAAATCTATACCTACTCTATAGTAGTAGAACCAGAGTTATGATTAGTAGGTAATATAGAATTTAAATTGCATAGATGGCGGATACCTTAGGTCGCGTTAATCGACTGCCACATGGGCGGAGCCACGGGCATAGGCTAGTACCTACTTTATAAGTTGCTACTTGTTCTTTTTCTATTTTATGAGCAACCGATTACTATAAGACGACAATCATATTATATTATATATTATGTTATTTCATGATATCACTCTTGATACTTAATGGAATATTAATGATAAACCTTTGCCCAGAACGGAAATTTCCCCTTATTTATATTACTTAGTACATTATGTTCGGAATCGTATTATTCCGCTTTAACATTTTCCTGCCTCAGAAGATCACTGTTTGAGAGGCTTATTACTGTAGTAAATGTATTTTCCTACGTAAAAACCACTCTTTCACTTAAACTGTGCTTTAAGTCATTAGGTATTATATAATATAATCTCTTTATTTGCAAGTAAAGTAAAGACTCATGATGTTATAACAATTTATGAAACTTACCTACCTTAAGAGGCCATGGCTCTTCGCGTAGCCTTCACACGTAGCCACTAAATCTTGTAACCCTCACAGTTTCATATGCCACAGGTATCGTCGGTTAGAATAAATTAGTTTCTGGAACCAAGGAGTTACCTACGTCAATAGATTGATTTAGGTATTATGAATAGGTATGTGTTATATGGTGCTCCGGTCTGCATTTGATCCCTCTATTCCAATATGTTCAACTATCTGTTCAACCAGTTGAACAAATTGGACTACTTTAGTCCAGTTTGTTCAACTACTTTGTAGTGGTGTAAAACCACTACTAATATTTTTTATCTGCATGCTATAATTAAACGCATATAAATTGTTATCCAACGTAACACGTTTCGTAAATGCACATAGTTACAAATTAGTTCTCTCCTAGCATGTAATTAAAGTATTATTTCGTTACATTGTTTAATTAAACATTGTCAAGTTTGGTTGCGTTTCTGGTGTCATATTTGATAATTAAGTACAACCATTGTATTAGAATAATTTATTAGCATAGTTAAAATGCTCAAAAGCCAAGGTTCCATACCGGCATCGAGCTGTCAATTGGCATGACACTGGAACGATATTCACGATTTACACTTCGAGCGAGAGGCATGGTTTTGTGCCGGCTCTTGAAGCATCACCAAGAATTAAGATGGCTAAGTGAATCACGGGAACTCTGAACGCGATGAATCGCGGAGTTTCCCGGCCATCATCCCTCATCGTGACGTGGTAGGCGCAGCGACGTACCCCGACGATTGCTGGCGTGCTGTGGCGCGCTTATTTCTGCGACGGCGTGGCTATCCTCGAGTCGACTTGTCCTCCGAAGGACTGGCACGTGGCTGTGTCAGTGCTGCACCTTTACGGCAAGGGTGCAGTGACGCCAAGGAGACACCTGGCCCATAACGCTCCTTACACTACGGTCCGGGAGCAGCCGCTGGTTGCAGAGCGACGGAGGCAGTGAAGACGGCGAGCGGCGCGCGATGCGTTGCTGGACAGGCATCAGATCACGATCGTTCGTGATACGAGGTATTTCACCACCAAGTTTCCTTATTACATGGCCATTCGTCCGCATCGCGTGTGTTCGTGTGCCACCGAGGCTATATTTCGTGAGTGCTGTGCATCCCCGATGAGATGGACAATATATAGATTAACTAGACATAAGGTCCACCATTGTTAACAGTATTCGTTTAATAATATAAACTATATATACTTGTCAGTGATATCTTTCATTAACATTCCCGAGGTACCCATGGTCAGATTATACTTACAAACTTCTAAGAGGTCCTTGAACCAATGGTTCAGTGCTGACCTACCGAGAGTACTATCCGATAGCACTATTTTAAAACTTAGATTCATTGTAGCTTACTTATAAACTTTTATATTCTTTCAACTCCAAGAGTACTTATACCCCTTTTATACGCCACAATCGGCCACCCCTTTTTTATACGCTACAATTGGCGCCCGAATAATATATTTTTAATCTTAATTACTTTAAATTTAACCTTTGACTGACCATTGGTATATCTCGGTGAAATTTTTCTTTGTTATCAAGACTTTGTTTTGACAAAATCAAACAACTTAACTTTTGCTATAATTTACATAAAATGGTGTTCACTGTATCTGTACAAATATGAATATCTTAGTTTATCCATGTTAAACCATATATTTAACATATTTTATACTTTAAATACAGATATTTTGATGGTTTCTGTTTACATAAGTTCATTGAACATACTTAACCTAACTTTTTTACTTGTCAATTGTTTAGTGAACATTCATATACCTATTTGCTGATAACATTTGTTAGAATAAACACAGTATTTGTTCTATAACTATTTACAACTTCGGTTTGAATCACACCAACAAATAACTTTAATATTTTGTTGTTAACTTATATTTATGACTTCTTATAGTCTTATTGTTACTCATTGTTTTGAGAAACATACAAACTTAACATTAGTAACTTGAATACACTAAATTGTTTTGATATTGGTGATGCTTGTTTAATTTTTGTGTTTCTTCACTATTTGATGGGGTGATTCTGCAATAATTTGTTTTTATTTTTCTGTTTTTGTGCTACACATATAAACTTTTGTGTACATTTTTTTGTTCATCATGGCTGATGAACCAACTGTTTCAAAGCCTTTGGCTGTTGATGATCAGCATCGTAATGTCACTCTTAGGAAACAACACCAAGATGTGTACGGAACGCCACCAGAACTTGATGATGGTACTAGCTGTAAATCACCTTTAACTACTCGTTGTGATAAAGTCATGCAGGTCGTGCGCGATGAAAATTTACGATCTTGGAACATTAAATATTCCGGTGACTCAGATGTAGTCGACTTTTTCTTGCGTATTGATGATTACATGCGTAGTAGAGACTTATCGGAGACTAAAGTGGTTAAATGTTTCGCGGATTTGTTAAGCGGTAATGCCTTGGATTACTATCGGTTAATCCGAGACTCAGTCACTTCTTTTGCAGATTTAGAATTTAAATTTAAAACTTTTTTCTTATCTTGTGATGGTAACTTCATTTTAGAAAAGAAAATTAGGTCACACACACAGTCTGCCAGTCAACCAGCTAATCTGTACGTCCTGGAGATGTTGACTATGAATTCTAGGCTTGCTAATCCGTTACCTATGAATACACTTATGGACATTATTACACACAATATGTTGCCAGCTTATGCCCAGCTTTTTGCTTTAAATGACATAGATAATACAGATAAATTACTTGCATTAGCTAAACGATATGAAGCTTATACTAATATTTCAACACATATTAGTTCTAATGCGAAATCTAGTAAACAGCATAAATCTGTTACGGTGGTGAAAACAAAACAATCATCATCATCTGATAGGAAACACACTTGTTTAAAATGTAAGAAAATCGGTCATTTATATAAACAATGTAGAACTATACGGGGTATCGTTTGTTTTAATTGCGGCAACAAGGGTGTATTGACTTCCACTTGTTCTAAGTGTGAACCAAACATCAAAGCTAAATCATCTAAATCAGCTAAACAAAAAAACTAGTTGGCTCAGGAGTGTCTAGGCATAAACTAGCATCTCAACACTTTGGTACTGTCACTCCTGATATTTCAACCTTAGACGGTGACAATAGAATTTTTTTGAATTTTTCTATTCACAACCACACTTATCGTGGGTTGTTGGACACTGGAGCTAATCTTTCCATTATAGGTAATAATTACCATCATAATTTGCTACACTTGGGTTTCAAATTAGTTAAAACTGATATGGGAGCTACTTGTGCTAACGGTTCTAGGGTTAAGGTAATAGGCAGCATGTCTATACCAGTTAGTTTTAGAAACCATATCTCTCATATATCATTTTTGGTTGTCCCTGATATTACTAATGACTTTATTTTGGGCATGGATTTTGTTCATGATTTTAAACTTTTAAATTTAAATTTTGCTAATATTCAGTCATCCTATGGGACCAATGAATCTCAACAGGATAATGTTTGTGCTATTATTCCCATGAGTGAACTCTCACCTTTAGAATCGCTTGAATTAAACAAAATCATTAATAAATTCAAATCTATTTCTACTGAAGAGAAAGGTTTAGGTAAAACTAATATCATTGAACATAGGATCATAACAACAGGTCCACCTATTAAACAAAGGTACTATCCTTTGTCACCAGCTAAGCTGAAAGCTTTAAATGAAGAAGTGGACAGAATGCTTGCGCTGGATGTGATTGAACCTTCTAAATCACCATGGTCCAATCCTGTTGTTATGACACCTAAGAAAGATGGTTCACTCAGATTTTGTCTAGATGCTAGAAAATTAAATGATGTCACAGTTAAAGATTCTTATCCATTGCCTTATATTAGTTCTATCTTAGACAATCTTAAAGGAGCTCGTTATTTGACTTCCATTGATTTATCAGCTGCCTATTGGCAGATAGCTCTTTCTGATTCTGACAACATTGATGGCTACGGTACATCATGTCAGAAGACAGCTTTTGTTGTTCCAAACCGAGGACTGTTCCAGTTCAAAAGAATGTCCTTCGGATTGTCCAACGCTGGTAGCGAAATGCAGCGTCTTATTGACTCTTTATTCCATCACAAATACGGTGAGAAGATCTTTGGTTATTGTGATGATTTGTTAGTCGCTACTCATTCGTTCTCTGAACATTTATCTATTCTAGAAGAAGTATTTGAAGCATTGAAAAACGCTGGTTTGACTATTAATTATGGCAAATGTGAATTTTGTAAGTCACAGTTGCATTATTTAGGTTATGTTGTAGGTTCACAAGGTTTACAAACTGATGAAAGAAAGCTACAGTGTGTAAGAGACTTTCCTACACCTGTTACAGCCCGTCAGCTTCGTGCATTTATTGGCTTATGCTCTTATTATCGTAGATTCGTCAAGAATTTTTCTACTATTGTCGCTCCTATGACAGCTTTAATAGGTAAAAAGAAGGGTAAAGAAGCGATCGTTTGGAGTGAGGAAGCTGAAAAGTCATTTTTAGCTCTTAAAGATGCCCTCACCCAAGCCCCAGTGCTTGCTTGTCCTGATTTTTCCTTACCTTTTCAATTACATACTGATGCTTCGTCAGTAGGTATTGGGAGTGTACTAACACAGGAAATAGACGGAATAGAGCATCCTATTGCCTTTCATTCACGACTCCTGTCGAAGACAGAGCGTAACTACAGCACTACTGAACGTGAGCTGTTAGCGGTCGTTGATTCTGTAAATCATTTTCGTCCTTACATTGAAGGCAGTCACTTTATTTTAGTTACAGATCATATGTGTCTTAAATGGTTAAAAACTTTAAACAACCCTTCTGGTCGTTTGGCTCGTTGGGCTATGCAATTAGCATGTTTTGATTTTGAGATTCGACATAGAAAAGGTAGCTTGCATGTTGTACCAGACGTCCTGTCTCGAGTAGAACTAAATGCAGTTTCATTCTCGGGGGGTAGCACTTCTAATGATGATTGGTATAATAAATTATTTAAAAATGTAACTTCCAATCCTGGTTTTCACAAAAACTATTTAATTAAAGACAACATTTTGTTTAGATATTCCAAACCATCATCTAGACTACATGAGGACACTTCATGGAAAATTGTCATTCCTCATGAGTTAGTACAGGACTGTATCAAAGAAAATCATGAAAATAAAGCTATACATCCTGGTACATTTAAAACACTGGCCAATATTAAAGCTAATTATTTTTGGAAAAATATGTATGCCGACATTAAAAACTATGTAGCTAATTGTGATAAATGCAAGTCCCATAAGCATTCAAATAACATACCACATGGCTACATGACCAATCAGAAAAAGGTTGACCGTCCCATGCATACATTGTCCATTGATACAATAGGTCCCTTAGCAAAATCCTATTCTGGTCATGTGTATATTCTATCTATAGTAGATGTTTTTACAAAATTTTGTTGGCTCCACCCTCTTCGTACTGCTACCACTAAAACAGTTACATCTTTTATTGAATCTGAAATTCTACTTAAAGAAGGCACACCTTGTGTAATCATTTGTGACAACGCTACTATATTCCAAAGTAAGGAATTCAAATCTTTTTGTACAAAACATTCCATACCTAAAATTTTTTATAATGCTTATTATGCTCCTCAATCCAATACAGTTGAGCGCTATAACCAAACCGTTCAAACCTGTCTCTCTCTTTTGGTTGAGGATGATCAGCGTAACTGGTCTAAATATATACCTCAAATACAGCTCTTCTTAAATACTTCTGTTAACATTGCTACTGGTTATACACCATACTTTTTGGCTAAAGGTCGAGAGATAGTCGCGGATGGTGCACTGCATACACTGCGTGGCAGCACACCTGATTCGTTAGACGATCTTCAACTCTCAAGTAGGCACTCTAAAGCTGAAGCCTTAAATGACCTTGCTGATATTTTCCAACGTGTGAGCACTGCTCTGACCAAGGCGTACAAACAGAACGCCCACAGGTATAATCTGCGCCGCCGAGAGCTCCGGTTAAGCGTAGGTGATATTGTGTGGAGGCGAAATTTTGTACAGTCAAACGCAGCCAAGTTCTTTTCGGCTAAGCTAGCACCGAGGTTTGTCAAATGTAAAGTTGTTGGCAAACCATCCGATGTGGTTTACCATTTAGAAGACCTCAGCACGGGGATTGTAGGGAAATATCATGTCAAGGACATAATTAAAACGCCAGGAGGTGTGTAACACTAGTGTGTGAGACTGTACATGTGTTGGTATGTTTGTATCTATTTTGCCTAAACAATGTTGACCTTTTTGTCAATGTCATTTTACTTTTGGTACCTGCATATGTATAGCTTCGCATCAGCAATGTGTTTTTGTTTGTCTGTCTTTAACTCTTTTCTCAGTAATTTAAATGAAGTTTCAAAGATAGAAATTTTTTCAGACATGAAAATTTTTAATTTTCATTTTTGACTTTTTGGTATTTGCTTGTGTAAATACACTAGTCACAGATCCTAGATCTGCTTTTTTGATCATTTTTAGATCAGTACTTTGGCCAAAACAATTGAAATTAAGTTTCAATTTCTTTGTGATATCACACTTACTTGTACTACTTGTATAAAATTGTATGTTATGGAAGTGCACTCCATACATTAGGACTTCTCAGGATTTACTTATCTTAGTTTTTTACCATTCTAGGTTTCAAAACAATGAATGATAAGTTCTTCTTGCTTGGAATTTTTAAGACTCAGTCTTAAAATTATTTATGTGATTCTTATCACTTAAATATAGTTATTTCTAACAATTTCTTAATAGATTTTGTACTCGGACTAATCATATGGTCTGACAACACTTGTTTGATAGCTTTTCAACCATTACAGGTTCGAAAACAATTCAATATAAGTTTGTTTTTCCCAGTACAGTTTCTTAGACTCAGTCTATAGAAACTTGTTTCCTTGTTCTTCATATCAGTCTCGCTCTGATATGATTAACTCCTTCTGATACCAAGTAGTTCTAGACTTCGGATAGTCTGCTTGTAGTATATCCCAACAGATTCCGGACCTGTTGTGGACTTTTACATATAAGTTTAGTTTTAGTATATTCCATACTTCACTCACTGGATTAGCTACCCAGTGTTGTTGTTGTTGTTGTTGTTGTTTAGTACTTAATTCTTAGATTAGGTAATTGCTTTAGTCAAGTTAAATTGTTAAGCTAATCTTTAACACTTTTCAACTTAGATTTTTTTTTATTATACCTTTGATCATGGCTAGGTAAGCTAAAAAAAAAAAAAACTTTTCATTGACTTTCAAAGTTTTTTTTTCCGGTTACCCCGGCTGCTTCGGATAAGGGGTTATCCTCTTTACTCCGAAGGGGGGTATTGTAGTGGTGTAAAACCACTACTAATATTTTTTATCTGCATGCTATAATTAAACGCATATAAATTGTTATCCAACGTAACACGTTTCGTAAATGCACATAGTTACAAATTAGTTCTCTCCTAGCATGTAATTAAAGTATTATTTCGTTACATTGTTTAATTAAACATTGTCAAGTTTGGTTGCGTTTCTGGTGTCATATTTGATAATTAAGTACAACCATTGTATTAGAATAATTTATTAGCATAGTTAAAATGCTCAAAAGCCAAGGTTCCATACCGGCATCGAGCTGTCAATTGGCATGACACTGGAACGATATTCACGATTTACACTTCGAGCGAGAGGCATGGTTTTGTGCCGGCTCTTGAAGCATCACCAAGAATTAAGATGGCTAAGTGAATCACGGGAACTCTGAACGCGATGAATCGCGGAGTTTCCCGGCCATCATCCCTCATCGTGACGTGGTAGGCGCAGCGACGTACCCCGACGATTGCTGGCGTGCTGTGGCGCGCTTATTTCTGCGACGGCGTGGCTATCCTCGAGTCGACGTGTCCTCCGAAGGACTGGCACGTGGCTGTGTCAGTGCTGCACCTTTACGGCAAGGGTGCAGTGACGCCAAGGAGACACCTGGCCCATAACGCTCCTTACACTACGGTCCGGGAGCAGCCGCTGGTTGCAGAGCGACGGAGGCAGTGAAGACGGCGAGCGGCGCGCGATGCGTTGCTGGACAGGCATCAGATCACGATCGTTCGTGATACGAGGTATTTCACCACCAAGTTTCCTTATTACATGGCCATTCGTCCGCATCGCGTGTGTTCGTGTGCCACCGAGGCTATATTTCGTGAGTGCTGTGCATCCCCGATGAGATGGACAATATATAGATTAACTAGACATAAGGTCCACCATTGTTAACAGTATTCGTTTAATAATATAAACTATATATACTTGTCAGTGATATCTTTCATTAACATTCCCGAGGTACCCATGGTCAGATTATACTTACAAACTTCTAAGAGGTCCTTGAACCAATGGTTCAGTGCTGACCTACCGAGAGTACTATCCGATAGCACTATTTTAAAACTTAGATTCATTGTAGCTTACTTATAAACTTTTATATTCTTTCAACTCCAAGAGTACTTATACCCCTTTTATACGCCACAATCGGCCACCCCTTTTTTATACGCTACAACTTGTAATAGTTGAACTTTTTGGACTGAAAATTCCAGTTTGTTCAATCATAGCAGTTTTGTTAATTTAATAAAAGAAATCACTGTTTTATCACCAAGAATACTTAATAATTAATGAAAAAAAATTATATTGCACATTCCAATAAAAATTGACCGACACATATTTCGTTGTTGATTAATTTCATTTGTTGGTCCATTATGATTTTATCATTCAAAATGCTATCTTTCTTCCGCTTGATAACTTTTTGTTTGTTTCTTATTTGCAACTCTTTCACACTATTGAATTCTGAATCTTCAAAGAGCACTTTCAAAAGCTGCATTAGTGTTACTTTTTTTTATTTTTAACGCACTCGTTATTAAGGTTGAGGTGCCACCCTTCAACACTATTGGTAGTTCTATGACGTTCGCCAAATATACACCAAGTGCCGATAAAGGCGTCGTCCTTGAGCCAGTATGTTTCAATATATTTTACGAACACATCCAAATTGGACTGTACTTCCATGTTTTTTTTCAAGAACTCAATCTTTTCTAAAATATAAGTCCATCCCTCTCTTACTTTTGTAGATGGAAGCAATGGCAGTACACTTGTGAGTCGTACAATTTTTCGGCTCATTTTTTCCTTTACAAGGTTCAACTTTTTGGCCTTTCGCCATACGGCATTAGAATAATGATAGAAACAACCTTTAGTTATTATGCTTGGAAAAACTTCAACGATTGCAGCCCGTGTCGCTGTTTCGTAATCTGAAGTGAACTTTTGTGGTATCCAACTCGGAAATTGGCTTTTTATAATCTCAAATAAAATTGTATAAGATGCCTGGGACATGTCGGACATTAACGCGTAGATTAATGGAATAATATTTGTAGTAGTTTCAGTACTGTTAATATCACCGTGAATACTATAAATTTGCTTACACGGTGGTGGGCACGATTTAAAAATCCCGTCTCCAAAGATATGATCAACAGTTGGTACAATTTTCCTCATATCTTCAGAACAAAATAGTATGATTCGAACACCATTGCAATTGTAATCTCCTAATAAAAATGATAAATACCTTTGTGGCACTTCAATATCCTGCGGGTTCGTAAAGCAGAATTTGGGTTCGCCTGCTGCTTTATTTCTAACGTTGTATAGAGTACTTTTCACTGAGTCAAAAACTGGAATTTTAGTAAT
Organism: Pelosia muscerda; assembly: GCA_963691645.1. Lineage (NCBI taxonomy): Eukaryota > Metazoa > Arthropoda > Insecta > Lepidoptera > Erebidae > Pelosia > Pelosia muscerda. The sequence continues at coordinate 19,922,913 of OY829098.1, read as the reverse complement.
TTTATCCAGGCCAATATCTTTAATAGTTTTAACTGTGTTTTTATAAATTTTCCGAACCGTTTCAGTTCCATCCGATACTTTGATTTGCCGTTTACATTCTTCAATCTTTTTCTCTATTTCAATTTTTGCATCATCTGGTTTGCAATTATCACTATGCTTTTTTATCTTCAGAAGTTTTTCAGCCTGTTAACATTAACAAAATTATGCACGCTTGTTCCAAATACAACATAAGATAATAACTTTGAACATGGTCTCAAAAAATATGAAGGATTAGTCACCTCAAGAGTCAATGATCCGACGCAAGAAAATTTTCCTTCTGATCTCGCCGAACACCGCCATATAGATGATCCATTGCGATATTTCCTCACGCGATAATATCTATACCCCCCATGTACTAGCACCACACCTCTACCTTTTTCTAAAAAATGCAAATCTTCATCCTCCATTGTAATTAACAAATATCGCGTATAATAATAAAATTCTGTTACTTGGAAAAACTGCCACAATACTTTTCTTTCACACAGTGACGAAGTCACCAAGATGTCATTGATGTTATTTTCCTCCATTTCTAATCAGCCAGTACTTTTAGTGATAACCTCTTTAGAGCATTTGCTAATCTTACACTAGGTTATGAAATTATAATAGTGCAAGCAATGCAGCGAGTATTGGGAATGCGTAAAACATGAAGAGGTTCATAACCATCCCTTGCACGTCCGAACCCACATAGCATTTTAAATGATAAAATCATAATGGACCAACAAATGAAATTAATCAACAACGAAATATGTGTCGGTCAATTTTCATTCTTGGTGATAAAACAGTGATTTCTTTTATTAAATTAACAAAACTGCTATGATTGAACAAACTGGAATTTTCAGTCCAAAAAGTTCAACTATTACAAGTAGTTGAACAAACTGGACTAAAGTAGTCCAATTTGTTCAACTGGTTGAACAGATAGTTGAACATATTGGAATAGAGGCATTTGATCACGGCCGGTGTAAACTATCGGTCTACCATGACGTGATAATTGATTTTTGGACCGCGATCCCGAAGAGGTACCTAGTACGTAACGTACGAGAATAATAACCGCTACAATGGTTAGCTGTTCGCACATATTGTTTGATTTTATATTTCAGCTCAGCATACGGTAATGTCGAGTTATAAATGAATAAGTAATAGTAGACTTTCCAACTTCACCTTTCACACAGCTGCGTCCATACTTTATTCTGCTAGTTCTCACAGAAATCAATCATATTTTAATATTTAAGTTGTTCAGTGCAGTATATGACTTATTCTTATTCGTGGTATCTATTTTTGAAGTGAAATCTTCCATAGAGAATATTGGGGGAGGAACAAATTTTGAACTCATGTTATCTAACCTAACGTCACGCTCAGATTAAGATAACATAGTTACCGGTTAGAAAATTATGCCTCCTCGAAACGATAAACACCCACGCGATTGGGCCGTCGTCGGTACGTAGCAGTGCATAAACTTAATTTCAAGACCTTTTACAAAAGTTTTGTGAGATCAGTTCAAGATGTATTCAGTTTTGTTTGAACGAGTTCGCAAGGCGAGTTCTGTCCACAGTTGAGAGGCGGAGCAAGGCGGAGTTCGCATTGCAAAGCATCCTTGTTAGCAGTAGTTTCGTTGATAAACTCAGGTATGCGGAGAATTTACGGCTGAATGTTATGTTTTCACGTACGAGGTATGTGGACATATAGTATTTTCAGATGAAAACGTAAAATACCTAAATGGTTCCCATTATTTTTTTTACTATTTTATAACATTTGTTAGATGAAAACTTCATAATTATGTTAGTATTTTTAGTCTACACTATTATTATAAAGAGGAAAAATTTGCATTTTGTGTGGGCGCGCGCGCGTGTGTGCGCGTGTTTGTAATGAATAAACTCAAAAAATGATGTGCCGATTTCATAAATTCTTTCACCATTGGAAAGCTACTAACATTCTCTTCATGTATATTTATGCTAGAAAAGATTAGGGATACTTACTAAAACATAAGTAACGTTACCTAAGGTGTAAAAAAGTGCCCTAAATCGTCTTTCGTTGCATGCGCTGCTAAAAATATTGATGAAAGAAGAAAGAAGTCGAGTAGAGGCGAGCAGGTAGGCGAGTAGAAAATCGTGTAGAGCGCTAAAATTTACAACACTGTGCGATAACCAACATTCACAGCAGAGCCGCCGGCAACAGCTAGATAAGTTGTAAAATAATTCCAATCTTTCTTACCTACAGCACAATAGATAACTAACCTATGCAAATTAATAGCATTCGATGAGACACCTCTTTAAATTCTCTAAACAGGACCAGCCAATAAAGTCTCACAATGCTCATTTATTCTTTAATGGTCTATTGAAGCGTCATATAATTATCGATAAAAGTTAACTGTAATTAAAATGTGTACGGAGAATTCGTTTAACGTTTTACCAACAATATCATAGCTAGATATCAAAGGGTAGAATGATCCTGCAAAAAGTTTGATACAAAAATGTATCATACTTTTTGCTGTAGGTAACTGAATTGCCACTCGTGTTAGTAAATACTGTTTGGGTTCCCGCAGCTGATTCCATCCTATTTCGAGAATAAAAAATAGCATGTGCGCTATTATAAACTATATATTTGTTTCCGTAGTTCCGAAATGGTTGAGTTACAAACATTCATTTTTACTCTATCTAAACTATGAGTAATTTGAATGAGTTTTAGAAGTTCATTAAAATCAGTTAATTGGATTTTCACTGGAGAAACCCACACTAAAGTTGAACTAGCTTTTGCTTCGAATGAAACCACTTTTTCAACCTCACAAACTCATAACTCAGGGTGAAAAACAAGCGCCAGAGCCTTTATTTTTCGAAATTACTCAAACTTTAAAAACCTTACAAATCGAATTGAGAACCAGAGAGAAACACTCGAATTGTATCAAATGTAAATAATTAATATGTTTTTTTAATTCTATGACGCATAAATATAAAGGTTAGTAAAAGAAAACTCAATGGCCAATCCTGTTTCGGGCCTTTGAAATATGATAATATTAAGTTGATCCATAAATTAGGTACAGGTAAGTAAAAATGCTTTTTCGTCACTACTATTTATCTCAACTTTGTAGGCAATAGTCAAGTCTCTTAAAAAATGAAATTCGTATAAACAATCTAAAAAATAATCTTTACTCAGACGAAAATAATACGAGACCATATTCTTCCTTTTTCTAAGACTGACCACTAAATATCATGTATGGTTTGGCTACATTCGTTGTTTGCTGTGAATATGGGTCCTAACTTCTTTACAAACATTTAAAGGTATTTCAAGTAGGTACTGTCTTGGAAATAAAATACAATAAACACATTTCAATAATACTTCCAGCACCTGCAATAATTTCTGAAGACCCATTTTGAATCGAATTCATCGTAAATAATTCTTCTCGAATAATAAATATTATAATAATAAATCTATCTGTGAATATGAAACGATGTGTAAACTAATAAGCGTCCAACCTTAATGAAAAACGGACTCATTTCTAACAAACAACTCCACATGTACTGTACACGGGTTATTTACACAAAATGTTTATGTACCAGAACAAAGTATAAAATACAAAGCTCATGATGGGTTGACGTGGAAAGGGAAAGGGGTTCCTTGTTTAAACCTTCACAATATAGAATATTACACAAAAGTTCTGGGACACAAAATAATAGTAAAATATATAAATATACAACGTCTGGCACGTTAAACCTGTTTTAGTATTAGATTTTTGTTTTATTACAAACTCTGATTTATTAATGTTAGATCGACTAAGTACACGGGTAAGAATAGCCACCACCTATGCTTTACAGCGGGTGAATACACCCCTCATAAGCAAAATGTTGAGCAACTTCTATATTATGCTCATACTTATAGAAGTTGCCGGATATGAGATCAGGCGTAAAAACGGACGAGGCTTTGGCACAGACTACTTCTGAGGGTCAGAATTCAGAAGGTAGTTTCTCTCGTAAAATGTAACAGTAATAACTGACCACCGCCATGGTGGGCGAACCAACTGGAAAAAAAAGTTCACGTAGTGCGATTGATCGAACCATACGGTCGAACCACGTGGCCAGAGGGGTAGGCGCGCCACCACTTTTGTGGTGAAGCTTATGGCAAATACTCGCTTTTTGCATCAATGCACTTCAGCTACTTCTCACCACCATGTTATCTCGCTCTGCAGTAGTAGCACAGATTTCCTAATAGTCGAGAAGGAGTAACCGAAAAGGCACTTAGACACTGTATTAAAACCAACATTTTAACAATCAGAGGAACATAATCATTGATCATGCTAATATATTATACGTCGCTTTTATATAAAAAGAACTTCAGTAAATCTGTCACATAACCTCTTAAGCCGTGCTCTCAGAGTACAAAGAGTGTCGTGACAAAGAGGAGCAAAGTGCCGACACGCGCTATATCGGTATTTTTCGATCCATCTCTGTGCCTTCAACGAAACTTATAGCACGTTTCAATAAGAACAGTTTATAGTTCCTTTGACACGCCTGTAACAAAATAGAGCTAATCAATCTATATTATTGTACAATTGAAAATACTCTGTACATGAGATAAATTTAAAATTAAACTTGGTACCGTTTGCTTCTGTATTGACCGAAACTAGGCTTATGCTAAATTTATAATTATAAACTTTATAGTTTTAAACACATACATGCTTTTTTTCCATAAGATACTTTTGTGTTGTCTGTTTGTTTCCTATGGACGTAAAAGTTTGACAAGATGTTCTATTATAAATTTAATATCTACAGGCTACATAAATAACAAGTAAGTCGGTTTCATATTACAACTAATTAACTTGAATATTATATTTCCCTAACTCAATAACAAATAAGGATATTCGTTCGACACTGATAACTAAAACATTACCAAACAATATTTGTTGAAGCTCGTATTACAGCCAATTTATAAATAGGTATATTACATAAACAGAGATTTTTTCCTTGTGGGGAAAAAGCACTATTTTCTTAGAATGACATTTACCGGTAGGTAATTAGTGATTTTAGTTTTGATCATGTTTTGTTTGCGAAATATATTTTTTGTAAGAACCTCTTAACAGTAATGCTAAAGCTCGTGCATTTATGTCGATGTACTTTTATTATTTATTTCAGATTTTTTTTTCTAATGGTACGTATAATGGTAGGTATAAGTACAATTTTCTCTTTAGCTAATTGTCTACAAAGAATGCATAGCTATGCTTACTGCGGCAATAGAGCGTTCTTGAAGCCAATTTAACTTTCCTAGGATCCATATTCACTGAAAGATATAGGTATATCCATAATATATTAGAAGTGTTCCGCGGTGCTACGCGATTTGAGCCTGTGTCATTTTTACATACTTAAATGTACATATAGGTATCATGAGCACACCGAGAGCGTGGGAAGAAAAGTTTAACATACCACCCAGCCTACGAGTCTCCCTGTAAATTTAATAATCAAAAATCGTATTCTAACATGGAAATACCGCTATTATTGTGCCATAAGAACGGTGCGAATTAAAAACAACAGCGAGGAGACGCTACGTAGATACTACCTACCTATAATATTATCGCCCACCTTTTTGTAGTAAACAAAAAAGCGATTTTCTTTTATGAAGCGAAATATGTTTTGAAGTCTTAAAATTGTTTTCATTGTGTAGCATACTTAGTAAAAACAGAATTGTGTAAAAAATAAAAACAGTAGGTACATGAAGTTCAACCGCGAACATTCAAAGCAAATATTTGCGTCTGAACAGAAATTGAAAGAATTACTTACTAACTGCAAAAATTATGTTCGCTTACATAATTTTCTCTGCCTCACCTAATTGAACGTTCCATTGCTGATTGACTCATTTAAATATTATAAATATCACCTTTAGTTCAGACTCATCATCATCTCACCGTTTTTTATAATTCTTTATTTAAATACATATTGGAATTTAGAATGCTTGCAGTTCCTTGAACTAAAATATTCGATATATTATTGGTAATAGTTATTTTTTATACATTCCCCTTTTGTATGCAATTATGCGCCTTGTTAGCGACTACACGATTATAGACGATTTACTGCGTAATAACGCCTTTTATCGAATGACGGTAACTGACGGTGAATATTGTGATAGTTATAAGGAAATTTAAAAGTCATTTCAAAATCTCATGTTGAAAACTTTACTGTCACGATACGTAATTTAATTTGTGTTCTAAATACATACTAAAACATATGGAATGTATAAGCCTGGGTTGCACGATCGTACTTTAACATCCTGTTTTATTCCTGACCAGTTCTTTAACTGCACTGTTAATGTTAAAGTAAGATCTTAATATTTATAACCATCCGACAATATCCAATATAATCAAGTTCAATACTAACTGTTGTTTGCGATTCCACCAGCGTGGATTATTGCGATCAATAGTTCATTTTACAAGCTTTTCAGTTTGTGTATCAAATCAAGTTTCATTAGGTTAAGTTAAAAAATGATTAACATTCACCCCTTTTTCAGATTTGATCTTCCCCATATCCCCATTTTATTTTCTTATTTCCGTTTTCCCCTTCTCCCTTTTTAATATTACAAATATTTAACCAAAAACCAATATTTTCGTGTTCAGTATCGTTAATATCACTCAAGTATTTTATTAAATATCTCCAAACCGAGTCTGTACGCGACCACTTTACAATTCTATAATAATACAGATAACATAACGTGACACAATTTATCAATCCTTGTAGCTCGTTAATTTGATGACATACCTAAATGTTTTCTGTGCTGTCAATGTTTCAACGAAAATATTAATTAATGTAGTTGATGGAATTATTCATGAAAGCAGAGCATTTTTACTATATTACATCCATGAGGTGACAGAGAAAGAATATTACCATACGCATACGATATTATTACTGCGAGAAAAGGAAAACTCGATATAAAAACCTGTACCGCTTTGTCTGGCTGGTGTGGAAACAATAGACCAAAGCCTCCTAACATTGTGCGAGGCCTATGTCCAGCAGTGGACTGCGATAGACTAATAGATTGATTGAATCATCATCATCATCATCATCATCACCATTTTTACCTTTCGCCAGTGGTATCTACTAATCGGGTTTCCTTGTTCCATACTACCACCGTTATAAATAAGCAGCTACTGTATGTTTCTTTAATTAAATTGTATAAAATCTTTAACATATGACAATATTTTAACATAGGTACCTATTACAATTACCCAACTAATTAAATGCTATACAATGATTACTCTAGAAATTGGGGACAAAGTTACATTATTGCATGACAATATTCTCTTCGTTATTATTAATTTTTAATATGTTATCACATAAGATAAAATATTAAAAATTAATACTATTGTGAAGAATATTATGTAGGAAATCTATTTGAAACAAGTTTGTAGAACATAATATTGAAAATGTTAGGAGACAATATATGTAATACTTACGTATAGAAGCTAAGCCCAGGATGTTGACACTCCCTGCGGCTTTGGCAGCCAGACAAATTAAAAACCCAACCATGGTATGAGATACAGTAAAGCGCAGGGCTAAAAACTATATTTTTAGCAATGCATTTACTGTATCTCAAACGGAAAATATTTACATACTTTATTAACACAAAAATATAGGTGTCCAACCGGATCGCCTTCTATTTACCTACAAAGCGATACTTTTCGAATAGAAGGGATGAAAAATATATTTTTTTTCATTTTTAATAATATTTCATTATTTTATTTCATGTACATTACAACTTCATTATCATACAACATAATATTATACATTTTATACGAACAAATAAAATATTACTTCTCTTAACAGCATTAGGGATAACTGGCGATCTAATAATGACCGGTTTCACTTTTATATCGTATTAGTAATATTACATATTAGTCATTAAATGCTATTTGACCAATTGTATTTGACGAATAATATTATGAGATTGACACTGTTTGTGAAGTGAATTTTGTTAGTCTCGTAGGACACTTTATTTTGTGCAATAAGTAATTATTTTTTACTTATTATTCAGACAGGTCAATTCTAGTGCTTTTTCATAACTTAATGAACTAGAACTCTGAGGAAAGTTTTTATGGAGCAGCGGGAACGGGATCAGAAGCTCACGCAGCTAGAGCTGCGGGCAATAGCTAGTATTCTATATAATAAAGGCATTATAAACTTAATCCGTATGACCCGATAAAGGCGGCAAGCGTTCAATGATATTAAATCTGTTCTATGCAAAATGTAAGAGGCTTAATTGTACCAATGGACGAATCGGATCAATATGAGTATTGTTATAGTTTTCAAAATATACTGAAATTCGATCAGAATATTTATGTTTCAAGCTAGTTCTTCTGTTTAACTGATGGCAAGTTATGGTTACCGTTTAATGAAGGCTAGCTATTGAAATTTAATTATATTACTCTTATAAATTGGTGGTGCGTGCGTACACACGTTAAAGTTAAGGTTAAACGTAATACATCTTGTATTACGCCTATCATGATAAAATGTACAATAAAGATTTATCTATCTATCTATCTTATGCTTTAATAAATTGGTGTTTAAATTTGTTTTAAGAGATGGATACATTGTAACAAGCTTTTATGAAATAAATAAAATATAAAACAAGAAAAAAAAATGTGGTAAATACTTAGGTCGCCGAATTAACCCACCCGCTTCCGTAGTATCTAAGCTGAAGTGCAGTATAAAAAAAATAATGGCCTCCATTATAGAAGCTGTCCCTACAATGGCAGACCCTTGACAGCATCGACGACATTATTTAATTGCTCCGCTTAAAAATTTAAAATCTCAAATCTGTAGGAAGAAAGAATTTTGTAACATAATGTACTCGTATGTAGTGCAACCAAATAAAGTGACCATTAATATATAAACTTAGCTTTGTTAAGTTTCTTAAAAGCTATATTAAAGTATTAAAAGTACATCCACTTTCGAAACACCTTTAAACTAGAGCTTTGGTCGTGTCTACATCTTGGGGATATCTCAAATAACATATTTGGTTCATGATATACCTACATAATTAACGTTAGGTACTGAACACAATTTTTTTGGAATGTAATCAACCTTATCCAGTATCTCATGTCGGCGGTTCATCAACTAATAAATCTCATTGTGATATGGTATAGGTGGGTTTTGTTTTGAGACACGTCGTCAAGGTAACAACTGACGGGTCCATTAAGCATTTCAAGATATCGATGGCTATTCAGAGAACCATTATATTAATACTGAAATAATATTATTATCGTCATTCTGGTAGGTATACCGTATACCTACCACTTATATTCTCGTAAGCAAGGTGACGCAAAAGTTGTCTTGTCATATTTATAATATTTGACACCGGATTATACTGGTCGAACTACGTCAGTTAACGTGAAGAAAGGTAAATATTCATTTACGCTCCAATAAAAATACGATTTTGAACAAAAGGTATAAATAAACTTTTGCATGAATAGGACTTTATATTTTTCTTTGTCTTCCGTAACTCGATATAACATTTTCACTGAAAAGTGTTTATACATTGTACCCATTTGTTGAAGGTACCTGTGCATATAAGTAAAATGTAGCGGAGGAGTTAGTAGAGGTATGCACCCGGGAACAACACTAAGATCATGATGACGTGTAGAATGAGTAGAATGAGAAAATATAGGTTAAAGGACTCGGGACTGTAGGAAGAATGAAACACGTGAGCTTGGGCATCTGAGAACCTGGTCGAGTTCAACGCTAAGAAGGCATGTGCGTTTACAGCACAGACATCTTCTTTCCTTCCCCTTCCTACTCTTCAGAGCACGCCACTGCCATTACAGGGTAACCTCAATATGGTTGGTATTATATGGATGTTCGCAGCAAATTGAATAACAATACCTACATCGAGAGCATCATGAATACAGCATCGCGTAAACTCAGAGTCCTGAACAAAGTGAGACGTTTTTGCACGCCGGAGCAGCGGTGTCTTCTTTACAAGACACAAATTCGCTCCTGCGTGGAATATTGCTCGCATGTCTGGGATGACTCCGCAAAGTACTTACTAGATGCTCTTGACAAATTGCAGCGACACGCGATCTGCATTAATGTGATACCCTCGAACCTCGAAGTATTTTATCGTCTCTACCACGGTGAATGTTCTCTTCCAATTAATCCCACCCTCTCCTTTCTTGCACAGGACAACACGTGCAGGGCTTAGATATCACTCGCATACGGTGCAAAATATTTCTTCAAGAGCTGAGCACTAACATTGTAATACTGTACGTGTTTGTAATGGTGACCGACCATTACAAACACAAGCTGAAGCTTACCATTAGGCGAGCCGGACACAAATTGAAGTGCCATAAATAAAAAAAAACATATCATAACATAAACTCACGCCTATATCCCCGAAGGGGTAGGCAGAGGTGCTAGCACCCACATTTCGCTAGTTTATGTTTAGGTCCCAATGTATTATTATAGGTGGCGAGCCTATTGCCATTAACCGGGCACGTATAAACCTGCGATAAAGATACACATAACTTCGAAAAGCATCGAAAAGTCATTGGTGTGTGCCACGATAAAGCTTTTTTTTTTTTTTTATCGTGCGCAAAATCCCCACGGATACCACCTCCACCAAAACCGATGGAGGTGATTATGTCGGACTCGAACCGACCAAAACGCACGCCGTCCATGGGTCCTTGATTGCCGGAGGTGAGATTATACAAGACATATCTCTCGCACCCCGGCAGACTCGGGGACATCTCTGTTGAGATGACCCTCTTCCCCTAATGTGGGGACCATGGTGTCCCCATCTAGCCCCTGGGGTATGGGGTGGCATTTGCGCCATCGCCGTGGCCTGCTTCTGCTAGGGTGACCGGCGGCTCCACCCGTCACCCCCAGGCCCGCGCTCATGGGGGACGGAGGTCATTTTGCGACCTCCGACGTCCGAGTCGCCTCCGCTCATCGCGGGCAGTGCGGGCCCGGAGTCTTCTCCGGACCCGCTCCGCCCCCTCCTTTTCGAGCATTACTTGCTCGCAGAAGGAGGCGGCAGCTGCCCAAGCACTCGCGCATCGTACCATCACCGTGAGCAAGGTGGCGAGTGAGACAACTCCCACCCCTAGGGCTGTCACTAGGACCCGCCTTGGCGTCTCCCACGCCGGGCACTCGGTCAGCGTGTGCAGCCCCGAGTCCTCGCTCGCATCACAGTGATGGCACTCGGACGTTGGCTCCTTCTGGATCCGACGCAGGTAATCCCCGAAGCACCCGTGCCCAGTGATCACCTGCGTCAGCCGGTACGAGAGGCTACCGTGTGGCCAGTCCCCCATGATGGGTCTTACCGCCGCTACTACAGCGTGCCCTGCCACGATAAAGCCTGGGATCGAACCCGAGACCTCGTCTCAGCAGTCTATTACTTACGATTAATTAAAGGCGTGTTAAAACTAGCATTTATTTTAGCATGACTTGCTTACACTACTTTATCCTACAGTAACTATGTGAATTAATGAGTGTAAAGTTTGTTCTAAAGAATGTTATTTTCCGCTGAATAAATCAAATTCTAAATGATGGACAATGTCGCGGCAGATTACAATGTGCGCCTCTGCCATTGTGTGCCATTGCTCCTGACACATGGTTACAACATCTTAATTAGTAGGTAAATTATATAACTAGCCACTAACTCGATTAATAAGACGAAGACAATGGCTACAAAGAACAAAAAGTGGGTATATTTTAGTAAAACCTAATATTTTGAATCAGATATTTTTATTGCTCACGAAATCTCGGAGCCTCCTCCAATCAAGACTATGTACACAGGAGTGTTGGAGTTTGTATGTTTACCAAAACTTTATTGATTAAGTTCCTAATTCGTAACTGTCAAACCCCCACTTAGTTGAAAGAACATACGAAGTTCAACATTCTACGTAACCCGGTTTAAATTCATTTTACAAAACTTTATCCGCTGTACTAAAACTATATGGCCAAGTACCTACATTTTGAGTAGGTATATACCTTCATAAATATATAAAAATGAATCGGGGTTTTCCTTGCTCACTGTATGTCCCTAGAATGTTTTATGCCTATGACCTTACTGGTATCATTCTTCTTTTTTATTTTAATAGTTCTAGAACAATCTTATGAATAAAGCAATTGAGAAAGTTACACAGGAAATTGAGATAATTTTATTCTAACTTTAGTATTCCATGCAGGTGTGTCTAGTAATATAGTAGTTAATAAAATTATTTCAGAATAGTAAGAGAGAAGTGTACTTACATAATACGCATGAATTATTATGAAACAGTTGTGTCTATGTCAGATGTTTGTAGCAGTACTTAACCGCGATCGCACATAAAAAATTACATGCCTTTGAAAGTGTTTTATCACAAGGTTCTTATTTAGTAGCTTCCGGTCTACCTTTACGTACCTATGTATTGGTGTATAAGTGTACACCATTGGAGTTCAATGACATACTCGTACGTTACTGAACTTCTCCTAAATGGTTATTAAGTAGGTCCTTGGATGATTTACATTCACCATTGCACTGGATCTGTAAGATCATACCTTCACAATTTTGCAAAGTGTATGATAGGATGTTAAATTTGTAAAAGTAGGTATTATCAAGAGAAGGTGAAGAGTGAAAATGGATTAAATATATTAGCTCTAAAATTAAAATAAACATTATATTGATTAGGTTTTAAACTTAATACAAGTTTGGTAAGTCGGTAAACGTGTCTTAGAAAGTATACGAAGAGATAAGTTAAAGATTGTCTCAAACTGATAAGTCTCAGAACTGAGATAACTTTTCATGAGACTCATTTGACTTCCATAGTATACCATAACTTATGAGGTGGATAAAAACAAATTTTAGAAGGGTTACTCTGCGGGCCAGGCTTAACTGGTTTCAATAACTTACTAAAGAGATTTACTTTTAATTGCCATTGATAGGTTCGTAAGGTAGGCTTAAGGGTCCTAATATTGACAATTTGGTCTTTGGGCGTATGTTTAGAAGCTAATATATAACTCTAGTGAGAGTATTTGAAAACAGTGAATACTACCTTAGTTGTTGGTCTCAAGTGAATAGGTCATTGAACTTTTAAACGGAAAGGAATTTTGATGTGGTAGTAGTCTAGCGGTATGGGTAATGGACTGCTGAGACGAGGTCTCGGGTTCGATCCCTAGTTCACCATGGCACACACCAATGACTTTTCGATGCTTTTCGAAGTTATGTTGTATGTATTTGTCGCAGGTTTATAAGTGCCTGGTTAATGGCAATAGGCTCGCCACCTATTACTTTGGGACCTAAACATAAACTGGCGAAATGTGGATGCTAGCACCTCTGCCTACCCCTTCGGGGATATAGGCTTGAGTTTATGTTATGTTATGTGTATCTGGAGATTTCGACTTAGCGGGTGTGCCTATGTGGGGGCCGGCGTGATTGTTGTTGAACGAGGAGATTGTGCTTCATGTTTTTGTAGGTTTAACGCCATGACGAATCGAGGCTAAAGCACAATTTAACAGATAGGACACTGCTTTGAAATACCGAAAAGGAATTAGGAAATCCTTTTGCATATTCTGGTGCCATGTAACGACGACTTTTAGAAATAGTACGTGCTGTTAGAATTTTTATTGGAACGTTTGGAAATAAGTGTGTAGACTTGACACTACATAAACTGTAATAGTCAAATTGTGGTCTTGTGTTCACCAATTGAGGAAGTAGCTTAGCGACATCAAGTTACTACTATGAAATTGGTTTCAAATCTGAAAACCGTTCTACTGTAAGCGAACAAATTACAAGGAATAAATAGGTTTCATAAAGTTCTTCATATCCGTAGACGTCTGAGGATACCACCAGGGCAATCACGGCCACAGAGTAATGAGGGAAAATTTATATCGAGATGATCGTCACTGGGCCGGAGTGATGTTTTATGATGTCTTCCAGTTTCCAATATTTCGTGATTTTGTGAACTATGTATATACCTACGCACTTTGAAAAAAGTACCTACATACATCCATAGAGTATAGGATTAGTAACTATTTGTTTACTCAAAACGTGCTAAACCCACCACTCACCCACGATTTATCAATCTCAAAGATAGCAATAGTAAAATACTCGTTTTACCTCAACACGACAATGTAATATTTCAATCTCAAATAAATAATCGACTCAGTAACGTGAAGTTAGACATAATTGATGATCACCAATACATTATGTCCATGTCCACTATATACCTTTGTGATTACATCTTCCATTATTTTCATATTGTAATCACTTTATTGTCTCTAGTATGCGCCTTAAATGCTTACGTAAATTGTACACTAGGCATAATTTTGAAATGACACTGTAAATGCAGTTTCCTAAACTATTATAGTTGGCAAAATTGTTTAGACCGTTAGAAACGTGTGATGATTTAATGAAAATAAACTACAATGCAAGCTCACTTATTGATAAGATCTTTGACAAGACATAGATTAGATTACAATTCTTCTAGCACAGCCAAAGATAGTACAGATATCTTTTGCTATTTACATTCTTCCTCCTTTATTCTTTGTAATTAGGATCCCACCAAAACATAAATGTAAAAAAAGGAGAGCCAAGTTCAATACAAAAAATATTCTCTGCTGTGGGTTTCGCCGCAAAAAGAATGGAGATCAGAGATTGAGTGCCAAGTTCTATGCAAAATCCAAATATGTAGTCTAAGGGCTGACTTGGCTGGTTTTCCCATACGAATTATTATTAAGTACCTACTTTTACACAGTCATGGAAGAGCCTTATGTTCGATGGATAGTTTCTACCAGCAAGCCAAATTTTCGGAATAATAAAATAAGAACCGAAAAGTAACAGGTTTAAAACATGCGAAGGCTATATAATTCGTATGTGAAAACCAGCCAAGTCAGCCCTTAGACTACATATTTGGATTTTGCATAGAACTTGGCACTCAATCTCTGATCTCCATTCTTTTTGCGGCGAAACCCACAGCAGAGAATATTTTTTGTATTGAACTTGGCTCTCCTTTTTTTACATTTATGTTTTGGTGGGATATCATTACTTTTTGTAGGTAAGTACATATCCACGTAACGCCGTATAAATATAAAACAATTGCATTACCAAGCCCACAGCAGAGAATAATTTTTGTATTGAACTTGGCTCTCCTTTTTTACATTTATGTTCTTGATGGGATAATAGATTACAATATCTAATGCCGCCGTTCTAACTCGCCGGGCATGCGCCTAAACGAACCTGGCGAGCAAGCGGCTATGGTATGTATAGGCCTTAATGATGCATTAATATTTTTTTAATAAATTAATGAAATTAAAAGTAGACTTTATAAATATAAAATAATTGAATGAGTTACTATATTTTCCTACGTTTACGGGGTATAATTTTCTTCTGTGTTATTTTCTATATTTTCTTGTACCTTTGAAATATTTGACTGAATTGCCCATTCGGTATCCGGAATTTTTTTAAGCGTTTTCTGTTTATAACCAATTTGGCTAAGTCGGGGCGGTTAGGTAATGATTTTACACTATTGTTGTGCGCTAAATATGAAAATAATAATTAATCCCAGTTAATAACGTGGGTACCCTATAAGTAATATTAGGTATTTATGTTACGCGTTCATAATAGAATCTAATTATTTAAAATTTGCCAGTTTTTTATTTTTTCCTTTGTATTCATCTAATTACCTATCTGCATACCAAATTTTAACTCTCTAGGTCATCTGGAACTGGGTTAGAGTTTTGGTCTCCTATAAGTAATATTAGGTATTTATGTTAAGCGTTCATAATAGAATCTAATTATTTAAAATTTGACAGTTTTTTATTTTTTCCTTTGTATTCATCTAATTACCTATCTGCATACCAAATTTTAACTCTCTAGGTCATCTGGACCTGGGTTAGAGTTTTGGTCTCCTATAAGTAATATTAGGTATTTATGCTAAGCGTTCATAATAGAATCTAATTATTTAAAATTTGCCAGTTTTTTATTTTTTCCTTTGTATTCATCTAATTACCTATCTGCATACCAAATTTTAACTCTCTAGGTCATCTGGAACTGGGTTAGAGTTTTGGTCTCCTATAAGTAATATAAGGTATTTATGTTAAAAGCGTTCATAATAGAATCTAATTATTTAAAATTTGCCATTTTTTTATTTTTTCCTTTGTATTCATCTAATTACCTATCTGCATACCAAATTTTAACTCTCTAGGTCATCTGGAACTGGGATATAGTTTTGGTCTATAGGTCAGTCAGTGATAAAAATAAGGAATTTTGGACATTAATATTTAAATAACCGTTTGAGATAAGCTTATGAAAATTAGAACACATATGTATCTCGCAAGTCTCAATATATGAGCCAAATTTGATACGTTTATGTAAAATAGTTTTTGATTTATGAGGGGGTCAAAAGTGGCTCCAAATGGTTCGTGTAATATTACACACGGTGCGGCTCGCCAGTTCTTTTTCTTGAACTTGGTTTGACACGCTCCCGCGTGTCTAGATAGTTGACCGTAGGTAAGAGTATCTTAGGCTTAAAGTATTTATAAAACTAGAGTGTGGGTATCACTCTGTTGTCCTGTGCCGATTGTCAGCAGATTTTTAGATACAATAGCGATGGTGTCAGGTTGGCAGGATGGCGCCGCGCATCTATGGTGACATTTCATACGTTACCGAAAATATCCATAGTTGGACTTATGTATATACTGTGTTATTGTGCATTATTGAGGTCAATATACGTATTTAAAATTGGTTCCGTAAAAACGAAAGACGAAAGATAAAAACGAAAGATAACAAAATCGGAGGAAACAGGGTGGCCTTGCAACTTTTTGAATTTGTCAAGAATCTTTGATACTGTTCATAACGGTGTTTAGCCTACAGTTCATTTAGCACGGAGCACGTATCCGTTTCGAGACAAAGAAAGAATACTCGCTACCCCGTGTCATCTGAAGGCTGTCGTTAGAGGCGACTAACTGAACGCAGACAATATCACTGCACGAGAAGCGAAAGTCTAAATAAAAAACCCCAATTGATTGAAGGAGCACTCTATGGTTTGCTAACTCAAAAGGTACAACTGAAACATAAAAACTATCGATATGAGGAAGGCAAAGAAGAAGAACACTCGAAATTTGCATGACTAAACTTGTACAACGAACATTGCTTTGTAGTTACCTATAGATGATACTTCGATAATAGCCACTTAAAACTTTTAGTAGTTGGTGATTTTCACATCTTCCTTCAGATGTGTAAACTCAGTAAACATAATTTATGTCATTTTCTTTCATTAGGGAGACATAATTTGTATTCGATGCTTTAGACCATTACTACCTTACCATTAGGTAAGGTGCAATCGTAACCCTCAGTTCGATAGTTTGTTACACAATCTGTGATTAATGTGTATCTAGTGGTTTTTGGAGTTGAACTTT
Organism: Pelosia muscerda; assembly: GCA_963691645.1. Taxonomy (NCBI): domain Eukaryota; kingdom Metazoa; phylum Arthropoda; class Insecta; order Lepidoptera; family Erebidae; genus Pelosia; species Pelosia muscerda. Next base: position 19,905,505 of record OY829098.1, on the reverse strand, counting down.
ACGCCTAGCATAGGTGCGTATGCCCTTTGTATTCCTATACCTTCCTAATTGTATTTATATATGCTCGTCGGTCGGAGGCGGGATAGGTACTCTTGACATGCCTTGATAGTGCAATCAAATTTTGTCTCTACAAATATGGTGTACCGAAGCCTATAACTGCATATAATAGGTACATAGAGCTGCCCAGCTAGTGAAGTATTTCAAATGTATAAAATTTAACTGCAGTGCTGGTTAGAGAGTGGGGTGTGACGAGCCGACCATATTGTTCGAACTATGGCATCCTTTACAACAAAGGATACGTCCGATACAATGATTGCGCCGACATGGCCCCCTACCGTGGAATGAGCAAACAGTCAATGTACACACCATAGACGTTAATGCAGAGAGCGACGCGGTAGCTAATTTAGTCCGTGTCAACATTTGTGAATTCTGTGTGTGAAAGACTATCCGTTTAGGATTTTGGTTTATTAACCAACCACTCCGGTTAAATAAATTAAAAGGGTATTAAATAAGAAATTCATTAATCTTTTAGACATTTAGATAATAATGCATCAAAATTTGTTAGAAGTGTTAGTAACAATATTATCTAGCTAAGTGAACTATTACTTGCGTTAATTAGACACTTTGCAATACTTGCATAAATCACATTAATGCATTAAACTGATTCCACGTCAAAGAAAAAAGTGAAAATTAGCGGAACAATCTTAATGAATTCTATTAAATAGGTTGTATTTTTAAAGCGAGTCAGCAAGAGCACCTCCCCCATTACAGTTACAGCAAAACATTCTTAGGAGACTGTCATATGACTTTTTAAGATATTTTTAACTGTGTAGTGGAAACCATAAGCCTAAGACAGACCTCGGATATTTGGTCTCACCCATGTCCGTCTACTGCCAAAGACACACAGTTTATTTATACAGAAAGCTGACCCGAGTCGCCAACTTCGCCACTTTCACTGTTGTTCCTTCTCAATCTGCCACCGGAACCGAAAACTTTGCAGATAATAATCATCTCTAGTCAAGTAGACTTTGCCTTCAGCTTAACATCAGGCGAGGCTTAACAGAAGTCAAATTGACGTGCTATAAATAAAATACCTGCCTAATAAGTATTACACAATGAACAGGAATAGACTGAAACTCTTCTTGTAACACTTTTTCTTTTTCTTCTGAACTCCACAGCCCATTAGCGATATCCAAGTATAAAACTTAAACAGCGAATACAGATTATGTCAAAGGTATACGTAACGTATCTATACTTAATTCTAATTCTGAAGAATTTTCTTTTATTTTCCCGTATTCATCCGATTTACTATCCTATGATTCATGCAAATGCCACCTCACATTCGATTATGCAAATAAGTGGCATCGCTCAAATTCAGCATAATACGACTGAAACAATCGATTGCATATTAATCACACTAACACATCGATATAGGTAGAGGTAGGTACAACAGTTATGTACTTAACGGACCTGTCATGAATACAATTACTATACTATAGGATGATAATTTTGACAGCTCTAAGTAGGGAACCCCATATAGTGTAATCGTAATGAATTTATTCGATATTCGAATATCATTTCTGTAGAATATGGAAACGATCGTTATAAAAACACAAAATCATTTATTTTTTATTATTGTAGGTAATTAGGGAAATATAATTTTATAAATATTAGTATAATTAATGATACTGCACCGAAGAGGCGCGCCGCATCATTACCTAACCGCACTGTTGTAGGTACCTACAGCAAATATAGAAGGATAATTTGCTACAGTTACAGCTATTCATGGTATAATATTTATGTTTTGTATTAGACTAAGCTATTTAAATTACAAAAATTGTAGTACATATGTACTTAATAATTTTAATAAATTAACATTTCTTCGATTTATTCCATTCGTTTGGCTATAGTCAATTATGCTATATTCTTGCAAGACGCTTCACTACACGGTGGGGCTTGCATACAGCCTGATTGCTACCTGCCAGGTTAAATTTTGAATTTAAACCTTATAGGAACCTTACAATAATCACGCTTTAGAAATTGTATCAATAATTTGTGAATGTTAAATCATGTAGGAATTTTTTGCACGTGAATTTTTTTTTTAAAGATAGTTTTCAGTTATTTGCATGTGTGCAATACTGTGCAAAAGTAGCACATTGATGCCCTACGAAAGAAATTCCCAGGAACCCCAGCGCCCCGGCACCTACCTGCTAGGCATCAGGCGGACTTGCCATAAAATGCGGGTTGTTTTGTTCTCACTCCATTGAGAAAAATGTGCGGAAAAAAAGCCGGGGGCGTTTCGAACCGGTGGTTCATTTGCTCACTAATTTATAATATATATAGTTGATATTGATGTTGTGTAAGAGTCGCTTTATGGTCTATACAGAATGAATGACTTTTGAATTTTGGAATACCGCGCTGCAACACCTCAGGCGTGCTTCCACTGGGGTGAAAGGTAGGCTATCTCTTCCCACTTAAACCTACGTAAGAGATCTTTTAACGCTCTTCGGTGCCCGCATCTTCTGTGGGATGGGAGACTGGTCCCCCTCCATACCCTTTCCGCCATCTGTTGTTGTGTCCACAACACCTCCTCGCAAAACAAAGCGGCAAAATTCTATGGGCTCTTGCGCTGAACCATGGATCAACTCAGGTTTTCAAGTCAGAAACTTCCCGTGTCGATAACTGTCACAAAATCACGAAATCATGACATCACGCTGTGTCGCCGCGTAGTGACATAGGAGAGAAGAGGGCACAATATTGGCTCTCTAGCCAGTCCTCCTGGTGAGAATTGATTGTGGCTTGTCCTACTCTCGGTCATCCAACTCGTTTTTAGTTTTTACGTTCTTCCACAACGACCTCGTAGAGGTGCGAATATTGTACCCTTTTGTCCGTGCTATAAATTCCATGGGGTTACCGCATCACCTTACCTACCCTACCTACTTATCTAAGTATAAATAAGGTTCAAGGTGAGAAAATCAAGGTGAAATATCTATTCATTGCAAACAGGCTTCTAGTTATCTTGTCAGAAACGACTCCACTACCTTTGACAGACGTAAATAAATATACGGCAGCCGGGAAAATCACCTTTACACCTACGGATAAACTCGTACGTGATAATAGCTGAACGCGAGTACCTGTCACTGCGATTACTTTGGTGACTTGTTACGGCACCGTCTGTATTAATTTATCCGCGCTACACGTCTGTCAAGGTTTTAAAAACTTGTAAATGTTTTTACTTTAGTGTCTAAAAGTCCATATTCATCTCATTCGCAAATATCACACTCTAATTTTATTGTTTATTGCAAGTCAAAAGGGTTAATACTTCAATATGTACATGGTAAATTACATTATTAATATAATAATTTAAGTAGTAGCTGTTGCTCAGTTTTCAAGGAGTTTTCAAATAGGTATTTTTATAGATTTTCATGTGTTATTTGGGAATTTCAACTTTGCCACCTCGTGTTTTTAAGTGTAGGTATCTTGATTTTTCTCTAAATCTACTGACTTAATATGGACACCTATTAGTTTTTGACTGTAGTTTTGGGAGGTCTTAATGCATAAAAAATACCCAAGACAATATACATATATAGGAATCAGAGCTATGAAATAGAATATGTGACCGTACAATAAAATCTTAATTAATCGTAATGTATTCACTCACAAATTACACTTAACACCTATCTTATCAATTCACTATGTTTGGTTTACCTACCACTGTTACCTGTTTACCACTGAAATCAATTGTTCGTATATCTACAGGTACCTCGCAAACAAGAAACAACTTCAAGCGCAAATCGAGGCCGAGAAACGAGAAGAAATGGAATTAGCAAAGAAACTTGATGCGAGAGGACGAGTCTTTATAGAGTTGAGAACGTCCCTGCAACAAATTAACGAACTCCTCTCTAGCGTCGGTGAGTTCTTGAGAGCATTTATCATTGAATCTAAACTTGATTGAATGAAACTTGTTCCCTATTATGGAAATATTTTATGAGCGGTAATGGCATAAACAGACTCTACCTACCCATTAATACTAACGAACGTCCCAGTTGCATCTTAACTTGCTTAAAGTATTTGCCCGGTTAAAGTAAACTAAAGGTGACTTCAAACCCAAATGGAAATCTTGCACGTCTCATTTGGAGGAATTTCCGTAGTCAGCACGGGGTTACATAATAGATTGTCCTAACCTATATGTCGCGCCTCGCTACCATTCTCTCCTAAGCGCGTCGCCCACATGGAGGAGCTGGAGTCAAGGTGGCGGCATCGGGTCACGGGCCCATAATATATTCGGCGCCGGCGGCGTTGTCTTCAGAAATAAATGACAGCGCGCTCTCAAATTAAAGTTGCGTCACAGGCGATGCGGAGGCGTAGTCGGGAGGGGTGCTGTGAGCGACCGCGCTGTCATCTTTCATTTGTTTCATGTGTCTGTTTGGTGAACTCAAAGATCAAGGTGAACTATAGCGGCCCACGCTTCGACTTTATGTTGAACGACAAATGCGACACGACCTAGCTGCGTCTTACAAGTAGCAGTGGGCGACACGCCTTTCGTAAAAATCATAATAGAGCAGTCGCGAAAAACATTGTTAGCATACCTCGAAAATAAATATAGTATTGATGTACATAAGACTTTAAAAAATCTTTTATGTATGTGAGTACCTGGTGCTCAATATTTTTTCTATATATAAATATCTGGTGGGTAAACAGTCCCTTCCACCATCTTGGGGACCCAAGCCAACTTCACCTGCCCGAGGGGCACCTATGCCGACCAACGAACTGGCTACCCGCCAGCCGGCACTGGACCGGCGCGGTGGTGGCGGGAACACAGTCCGAAGACTCCCAAGATGTTGGTGTTCAACTGCTTACTACAGAGAGGGCAACGAGCAGACGGGGTCGGGTTCTACGTCCCTCATAAACAACATCATATTCATCAGGAGTGTGTCGAGCACGGTCGCGTACCTGGTTCTCACAGTGTCCAAGAGACACTCGCTGTAGGTCATTCAGGCTTACGCACCAACCTCGATACGACCAGATGATGAAGTGGAGGCTATGTATAAGGACATTAGTAGAGCCATACATGCCTCTAAATCACACTTCAATGTTGTCATATGTTCAATGGGACTTCAACGCAAAACTGGGTACGAGACGAGATAACGAGGTACGGCTCTACGGCTGTAATAATCTCCCAGTTGGAATAAAAGCAACATTTACAATTCCTCCTTTTCCACCTATACCACCTGGGAGGGAAAAGTGGATTATTTTTTCCACTCTTACCACCCAGGTGGGATGGCCAAGTGGGATAGGTGGAATAGGGGCAAATTAGTACATAGATCCGTATCGATTTGTTGATCAGTGGAAGAATGACGAATATTCCGATTTTCCTTACTGTCTCTTAGTCCAACTAGACTTTTGAATTAAAACTCAAAATAGGATTCCTAGGAATGTCCGAATATAAAAAAAATCGATGATACTACCAACCAATACTACCAACTATTATTGATGCATGTTACATATAATTTAAGGTTTAATTTAATTGTATGTATGCATTAATTTGTAATGAGAACGTAATATACGTAGCATACTAGGCGTCGGCACTCGAACTGAGGAGAATGAATCGAGTGGATCAGTGGAGGTTCATATCAAACAAGATGGCGACACGTGTCTTTTATACCTGTAACATGGCCCTAGAGCCAAACGTGGCGTGTCTTCTTACAAAGCCCAAATCCTCTATTTGGGCTTTGTAAGAAGACACGCCGCGTTTGACTCTCAGGGCGTTGATGGATTGAATGTTGGATTTTATTCACTCAATATTATTTTGGATCAAGTATATTCAAATATAAATCATTCCCTGAACCTTTTTCCCAACTCAGTTGGGGTCGGCTTTCCAGTCTAACTGTGATGCGGCTGAACTTCGATATTCAAATATAAATATTGTTATGATATTGAAATACCTATGCAATAGGATTAAATTATTATTTTTCTCATATTAATTTCTATTTTAAATTAAGTTTTATTCAAAATATAGATAGTTTATAGTATGTGGTCACGATGATTCATCGCCCATCACTAATTAGCTCGGTATGCCCATAAAGTACATATGGCATTGACAGCTACTACATTTACTATTAGAAAATTCAAGACTTCATGTGCTTGATTTCACTGACAGCTGTCACAGGACCCTAGCTACATTTTACAAAGTATACAAACTTTCGATATCGCCAATTTGGTTGTGGAGGTTCGATGGCATACGCTTCATGGGAAATAGCGAAGATCAGCTGCAGATTCTAAACATTCTACTAAACTACGTAAAATAAACCACTTCGTCAAGAGTTCCAATCGTATGTGCTGTTTCACTTATCACACAATACGCCCAAAATGCCAAAATTTTACAAAAAAATTAATGATAGTCAACCTTGAGTCATTTCGAAAATCTGTCTCATGTCTTGAGTCATTGAGACATGTGGGGGTGCTTTAGCAGTTACAGGTCCTCCGACACGACAAGACTTGAATTATTCATTTCTTACTTTTTCAAAGTTTTTCATTATGTCAGGGGTTTTTAAATTTTCAATTTAATTTGTCAATATTTTTTACGTTCTAGGTGCACAAAATGCACCGAGGCCGTACAGTGACGTCCCTCCAGCACTGCAGTATGCGTTAGAGGATGTGCTTCAACCGGTGCCTGAAGTCGAAGCCGACTGTAAGTACAAACTTCAATTACTTAGAAGATATAATGCGAAGTCAATGCAATTTTATAAGGGGCTGCTCTGAGGATTATGGATATAAAATCATACACAACCTATTCTATTTATTCTTAGATTAGTCTATTTCTTTTTCTTTTACCTATCGACACGAACTTTGGATCTATGTAAGTCGCGAGAGAAACGAGGGCCTGGCACGTGCGGATTGCTTTTATATAGTCTATGATTCATATACTAAGCTTGTCCAACGTCGTGGCACCCCGTACTGTCCTTAAAAGACGGTTCACAAACGCATGCTTCGTATACAGGGTGTAAGGAAAACACTCCCGAAGGCTCCTGGTAGTGCTGCTGGAACAAAACATAAAAAAAATTCGGTAAGGTAATTTTTTGTGGCATTATTTATTCGCCATCGTATCAGTAAGGCTAAATGAAACGAAAGTTTCATAAAAAACGTCACTGCAGAAAAACAAGTGGCGCCATCTTGCAAGTTCATGTTTTTTCAAGTAAATTTTGCTTCATTTTGCTTTACTAACACGATTGAGACTAAATGACGCAGAAGAAGAACGGTATAAAATACGAGAAAAATGGTGTTGCCGTATTTTTTTTAATACCAATATGTAGTGTACCAGGAGTACTACCAGGGGTCTTCAACTTCGGGAGTGTTCACCTTACACCATGTTTTAAGCGCATTTGGGCCCCCAACTCGTGCCTATACCTGATATAGTATCTCATAACAATCCTTAACGTTTGCTTTCACAGTTGATAAACTAATAGTAACAGCTAAGCAGAAGTTGAACGTGCTAATGAGTGCCATTACAAAGATGGAGGTGACCCCGGAAATAAGAGCACAAGCGCACCAATTCTATCACCAGATCTTGGCAAGAGTGATGAGAGAAAATTATAAGGATGAAGCTGTTGCCGAAGGAGGTAAGAATGTTGAATAGATAATGGGTACTAGGCAAGGTTGGAACATTGTTCTAAAACTTACCTTTAACTCATATATTCATTGCACTTCATACCATTTACCATATTTATTACAACGTCTCTATTAACATGAAACAATTGTTAGTTCCTAAAGTAAGTCAAAATATAAACAACTGAATCAAATGCAGCTTTTAGGATTCCCTCTTAAGGCCCAATACGACGCGAATGACATTCGAGAGTTTTGCGGCACCGTGCGCGCCATCTATCAATTATCACGCGCGTTATCTCGTACGAGTGCACTAGCTGTGGCCGTCTAGGCGTCATGCTTGCGCTAGCTTGGTGCACAGAGTAATTAGTAACAAAGACAGCATTTGCTTATTTTTTGCTGGCTTAGTTATTAGTTCTCCATATTGGTGTGTGGCGGAAAAAAATATTTATAGATGCTAGCGGCTTCTTTTTTCGGACATATTGTATTTAGCAATTGGCTCTGATTTTCGTTTTCTTTCTAGTTTCTCATTTTTGATTTTAATTGCATCCATTATATATTTTGGGTCTTTAATAGGCATCTTTCTTGGGAACCGAGGATAAGTTCCGGAAGCAAGCAGTCTAAATAAAAATCTTTTAGTTTTTTCTCCATTTTGTTGACGAAAAATAGTCATCTCTTTTAATAATTTCCGTTTTAACAAGAAAATTTTCACCTGACCAAATCGCGAAGAAACATTTTCTCGCCTTGTGACATGATGTGGGGTAGGGAAGGGGTCCAATCCACCGCCTTGGGGACCCAAGCCAACCTCACCTGCCCGTGGTGCCCTCTGCCGACCAACGAACGAGGCTCTGGCTACCCGCCAATCCGCACTGAACCAGCGTGCCGGGAACACGGTCCGAAAACCCCCCAAGATGTTGTTGGCGTACACCAAACGGCCCCAAGTGCCCGAGGTCTCTAGTGCTTGTACTACTCTGTGCATTATTTGCCTACTCTTATTTCTTTAATAACGAGTTTTCAATACAGACACAACTGACAGTTGTCACTTACTTCACACGTCAAAGCGCCTTGCAATTTATTATGGCAAAGGTTTTTCTGGCGATTTGCTATACTACTAGGAGTTTGTAGCGTTGTTTGTAATTAAAACGAATTATATCAATAAAACAAAAATTGTTTCAAAAATTAAAAATTTCGGCACCTTCGTAATCACAACACAGATATGTTTGAGTATAAATAATTCTACCAAGACTTTTATTCACAGAGATTTGGATGAAAAATATTTTGTATTTTATCATGTTTTAGAATCATTTTTTTAAATGGTATATTGATTAATTAAAAATTTTAAGAAAACGGGCACCTTGTGAAGCCTTTAAACAATACTACAAAATATGTTTAAATACTTAGAACCACTCAAGCATCAACTTCTAGTGGATAGAAATACATGAAGTTTCGTCTGTTCTCGTCGTATTCGGCCTTAAATTTTAATTTACTTTTATTATGAACAGTAAACGCAACGCAGCCCGGAATGAATGCGATATTATTACGCTCCACACATTTGCTGAACAATAGTAGGAATTTAATAATGTAATTATGATACTTCCTATAAAGTGTGTCTTACATAGGGAATGCTTGTTACTGTTCATTATTTTGCGATATCACTTTCATAGTTTAGTAATTAGTTAATTATATATTTAAATTTGGAATCGGGTCTCCGTATTATTTAATTCACGATGATCGTTCTCATCGTAATTGTGGATTTAGGTAATTTAGAAATTGAAGCAGTTGTCACCAATTTTTTTTGTGGACAACTGTTAAGTTACCTTCCCTTCCCTTCAAAGGGATCCTTTTATTATGTCAAGTTTGCTTTGAACAGTTGTCAATCGCATAATTGACAACATTTACATTTTTAAGAGTCCTTTTTTTACGCCGTGTGGAAGTCCCCCTGCTATAGTGGGCCCCAAGACCTCAAAAGGCCCTCACGACATCTTTCTCCGGATAGGGAGGAGCACGCATCACACAGTGGCCGCGGCCTCCTCCTGCTAGGGTGACAGGCGGTTCATCCTGTCAAAGTTTAAGTCGTGGACATAAAAATTGAGTTTCATTAGGTTTTTATTATGACCCCAAAATTTATTTATAAAAAGGCTTATTTTAAAATTTGTAGTTGGAATTTAATCGTAACTGTAGGTAACTAGGCAGTAGCAACTGCTATATTCTGCCGAATGATTAACGCTACTTGGCACTTACTTACCTCTTTCTGAGAAATTAAAATTAAAATGACACATATAAAATATGAGTCTCCATTATTTTAGATTTACTTTCAATTGCGTTAATAATATCAGGACGTTTAAACTTCTAAATGTTGGTAATGATTTGCAATGTTCGCCGTAGCCTAACTGGGAAGTCGTAGAGTCAGGGATTACCGAATCCTTCCAACTATAAACTTTCCCCATTAAGTTTATTACGAAAATATATTGTGCTATCCGTTGTTGATCCTACTTCTTAATATTAATGAATGTGAAAGATTGTGAAGATGTTGGATTTATGTTGACTACCAGACGTTGACGTGCAGCTGTGCTGAGTAAGTGCGATCGACTAATCACGCTCAGCTGCACGGATAAGGCTGGTGTAAGGATAGATTATATACCTACTACTCTTATCATCACTGTCTCTATATCTCTAGATAATACCATACTCACCTTTTTTTGCCCGTGCTTAAATGCCCATTGGATATCCTCCAGCTGAAATCAGTGAGGGTGGTTATGTGGGATTTGAACCGACCAAAACTGCATGGCCGTCTCGGGCCATCAGTTACCGACAAGGTCCCCCGACACGACAACGCACGAATTATTAATTTTTTACTTTTTGGAGGTATTTTTCGTGTCGGGGGGTTTTTTAATGAATCGCGTCCGCGAATGTCGGTGGCCAGGTAGTCACATCAGCATTTGCAACCGCGGATTTTTAAAAATGGACATCCGCAACATCACTAGTAAATGGCGATGTACAAGGCGTCATGAGATGCTGTATTCCCGCCCACTTGAATGGACCATGGGAGTGCCCCGTACTAATTTGGCAAACTATAGTAGTAGGTATTTAAGTTTACTTGTAACAGATATTTTCTTTAACATAGCACTTATCATTATTAGTTTTGTTATTCAAACAACACTTGAAACACTCTATGTGGATCATTCTATATTCACAAACTTGTCCTGAGAGTTTGCGACAGCACGACAAGCTGGAGTTTTCAACTTTACAATTTCATAAAACTGCGCTTCGAGGTTCTGTAATGCACAAACGAGAAATTTATATGAAGCAATAACTAGATGAAATATCTGTTTACACTTGTATGGCACACAAGCAAGCGGCTTGCCTGGTGTTAAAACAACTACCGTAAACGGTATTCGAGACGAGACCCCTTGCTACCACCAAAGGGGAACGAAACTTGATTTCTGACACTCTCACAAGTCGTTGTCAAATTAAGATATTAGGTGAGCAAGAGCCAGTTATTTGAGCGATAACTAATAACACTACATAAACATAATTTTGTTTACGTAGTCGTACCTATATGGTTCACGTGGGTGATATACTGGGTAGTATTTATTTAATGATGTATCTATCATATTCCGGAGTGAATTGACATGATATAACAGTCGTTTTCAAATTGGTTGTTTCTGGCCTGAAGGCCTACAATATACTCTTATAAAAAACTACACTTACCTATGTTTGTATTTGTTTTTCGAGTATTGTAATTGTTTCACTACGTTACCTATATGTTAGGCATTACTTCATATTACTAAAGTAGGGTTATTGTAGGTAGGTACTGGTTAGGGTAAAGATCACGAAATAATAAATTGAGTTGTTTCAAGTGTTATGTCGTAGGTGGGCGGGGGTACAAGCGACGAATACGGTACCTAGGTACTTCAGATGAAGGCTCGCAATATGCGCCAAGTAGGTATGCTAATTACTTATATTGGTCTGGTGTGAAGATGAGGAATGAAGCGCTTGAGAATGGCAGTATAAAGATTAATAGATCATGAACCAAGTACAAAGTTGAACTCTACAGATTCTACATTCGCCGGCGTACGCGAAGGCTTAATCGAGTGAATGAACCAGGTTAAGACTGGGCCCTGATTAGTGATTATACATACACGTCCATTGCAATATCAAAGCACGTAGTACCACGTTACCTACGCATCATTTTAGATCCCAAAATATCAATAACCGTGGTAGAAGGTTACGTAACGTAAATTACCATACGGCGGAAGATCTGCGGAGTCACGCGTATAGATCGCATGAGGAAGTCTCGCATCCGCTACCCGCATCCGGTGTATCGCGGTGAGCACCGATTAGCTATCAATATAATCACTGATGTAACGCTAAGTGTTTCAAAATATATGATTAGCTAAAGAAAATATTATTCATAGAATAATTCAATTCAAGGGCTACGAAGACAGGAATTTTGTCTTTCTACCTCACACCAAATAAAATCTATTCTGTTAATTTTTAGTGCTCGAAGGTTAATATAACCAATATGTTTATTGTGTGAGGATCTAGAATGAGCTGGTGAATTAACGCCTGCCTAATGAGCTACCTATTGATGTCAATTTTGATTCACGGCACGTTTTATCACAAAGTGTTTATAGAAAGTGCAACTCATCCTACAAAGTACCAAAGCTTCAGTAGGAGCTTTATTCACGTAATAACTCTATAGCTGAACACAGAAATATCCACACAAGTTTATATTTTACCCAACTTATGACAAGGAAGTATATTTTAGCAGTTCGGTCGTATAACTTGAACTTATATTTATTCGATCGAACAGTGCCAGTTCTCCTTTATTGGGTATGAATAATGTCAATTCAATATCATTGAAATAAACCGGTTTTCATATAAATCGCGATAGAAGAAGAGTAAAATAAAATTTGAGGGTTTTATTTCAGTACTATCATGTTGTAGGCGAGTAAACATTTTTTTGTAATCCGATTCTACGAAAAAAATCCCTTTTATCCCTTTCATAAAATAAAAGGAAAATTACTGTGAAGTTCCTACTATGCCTAAGACTTGAACTTATCTTATACCGTCCCCTGTCTCTCGGGTCCCGAGTAGCGAGTAAATTAAAAGCGCTTATTAAACTAGTTACACACGACGCTCTGGTACTTACATCCCGTGGTTTATAGCGGCAAACCTAGTTATCAGAGCGTCGGCGTAACAATATAAAATATTTATCTAATTTATAATAATGCTGTTACTCGCTTGTAATGTTTCAATCCTGCATCCTGATGTGACATTAGAACTGATGAGTCATCGTCGTCGTCACCGACGTCAGCCCAACCGTTAGGCACAATTCAAGGCTTATGACCGGTTTGTCTTCTTTTTAAACAAATTGTGCGGTTGGGTGATTAGATCCCGTCAGGAGCCAGTTCCTTACATTTTTCTTATTTCCATACGTGGAATTCTTTACTAGCGCACGTGTTTCTTTCTTCCTACCTTACCAGATCTTTGATCTAATTGTGAACAGTTATTTTATTTCTGACTACCCATAACGACTTGGCAGTCGGGTAGTCAGAACCCTAAAGAGCATGTGATGCATGTGATGTGTGATGATGACAACCGGTACCGACGGCATAATATACTCTCCGAGGTACAACCAGAGCAATGCAAATAGCTATATTCATGTATTCAAATACTTGCCCTGAGCGGATATACTCGTAGAACCCGCGCCTCCTGCGTAGCAGTCGCGTTCACTACTGCCACGCGATTGAGGCTTCAATTTAGAGGAACCAGAATCAGAGCAAGGATGATGGTGATTGAACTAGGCACTCATATTACATTTTGGTTTTTGATGGGTTTTATAACATAACTCGGCAGAATTGCTTTAGCAACGAACCCAAAATGGAATGACGGGGAATAATGCCGCTGTTACATATGTTAATAATATTATCAATTGTGGTTTATATTTTGACGTGACAACGTCTTATAAATTGGCTTGCCGGGTGACACTTCAAGAAACTGCGTTACGCTCCGCTCACGTTATGCGCTCACAATGAGAGCGAGTGAGAGGCACGCGTCCCTTGCCCGAGCGAGAGAGACAGAGCGAGAGAGAGAGAGTGAGAGAGATAGGCATACACACCGGTTCATGTCTTCTCAAAGTCGTTGTCACGTAAAACTTTCGCCCGTATACCGACTTTACAGGCAACCAATTTTTTACCAATATCAATTGCTGTCAAAACTAACAATACATCTATATACTTAATCACTTAAATCAATAATACTCGTATGTACCCTATTACTACATGGTGAGTGACAGCTGTCTCAGATATATCGTGGCAGGTACAGAGTGAGTGTAAATATTGAAGACACAATATTCCTATAATCAAATTATGCGATACATTTACGACCTGGTATAGAAACCATGGCTTGAGTATAATCTGAAATCCCAATAATCTCCGTTGAATTTGTCATTTTAGATTTATCCACAAAAGACAAATTTTCCAATCGATTGGTTTCAATAATGAAAACATTAAGAACATAACATCGTAATGCATAATACACATTATCTGATACAATTCATTGTATTAAAAAGTGTTATATTATATTTCTTTATATTCTATAGGAATATCTATTGTATCGCATGTGAACCTTTTTGTAAAGTTATGCCTTCGGGACTCGGGACCACCGAAGCATTCAATGTAAGTTACATAATGTACATAGATGCTGGTTAAAATCAAGCGAACCGTAGTACTTTTGTTATACATTTCTTAATTACTTTGGAGTACATGCGTCCTCAATTGCATGACCTTTGTCCAGGTGACCACTAACGATTGTGGGTGTAACAAAAATGTATATTTTCTTTTGAACTCTGTTTACAGCTTTACAAACTCTGTTCATTGTTACGCTGCCTGACGTTATAAGGTTTTATTTTTTTCTTAAGAGTTTCATTTTCTAATCCTCCTTTAAAGCAAAATAACAACCACTTTGTTTACTTTTGTATTGTTTTATTCGCTTTGATATAAATGTTCGTATTTAAGGACATTTAAATACAGATTTACAAACTCACAAACAGCGGTTTATTACAAGAACTAATTAACAAAAGAACAATAGCAAAATACTGAAGCAATGAAAATATGTAGGGACCTACTAATTATAGAGAATATAATTTGATTTAAGTAAAAGTGAGGGACACACTTTTTCAATAATGTGAAGAATTGTCAAATATCTTGTTAGTTTTTTTTCGGATAGAAAGACTGCTTTGCAGCATATGGCTCGATGCGTGTCTGGATCCAGAGGTGCCTCGATAGTCTATAAGATCTTAAAACTATGATTTTATTAAAAATAGTGGTAAAGAAATAAGATTGAAATGGCTTTTTGGAAAACTGTTTAAAATGATTAAAGGTTGTTTCACTGATTTTTTGGCTTAAATGAATGAAAATCATAAAATACGACTGATTTACGGTTATGTTTATGACCTTTTTCGTTTTCGATTCGTTTCTGGCACTTCGCCGGTCGCTAGCGCGGCACGCTCGCTTCGCTCGCTCGGCTCGTGGGTTGTGTGGTCACAATTCTAACCTAACCTAAACCAAGAACTATAAATATGACCGATTCGTTTCTGGAACTTGGCTGAATGACCGCAGCGAGATTGTACGTGTAAATAACTAAAACTGTAAAAGTTACGCAAAATTAATGTAAATAATACTGATTATTATTAATAAAAATAAATCTAAACAAAAAAGGTATGACTTTCAATAATAGTGTAAAAGATGGTTATGTTGACAAAATATAGGAAAAGAAATAATAGTATAACAGATGTTTATTGCTACCGACATTATGAATTTGAATGATTCGGAATTAAAACATTAGAGACAGAGTAGTTAGGAATTGTGATTGTTAGGATGAAAAATGTTAGGAAGAACATTTTCGGATTTCCAATTTTCGGAGTTGAAAATTTAGGTGAACTTTGGCGCACCCGAACAATTGATACATCTGTTTCGCCGATCTAAGATACTAGCCCCGTCAAGCAGACCAACATTTTTGGCAGTAAATAGGTATTGAATTGTATTACAATTGTAAGTATCTATTAATACAAACGTAATACACATGCCGCGGTAGTCTAGAGGTATGGGTAATGGACTGCTGATACGAAGTGTCGGGTTTTACCATGGCACACACCAATGACTTTTCGTTGCTTTTCGAAGTTATGTGTGTATTTATCGCAGGTTTATAAGGGCCCGGTTAATGGCAAATAGGCTCACCACCTATTACATTGGGACCTAAACATAAACTGGCGAAATGTGGGTGCCAGCACCTCTGCCTACCCCTTTGGGGATATAGGCGTGAGTTTATACATAATATATATATACGTGTCATTTTGAATTGCTAGTCATTTTGAAAATTAGTGGTCATTTTAAGTACAAGACAAATTGCCTACAAAAATTAATAGTGGTCATTTTGGGAAGTGGTCATTGTGAGCCTAGAGGTTTTCTACCTACCCACGTCAAAATATAATAACAAAACACCAATTTAAAAATAAAGCAATTCTGCCGAGTAATGTTATGAAACCCATCAAAAACAAAAATGTTAATTGTGCCTAGTTCAATCACCATGATACTTGCACTAATCCTGGTTCTTCTAAATTGAGACCTCAGTCGCGTGGCGGTAGTGAACGCGACAGCTACACAGGAGGCGCGGATTTTATCTCCGCTCAGTGCAAGTATTTGGATATATACATGTATTTGCATTAGTCTGATTGTACCTCGGAGAGCATATATTATGCCATCGGTAATTATAGATCCAGGTTGTCATACGAATATCTATGGCAGTCGTTACGGGTAGTCAGAACCCTAAAGAGTCCAATAACTGGTCTAACTGCAACACATCGATATCGAAAATAGGTTGTGGAAGCCATATGGCAAACGCTTCACAGAAGTTCAGCTACGACGCTGTTAGACTGGAAAATGCCGAATACGGACTCCGCCGGGGTGACCGCTTCAAATGCGACCAGGAGTTACTCCCTCTCCTATCAAGTATTTAGTTACACTTTTTGACTCTTGTAGCCATCTTGTAGCATGATCTTGTGATTTTTTCACGGGAACTACGATTCAGTAGAAATCGTCTCACAACGAAAATTAATGAATACCAAATAATAAATGAAAGTCAGGTTCCAACCTATGTCTTATCATTGCAGGTCGGTCAGTACACTCCCAGGGGCTAGATGGGGACCCCTCTATTCCAATATGTTCAACTATCTGTTCAACCAGTTGAACAAATTGGACTACTTTAGTCCAGTTTGTTCAACTACTTGTAATAGTTGAACTTTTTGGACTGAAAATTCCAGTTTGTTCAATCATAGCAGTTTTGTTAATTTAATAAAAGAAATCACTGTTTTATCACCAAGAATACTTAATAATTAATGAAAAAAAAATATATTGCACATTCCAATAAAAATTGACCGACACATATTTCGTTGTTGATTAATTTCATTTGTTGGTCCATTATGATTTTATCATTCAAAATGCTATCTTTCTTCCGCTTGTTAACTTTTTGTTTGTTTCTTATTTGCAACTCTTTCACACTATTGAATTCTGAATCTTCAAAGAGCACTTTCAAAAGCTGCATTAGTGTTACTTTTTTTTTATTTACGCACTCGTTATTAAGGTTGAGGTGCCACCCTTCAACACTATTGGTAGTTCTATGACGTTCGCCAAATACACACCAAGTGCGTGCATAAAGGCGTCGTCCTTGAGCCAGTATGTTTCAATATATTTTACGAACACATCCAAATTGGACTGTACTTCCATGTTTTTTTTCAAGAACTCAATCTTTTCTAAAATATAAGTCCATCCCTCTCTTACTTTTGTAGACGGAAGCAATGGCAGTACACTTGTGAGTCGTACAATTTTTCGGCTCATTTTTTCCTTTACAAGGTTCAACTTTTTGGCCTTTCGCCATACGGCATTAGAATAATGATAGAAACAACCTTTAGTTATTATGCTTGGAAAAACTTCAACGATTGCAGCCCGTGTCGCTGTTTCGTAATCTGAAGTGAACTTTTGTGGTGTCCAACTCGGAAATTGGCTTTTTATAATCTCAAATAAAATTGTATAAGATGCCTGGGACATGTCGGACATTAACGCGTAGATTAATGGAATAATATTTGTAGTAGTTTCAGTACTGTTAATATCACCGTGAATACTATAAATTTGCTTACACGGTGGTGGGCACGATTTAAAAGTCCCGTCTCCATAGATATGATCAACAGTTGGTACAACTTTCCTCATATCTTCTTGGGTACGCCTGCTGCTTTATTTCTAACGTTGTATAGAGTACTTTTCACTGAGTCAAAAACTGGAATTTTAGTAATTTTATCCAGGCCAATATCTTTAATAGTTTTAACTGTGTTTTTATAAATTTTCCGAACCGTTTCAGTTCCATCCGATACTTTGATTTGCCGTTTACATTCTTCAATCTTTTTCTCTATTTCAATTTTTGCATCATCTGGTTTGCAATTATCACTATGCTTTTTTATCTTCAGAAGTTTTTCAGCCTGTTAACATTAACAAAATTATGCACGCTTGTTCCAAATACAACATAAGATAATAACTTTGAACATGGTCTCAAAAAATATGAAGGATTAGTCACCTCAAGAGTCAATGATCCGACGCAAGAAAATTTTCCTTCTGATCTCGCCGAACACCGCCATATAGATGATCCATTGCGATATTTCCTCACGCGATAATATCTATACCCCCCATGTACTAGCACCACACCTCTACCTTTTTCTAAAAAATGCATATCTTCATCCTCCATTGTAATTAACAAATATCGCGTATAATAATAAAATTCTGTTACTTGGAAAAACTGCCACAATACTTTTCTTTCACACAGTGACGAAGTCACCAAGATGTCATTGATGTTATTTTCCTCCATTTCTAATCAGCCAGTACTTTTAGTGATAACCTCTTTAGAGCATTTGCTAATCTCACACTAGGTTATGAAATTATAATAGTGCAAGCAATGCAGCGAGTATTGGGAATGCATAAAACATGAAGAGGTTCATAACCATCCCTTGCACGTCCGAACCCACATAGCATTTTAAATGATAAAATCATAATGGACCAACAAATGAAATTAATCAACAACGAAATATGTGTCGGTCAATTTTCATTCTTGGTGATAAAACAGTGATTTCTTTTATTAAATTAACAAAACTGCTATGATTGAACAAACTGGAATTTTCAGTCCAAAAAGTTCAACTATTACAAGTAGTTGAACAAACTGGACTAAAGTAGTCCAATTTGTTCAACTGGTTGAACAGATAGTTGAACATATTGGAATAGAGGGATGGGGACACCATGGTCCCCACATTTAGGGAAGAGGGTCATCTCAACAGAGATGTCCCCGGATCTGCCGGGGTGCGAGAGATATGTCTTGTATAATCTCACCTCCGGCAATCGAGGACCCATGGACGGCGTGCGTTTTGGTCGGTTCGAGTCCGACATAATCACCTCCATCGGTTTTGGTGGAGGTGGTATCCGTGAGGATTTTGCGCACGATAAAAATAAAAAAAGGTCGGTCAGTACACCACGAACATTAAATCGTATATAAAATAACTGTTCATAATTAGGTCGAAGATCTGGTGCCCTCTAAGGTAGGAAGAAGGAAACACATGTGCTAGTAAAGACTTCCACACTCGGAATTAAGAGAAATGTAAGAAACTGGCTCCCGGCGGGATCACCTAACCGCACAATTTATTTAAAAAGAAGACAATTCGGTCATAAGCCTTAAATTGTGCCTAACGGTTGGAATGACGTCAGAAAGGGGCGGAATGTAGGCTTTGACTCACTCACTCATCGGCTCTAATGTCACGTAATCGGTTCGGATGTAATTTTTCATGAAATTTATCATGTAAAAATCGTTTTAACCCTCTTCCAAAATAAAGTATGTGGTGATAGGTAGCAAAAACGGCTCGAGCAATAAATCAAAACATATTGATGGTGTATCATTAATTCATCTGTATGTCCTCTATATTTTTATTTTATTTTTATTATATATGATTTTATGTCTTCGCGCGTCTCCTGCGTACCCGCATCTGATGACTAACTACGCAATCTAACAGTGACATCTAATCATATATTATATTTTATTGTGTCCTGCATGGGGAGTGTTCTCTGAGCGCAGACATGACGGTAACGCGTAAGGCTGACTGTGACCCTTGCACGGAAGGAGGCCGCAGTGTGGGCCAGTTCTACACCCAAGGGCCTTCTACGGCTTTGAGTTGGAAATTTGCATGGAACTCTTGAAGTGTATGAGGCTGCGAATTTGTAGGTGTTACTTAGGACAAAAGCAAGTCTGGCATTTGCTTTGCTTCTAATCCAAATATATTTTCTTCGAAAGAGATTTTTAGATAAAACTGTGTAACGTACTTTACATCTCCGTGGCGTAGCGGTAGTGCACGCGACTGCTACACACGGGGCGCAGGTTCGATCCCCGCTCAGTACAAAAACTTGTATGCATGATTATGGCTGTTTGCACCGGTCTGGTCGTGCCTCGGAGAACACGTTAAGCCGTCGGTCCCGGTTGCCATACAAACATCTATTATAGCAGTCGTTAAAGGTAGTTGGAGAGCCCTCAAAAGTCCAACCAGTCTAACTTGAAACTTCGATATCGCCATTGGTACTTGGACCATTGGTTGTGGAGGTCAGATGGCAGTCGCTTCACGGAAAATATCGAAGTTAAGCCGCATCACAGTTACACTGAAAAGCCGACCCCAACTGAGTTGGGAAAAGGTTCAGAGAATGACTGTGTATCGTACTTGAGATTTGGTACAAGTAGCCGCTCTGGAATAGATATTTAAATTCTGGAAACAGTTTCCTGCATGATGCAGAAATGATACATTCCAAACGAGTAACAACATTATAATAAATTAGATATAAAATTTTAATATTCTGGAAGCCATAAAACAAATTACGAGGTATTTTGGGTCTAGACAGCACTGTGTAAAATGTCCTAGCATATTTATATTTTTATATCCATTTAGCCCTTGACTCGTTATTTCTATAACCAGGTTTATAACCGTCAAAATTAAATTAGAATTCGAAGCTCGAAATAAAATGTAAATGGAAAGTAGTTATAAAATAGCCGGTAATCAGTCAGATGGAAACTGTGTGGGAGCTGCAGAGTATGGACTGGTAAATGCGTTCCATTACCAGGCAATGTCATTAGAGTTTATGATCATTATTTGCCTTTTTGTCATGAAGTATTTGGACCCTAGCGGTCTTATTACAAAACACGGACTAAAGTCTAGTTTAAACTAGATCTGGTTAATCTTGACTTCAATAAAAACCACAGATAACTACAAAAAATGTTCGTTCATTAAGACACCACTCGATCGCAACGTTCCATTTCAAAGTTTTCTGAAGTCATAAATAAATAACATTTACTGAAAACGGTGAAAAAAATATTTACATTACGAAAAAAATATTACATAAATATTATCAATAAATTCAATTTCATAACAGTTATTCTTTATTTAGTAATAAAATGTAACTATGATGCCTTTGTTCAGCAATAATTTTTACGATATATTGGACGCTAAACGGAACGAAGTTTACACAAAATTATTTTAATACAACTTTTCAATTTTGTTGGTTTTTTTGGTCATAATAATGATGATGGATGATAGTTCCCTCAGTAAAGTAGTTGAAACTTTAATAGAAGCTATATTTAGGGTGATTTTGGCACCGACACGAAAAATTACAATTCACTGTAATTTTCTACTTCCTTACATTATAATTTGCTACCCTTTGTCTAGTCGTTATGTCTAAATCTCCACTTTTTTTACACATAAAAGCTCGACACTCAAGCCAACGCTAAATTAGGGGTCACGCAAGTTTATCTTTTGACAGAGAGATAGGCTTGACTTGGTACTAAAACGCTTCTTGTAATATGATTTTATATGGGGAATGATCTGAAGTCCCAAAGAGAATACAATACTACTAGTACGAGAGCCCACGACCAAAATTTTTGTCTCATAGCAATACGGCCAAAACCGCATCAAATCGATAGCTACGATTATTCTGAACTCGAAAATACCAATATCAGACATTTTCCGCGTAGCGTTTGATCTGACCGAATTTTCAAAATTGGCAAAGAATTTTACCGAACTGCATCATAGCAATATGTCTGATTTGCAGACTGTAGTTTAATGATAGTTCTGAGATACCGGAAACATATTTTTCAGACGTTAGTGGTGTAGCGCAAACCCGTAAAAGCACTTAAAAAAATTAAAAATGAGACAAAAAAAATGTCTCATAGCAATACGTCTGAAAATCTTTTTTTTAAGTAAATTTTGGTTATTTGATGCGAACAAAACAATTTTCAGACGGAAATGTGAACGCATTAAATTTTGAGACCGTTTTGAAAATGTTAACAAATTTTACCGATCGGTATCATAGCAATATGTCTGAAAATTGTTGGACATGATAAAATAAGTTGTCCACATGTGCAAAAAATTTATATCAGACAAATTAAGTGTAGCACCTTCTCTATCAGACAACTTTTCGATACTCAGATATCATTTAAAAATCGTATTGAGGCATCTTGAATTTTCTGTTACAAACCAATGAATACGTTGCAACCCTGAATTTATTAGATGATAATTAACAAAGAATTTACCCGAAACCGTAACATTGAAGTTGAAGGACTGAAAAAAATCGCACAAAAGGAAACTAGGATGAAGTTGAAAATAAACGGTTTATTCAAAGTTACAAAATATTCTCGTATTCAATCGCTGTCGGATTCGGAATCGTCGTCGAAACGTTAAACGTTATTTTCGTTTTTGGGAGTATATGCTACACTTAAAGTGTCTGAAAACAGGTTTTTGGTAATCATGGCAGCAATACGAAAAGTTGAAAAAAAATATTATCCGTATTGCTATGATACAGGTCGGCTAAATTTGTTGACATTTTCAAAAATGCGCTCAGGCTATATGCTACGCGCAAAATGTCTGAAAACAAACTTTTTCGTAATACAATTATAAAATCTATGTACATTTTCACTATCAGACGTATTGCTATAATACCGACTGTCTTTTTTTTTTGATACAGCAGAAATGGCCTCCCACGCAGTTGCTACACTTTCGACCGTTACTACACACCTAGTTGGGTTCAGAATCATACAATCTAACGATTTTATAGGGTTTTTGCCGTATTGCTATGAAACATGGTTTTGGTTGTGGGCTCTCGTACTATACGTAAGAAGAGACGTGACTACCATAGTACAAAATAAAATGACGAAATGTCAAATGAGCGAATTGAACGTTACCAACCTTTTAACTGTAACACATACAGCGTCGCCAACATATAGGAAAAATAGAAATGTGCCACTTAATATTATTTTATTTATTGATATCCACAAATGCAGTGGTCTGCGCTTTTTTAAAAATAATTTTATATTTTCACAGAGACGCTATACTCCATTTTTCAACTAAAGTACTGCGTCATACACGTTAAAATGAATAAGCGTTCAAATTCCCGGAGGCAGTACATTTAATTAAAAAAACAGAGTATAGACTCAGTTTGGGTTTTAAAATGATAAGTTCATAAAATTGAACATTTATTTAACAACATTTATTTTAAAATATTTGAAATCCTATTTATTTGTCGTGTCGTGTCGAAAGGGGCTTCCTGGCGAGTCTTATGGATGGAACGGCAAATTTCTTTATCTGCGTCTTTTTCTTCTTAAAATCTTTGTCAGTGCAATGTTTTCCGCAAAAAAAAATTATCCTGTGAATTTTATTTATGAATATATGCTAGATTCTCGTTTCTTGTTTTTTTCACACATTCCTCAGAACTAAAAATAAAATATCGATATATAATTACGAAAATACTAGGTACCACACTATTTTCTTACCGGTTATTGTATAAAGTTCTAATTTTCATTGTTACATCCCATAAAATCTATGAACCATTGAAAGATTGAATAACAGACTACTCACCGAAGCTCATCCATAGGAAATCTGGCCAGTTTTCTGCCGACTTTTCTTCCAGATTTTATACCACATATTTCACACTTTCTATACCTACTTTATATTCGATTTTCATAGACAATGTACATACAGTCTTTCCTACAGAACATCCTTGAAGAATGTATAATAAAATTCAGCAATTTTCACAATTATTTAACTAATAACATTCTTCTTCTTCTTCTTCTTTTCCTAAAATGGCTTCTGCAGCAGAATAGCCGCAATTTTGCCAGTCTCTAGTAAACTAATAACATTCAAAGAAAAACATTGAAAATAACGATTAAACATCCACCAATGACAGACAGGTGACATTTCATCAAGGAGCGAGCGAGACAGATTGAGAACTCTCACTCATTCATTCATTTTCATTCATTAATATGTAGCCGTCATTAAAATTTCACTACGTTCCATAAAAAATATTAGTTGTTCGTAGTTGCGTCAGACTGTAAAGTCCATTTAAGCTTGTCTAGAGTTAGTCCGTGTTTTGTAATAAGACCGTATATACTTATAACAAATGATCTGGCAATTTATGTCATTCTCTTGTGGTATATCAGATAGGACATCCACATAATAAAAATATAGATATGCTAGGACATTTTACACAGTGCTGTCTAGACCCTAGTTCTAAGAGATCTAGTTTGCTTTATAGATCCAAAATGCAAAAAAACAACCTTGATACTTAGAACCTGTATAATTTTTTTAAACTGCTCACCATTATTTTCACATGAATATTTCAGCGATATTATTGCTTTCCGCTGGTCATGGTTCATTAGTCATGTTAATTTGAGGGATCTGCCGAATCACCGCGCCTGTCATGTGCCGATATGAGCCGGCACGGCGGTGGTCTGACGTTTCCCCGCTAGCCAGCTGGCTATTTTGCGCTAATGTCCTCAATTTATAGTCCTACCGCTACCACGCCACTTAAGCGACGGAATGGTCTCACTGAAATTCAAATTCTACCGGGCAATTACATATTTTTGTATCGAATTTTCATTGTAGCATATCTCACATTTATTTTGTAGTCGTAAATACTATGAAATTCATATTGGCCACGATGAATATTTTGGGAAACTAACCTATAATCAGCATAAGCAGCAGCAGTGGTGGGTAAAATATTAGATGATCGAAAAGAACTTATACATTAATACATTAATTGAAAAATATAGGCAATTTTAAATCAAATATGCCTGTGGCAGTTTTTGTGCACTTAATCTCTATTTTAAATAGTAGGTAATGGATATTTGCGTAGTGGAACATCATTGAATCGTTATATTTATAACTTGTCATTATTTCTCATATTATGTATCTTAGTTGTACTATCAAATGAAAACCTACAATAACGTTATCGTATAGTGTGTTTTAAACCATTAAACTTTCGTGACAATATTATCGTTATTGGTAATGGTACTTAATACTGATCGTTATTGGTGAGAACTATCTACAAAGTACCAACCACCTGGTACTTTGTAGATAGTTCTCAGACTCTCTGCTACGTAACTATCACTACAGGTAGGTTCGATTCCCGCTCAGTGCAAATATTTGTGTGTTTGAATATGAATATCTGCACTGGTCTGGGTGTTCCTATGTATAGTATGTATGTATTTACAAAAAAAATGTATCTATGTATGTTTACCCGCATTCTAGAACCCGTAACACAAGCAAGTTAAACTATGCTTACCATGGGTCTAGGTGAGGTTGCGTAGATTGTCCTAGAATATTTATTTATTTATAGTACTAGCTGTTGCCCGCGGCTCCGCCCGCGTGGATGTCGATTATCGCGTTGTACGACGCTACTCGATTCACTACTTGCCTCTCTATTACTACTTTTCCTTGCTGTCATGACAACGGAAATTGTTAGCGATATTAGCGCCAATGTATAGAAATTTACTGGATCAATTGGGATTTATGATTATTACTCCGCTCCCTTGTATGGTAGCGTGATGATATATAGCCTATGTTACTCCTAGATATTGTAGCCTTTTAGAGGTGAGAGAATTGTTTAAATCGGCCCAGTACTTTTTGAGCCTATTCATTACAAACATATAAACATGCAAAAATAGGTACAAATCTTTCCTCTTTATAATATTAGTATAGATAAAACAAAGCCGCGTTCTCTGTCCCTATATCCTTATGTTACTTTGTATGCTTAAATCTTTAAAAGTACGCAACTATGATGCGGTTTTTTTTAACAGATAGAGTGATTGAAGAGGAAGATTTATATGTACTTATATATAACATCATGCTACAACCAACTGAAAGCGGAGTAGAAGTGAAAAATATTTCAAAAACGGGGTGAAGCAGACGAAGTTGCACGGGTCCGCTAGTATATTATAAAATTTAGTATGGTATCGGTATTTATTAACGGGCTGGATTATCCTATGATGTTGTATTCATTGGACCAAAGATTATCAGTTTTATCCACGTTCACTTTAAAAATTTAACCTGATATAGTTTCCACTGACATTTAATTCCGAGTAAAATATTACTGTCGTCAGGTCATATAAAAGTCTACATTAGATCAACATTCTCCAAAGGCCGGTAATTGGAACTATTTAAGAATACTATCCTCTAGAGTAGGACAACAACCAGATTTTTTTTTCATCAGTTCATACTAATTTTTCCTGATCATATGCGCAAAACATTTTTGGTTTTAGACCAAATCCACCAGGAAAACCTTATTCTGAAATCAAGCTTGCATGCCTGAAAAACATACCTTATAGATATATACCTAATTGTCATACTTTTATAGTAACTGTGTTTTTAATTAACAGGTCTTATCGAGTTCGAAATGGAAGATCCGAATGTACCTAGCCACGCTGTCATAAAACTGCGAAGCAAACAACTTGTGGAAGCACAAGTCAGCGAGTTCGACGTGCCTGATGCACCGCAGAAGAAATAGCCCTCACCGTTTTTGAAAAACGAACTATTAAGTATTGTTATGTACGTATGTGTTATGTACGTATACATTAAAATTTCAGTTACGAAAATACTGTGCATTTTTGTTGAAATTAAACATGATCATTTTTTATAATTTTTGATCATACATTTAATATTATCTATTCTATTCGCGTCATTTTTTTGGTGATAATTTGTATGGATAAGATGTTAACTTGGGGATATGTATATGGAGCGTCATTTGCAAGCCTTTGACTGAGGGTATTCGCAGTGCATTCTATAGAGACAAATAGTCACCCTACCCACATCCGATAAATTATTTGTACTTCACCACCTAGGTACATACTAAGTAAAGAATTGTTTTAGAAAAACTGTGGTTCCATCGAACGTTCTTTTGTATATAAAATCATGTTACAATCAATATGTGCGCAGCAGTAAAGAAGAACATTATAATATCTCCAACTTTAGTAAGGTATGCATAGTCTAGTTGTCTCCATGAAACGCATGCCCTCTATTGTTAATATACCTAAATAATGTCTATAATGTCCATAAATAATGTCAACTACTATTACTGTCTAACTGTTTACGGTGCGTCATTATGAACACAGTGCTTAATTTATCAGCTAACTAGCTGACCCGCGCGACTTCGTCTGCGTCACCCCGTTTTTGCAACATTTTTCATTCCTGCTCCGCACCTGTTAGTCGTAGCATGATGTTATATACATATAAACCTTCCTCTTTAACCATTCTATCTATTGAAACAAACCGCATCAAAATCCGTTGCGTAGTTCTAAAGATTTAAGCATACAAAGGGACAAGAAAAATAGGGACAGATAACGCGACTTTATTTTATACTATGTAGTGATAGTGATAGTTAGTACAATATCTATTATTGTGCTTACTCTGTTTCCTTTGCTTAATCTAGTTAGAAAATACTGTACAGCTACTGTTACACAATAGTCAATCTAGGCGCACAGCACCGCACGATTTGTATATTCATGAGATTACTACTGTGGTTTAAGTATAACGTCATCACTACATACATAGTATAAAACAAAGTCGCGTTCTCTGTCCCTATGTCCCTTTGTATGCTTAAATCTTTAAAACTTTTTTTAAATATATAATGATTGAAGAGGAAGGTTCATATGTAGGTATATAACATCATGCTATAACCGAACAAAAAAGAACTGGCGAAATGTGAGTGCTAGCACCTCTGCCTACCCCTTCGGGGATAAAGGCGTGAGTTTATGTTATGTTATATTTTATAACCAACTGATGCGGAGCAGAAGTGAAAAATGTTGCAAAACCGGGGTGACGCAGACTAAACCGGGGTCAGCTAGTTAATAATAAGGGACAAAATATCATCTGTAGTATATGCCAGGCATTCTGACGTCAGAATGGCTGGCCACTTTCCTTTTGATAGTTTTCCTATTTAGCGAGGTACCAAATATTTATGTCAGGTATCAAAAAGTAGCAAATATGTACTAAAACTTGGTATACTTCAAACTTCCAAAATCTCCATTGGTCCAGCCATCCTGACCCTCACTGACAGGGCCGCTACGAGACCCCCCTCAGCTCAGAGAGTACTTAAAGTTCTCTGAGCAGTATAAGAATTTTGCTAAATTCAATCACAAATAAAACAATTATTACCTTACAAAATGGTAAAGCCTAATGTGTGTTACAAAATGTTTATAACCACATTAAAACGTTGTGATAGTTATATGAAACGTTCCGTCTTACAGAACTATCGCAGTGCACACAAATATTTATAAAATAAATATTTTCTGATAATACCCTTACTGATAGTGCATTCTAGTGGAAAATTAGTGTGAGGTATATTGTAAACTATGTGATCAGAGATATAATGGGCGAAGACTCTAACCGACATACATTCAACATTGACTTAAGATAAAAACAAAAATGGTATATAGATACGCGATATCAAAGATTATCACAAGCCTCGAGATATCGTTAAGTGATACCGGCGATACTACGCTGAAGATATTTAACTAATCAAACTCGACACTAGAACGACTATGTTTACTTTTATATAATTTTATGACGCTCATTTGTGTGGCCAGTACCTAAAGCGAAGCGATCGACTGAAATAATAAAAGAGTAATTATATCGATAAATTTGAGATCTTGTTGTGCGATATCAGGCGCGGCGAGTAGCCCGGCGACCCTGACTAACGTTTATTAGTTTGTGATTCGACGCCGTTTTTATTTCGTCGACATATTGTTATCGTGCTCGCCTTCACTATGATTAAGTGATTTATACAGGTGTAACGTTGTGTGCCCGTTATGGATTGACAAATGTATTCTGAATAAAAGTGTGATGACGTCATTTCGGAACTAAAAGGGTTAGAAGTTGGGATCTGTGTTAGTGAAAAGTGTGGTGTGCTGTATTAACATGGATAGATTCAGGAGACGGTCTAAAAAGGAGAAACCACAAAAACATGCTGAAAGAGAAAAATCTCCCTTGTTTATAACTGACGTCAACACGATAAAAGAAAATCTCAAAATAAAAGAAATATTAAGGACTGTGAAAATGAACAGTAGTATGCGTATAAAGGCTCCAAAAGGCAGTAAAGTTATGCAAAATAAAGACTTCAATGACAACGAGGATATATTTGAAGTTGATAAATACGCCAAAGAGCATAATATATCGGAAACTACAAGTGCTATAAACCCTGACGTAGTTGTAAGCTATAATCATATAGAACTCAGCGACGATGCTACTGCAGACTGTGCAGTTGTGGACACAGTCGACAAGGGAGTGGAAAAACCAATTAGTGAAAATAATCTTTTATTCGATACCATACATGAATCTAAGAGTATGCCGGAAGGCTTATCGGATCCCGCACTAATTAACAATGAACCTATACAAAACGTATTAGTTATCCCAGACGTCAAGATCGATTTACCACCCCCGGTCGAATGTTCACCTGTCAAGATTCGTGACAGGAAACTATCCTTGGATCAAACTATGCTATCTAGACGGGAAGGGCTGTCACAGTCTGAATTGGATCTGAACTCAATAGGGAAATCTCCTTTAGAAAGGAAATCCTCATTTTTTAGAAAAAAAATGGATAGTTTTTTGAGGAATACTACAGAAATGTTTAAGCGACAAACAAGTAAAAACCAATCAATTCAACGAAGGGGCTCCTCAATGTCCGTGTCACTTCAGTCCTTGAATGAGAATAGCACGTGTAACGATGACTTTGAAGCAGGACTACTACATAATCACCAGGTTGGTGGCCTACATTGTACCTGTTAATATTATTCTATTAAAAGTATATAACATAATGTCAATATGAAATAAGTACGTGCTGTAAAGTTCCAATTTATTATTTTTAATGGGGAATAGGTATCGTTTTTGTGTTTTTCTAGGAGACA
The DNA here is from genome assembly GCA_963691645.1 of Pelosia muscerda. Taxonomy (NCBI): domain Eukaryota; kingdom Metazoa; phylum Arthropoda; class Insecta; order Lepidoptera; family Erebidae; genus Pelosia; species Pelosia muscerda. The sequence continues at coordinate 19,875,598 of OY829098.1, read as the reverse complement.
TATTTATTTGATGATTAGTTTACTCAACTGTGAATATAATTAAATAATTAGTGGAAAGAAACGGCAAGGGACTTAACTAAGTAACGATAGCACGTTCATTCAACGTAATCAATCATTGCCGCTCCCGAATGTAACCTGACAAAAAAGTTAATTATGAACTCCTTGGCACTGTGAAGGGTTTCACAATTCTCATACCGAGTTTTAGTTTATTGATATTTATGTGTCTTATTAGTTTTGACAGGTTTTGACCTATATTCTCTTTCCTCTATTTTAGTTTTTTTAATATGTTACTAATTTTTACGATGCACATACTATACGTAACTATGGGTAACTCTTTTAAAACAGAATTTAGGTATACCGTACATTATAACTTAATTCGTATAGAATCAAAGAATCAATCAAAGAACCAATTATTCAGTTTAGGCACTTAAAGAGCACATATGAGTGTCAAAGTTTTACAAAATATATTATAATTAATACTAAATAAATCATTTGAAGTAGACTCAGGTAGACCATAGTTATCCTTTCTGTTCTTTTTTATTATCGAGTTTTTTTATTTATAATAAATAAGTGCAAGAGCAAGAGATTAAGATGACCATGTATTTTTATCATTAAGGTACTCGTCTACTTTATAATAACCTTTTTGCATTAAACATTTTTTCACTTTTATTTTTAACTTATTAAGAGGCAGAACAACCAAATTCTAAGGAATTTTATTGAATATTTTTATACATTTTTGTCTACAAACGAATTACCGACCTTATGACTGCGTTTTGGCACTACAAGTTTATTTTATTATAGTGACGAAGAAAGAATGTCACCACCCCCAGGTGTTAGAGGCGAAAGGAGAAATACGCTGAGGATAAAACTGCGAGAAAGGAAATCCTCTCAAAAACTTGCACCAACGCGTGGAAACAGTAGTAGGCCAAAGCCAAACATGATTCCTTTATCTTGTAGGTTGAATGGGGTGATACAATTTATTGTAAAAGCAACCTGTCCTGTGAACTCATTTTTCGCAAATGAAATGATTTGATTTGAATTGGAAGTTATATTCTTAGCGGTCATCATCATCAAATAATCATCATTATCCTCCCAGCGATGCCCCTTAGCTCAACTCCAAGCAATTTCAATTTGGTTTCTACATTAGAAGCAACCGTGTGTAATAACAACAACACACTATTTATGTATATAATAGTGACATTGTTTATTCCTAAACATAGGTGTATACACACCTCTACACTTATGTACCTACCCTCGACAGATACAAAATAGAGACCTTCGAGATTTAATTGGTTTTGGTTTATTAATTTAGTTGTTTATCAAGAGCTACTCGTATATTGGATATTGAGTTATCTTCAAACGTATCGTTAATGACTCGTGCTAAATATACCTAGGTACTCACTCCTTCTATTTTAGTATACAACTAACTATATTTTAATTAACTAATTTATCAAAAGTTATAGGTAAGGTAAATATCAGGTTAGTGTATAAAATACATTTCTTTTTAGGTATAAAATTTGTTCAGGGTGGCGCAGCTACCTATTATATTGTAACTACACAGTCTTGATCCTTAATTTTTATCTTAGTATAATATGTAGATGTATAGCCATAGTAATAATAGAGTTGTATAGTGTGTCATCAACGCCTAATGATATATTGTGAGTGTTAATACACCTCTGCCTAGGTATCCCTGCCGGGTTTTATAGGTGCGGATATGTAAATGATACTGAAAGTTTAAGGCCCTTTTTCCTTCGAACCTGATGACATACTTAGTACTTACAGGGAAACTGACACTCGGTAGCTGCTCCTGCTGCACTATGGTACAGGTATCTTATCTATGATAGGTACTCAATTGATATGAACTCGATTGTTGAGCAGGGGGCGCAGTTTCAATTTCCACTCAGTGTAAACATTTGTATGCATGAATATTTCTATTTGCATTGATGTGGGTATTACCGTACCTCGAAATTCACATCGACCCGGTTACCATAGAAATATCCCTTTTTTCGGTATTGGACAGATTCGTGGATTGGACAGTTTCGTGAATTCGGCAGATTCGCTACTCAGTTGGTAAGGGCAGCGGGAGCCCTAAAAATGAATAGTTCAACATCTGCTCTAAGTTAATATTACAATATCGCTAATGGGTTTTGGAGGTCAGATGGCAGACGCTTCACAGAAAATATCGAAATTCCAGTCCAGATGCAAGGAGGATGATGATATAAGTTGATGTTGTAGGATAATTCTCGTACAGCTGGTAGAGTATAGGCATATTGGTTAGTCTTAGTTGACTAGATGAAAATACATTCAATGAACGAAAAAGATATACGAAACATCCACATCCAATCCACAACAAGACATGGAATTGACAGCCTTCTTCATAGTTTGGCAATTTAGGTATAATAATACCTGAGAGTCGATCAATCAATTAGCCTTCCACTGCCGGACACAAGATTCTTCCAATATTGGGGGTCTATTACCCGTAATACGGTTAAGATGTCCGGTCAATCGGACTGTGGGTAAAAAATTTATCAATGATACAGATAACCGAATTACGGAAAATTATCTTGTGTCATAGTCCGGTTGACTGGACCACGGAAGATCTAATGCTTATGGTAAATAGATAACCTATTTGATAAAAACTTATGATGTCATGGATGTCATGCGTCATGCGCATTTCATATAATTTTGTATTTTTCCATTTGTCGCCTCTTACGATACCCTTCGAATGACATGGGGTGATATTCTCTGTCCGTCACCACACGGATGTCTACGAATATCTAACAAATGATTATCACAGATAATCACACAATAATAACTGGTACCTACAAGTGATTATTTCCCCAATATTATGGCCTTAACATATAACTGTAACTATCTAACACGCAATAATGACAGATAGTTGATCACATAAATGAATAAATGAGTATTAGGTATTAACAAGCAAAACTAGTTGTCGTGTTGTAAGGGTGTTTTAGGCGACTAACGGAAAAAAACGCAGACGATATCACTGCAAGAGAAGGAAAATTCGAAATATAACCCTATGCTAACCGTGTCTAGTCAGTGGGGAAACAGTTGGTCAAATTAAGCCTCTAACCATTGGAAAGGGCCAATGGCAGTAGACTACGAAAAGCTAAACTGATTCAAACAACCAAATGATAGACGTTACTGCCTACCTTGGCCCTTTTTTTATGGTGCGCAAAATCCCCACTGATACCACCTCCTGCCGAAACCGGTGGAAGTGATTGTGTCGTACTCGAACCGACCAAAACGCACGGCGTCTATGGGTCTTTGATTGCCGGAGGTGAGATTATACAAGACATATCTCTCGCACCCTGGATAGGCAGCCCCACCCATCACCTCCACCTGGGCCCTGGGTCACTTTTATTTTTACTTGTTCCGGTTAAGTAGATATGCTTGTTTTAGAAAATTACTTTATTTACTTTTGTATCACACACTGTATGCGGGTATAGTCACACTATTTAATGCGGATATACGAAGGTAAAGCAGGATCAAAGACTACTAAAGTATGTAATTAGTTAACACGACGTAACCTGACGTTGAAAATGTATGTAAATTTTAATGAAAAGTTAGCGGTCAAACAGATGTTTGTATTTCACCGCTCCCTTAGTTAGCTTTGATGTAATAAATGCTATGCCATTTGTTTTTGACAGTTACAAACCTATTCGAACTCTTAGGGCTCTTTACTAGATGGTAAATATAGTTTGACTGCAAGCGCTGTACCTGAGTATACTATAGAACGCGCGGCTTGCCGGGCGGTGAGGTTTTAGACAGAGAGATAAAGAATGATGCGAGACCGAGTAGTACAAGTAGTAGTAGTAGTGGTACAAGTAACCTAATACATAGTTGGAAGCTCAGGTGCAGTTCCCACTTTTTTTAAGTTGTCCTAAGATACTAGATTAGATAAATTTAATACAAATACATTAATCACTTTTAACATACAATTATTATTGAATGCGGCTTCTGGTAGTATATTGTATTCTGAGCACATAGTAGGTATGATTACAATTCTTGCAGTCAATGCCATTCGCGAGACATACAGGTTCCGTTCAGTTGAGACGTCATTCATCAATATCCGTCTAACCATTAGACCTGTAGACTGTACAGAGGAACAAACAAACATACATACAATCATACATGCTAAACACCCTCACTGGCGCAGTTGGGTAAAAACGAAGAATGAGAAAAGTTTATACAAAAGTATTACTATTTCACTCGCACTCGTGTGTAACGTTCGGCGAAGACAAAGTTGGTTGATTGGGTTCAAGTAGGTAGATGAAATGCTAATGACCTTCAAAGCAAATTTTATCTAAAATATAGTCCGGATCTTCCGTATTTGTCAGACAACTATTAACGCAACGATACATTTAATATTATTATTGGCAATATTAATATTTAAATAAGTATTGTTCGCGGCCAAGCAACTGTTAATTGTAACGAGAAATCCTGTTCTCTGATTGAACGGAAATTCGTCGAAATTCGTTCGACTCTCTGTAGATCGAGACTTACGGCTAGTTTGTGTACCTAATGTTCATCACTCCAATATTGACTAATTAACTATGACGTCTCCGTTAATTGCTAGTCGATTGCTTCAGTATGAACATACAACTTGATTTAGTTACAAATGTCAGTTAAATGTGTTCGTTTATAGCGTATTAGACGTACGAGTTTGTTCCCGAACTTGTGGCTTGACGACCTTGCTCACTACGCGTACTTTAAAACTATTAACATATGTATTTAAACGTAATGGTACTAATTATTATATTCTCTTTGAATTGTATAAGTACGAGTTATGGACCGTGCTCAAAATGCGCTCAATGTAAATGCACTGTACGCGTTTCTGGGCTGCCTTTTGAGTATACCACGGGATGACCGGCCGCCCGGGACAAATGAAAATAAAGTACCTATATAAAAATCAAAGTAAGCCGCTCGCGGCAGGTCCTCGTGTCTCTCGAGACAACGTAAGTCCAAGGTTTTAGGCGTTTTTAAAAAAAGTATCTGTTTCTATATTCTGTGGTATATAGATGGGCCATTATTATTGATTTAGACTGACTTATCAGAGATATTATGAATACTTACCCATGCCTTTTTCCCTATTGACAGAAATGAGAACTATTTGCCCTCTGTCCTTTGAAATCCATCGTAAATCCTTTCATAAAGTCACGATGCGTCGTTTCCACGTACTTATGATCTACCCTTCTCCAAAACTCCACGAAATTGGTCGATGTTTGTTAAAGTGATAGTGTTGGTGAGGTCGATCTCAACCACTTATAGTTGCCTTAAACTTAAAACTGCTGGACTTATTCGCTCTGCATTTTACAACCCCGGGTTCAGCCTGGGTAAATATATCAATAAATTTCTCAAAATTTAGTCATAGTCATTGTCTTTATTTGCATCTATGAGTTGTACAGTTGTTACATTTTTTTTAAGTTCCGACATGAAGCCCTGTTGGGCACCCCAAAAAAATAATAAATTAAATATATTATATCATCATCATTCTCTGAACCTTTTCCCAACTCAGTTGGGGTTGGCTTTCCAGTTTAACTTAGACTGGTTGGACTTTTGAGGGCTCCAATTACCAGTAACGACTGCCATAGATGTTTGTATGGCAACCGGGACCGACAGCTTAACGTGCTCTCCGAGGCACGACCAGGCCAATGCAAACAGCCATATTCATGCATACAACTTTTTGCACTATGCGGGAATCGCACCCACGCTTCCTGCGTCACAGTCGCGTTCACTACCGCCACGCCACGGGGGTCGAAGTGTCACGGGAAAGTAAAATTTCTCATGATACTACCGGTACCTAGTGCCAATAAGGTAATAAATGAGTAATTCATTTTCATGTGGTACCTAAGATGTATTTCATGTGGTACCCAAGGAATATAGTAAATAGTTTGACTGATTTTATAGATAGATAGATAGATAGGTATTTATTGTATATCACATATATAGGATACAATACATGGTACCTACTCGACTGGATGAATAAAATGATCTCCATCATGCCAGAACGGCTGAACTGATTTGGATGAAATTTGGCACAGATATTGACTTTAAATCCCGGAAGTAGGTTTTCGTGGGTCACGGAAACGGCGTTTAGTGTATTATCACGTGGATCTGCAAGTAATGGCTACTAATTGAGAATAACAAGACATAATTAGGTATATTACAGAATTAAGATGTTGTATACAATGGACGCTCTTGTCTGAGTCTACGATCTCCTCCAGACAACCTTTGGTTTTAGATTACCTAGTGAGACAACAGCGTGCCTACATTAATGTATTATTATTATAAGATTTTTCAAAGAGAAAGGCCAACACAACAAAAATGACGTCTATTTATATTAAGAGTTACTAATATCTATTTCACGCCAAAACGTCTAGACATAATGCTATCTCGCGACGGTAAAGGTATAATGCCGCCAATTAGTTCGCATTTAGCAGAATTTTCTTTTTTAAAACACACCTCAATTCTCTTTCTAATATAATAGGTACCTACTCCATAAAGTTATTAGTAATACTTAGAGGGACACACAAATATTTCACTCTTCTCTTCAGTCAAGTCAACACAATTTCTTTCATTGTACGGCGAAAAATGCGTTGTGAAAATAATGTCGCACTCCATTGGCGTTAAATTATATTAAAGGTCTTAATCTGTTTACCTATATAATTGACGTTCTGCGGTACTGGCCATTTAAAATCAAAATAATTTGTGTTTGGCTAAGAATTTTAATTTCAAATGATTTTTTTTTAGAAACATGGAATTCATTTTACCCACGTAGTCATTTGTTTATTGAGTTGTGTTACGTTATCATCGCATTTCAATCTTTTTCTTCATCTTGGATACGTTAAAAATTCGAGTAATTATGGAATATGAGCATCGTTGTGGCAATAACGCGGCACAAGCATCACCCTACATCAACGACATTTACGGAGCTAACACTACGAACCAACGCACTGCCTGTGATTGGTTTACTCGCTTCCGTTCTGAAAATTTCGACCTGAAAAATGAACTTCGCAGTCGTCCGAAGATTCTGGTCAACAATGTTGAATTAAAGGCGATTGTGGAAGTCGATGTTACAAAATCTACGGCTGAATTAGCAGCAGCTTTCGAGGTTGCCGTCAAAAAAAATTGAGCCATTTGCGTCAAATTAGCAAGGTAAAAAAGCAAGACACACAGATAAAGAATTTTGAAACGCATTGTTACTTGCGATCAAGAATGGATTCTGTTTGATAACCGCAAACGCTCAGCTGTTGCGACACAACAACGCGCAAATGTTGGATCATTGTTCAGCACCTAAGTAACGCCCTAAACGAAAATTAATCCCTAGAAAAGTGATGGCCACTGTTTGATGGTCCAGCGCCGGTGTGACTCATCACAGCTTCTTGCCAAACGGGGTGAACATTACTGCAGATGTGTACTCTGAAGAACTGAACACAATGATAGAGAAACTGGCACATCTCCAACCAGCATTGGTCTCCGCTGCTCCTGCACGACTATGTGCAACCTCATACTGCACAGAAGACGTTCTCCAAGTTGCAAGAACTGGGGTTTGAAGCTCTCCGTCATCCACCATACTCACCAGACTTTAGACCTACAGACTACTTTTTCCAGAATTTGGATAACTTGTTGGCGGGAAAGAAATTCAATACCCGAGACACAGCCCAAAATGGTTTTAAGAAATTTTTTGCCTCCCGTCCAGTTGATTTCTTTAAGAAAGGCATTAATAAACTGCCTCTGCGTTGGCAAAGATGCATTGATTGCATGAGTGATACTTCGATTAATATAAATAAAAAAGTCATGAAAAAAATCGTTTAATTTTTATATACATATATATAAAATAATGACCTAGGCAGCACTATAGTAAACCATCTCAGTTTTTAATAGTGTGATTTTATGAGCCAAGAAAACTAATACAAGCATCACTTGCGTTTATTTCCCGCAGTCGATTTTATAGCTTCTATAGCAGTTTCGCGATAAAGCGGTGACCAACTTGGGGGATAATGGTGTGGTGTGACCTATTTATGGCTGGGTGGGTGATTAAAAATACCTATATAGGTACAATAAACCAATAAAACAACAAATTCTTATTTTTAAGTAGACGGTTTTATTGATTGAAATCGTATAGACATTCGAACTAGAGGATAGATAATGATATTAATATTTGATCAATCAGTTAATATGGAGGAAGCTATATTTTCCATTCACAAAAGACTCATCAACAGTGGTTATGGTAGGACTACTAGTTCATACTACAGTAGTAACATAAACTATGGTCTATTCTCATTCATATTTAATATTTTATACTGAATGCAAAATCAACATTGGATTCTTGCAAATCTTTAAGTTATCCGTCTGGATTACGTATTTGATTCTTTTGTGATTGCTGCAATGGTTTATGGTTCGATAACTTAATAGAATAACATACATACAAAATGATAATTGCTTTATGATTTTATACCTGTATAAAAGATAACTAATTCTTGCGGTATGGATGCCGGTTATCTTGACTTCTTGTCATATCTCCGGTTTTACTCAACCAATTACTGTGAAATATACTTGTGACAGATTTTATGGATAAACCTGTAAATATACTAGAATCCCAAAAAAATTGTGTTCGAAATCGTTTTAGTATATCCAATGTCCCGACACGACTATTTACCATCATAAAATAGAACGTCGCGATGAAGGTTCAATAAAATGCGACCCTCTTTATTAAACAAAAAATCCTTACTGTTTTATTTATTTTATGTTATTACTTTACGCTAGGTAGACCAATAAAATTGTCTATATCTATAAATAGCAATCTGCTAGCACAACCGTTTACATTTTAAAGTCACAGGTTTGAACTATGTAGCCGAGGACCAGTCTCAATATTCAACCGAAAGGGCAAATGTGCTAAATTAATATATAAAGTCTAAACTTACACATCTACATTCTTGAGACAACTCGCGCAGTTAGTTTGCTCCTTCTAGGTAATTTGTTGACAGACAGTCATCGTGAGAAAACATTTGGATGAAATAAATTAAAGGATGTTGAATATAAGGCAGGTATTGGATGAGGATTGAGTGATGCACAATGACAGAGGCCCACGTCCTACTGTGGACTGCAATGTGTTAATTATTAGAAATAACGAGTATCCCAAAATTAATGCGAGATTTGAAATTACCAATATTTGTACAGTAAAGTGCTGGTAACTCCTAAAATACACTAATTTTATAGGTGACTGGCTAGGGTTAAAGTGAAGAAAAATAGCGAAGAGTGTTTGTAAATAGTGTAATTTGAAGATCAACAAATGAATATTGATTTTGCGAGCTCAAGCACATTTTCGCTTCGATAGTTTGTTTATTGCCAAAATTACCGCATTTTGGGTTAGGAGAACCCGATTGCCGAAAGCTACAGCAACATATCGCTGTTTGGTGTGGTTTTTGGGTTGGAGGCATCGTTGGATCATACAAGGTAGGTAGGTCACACAGTGACTGGTGCTTAATCGACACGATAATACAGGTTTTTGGTATAGGAGAATAATTAAAATATATAGGATTCAAATAGATGATTGAATAATTTTTTTTAATCATTCCAATGTAGGTCCAGAGACAACCACACAACAAACTCTCTTTATAATAATAGTACTGATAGATTGTAAGTTTCAGGGATAAACTTTCTCAGTGTTGCGTGATTTAAGAAGTTGGACCTCCCGTAAAGCAATATATCTTATCATCAGAATGAGAACACAAAGCAATGGCATTGTGTACAGGGAAGTAGGCAATCAATAGTCACTTTACAACCATTAAGTAAATGGAACCGTTTATTTTGCAATTAATAATTTACATAGATTAGTTACTGTAACGATTGTATTATAACGACTAAACTATTGATTTTCCAATTGATGCTAGGTATCATGTCGTCCGTCTGGATTATGATAATAATATTCTAGACTACAGGCCTATGGAAAAATTACCCTGTGAAATGCATTGACCTCCTTAAATTACGGTGGCACCATACAAATGAGTTTGACACGTTAGCTTATTACTCCATTACGACAAAGACAGAGGAGGGTTATGATTTTGACATTTTGACAGACAATGTATTATGTAGATTCATCTGTTCCCTCATAGCTTCTCAACTACTTATTAGAACGACGCTTCTTGCGATATTCATTTTTCCAAATGAATTTCGCTAGAAGCGTCTTGATCATCGAGTGGTGGCGCGCCAGTGTATCTAAAGGAGCCCTCTATGAGCCATTGAGTACTGTGTTAAAAATAAATCAAATAAATGGGGTTACTAACCACAGTTCAAATACTTATTATATAAATTGCTTGTCCTAAAATAATATAAATGAAAAACTAAGTACCTATAGTATGCCTGTTTTTTGCATCGTTTTTTGGAGAAAGTGGCATAATGTGGCATACGACCACAGTTATCGAGTTTTAGTTTTTTATTTACAACCTTATTGGTATAACTCAACTGTTATGGTTATACTCAAAACCTGGCAATTATTTATCTCATAAAATAATATTTTAGATAGCGAATAGAAATAATCGAATATGAAGCAGTGGGATTCGGATAGTGTCTTTCAATAAATTAGCCTTCGTATGTACGCCATTTGCTTCCCTTCCTGCGGCTAAGTACCCACCTACGGCTAAGGCGATTAGTATCTTTTTGATTTAAAAAAGAATTCTTAAGTTCTTTTTTGAACTCCTTTTACCTCAAAGTGTGTACACACACAGTCAGGCATGAAGCATGGCTTGTCAAAATAATAGAGCTGTTTTACATAAAATAAAACAGTTATTATGTGCCGAAAGAAAGACAGTGTTAGTATTGAAGAAGCTGTCTCTAATTATCCCTTTTTCAGCGTAATTATGGCCAAATTCATACCTTTTTTGTCTTCTTTCGAACATATAGTTACCATGAACGCCGCAAGGGGCACTGTACTCTTGTTGTCTGTGCCCCAGACCTGTCAATGTCATAGTGTCTTCATTCGCCAGCAAGGACCTTGCTCTAACACTGTCTTTCTTTCGGCACATAATAACTGTTTTATTTTATGTAAAACAGCTCTATTATATGCCTTCCGAAAGACAGTGTTAGTATTGAAGACCTGTTTGGTTTCTGCTGGTGATATGGTAACTAAGGATAAGAACGCTATGTTGAATCATTCACAATTGTATTATTAAGTAGCTAGAATGAAAAGATATAGGCATTAATATAATAAATTAATTATTATAATAAATTATGAATAATAATGGAATGTTTAAAATAATACAAAACAATACCAAGTATGGAGTAGAAGTATGCTATGTCACCTTTTATAACGTTAAAATTTAAAACTTAGTTGAAACTTCCTGTTTCTCCATTTGAGATCTCTGTAATAATCCCATTCACAAGAATCCTCTAGGCGTTACTGCAGGAGCTTTCTGGAGCTGATTCTATATAAACTGCCATTAAATTTGTTTAGTCCATTTAGTTTTCTGATGAAACTCCTGGTATCTGATCTTAAAGTTCACTTAATTGAAATAAAGGACTATGTCACGATGTCACTAGTAACTGTTTATTACCGTGAGGTTGTGTAAGTTGATTAATGTGTACTGTAGCACACATTTGCTCATGCTGGTTAAAATTAGTCTTGAAATTTAATATGAATTCTGGTTTAAACACAATTATTCTTAATTCATCTTTATGGAGGTACTGTACAGAGGTGTGTACAGATATAACAATATATAACAAGAGGAGTTATGTACTTACCTCCCTGAAGCAGGAATTAGAATATTTGCAGTTCTTCTAGAGAGAAATGTCTAAAAGAAACTGTTACAATTACATGGCATTGAAACAAGAATATGAAGTCCTTGAAGCTGGAAGCAGAATAATTGCAGTTATTCTAGAGAAAAATATCTAGAAGAATGTTTACAATTACAAGGAACTGAACTAGAAAGAGTAATTTCATGTACTCACTTCCCTGAATAATTATAGTTACTGACTTACTAGCCCGTCAAGTATTATTTCGGTATACTATCTCTGCCACAGGTAGGGGTGATAAAGGAATAGGGCTTTCATCTAGCCTGCAGTAGACATGGTCATGACAAGGTGAATATATTGCCATCAACGAGATAGGCTTGTTTCCTACCATGTGAGATTGAAAATCGTACTCGATTAAGTGTTGTGGTAATTAATACACTGCTAACACTCCTCCGGGGATTTCACAAGTGTGAATTTATATATTGTACATTATACTTGTTCCCATGTGTGACAGTGATAACCTGTGGTGAGGTTTCGCTTTTACAAATTATTGAATCCTAAGATCTTTAGAAAAAAATTCTATAAACATACCACAATATGTACATTGCAAATGACATTATATAGAACTGCAATCTTACCTGTGAGATCAATCAAATTGTATGGAAAATCCATTTTTATGCTTAAAATTGATACATGCATAATATCTAGCAATGTCTCTATGCACCATGACATAAATAAATGTCATTGAATATGTAATATATGTAACCCAGTTATATGTGTACCCTGTATGTATTGAGGGTAGGACAATAATTTCCTTCTCTAATCCAGTATTCAGTGCTTTATTTGTTAACGCCCCCCCCCCCCTTTTTCTTTGTTTTCAATTTTGGAGGGTTTACTTGTACACTAAAATGAGCACATTCTGGATTAGAGCTCTATTCGGATCTTCCGCAGATCCTTTATCAGTAGGGTTTCCGATAAGGCTGTCAATCTGTGATTGAACAGCAAAAGTACACAATATTAATCCCACTATGGGGCTCTATTAGGATCTTCCGCAGATCCTTTATCGGTAACAGGTCCGATAAGGCTGTCAATCTGGGATTGACCAGCGAAAAGTACTTACAGTGTTGATCCCACTGTGGGACTCTATTAGGATCCTCCACAGGTCCTTTATTGGTAATAGGTCCGATAGGGCTGTCAATCTGGGATTGATCAGCAAAAGTACTTACACATTGTTGATCACACTGTGGGACTATTAGGATCCTCCACAGGCCCTTTATTGGTAATAGGTCCGATAAGGCTGTCAATCTGGGATTGACCAGCAAAAAGTACTTACAGTGTTGATCGATTAGGCTCTCAATCTTTGATTGACCAGCCCAAGTGTGGCCCAAGTGTTTGAGTCCACTGTGGTGCTATTTTATATTTGTTAAGGTTACTGAACCGTACTTGATCATCATGTACAGTAACATGTACTGGGTAATAATGGGCAAAAACCCTCGACATGTGTTGAGGCTAGGTATGCTTAGTCCTTTGAATACAGCCTTAGTGATTTCTAGCAAATGCTGCCAAGGAACAGATCTACCTTTTGAGGCGAAATCTAAGATTCCATCTAACCTCCAGGAGAGGTAACATACCCAACGAGTAATATACATATTGAACTGCTTAGTTATTTAGAGATGTTTGCAGGTCAGGTTTAGAAGGATAAAAGGGTGTGTGCCCCCTTTATTCCAGTTGACTGTGTGACTAAACCATTAGTGTGCCTTTCTAACATAATACACTGCAAATGATAGTTTACACTGGAGCGCCAACTTGGTTAGCTAACTCCATTTGCCTGACATCATTAATTTATTTAACTGCGCTCCCCAGATCGCGTCCGCCGCGTCTATAGTGAGAAAGTGAGTCTTTGCCTGTTCACTACTTGTGTGCTGTGGTCCCCAATCCTGAGTCACCACTGTAATTTGCACCTCACTAGGGGTTGCAGGGCCCTTCCTCCTCTCAGTCTACACTACTTAAGGCAATGTAGAAAACTTAGCATGAGACAATGAAGTCTTTTATATTCTTTAATCATTACTTATGCCAAATTTAAAGAGCAACTACAGTACTGTCAACAACAAAAATAGGTTATCAAATATTGATTAATAATTACGTCAGCCCTTAAACCCTTCATAACATGTAATTGACGAAATTCTTGAATTTTGTATTATAAAATATTAAGTAAAATATGAAAACATGAACCTCTAGCGGTTACTTTTAATGGTTAAGCTAATACATCAATTACATTGTTATATGGCATATCAATAGGACGATAATAATGACGTATTATTATTTCACCTTGCTTGATGGTAGGTTGAAATGCATAGTTTTATGACTGTTGTTGACGGCATTGACTAACTGTATGAAGACAAGGCACAAATCTGTAATATCCTGGTAACTAGGTATGTGTTTGTCTTGTTTAGGGAAGCAAACCGATTTCTGGTATTCACTTGCCAACCAACTTTAAAAAAAAATTAAAAATAAAAATATTTGAGATTTGTATAGCAAATGGATTAGTGATAATGAGAGGCAACAAGATAGGGCTCTTGGTTAGAAATCTGGTTTTCCTATAATACTTGCAGGATCTCCTGAGAGATACCTTTATGTATGATGAAGAACTTTGTTATTTAATCTGCCTGTTGTTGTACGAATATAATCTCATATTTTTAGGCAATCAACTGACATGCTAAAACTTGTCTAATTAGGCTTTGAAATGGGGTATATTTATGCCCCCATCTGATGTTTGATATAAAACTTGTGAATATGAAATATTCATAAAATTAAATCTATGTATTTTTATTCATTTATGTGATATTTTGCACGTACAAAAGATCTTGAAGTGTTTGATTTATTTATTTTTTGTTAAGATAACATACATCTATGCCTAATATTCTACTTACAGATTTATGCGTGCATTAACCAACTATTATTATCTTCTAGTTTTATCAATGAGCACTCGTTAAAACTTAAGAACATTGAGTGCTTATGATGCCCCAAAGGAATCTACTGAGGAACTTTAAGTACAGTAGGTTTGACCCACCGGGTTACTTTCTTCAGCATATATGTTTGCATGTGAATGTTGCTAAAGCTAAATGTAGCTAAAAGCTTGCCATAAAGCTTGAGCTTGAGGTCTGATCTATTGTTCAAAATGTGCATTGGTGTACTAGGCATTGGGATACTATAATCTGCTATAATATCCTGTGAGCCAGCTTTTAGAACTTCTTGACCCCGTAATACAATGTTTCACATCTACCATGATCTATCCCTTTGACAGGGAAATATAACTTATATTTGATTCAAGGTAAAACAAGAATCTAGAATCAACAAAATTTAACATGAGCGACGATCTTAATGTCGTTAACGCAAATTTTACCTAAAACTTTGAATAAGCTGTAGGTATTATTAATGTTATCCAATCCTAACCAGTTAGTTTTTAGGCTAAGTACATATTAATATTATGGAATTTAAAACATACAATCTGTGAGGAACTGCATTGTATCGTAGGTAGGTTATAGTATAGTCAGTTCGATTTTGAACCAGTTTCGACATGATTCGACCGGTGTTGCACCGTTGATTCGGCATGGTGAGGTAAAGTTATCATGATCTTCTGAAGATGAGGAATTGCTTTCTGATTCATTAGTGCTTCGCTCTCCCTCCGGAGCAACGATTTATGTAAGCACCATCTCTTACCTCAGTGGCATTATATTAGTATGGTATAATACCTACTTACCGAAGTTCTCGAAAAGAAACTACACCAAAATAAGATACCTTGCACTTATTTATGATGCACTGTACACTTAAATAAGGTACCAACAACGTAATAACTGATGAATTACGCAAGTTTTAACAACTTTTTCTCACTTTGAAAAATTTTCGACCTTACGCGGGGAAAATTATGAAACGCTATGACATTGACAGGTCTGGGGCACAGACAACAAGAGTACAGTGCCCCTTGCGGCGTTCATGGTAACTATATGTTCGAAAGAAGACAAAAAAGGTATGAATTTGGCCATAATTACGCTGAAAAAGGGATAATTAGAGACAGCTTCTTCAATACTAACACTGTCTTTCGGAAGGCATATAATACGATCATATCTATCTGAGCGTTCATTTGAAGTACATGTCGGCGAATTCTCATCATTGCCTAAAATAATTCCAACTGGCGTGCCCCAAGGTTCAATTCTTGGTCCCTACCTGTTCTTAATCTTCCTTCATGATATTCGTACGCAAACACGCACTAGCCTAGCTTGCTTTGCTGATGATACAGCCTCCTATTCATCATCAAATGACGTTGACTTAGTTATCAGCAGACTTCAACTATCAATAGAATCACTCTTTACATATTTTAACAAATGGAAACTTAAGATAAATGCCTCATAAACTGAGGCAATACTTTTTACCAGGGAACGCTCTCTTCCCGTACGAAAAATTCAGATTGATGGCGTCAGCATCCCATGGAGCTAGTCTGTTAAATATTTAGGCCTAATACTGGATATCAAAAAGAACTGAACAGAAAACACATCTAAACTCTGCCTAAAAGGAGTCAAAGCTTTGAACGCACTGAGCCCAATCTTAAATAGACGGTCGTGTCTAAGCAGTTCCACCAAATTACGCGTTTATTGCACCTTAGTCGGCCCTGTCTCACATACCTACTCATGTCCTGTAGTAGTACGTGTGCCACAAACGTTAAAAAACTGCAAATAATCCAAAATAAAGCGGTCAAATGCTCTTTTAATACCCATACATTAATCTTAAAAAATCTTAAAAAACACAGTAAAATTGGTCTTCCCAGTCTAAATTCCTATATTTATAAACTATCCAAAACATTTTATTTATTTAATAACCCTAAAAGTAAAAACAAGCTAATTAATACTACCTATATGCAGAACACGAAAACGAAATTTATCGTAAATCGATAAATACAAATTACAAATTACCACCACACTTATTCTTAGCTGATGAATAGCGAGACGTTTGGTGATTAATTGCGCGTGGGTTCAGCTTACCAGCAGGAGATGCGCACGCAATACTCGCGCATATTGTGCTGAATATATGGCGCGTTGTGGTAAACGCACGGCCGGCGGTCGGTGCGCCCTCGACCGCATTACACTAACACAACTTTGTTAGTTGTTGTTGCTTGTGTGAACAGCCATTCTGTTATAACTACCCCCCACATGTAGTTAATAGTTATATAGCTTTTTTATTGTTCTTTCAAAAATTGTAGTGCCACAACTAAGCTTACAATGACTTGAATCTATGTTGTGTAAAGATGTAAATAATTATGTATCAGTTTGTATCTATTGTCCAGAGAAAATTTCTTTAAAAAGGACCTTGCAACCTGTAAAACGTAGGTATTTAATGTATTACTATAAATTAATAGGTTGTAATTCACACTATTACTTCGTATTAAGCAAGTTCTGTCAATAAAGATATTTTAAAAACAAACAAACAAAGTGTTTACGAAAAACTGACCAGTAACTTTTCCTTAGATGATTGATAATCGCGCCCTGAGTCACTGTACGTACTTCCAAATCTGTTATTAGCAATTTCCAACTTAATCCTAGTATTTTAAAACTATTTATTGTCCTAGTAATATTATATGACTACAATCATTTTAAAACGATAAAATAATTCATTGTAATCTAAAAGTATACCTATACCTAGTACCAGCCTACTAAGTTAGTAGGTAGATATTACCATTTCAAGTTGTCATATTGTTAATCCTTCATCAATCAAGAGACCCTACGTGATTCGTAATGGCTTTGTTTTAAAACAGATTTCGAATTTAACAATATACCTACATAATTAAACAACATTGGTGCTGATTCTGCTGTTAAAAAACTCTCGAAGCTACTCTAAATATTCGCAATAGGTTTATTTAGTCCTGTCAAAACGGCATAACCTACAAAGGTAGTAGGTATGTACTAATTTCATGCGCAGTAGTTATATAACATTTCAAAGCTAATGCTATATATTTTGAATAAGTATGTATTTATACCAGGAGATTCGAAATGTAATCAACGGACACAGCCTCTCTTACTATGCCCCTAACAACCCTCCCCTTTCTCAGAATACAGTAATGTGGGTGCTAGCACCTCTGCCTACCCCTTCAGAGATATAGGCGGAGTTTATGTTATGTTCTTAGCCACAGAAAACTCACAGAAACAAAAATTTTTTAGCCACACAATCGAGTCGAGAGCAAATAATTTTTCCCTCGGACACTTTGAATCTATTATTTTGCGATAGAATCCCTCGCTTCGCTAGTGATTAAAAGTAACGACCTCGCCGTAAAACACTATTTTTTCTCTCTTGTTATACAATCTACCATTTCAATTAGTTACTTTTTATTTCTCAAAATTATAATAATTTAGCATTTATCTTTATATATTCGAAATTATTGGAATTTTCCATACCAATAAAAGTCATAGTGGACTGCTACATTGCGATATAGGGAACAAAAGCTCAAAGTAGATCGCCCGATAAACCGGGATTTTTTGCAAAGCTGATTATAATATTAAATAGCAAAAGAAAAACGTGCGCAAACCTCCCCATATATCTTTCCACCATGTACAGCATCAACTATCGTTGCAAGGTCACGAGCGTGATGCGTGGAAATGGATTGAGTAAAAGATTAAATTCGTAGGTATCCGTTTACGCGGATATTGATTTTTACCTTACCGGCGCATCACTAATATACTTACAAGATATGTTTCATTCATCACTAGATTGAACCGCGTATCCTTGAAGTATTTCTCTTCAAAGAGTTACTTTAAAAATACTTACATCTTAAAGAAAATACTAATGATAGAATTCTTAGAAGTGGGTACTATGTCTTGTTAAAGCTTCACTTTAACGAACGTTTTTGTCGTTCTGGTATATAAATAACTTTTAACTTTGACATTTTATAATTGGTAAGTGTTATAACGCGGTCCCATCTAGTCTTTACAAACTGGGGCCCGATTAGTAACACCATATATATAAAGACTAGGTAATATTTACACTATGGAAACACCATGTTGTCATACCCTTTCGTTTTGATACGGTAAGTATATATTTTTTTTGATATTCAGATCAGAAAAAACTTCAACTTTCGGGATTTAGTGGACTGCTGAGACGAGGTCTCGGGTTCGATCCCATGTTATACCATGGCACACACTAATGACTTTTCGATGCTTTTCAAAGTTATGTGTGTACAATAGGCTCGCCACTATTACATTGGGACCTAAACTTCTGCCTACCCCTTCGGGGATATAGGCATAGGTTTTTGTCACGGTATGTTAATTTTATAATTTCTACTGAGTTTTGACATCACACGATTTTAAAAACGTAATTTAATTGACTCCAGTAGTATTATCCAATATTGCGCAATTAAATTCAAGGTGACAGAGCGGTTTCATTACAGGGCTCTACATGAAGTTTGAAGTGAGCTTTAGCCACTAAGGTTTATCTTAGTTCGATCTTCATAAACAGACCCTCCCAAACTTTACACTGAGTAAGCACTTCTGCTGTAGGCAACAAAACTTATTGACGACAAGTAGCACAATATTAATTAAATCTCCCATTATAGGTTAATTTTAATACACCTACTTACATGGAGCATGTTTATTCAATGCAAACTGAATTTCGTCATCAAAATGGTACTGAAAATGGCCAAACATAATGATGTAGCACATCATTGTAATCGGTAGCACCCGCTAAAAGGCAAGAACGCTAAAATAGGGTCTATGATACCTTTTGATTGATGTACAATAAAGAACGTCATAACTATCTACCATACCACTCGAATTATACCGCACAAGGACGTTCAACTGCAACTTAATATTCGATGCCGGTTCAGAATGAAAATATATTAATTTAATGTGTGTATTTGTCTATTTGCATTGGTCTTGGTATTTCTATGTGTAGGTGTGTACGATAAAATATGTCTAAATATATCCGCATTCTGGAATATGATGCAAGTTATCCTTAGTTAACGTTTAGATGGCACTTTGTAATTTAGCCTACATATTTATTTGTATTTAAAAGTGTTCTAATAATATTCTAAATATAATAATATTCTAATCATTTCAGGAAGAACTGCACGGAAGTGGGTCGAGCCTGCAGTCCTCGCTGACACCAGCGCGTAGTAACTCCAGCTTATCAATGTCCCAGAGTGAGCGCACTCCAGACATCATGAGTGAAACTAACAGCCTCACTGGCAGTCGCCCTGTGCTCACCAACAGCCAACCCCTCGAAGTCATGACGTCAGACAGCGTACACAGTGAGTTATATTTATTTATTGAGAAGGAGGTTATAATATATTCGATACGATACTGGGATACATCTCAATGTGTGTTACCTGATCCGTCAATTGTGGACAGATTGTAATTTAATTTTTGTTTGAAAGAACGTTCTCCCAAGTTGATCCCATCAACCGATGGGATCGTCAATCGGTTACCGATTCGCGATCTGATAATTGGAACCGAAGGAAATCAAGAGTAACCTCCCTTTTTGTACCAATTAATCTGCTACGGTTATGTCGGTTATCGTAGCA
This sequence comes from Pelosia muscerda, assembly GCA_963691645.1. NCBI lineage: Eukaryota > Metazoa > Arthropoda > Insecta > Lepidoptera > Erebidae > Pelosia > Pelosia muscerda. The sequence goes on along the minus strand of OY829098.1, from coordinate 19,855,281 downwards.
GTATACGGTACGGTATAAAAATAATTGGCATTGATATAATTTGTAATGTTAATGAAATTGATGTGAACAGCGGGTCATTGACTTGGTGTGGATTCACCTTGTAATTACTCTGCGACTGTCATCCCAATTAGGGATGGCGATCTACCCTTTTTTCTCATATCACTGAGCTCATATGTTATTATGTCGGTGACATACCAGGCTCCTCGGATTCGGAGCTAATCACTATTGAAACTCGCATTATATAACTCAGGTTATTCACTCATTGCCGATGGGACTTCAGAGAGCATTTCCGAAGTCTGGCCCTCAAATTGAAGGGCACAGCTAACGCTCTAGTGCGGCTGCTGCCCAAAATGCGGGGGCCGGATGACTCCCGCACGAGATTCTACGCAGGAATCGTACGGTCCATGGCCCTATATGGGTGCCCAATATGGGCGGATGTCCTGAAGGCTAGGCACGTGCAGAATACGCACGATGGCCATCAGGGGCATCAGAGGGTACCGTACAGTATCCTTTGACGCGACGAGTCTCCTCGCTGGATCGATACCATGAATCCTGGATGCAAGAGCCTTTTCGGTGATATATCGATACCGGGGGGCGAATTTCGGTGATATATCGGTAGGAGCGGGGACATGAACATAAGCCTGGTGAGATCCAAGCCGTGAAGTCCCAGCTCCACAGGGAGATAGTAGCGAAGTGGGTGCAGCGACTTGGGCGACCACGCGCAGGGCACGCCGTAGTAACGGCGGTAAGACCCATCATGAGGGCCTGGCTATAGGTGTGGCCTCTCGTACCGGCTGACGCAGATGATCACCGGGTACCTGTGTGTGTTCTAACGATTTAAAACAGTGTTATTGCGGAGGATAATTGAAATAGCACAGTTTGGTTTTGCCGACGTAATGGATATATCGATATAATAGCAATGAAATTATCTTACATACTAAATAACAACTTTGATATACCTACTACTAGTTGAGTAATGGGAGCTGCTCTGTTCAGCACGTCCTGTGGATCGTGCAAACTTGCATTATTCTTATTACTTCCTTGTAGAAATCACGTACCTGCCATAAGTGTTGTTGTGCGGCTCAAAAAGTTTAATTTTCAAAATTAAGTATCTTTAAAACTATTTGTCTTAAGAAAATTACAATTCAGCAGTTCATTATTATAATTACAAGTTGTCAATTATTATAATTACAAAAAATGTAGTCATCATCGCTATTGTTCCAATACTTCGATCCGCAATTTAAAATGATCCTGCTCTTCACAGAAAGTGGTACGTTAGCCGTCGTTTGTATATATTCAGATGGTGTGTATTCAGCATAAGAGTAAATGCAGTATGTACGCTAAATTCATTACCAGGTTACGAGGAACGTGAAATACGGGTTCTGCGTTAGCCGTCCGGATATTAGATCGTACTGATTATTGGGTTTCACAATAGTAGGTAGGTGTATATTTAAATATGTGTAGGTACATGTTGTTAGTCTTTGATGGAATTTCTCATTTCATGAAGTGTATTTTCTGCTGTTTGTTTATTGGTGTATGTTCCCAATGGTCAAATTGGATCAAATATCCATGAAAACTTAGTGAACCCCTATACTTACACCCTAAAGATTCATTAATGATTCTTCTTCTGTCGAATCAACGGCGTTTTTGGGTTGCCGTCGTGGTGTGGTAATTTGTTTCACGGCAGCGCCGCTAGTCACGGAGGGAGCCCGAACATAGGTTTCGCTCTTTGGGAAGGCTTACTACGTCGCTTTTGTCGCACCGACCAACTGCCTGCAGCAAAAATACCATACTTAATGGGAGTTGTTGCTCAGTTTATATAAGCTGAGGTCTCAAGGACCTCTTAACATCGCTGCAAAGTGTCAAAGCTATTGGTCGTAGGTACCTACTGATTTAGGTCCTACCTAGTATTAATTACACAATATTCAGTGCTTCGGTAGTACTTAGACGTTAGCAAATGAAATGGAGATGCAAATTACCTAAATTCGCTTCATCCGCCAGTGTTTTACGAAGTGTTTGCGCTTTTCTTCCCATTTGTGTAAATACTGAATTTGCTAATATTGTGAATGAGATGAAAACTGCATGGAGTACTTTTTTAATAACACCCTGTGTAAAGTGAAGAAAATACATTAGCAATAAATAATTTCCATGCTTAGGCTAGATATTATGCACGGTAGGTGTGAAATCAAATTACTTTTAAAACGTCTTAATGTATTATAATAATAGGTAATTTTCTGCGATTTCACTGGTAGAAGAGATATATTATATATTATTAGATATATCACTATATATATTTTATACATTCATTACATTATCATATTACTTATTACATAACATGAAATACATTCATTTTTGACGTGACAACGTCTTATAAATTGGCTTGCCGGGTGACACTTCAAGAAACTGCGTTACGCTCCGCTCACGTTATGCGCTCACAATGAGAGCGAGTGAGAGGCACGCGTCCCTTCCACTCGGGCATGGTTAGCCCGCCTAAGAGCGAGAGAGACAGACATACCACTCAAAGTCGTTGTCACGTAAAACTTTCGCCCGTATACCGACTTTACAGGCAACCAATTTTTTTTTTACTACAAATTTTAGTCAATTCAGGTCCCCTCGTCCTAATGTGCCCATTAGGCTGGCAGCAGCAGGCAGATATATTAAAGTATATATTATTAGAGATATATTGTATAAATATTATATCTATGCCATAGACAATAATATTACTGATGTAAATAGACCCACAGACGCCGCCACCGCGTTACCGATTTGTAAAAATGTCACATTGACGTCACTGCAATATCTATTTCTGTCAAAGTTGATAATGGCTTATAAAAATATTTCACGGTACGTATATTCTGTCACTTTGTCACGTGATGATTTTGTGTGAAGATACGTATGACACTCGCATACTTTATTCCTCAAAGCATAACTTTATGGTCTATACCACCATCCTAAGGCTACAGGATTGAGTTCTCAAAAATGTTTCATAATAAAATGTCCTTAAGAGTATTGATATCGACGTCGAAGCAAATCATCTCCCAAAATAACTTTCTACCCTTTTTTATCCCTATTAGAGGATAATTGTCAACAAAATAAGAAATACGTTTTCATTTTGTTCAAAATGTTTTATACAAAATTCGTAGAACATTGAACCAACGAATTACGTAGTTCCATAGAATTTTCAGCGGTTGAGCCTGTGCACTAGACATAGGCTTTTATAACACTTTCTTGCTATACTAGCAAGACTCAGTGTGTAAGGGGAACACTCCCAAAGCCGAAGGCTCCTGGTAGTACTCATGGTACACAGATTGGCAAGAAATAAAATTACGGCGAATCAATTTTTCCCCATTGTTTACTCTCCTTCGTTTCAGTAAAGCTAAAAGAAACGAAAATTTCATAATAAAACGTCACTGCAAATCAAAAGCAAGTGGCGCCATCTTGTAGTTCATGTTTTTACATGAAATGTTTGTTTCATTCAGCTTTACTAACACGATGGAGAGTGAATAATGCAAGTTAAACGGTTTAAATAAAAAAATTAAAAATAAGAAAACTGGGTAGCCGTATTTTTTTGTGTCAATATGTTGTGTATCATGAGTACTGCCAGGGGCCTTGGGCTTCGGGAGTGTTCCCCTTACACCCTGTATATATATCTCGTATGTATATAACTTTTACTCTCCGGATTGCGGACAGGGCTGCAAAGAGTATTCATGATATGAAGAGTCTGTAGAATAGAATAGAATAATAGAATAATATTTATTTGTGAATATGGTTGTTTACAGATATAATAATAACATGATTTACGTTACATGTGATGTGGCTCAGCATATTCTGCCATTTGTGGCGTACAAATTATAGGTATATAGTTAAAATGTCAACATTAAATTAGATTAGATTTTTAAATTCATGCCTGTTATTAACAATTAAAATTATATTAATATAGATTACCATGTCAAAAATTACATAAATATTGTCAATAACACTCATATTAATTACAATTCAATTTATATGGTTAAATGTCAAACATCTTTATCATTTAAAAAATCATCAATGTCATAATAACATTTTGATATCAATATATCCTTTAATTCTTTTCTAAATAAATTATAAGTTAGGTCCTTTAGTGCATTTGGTACTTTATTATAGATTTTAGGAGCTAAGCAAAACATACTCTTCCACATGAGTGCTGTTTTGGCGCTCTGTATGCGTAGCCTGTCATTGTCGCGTCTGCTACGTTGGACGCCATCCGAAAGACGAGGAAACAAATGAGCATTTTGCCTAACAAATATGTAATAACTACTTATTTGTTAACAGGTTTAAATGAAGCTTATATACAGGAGTCCCTTCTGCATTCCCGTGCCATATCTATGAGCTCTGGCCTAGATACAGCACATGGACAAAACAGGCGGAAAAATAGATCGAACAGGTGAGTCAAAACTCTGTTACTGCTCCTACATACGCTCTTAGATATTCTATTTATAATTACCTTATTATTAGAAAATCTATTACAATAACATCGTATCGTATTCTTTTGTTTAGTGTCAATCAAGCATCAATCGCACTTAACTTTTAAGGTTCACCTGGTTCACTATAGCATACCTAGTACTCGGTTACCACAGCAAAATAGTCAGTGACTCTGGCACTACGGGTAGGTACCTACTAGAACACGGACAAATTTAATATATGTACATATACCACATCCATACATTGGATAAATATACATACATTGAAACGCCCACATCCAAGGAAAGGTACATATTGCAGCGTATAGATATGTCCAAACAAATATTCACATTGAGTGGATATCAAACTGGCTCCTGGGGCGGTGCAGCCAAATGCTCACCGATTTCGCCCTGAGATTATGCACAATGCTGTCTTTACCATAGGGGAACTTGGGGCACGTGCCCAGGGCCCACCGCTTCAGGGGGGCCCACCGAAGTGCAGACAATTTCTCGCACATCAACTAAAGATAAATCTAAAACTCTAAAATATCCAGAAGGGCCTCCACCCAGGGCCCCTTGGTAAAGACGGCTCCGATTATGCATAAAGCTATAGAGTACTTGTGCCGATTATAAGCAGATTTATTCAGATACAACATCATTGAATATCGATTGTACAACCCATCTATGAGAACATTTCATACGTTACCGAAAATATATAAGTAGTTCCGACTTCCAAATTTTTTGTAGTGTTGTGATTATTGACGTGAATACGACTTTAAAATGGTTTCGGTGGGGCCGCAGCTCACGATTTGGCAGTTACTGATTAGGTCAAATTATTTGTACTATTAATTTTGTGAATAAAATAAATATAGATGAACCCCTTATGCTTCGTCGTCTGTGACTAAAATGGCGAATAGCATGTTGCACATAATTGTAACAAACCCTAGTTCCGCTTCGAGACCAGTAATTTACTGAAATTTCAAATTCAAAATACTAATTGACGGGGACAGTACTTAACACAGTCGCCCACCCTCTCTTCCTTCCGAAAATTTGGACTCCAACCAACCCAAATCAATAGGGAGCTCGCCATCCTACAGCGAACCATAGTAAGATAGAATTTATATTCATGCTTGCTAGTGAACACTATGCAACTATTATTTAACTGACGTGCTCCAATTATGTACCGAAATATCCCAATACATGCACGAGCTTGGAGGGTTGTAAATAATACCATACTCTCAACTGTTATTGAATCTATTGGACAAATGATGCATACAGTCACCTTCAGAATTGCTATCACCTTGTGATCTTAAGGTTGAATAAATAAATGGATGATGGATAATTAAGTGGATAATTGTTAAAGAAAATGAAGTACGAAAAAGTAAGAACTTTACATTTTACTTTGACATTGAAAAATTCGTCCCCATACATCTCTACTGTTACTGTGCACAGAAGACTAACGACATTACCACGAAAAAAAATTGATGTAAAATTATTTTTCTTATCTGCAACGGAGAAATAAGTCAATGCGTCATTGTAAAGTGCTTACTAATGCTCCAGTTTCGAAGACTCCGTTACGTGCAAACATACACATCAAACTATTAAGTACATTAAAAATAAAAATAGTGGTGATTTTACTCTCTGAACTAAGATTAGAAGTTGAAACCACGTAAATGTCCAAAAAATCACATCTCAATGTATATTATCCAGTTAATAAAAACTCTAAATTGAATACGTTGTAAGAGAATACAGTTACAAAATATAAAGAAAAACATTGTAGTTGTTTAGATTATTGCAACATAATTTACACCACTAATTATAATTACTACCTACTAATGTTGGTTAAAGCACTCATAATACTAAATATAGTAAGTACAACCTGTGTGTCCTGTGTGATCCTAAATCAAGATTCGAAACTTCAACTCTACCACATACGTTCATTCCTAAACCGAAGGAAGATGACTAATCCGATTACCGATCTGCCATCAAACGATATTGAACATAGTCAAATATCTTCGTTAGTCTCTTTGACAGTGTTTCACTGCTACGAGTATTAACATTGTTGTATTTGTATACCTAATGTAATTATTACTAAAGCAACTGCTAATATCGAAACGTGAACTGTCTAAAGGTCCGTTTCTACATACATACATACATTTTGTATCTTTCAAATACGTAAGGTGGCCGCACATACAGAGGCAGACTCAGATCGTGTCCGTTATAAGTTATGATTTGTGGAAGAATATTTTGTCTGTACGTGTCTACAGTCTGTGAATTAACGCGATCATCATAATATATATTTATATTAAAAAAATATTAGTTAAGATTAATGGCATCCGTATAAAGCATAAAATTTGTAAGTTCCTCTCAGATGGGTTGTATCTCAAGAGGCTATCTTTTATCAATGTCAGAAATTCCGGAATTCGAAACGTCTTCGGATTCTATGTACGAGAATATATTATATACACAAATTATAAATAAGAATCCCTGTTTCCCTCTGTGGTCACGATATAATTCGAGAACGACCATATCGATTTCGTTCATCTTTATTTAGATTTCTTAAACTTTGTGGCAGCTCCTTTGGAAAAACATTTCAAAATTGCGCAGGAAATTATAAAACTTCAGTCTTTTACAAATCACAATTCATTCCCTTGTTATTGGACACTTCGAAAATAATTGTACTAATATTATTCGCACTTTGGAGCCTGGAGACCTCTTATTCGTCCTTCCCATAATTTAATTTATATTAGCATTACGAGAACTAGTGCCACCTAACGAGCCAACTCTTTTTCAGAGTTTACTCATTGAAGTTTGCGTTAGAGCCTCATCCGCCAATCATCGGTCGTTTTGGCTATCTGCTTTGCTCCCAAAGATCTTGTTTGACCCCACACACACCCCACTGTACTTTCAAAGAGTATTCAAAACAATATGCCTAAAAGTACAAAGCTGAAAATGTCTTCATCTCACGTGAAGCTAGATTACAAAGTAATACGGTACGGTATACATGTACAAGCTTTTCTTCTGTCCCTTGTTGAAATTGTATGACAGCATACGGAGGCGAAAGTATTGTTGTATTGTCGTTTCTGACGCACGGCAATGAATACATTCTTAACATGTTTTTGTAAAAGCTTCTTATTATAAGAGTTCGCTATGTACCCAATCCGTATTAAGGATTATAAGGATTAGTACGTTATGCCATTGTTGAGTATGCTGTATGTGGGTGAATATCCCAACCGCAAATATTATATGTCTTCAATGGGAATCGCGGTGTAAAATGACAGAATTGACCTTTTTATTTTTTTTATGTGAACTGTGTAACTTGATCTACTTGAGGCAACATTTTTTTATTATAAATGTATAATAGTAATTAAGGAATAAAAAAAATCACTTCAAAATTCAAGTTTGGTGGCTTGTCCCATTTCCCTTTTTTTACATAAATGCATTCACTACACCAAAACCATGAAGGATTAATAAAAAAAAATATTTCGTATCTATATGTACAAAACACATTATCTTAAAACAATTTAAACATATCAGAAAATAATATTTTAAAGCGCAGGATACCCGAATCAAAGTTTGTCCAAGCAAAAATCTGATTTTTAGTATCACTTTTTCAATTAACTATAAATCAAAGTTACGTGCGTGTGAGATCGATGCGACCTATTTACTGCTCATCCCTCAATCGTGCGCCCGCACTTGCGTGTGACAGTTGTGAATATAGTATTGTGATTTCCTGCCAAAAAGGTAAGTTACATTTTAAGCGGGAAGAGGGACAAGAATAGTTCAATATTTGGTGGAACGATTTGCTCTTGAATACAAAGTGTTTTACCAGTTAAGTACACATTATAGGTAGTGATTTAGGTTACACATACATCATTGTTATTATTTTAATTGTAACTTAAACCCTCTATTTTTAGAGATTTATTTTACGCCTGGTTTCAATGTTGGTGGCTCAATTTTGGTGGTTTTGGTGGCGTTTTTCGCCACCAAAATTGAAAACTTGCCACCAAAATATTTAAATGTACTGTATTATATACCAGTTAGGATCTGGTTCCAACATAACGACATGACTTCATCATTGTACAACGGTACAACGTCTCGTTCATTGCTGGAAAACACGGGCGTGTTATCCAACAACCACAATCGTGTCGTCCGACGATGAACGACGTCGTATCTTTGCACGATGATGAGATCGTATCGTTATTTTGGAACCAATGGTTAGTAAATATACTAGAAAGAGAAGACGTGGAAAGCATGGGCCCGAACAAGCTACGGATGAATAGGAAGAAGATGTTGAATATGATAGTGAAGACGAAACCGATACAGAGAGCAACAACAGGACCATGGATATTGATAATACAACAGATTGTCAAGAAAATGAAATAGAAGGAGAAAGAAGTGTCAGAGTACTTTGTGCTGCAACATCTAGCGCTGCCATTGCCCAACTTCTAGCTTCTACATCTCGTATCACCACCGCACCACCTCTTGATTCTACAACTCATGTCACTACCGCACCTCTTAATTCTACATCTCGTGTCACCACCACCAACAAAAGGTAGGGCCTTTTGTTTTTGGAGGAACCCGATTCTGGTGAAGATGAAATAGACTGGAAAAAGAAGAAGGACAAATGATGTAAATGTGCTTTCCTTTGATGAAAACTAACTTCAATCGCAGATTCATTTTCCAAGTAGATCAAGACCAATTGCTTTTTTCGAATCATTTTTTGATTGTGAAGTTATTGAAAACCTGCTAGTTCAAACGAACTTGTTTGCAAGACAATCAAATATAAGAAACTATACCGAAATTACTAAAAATGAACTGAAGGATTAACTTGGAATGCTAATACAAATGGGGATACACAAATTACCATCAATTGAAGACTACTGGTCTAGTAATCCAGCATTATGTGTCACTGAGATTGCTGAGACTATGACACTTCAGAGATTTCAAAAAAATTCCTAGATGTCTTGAGTTGAGTTCGGAAAAATGTGGGGTTTGCCATCTGGAAGGACACAAAATTAGTGACCATTTTGAGTACAGCCTTTCACCTAAAAGAGGAGGCTATTTGTCACCGAACACAAAAGGATTGTAGTAAAAGATCCTTTTCCTGTCCACGCTCAGTTTTAGAATACTCAAAGCGAATGGGTGGAGTTGATAGATTACACCAGCAAAAAGCTACACGGCTTTTTGCTAGTCAAATCTATCGACCCCACCCATCCATGTCGCTCATCAAAACAGGAAATGGTGGAAATGATTGTTTTATTTCTTGTTTGATGTGGCAATCACAAATTCCAATATATAGTGCTCAAAAAATTCAAGAGTGCTTAATCCTATGAGCCAAATGATGTTCAGGCTTGCCAGAGAACTTGTAAATAACTTGACATTTCGAAAACGAAAATATTCATCTCTTCCAAAATTTTTGGCAAAGAAAAAAAATTATAGTGTAGAGGCAGTCAGTCGCAAGAAGAAACTTTTTGGAATTCCTGAAGATATCCGATTTGCTAATGTTAGTGAGCACTTACCAGAAGGTAAAGACACCTATAGGCGCTGCCGACTTTGTAGCAGCGCGACCACAAACAAAAGGTCCAACATACAATGTGACAAATGCGAAGTGGAAGGGCCCTGGTGTGCTGTTCCTTGTTTTAAAAATTTTCATCATAATTTTTCCAAGTTTTTCTTAATTTTTATTTTTTTATGGCATAATTAATATAAACATAAAGACCTACATCCCATAACTGAGTTTCATCTCAATCGCATGACTAGTTTCCTCTACCAGTTAAAGGGTTAAAATCCAATATTTAAAATATTTTTATATTTATTCATATTGGTTTTCTTAGTTTTTACCTAATTTTGTTTGCAATAAATAGAATTATGGTTTTTGTGATTACATAAAATGAAAAATATTTTTTCACAATGGAGTTTTATTATCCTTTGAATTACATACTGCTAAACTCCTAAGAATCTGTGGGTTTGAGTTGGCGAGATTGAGGTTTGTGAAAGAAATTAAATTTTGCTTCCACTGATTTTCAAGTTTGGTGGGCGAATCTCAATTTTGGTGCCACCCTGAACTTAAAACTGAATTATTTCATAAAGTTATTGATCGATTTGCAGCCCTCTTACAGATTCTTCTAACTATGACTATCTATTTTTAAACTGCGTCCTTATTTTTTACAAAAGCCAAAGAATAAATTCCGCCACCAAAATTGACAAAAAATACGTATTGTTGATATTGACCCATGTACACAATAAACACACATTTTTGGTAACAGTGTGATGTTGTTTTTGCGCAATGCATCCGCGTATCAGTGTGAGCTAGTGCTTCCAGTGAATGTGAGGTTAGCTTGGCCCCCGAAGGTCTTGGGGAGGCACCGCCCTTCTTCACTATTATATACGAGTATAATGAATATTTTGCATAGCTAAAGCCTAAAAGTTATTATTCATAGCAATAGTCCCGTATTTGGAAGTCTGATAGTATACCGGCTGATTTTAGTCGTTTTTTCTCAGTTTCCATAGCACAACCGTCTGGAAGTGATAATTTGAAAAAGAAAAAGTTTTAAATTAAAATGCATGGAGATCATGCACGAGTGAAAGGAATTATTATTTTCAGTTTTTATTACTAGACAATTTTTTTTTTTTTTATTATTAGTATATAAGTATTTATTTTCATTTATTTTGTTGTGAAAACAAACAGCATTACAACTATGGTTACATTATTACTTACATTACTATGGACATTACTAGAGACCATTTATAAGTTTTCACATATAAATAACAGTACACACTAGATGGTTTTAGATACCTAATGCTTGAGATCTAATGTTGCAAGGCAAAAATCTCATGAGATGTTACTTTTTACTTAAGATGTTACTCTAAAACTAGCTACATGCTTAAAGTAATTAAACCATATTTAAGTACGGCATCATCATTTTAGCGTTGTTCTCGAATGTATCTCAGGCTTTCACTTTGCAGTCTGGGTCTACTTACTTCTCCTCATTTGATTTGGTTTAGGTATACTGCTCTTATGTAAGCAAGTACTGTCTGAACTCCCAACCCGTAGACGAGACTGCATTAGAACCTCCTCCGTCAATCAAGTGAGGTAGGTTTGGCCCTGAAGGTCTTGATTGGTCTGAAATACTTCCAAAAACTGTTAAATAATATTACAAAATATCGTTGCAGAGTAACGTGGTTAGCTAGCGAAGGCCTGACAAATTACTTGAGGCGTATCATCCAAGACGAGAACAGTAGCGAGATACAACCCTCTCACTCATATCAGGACTTCTCTACAATGCCGCAGAATAACCATTATGGTTCTAAGATGGACTCAAAGGGCAGACGGCTTTCGTACCAGAGAGCTGTGTCCGGTGAAGATCCTCGGTACCACGACTCCTCTCTAAGAAGACCGAATCAAATGCCGGAATGTTCAGAGGTAAGAGTATCTCCTTTTCCCAAACACGGATTTGATTGCATTCAAAGTAATAGTAGTCCACTTTGCTACACTGCAACTGCTGGAAATAAAGCAGAAAGTGCGCCACTTTTCGCTTTATTTTCCTGCAGTTTATTTGGTGTTTTACGTGAGTAACTATCGTCTGACCTTCCAATCCTGACAAGAGAGCCTACACCAGAGCCTTGTTCGCTTATCAGCATGTTTCCAGTTCACTAGAGCGCCTAAGATGTTGGTGTGACCAAATACATACATTCAAATATGTATATACATATACATTAAAATTATTATTCATTTTTTCGTATGTTCATTCTATTTCATCGCCGCATAAAAGGTTCGACGTCATTGCTTTATTATTCCTGAGATATTATTTTAATGATATGCGTATTACGTATTCGGTTAGACAGTTGTTACTGTCAGATTATTTACGGTAGACCTACGAGGACACGTTGACATGCCAAAACACAAAGACTACAAGCTGATACCGCTATTCGATAATAAAATATTGCTTATTTGTGAATCGGTATACAAGTAAAATATATAGAAGTAATTTGGTTGTGAGCGGGTTCTCTAATAATATTATTAGGTACTTATCACTATCACTACATAGTATAAAATAAAGTCGCGTTTTCTGTCCCTATTTTTCTTGTCCCTTTGTATGCTTAAATCTTTCGAACTACGGATTTTGATGCGGTTTATTTCAATAGATAGAATGGTTGAAGAGGAAGGTATATATGTATAAAACATCATGCTACGACTAACAGGTGCGGAGCAGAAATGAAAAATGTTGCAAAAACGGGGTGACGCAGACGAAGTCGCGCGGGTCAGCTAGTTTAATAATAATTCTTACATTCGCGTGTTGGTGTATTAGACAACGAGCCTTGTATTCTGGTTAATGGCAAACTCACGCACTTTGTCTCTTGGTACCTTCACGGTTTTTTTTTTATTTGGAGGACTAGTACTTAACTGAGATTACTGATATATTGTTATTTAACCCCTTTAGTTGAGTCAGATTGCTCATATTTGGTGTGGATACACTTCAGTGGCAACGAGTAGACCATTTCTGATGAAAAATTGTTTGTATCGTATCGTTTTCTTAGCGTTGTTTTCGGTTCAAAGTTCAATAAAGGTAAGCAGACCCTAACGCGAGTGCCTCAAGCTTTCGCGTTTGTTAGGGCCTGCTTACTCCTTCTCTTTTCGATCTGATTTAAACGATACATTTGAATCGTTATTCTATGCGACTATTTTTTTATATACCACTTAGGTGGCAGACAAGCACACGGCCCACCTGATGGGAAGCGGTCACCGTGGCCTATGGACGTTTGCAACACCAGAGGCGTCACACACGTGCTGTCTATCCTGTAGAAACCTTCTAATGCCCTTCTTGAAGAATCCCATATTGTAGTCGCTTGGGAAAACCACGGCAGGGAGTTCATTCCACAGCTTGAGCGTACGCGGGATGAAACTCCTTTCATACCGCACAGTGTGCACTATAGTATGTTAAAGTACAATCTAGACAGTTTCCATTCATTTTTGTGACCAAATGAGGCAAATGAGTATGTTGTGTCCTGTGTCTACAAATTTGAAAGGCTTTGTTTAAGTTTCACTTTTATACAACTGTAGCGTGTAGCGTAACCCTAGCAAGTATGAAATAAGAGTTATAAAGATTTGAAATTCTTATTTCTTTGATCCTTTTAGCTGGCGGCGATGGAAACTCGTAAGGGATAATGGAAACAAACTTGTATATAACGTCTTTAAGACTCTTTTTATGTCTTATGACATTATGACTGTTGACAGTAGATATATTAAAAAAAATAGTGTTTATGAAAACAAATCTATAGATTTATATATTTTTTCTAACCATTGTATCTCGTATTATACATGTATAGATTAAATACTTCTCTTGAAGGTTTGACGTCAAATCAAAGTTGGTTTATGTTATAATCGCGTGAAACACGCAGTTGCCCCGACTGAATTCAGTCTTTCATTCCAACTGCTCTATCTTGGCCACAAAGTGCGCGACCGCGATGAATAAATCAATGAAATAACACTTCTTAAACCAGCTAATGTAGAAACAATCTACTTGCCTGATAGAGAAATAAAGCCACTGCGTTACCGACTCGGTGTGTATAATAACATCTGTTAATATTATTAAGTAATAGATATATGTTCAACACTCTGCATAAACAGCTGTGTTGATTATATTAACTAAGAAGTTGTTTTTTCACACTTAGAGGTGGACTTAACAGACACAATGACGAGCAAACGGCCAGAGAGTAGGACGACCAGATGATCCTATAAAGGGTCCTTCTTCACTAATGTGCGAAACCCTAAAAGTATAACTACGCACTAAGAATAACATAATATAACAAGAATATTGAGATCATGGTTGAAAGGTCACTTATAAGTGACACGTGTTCCCGAACATGACGCAATTATGCTAGCTATATACAAATATTAGGTCGTTATATATGAAATTGCTTTTGTTTGAACAAATTGGTGGAAACCAAATTGTCAGTAGTAACATTTTTGCATTCTTTTTAGGAATGAAAAAATCTAAATTTTATGATTTTTGCGTATGAATGAGACAACAACAGATAAACAGCAACTTTTAATTTTTGAAATGGTTAATTGTAAAAAAAAGTAATACGAAATTTATCCATCAAAATGGATAGCATTTAGGAAGTACTGGTTTTAAAGTATGAATTTATATCAAGCAGCCAGTAAAAACAAAATTTAATACAGAGTTGTAAAATCTTAAAATCAACTTTCAAACTAAATATCAATAGATATTAAATTACAGGAATTACGAACTCGTGAATCTGTACAAAAATTTCGGCAATTTCATATGTGAAGACCTATTAACTAATGAGCAATAACAATAATTTTAATCTGTTGAGAAAGTTCTTCCTTTCTTTATTCATTATTGGGTCGAAATAAGAATTAACAGAGATGGTGTTTGGAGACTTAAGGCCAGGTTGCAGTAGTTTTTAAAATTTTTAAACGTCTGGATATCAAGTAATATAGCGAATTGCGCTAAATAAAAAGCACATTCATAAAATAGACTATACCTTCTAGGGTCCTGTGAAAACAGAAACACGATTCATGTTAATTGCCTCGATAGAAATTAGCGTCAAACATGGGTCTAAAACGCTCCAAATCGATATTTCAAACACGTTTTACACTAAGACGCCATCATCAAATAATGCCGAGATTGATATCATTATAAAGAGCATAAAAATATCTAGCGACTGGTAAAATTATTTTTTATCAAGCAATTATTATTTTTTTCAAAAACTTATAAAACCTGAAAATCTTTGCATTTGAGCACTCGCAGCGGTCAGTCAGTTGAGTCAGTACCCGCCGAGGCGTGTTCAAGGTAGGACGTGTGCTGTTTGTTTCTGCGAGCTTCCCCCCCGCACTTTATTACGTATAATCGGTTTCGCTGAAAATATGGGTATAACTCGGTTCATTAAAGGAAGAATTCTAAAATGGCGCAGCTTATCACTTTCTCTCGCTCGCACAATTGTGCTGTCAATTTAATTTAATTTATGTCTATTTATTTTTTTCTTTTGTGCCACTGTACAAAAAATGTACAGTAGGTATATAAAAATTTGAATTTGGTGTACAATAACTAGTCTATATCTATGGCTCTAAAAATTTTGGTATGCTTGATGACTGCTCTAGTCTTCTTAGCCCCTAACTCTTAGCTAAATTACAAGTGGGTTCACGTCAGTAGTTGGTCGAAGTTAGTATTTTTTATTGAATAGATTGCCTTAGTCACTAGGCTACCGCAGCTGAGTATAATTATACATATTTTATGTTACAGTGCTGCAATGAGAAGCGAAAAGCCGCTGGTGTTGAACAGCCCGTAGACGTTTCTAATTCTAGTTTGCAAATTGCCACGTAACTATCAGTACTTTTACTAAAATCTGTGACATATTTGAATATTATAAAACTGGTGAAAAAAATTATCTCATAAACCTGATGAAACTTACAGCAGACAGGACCGTATTGAACGATCAAAAATTTTACAAAGAGATTCAAGTAAATGGCTCGAACTAAAAAAAAATAACAACAGCTTCAAACTTCGGTCCCATTTGTAAACGAAAAGTTACAATAGATAGTGCACCATTAGTAAAAAATAATCCTATATAATAAAATCTAAACCAAGTGGTTTCAGTAGCTCACGGCATCGAAAACGAAAAACATTCCATACAGCAAATGGAACAACAGAAAGGGTTTATATTGGGGGAGGGAGGATTTGGCCCACCGCTCACCCGCGGTTCAACACTCCAACAATATATATTGGAATGTCAAACCACCCACTTCAAAGTAAGAAAAACAAAATCTTACCAGAGAGTGATGTTTTACCATGCAGTATTCCGCTAATGCGAAGGACTTAAGCTTCGACACGTGTTTCGCCTCTACACGAGGCATCTTCAGGAGCGCAGGAGCAAATGAGCTAAGCGGCGAGTGTCTGGCGCTTTTATGTTATTTCGTCGCTACCCCCACCGTTCGATGAAACATCAGATGTTGTGTGTTGCCGGTATGAAAATAATTTTAGTAAAGGGGACGAATGAAACTGCGTCTGTTCATTCAGAAGTATATCGGTATTATTTTTTATTATTTCCAAATTTTCTAACACTGTTAATTTAATACTTTTATCGCAACAATGTAGTATTTCGAACGTGTGGCCATCATTTAAACTATGTCCCGTCTCTAATAGATGTTTTGCGAAGTGCGACTTGTCTGGGTGGCCATTTCTAAATGCTACCAGGTGTTCTTTATACCTAGTCTCGAAAGATCGACCAGTTTGACCAATATAAATACCTTTGCAGCTGTCACAAGTCAATCTGTACACTCCGGACTTTTTGTTCCTATGTATTTGATCCTTCGAGTTACATAGTTGTCTTAGAGTAGTTTGGGCTCTGAAAGCTGAGTAAATTTTATTTTTATTCAAAATCATAGCCACTCGTTCAGAAACACTTGCAGTCTACCCTATTTTGGTAGTGTTTCTGAACGAGTGGCTATGATTTTAAATAAAAATAAAATTTAGCCAGGTAACGCCTGCATCTATATCGTACAACAGAAAAACATAAAAATAGATCAGTGTGGACTTTTTATTGACCGCAAATACCCTTTTATTGGAGCCACTCCAGATGGTCTTGTTGGAAATGACAAAATTGTCGTCAAAAAATGGTTTAGAAAAATCTCTAGAAAATAATAAAATCCAACTTAACAATTTACCATAAATAAAAATAGTAATTGGTTTTACCAAATTCAAGGTCAGTTGCATGTGACGGGGTGCAAAATGTGTATTTTTGGTTTATGGTTATTTTTTGTTTTTTGGTTTATAATTCAGTTTTATATGAATAGTCTGCTGCCGGAGTTAGTTGATTCAAGGCATATCCGTGGTATGCCTATTAGAAGCATCGTCTTGAACGAAGAGAAAGAAAATAACGAAAACCATGTTCCTTCGATCACTTCACATCAGCATCAATCCAATCTAGTTGAGACTGGCTTTAGTGCTACAAACAGAGAGTATAAAATCATATTTGAAAATTTTTGAATTGTGCGTTTTCATCCACTCATCACCATCACATCATGAAACACTTGTATTAATTAAACGTGTTATTAATGCACAAACAGTGTGTTACATCGAACGCTGATGTCGAAGAAAGAGGGAGAGAGAGATACATGTTTTATCTCGCTCTCACGATATACCACAATCACCATCCTTATAGAGACTTATTTTCCTGACTGCATCCGAGTCAAGGTGAACTCGGAGCTCAGGGTCCGTCTTCCGGCTCTTCCTCTTCCACTTCACACGATCTTGGGCGTCTCCCTAAACCTAAACCCTAAAATGCCAGTTAAGTTGAAAGAAACTTGACTTGATTTTAAGATTGCATGTGACGACGTGCATTTTCTACTAACTATCTATCTACTAACAGATCAGTAGGCAGCACAAAATGTCTTTTTTACCCGACGACTGCGCGACGCAAAGAAGTGGTAATGTGTTTATTTATGTTTCACTTTTCAATAGGTTTTGTTTTTTGAAGACGCTTTTATTTTTTCTGTATGTTCATATGTTCCAATGAAATGAAAATACAAAAATATGTATGTTAAATTTAAGTAATTTTTTTCTCTAACTATACAATGAAAAACTATAACATTATGTGCCCGAATCTAACCTACTGCTTTTACGATATACGTACCGTGCCCGTGGCGTAGTGACACCCTAGTTTGGTGACGTCACAGACACGAGTACTCTAAAATAGCACTACAATCTCCCGCACGCAACTTCATGTATGTTTTTTTATATAATTAAAAACAGTGTTGCTACACAGTATATACACATATAAGTGAAAAAGGTACACATAGCCTATAGTGAGTATTCCGATGAACTCTTACAATCAATCCCACCCTCCCTTCATCCAGAACAACATGTTTTTTTATATCACTTATGTGGCAGACAAGCATACGGCCCACCTGATGCAAAGAGGGTCACGGTGGCCTATGACCTATATGTTCAGGTCTTAGGTGTCACCCTTTGTCAGCTTTTGGACTCCATCCCAGTTTCTTAGTTTTTGTAACAAACGCGAGTCTCGAGTTTTCGCGTACCGGGTTATACTATACGACGGCGCGCGCCTGCGCGCCGCCCGCGCTGCCCGCTCGTTGCGTCGATTACACTCGATTCGGCTGCGGGGACTGAGGTACTGAGGCGACGTAAAATACCTACTTGACTCACTGCAACCTCGCCTTAAGCAACAAATGCCTGTGTTAGGAGCCTCCGTTCGTCCATTGTAAAACAAATAAACTTACTACTATTACTTTCATCTTTTAATAGATTTTTAGGCTTGTAATAATATCACATTGTGTGCTTTTCTTAAGCAAGTGCGTTTAATAGCTATTTGAATCAGTTTTTCCGTATCCTAACATGTCAATAGTTTTATTCATTTAATTATACTCTGCGTTAATTTCATTATACAATTGAACCGATCTTTTCTTAAATTGTATGGAAGCAAAGATAGTTCTTGTTTCAGGTATTTTTACTACATTATATGATTTCCTTTTAGATTTAACCATATCTGAGTTGTTAATTAAAATTGTTTGTTCAATATTTCCGGAAGGATAGCACCTCACTAATTTTGTAAAGTTTCTTAGTATGGTACTTAGTATGGTACATAAGTTTTAAATAGGTTATTCTTAACAAGGTTCGTTGTTCTGTTTTCACTATAACAAACGTTGTCTTCACCGCTCTTCACCAGACTGGGATGCAATAGATCAGGACAGATTGCACTAAATATATTTGCAATAGGATATTTCTTGATGGACTACCATTGTCACTTTATTTTAAGGCACAACATATCTCAGCTTTTCAATAATTCAGATTAATTAACGTATCCTTGTTATTATTTTTTCCATATAAAGATACCAGGTTAATCTATGGTCGGTTACTATGGCTAGATATTATATCTTTGTGACTTTATCGATGGTTGGAGAATTTTATTACAGTTTCTACTGTTCGCATTATCACATGAATGTATGTATAAAATTATTGAGCGTCAATAATTGAAAATATTAATTTGACCTATTCTGATAGACATGGGATGAAAAATTGGGTTCAAACAAAAACTGAAATTAAATGACTTAGTTGCTATATTAAAAAAGGATGATTTAAGATTAGTCAACCCGGCTGCTTAAGCAGAGAACTTAACTTCGGAGTATAGGCCATTTCCTGAAAAGATACAAATTCAAACCATCCTTTACCAAGACCGAAAAAAGAAATTTAGTTCCAGGCGTAACCTATTCTTAATTTATGATTTGTATCTATATAATTTACATAAAAGTTCCGCTTGTTGTCAAGATTGTGCTTTCATAAAGAGCTAATTCAAAACAACTCCTTATTGGTGGTGGCCTGTTTATCAAATTGTAATTTTCACCTTAAATTTAAAAGAAAACAAACCTTTGGATTTTCTCGTTTCCATGACTGAACTATTGTTGACGCAACACAAGTACAAAAGCTACCACAACATCACATAATTAAACTGCTCATCACTTTTTGGTACCTTCAAGTCGAAATATGCTCGTTTTATCAATAAATTATCTTTATGCAAGGCCCATTTAGCATCCTGAATCTAAAAAATAGCGAGGGAATCAAAGGGCACGAGGTGAAAAATATTTTCACTCGAGTACAAGATGTAACTTTTCATCCCACCTCAGCGAGGACAGGACTAAATGTAAAAATTTTCTTTAAGCGTGCAAAGTTTATAATAATATAGATAATACACCAAAGCTGTTTCAGATCTGGGTTTTTAATAAATTTAAAAATTTGTATGATAAATTTGTGAACACCATGAAGATAGAAGTAAGATTCAATGATATTTTGTTCTGAATTTAATTTACTTTATACTCTACCGGATAAAAATTACTTCCACTCAGTTATCGAAGAACAAAAATACTCTCTACAAAAAGGGGTGATCAAAATTTATAATTTATTCAACAAGAAATACTGCTTATTAAACGTGTTACTTTCTTAAAACTTTTAGACCCGCGTCCTTTGACCGCGTAACCGTTCGCACCGTCCGTCGGCCGTCGGCAAACTGCGTATATATTTTACGGCTAAAAACTACACTTACTCGATAAATAATACTATTTCTCTAATTGTAATGTATGTATTTTCTCTTTGTTTATATAGAAAATACAGTTTCTAACAGTTTAGAACTTTAAAAAAACGTTTATATGAATTAAACCTTTAAATGTATTGAAATCTTTGACCAATTTGAGATTTGAACCCAGTACTTAATGATGTATTATTTTCAAGTGTATTTCATATTGGTATCTTAATAAGCCTATAACAAATATTTGGTAATAAATCAGAATTACAAAATAATATTAAGTACAAATGGCGGGGAAGATGGGAGGGCTGAGGTGAGAGAAACGTACTGCGCAAGTGCAAACCTCTCCAGAACCCTCGAATAAGGTTCGACTTTGGAAAGCTTCACTGTGGGTCGAGACATCTTTGCAGGCAGACGCGGCCCAAGAACAGCTGTCCTCACATTCGAAATATATTAAAGTCTATCTTATTGTATATCTCTGGAACTTGATCAAATTCTCTAACTTAAATTCAGTGTTAATTACTATTTACGAAATTGTTCTTGCAAAAAAATATTAAGAGTTTAAAGCAGTATTTCCTGAGATATTTAAAGTTTCGTGACTTTCGGGAATAGTTCGCCGCGAATCGCTTCAGCAGACGAACCCTTCAGACAGGTAAGAAACTTTTAGAATGTAGTAAATTTATTTCAATATCAGAAATGTTTCCATCGTTAATAATATGCTTAGTATTAATTTATTCTCTGATAACATTCTGATGAAATAAGTATATTAACATTATTGTCAATAAGCCGTGTAGTTTCCTAAGAGAGTATTCCAGATCTTCGCGAATTCATTTTATCGACGAGTCGGCAAAGGTCATGAAAGAAGTTTTGTGGTTCGCGATAAAATCGGGCTTTATATTGATTCGAGTCAAGGTGTTTCATTAACTACATCAACTTTACGCACGCCGAGACACGCGATTGCTGGGATATGATTTAAATAGCGATCATTAGGTAAATTTTATTAATGTCGTGTCATTAATAATATTAACATAGGCTTATTTAGTTATTTAACATTATTGAGACCTATTAATATAAACTGGAGAAATGTGGGTGCTAGCAACTCTGCCTACCCCTTTGGGGATATATACCTGGGTTTATATTTATGTATGTGATGTAATTATATTACCAATATGAATAGTATTAACATTAATGAATTAAGATCAAAAGTTTATTACATTTGATAAAAAACAGTCGCAATTTCAAAACAATATTCCGAAATAATAAAAAATTAAAATATTATGTTCAAAAATTATTTGAAGCAACGACAATGTGCCTTAAGCGCGATTCATACGAGTATATAGCGCGAGTGCGGATCGCGCGCGGATTGCTTTATTCATCATCATCATCGCTGTTTACGGAATACAGTAAAAATTACCTTATTAAGAAAAACACAATGTACGGAAAACAGACCCGCGCCCGATCCTTTGTGGGAATTGCGTTATAATATCAGAATAGCTCGTTGGTTGAAACCGCCGGCACCTGACTCCCTTTCAGAACATAAATTCGTAATTTCTGATTTAATATCATCTTTTATGGACTTTTGATGTCATTTAAATTACCAGAATAGTCAGGTAATATGAAGCCGTAAGGGTCATTTTACAAATCTGAACCGTGGGGATTTAATTTGTAATAAAAATCTGAGTTTACGACGTAGACTGCATAATTAAATTTTTAGACGCTACGGAGTCTACGACGTCGTTACCGTAGACTTGTATGTTTTTACTTACAGGCGCTACGCGTCTACGGCAGTGGCTAGCCAGAAACTTTTCAACAAAATTAGCATATGAATAAAAGCTAGCTAGATATGCCGAGGAAAGTAAATAGCCGGTCTTAAAACTCATTATGAGATGAATATAGGAAAATGAAATTCCATATTTAACATATATTTAAATCAGTGCGCGGATCAGTTTATCGTTTCGATTTAAATTTAAGTCTTTAATTTTTTTGGTTGTCATAAACTTACTTCTCATTAATTTGTAGGTATTCTTTTTAGAACATGTCATGAAAAAACTTTTTATATTAGGTATAATAATTTTATATGGAAATAGGTTAATCATTTATAAGTAATAGCTGTTGCCGCAGCTCCGCCCGATGGATATCGATTAGCCTGTTGTAAATTTAAACTTTCTATCTTACTTTACTAGATTCTCTACTCACCTCTCTATACTTCTTCTCCCATTCTCCACATTAATATTTTTTCCGATTTCACCATTTCCTAATTTCATTACTTTCCAATTTTCCTTCTTGTCCCATTTTTTTTCGTTTCCCATTTCCCAATTGACATTTTCTTCTCCTCTCTATAACCCAAGCATTATCTATCTTACCCCTGAAGTTTAGTCTCCCCTCCTCATTTTCCATTTCCCCATTAACATCTTCTCCCCTCTTTACCCTCATCCCCCCTTATGCCGAGAGGTCCTTCTTGCCCTTTTTTTCTTTTTCTTATCGTGCGCAGAATCCCCACGTATTACGTCAGACTCAAACCGACCATAACGCACGCCGTCCATGGGTCCTTGATTCCCGGATGCAAGATTGGTTGGTCCTTCTTGCCCTGACCCCTGCCGCTTCTACTTGCCCTGCCCCACTTCTTCTCATATAACTGACCCTTCCCTTCCCTCTCTCATCTTCAACTTCCTCCCCCATTCTCCCCTCCTCATCATCCCATTGACCATTATTCCCTCCTCCCCATTTCTACTACACTATGTCTTAGCCAAAAAGCTAATCTATCCAATTTGTTCATCAATATTAAATTGGAATCGGGAATTTATGTTTACTGCTCAACTTCCTTTTTTCTACTGACTAATGTAATGATATATATCGCCTACGAGAATTCCACTTATATGATGTAGCTACAAGTAGGTAATGTGGCTTTCTATTGGTAAAATAATTAGCAAAATCGGTTCAGCATCCAGAGCTTACCCTCTTTTGTACCAAAAATATAAAAGATGGCATAAACCGTAGAACGCAAGTACATTGTGACATAACTATAATAACTAGACATTACTGTCGCGATACTTTTTTGATAACAATGTCAATAAGTTTCCGAAACGCACACGATATTTTGGAAGTATTAGGTCATTTTTTCACACCTTGGGTTACGCTATTAAAGTTTCAGTGAGGATCCTTAATATTATGAAAATATAATGCTGCCTTGTTATCCGAACATAAAATCGGCTTCCCAACTGTGAAAGAATTTTTCTTATCGGAGACTGCATGGTACTCCTTCTCTCACTTCCACCTCCTTACCCAATCATTTTGTCAGAACAGATATTTAATAATCCATGCCAGATATTTAATACCAATGCTATAATATATCGTCCCCGTAGAGCGAAAAGTC
This sequence comes from Pelosia muscerda, assembly GCA_963691645.1. Lineage (NCBI taxonomy): Eukaryota > Metazoa > Arthropoda > Insecta > Lepidoptera > Erebidae > Pelosia > Pelosia muscerda. The sequence goes on along the minus strand of OY829098.1, from coordinate 19,831,407 downwards.
ACTATGTCGAAAAACCTTGTTTCGAGTTACGAGCGTTTAAAGTATTTAAAAATATAAATCGTCATAGCTTTTGTGTACTTTCATTGATCTCTACGTTTCTAGTCTTCATTTAAAGGAAAAAAAATACAGTTTGCATTAAGATAAAGTTCATAAACCAAATACGTTGTATAATCGAGAAAAACAAGAAAAACTAAATTGATTAATAGTTCCCTGTGAAGTCGTTTATCTAGATACGAGTTAGTTAATTGTTGACTGGAGTTAGTGATTTTTCGTTTAGTTTGAATTGAATTTAGAAGATAATAACTAGAGTTAAGTAAAGTGGAACTCATCATTAGATCTACTACATATGTAATGTGAATACTACCTAGGTAAATTATAAGACTTTTAATGTGTTGAATATTGTTTTAAATACTAATACGAAGAAATGTAACTAGGATGGTATAATCAGTCAACGTTTATTAAATTAAATAGTACCCAAAAAGTGCACAAAATAGTATAAATATAAAATTTAAAGTACTTAACCAGCAATCAAATTAAAAAAATGTTATTAGAAAAATAAATACGAAAAATAATCATAGTAGTAGTAATCATATTAAGAGTTCACACGTCAATCATTTCGATATAATTTAATTCCTTAACAATGTAAGGTGGAGCAGCTTCTCTGGGCCTTTTGGAATGAGCACTTTCCATGATAGACTTCCAGTCATTCATTGAATATACCGACTTGCCTGTATTTCTATCGCACTATGCATGAAGTTGACTTCCGTATGAGAGTAACCACTCTCCAAATATTTTTACTCAATAACTTCCAGCTGCACATCGGATCTTTGAATTAAATGAGTTAGAATGTCGTAATAAATTGGTATATTTTTTGCCCGGCGCATGTGTCACTGTAGATGGTAACTTTCGTGATATTCGAAGGTTCTGATTGTTCCACCAGTTCATTGCACTATCGAATTCATTCCCCTTATAACATTGATTTCATTCACAGTTATACAGAACACTTCATGAGGTGGTTTGGAGGTATGACTTGTGTAATTTTGAACATTTAGTTTCCTCGTGTAACATAAAATGCCAACACCACTGACTGGTCGATGCAAGGTAGATTGCATATCAGCCGTTACAACTAGGTAATTTTCATCAATAAATAGATAGCTGTTTAGCCTATTCTTTGGCGTGTTGAGCTGCTTTCTTTCTTGTAACGTGTGAGTCATACTCGTCCTTCAAATGCTCTGGGCGTTCTGCCCTATCATAACGAGTTCATCTTTTTTGGGGGTGAAAAATGACAAATTAAATTTAAACTCGAAAATTCCCTTATGAACATAAAACGAACATGGTGCTTCATTAGTTGCTGTAAGTTGCTCTTTATATAGTTCGTATATTTTGGCAGTTGAAAGTTTAGAATCCAGACAGGTAATTGCGTTTCTTATTTTTTCCTGCTGTAGTGAGGTTCGAGTTGAGGGAAAGAGTTTGTTTGATTTTTGATGATGAAATTTTGTATAGATTCTGCACTTTTTTGGTTAATTGGAACTCAAAAAACTCGCCAATCCTTCCCTGCATAGTTCCTGAATTCATTTCTGTATTGCATGACTTTGTTTACTGGCTCATTTGAAAAATACATAACATTTTTAGTAAGATTACTTTACAGATTCTCATTGCGGAATCATTTTTATGAAAATAATATTATACATAGCTGACAGACCGACTTTTTAGTAAAATTAATCTTGTTTTTAGAGACTGAGCTTCCACATTATCTATAATAAACCATATTATATTGTAATTCAGCTACAATAGCTGGCTGTTGAGTTCAGGTTCCCTTCAGTTGAGGTTCTTGTATCTACAGCAGTATTATGTAAACAATTTAAATTGAATGATGGAGAATGTTCTTGTGGCAAATGACCTCCAGCTTCAATGTCGTTGTTGACGGTAACGTCTTTAGAATATTCCTTTGAACGCCCTTGGTGGTTTTCTGTCATAGACTTATACTCAGAAACATTACTTTTTCCTGGGTTGTATCTTTTGAAACTGGAAAATGTTTCACTATCGCTATCGCTAGAAGAAACCATCACAAAGATCACTCCAGAGAATCTAGACCAGATTATTATGTATTTAATTTTTGGAAAAAATAAAAATAAGATTTACGTAAGCTCTATTACGGTTCCCTCATTTTGATTGAATAAAATTTATATTAAATCAATGATAAGCTTGGCTCGACTCATTTTATACACCTTAATGAAACTCACCAACTTCTGTTCGCTTCACTCCAGCCACATAAAAGTCACTAAGTAGCGAGTGAATAATACCTACAGTGTAAGGATACGCGTCGAAGTTGTTGGAATAATAATCAAATATTTTTAATCATTATTCGTAATAAATGTATTGTACCAATCATAATAGAAAAATAATCACTAAAATGATTTAATTACTTTTTTCATTGGTGTAACATTGCAAATTGTTAAAAAATAATGTGTGAGTAGTCACCAAATAGACTTAGTTAATTTCCGTTTACGAATGTTGTATCAATACTTCATGAGAAAAACTAATTATGTCGTTTTAACTGCCAATTAAGTAGTGTATTTATATAGTGAACAATAGTTAACTAAATTAGTGAATTCTCTCATTTTGAACCAAGTTCCATAGTGTTGACTTAATTATTATTCACATTTTATAAAACAAAAACTAAGGCAGCTTCTAAAATGTTGATTAGACAGATATTTAGAGAAAAAAAATGTGATTTTAATGACGTTTATAACTCATTTTGGCCATAACTCGACATAGTGACTTTTCGCTCTACGGGGACGATATATTGTAATTGAAGTATTTACAGAAATAATGTGTTTCGGACGTTATGTGATGTTTTACACTTTGTCACCCATATTTATGGTTATACGGAATAGGAAGCAAACCCATTACTAATATTGGCAATTGATGTCAAATAATAGGGCAGTGGTGACCATCAAAATGAACTTTAATAAATTGTTACTTCTTACGTTATATTACTAAATATGAAAATAAAATTAAAAAAAGAAACAGTTTTATTTCAACACATTTTTATGAACAAATCTCCCGGTAACTGTCAGTATAAATAGTAGAATTGCAGAAACTGAAAATTTTAATAAATGTGCGAAAATAATGAAATCATTTTACTTTTATGTGAAGTACGTAGTTTTTACTTTTTATACAGACTATTTTCACTTCCGTCCAAACTGCCACAGTGGCACAACCATGCGCAACTTTTGAAGCTGTCGATGTCGTAGAGATGACTTTATAACACAAAAAGGCGCGTTGTAAATTCATAAACGATAATATAAAGCCAAAGAAGAAGAAGTATGTAATATAATTTTTACAGGCATTTAATGGTCTACGGCACTAAGAAGTTAACCAGGAAAATTTTCATAAAGGTAATGGTGAACTCTGAGGTGTCGTGCAAGTCCCATGTCATTAAAGCAATGTCGCAACAATTTCAAATGCCTGGTAACCCTTTCAACCCGAGACTATGAGGCACGCAGGCTTTTGCAAGCTGGTTAGAGACAATTTAATCCACACGTCTACCAATGTTACAGAGCGTTCCATTCCTCCACAACCAGTAGGAGCTAACTGGCTGTGGAGGAATGGGAGTCAGGCCTCTGGATTCAGGCACTATTGTGTTTATTCAAATGATTTATTTTTTCACTACGTTTTCTCTGCGATTCGTATCAATTTCAAAATTAATTTACACACACACAGTTTTATTTCAAATTGTCTCTAGTAGTCTTCCTACATTGAGGTCTTTTCTTATGGTAACTTTTAGTTCAATTGTTTTCTGTTATAAACAGTTTTTTAATATTCCAGGTTTTTACTTAAAACCAACGTGTTACTATCAAGAGGCACAATAGACTAAACGAAAAGGGTAATAAATTGCTAACATTTCTCAAACGGTGCGACGGCGTGCCAGTAAAATTACTAAAATTCCTTTCTCTGTACAGGTGAGCCACAAATAATTTCTTGTTATAGTGACTCATGCCCGACTAATGGTTATGATCAGTAACTATAATCACTAAATCTTATAATCACTAAAAACGTTTGAAACCAACATCTACTTGAAACCTATTTACCCTTTTGGTGGATCACCTGTGGTATGGGTGCCTGACCACAAATGTCAGGAATATCATAATATAGGCGAATATTAACATTGGTGAAGTCGCAGGCATCAAATGCATCCAAACTTGTTTGAAATCCGAGGTCCGTTCACCAACTTTCTGTATGTGACTGCAATTTTGACCTCATGGCCCCTTGAGTGAAATATACGCGAGAGTGCAGTAGATAAGTAGCAGGTGTAACGACTAGTGGGTGAGGTTGGTTGCACCCCGAAGTTCTTGGTGGAGGCCCCCCATAACTTAGTCACGACCCAGTGGCTAACGTGGCAAGTCTGTTAATTTTTGATAAATGTGGATACATTAAAAATAATGTAAGATAGTCTAGAGATGATTTCATAAAATTTACCGCGCTAAAAGGGTCCCGTGATTTCGTATAGGGCTTTGTTATTCAAATTTTATTTGATACTTAAGCGATCCTTTGTGACCGTTTTAACGAAATATTACATTATTAGGCCTAAGGCACAGAATTTGCTAAGGTATGGGCTTAAAATACCGGATACTACAAAGAGGAGATAATATAATAGGTCTTTACATATGAAATTGCCGAAATTTTCTTACAGATTCTTGAGTTCGTTATTCCTGTAATTTAATAGCGATTTCCATTACTTTTATTTTGTTTGAAAGTTGCTTGATTTCAAGACTTTACAACTCTGTATTAAATTTTGTTTTTATTGGCCGCTTGATAAATTTGAATTCGATCTTCAAAAACAGTACCTACTTCCTAAATGCTATCCATTTTGATGATAAATTTCGTATTACTTTTTTACATCTGTCACTTTTCAAAAATATAATAAAAGTTGCTGTTTGCTTAATGTTGTATAATTCATACACAAACAAAATAATCTTAAAATTTGGATTTCTTTTGGATTCTTAAAATTGAATTTAAAATATTCCTAAAAAAATGCAAAAAATATTAGTACTGAAAATTGGGTTTCCTCCAATTTCTACAAAACAAAATGGCAATTTCATATGTAACGACTTAATATAAGGAAAATGTTCTTGTGTTTCTTGAAAAATCTGTTCAAAATTCAGTCTCATACTAATCTAAATCTCCCAAATGTCAAGACAATTACGATGTCAATGTTCGGTCTTGAAAATTGTGTTGAAGTACGAGAATACTATTTGGGAGATTAAGATTAAATTGAAATCGAATATTGAACAGGCCTTAATCTGTTCAATATTATTTACGCATAGGTTACCTTACCACTTATCGTTATTAGGATCAGTAATAATTGTTTGCGTATAAATGTACTCATTTGCGTACATTCTGATACTATATGTCTATTATCTGATGATTACACAATTTATTATTAGAACGGTAAGCTACCTTAATTGTTCAACTGCGCATGCAGAACAATCCAAGTGGGCTACCGATATCTCCTATTAGACTTGAACTGAACAATAGAATATGTTCAAGCAATACAGTTACATTTTGCATACAACGATTTAATAATACAGTTAATTCTGTATGCACGATGATAATGTGGCCAATCAATCAAATAGCTTTACAATTTTCAGTAAGTAGTTCGTTTGCATTTTTGGATGATGAGGTTATGAATTCTATGTTAATAAAGTGAGAGCTGATTGTTACATTTTCTGCAATATTCTGACATCTATTCAGTGTATCGAAGTGAATGTATTCTAGAAACTACAACAAAAGTTAGTTACGCTATGCTTATTTTGATTCTAGCCAAGGAGGGCAGAATATATATGATCGTACTAGCGCTGTATAAAATGTCGTAGAATATTTATTTGCCTACCTTTATTTATCCAGTTACGAAACACTTGAAGTTATTATCTCATCATTAAATGAATTCGAAAAATAAATTTATGATATCAAAATTGCTAATCATTTATATCCGCCCGCTAATACTCGTAAACTGATACTCAGTTATGCGTAAATTCAGATTCACTACATTACAAGCGTCACAGTGAGATGAATTTCCCTGTCACGATGACGTTGACGGATGATGTGGCCACTACGTTTATTGTTTGCAATTGTTGTTCACCAGCAGACAAATATACATCCGTATATTCATATTGGCAGTGAATATTAGCATTATCTGTTTTTATTAGATACTTCACTGGTGCCAGCGATTACGATTGGGTGGATGTCTGTGACTCTACCTTTTGATCATATATTCAGTTCTACTCAACCAATTGCAATCAAACGGTCCTATACGGCAGTAATATGGCAGATATTCTGAACAGAACCTTTCAAAACAAACTGCATCATAACCCTAACAGTAGTTTGAAGCTTTACGCGAGCAAACGTTAGAGAATTTCAAAAAATATACTTAACATAACCCACATACCATGCATTTATATATGCAGACACAGCTAAATTTTAATTTTATAATACATAGTATAGGTTAGATAATTCTTGTGATTTGTATAAGCGGCACCAAGTATCTCTTTAAAATACGTTGAGAGTTTATTACAGAGTGACTACTTTCGTCAGCGTTAGATTTTAATGATCACGTATTTTGTAAATTGCTGTCTTTCTGACATGTGACTGACATTAGAACGACTGACATAGGAAATTTGAATTTGCAAAGGAAAACTAATATCACATTTAAAGCTGAACCTTATGCTTAAAATATATTTACAGGTCCCAGTTTGTTTGGTATAGTTCGATTGCAGCGCTCCTGACCGAGTGCAATAAATTTTACTACGCACTAAACATTCTTGCAAAGACAATCTCTCAATTGACAACGTTCTAGTACGGCGGCGTCAAATACTGATAAACATTGATGTAATTTACTTCAATTAAATTTGCATTAACACAGCTATTTCAACATATCAACCTCTCAGCCGGAATAGTTCTCTGGACTACTGAGCGTTTATAATCTGGTGCATGGATCATACAGTTTCAATTTGAAGTTAACATACCTAGTAACAAATATTAACTTACAAAACTTGCCCTTTGCCTACGTACTTCTTCTTCTTTCGTGTCAATGATCCACTCATATACTGTTTTAGAGTAAAACCTTGCCATGTCGACCACACCGTCAGTTGCTCCATTCAGGTCATCTTTGGTGCAGGAGGCAGGGCATAGGGGACACGAAACTAATAACACGACTTCTTAAAAAATGATAAAAAGGATGTAACAATAAAAGAAATCACACAAAATATTAAATCTACTAAATATTAAAAAATGTCATAATAAATCATAAAAATCCTTGTAAAATAGTAAACCCCGGAGCCGAATAGTTCCTCGTTACCAGAAGGCTGGTGACATCCACGTTTAATGACGTTTGTTTTTGAGCAATGGCTAACCGTATGCTCACGAGAAGCGAAAAGTGAACGTATCCTTGGACCCCTCGAACCTATTGACTCAATATGTCCTAAAATATAATAATCGATTAACTAATAGACTAATAATAACATGATGATGCTAATTCTGTTGGCAATTGCTTGTTACATCCTAATTTTACACTATGAAGCCTTAGCTCGATTCGGCTTTTAATAGTGCTCTATACCAAGCGCGCATGTATTTCTCGAGATAATAATGATAACATTTATTTCATTATATTCAAAATTAGTAATATGATTTTAAAGACACTATCTAAACGAGCTAAGGAGAGTTATATTAGAATTAATTACAATAGAGTTGGATGAAACCAAAAATAAGCCGTTTGATGGACGGATGGATGGTAAGGCAACTACAATTGAATTAAATTTCTAAGTGGTATAAGTATAGAGTATACTCACCTCCATGTTGTGATCCAACGATGAACTTTTAACAAATGATTTTGTATAGAAAATTTATAAAAAAATATAAGGCCTTAAATGTTCAAATTACTGACGTCATCATCACAATTTTATTATGTATTTTTCACAGTTTTATGATTTATTAATTGTCTAGTAAATACTTCTAAAAGTAATTTCAACAACACATATAGTTATGTTTACACATATGCTGACTTATATCTAGTAGTCAAAACATCAATTAATTCCATAATTCACATTTCATGCCCCATCGATTCATCGTTCTCGTATTCATCGATCAAAATAAAGAGTCTACTTCATATCTGACGGTAAACATCGCATCAATCCATTACATTCAAGAAACCCACCTCTAAAACTGAGTATCAAAGTTTGAATTTCATTACCTATGGAGTGCTAAAGGGTTGACGAAATTGATGTCGCTTCATACCACCAATTAATGAAGGTGACACATGAACAAAATGGAAACATTCGTATTGTCTAACCGTGGAAATTAATCGAGTTATTGATGTTGCTAACATGTGTTAGAACTGTACGATGTGTTGTGTGTACATGTGAGATTAGTTAAAATTAGCTTGACTTCATTTTCACATTAACCGTCAAGAAGATCAGTATTCTATGAATTCGGTTGTAATTGCACCTGAGCCTTATATTTCGAGTAGTAGTAGTAGTAGTAGAAAATTCACTATAACCATTCTATTACTGAGTATGTAACGACTAAAGAAGTCGTAATTTATGTACTCTAGTACTTAAAACACACTAAGAAATATTGCAAACATTGCGCCTACTTCGCAAGCACTAACAACAACTGTATTTACCTCATATAGTGTATAGAACATTTTTCAGAAACGAATAAATTAATAAAAATGAAAATATTAAGAAATATTGTACTTAAAAAAAGTCTGAATAATGCCTCGTTAATATTATTGATTAATTTTCTTGTTCTGAAATCAATAAAAATCAACTAATTGGTGATCTAACCCAAGTGTAAATTATGTTATTTACTTAGCGATAGAAGCGAACGAGAGCCTAGCTTTTACCAGGGCAGTCCGTATCCAACTATGCTATGGGTTTTGCAGTTCTGGTCTAGAGGAAATATTTCTTGACAGATTCTTTTCACCAAACTTGGTACACGTTGTCTTTGATTTGAAACAACTTGTGTCGATGACCTTTTCGTTCTGTGAAAGGAGAGAAGTTTTCATTCACGTTATTTTTAATGTTTTGCCTAAATACCAAAGTTATGAAGCCAGCAACCAAACAGGTGCGATATCATGAAAACTTTCCAGTGAACACACTGCCAGAAAAACAACACAAGTTTATTATTAGCCACGATATTTTATGGAGCTTAGAGTTACTTCTCCAGTCAGATTGCTCAATTGGGACGGAAGTCATTGCGGCCCAAGGTGAAAATCTGTTAAGAAATGCATCCGGTCTAGAACCGGCAGCTGCAAACCCACAAAATTAGTGAGCCATGAACAAAAGCAAAACGCCTTATCGGCCCTTAAATTTTGTGTAGTTATACTTTCAGACAAAAGTAAAACTGTTTATATTATAACTGTTCACAATAAAGCTGATTTAAAAGTTAATTATTCTATGACATACGTATTTAAACTATTATGGTCACTAACAATATTATTAGAGATATCTATCAAGAAAATATATTGGTGGAGGAGGGGGGTGGCCTAGGCATTCCTTTCTATGACAATGACTAATTTTACTATGTACTTGTACTTACCTAGCGAATCTAATGTTAAATATCGGAATAAGTCTCGGCGTGCGTATTTGACAAAATCCAACGTAGGGGTGAGGCGTGAATGTTGCAGACAAAGCAAGAGTATCATGGCATAAGGCATAGTCTTACGTAACGCAGCGATTTTGCTCTATATTGCGCTGACCTTAAGTTTGCCTATCGCCTATGATTCACGCCTAATATTTCCAATATTTTGTGTACAGGTCTGAGCTTAAGGATTTTCGTCAAAATTTGTTATAAATAGGAATAAAAATGCCTGGATCGAAGAGCTCAGGGTCCGGCAAGTGTCTGTGCCGCAAGAACTCTGCAGAGGTGAGTCTCGTCTTGCCGCAATGCACCCATATACGTGTGTATTTGAGCTGTAGGTAGCTAGATGAGTAGCTTATCAATGTGTGCTTTTTAATCACTTTATTGTTATTCTTTTTTATTATTTTATTATAAGTATAAGTGAATGAGTACTAAAATAATGACGCACCAAGCATGTAAGGCACATGTAGCGCGGGTCTACCTCGCAGAACATACATTAAACAAATTATATATTAAGTTTCACTGGATGTTCCAGTTAGCTCAATCTTTTTAGCTGAGTAAATACCAGATGCGAAGCTATTTTACCCGGAAAACTGGTTTTACTAGAAGATCACTTCATAATTTAACAACCAGCAGTACGGCTTCAGGTCGAAAAACTCAACGAGTATTCTTCTGGTGTACGTCACACGTCATGGGGATGAGGCTATGAATACCTTTCGATAGAAAATGCTCCAAGCTCACGGCCTATGGCACACGATAGGCCGATGATTAAAGCTGGAGTGCGTTATGATACTGTCTTATCGCCCACTTTCTTCCTTCTGAATATAAGCATATCTTAGAGATGCTATCTATAGACAGCATACACTGCTATGCAGATAACAACACCCTGCATGGGCGCTATTTTGGATAATCCGCAGCTAGTCGGACCGATATTGAAGAATAAAGAAGGCAACTTGTCACTAAACTCGATCGGTACCTGAACCACATTTCCCAATGGGGTTTCGTGAACATAATCGAGTTCAATGCCAGCAAAACCCAGGAATGCGCGTTCACATTCAAAGTATCTCCGTTCGTTGAACTCCCAACTTTCCAGGACACTCAAGATTTATCAAAACACCTGAGTGCTGAATAGGGTGAGACGGTTCTTTTCGCCGCAGTAGCAGTGTATTCTATTTGTTCTATATGTGTGGAAAATGTGACTCTGCACAGTATCTACCTACTAGACATTTTCGACAGATGACAGCGATGGACGGTCCGAACCATTTATAGTCTTTAGGTCACTAAGAGTCTCGAGTCTCTGCAACTGCTTAGAGACACAGCCACCTTGGCGGCTTTCTACCGCCAATGCCATCGCAAAAATTCTGATGAGCTCTCCAATTAGTTCCACTCTCTCCTTTCCTACATAGGATAAAACGTGCAAGTCTGAAATGTCAGCCACATACGGTTCAAACAATTCTTTCGAGAACCCAACAGTTCGAGTAGTCTTTTCTTTGCCCCATCATGAAACCTTGGAACACTTTATATTTGTGTAGTGTGTGTTTTCCATTCTATTTCTGGAGCCATTAGTTTTTTAAGTAAAAATCGTCTGTTAAGAGCGAGTTCATTGAAACTGTGCACTTTTAGATGGTCGTTGCCATTATGCTCTCCCCCATCTAATTCTACTCCCATTTCATCAGCCACGACGGTTTTGATTGTGAACCTCTCCAAGTCTTGATATGAGTTCTCATACCATGTCTTGTGTTCCTGGTGGCGAGTAGGGTAGCCAGACTGAGCTCACTGAAGAGGTTTTGTGCTGTCAGTGGGAAAGTGGGAAGACCAAATTGTCTCCCACGCTGTAGCTCTCCTAGTCTTGATTTGAGTTCTCATATCACGTGTTGTGTTCCCGGTGGCGAGTAGGATAGCCAAGCTCACTGAAGAGATTTTGTGATGTCAGTGGGAAAGCGGGACAGCTTTCCTACTCTTGATTTGACTTCTCATACTATTTGTTGTGTTCCCGGTGGTATGTAGGGTAGTCAGCACTCATTGGAGAGTTTTTGTGCTGTCAGTGGGAAGATTAATTTGTCTTCTGCGCTGACGGGATTTTACGGGATCGACTAACGTCTGACCAGATCATCCGTACGTAAATCATTAAGTAGGTTGCATTGTCCCCCGGCGATGTTGTTGGGCTCCAAACACCCCTGACATTAAATCCATTCTGACATTTATCACGAACCCTTTGTCTTCGTAGCATTGTTCATATTTCGTTCGCTTTAGTAAAAACCGTTTATATGAAGTCCTACTTTTTAGGTAGTGAAATGTTGCAACCCTGCCTTTTATAGCTCCGGCCTGCTAACAAACATCAAACAAACCCCGGTTGTTTGCTGTACCTTGTTATTTCCTTATTTACCAAATAATAGTCGTGACTGGTAACTGTATCCCATACACAGTCAATAAAATTACAACGAAATGCTAGTCCGTTTATTTGTACTATTAAAAGACTAGATACAGGATGGAAATTTTCGATTTTGTTTTTACCTTCTCTAAATAATGGAGACTGTATACAAGAATGAACATAAATTCAGATTTTACATTTTTAATGTAACGATACAATGCCGGCCATTATGCTCAGTGTTTCCGCCTTGTGCCTTATCGCCGCACGTTAAGGTACGTCGCCTCGCCACTCATTATTCTAAATGTCAATTGACTCGTGAATGGCAACAACGGGCTTTTCATTGAACAACAGAGCCAAAAGACCACACATATAACTTACTTGGAAAACCAAGAACCTTCGTTTAAAATTGGTTTTAAAAGGGTTTCAAAATGTCTTCAATTGGGCACATAAATGTTATTTCATATTGTTCTTGTCTCTATTTTTCTAAGACTATTGCTTGCGGGTCCTTTAAAAAACTACCTTTGAACTATTATTTTTGAAGGTCACATAATATTTATAAGGCTCACCAAGGTAATCGCTTACCATTCAATGGTCTGTATACTACTTTGATACTATTAGGACTTTTGTAATCCCCTATTACAAGTACATCATCATTTAAGTACTTTTATCTCAATAAGAGTGGGTGAGTATTAGGGAAAACAAACGACATTCATGAAATTCACTGCTAATGCTACGACTGGTTACGGCGGCGTAGCTAATGATACGTAACAGCTACAAGTTATTTAAAGTGAAGTGCTACAGTCAATTACATTATAGTTTGGAGCATTCAAGTTCCAAGTCTTAAAATGTAAAGTCAAGTATTAAGGGCTATCAATAATTCAAGCGAATATACTTGTTCTTCGATACTCATTATTAATATATAATTACATATTAATTTCTAAATACCTATATATATTTTTTATAAAAGTTACGTTCAGTTCCCGCTCTGTGTGAATATTTATAAACATTCTTCACATTATTCTTAGTATTTCTGTGTATATATTTTAAATACGTATTTAGAAGTATCTCAAATTACATTATACGTTAACGCTATGTATCTACATACTTGTGTGTGTCAGTACGGTGCTTTGTTATTTAAAATATCCCAATTTCCTGGTATTAATCTATTACGTGTATAACATTCAGGCAAAAGTTTTACTTAACTTGTCCAAGTTCTCACAATTCTTGAACCTCCTTACATAACATCTGGAGAGCACAATGCGTTGCGAACATTACTCAGTGCTCAGTGCCATAGTACGTAGAGGTTTGTGTCTCTCACTATGAGGTGGAATGTCTAATTAAGTTAAAGGAAAACAAACGTGTCATAACTTGTCTCATCCTGATAAACTGACGCGCATTATGCGAGTTATTCAGGTACGAAGCCTGAATCATAGAGAGAAACGTCAAAAAAATTAACAAATTAAGTCTCAGTTACAAACCTTATTCTTATCTTGGCATTTACGGGAGCTACTGCCATCTGGTCCCTAACCCCAACAGCAAAGTCTGCTTTGAAGATTATGAAAATAATGATAATTTCTGTACAGGTTAGTACGTTCGTGCGTTATCAACAAAATTACACATTTATAAAGGAAAAAACTTAGATCAGAAAACGTGAATGCTTCAACCGGATTTGAACCAGCGATCTTTCCATTACGTGTATACAAAAGGTGATAGGAAAATTCCGAATGCTTCAAACGTTGTTTCGTGATTTAGCAGTCAGAGCGTTTCCCTGTAAGGGAAAGATCGTGGGTTCGAATTTCGCCGAAGCATTGACTTTTTCGATCTTGCTTTAGAAAATTTCAGTACTGAAAAAAAATAGTTTTCTTGCTTATTTTTTTAGCCCTTGCATAAGAACCTTTGCTTTTAAAATACAGGTTGAAGTGTTGTTCAAGAGACTCCTTATGAAAGTGTGTTCATTCAAAGGCTTTATAAGGAAAGTAATCGACAATCTGAAGAGGCCATGTCGAGTGCACGCGATATGCGAAGTGATAACGTGTGCGTTTGACATTACGTTAATAAATAACGACATTTTTATAGTTTTCAATCATTAGGATATGTTGAAAGATTACCTTATATATTACACAGGCTGTTCTTTGTCCTCGAATACGTTCCCATGGGTTGTGGTAACTAAATCAGAATGCAGATAGCATTTATAAAATTGAAAAGAAGCTGACTATACAAAACGAGTATATTGCAGTGTGTGCTTATCAGGATATATAGGACTTAAGTCATTCTCCTACTAATAAACAACATTGTATAAGATGTACTAAGAAGCAAATATGATACATGTTAAATGATAAATAAATTATTATTTTTAAAATGCTAAAAATTCAATTTAATAATATGTCACAGTTTATGCAGCATGGTGGTCGAATGCCGACTGTTGTCGTATTAAATGCGACGTTCCCATGAAGTGGAAAATTTAACACAAAAATAAGAAGCGTGTTATAACTTCATTAATTGTGACTGCAAAATTAATAAGTGTCGCAGTGGTCTGAAATAAATAAATAACTTGTCTAGTCCAACAAGCCCCTTAAAACGAGCTAGCCATGCAACCGGAACACTTGCATAAAGAGAGAGAAAATAAGTTACGAATTGATTAAAAAGTTTTAATTAAGTGTAGTATTTTTTTTTGTTTTGTATAATTAACTATTCAGTCACATTTCGAACAAAATAAATAATTTGCTGTTGTCATGGAATAAACCTTATAATAAGTATGAGGGACAGTTTAGGTCCCTCTAAAAACACTTGTGTATAAAATTCAGGCATAACCGTATGTATATGAAAAATCCAAGCCGTCGTTCCAGCAATGTTCTCGATATTAAATAACTTTGGGAAGACCCACCCCACGCCTCTCTTGACGACAAAAGGTGGGGAGATGAATTTCTTTTATGAGCCTGAGTGGCGTGCCTTTTTTTAATTACTTAAGAACCCCAAACGTCTTTAGCAACAATTTTCAATAATTCTCAACCTTTTTTACAACTGTTTAATTCTTTTTCATAAAATGTGTGTATTACTATCGAAAATTAAATATTATACTAATGCCAGAACACTAATGGAGTTGGTTGAAATCCAAAAGTCAGTTTCAAAAACATAAAATTAAATGAAATTCCAAAAATTTCGAGAAAATTTTGTAACAACTTCAGTTTGCCAAATCCTGAAATTCTAATAAAATGTCTAGTTCAGCTATTGAATATTCATACAGAGGAATTTGACGTCACAAATATTAATATTTATAACTTCATTCGAAAAACTGACAAAATACCTATTTATACAACTCGATACAAAATATACACATCCAGTACGGGTTGTACTGTATACTAATTATAATTCACTCGTAAAAATATAAAATGGAGAGGGGCTAATCACATGAACTTTTCTTAATGAATTCCGATTTCTTCAGTGGTCAAATCGCTACGGAAAGTGTCACGATAGGTGTTTTCCGGCAAACGCAAGCAACTAGAACCCAAACTCTCCCCAGAGACTCTCGAACGCATTATAGGATGTCTGTAACACACGGGTTGGACTGGACGAGGATTAAACATAAACGGTGAATGCATCTCACACCTTCGATTCACTGACAACTTTGTCATATTTACAGAGTCGCCGGAACAACTGGGCGAGATACTGCACAGCCTACGAGTAAATGTTGCATCTCGATGCGTCAATCTCGATATGAACGTGGACAAAACAAAAGTTATGATTAAAAAACATGAATTGTCGCATATTTCGAAGGGTCAACATTCGAAGTTGTTCAGGAATACGTCTACCTTAGGCAGGTTATTCAGCTAGGTAGAGATAACTTTGAGTTCACGACTTTGGTTTGTACCATTATAATGAACTATCACTACAAGCATTCATTAGTATTTGTAAGGCGTAAACAATAAAGCTATTTTTATTCGTGTTGTGACTGTGAAATGGAGTGTTTATCCAACTTTTAAACTGGTTGTACTACCACTCCACAAACAGGAGCACAGATCTCAAAATAGTCCGATCCATCAAGTAAAGTCGAAAATATTCGACGTGGGATGCTCTGCCCGTCTCTGTAAAAACTTTGACGACGGCGCTTGCGAATTTTATTTCTTTATATACAATACCAACTGACTGGGTGGCGACCCGGAAGTTGTACGATTGCAAAAGCACACGCGACCCAAGTAGCTGTATCATACACCACAATGTCCACTACCCTACTTACCCTGCGCGACTGGACTACCCGTGTATTATTTTTTTTAGTTTTTACAAATGACGTGGTAAATATAAGATAACATTACACAAGATAACGTCTAGTTGCTTTGTGCATACACAGCGCAAGATAAGGTGCGGAAGCGTATAAAATTATAAAATACTAGCTGACCCGTGCCCACTTCGTTGGGCATAATGTTAATAACCCTTTTTAGTACAGGGTTGTACGTAGGTATAGTTTGTATTTGCATGCTAATACAAAATTCGAAAGTAACTCTGTCCGAAAGAAAAAACATTTCCTGCGGAAAAAACTACTTTTTGTAACTTAAATGTAAAAGTTAGACATATGCTGTCGTTAACGTTTTTGTAGGCATTTTCAAGCTCCACATCTTTTTTCTAGAACATAAAAATATATCTTTCATAGTGAAGGCAGCGTTCGTAAGAAACGCTTTCATTCGACCGTTTTTTCTCCGATTCACTTTGCAAAACGGACTACCACATAAAAGCCTTTTTATTTTTCAGTTTTTTATATAACCTATGACACTCAGCAATGAAGTGGCTTTTTATTGGTGAAAGAATTTTTAAAATCGGTTTACAGCAATTGATTATATTATACAATCACAAACATTTTTGATTCCATCCATCCCCTCCGGCCGCCAGGTTCGATCGCACAGTTCGATTAGTCGAACTGTGCGGAATTATATATCCTTATGGTTCGATTGAAAAGTCGAACTGTGCGGAGTTAGCTATTTTAAGTAAACCGTGGTTCGATTAATCGAACTATTAGGAATTGTATGTCCTTATGGTTCGATTGAAAAGTCGAACTGTGCGGAGTTTGTATTTTAAGTAAACGTGGTTCGATTGATCGAACTATAAGGAATTTTAGAACCTTACAGAAAATTATTAATTTAAACATGTTACTGTATGAGAAAAGTAATTGCTATTTAATAAATATCCTTTATTTAAATAAAGAACCTTTCCATGCCATACGTTCCAGGAAAAATCCCACATGCATATCACCATGAGCAAGCATCATATTTGTTGAAATTATGAACTCATTCCGTCTTCGTGGTTCTTTTTCTCGCTTCTCTAACAGTCCTCCATTCATTTTAATGGCATAATACTCAGAATCTCGATATGGTCATCAAATTTGGTCCTTTTTTCCCTATAAGAGCATTGATTTTTTTTGCCACCCTTCGAGACAATTTGTTGTCCGGTGTAGCTCTCCATAAGTGAACTTCGGACAGTATCGCTGACTTTTTTACTCATCGAACTATAAGGAAATACAGATCCTCGTAGTTCGATTGATCGAACAACAAGGACTTGAAATTCCTGATAGTTCGATTAAACCAAATTGATCGAACTACAAGGAATTACAAATCTTCGTAGTTCGATTGATCGAACCATAAGGAAATAAAATATCTCGTAGTTCGATTAATCGAACTGTGCGATCGAACCTGGTGGCCGGAAGGCCTGGCATCAGTGGTCACCTTAGACTATTTAAATGCTTAAAATACATTTTTTATATATTTGTTTATGATGGTCGGTATTAAAAATTGGTGACATTTTCGCCTGTTGTTTCTTTTCTTTTGCTGCTAATGCGCATTTATTTGTACTCCGCATGTATGTGTTTACTGTTTCTAAAGTATGTTCAGTCGTTTATTATTATTAGAATTTCATACTGATCATGTTACGTGTTGTGTTGCAAGTTATATAAAAATATTTAAAGATCGTGTTGTCAGACCTTCGGGCCTAACCCTAACCTGTTGTCACCCTTTCAAGTGTTTGACGCCTAAATTCTAAAGAACTTATTAAATATCGTAATTAACTAAATCTATTCTCTAGGCACGCGAGGAGCTGACGGCACTGCTTGCACAGTTTGAAATGGAAGGCATGCCACAACTGCAAGGATTCCAGATGGCCTCCATTTCAGAAAGGGCCTTCGCCTTCCTTTATTGGGCAGGCAAGCCAGAAAATTTGCGCGAGTTTATCGACTGGAAACGTGAGTACCTAATTAATATAATAATATACTTAATTCTGCCATCCTATTATTATTATTATTATAAATATGAATAAGGGTTCGTGAGGATAGACGAACAGTTGTTTGTTTTTCAGCTAATGGCCTGATTGATGTTTAATAAGTGCGTGATTTCAATTGAATTATGAATAAAATCCTAAACAAAGCTTAACGAGATACATCATAATCGGTCAAAAACCCGCCTTTTTGATAAAAGTCATAACCTACCTACTTCAACTCTCCGTCGAGAGTGAGTCACGCCTTAATTATAAGATGTTAATTATCGTACCCTATCTTATATTTTGTCAAATATTTTCTAAATTACATTTTGAACTGGGATTTAAAAAAAATTGTAAGCTTTAAAGATACTTCCTTAAAATGCGTGAATTTACTGAACCGGGTCCCTGAATAGAATTTGACATAATTATATAGATTGTGGACACAAATATCATACAGGCAAATTTTACATAGATATTACATATTACGTCGGCAATAGCTATTGTGTTATAAAAACCTTTGAGAGAGGCAAACCTTGGTGGGCACTTATCTTGCCGCTAGGACTCGCGGTCACTACAATATGTTGATTGCCGTACATAGGCTGTGCTTAAAAGAGCTCATCATTATTTTACGGTCGGCAACATTTGCCAAAATTAAGTACCTTACAAAAAATCTTCATCTTATAAGAAAGTATTTGTACAGTGTCAGTATAAATGCTTGTCAGTAAAAATGCTGTTGGAAACGAATACTTTTTTATTGTAATAGTCCATTCGTTCTTAAAGCATGCCACAGGCCAGTGATCAGGCGGATAGCAGTTACGTCTAACATTTAAACTTCTATTTAGGCATATTCAAAATGTAACATAGCCAGTATCCGATAAGTCAAAATGAATTTAGGTATCAGTGTTAGGATGGTAACCTTATTTTTCAAAAACAACAGCTTAACGAATTAGACGGAATTATTATTATTACAATTCAATAACAAGAAGGCGCTGAAATCAATATGATCATACCTTTAAATGTGATTTAAATGGAAAGCACAACATGGTGGCTACCTTAAAATCTAATCAGCTAAAACCTCACGATGTTCCGGCATCGAAATTTATTGTCAGGAGTAATGTGTGTCGTTATGAAATCATTTCCTACTTTGCGAACGTACACCGAACAAAACTGCTGCAGAGCATTTTCACATATACATACATAGGTGTTTTAGTTATTTCAGCGGTTTGTTCGTACTTTATACTCGTGTATTTAATGTAGGGTGGCTAGTATCATTACGGTGAGTTTCCAACCCAGTGGATAGGAGTTTTAAAGTCACGACCAACATACAATCGGAAATTACATATCAATGTTTCATATCAAAAATCAATGGTAGCCAATTTCCGTAGCCAAATTTACGAAACTAATATTTTTTTTTGATCGCGTAATACGACCAAATCTACATCAACGTAAACATTTTTCAAATATAGGTATACCTACGCAGGCAGGTACCTGCTCATGAGGAGACGGCGGCCGATCTCATCTGATACATGTGCTTACAATGTCAAATATTTTATGTGGATTTATCCACTAACGTACCCACTGGTATATGTGGAAGATACTTTAATGGAATATGTTTTTCTGAAAGGGGAATTTTATTAGCCGTTGATTTATAATATGGCATTTGTAACATTTCTTAAATATCTGTAGGTAGCTGTAGGTAGTTAGGATAAATAATATTAGGTAAAGGCATGATTTAGACTACAGTTTATACAGTTGACAAAGACAGATTACTATTCGTATTATTTGCAATTATTTGAGCAGAAATCAATTCAATTCTTTTATTGCGATTTATGGCCACAAAGATATTACAGCAATGTCACATAATATGACAATAATTAAAATTAATTATTAAGAAGTTAAGAAATGATAAAATTAACTCTAAATAGTATTACATCAGTATTTTCATATTAACATAAAAACAATAAATTAGTTGACGACAACAAATATTAAATACCTAAATTAAGAATGTCACTTATGTTATTATGATACTTTATAATTTATGTCACATCTAGCGTTTTGGCATTAAAATAAATAATCATTTACTGACTAATAACATTTTCGTGATAAAATATTCTTAATCTCTTTCTGAAATACACTTAGTTCCGCAAACTCAATTCATGTGGCGATACATAAGAGCTTACTAAACTACGTTAAATTAGTTCTACTGTTTTCTTTCAAT
This sequence comes from Pelosia muscerda, assembly GCA_963691645.1. Lineage (NCBI taxonomy): Eukaryota > Metazoa > Arthropoda > Insecta > Lepidoptera > Erebidae > Pelosia > Pelosia muscerda. The sequence goes on along the minus strand of OY829098.1, from coordinate 19,810,939 downwards.
TCTTAGAGTAAAACTTTCCTCTAAGTATTTAATGTTGTAAACAGATACAGTTTTTAAGAACAAATAGTAGATATATACATGGCAGTATTATTGCTGCTGTGAAAAGTTTACAACTGTCTGTCGACTTTAAATAGGTTATGGACCTGCACCACTTCTTTTGTGCCACAAATGCTGCTTCGTTGTCAGTATAATTGCCCTAAAATATGCTACAATACCTCAAGAGAGGTGCAACATACCATGATATGCGGTCAGAACGGTTGTTTGATTGTCAGATTTTTTCAGCATGTAAAGTGTATATGAAAATGAAGCTACTTTTTACATAATACTTCTATTTGGTTTTTCCAACATAGGTTGTCAATATTCAGACTCAAAATCTTCGATGTTTCTACCTCTAAGTATATGTTTTTTTATTAAAATACATTGGGTATTATATTTGATAATTTTTTAACTCTATTTCTAATGGTATATGTTTTGTCAATATCGGTCCCGGTTGCACATACAAACATCCATGGCAGTTCACGGAAAATATCGAAGTTCAGCCGCATCACAGTTAGACTGAAAACCCGACCCCAACTGAGTTGGGAAAAGGTTCACACGATGATGATGTTTTCTCAATATTAATATTTAAATTATTCATCGACAACCTATTTATTGTGTTATTTCATGTCTTATTTACTTCTTGCTTCAACTGTACTTAATTTTGTCCGGTAGCAACAATCGTACTATCATTAGCAAATAAAACTGTATCATACTGAGTTACTTTATTGTTTATTTGTTGAATAAACTACACGAAGAACTCGGGCTATTTGATTGAAGCGAAGTAAATGTCCTGATTTACCACGTCTCCTGACCTCTTCACAGTTCGACTGCAAGCCTAACGTTTATTGTTTAAGATGACTAATAACTGTAATAATTGGAAATTATCTGAGTAATTACGCCACAAGATTTAAGGCGTAAACTTCGCTGGAGAAATAATAAGATGAGTAATCGCCTAATAAGCGACAACTTTTTGATACACAAATTGGTTTAATATATTATCTTTCACTTTAATAAAAGTTTTGGCTACAACTTGAACAGTACAGGTTCAGAGGAAGTAATTGCCAACCAAAATTTCTCAGCAAGGTTCGATATTGACGGAGCCACCTGTATATCACGCGTCATTTTGCTTTTCAGTCATTGAGAAAATCAGTCATTTTGCAATTCAGTCATTATGGGAATTCTGAAAAAAAAGACCAATCGGTTCGGGTGTTTTGGTATTAGTGCTTTATGAACCGGTCCGCCGAGAACTTCGTGGCATTTTTTGTTAGGCAGGAAAAATGCATCTTCCGCATTCCACCGACTCGATGAGGCCGCGTACGTATCATCACACTACAACAACCTGCCCAGTGCGATTTACAATGACTTAGCCTGTGAACCGTCGGAAACACTACGCTCTCATCGACAGATCCCCCAAGAGCTGGCTCGCGAAATTGTCTGCTGGTTGGGCGATATCCAGATACGCCAGAACATCACCCTTTCGCAGGAAATTCTACTTCAGGTGGAGTGCTATCCTGCCTACTCATCCATCCACATACATGTCAATGTAAAACCACTAAGCATTCATTTTTATTCAGACTAATAGTTGCGTGTAATTTGGTGAATTTATTATCATGTAAAAGAAAATGAACTTCTTGTAAGACGAGAACAAATTAAGATTAGAGCTAAACAAAACAAAAATATGCCTTGAAATCTAACAGGCCTGGCTCATTGAAATGGGCAATATTTTTGCGTTGGCATCGATCACGTAGATTAGCGGCACGCGACGTACACTCGCACGCGACACACTGACCCGATCCACAACTGCACAACTTGTACGATCAACGCCGAGATTTTAAGTGGACCATCGCTAACGATTCATTTAAAACGGATATTATTATATATTGTACTTCGTATTGTGTGTATCTATCAAGATCACATGCTCACCTCACTCACCTGCAAAGAGGTTTACCTGCTGATTGAAAGTCAGCTTATATATTTTCCTTCCGGGATGGTGGAGTCAGATGGCAGTTGCTCTGGTACAAATTAAATTAAATCAAACAATGGGCGGGAAAAAGAATTACATTCTTTTCGAAGTGCAAACGAGTAATGCTACAGGAGTTAGCGCTTGGATTATTCAAAAGAAGAGAACACGTTAAGTATAGGTACTCATACTATACTTATTGTGTGATTTATCAGTAATTGATCAAAGGAAGTACTCAGTGCGACTGCTTTGGACAGTCAATTGATATTTACTGTTAATTTTTCTGTTTACTTTTACTACATACGAGTACATTGAAAACTTTAATCAGATAATGTTTTGTGTCAAATTATTGGTAGTAGTATGAGCATAGCGACACTAGTATGTGGTTGCATAATTATCTATTAAGCGTACATAGGTACATAAAAGAACACACAGTAATGGACACCTATATCCTATTAATAAACGCTAATCAACCATACTCATACGTCTTCCAATCTCCGATCATCCAATCTACCTGTACATGTAAAAAGTATATTAAAATGGGAGGGTTGGTGAGGCGCATCTGCTTCCCGCAAACTGTTCCCCTCCGGAGAGAGCCTCTCATCAATCATCACATTTAGGACACAACTCTAACAAATACTGCACACAGCCTTTACCTGAGCACAGGTAAATTTATGAACGAAACTCGTTTTAGTCGAAGAGGTTTTATTCTGTTATTGTTGCCTTCGTTTAAAACATAATGTAGGTCTGTAATAATTTATTAGATTTATAGGCATTTAAATTACAGAAGTACCTAAATGTACATTTATAGGAAAGCTATTTCTACAGTCATCTGTCAAAACTATTACAGAATTTTCTTTAGATTATCATTAAGTAGACAACAAAAAACGCATTTTAGATAGCATTATATTTCAATATTATCCTTATTTACATCAAATAATAGAACTGTTAGCAGTCAATAACTAGTAGCTCTACCTCATAACGAAGAAATTTACCTTATGGATGTTTGAATTATAAAGTAATGGATTCTTATAATACTATACTTTAATCCATCTAGTTTAATCGTATCGTAATGAAAGTAATTGGTTCATATTTTAATTAAGTTACACATAGGACAATCAACATTCTGTATAAATACGTGCCTGCGAACTAATATGTTCTGGTATCTGAAATAGCCGTAAAATAGATTCTTTTAATCGTTTGCAGTGCCACTTACAGAATCTACTAACTACGTAAATAACCTTCACGAAAATTCGTACAATATGTTGTCATAACAGATGAATGAACGGTACTGCATCTCACAATATACTTACAAACAAATTTTGAATTTTCATATTGGATAAGTAGCTATAATATTGTATATTATAAACATATACATATATATGTATCTTCAGTTTAAGTCTGAAGTAACTCATCGTTACTTATCTGAGCATTACTCCCAGTGGCGTTCAAAGAATTTACTTAATACTTGAATTTACTTACTACTATATACTTACTTTTCCTTCATCTTCTCCCTTTGTGTTTGGTTTATAAGATGAGCCCCGAAACTTGCGCTATAGCCTTGTCCCTTAATCAGCAGGTATACTGGTCTTAGTTGAACCCCCATACACCCTGAGCCTGTATGCTATCTGTATACTAAATTTCATTCTAATCTTTTCAGCTGTTTCTGTTTCACAAACGTTGACATTTATAATATTAGTAGATAGGATTTTGTGATGACACGACTAAAATAGCCAAAATGGTGGACAATAATACCCTTTAATAAAATACTTTCTAAGATGTAACCCTGCAAATACTCGGGCTTACCTTTTTTCATAACCTCAGCAACTTGATCGGTGTGTGTCCTTGATATCATTTGTACCCGCGCTGGGTAACTTGACCGATTGTATTTGCCTTGCATATATAGCAGAATATGTAACTCGTAATAATCATTTCTTAACTGTTACTTGACTTCTGTGAGCGCAACTGTTATAAATTTTGTGTGAAGTACTATTACTATTATATACCTCATATAGTTTTTATTATTTTACATAAATAATGTCCACCTCATTTACCTTCGGGTTATAACAATAACCGAGCATACTCATGTCCTTTCAACATTCCACAAGTTTTCTCTACTGTCTTTAAATTTTATATGCTAACCGGTTAGTTTCGGGAGGTTTCTATTTTATTTATTAGTAAACGGTTACCAATTATATGATTGTAAAAAGTATGTTTGTCCACGATAGACGCAATAGCTACTGAACGTGTTTGGTCCAATTTAAAATCTTACGTTTGTTTGATTATAATCGGTTGAGTAGAACCAAAGTTATGATTAGTAATATAGAATTTAAATTAGTGCGCTTAGGTCGCGATAACCGACAGCACCGCGGGCGGAGCCGCGGGCATAGGCTAGTTTGGAATTTTTTTTTTCGAGTTATATGTTGATTTACCATTATTAACTATATAGGTATTACACAGTACCTGGATGACCGAGCTTCGCTCAAAGTTTATGGTTTTTGTAATTAGATGTCAGATACTCGGGAAAACATGGAAATTAAAAACATATTCTGCTTTTCTAGACAGTAAGTATTGGAATGGTACTTTTAGAGAAAAAAAATCGCAACAAATCGGTATTTTGTAACTGTCAATTTACAATGTTGAATTTTTATAACAAACCCCAAACCTAACCGAAACTTTTTCATTATGCATACACAACAAAATAGTTTGTAGTAATTGAATAAGTGTAGCAAATGCTTTTTAATCAAGATATGGACTTAAATCACCAACACCTTCAACGGAAGAGTTATTATCGAAACGTGCCAATCGATACGCATGCAAACAGTATTCACTTAACGATCGATAGCACCCTACTTTGCTTTTATAACCAATATCTAACAGGATAAAGAAAAAAGAATAAGTGGGTAACAGAGGCGGGGCCTAATGATTGCCCATTCTAGGGTCATTTACATGGATAGATTTTCTTACCTCTAAGATGCGATTTTATTATCGTCAGCCAGAAATAAACTAATGATCATCTTAACTAAACACACTAAATGTATAATACTTGACATTATCGTTAATATTCAACGTCTGAACTTAAACTAAACACAAAGCTCGAATCAGCTGCGAAATCAAATGTGGCAGTCCCATGTTTAAACCGATTTTTGTACTATACTTCCATAAACTTGAAAAAGATTATGAGATTGAATAAAGATTATACGATTAAACATACGACCTCTCTTTAAACAACGGCCGAGAAACGCTCGCCGCCAAAACATCACACAAGAATACTAAACACATCTATTTAAACTGGGTTTTCTTGTAATAAAATATCTTTACCTTATAGCGTTGGGTTGTGATAAGGAAATATGACTAAAATCGTGACATTGTTTTTGGCATCACCCTCATGAATGTGTCCATGTATCCATGATGACAACCACAGTGGTGAGGCAGAAGTGCATGGCAGAAGTGAATGGAGGAGGAGGCGCGGTTCTGACTTCTGATACCCCTAAATATTTTTATTTCATGGTTATTTGCCTCGGGGAGCCGCTTCGGCAGTCAGTCCCGGATGTCATTATGACAGTTGGAGGAAATTTTTGTCCTTTTTAATTCTGGTGGTCTCTTTAACGCACAGCACATGACTTCAGCTTAGCATTATGAGCATTTTTGAGTAGCTAGTTAAACCAGAGTTATTGTTTTACCATTTTATAAACACAATTGGATAAAACTATTCCAGAGGTAGGTATAAAGATATCAAGCGGTCAGTCTATATGTGATGGAGAGAAAACTTCTTGGAGATATCTCTGAAGACCCACCTATGTAGGCATAATGTAATGAACATTATATCAAATAATCAATTTATTATCATCTTAACAATTCGGCCATGGGTTTTAGACTGACGTTTACGTTTACGGACGTCTGTTGCTCGGTAGGTAGATTATAGCTCCGAAAATTTTATAGAACACCAAACACTTTACTTACATTATGAATGTATGTATGTATAGTTGTATCGAACCGCAGGTTTCTTGTCCAAGGCTTATGGTTTTAAGTAGTTATGAACGGAAATCCGACCGGCGCGGCGGCGCGGTAGTCGAAACAGGCTACCATATTCATCTTTATTCATAACTAGGGCGACGCGATTGTACGCCCATTGTTTTTTTAAACTGAAGATCAAAGGCACTGTTGAACTTGCATCAATTGTTTAGTAACAGTAAAGGAAGCTGATGAAGTGGCTATTAGTAGGAACAGATGGTGGACTGTTACCTACCTCAGAGAGAAAGAGGCGTGAGTATATGGACCCTATACATAAATACACATACCGTTGACCCCAGTTGGACCTAAGAGCAAGGAATCCGCATATTTGAAAGATATGATAATGATGAAAGTGACAACCGTCTGATCTCCCTATATCCTAATTGTCAGAGCCTCGTCCGTTGTCGGTCAGTAGGTGCACCAGCATGTGATGTTAGCTTAGTCCCTTAAGATGACGGCCTCCGTGGCGTGGCGGTAGTGAACGCGACTGCTACGCAGGAGGTGCGGGTTCGATTCCAGCGCAGTGCAAATATTTGTGTGCATGAATATATGCATTGGTCTGGGTGTTTCTATGTATAATATGTATGTATTTACCAAAAAAAAAAATGTATCTAAGTATGTTTATCCGCATTCTTGAACCCGTAACACAGGCTAGTTAAGCTATGCTTACCGTGGGTCTAGGTGACGTTGTGTAGATTGTCCTACAATTTAAAAAAAAAGAAAAATCTTGATAACTGTTTTAACATGCAATGAAACTATCAAATTGCATATACGACATAACTCTATGAGGGTACTTACTATAAAGGTATATCAGCATATAATGTTACAGCAACCGATAGAAGTTTCGCCAATTTAAAAAGGTTATACATTAGACGGAAAAAGTAATTCCCCGTTGTCAGTATCACGCCTCGTTAAGGAGTTCTGATGACCTTAATCACCGTAGGGGCAATTTTTCATGGCGAGAGCATTTACGTGGTGGATAAAATGAAACACAGGTACTATAATATTACACAATCATTTCAGAACCTTCAGAACATTATAAAAAGAATGTTAGCTCTACGGAACGGTGGCAGTGTTCTTTCTGGAATTTAACAACAATAGAGCGGATTCAAGTCACTAATGTAATAACTTTAGAGACGTGAATCCACTCTGTCTATTGCTAGCTTGCTAGGCTATTCCGAAGTTGGTTGAGTACGCTTCAAAAACTTTAAAGTTGTTCATCGATTGATCTCAAATTTTGACATGGGTATATTCAGGGTTCAAAAAAGTTTTTGTTTTCTAGTTTTCGTTTTTCAAAGATGGCTACAATCGGTTTATATACTAACTGAGCGAATTAAAAAATAATACAAGTAAAATTGTTCTTTATTCATTACTTTTCAGTTAAAATGACTCATATACAGTCAACCGTCTCTATTAAGTTTGTTGAGACCATAGTTGCAGATCAAACCTTTATGGAAAGAGAACTGGAATGAAATTCGTCCAATCGCCTTCACCTGTTTACTATACTGAAATAAATACAAAAGCTGTTTGTCTCTACTCCCATATTTTGGAAACAGATTAGACTAGCTCTTACCCGTGATTCCGTCCGCAGCTGATTTATACATCCTAGCATAATTGCCTGGTCGTGTCTCTTTAAAATACTTTCCCCTAGCTGGGCTCTTAACCCGACAAACTGGACTCAAATATAGTGTTCGACCGAATACTCAGTTTCGGTTTCTTACAAGTTTCGTCAAATAACGCGTTACGGCTTAGTTTCGGTTTTGGCGGCAATCCTGCCGAAAGTACGACCGAAACCGATATTCCATTTATTATGTGATATCTGATTAAGCATAAGAATAGGTAGTTTCTAAACACCAATCCCTAACTGGTAAAGCACTCTATCCGACCAGTAATCGAATAAACCAAGGGGACATTTTATTATTGCTCGAATAAAAAAATATCTAAGTCAAAGTGAGATAGAAAAAAGTGAATGCTTCGATGGGACTTGAACCCACGATCTTTACCTTACAGGAGGAACACTATGACCCGCTAAGTCACGAAGCCTCGTCTGAAACATTTGAAATTCTCCTATGTAACCATATTTGGGGCGACACTATTTCTTTTATACATTATTTCTTTCACAGCTTTTTGACATATTTTTGAGTAAAGTTAAAAGCTGCTCTAGCCAGAAACTCTGCACGCACAATGGCTTAAAAAGGGAGGCTAGGTGCAGACAAAAGAGTCCCCATACAATAGAAATAGTCAAAAAATACCTCGAAAGCCTACTTCATTTATTAATCAATTAGCATATTGCAGTTCACTGTTGGACATAGACTTTTCCCAACGAGCACCATTGCTCCAGATCCTATGCCTTCCACATCCAGTCTTCTAGCTCAGCCACCTTTTTCAGGTCGGCAGTCTATCTGGCTAGGGAGCGATTGGCTTCTCGCGGTCTCCACTCTAGGATTCGTTTGCTTCCATGATCATCGGTTCTTCCACAGACTGATATGATCAGCTCATTGCCATTTCAGCTTGTTTATTCTGCGAGCTATGTCGGTAACTTTTGTCCTTTGTCAGATAATCTCGTTACGAAAAAAGAAGTCTGATCTTAACACAATTTAAGATCCTCCAACGATTCTGTAATGAGCACGAAATCCACTTGCTAGCTACCAATATCCACTTGATAGCTACCAATATTGTATGAGTTGAAAAAACAATGTAATGCGCCGTTTTGTGAGGTGTCTAAGTAAATTTAATAATGTTTTCTTTATTTTGCTCTTAAAACATGATATTTGTAAGAAAATTTCGATTTTGGTTTTGCACGAAACTAAGGCTGTTGCCGAAATTCGATTTCGGGTGTAAAATTAGTTTTGGTCGGACGGACGGATGCATTTTGTCATATCACACATGTAGTTTCATAGATTATCACGTTTAAACATTCTTTGCTTTTGAGCTACGTTATTATAATCATCTTAAAGTGGTTTCCGGTTTCATCTGGAGTTTTTCTCTCGAAGCATACTCGTTCCGCTTTTTTTTTGTTTTAGTTAATACGGATTGTACTGTCGTCAAACCTCTAAAGACAAGCTATCGCCATCACCTGGTCTTGAATGACCCTGAACATAATGTCTTCTCAAAATAGAATAAGAGCAATAAGAGAGAATAATAAGACACAGATGTAGTTTCCATCCAACCGCTTTATCCTATGAATTATTATAATTATTATCGACATAACAAAGACGTTACTTTCATTGAGTAATGACTGCACAAAGGATAATTAATATACAAATAAATACGACGAGCCCACTTGCCTCCTCAAATATTTTAGGCTCCTACTCGACTCCTGGTCTGTCATTTGTTTTAAAATCGACGAGACAGCTGTGAGCTGGCTAGATTCATAAATTGTGGAAAACAATCTTCACCTGAGAGGTGGGGCGCCGCGCGCCGTGCACACGCGCCATCTCACGTCCATCTACCGTGCGTTCATTTTCGTGTGCAAATGTGTGTAGGGTGGTTGATTACGATTGTATTTCATTATTAAATCGTAATCAACCGCCAGACTGATTAAATAGCATTCTATTCGAATCTCTTACCGGATGAAATAAACTGTAATCAGTTTCCAATATAGCTGCCAGTTGACGAGTTGATTTCGTTGAGAGATAGCTAACTTATAGGGATAATGGTATCATTGTTGCGCTCATTTCTTTGACAAAGCACTCGAGACGGGTGACACTCGAGACGCACAAAGTGTTGATGAAATAATAATCCACAAGATATCTATAGAGATATCTTGTGGATTACGCCTCGGATGTGGAGCTACGGAGCTACGGATGTGTAGCCGTAATACGAGGGAATACCCCCTCGTATTGCGGCTCAACGATAAAATCTTGCAAAGACAACCTCATATAACCCGAGATTGTGAAATAATTAACCATACTTTTACCAAGTGTAATACTACTTAATGCGGTACTACCGTTTTTTTTATCAAAAATATAGTTGACATCGATTTTAATATAAAGATTGGTGTCGTTAACCAATATCAGTCTCGTTAAACATTTTATGACGCCAGCGACTAATACGTCGACAATAAAATTAGCGAACGTTCAACGAGCGTCAGCACCATTTGAAGAGAATAACAATTGACATGGTGAATGACAGTTAATGTAATTTCACCTCTTCAGTTCGAAAAGGGCACTTTGGCACGTATAAACTCGCAGTAAAATCGCTATTTGCTATGAGCGTGAGTAAAAGTGATTAGAATTGCGTACACCACAGATGGAGTACTCCGCATTCGTAAAAAAAAAATTAGAAGTTGTTTCTAATTATGGACAAGAATAACAAAGTGGTTATTCTTGTCCATAACCTGGAATATTCAAATATACAATAGTTAGTTTACCTTTTTATGCTAGGAAGTACCAAAGAAGTTCTAAATCGGCAGAGATTGAGCCTTACAATTTAAAAGTTTGCGTACTTACTGATCCCTATTTACTGAGGTGTAGAAAAAATGACGATAGATTCGAAGCTCCCTAAACAAAGTGAACAAGACAGTTTATGAATGTCCCCAAATTCACGGCAAGACTATAGCCACTGCATAAGCATTGATGAGGTGTAACAAATAAAATAAAAAGGTGTAAATAGAAAAAAAGGCTGTTGACTCTGCCCATTCCGAGAGATAGATGTGTAAGAATTCATTCTAACGCTTCCTTTCTGTCATGCGCACAGTGAGTAAGCATTAGAAGAACAGGGAATAGTAAGGGATTGTTTTACCTTGCAATTAATATACATTTCATTTCATAGAAGTGACGCCGTACGAGGAGACGAGGCAGAACATGATCCGCGAGTTGATCTCCACTGAAGCGGGCTACATACACCATCTTGTCGCCGTAGTAGAGGTAAGTTTTAACGATACCTAATTTAAAAAAATACCTACCTTTTCAATCTTTAAAAACCTTATCGGATAAATGTGAAGTCTGTCAAGTTGATATTAATACCAAATTTTAATACATAAGTCAGCAAACCGTGACACAATTAGACTGGAAAAGGTGACAGCTTCAAATGGAACCGGGATTAACGCAAGGATGATAATGACTTTACTCTGCATACCATGGACCTGAAAAATCAATCAAAAGATTCGACTACCAATTTGAGGTCCAAATTCTAATCGAACTCTAATGGTAATTCTAGTTTTCTTATAGTAATGTTAACTAAGTCCTATTTAACAGAGCCCTCGGTGTGCTAGTCCATAGTAGACCAGACAGGGCATCAGTAAGACACGTAGAATAATTACTCAACTTCATTGTGATCATTCGTACAACCTTTACATCCATTTTTCTGCTTACTTGATTTAATATTTATGTCACAATCTCACAAAATAAGGGAAGGCATTCAATTGAATAGGATTCACCGCCGTAGGGAAATTTAACCCGTTTTTTTGGCATGAACCGGACAAAAAAAGGTAAATAGTTCATATAGACCCGCGTACAAACTAACCCCGCTTACACAACATGTTAATTTGGAAATAGAAGTCGATGTTGTTATGAAACAACGTAAATGTTATTACAGCTCATATAACTTTTTTAGAATCGTCCATTACCAGTGATGGATATCCATAATACTAAATATTTAATTCTACGCACTCGTTCTAATATGAGAACGTAGTGCATACATTACCGTTTTTTTCTTCACTTTAGTTATACTAAAAGATTATGCTGTGACATAACAGCAATATCAAGCAATATCGTGGAATAAAATCTACCTCTAAGTACGGGGTCCACTTACTAATTATTAACGCGTGATGAAAAGTACACTAAAATGCAAACTAGAAAGAATTATATATAGTCGTAGTAAATATTGATCACTTTTAAGTAAAAATTTTTGTCTGTCATTAAATAATTTTCTAGCACACCATGCTAAGTTTTGCCTTCATTGCAATAAACCCTAATAAGGGAATGGATTCAGTAATCAGGTAATCGACCGCAGGCACCGTGACTACTCTAAACTGATGCACATCAAGCTAATTGGTTTTACGAAAATTGAATGAAACATTAAGGGTAGGTATCTCAACAACATTCCGGACCGTCGAGATTCGTACTTAAGTATCTATCTAGGCCTCTAGACAAACGAAATTTATCTCTGTGAGTGACACTGATGATTTAATGATTATTATATTCTGAAACTTGCAAATATTTAGAAAATCATCATTACATAGTATAAAATAAAGTCACGGTCTCTGTCCCTATTTTTTTGTATGCTTAAATCTTTAGAACTACGCAACGGATTTTAATGCGGTTTGTTTCAATAGATAGAATGGATAAAGGTTGCAGACGAAGTCGCGCGGGTCAGCTAGTTGTCTATTGGCGGTAGTCGCTTGACGATAAGGTACAATTACAATTAAAATTGTCACTGGGAGTGGGAGTCAATGAGTAGCGGCGCAGCCTGCCGTGAAACAAATATACTACACCGCGATGGCAACTCAAGGAAATTCCATCAACTCGAAGAAGAAGAAGAAGAGCGAGAACTCGTGAATTAGTCAAGATTTTTATCGTTTCATAATCGATTAGCCAAGTATTAAAATATATTTGAACTTAAAGGAAATTTCTACAGCTTATGGGACCCGGACCCATGAAAATAAAACAGTAGTAATAATAAAATTGCCTCTGATGATGTCGTTCCTTTCCTTTCGTCTGATCGTTGATTCGTTCTGATCTGTGTTAATAAAGATAACGAAGTTGAAATTTCGGAGGGACGAAACGGTATCAGTCGTCAGTGTAATATACGCCCTGCTACACACACTTGCACGACAGCGCAATCCAAAGAAGCGTCCAGCGAAAATAATAATTTCATTAATCGAGTCATGTTACGATTACGATACCGACAGCAAATCTATCTAAGTATTCACCGTCGGTAACACACTACGTTATTATTAGTCGCGGTATTCTGTAGGGCGGACGTACTTCCCCAGTCAGACTGCTACGAAATTGGACATCGGATTAGGCATTGTAGACAGCGATGAAACTTCACAATAACATGTTATAAATTACATTTCATAATAGGAAAAACAAGCGTTGTTTACTCTAAAAATTTTACGGTTTTTCAAGGAAAAACTTTTTCATTGTGCAATTCATAGAAAATTTTGGGTGAGGAAATAATTTCGAACTCGCATTATAACCATTTGACGAGAAATGCAGTCACGCATCTTATTACCATTAACAAAGGTCTCGTCGAAGGAGAAATCGATCATATGCTCCGTCGTACCTTCACCTACCCCAGTAACGTGCCCTTCTCAATAATGCCGATAAAGGATGAGAGGGGACACGATGACATTATGATGTATCGTACTTTGTTCAGTACTTAATTGGTTTGTGGCACTTATACTTGCACCTTAATATGCCTATCGGCGCAGATCTTGGACCTAAGCCATGGGAGAAATGAGGCCCAGGTGCGCGCGGGTTGTTTTGATATAGTTATAATATAAAAATTGTACATACGTTCCTCTGCCACTTACCGATTCGCCCTTATCATCGTTACGACTCAAGCGGGATACGTGACGTATATAGAGCGTGAATAACCTTTATTATAATAAAATCATATACTGTCAGCATACTATATCAATAATAGTCGCGTTACACATTTTCCTGTCCTTCGATCGAGTGCTGAGGGAAATTCAATGAAAAAATTAAGAATTGGAAGGAATTTTCTCTAACTTAAGAACTTATGTTCAGTTACCATCAGAAATTCTGAATACAAAATATATATATATATATATTATATACGATCTTTAAATGAAATAAATTGATTAAATATGATTTATGGCAGAGGTGCTAGCACCCACATTTCGCCAGTTTATGTTTAGGTCCCAATGTAATGGTAGGTGGCGAGCGTAGGTAGGTATATATAAAAAAATGTATAAATAATTAGGCTAATATGTATTAATAGTGACTGTACGTCGCGTTATACCTATTTCAATAATTTGACCTCACCAGCCTACACTAGATAGGTGTCAAAATTCATTTCCGATTCCGCCCCAAATGTCTAATTTTAAAATGATGCGTGCTTCACCCTGTGGCCGTGACAAAATTTCATTGCACAGGCTATAAATAAGTAGGTAAACACACCTATCGAACAAACACATTTTTGCAAATTGGCCTTAGTAGGTACCACCTAACCTTTGTTTGACTTATTCTGCTTGTGTATTATATCAATCTTTTAACGGAGTGATAACATTCAGGATGTTAATACGAAACCAATGTTTTATCGTAAAAGGCTTTTCTAGATTGCACGATATCGAATACCTCGGAAATAGAAATTGACATAGTCCGTACATATAAAAAACTGTAGAGTTGAACATGTGAATCTGATGATTTGAGGCCCGGTCCAAATAAAATGCGACTACGTGGATCGTGCACATTCTGTTCGTACGAACGCGCGAAATGTATGATAGTGCTTAACTTCTTAAATCGAAAGATGCGATGATCGCATAGTCCCGTCATTATGTCATGTATTTACATTATAAACTCAACGAATCCGTGAAATGACTCTGTCAAATCATGTTTTATTGCAAATAAACATAATTTATCACGATTCGGCATCATTGACGGGAAGCTGACAGCCTCCTTTAATTCATAGAATACTTTGTTTTACTTTACATATATATCACGAACGATTTTACGCTAGCTGCTGTTAGAATAAACTGACTTGGATTATTATATTGGGTTATTCTCACAATTGTTTCTATAATTATAATAAATAACACTACTCTCAGTGCGCAATGTCAAACTGCTTCTGATTCTAACTTATCAACATTCAACGATATACTTATATGCATTATGGTGATTTAACAAGGAAATCGGATCCGGTTTCGTGTGCAGTTCTCCGTGTAATGGAACACGAAAATTCGTCGTCAGTTCGTAGTGCAGAAGGATTAGGCTCCCTATACACTATAATATTATATTAAGTATATCTGTTATGTGTGCATATACAACCCCTACCTAAACCTGTTTCTATAAATATAATCGTATACAAATCGGTTGAATGTTAAATAAACTTTAAATTAAATAATTATAATTTTTCACATTTATAATACCTACATATTAGGAACAACTTGGAACGCGACAGTTTGTGCTAGGTCCTTCTTCCTTCTTCGGAAAAAAATGGTGAGTCTTCAGCCACGTACCTATTATGGCAACATTTTGGCAACTTGAGTCTCGTACATTACGCCACTGGAAACTAAGAAATTTTCTCACTGTTCAAATATATGTGAGAGGCTCTATTACGATATAATAGCGAGGCTACTTCGCTACTTCGCTAATCACATCACCTTGAATTCCTTATGTAGGAAGGAGTTCAGTTACCTGACTAGTTAGGTCATTAAATCTAAGAACATATTCAAACATAATTCTTTAAAGTTAACTAACTGCTTTAGCAGTGCAAAAATAATTCAGTATTGAACTTCGAAATCTCTTAAAATAATTAACGTACTTGAAATTCATTATCTTTTTTCAGTACTTTATCGTCACGTCGATGAAAGTAATAATTAAGATTGAGTAAAATTTACATTTCTGCATAAAGTTATCGTGGGCGTCGCTTAATGTGAATTAATCCGAGTAAATCTGATATCTTCATTAAACTTATTCCACTTGCAGAGATTAAGTGGGCTTCGGAGCCTTTGTTACAATTATTGCCTTTCGATGGGTAGAAATATATGTTTTAACTATTAGCTGGATGTTTGTTCATCTTATAGATATTTAGTATTATACCTAGGTGTATAGGATAAAACACACAACTTGTTCTGTCGAGCGGTAGCCATGTTCAAATTGATCTCCCCATTGACTGTAATTAAACTCTCCAGTGAGCTCTGCCTATTGTGAGGGTACTTTCAGATACGCGGGTAGTTCAAAAAGCAACACGAATAATATTCAGCTCTCAGTATTTAATTCATTTAAATTATTATATTAACACTATTTCGTACTGTAATGATTGAAATAATTAGCGGAAGTGTCTACTTGCCGATTATACTGCTTTCTTTCCGGATTCTCTATATGTACTTCACCTCTTATTCTCTTCTTCATAAAAATTTCACACCTCACTATGGAGGCGGCACTGAAAGCCATTGCAGAGATGGAAGCTGACTTCTACAAGAGGATGGCGACATTCGAGGAAACGCTGCAGAGGATTTCTGATACGCCGACTACTACGAATATTTCAACTTTGGCGGCAGATTTTGTAGAATACCGAGCCAACATTGCAGCTTCTCTTGCTTTGCTGCAGCATCAGATAGAGGCCCTAACCCTGACGATCGACGCCATGAAGACACAAAGGCGACGCAAAATGCTACTGTTCCATGGTGTCAAAGTAGTAGCAGATGAAAATACGTCAGAGGTTGTGGCATGAGTTGTCAAGCAGAAATTGCTAATTGCAAACTTCGGTGCAGATGCTATACCTACGTTGCTGCCACAGAATTGGTCGTCCGTCAGAAGAAGCCAAGACCCATCATCGTAAAGCTGCAGGCTGTACATATCCGCGACAAGATAATATGGTTCAGCAAGACGAAACTGAAGGGTTCCTCACAAAGACGCGGCATGATCTAATTTATGACTGCGCGTGATAAACTTGGGACATCGGCCTGCTCATTTGAGTTGCGTCACTCTTTCTCCCATCCTTCATAATTCGCTCCACTGTAACCTAAACTTCTACTCGTATGTGTAGCATAGCTACTAAATATTTAATACAAAACATATTAATTTTGTTATATTATTCCATTGGGACAAACAAACTTATTTATTATTAGATGCGCAAGGAATGTTAGGTACCTACAAGCCGCGGGCGCTCCAGCGAGCGCGAGTCGAACGCACCGAGATGCCTGGGGGCCTAGTCGTGCCTGTCATGCCTGTCGGAATCGGATCACATGACATTCGACAACAAATGTCACTCCCATACATTTTCAGAGCGATGACGAATGTAGATTCAGAACTTATGCATTTTGGCTAGAGCCCCTGGTCACTGCGCCGCGCAGCCGGTGCCGCTTATGATCCCACGCCGATCGCAAGGCCGCGCGCGCGATTGTTATACCTAAACCTAACGCTCCTTACGTATCCTTACGAAAGTGTCTTCTACTATAAACCTATTACTGAATTCTTTACGCTCTATTCACCTCCTCTGTTCAACTTCTATGAACTGTATCTTCTATATTCTATCTTTTCTTGTTGTTCTGTGTCTACGCTACACAATAAACTTACCTTTCGCAACGCGAGTGCTGTTCATTGTCTCAAGAGACGTATGCTACCTCATATGTAAACAATGCACGTGAGAGGGGATGGAATACAAGACGCTGAGACTAAAAAAACTTAATGAATTTTGTGCTTAGGCTTAGAATTTTTTTTAAGTTAGGAGTGCTTGATAGTCTTTTTACGGCCTATTTTTTTCGTTCTCCTACTGTCATAAATGATTGGATTTTCCATTGAAGAATATTTGCTATATCTAATACATTTTGTCCACAGGTATTCATGGCCACTGCCCACGCCATACAAGACATAGGACTGATGCTCGATGTTGAGACATCGAAGTTGTTTAGTAACATACCCGATGTACTCAACGCAAGTCTCTATTTCTGGGAGGCTTCCTTTTACCCGATGCTGCTAGAAGCAACCACCAATCTCACTCCGTTAGTATTTCTCTAATCATTTTAACTTAACATTCGTTTATTAGATGTCGATGGTTCTGTATTCTCCTATATAGATTTAAATATAATAAAAGGTGAAATGTAAGAGTACGAGCGATGGAGAGCTAAAAAAAAGTTATGCTGTAAGGATTATCGGCACAAGTTGTGAGTACAAAATTAAGTACATTACGAAGTTGTTAGTTCGGCAAAAAAAAGTATATCGCTCTATATTATGTTCTATTCCTTTTAGTTGAAATGGTTTACACAACTATCGCGTGATAATACAATACTAATTTTTTGTTAAATTAAATTTATCTAAACTCAAACTAACTATAATGGCTTCTAGAATACGAATAAACTAATACATCTATAGGTAGGTATAAAATTAGTAAGTGTAATCCGTAGCCGCCCTCGTCGGTGCTCCCAGATACGGTACCGAGTACCTAACCGAGTTACCGATGCTTAAATCTGTCACAAACGTGGCTGGTTCAATTTCCGTTCACTGTCTGTCAGTCGTCACTACATAGTATAAAACAAAGTCGCGATCTCTATCCCTATATTTCTTGTCCCTATGTCCCTTTGTATGCTTAAATCTTTAAAACTACGCAACGGCTTTTGATGCGGTTCTTTTTAATAGTTAGTTGGTTCAAGAGGAAGTTTTATATTCTGTATAATGTCATCCATTTAATAGTGAACAAATACTGTTTTGAGGTTTCTAATGTGATGTCGTAAATAATTACATTTTTATCGCTTACATTGCAAACGTAGGCTGAACCCAAATTAGATTAGGAGATTTATCAAAATAATTTACTAAGTATTGTGCACATTGAAAAGGTCTAATATTTTCGAAGATATTACAGATTAAAAAATTGCGAGACGTAGCATTTGCGGCGGTACCGGCCGGCCGCGGCCATGGCTGGCGGCGGGCGCAGCGGCAGCGTGCCTACAAATAGCGCATCGGAGGCCCTAGGAGGCCGGTTCTCCCTAGACCCTATAGCACTTTGAATTTAGTTACGATCAGACGCGTTTATTAGAGTAGAGTACAAAATAATATTACTTAATAAAAACGTGCTTTTCAGCGCGACTACATATCAGTAATAATAATTGTAAGTAAGTTGCAATAAATAATTGTATGATAGTAGTTTTAAAATATAAATTAGATTTTTAATTTTGAAATCGCACTTATAGTAATTATAAGTACATAAGGTTAGATAAGATTAGATTTAATAAAACAATAATTTATGGATGGGATTTTTCTATTAAGTTCTTGGTTAAAATTTAGAGTTAGAACAATTTAATATTAAGGAGATTATTTTCAAAAATAGAAATTTAAGATGAGGTATTTTAGTTAAAAAAAGTGTTATAAAATTAAAATAAATAGGTAAAATCGCTCAAATGTTTTATTGAATAATATCAATTTTTCAATTGACTACTACAGTTTTATTTTTAATTAAATCAAATTTAAAAGCATTTTTTTAATTTAGCGAACTATAATTTATAACAACGTTTACAGTTTGTAGTGTATTTAGTATCAGTATTGCACCCGTGCGAAGCCGGGGCGGGTCGCTAGTTAGGAATAAAAGACGAGACAGTGTGAAGGAGCCAGCCCGAAAATGAAATAGTGCTCGAAATTAAAATAACGCATATGTGACAAGAAATATAATATCTTCTTATCTATTTATTACTATTCTATTATTGTAAAGTGGTCGTGTCTGTACATTAGAGATATTTAAAAAAAATACTTGGGATATGTTAATGAACGATACTGAACACGAAAATATATTTTTTTAATTTCCTGTCTGTTTGTCTGTTAGTCCGCGATGGACGCAAAAACTACTGTACGGATTTTGATGCGGTTTTTTTGTTAGAAGGGGCTTGGGCAGACTTAAAATTTTACGTTTGTTTCATCGCCATCGGTTGAGTGGAACCGGAGTTGTGAACAATGAACATTAATGATGGTTAACGAAATATCAGCAAGGTATAGGGGGCGCTGTTTTGTTCTTATAGATGATATTTATGTCTTATTATATCCAGTCAAGTATGTAAATAAAAAAAACTTAATTTCTACATACATGCTTGTGTACAAAAATACGTAATTAAATATGAAATTAAAATTTGTAATTCAATGATTTAGTACATGGCGCAACAATAGATGGCGTAGATCGATTTAAATTCAAGATATGGTACCGTTCCATACGAGACTATGTATATAAGACGTTATTTTTTTATAAACATACTGTGTCATGTGAAATAGATGTTGATAGTGTCCTCGACATCATTGCTCAACAGAATTGCCTACATCGTTAACAGACTTTACAGGGAAAATGTTCTAGTCCTGTGTCGATCGATCAATCTTCGCGAACCGGGTCGATCGCGACCCGTCAACAAAATGATCGAATCAAAAGACTCGATCGTTTGGCGGGTCGCGAGTCTTCATTATCACGATTTCATTCCTCAATCAGGTTCCCAAGGTTTAAAATGCCAATTTATTGGAATCGTACCTATTAGGCTGGATTAGGATAATGTTTGTCTATATTTGTCGATATTTACACGAAATTAGAATCTGTTTATGGTTGGAAACCCGCTCATAAAATTAAATAATGATGATCATTTTACAAATAATTATAATAATATTTATGTTGATTTGATAGGAATTAATTAAGATCTAAGGAATTCATAAAGTTACTAGTTTTTATCGCAATCGCTCAATGTTTCCTTTATAGACCTGCAAGCCTTTTATTCCTAGAAAATAATTTAGATATGGTATAATAGGTACCAAGGTAAACAATACGGCCTACGAATTCATTGATATTATTCTACACGTCTCGTTCATCGATCGTGAACCGCGAAGACAGCAGCAACCAAACGATCGACGGGTCGTGAAACAATCGAGATAACTGAGAGATCGATGATTGACTCACTCGTATATCGCTCGCGACCCGATCATTTTGATTCGATCAATCGCGATTGACACAGGACTAAAATGTTCAGGCGTAAAAAGGCGTACGTAATGTAATAATAGTATACCTACCAGCTTACTCTAAACATGACCTACTTGAAATCGTATTACTTTTTTAATACCACTTAGGTCGACTAAAGCACATGGCTCACCTGATGGAAAGTTCTTACCGCGGCTTATGGACGTTTTATTTATTTAGAGCACGTAAATTTAACTTCACCTCACCTGATGGTAAGCTGAAGGCAAAGTCTCCGGAAAAAGGGTCACAATTACAAACACACAGTATTACAATAGTGGCGTTCAGCTTGACGGCCGGCCTCATGAGTTGCTTTTTCATACCCTGCTTAGAGGACCCGGGACTGTAGGCAGAAGGAAATATGTGCGCTGATAAGGAATTCCGAGACTTAATGGTGCGGCAGGGGAAAGACTTACCGAACCGCTTGGTTCTTGATGAAATATTCCGCACCGTATACGGGTGAAATCTAAGCCCTGCACGTGTTGTCCTGTGTAGGAAAGGTGAAGGTGGGATCAATTGGAAGAGCTCAACAGAACATTCACCGTGATAGAGACGGTAAAACGTTTCCAACATCAGAGGTATTACATACGTGCTGCCGACGAAAGGAAAGGAGGGTGAAGCTTGAAAGAGTTTCTGTGCTGTCTATATAGTGCATTTATCGTTGTATTCATGCCTTTATACCTCAAGTAAATGTTCAGGTGTAATACGAGGAAGATGCGAGCGAGGACTTAGGGTTGCACACGGTTCATTCGCTCGCTGCATTACTCACAGCTATGGCACAAAGCGCGAGTGCTTTGGCAAGCTTTGCTTTGGCTCCTTCTGCGAGCAAATAATGCTCAAGAAGGAGACGGCAGCACGGGTTCAGAGAAGACTCTGGACCCTCACAGCCCGCGATGAGCGGAGGCGACTCGGACGTCGGGGGTCACAGTATGACCTCCGTCTCCCATGAGATTAGGCCTGAAGGTGCGTTATCCCATACCCGGGGGCTAGTCGGGGACACCGTGAACCCTACACCAGATGATCGTCTTCTCGATAGAGAGGGCCCCGGGTTTGCCGGGGTGCGAGGGATATGTTTGCTGCTATCTCACCGCAGTGCGTTAATTACAATGCTAAAACTGCCATGTCAAAAGGGACAACGCTCCGCCAAACCGTAGATACATCGCAAGTAGGTACTGTATGCAACAGAGCAACCGAGTACGCGGTCGTGTTATATTACGCGTTATACATTAGGTACTCACAGTACTTACACAACACTTACGTAGCCAACCTGCACACTTCTTCTGTCGAGTCGAAGGCAAACCGCACGCTTGCATAACCCAGACAACATGTTTATTTTTGGTCGCGGTCACCTTAATCCACGCGGGCGGGGCCGCGGGCAACAGCTATACTATAGTGTTGTATACTGTTGATAAAAGGGTTGACTAGACCATAGAAAAGGACATAATATGGTACGATTGGTCGCGAGAACCGTCATCCACGCGGACGGAGCCGAGAGCAACAGCTAGTACTATTATATAATTGTAAAAGTTTATGTTTGTCCGCAATGGACGCAAAAACTACTGTAGGTACGGATTCGATGCGTTTTTTTTTTTTGTTTGAAGGGGTTTGGTCCAACTTAAAATCTTACGTTTCTTTGATTGCAATCGGTTAAGTATAACCAGAGTTATGATTAGTAATATAGAATTTAAGTTGTACAGATAGCGCTTAGGTAGCGATAACCGACAGCCACATGGGCGGAGCGGCGGGCCTAGGCTAGTTATTATATAAATGTATTTCCATTTTAGATCTATCAACCGTTCTCTAGATCGATCAACCGTTGTTAATATGGGTCTCGTAAGCGGTCGTGGAGAAAGGTATTTTCTTTTATGCAATTACACAGATAGCGAGAAAATGTCTGGAAGGCAGTTCATCGCACTTATCAGTTTTATAGATCGAGTGTAAAGAAGTGAGAACGGTTTTATATCGTGGGTATTCTGAAAATTCATTATTCAACAATCATTTATTCTGTATAGACCAATTTTAATATAGACCATTAAAAACCTCTACGAGTATTAACATAGGTTAGTTTAGCAAATGGACGACACCGTTTCGAAAGGCGGCGCGCTCCTTAGAAGACTCCAACCTGAAATTCAGCTGCCTTTTCTTTTATTTAGTATATTTACAAACATTCAGGTATTAAATCTAAATACAATAGTTTGCTTCAATAGCACGTTCACTAGGTACCGCCACAGAAACCGCCAAGTATTAGGCAGAAATTTAAATTGCTAAATGCGCACTTGGCATACTTTTAGATGGACTTATACTGTACTCGTATTATATTACTTCACATTATTTAACACGATTTTATAACCTTCATGTTACATTTTAACAATATTAGTCATATTCAAAACATAGGTACCAATAATAATACACTTGAATGACTTTTATTTTTTTCTTATAGCTATTTATCTCACTAGGTGATGCCCGCGGTTCCACCCACGTGTATGTCAGTTATCACGACGGTTGGTTATATTATCTCTGGTTCTGCTTAACCATAACTTACGTAACATTTAAACTTTATCCAAGTCCTTTAGAAATAAAGGCTTCTAAATTCGTTTTGTAGTTTCTACATCCATCGTGAACAAACCAACAAATAGAAAATGGAAAAAAATGATTTTCTGAATCGTTGAGACCTATAACCCACGTATGGTTTTTACTATATATTTACATACACAACTACTTAACAATTAAATACATAATAGTATACTCGTAGATGGATGTTGTGATCCACAATCTTAACTAATTTTCTTTCTTCCTTTCATTTAATAACAAGAATGAAATGTTTTCCTTTGGTAAAAAGTTTTGTTTTCAAATAAAAGGCTTTGTTATTTTTACTCGGATGTCGTCTGGAAACCCTGCATGGAAACATATTGGAACTGAATTACCTGTAGCTCTCATTTTTCATTGTTAAGTTATTCTATATTTTTTATGGTTACTAGTGTTATCGTTGAGAGGTTATAATTTTATGTTTTGATAACATATTCTATAAAGGTGCACTATGCCATATTGAAGCTAAATAATTAAATATTAATCTTTGTACCAAATATCTTCAAAATGTTTCAGTAGTACAGACTTGGAAGTATTAGAGCTACAAATAAACAGAGTTTCGCATTTATGATATTAATATGAATTACTGTATACGAGTATTGTTCTATTATTTTTAACAGGTTTAATACAGAACTGATGTCACCAGGCTTCTGTAGACTCTACACCATATATCACCCTTATGATAAATTCATAAACGAATCAACTAAATCTTCAAATTATCTCCGTTCATTGAGAAACCACAAACTCTTCAAGATCTACTTATCCTGGTGTCACTCTCAAAAAGCTTGTGCCAGGTAAGTCATTAACTTCATTCAACTTGATCAATTTAATTTTTATTCACATAAATCCGATCTATCCCTATATTGACACCAGATTATATTAGATCGTGGTATTTATTGATGGTCTAATTGCACCCTAAGATTGTGATAATACACGTATCATGGCATCTGTGGTTAAACCTTCCTCCCTCCACTATATTGTAAGGAAGGAAGTGTACCTCCTGGCTACTGCCAGGACAGAACAGAACAGAATCAAATAAGATCTTAATCGCAGGCTTCAACTCACGGATTTAATGGCGAAGCCGATGCAGCGTATGACCAGGTACGGCATGATTATTCGTCGCATCATCGATCATACCGACTCGGAGCCTGAACGCAGGAGCCTGACGGCGATGGTATGACTATTGATTTTTTGTAAATGTTTTGCTTAATGATGACTAAATTTGAGGAACTAGAGTTACCTAAACCAGCTTTTAAACTTCATTAGTGTCAACATTAGTACTTCATTAGTAGTGTTGCCAAATTGACATATGATATGAACAATCCCGACACATAAAATAGAGCCGTGAATGGTCCTAACTTTTGATAGTTAACAAGCCCAGAAGCGAATAAGTTGAACATCTTACATCTTCGTAACTTGATAGCAGGTGGTAATTGAAAAAAAAACTTAAATTAGGTAAATGTTTTTAAACAGGAGACCTTCGCAACCGCTTTCGCTCAGGACATAAATCGCAGCATCCGTCAACGGAATGAAATCGAAAAAGTGGACGAAGTCGCAAAGTCTATTGAACCCTATGAACCAGTAAGTATTAAATCTTTTACAACCTAGAAACATAGTCACATTTGTTATCCAGGAAGGATTACGCAGAAGTACACAAGTATCCACATTTAGCCAATAAATCCACTAATGAAATGTAATCCCATTTACAAGATAAGGAACTATTCTGTGATATAGCTATTTGCCGTTTAATTATATCCACATTACATCGCAGAGTTCTTGATCCCGGTTGCTTTTACTTACAAATTCGGGGTTCGCTTATCTACTTTTTATTTTCCCCATCGCACGATTAGCATGCCTGGTAGTGAGACTATTGGCACGCATTTATTTTCTACGACGGCAAGCATTTCATAAGTCAACCCCTCCTAAGAAGGGGCCCAGTGAAAGCGGCATGGCCAAACATATTTATTTCTAATAGCATCATTTGCACAGACTAGATACTATAATAAATAAATATTATAATATCAAAAACGTACTGTATAACGTTATATCCTCTCAACAATAACATAGCTAGTAACCATAAAAAATATAGCACATATAATATAGTATAGAGCTACAGGTAACTCAGTTCCAATATGTTTCCATGCAGGGTTTCCAGACGACATCCGAGTAAAAATAACAAGGCCTTTTATTTGAAAACAAAACTTTTTACCAAAGGAAAACATTTCATTCTTGTTATTAAATGAAAGGAAGAAAGAAAATTAGTTAAGATTGTGGATCACAACATCCATCTACGAGTATACTATTATGTATTTAATTGTTAAGTAGTTGTGTATGTAAATATATAGTAAAAACCATACGTGGGTTATAGGTCTCAACGATTCAGAAAATCATTTTTTTCCATTTTCTATTTGTTGGTTTGTTCATGATGGATGTAGAAACTACAAAACGATTTTAGAAGGCGTTTTTTCTAAAGGACTTGGATAAAGTTTAAATGTTACGTAAGTTATGGTTAAGCAGAACCAGAGATAACCAACCGTCGTGATAACTGACATCCACGTGGGTGGAATGTCGGTTATCGCGACCAAACATACCATATTATGCCCTTTCCTAAGGTCTAGTCTACCCTTTCGTTAACAGTATTCAACACTATAGTATATATAGCTGTTGCCCGCGGCTCCGCCCGCATGGATTTAGGTGACCGCGACCAAAATAAACATGTTGTCTGGGTTACGCAAGCGTGCGGTTTGCCTTCGACTCGACAAAAGAAGCGTGCAGGTTGACTACGTAAGTGTTGTGTAAGTACTGTGAGTACCTAATGTATACACGACCGCGTAGGTACTCGGTTGCTCTGTTGCATACAGTACTTACGGTTTGGCGAGTATTGTCCCTTTTGACATGGCAGTTTTAGCATTGCAATTAACGCAAAGGCATTTTGTCACACGTACAATTGTAATTTAATATAGAAAGATATAACAACATTAACTTTTAAACTTTCGCGTTCCATGATTATGATAATAAATGTAACCGGGAATTAACGCGATCATGGTATAGGTATATACATACCTTTTGCCTGACGTTTCGACCAGGTTACACCGGCCGTGGTCACAGGCTGACTGGCTCAGCTGCGCACGCCCTCCGTCGTCGAGTCCGTGAGGTAGCCGGTTGTTCACCTACCCGCACATTTTCGACATTTTGTAGATTATTTCTTCGCCAGGTACCGTCACATACCACACTCACAGGGTCCCTATTCTCTAAGCAAACGGCTCGGTGTCTATCCGACGGCGCAGAAAAGCGAGGTAGCAGGTTTTTTATCACTGGATTCCATGTCGCAGATAACTTGAAACCGTCTTCCCGATTGAAATTATTGTACTTCTTAATTTCAATAGCTTCACGTACAGCTCTTGAATAGAAGTGACGTTCGGTGGAGAGGACTTGCGTATTGTGGAATTCAATCCAGTGATTCGTGCCCGCTTCTAAAAGGTGTTCTGCAATCGCTGATCTGCTCGTCCGGCGGTTCTTTACAGCTGCAATGTGTTCTTTGACCCTATCAGCTATAGTCCGCTTTGTTTGGCCTATATACGAACTACCGCAGCTGCAATCGATCTTGTAGACCCCTGGCGTCTGAAGCGGCAAGACATCCTTCGGTGTGCCCACGATGTTGTTTACTTTAATGCCTGGTGTGTAAACTGTCGGGATGGAATACTTTTTTAGCACGGAGCCGATTTTATCCGTTATTCCCCTGACATAAGGCATATACGCTGGCTGTCTGCTCACCTTTGGGTGCCGCCGCCTCAATGTTTGCTGCTTCCGTCTTCCGTTCACATCATATCCGTTACTTTTGAGTACCTCCTGAACATGATCCAGCTCTCGCTCCAGATGTTCAGGGTCGCAGAGATCATACGCTCTATTCTTGAGTGAGGTTATAACGGATTGTAAGTGTCGGGGGTGGTGATGAGACGTGGCGTGAAGGTACCTGTCCGTATGAGTAGGTTTCCGGTACACACAGTGTGACAAGGACCCATCTGATCTCACGGCTACTTTTACATCCAAGAAAGACAGCGACCTATCCTTCTCCATTTCATACGTAAACCTCATCTTGGGGTGAATGGAGTTGAGATGTTGTATATACTGATCTACTTCCTGTACACTTCCTTTCACGATACTGAAGATATCGTCGACGTATCGCTTCCAAAGTCTGATGCTCTTGGGGCCGAGACTCAGAGCCTTCTCTTCAAAATGTTCCATCCAGATGTTGGCAAGTACCGGGGCTACAGGACTTCCCATTGCGACACCATCTATCTGAAGGTAATGTTGGCCTTGGAACAGAAAGTAGTTGCCGTCTAGACAGTGTTCAAGTAGATCAATATAGTTAAACGGTAGTTCATTGTCGCTCAGTAGGTCTTTCACGATATCTAAACACTCCTTTAAAGGAACGTTGGTAAATAGGGACTCCACGTCAAAGCTCACCATGACGTCATCCGGTTCCAGTTTGAGCTCTTTAATTATTTGTATAAAGTGCCGCGAGTCCTTCACAAAAGACGGTGTTTTTCCTATAAGTGGTTGCAATACTGATGCAACGTGCTTCGCAAGATCATAAGTGGGAGATGATATTTGACTTACGATTGGTCGCAGTGGCACGTTGGGCTTATGTATTTTTGGCAGACCATATAACTTGGGTGGCTGGTGCGCCTTCGGCGTAAACAGTCTATTGTACTCATCTTCTGTGAAGAGGTCCTCGTTATCCTGTATCCGAGCTCGTATTCTGCGTGTTACTCTAGCCGTGGGGTTATATGATACCGGTTTATACACCTTATTATCACTTAACAGTTCGAGAATTTTACTCTGGTAATCACTTGTATTCATCACCACGGTGGCGTTTCCCTTGTCGGCCTGGAGCACTAAAACATCCGGGTTGTCCCTAACGTTTTTTAGTGCTTGACGCTCTTCCGTAGTGATGTTGCTAGTCGGAAGCTTCGATCTCCGTAATATCACCGCGACGTCCTGTCTGAGGGTATCGGCATCACCAGGCGGCACTTTATTACGTATGATCGATTCCTCTATACTACTGATTACATTCTCGAACGGTATTCGCTTGGGTGTTGGAACGAAATTCATACCCTTGGCTAAGATATTTACTGCAGTTTCATCTAAATTCACGTTCGACAAGTTCACAACGGTGTCCTTTGATTTGTCCGGTACCGTTGGTGACAGATTATTTCTTGCATACCGCCTGTTGTATTCCTTCGAGAACTTTCGCTCAAGGTTTACGCTGCACAGCTCGAAGGTACGCTCAGCTTGCAAAAACGTAATTCGGTCACACAAATCAAAATCGGTTTTATTTAGATTTTCACTACACTTTAGATGCAACGCATACAACTCCCTCTGAATACACTCCACTTCACTATATTTATTGCGAATTAGTTGTCTCAGGAGGCGTACACTCGCGTTCGTTAGAATTCTCTGGGAAAATGCGATATCACTACGTGGTTTAATGCGTACACACGCAGGTAATAAGTTCCAATCGCGGCACTTAACAAGAAATGTCAACGATGTTTCCACTCGCGCCCGTTTTTTCCGTAAAAATTCTAGATGGCGGATTTGTTTGGCAATTTCCGACCCGTAGCGGTTTGCTATATTAACTTTTAAACTTTCGCGTTCCATGATTATGATAATAAATGTAACCGGGAATTAACGCGATCATGGTATAGGTATATACATACCTTTTGCCTGACGTTTCGACCAGGTTACACCGGCCGTGGTCACAGGCTGACTGGCTCAGCTGCGCACGCCCTCCGTCGTCGAGTCCGTGAGGTAGCCGGTTGTTCACCTACCCGCACATTTTCGACATTTTGTAGATTATTTCTTCGCCAGGTACCGTCACATACCACACTCACAGGGTCCCTATTCTCTAAGCAAACGGCTCGGTGTCTATCCGACGGCGCAGAAAAGCGAGGTAGCAGGTTTTTTATCACTGGATTCCATGTCGCAGATAACTTGAAACCGTCTTCCCGATTGAAATTATTGTACTTCTTAATTTCAATAGCTTCACGTACAGCTCTTGAATAGAAGTGACGTTCGGTGGAGAGGACTTGCGTATTGTGGAATTCAATCCAGTGATTCGTGCCCGCTTCTAAAAGGTGTTCTGCAATCGCTGATCTGCTCGTCCGGCGGTTCTTTACAGCTGCAATGTGTTCTTTGACCCTATCAGCTATAGTCCGCTTTGTTTGGCCTATATACGAACTACCGCAGCTGCAATCGATCTTGTAGACCCCTGGCGTCTGAAGCGGCAAGACATCCTTCGGTGTGCCCACGATGTTGTTTACTTTAATGCCTGGTGTGTAAACTGTCGGGATGGAATACTTTTTTAGCACGGAGCCGATTTTATCCGTTATTCCCCTGACATAAGGCATATACGCTGGCTGTCTGCTCACCTTTGGGTGCCGCCGCCTCAATGTTTGCTGCTTCCGTCTTCCGTTCACATCATATCCGTTACTTTTGAGTACCTCCTGAACATGATCCAGCTCTCGCTCCAGATGTTCAGGGTCGCAGAGATCATACGCTCTATTCTTGAGTGAGGTTATAACGGATTGTAAGTGTCGGGGGTGGTGATGAGACGTGGCGTGAAGGTACCTGTCCGTATGAGTAGGTTTCCGGTACACACAGTGTGACAAGGACCCATCTGATCTCACGGCTACTTTTACATCCAAGAAAGACAGCGACCTATCCTTCTCCATTTCATACGTAAACCTCATCTTGGGGTGAATGGAGTTGAGATGTTGTATATACTGATCTACTTCCTGTACACTTCCTTTCACGATACTGAAGATATCGTCGACGTATCGCTTCCAAAGTCTGATGCTCTTGGGGCCGAGACTCAGAGCCTTCTCTTCAAAATGTTCCATCCAGATGTTGGCAAGTACCGGGGCTACAGGACTTCCCATTGCGACACCATCTATCTGAAGGTAATGTTGGCCTTGGAACAGAAAGTAGTTGCCGTCTAGACAGTGTTCAAGTAGATCAATATAGTTAAACGGTAGTTCATTGTCGCTCAGTAGGTCTTTCACGATATCTAAACACTCCTTTAAAGGAACGTTGGTAAATAGGGACTCCACGTCAAAGCTCACCATGACGTCATCCGGTTCCAGTTTGAGCTCTTTAATTATTTGTATAAAGTGCCGCGAGTCCTTCACAAAAGACGGTGTTTTTCCTATAAGTGGTTGCAATACTGATGCAACGTGCTTCGCAAGATCATAAGTGGGAGATGATATTTGACTTACGATTGGTCGCAGTGGCACGTTGGGCTTATGTATTTTTGGCAGACCATATAACTTGGGTGGCTGGTGCGCCTTCGGCGTAAACAGTCTATTGTACTCATCTTCTGTGAAGAGGTCCTCGTTATCCTGTATCCGAGCTCGTATTCTGCGTGTTACTCTAGCCGTGGGGTTATATGATACCGGTTTATACACCTTATTATCACTTAACAGTTCGAGAATTTTACTCTGGTAATCACTTGTATTCATCACCACGGTGGCGTTTCCCTTGTCGGCCTGGAGCACTAAAATATCCGGGTTGTCCCTAACGTTTTTTAGTGCTTGACGCTCTTCCGTAGTGATGTTGCTAGTCGGAAGCTTCGATCTCCGTAATATCACCGCGACGTCCTGTCTGAGGGTATCGGCATCACCAGGCGGCACTTTATTACGTATGATCGATTCCTCTATACTACTGATTACATTCTCGAACGGTATTCGCTTGGGTGTTGGAACGAAATTCATACCCTTGGCTAAGAAGAAGGCTCTGAGTCTCGGCCCCAAGAGCATCAGACTTTGGAAGCGATACGTCGACGATATCTTCAGTATCGTGAAAGGAAGTGTACAGGAAGTAGATCAGTATATACAACATCTCAACTCCATTCACCCCAAGATGAGGTTTACGTATGAAATGGAGAAGGATAGGTCGCTGTCTTTCTTGGATGTAAAAGTAGCCGTGAGATCAGATGGGTCCTTGTCACACTGTGTGTACCGGAAACCTACTCATACGGACAGGTACCTTCACGCCACGTCTCATCACCACCCCCGACACTTACAATCCGTTATAACCTCACTCAAGAATAGAGCGTATGATCTCTGCGACCCTGAACATCTGGAGCGAGAGCTGGATCATGTTCAGGAGGTACTCAAAAGTAACGGATATGATGTGAACGGAAGACGGAAGCAGCAAACATTGAGGCGGCGGCACCCAAAGGTGAGCAGACAGCCAGCGTATATGCCTTATGTCAGGGGAATAACGGATAAAATCGGCTCCGTGCTAAAAAAGTATTCCATCCCGACAGTTTACACACCAGGCATTAAAGTAAACAACATCGTGGGCACACCGAAGGATGTCTTGCCGCTTCAGACGCCAGGGGTCTACAAGATCGATTGCAGCTGCGGTAGTTCGTATATAGGCCAAACAAAGCGGACTATAGCTGATAGGGTCAAAGAACACATTGCAGCTGTAAAGAACCGCCGGACGAGCAGATCAGCGATTGCAGAACACCTTTTAGAAGCGGGCACGAATCACTGGATTGAATTCCACAATACGCAAGTCCTCTCCACCGAACGTCACTTCTATTCAAGAGCTGTACGTGAAGCTATTGAAATTAAGAAGTACAATAATTTCAATCGGGAAGACGGTTTCAAGTTATCTGCGACATGGAATCCAGTGATAAAAAACCTGCTACCTCGCTTTTCTGCGCCGTCGGATAGACACCGAGCCGTTTGCTTAGAGAATAGGGACCCTGTGAGTGTGGTATGTGACGGTACCTGGCGAAGAAATAATCTACAAAATGTCGAAAATGTGCGGGTAGGTGAACAACCGGCTACCTCACGGACTCGACGACGGAGGGCGTGCGCAGCTGAGCCAGTCAGCCTGTGACCACGGCCGGTGTAACCTGGTCGAAACGTCAGGCAAAAGGTATGTATATACCTATACCATGATCGCGTTAATTCCCGGTTACATTTATGATATAACAACATGTTATTATAGGTACTCGTAGTATCATACTTCTTTTTTTCTTCTTTTGTTTCTTCGTGCGCGAAATCCCTACGAATACCAATCTCACCGGAGCCGGTGAAAGAGATTACGTCGGACTCGAACCGACTAAAACGCACTCCGTCTTTAGGTCTTTAGCTACCAAAGGTAAGATAGCAGCAAACATATCCCTCGCACCCCGGCTAACCCGGGGCCCTCTCTATCGAGAAGACGATCTTCTGGTGTAGGGTTCACGGTGTCCCCGTCTAGCCCCCGGGTATGGGATGACGCACTTTACGCTACCACCGCAGCCTGCTTCTGCTAGAATGACAGGTGGATCTACCCGTCACCTTTAGGCTCAGGCTCATGGGAGACGGAGGTCATTCTGTGACCTCCGACGTCTGAGTCGCCTCCGCTCCAGTCCAGATAGTCTTCTCTGAACCCGTGCTGCCGTCACCTTCTTGAGCATTACTTGCTCGCAGAAGGAGCCAAAGCAAAGCTTGCCAAAGCACTCGCGCTTTGTGCCATAGCCGTGGGTATGCAGCGAGCGAAAGAACCGTGTGCAACCCTAAGTCCTTGCTCGCATCGCCCTCGATTAAACCTGAACATTCACTTCAGGTTTAAAGGCATTTTATAATATTTACAACGATAATGCACTGCCCTTACAGCACAAAAACTCTCTTAACATTCACCTTCCTCCCCCTTCCACATGGTCGGCAGCACGTGTGTGATACCTCTGTTGTTGCAAACGTCCAACGGCGGCAAATGTCACGGTATTCGGTAACTACATTCCATCAGGTGGGCCGTGTGCTCAATTTTTTTGTTCTTTTCTGTTGTACAATGATGACAAAAACAGTATCATACCGACATCTATTGCACAAATGAAAAATTAGATTTTAAATATTACTTTCGGTAACGAAACCATAACGCAATCTATACATGCCACACATGGTTATGTCCAGACTCTTCTCCGAACCCGAGCCGACGCCGTCTCCTTCTCAAGCATTACTTGCTTGCAGAAGTAGACGGCGGCAGCCAAAGCGCTCGCGCACAGTACCATAGCCTTGAGTAATGCAGCGAGCGAAAGAACCATGTGCAACCCTAAGTCCTCGCTCGCATCTCCCTCGTATTACACCTGAACATTTACTTGAGGTATAAAGGCGTGAATACAACGATAAATGTACTGTACTGTCAACACAGAAACTTAAAAGGGTGAAGCTTAAGAGAGTTTCTGGTCGGCAGCACGTGTGTTATACCTCTGATGTTGGGAACGTTTTACCGTCTCTATCACGGTGAATGTTCTGTTGAGCTCTTCCAATTGATCCCACCCTCACCTTTCCTACACAGGACAACATGTGCAGGGCTTAGATAAGCCGCGGTAAGCACTTTCCATCAGGTGGACCATATGCTTTAGTCGACCTAAGAGGCAAAATAAGTAATACGATGTTAGAAGTTATGTTTAGAGTAAGAGTACTAAGAGTACTGGTAGCTGGTAGGTATACTATTATTACATTACGTACGCCTTTTTACGCCTGAACATTTTCCCTGTAAAGTCTGTTAACGATGTAGGCAATTCTGTTGAGCAATGATGTCGAGGACACTATCAACATCTATTTCACATGACATATGTTTAAAAAAAAATATTGTCTTAATATAGTCTCGTATGGAACGATGCCATATTTTGAATTTAAATCGATCTTCGCCATCTGTTGTTACGCCATGTACTAAATCATTGAATTACAAATTTTAATTTCATTTGTAATTACGTATTTTTTTACACAAATATGTATACAGAAATTAAGTTTTTTTATTCACCTCCTTGACTGGATATAATAAGACATAAATATCATCTATAAGAACAAAACAGCGCCCCCTATGCCTTGCTCATATTTCGTTTACCATCATTAATGTTCACAACTCCGGTTCCACTCAACCGATGGCAATGAAACAAACGTAAGATTTTAAGTCTAACCAAGCCCTTCTAACAAAAAAACCGCATCAAAATCCGTACAGTAGTTTTTGCGTCCATCGCGGACAAACAGACAAACAGACAGGAAATTAAAAACATATATTTTCGTGCAGTATCGTACACTAACATATCCCAAGTATTTTTTTTTAATAACTCCAATGTGACACGACCATTTTACAATTATATAATAGTATAGATAGATAGATGAATGTTTGAAAACCAATAATTTTCACTATTACAAGAAATTTTTGTAAAAGGAAATTATCTTGCAATAAACATGGTTTAAAGTGGTCACAAAGTGTGACACGACTTCGAACATTTTTAAACCCTGTGTGGAAGCAACTTTAAAAAAATACTTCATTGTAACAAAAATTGTTCAATTCACGTACTAGACCGGGAAATAATGACACAAATTTCCAGGTAATTTGTATCAGCATGTCGACCCTGCAGCGGTCTAATTACCTAATGATGATAAGGAAAATGATGAGCATAGCGCTGGTACCGGTGGCCCAATCACATGGGCAATAATCGCACCCTAAAGGCATTACTTTTTTCTGCTAGACGATATGTACCTTTTTGCGACACAATTAACGCGTAACGCGCACGTGTTTGGGCCGATAAAGTGCCAGCAAATTCACCGTCGCTTACTCGTCATTAGATAAAAAAAACTGATGGAAATTTGTGTCCTTATCTCCCCCGCCTATATCGTCTCGTCGCCTTGCCGACAAAAATGTCAACCGAAGACAAATTATCAACCAGACTATCACTGGTCAACATACATACATTTGTCTACACATACTTTTTACAGTTATGTGGTACGTAGATTGCTTGAACCATATAAACACTTTTGTTGTTGATTCCGGAGAAGATCAACACTACAGAGGACTGAGAATCCGACTAACATCGCGTTCTCAGTTCTCACTGTCGTGATATGTTTGAATATTTATGCCTAGAATAGTTTAAACTGTTTGTGTTTAGATTTAAACTATATCTCGTAATGATAAACAACGCATCGCCGACAGTTAAATGTTCAAAATCAACCAAAATGCTAAAAGCTTAATAGTTTATAAACACAATCGGTTTTAACAAACGCATAAAGATCGTATGTACGCAGTAGTATAGAAATACGCATTAGAAAATTAAAGCAAGCCGATCATTACCAGATTTGCACTAGCCTAGTATAGATTAGATTTTCAATAGACAGCATATTTAATGCCTCACAGTTTTATCAAACTTTTCACTTTTCTCCTGGTGTACAAAATGAAAAGACGGGTATTGTAAATATGTTATAGTGAATAGTTTGATATGCTTTCTTACTAGTACGCCAGTGGTTTAGGTGAATATAAAATGTGGTACCATTTATTGGTATCATCAATATCAATTGACTGCAATAAACTGTCACTCACTATCGCTTCAACAAAACAAATCCAAAGGTGTACAGTATTGTATACTGCCATGTTGCGCAACATGATACGGAACATGTTGCTAGTTCCCGTTCTGCATGCGAGCGCATTTAGGCTGTGGTTTGACAAGTTCACACTGTGACAAATGATTTCACAGTAAACTGCTACATTTTCAGTGCTTTTTTATTAGATATGTAATATTTTTACACAACTTTTTTATGATTATATTATCTTGAGTAAATAAACAGTGCCATCAAACAAATGGGTTCTAAAATAAGGATGAACGCACTGATACTTTTCTTGATTGCTTGCTTATTAAATAGTAACATTCGAAGTATTGTTCTTTTCTTTTACTAATAAATGTATTAGCTATTAAACAAACAAACTCCATGAAGTCTTCACTTTAACGATGAAAAACAACAAATTAATGGTATGTATTAAAAAATTATACTATAATTATTTAAATAATACTCACAATATTAGTACAATACAGTATTAAACGCATGTGTTTTTGCAGGAGTTCAAGGATGAGGACATGGAAAGATGTTTCCGTTTACATAGTTCTGTAAATCTGAAGGCGCCAATGCCTAACTGCAATCCCAATCACAGCAGAACCTTGATCCACCAGGGCGATCTACGTTACAGAGACAACGCAAAGGAGGCAAGACCAAACATTTCGTCGATTATCTCTGAAGTCTGAATGATATTATTATTATGAGTATTAAATATCAAAGAGATCATGGATGAAATAGTATTTCAAAACAGTAGTTGTATTCAGTCGCTTGCGAGTAAATTCTCGGATGCATCCGTTAAATTACAACTAAAATTTCCCCTAAATAAATTATCGGCCGCTTTCTGTATTGAGAAGTTGGGTCATGTCAACGCCTACACACTCAGTTTCGTACTGTGCACTGTGCGTACGTAGGCGTTTACGGAACCCAACTCCAAATTATCTATTTGGACATATTATGTCAATAACTGTTTATTTATTTAAGTCAATGTAGTGATTAGTACTAAAGTAATATCGGCTAAAGTGCGAATTATGTGAATTATAAGCGAATGTAGTACCAGTGAATTAATATTTGTTCAAAACTGTACTAAGCACTATTTTATAGAACAGTTAAGTTATATATATTTCGTTACAGTTTGAAGCTCGTATATTTCTGTTGACTGATATGCTACTCGTATGCAAGAAGATCTCGACCAAAGGCAACAACCCTACGTACAAGCTGACCCGGTAATTATAATGCTTTAAATAATAACCATTTGCTATGCGGTACTTTTAAGTATGCGATACATATATGCGATTTGTTTAATTTATAGCCCCAAATACTTTGTTGACAAGCTGATTATATATCCGAAATTTGCTCGTAACGGCAAGGATATAACCCAGCTCGTTTTGGTTGCATTGGACGAAGTTGGCACATCCTACGTTACGTTTGCGCTTACAGATGTCGGCAAGGAATATATCGCACTTAGGGTATGTACTACACATAATACTATATCCCTAAATTTTGTCAATAGAAAAATGCATGTATTTTTCTATATTTTTATTATGTCACTATGTGAAACAAAAACAGTATCAAAAAATACATTTGTTTTTCGAAAACGTTTTAATATAGCAGGTCAGCTTTTCAAACGACCGCCATTTCGGTGCCATTGTCGTGACCTCAACGTTTGTTACAACAATCAACTATACAGGGTGGAATTTTGTAATGCCACCTGAAGGGAAAGTACTCTTAATACTGCAGATAGAAAATTTTACTCAAAGGAAACATTCCTTTATTTTTGAATAGAAACAAAACTGCATTCAACGATTTTTAAAAATTCGCTTGCCGCACCCGGTAATCGAACCGACTAAAATCTGTAAAAGTTGCACCCTGTACTTTTATTGCATAGATCGTTAGGGGCAATTATAAGGATGAAATCTCTCTAACAAACTTCATAAATAAAATGAAAGGAAAACTATGAAATCCTAAATTATTTACAAAAAAATGGTAAACTAACTGATTAGTTACTCGATATAAACATTTAGATCAAAATCAAAGTAGTATTGCTGAAGAAATTGCCGTCGCTTTTTGGAACTACCCGTATTCTTGAAATTTTTCTACTATTATTTTCAGTACAAACCGAGTTGGTGCCTGTCGGTCTCGAAATCTCTCTCAATGACACCAATAGTAATTTGTCATTTTAATGGATAAAATACGTCAGTGATAATAATTATTTATTAATAACATAATTAAATAGATGGATTTTTGAGTAAAAGTGCTTTAACTTGACCATGGGTCACTAACTATTAATTTAAGATTTCATTGTTTTCCTTTCATTTAATTTATAAAGTTTGTTAGAGAGATTTCGTCCTTATAATTGACCCTAACGATCTATGCAATAAAAGTACAGGGTGCAACTTTTACAGATTTTAGTCGGTTCGATTACCGGGTGCGGCAAACGAATTTTTACAAAACGTTGAATGCAGTTTTGTTTCTTTTCAAAAATGAAGGAATGTTTCCTTTGAGTAAAATTTTCTATCTGCAGTATTAAGAGTACTTTCCCTTCAGGTGGCATTACAAAATTCCACCCTGTATAAATGATGTCGTGAATCGGAAAATTCTAGTCTATATATGTTTTATGTTCCACCTCAATTAAATAATGAAACAGGATAATTATTTAATAATTATGCACTAGTTGACTCGCGAGCTGACATTTGTTTTAAGTACAGTGACGTCAGAATTCGTTACGAGTCGTTTTAGCTCATTTGAATTTCTTATTTTACGCACATTTAGATAATTATTTTCATAATCAAAATATGATTATGTAGGTATATTAAAACATTACGAAGTAAGTACGTGAATCTAAAAGAAAAAAGTAAATATAAAAAAGAGCATAGACAAAATTTGAAACGGTTGCCAATATTTACTTCCTAAAAGATGAACCAAACTAAATACAAAAAGCAAAATTGTCAGAGCGGTTATTTGGCCGTAAAATACTAGGTTTGAATGCAGTTGGGGTGACTGACGCAGATGACCAACTATACTCGTAGGTAGTTGCAGATGATGCAGATAAGAAGGCGCAGAGAGTTTTAAAACTAGGCCATATGATTCGTAGAACTATTACTGATAAGAAAGCAAACAAAAGTACACTTTCTGTCTTAAAATCAGTACCCGTTACAAAAACTAGTACCTAAGTGTTATGTACCTACTAGGAGAGGCGGGTAGGACGTTCATGTCGGTGACTAATCTATCTATTCCGAACATTTATTACCGTCACCTTATTTAAGTGGTGTGGCCATTTATGTAATTTCAGAGTTGTGACATATTTGAAATACTTGTATTTAAAATACAAATACAAAATACAAAATACGTATTTTGGATTTTGTACTTAAGTACTTTTTTAAAAAAGTATTTTGTATTTTATTTGAAATACTATTCGAGACGTATTTTGTATTTGTGAAATAGTTTGTAAAATACAAAATACTTTTTTATTCTTAGCTTCATTTTTCTAAAGCATTCCGCGATTCAGTAAAAACAAAAAATGGCCACTAGTGGCGCAGCAACTTTGAAAGTCTATGCGCAAAATGACAGATGAAATGAAATGCACATAAAACCTGACCAATAATATATGAGGGTAATTTTAACACTCTTCTGACTTATGTCAACTCCTCTCGTATTTTTAATATGATAAGTTACTATATAGACCTTAACAATGTTAACCTATAGAACTGTGTCAGTTTGCTTAACCACTTAACACTATGTTTGCTTTAATGAGGTCTCTTCTTTAAAGGTACTCCAACACGCTAAATTACGCTCCATTCGGCCATCTTACCAAAATCTTTGT
This sequence comes from Pelosia muscerda, assembly GCA_963691645.1. NCBI lineage: Eukaryota > Metazoa > Arthropoda > Insecta > Lepidoptera > Erebidae > Pelosia > Pelosia muscerda. Next base: position 19,771,518 of record OY829098.1, on the reverse strand, counting down.
TTGACTCTTGTACTTTCACGTCTCTTCAAAATTAGTACAGTTAAATAATAAATATACAGAATATGTAAATACAATAACGACCAAAAACTGAGTTGATGGCGTAGGCATTGAGATCGCCAAGAAACACAAAAAAAAAAATATATGAGGGACCCCTTTTGACAATCCTCAAAGTCACTGTTACGTTTTGCTGTGTTGGCAGCTATTTCATTATTTCTGTGTTGTTCGCTCGAAATGTCTTTAAAAAATGCCAAAACAAATTGTATTCAAACAATATGCCGTGTAGGCAATGAGACGTTATTTTAACGATTCGTATTTAAGTGATTATGAATGTATATACGACAAATTTAACGTGTTTGCAATGGTGACCCTCTTTCATGAGACTTTGCCTTAACTTCAGCTTAACATCAGGCGAGGTGAAGCCAAATTGACGTGACATAAATAAAAAAAAAATACATAAATAGAAAAATATATTTATAAAAAACCGGTACGATTATGCGTCCACACAGACGCAACATGTCAGATGCTCTTTTTGAAGAGCTTGTGATTTTAAAATCTTTAATAAATAAAGAAAATTACCATAAAGTATTTTATTTCAATAAAGTATTTTGAAAATACATATTTTGTATTTAGTATTCAAATACAAAAGGGAAAAGTATTTTATATCTTGTATTTGAAATACTATATTAAAAAAGTATTTGCATTTTGTATTTAAATACTTTTCGAAAAGTATTTTGTACATCTCTGTGTAATTTGGTATAGACGTTTATGTGGTCTTGAATAATAATAGTACGTCTATCAGAGAGACGTTCGCCCTTGTCCACTCCGATTGAATGCCCCGCTATTCTTCGATGCATCATTCATAAATGTAATTCGATAGAATCGGCGTCATCCCAGCCAGCCTAGCCATTGGAAATGGAACGAATTCTTAACAGTGATATTACCGAGATATTGAACTGTGAAGGTTTGGGTTTTATGTTTGATTTTAACAATGTAGAATTTACACCACCTTTAAACACTGTTACTACATAGTTCATTAAATTATTATGTAAATTAAACCTGTCAGCTCATGTCACTGGATTTTCAAAGCGTTTTATGCCTATCACTGAACAATAATCGGTTAGAACCATTGATGTACAAAAAACCAGCCCAACCTAGATACACAGTCTCGAACAAAAGTAGCAGCCGAATCTGTCCGCCATCACTTACATAGTTATGTTATAAACATATTTTTTTACAAATCCAACTTTACGAACATGACTTAAAGCTCTTTTTACGAAGTTGTGTACAAAGTGAGTGTATGAACACGAGCGATACGAGACTACTTGAAATGAGAGCTCATTTAATGCGGACAGTTTTGTCACCCTGACTGTGCATCTTGAGTTTTTTGTATATCAATGGTTAGAGCTTTTAAACATTGTGGAACATTACATATTACATAATTGCATAATTCAAAATGTCTGGCTGATTCCATCAAGTGCCATCAGTCAACAGTAAAAATATTCTTAACGATATTCTAAACTTATAGACATGGGAACAGAAGCTACGTGAGGCAAAACTCACTTATGAATACGCTGTATACTATTCGAGAAATCCTTCCCGGGATATCACAGAACTTGACATAGATTCTTCATCTGAATACTCTACTCTGCCTACTACAGCCAAGGTAAGTTTGTGAATATTTATCAACTTCAAAATAGAATACATTATTTATAATTGCTTCACATTTACATCACTCTCATATATTGTAGCATTAATGGTGATTCAATCCGCTTTTATTTCAATATCTCATTACGGCCTGCCTATGGTAGGTATTCAGAGGAGTTGGAGTGTTTATTGTAATACTGAAATAATAACCTTTAGTGATTTTATTCGATCGCTTATAACGATATTTCAAACAAAATACATTTTATATTATCTTTGTGTAATTGTGCCGGGTTATCCCATACGGACCCGAGTCGATTTTGACGAAAATATTGAATCGTTGCGCAAAATAATTAAAAAGAGCGTAAATTTGATATTGTAGTATTTCTTATAATGTATGGCAATACTTTAAAAATATATATATCCCCGTATATATATATAGCTTAGCTAGTTACCATCAAATTTTGGTTTAGGCTAAGGCGCTTTCAGAAGATTTGAATATAGAGCGGTTAGCCCGAGAACGAGCCGTGGTTATGATGCATAGAGGCATGGGAGCCTCAACTGAACATGACTATTCTCAGGGGTCAATGGCCACAGACTCGTTTGACGGTAAGTTTCAAATTTGTGCAGTCGGGGCAGGAAAAGTTCTATCATCTTAAAATCAATATTTATTTGCACAATGGCTCAGTCAACGTTTCATTGATATGAAACAAATATATCGTACTGACATTTTAATTCTTCATAAATTATCATATTGCCGAGGTTTGAAACTTTTATTTTTCCAGACCTTGCCATGAGAATATTTAATGCGTCCTTGAAAAAAATTGAAATAGGTGGTTGCTTTCTCAGTAAATATGTTTATTAAAAAGAAATTTCAAGATAGTAAATTAATAAATCAGAACATAATTTATGTTAGGCCATCAAAAAGGTTTTGTGATGAAACTAGATTAGAAGTATTAACTATTTTACCCTTATTGTCATAATAATACTTAACACAAAAGGTACTAAGCGTCTAAGAAAGGAATTTAATATTTACAGTACATGTTAACTTCACTAGTAGCGAATAAAATGTGTTTTATATTCAGGAGACCCAACGTCTTTCGCCACAAGTGGTGGTCGAGGTCACCTCCTAAGATACCCTATGCAACGCAATTCTACGGGAGGGAGCTCGAGGAACTCGCGTCTCTCAAGCTTTCAACATTCAACGAGGTAGGTCCAGGGTTCCCAATATCAGCGTCATATTGCAAAAACGTTTTTTACTTAAGGGAACAATTACACAACTAGATTCACAAGCAAGCAAGGGACAATAATAAGAGGAAAAATACGATTTCACTGATAAACTGATCGTTTATTTTGTATACATTTACTTCAGAATGAAAATAATCTATGGCGATAGATCTATTAATTTTATATAATAATTTTATAAGAAATATGGATATTAGTGGTAATTTATCCCGTTTTAATTCAATTGGCTGTTGCAGCGCGGCGTCACACGATGATCCGCAAATCGGACCTGGTAGATATATGTACGGAGCTGGAAGCTCCGTTGAACACGTTATTCCACCGCTCCATCCAGAAGACGGTAAGACCTATTTTTTTAACTTCTGATAGTTAACTTCAAAGAACATTTTCATTTTTGTTTAATATTCTCCTTTATGGCTTTGTATGTGTTTATCTCAGACTTAGGTGAACTTAATTTGCGATGACAGACAGAGAATATTTAACAATATTAATTTATGAGGTTTTATAACAGCAGCTGTTATTAAAGTTTATTACGAGTAGCAACTATTATCTGTTTGACTAGAATTCTAAAATATATATAATAATAATTTATCCTAAGGAGATTAGTGTGACGGTGCCGTATAAAATAATGTGCTTTACGTCACACAGGTGTCACCTCAATAACAGTGAACGTAGTTAGTGAAAGTGAATCCGAAACTATGGTACAGAAGCAACAACCGGTAAGTTTTTAATAATAAAGGTACTCGTACTTCGGGTTTTTTTTATTTCGACAACCTGCACTCCCCATCGATAACGTTCATTATAAAGAAAGAAATACCTGAGAACCTCCTCCTTTTTGGAAATCGGTTAAAAAGCATAAGACGTAAAACATAATCACGGCACAGCAGCTAAATTCATGCAGACATTCATGTTTCATGCATTTTGAAAACTAAAACACGGGGTATTTTATTGGACTGATTGAGGTCATGGTGATGGATGTGACCTTGGTTCGTCTGTCAACGTCACAATGTGGTTCTTCATTCGTGTCTAAATCAAATAAAAGATAGAAATGGCTAGTTTCAGTGATAATCATCGCTTATTCATTCTTTCGATAGTTTCTATTTGGTAAAAAAAATTATACTGTTTGGAATGTAATTAAAATCGTCAACATTTGGTTAACTATTGGAGCAAGTACATTTGGATAATTCAGGGTGTTACCAACCTACGGAGAGGCCTGTACTAATTGATCGATTGAAGTGTGTTACTAAACCAATTGATTGATCGTTGATCGATGCCATTCGTCGTTAACTGATCAACGGGGCCCGCTCGATAAGGCGTGAATTTACGACTATATTACACCAATGTATTGAAAACGAGTTGTTAGACAATACGAGTTTGTTACTAGAGCTAACAATTCTAGAATCGATCGAATAATGCAGTAGAAACTAATGCACGAAAAACGTCGACTTTCATTCTATATGCAATGAATAACAAGTGCGACCGGATTGATCAGTACGATTGTAGGGGTATCCCTCGACCCTGATCTCAACTTTTTTATCTTGTATTTTGGGGTGCGTGCTCTAGAGATATCGTGGATACTTCGACCCTAATGGATCCTTTGTGCCATACCAACCTAGCCCCTACTTTTGATGAGGCCAACGTAGTTCTGAACCTATAAGTATTTTTGCAGATCCTTGGCCGGCAAGACGGTCAGCTTTTTCATTCCCTTCTATCTCCTCATAGCTCGTTTATTCTGCCAACCTTATATAGGCTTCTTGTGCAATTCAGTACTATGTCTAAAGTTACTTTCGGAGAGTTTGACGCTTTAATGACTGCTTGGGCGTCGCTGAAAATATAATTTTCCATTTCCCGCGTATTTTATTTGTAATCTCTTGAGCGCATTCTATGAATGCGTATACCTCCGTTTATTTGCACAGACTAACGTGTGTGTACCCAGCTCCTAGGTTAATATGGCGAAAGTTATTGTTACTCCAATGTTCATTACCAATCAAACAGTTTGCCTTTTCTTACATACCAATCTAATCAATTCATTTATAATTTGTTTATATAGGTACTTATAAGTCTGTATCCCTTTTTAGCTTTCGCTTCTTCTATTTTCATAACTGTTTAGAGACGTACAGTACATAGCGGTTTCCTTTTACGACCTCATCCACCAACTTTTCTACGTAGGGCCTGCACCTGTGCCTAGTTCAACTTCACCTAAACGACTTCACCTGCCCCTATTCACCCTCGCCACGTAAATCTGTTCCGTTAATCTTCTTTTGTCCGTCGTCTATCAATAATTATAGTCTTAATATCGCCATTAATTCTTATAATATAATGGCTTTTGTTGCGTGCAATGTTAGTTTACACAACAAACAATATTCACATGCAATATAATTATGAAAAAATCGTACCTACTTACATGTTCGCCAATTGCCTACATATGTACCTCTACCTGCTTATATATCTACCTATCAATAAAATTAATTGCTGGAACGTATGTACGCGCATATCTTTTGAATAAATGCAATAGATAAAAATCCTTTTTTAAGATTCGTTATTGTCAGAGAAAGGATCCTTTAAAAGATTTTTTTTAATCAGCCAGGAAAATTGTAAGGATCTTAGCCGCCGTCACACGTTACGTTCGTAGCCACTAACTTCTTCTACATATATGTAAAAGTTTATAAGTGAGATTGATGGTGGTGGTTTCATTATCATAAAGCTTATAACAAGATGTGAACTCGGAAAGGTAGGGACGTAATCACCACGACAACTTACTAAACTCAATAATAATATAAATTAAAAATAAATAAATTAAATAATATAAATAATATAAATAATATAATAATACCGAATCGCAAATTAGGATTATATCGCTTATAAATTACTCGTTGTTAGCTATTTATACTTATTCAATTACAAACATCTACTCATTCATTCTTCCATCGTAATTTTCGCATTCATACATAGTATTAATTGGATTTCACCATGTTCATGAGCTTATTACAATATGAATTTAGTACAGTTCTTGGCTTTTGATTTAGCACATCAGCAAGAAGAGGAGACGTCCGGATCGGCAAGTTCAGTTTTGTAGAGCATTTTCTACATTCATCGGAAAGATCGTTTGATACCTTTAACCATTTATGTTATAAACAAGTAATGAACTACAGTTACCTTTTGATGTTTGTTATAAACCCAGGTCCATTGCTACACAAATGATGTATGTACATACAAGTACCTACTGCTTAAATATTAGGTGGGATTTAAGCAATCACCAAAATAATAGAGATTGTCCCATAGGTAGCGAACTTAAAAGTTTTTAAAGGTTTCTGTGTTGGTTAATATAATTATATACCTACCTTTATGTTTTATCGCAATCAGTTGAGTAGAACTGGACATTTGAACAAAAGTCACGATAACCGACAGTCACGTGGGTGGAGCCTGTCTCTATAAGGATTCTTGGGCATTTTCCTCCTAGAAAATACTGGAGTTTCCGACAGTAAGCTCCCTTAACGAAACATCGTGCGTTTAGTCGGTTCGATTCCGTAATGGTCACTTGACCATAAAGTCCGGTGAGGTGCTATCCTTTATTTTTTTGACGTGTAGGTGTATTTTATTTACCTCCGTGGCGTGGCGGTAGCGAACGCATAGCAGTCGCGTTCGATGCCCGCGCGCGGGTTCGATTCCCGATCAGTGCAAATATTTGTGTGCATGAATATGAATTTTTTCATTGGTCTGGGTGTTTCTATTTATAATATGTATGTATTTACAAAAAAAAAGTATCTAAGTATGTTTATCCGCATTCTAGAACCCATAACACAAGCTAGATAAACTATGCTTACCATGGGTCTAGGTGGCGTTGTGTAGTTTGTATTATAAGGTAGAATAAGGAATATTCTTAAAAAGAAAATATAGGTACGTAGGAAACAAATGCTGGTATATATAATTATAGTCTCACGTCATGTTATTGACAACCATACAGGACCTAAATGGGACTAAGCCTCGAGTGCAACCGGGCCAAACTTTACGATGACGGTGGTGATTGTGACTTCTTACTTCTTCTCTAAAAATACTAAATTCTACTCATTTTGTACAGCTTAAGGGACATAAAACGAAGCCGACGCTGAACACGCGCCTTCCGGCTATGTATCGCAATACATTGCGAGTTCAACCACAGAATGTTGCCATGGCGCTAGTTCACAGCTTGCCAGACCTATCATTCGACCATACACAGCAACCTCCGCGCCCACAACCGGGGTAAGTTTATTCCTTGACTTTTTCTCAACTTGGTACTCCGGTGGGAATTATACACCTGTCCTATAGTTGCAATGAATAAATACGGCACCACTGTAACTTTGATGGACGAACGATAACGCTACACAACTTTAACTAGACAAACTAAAGTGCTGAAGGGGGCATAGTTTGCAGCGATAATTCAATTATACGAAATAAACAACTGGAAATTAGAATAAGGATATTCTTGATCACTTATTAAATTAATTAAAATAATAATATAATCAGAGGCAGCTTGTTGATTTCATTAGGCAGCATGTTTTAGAAACGTATTACAAGTTCTTCTACGCATATCAACGTTGAAATACCGACTAGTTCATTAAGTCCTCTGCGTGTTGGGTTCACATAAGCCCTCGATACGACCACCGGGTCTTTCTAACATAAATATAGATGGTCGTTAAAGGATACAATAGCTAAATTTATCTCCAGCGTAAACCCATACTACTTAAACTATTTACACATAAACGATACTTAGTGCTTATTCCTAGTGCTCCACGATTCTATTGTTCATCATTTTCCGTCCGGATCCAAGATAAAATAATATTTATTTTTAAAGTCCTTTTTTTATAAGTGCAGTTCTCCAATATAAAGAAGAAGTGTGTAAAAATAGGTAAATGCTTTAAATGCTCTGGGGTTTTTAATCAGGATGTTTTGTAAAAATTTGGATGGTATCTTGTGCTCTAAATTGTATTGTCGAGCTATTAGTTTAAATATGATTTAAATTATTTTTTAACAGAAATGTATGAAAATCCACTAATGTACCTATCATGATACATACATACACACACACAATACACAATAATCACATAAAAAGTTAAGAAATTCCCGCTTGATTGAGTCCTTTCAATGTTTAAATAAAAACTGTTGCATATGATTTACCTACTTACATTTTGAATACTCATTCTTGTCAGGTACTTACTTCTAATACTCTATTAAAAATAATTCAACGTTATATATGCTGCTGACTGTTCCAAAAACAAATCAAATGTGCTTAAAGTTCAAAATTAAATGAAAAAGAGTTCATTACACATGATGCTATTTATTAACAGCATATCAGTAAAGGCTAAAACTCAATGGGGTTTGTTGTAATTTCAGTGGGTTGACAAATAGTAGAATCAGGGCCTTACACTACTTGACCTTGCAATGTTTTATCAACCTCGATTACCACTTAACTAGGAGCCCCTGTATCATAATTTTAATGAAAGTGCATGTACCTACTTATTTATCGACATTTTCGTGTACCAATGACAGCCCTCCTCAACTAACTGCATCACAAAAGTTGTACCAAAGTCATCAAGAGCTACTTGAAAGAAATCGAAAAGGGAAAAAGTATCAACAACTCCTGAAGCCAGATCACCGTGGTACAAGCTATCCGCCACCTAGTCCTACAAGGTATAAGGTCACTCATTGTACTTTCTGTTATTTGTTTATGTCTAGGATATTGTAAATTTTTATCGTATTGTATACATCTGTCTATCTATATCAAAACAATCTGCGCTCACCAAAGTATACGACGATCTTTGCCAAAAATTTGTTCAGTTACAGTAATTTTAACAGTTCGCACTACTAGATAAGAAATGAATAGTAGTGCGAACTTTACTTAGTTATTTGTATGTGGATATATGAATAGTGCGTAATACATCAAGTAATTAAAGTGAAGTGATGAATGTATATATTCATTTATCTATTTGTTTTATAGAGCATCATTGAAACGTGGCTTTGCATTCTCCTACTCAACCAAGAATCCACCACTGTCCAAAATGGGTCACGTACAATCTCAGCTGCATCCTGACGCCGCCGCTGCTGGGCCATCTACCAGTGGGACCTCTAAAGTAAACTTGATTTATTAAAATACTTACATACTATATTTTTCTTACTTTTATATAGTTTCTTGTGAAATGTCATTTAGGGAGACTTGGTACATTCTGTTAAGGTAGACTTGGTCCCCGAAACAAGTGTCCCCTAGAGATTTATTATGGTTTATAGTTGCATAGGGAAGTCATCATCATCGTCATGAAGACGCACTTTCCTGCTTACATCCGTGGCCAAGATGACAGCGGAACTCAGTTTCAGCTTGCCGGCTCTTCTTTCTCCACTTCTCACGTGCGACCATTTGCACGCATGTCACCCTCCTAGATATCGGCCAGGACTTCTTGGACCTACCCTTTCTACCCGAACACGGTGGAGGGGCGCCACTGTCAAGCAGTTGCTACGCACGTAGCCTGATCCGGGCGGATCATGTGTGACGTAGGGGGTGAACCAAGTCTCTATGGAACACTTGATACAAATCTATGCTTACGCTTTTAGATGAATGTTGATTTTAAATAGAACTCAATCCATATTGGACAGTTGTTTCGAAACAAAAAAATTCGCCATTTTAGAGCAAAAATGTAAACGTGGGGTTCAATGCCCTCAGTCTCAGTTCACAGTTATGTACTTAAATATCAGTATCCTCGGTCAGTAGTGTAATGATATATATAGCCTATGAGATACACATCAATCATCATCATCATTTTTTTTTCATTTACCAAAATCAGTTCAGCAAATTCAGAGCTTACTCTCTAACTTTATACTGAAAATATAACCCACGGCATAACCGTACAAAACCAGTTAGACATTACTGTCGCGACACTTGTAGTAAATAATGATGTGTTGTGTAAAAAATATAAAATCCGTCCAGGAATTTCAGAGCCTATTAATTTCAAACAAAAATCTGCATTATAAAACATTTCGTTTTTATTATATTATATAGTATAGATCTAGATATAAATTTCTGAACGACCTGAAGTAAAATAAATTTAAAGAACCTATTATTTTTCTTTTTTAGAAGGCACTTAAGGAAACTAAGGTAATCTTTATTTATATAAATCAATTGACATATTTCTTAATTATCGAGTAATTTCCGAGCGACTTGACGGTGTAAAAATAAATGTAATAAATATATTTATTTCGTTTTGTTCTAGAAACATAAAAAGGAATCTAAGGTAATCTTTTTTTAGAAAGAATTTTATAGAAGTAGAAAAAAGCTTCTATTTTCAGTGATTCGTTTACTACATTCTTTCTCAGTCTTTCTATGTCATTGCTTAGTAATTCCATGGAATATGTTAGGTTTGGTTTGTTCCTCCATTCTTTGGCATGGCATGCTTTAGTATAGCCTTTTTAGAGTGAGTTCAGGGTGTCCTAAATATGGTTCTGGACCTGTGGGCATCACAGTCGCAGTTTTCTGTGTGTACTTTCTTTTTCGCTCCTGTGCCATCTTGGGGCGATCAAATTATTTTATCTCTTGCCTTAATTACTGAGACCTTGTTTCCATCTCTGTCTAGTAGGAATTGCACCTTGTAATTCCGATGAAGTATTGGCTGGGACTCTTGTTTATACACACCTCATATCTAGAAGATTTTTTCCCCACCCCCTTATTTTGTATAACTTCTTGTTGGTATGCTGGTGGTATATCCTGCATCCTAAAGTATTACAAAAGTTTTTGTAGCCACCATTCGTACAGTTGAATATAATAGTAGCATATTTAGCAACCGTAACATCGCTGTTGCAGTTTTAGACATGCAGGCCACCCTTTGGATTGAGCTGAGCGCTTCTCTGCATGTTACGAGTACATTGGTAGTTTTTGGCAGCCACACTATACTTCCGTATTTGATTATCGGTAGTATCATTCGTTTGCGTTTTGTTTCTTAGTAGAAACAACATAAACGCGTCCATTTGACTAGCTTAGGGTTTAAGGTAATAAGTCAATAAGGACACTAGGATCCCATGATCCCGCTCCCATGGGACCCACGAATAATTTTTTCGCCTCTTGACTCCCATGGGATTCTAAAATGATTTTTTAATGCCCTTGCATTCCATGGGATCATAATTTTTATAATGTGAAAATATTTATAATGTGGTTAAAGTTACAATAAATATTCGCCAGTAGAAATGTGACATGACATGAGAAATGTTAACAGTACCTACTTTGCATTTCTAACCTTTGAACCATTGATTTGATTGGTTGTATTTTATATACCTTTCATGCCAAATTAGCTTAAATCATACATACTACAAAACGAAAACACACATCCGTTCAAAATAGAGAATACTTTGCTATAGATAAATAAATATGTATTTATGATAATTTGACATTTCATACTTTGAATCCAACTAGCATTAAAAACTAGCAAAAGTAAGTATTTGTTTATATTAACAAAAAAAAAGATTTGTTATTTTATTTTATTTTAGAAGCAGCCTGAACCCACCCCTTCGACTAGCGGAGAATCTAAGGTAATTTTATTTATATAATTATTCAGTACATATTATGTTTCTTATCTAGACAGTGAATAATAAAAATCTAAGGTATTATTTATGAGATGATTGTTGTAACATTTAACTTCTAACTGACTTGACCGTAAACACAATATTATGTAAGTGTATTTCTTTTGTTTTAGAAGAACCAAGATTTTTCTATACTTAGTATCATTGAATGCGTTTATTAATTACCATGTAACTTCTAATATATTAATAACAAGAAATATTACCTATGTAGAAATATAGGTAATATTTCTTGTTAAAGCATCATTAGACTAGTCCTTCGACTAGTGGCTATTCTAAGGGAAGCTAATCATTCTAAGGCTAATTCTAAAGCTATTCTAAGTGAGTTTGATAAGTCTTAAATTATAATAGGGAAAATAATGCGTACTTCTTAAGTGGGTAGGTACATTTATTTTTACCAGTAATAGGTACTTATGAAAATGACAGTTGGACGCAGGCTTAAGGCAATGACAGCTTTTAATTCTTCTGAACAAAATTTCACATCGATTGATGTAATTCATGGATAACCCTTTATTTCTACATAACATAAACTCACGCCTATATCCCCGAAATGGTAGGCAGAGGTGCTAGCACCCACTTTATTTCTGATACTAATTTATTTAGTATTTAGCTGTTGCCCGCGGCTATGGAGCCATCATTAAGTTAGTTTGATAAGTTTCATAATGACTAACCTCGGGTAACTTTGGATTATATTATTTTATTTCGTATTGTTGCATATCCTCCAGGATCCAGGACCTTCCACTAGTGACGGATCGAAGGTATTTTTATTTATACAATAATTAAGCGCCATTGTTTTTTTTATGTCACTTCTGACCGACTTGGTTCTGTAGATCAAACTACTGTAGGTACTAGGTATAGGTACCGATTTAGTTTGTTTTGTTTTAGATTCATCTTGATCCAGGGCCTTCGACTAGCGGAATATCTAAGGTAACTTTTAATTTTATAATAATTAGGCATTCATTTTTTTTTATTTTACCACAAATTCTGAACTTTGGCAGACACCTACCTATCGAAATCAATGTAATGATGTCTTGGTTTTTAATAGCTGCATTTAGATCCCGGGCCTTCTACTCGCACAAGCATTTTTAAGGTAATATATAGGTAACAGATTATAAATAATATCTTGTCATTAAAAATTGACTAACATTTTAGATATCAGTTTTACCAGGTTTAAGATAAGATTTGAACGATTATTTACAATATTTTCTCATTTATTTGTGTGTGATTCCATGAATAAACTTCAAATTTACTCTAGTAGGTACCTAGTGTAAGAAACGAGTTGAAGTAAAGACAAAATTTCACTAACCTTACTTTCAGCAGTAAGATAATTTAAAGTGAGATGTCGCTACTTCCTTGGACTTTAAACTTTATACTTTTTGAGATTGATGCCAGGGTCTACCCACATTTATCTACGCGGAATCGGCTTAAGCTGAGTGCGTATCACAACACTACTCAACTTATCGCCTTGTTGTTAATTATTCTTGAAAAACATAATTAACTGTTGCGACAGCTGTTGACATGCGATCAGCACTCGATTATTCCGAACAGTCGTCACGACGACTGTTCACTTATGTTCGGCAGTTGACTCCCCCGAATGGCTGTCACGTCCTCTGTTCAATTACGTTCGGCAGTCGATAAATGTGGGTAGACCCTAACACATAATATTAAATCAAATAAGTAATAAAACAATGATAACATATTCACTTTAAACTTTCGCGTTGCAAGATATATGGTTAGTAAATCAAATGGTAAATAGAATAACACAAATGATTAACACGTTGTCATTTGTACCTACCTACTGCTTGACGTTTCGGACAAGTTGCCTATATTTAACGTATGATCGCGTTAATATACGGGTTCGCTTACCAATGATAACTACCAATAGACCAGTACATGAAATGAAGGTAGGTATAATCAAAAATTAACAGATTTTGTTATAATAGATAAGGAGAGAGAAAAGTAAGGAAGGCCGCAGTACAAGCCCAGTTCCCGGACCGAGCACGAGTTCAGACATCACAACAACTGAACAAAAACCAGATAAGAAGTTAGAACCGTTCATAAGCAGGTAAGAAACGTAAACATAATGTTCACAATGTTTAGTTGTTATACCGTTGTTTATCTCTATGTCTTCTATATGTTTGTCCTTATGAGTATACTCTTTTCATCTCGCGTCCTCGGAAACAAATTGGCATACTTACTAAGAAATATTCTGGTTTTGTATAAAAAGCTTGTTTGTATATTCATAAAAAATATTGATGTCATCAAAATGTGCTCAGCTGTAGACCAATACTCGCCTCATCATGCTCAATTTACACCGCGACGGAATGAAAGCATCTAATTCGCCTCATGACGCTTGAATTCTCTTGTAGGGACTGCGACTAGGAAGGACCAGTAACGTAATATAAGTGACCAAATCCGAAACTATAAGGAATAGCGAAAAATGCTCAAAGGAGTCACTAGCCCGATTTTGATTAAGCTTAAACCTCATCATTAGTTTTTTGAAAAACCAATAATCCTAGTTGGGAATCGAACCCGTTGATTTTGAAAAAAAAAACACATCCTTTATTATTACAATATTACATCATATATGTCTTCATGAAGATGCATAAAGTTATATTAATTTTATTCAACTCTAGACCCTCAAGAGCTTATTGTTCCTTGCGCCATTTCGCGCGGATTTCACAGATGACGCTGAGAGTAGCAACTAGGCAAATTCCCGAGAATGCACGCGTCTTTCGAGGATGACGTGTGACATTTATTGATTCGTATTTAAGTTTAATACAATTGACATATAGTACATTACTCTATGTACAATTTCGTTACCAAAAGTCGCTTCCCTTCCGTTCGGCGGCGGTGTGCTATCACAAAGAAACTTAAGCTCGTATACATTGGTCGAATGTTGATTTCACTTATCAATTGTTAAATTTGTTTGTTATTCTCCTACTAAATGTCGAATGAAAAACGTTAAAAACCTATACATAATGACAGTCTTAACGCACAAACCCTTTGTTCGGTCCTTACCACCGCCTTTTAAAATAATGTTACGAGTATTTCAATGATACTTGCCTTCCATATTGAGATTCGGACCGTCCGTCGGCATCCGTTCGAACATACATAATACTGGGTTACTATGTTCGATACACTTATTTGTTTAATTTGTTAGAATTTACACTTGTTTACAAGATGCATATAGAACACAAATTTCGACGAATGGCAACGGCTTGAGTCTGATGCATAATATGAAACTCTACTACTTACTAGTAGGTAATCTTACACCGGGGTAGTTTAATTATCCTTCTTACGACTAAAATTGAAAGTTGTACTACTGTTCTAACAACATCTTTTGACGTTTACAAATAAATTCGAACAACGCTTTAATTTTACGCAAATTATGTTACCTATTTCATAAGATTAGGTATATTACAAAATACGTAGGTAATGTATGAAGCTCAATTACAAAAATAATTTTGTTTTAAAACATTCGTGTACCTACTAATAAGAAAACTTGCCTACAGTGACTACGTTTTCTAACTCACACTCATATTTTAAGAACCCTAATAAGTCACGGTTTTATTAAGTACCTACGTAAACTACTTTAGTGAATTATTGTAATTTCAACACATGTTCACAACTATATTACACGATCCAGCTACCCTCGTAAATCGTTCCATATGCTCCAATGAATTTATACATTGTAGTAAAATCAACAGCCATCGTGAATACGTTCTTATCGATCTATATATGTGCTTATCATTGTATCTTCAGTACAGCATGGTTTATCCTTGTATCAGTTCATTCTTCAGTTCGGGCGGCTGGCACTCCAAAATGGAAGGATGACAAATAAAATGCTGGCGGACAATGACGTTCACAAGGCAAGAATATTCATCTAAATTAATATAGGCGTAGCAGCAAAAGCAGCCCAACTCATCATTAGTGTTCCTACTCCTACTCTACACATTTTATATTCCCAATGCTTAAATCACTATTAGTAAACTAAAAATGTTTCTGTACGTACATTTTGTAGAATCAGAAATCGAGCTTAGCATTTAGATTTTATTGTAAAAGCTTTGAATTGTAAAATACGTATTATTCCAATTTTCGCAGATGAACACATTAGGTATGCATCTCACCAGTTATTATACTTTGTAAAATATAGCTTGGGTCCTATGACAGATGTCAAAATGAGGTTCATAGGGATGTCCGAAATTCGATGAAAATATCGATACTACGAGCTATTATTGATGCATGTTACATTTAATTAGGTTTAATTTAATTGTATGTATGTATTTAATTGTAATGAGAACGGAATATACGTAGCATACAAGGCGTCGGCACTCGTACTGATGAGAATGAGTGAAGTGGATCAGTGGAAGTTCATATCAAACAAGATGTTGGTGCGTGTAACTTATGTCTATATCATGGCCCAAGAGCCAAACGCGGCGTGTCTTCTTACAAAATCCAAAAACAGGTTCAGGGCGTTGATGGATTGAATGTAGGATTTTATTTACTCAATATAATTTAGCATCAAGTATATGGAAATATAAATATTATTATGAATATCATAATAATATTATAAAATACCTAAGCAATAAAATTAAATTCTAATTAATTTTTTCTTATATTAATGTCAATTTTAAATTAAGCTTTATTCAAAATATGGATAGTTTATAGAATGTGGTCACGATGATTCATCGCCCATCACTAAGTAGCTCGGTATGCCCATAAAGTATAACATTGACAGCTACTACATTCATTATTAGAAAATTCAAGACTTCATGTGCTGGATTTCACTGACAGCTGTCATAGGACCCAAGCTACATTTTACAAAGTATAACAAAATGTTTATCAACTCATAAATATATTTTTATAATATTTTGAGACTATGACTAGACTAATTACATATTATTAATTGGGCAACAATTTAATATGAAGCTGAAAATATAATGAATATTTACGAGTTATCGAATATTACTCAATCATCTCATTGGTACGGTTTTCCGATTTTCAGATTTTCTTTAACTCGTCAACTTCCACACGAGATTATTGGCCGAAATTAATTACAATAAATACATAGATATTAGGTAGGTAGGTATAGGTATTATAGTGTTCATTTTGTTCGCTCTACGCCCTTTCTTTTTTTTATCGTGCGCATAGGTAATCCCCACGGATACCACCTCTGCCCAAACCGGTGGAGGTGATTATGTTGGACTCGAACCGACTAAAACGCACACCGTCCATAGGTCTTACACTACCGAAGTGAACCCACACCTAACACAAGCAATTTAACATAACTGGAGCAATTAGCAATTATATCTAATGGGAGGTAAAGCCTCCGAGTCTCACTAACTTTAGACGGTGCAACATCCAGCTACTTAAAATCGATATTAAATGAGAGGGTACGACCAAAGGTAGGTACTATTCGAACTTCATGTATAAAGTGAAATATGTGACTTCACTGTAAACTGTAAGTAATTACATCACCAGCAACGCTTAAATTTAGAAAAGCCCGCTACCAAGTAGCTGTAAATTTAGTGCGATGTAATAAAGTGTCGACGTTGGACTAATATTTTTGTGTTAATTTATGCAGACATGAAAGCAGATCCGTCAGTCCTAGTGGTCCGCGCGAGAGTGACACGGAGGGCTGACGGTGGCCGTGGCAGCAGTCCCGGAACACTAATAACAAACGCGTGAGGTTTCGATGCCTCTACTGCTGGTGCCGCTAGATTTAAAGAAGCTGACAATTCTTACGTGTTTTATGGGTTTACAGACATAGTGTTTTTATACGGGGTAATTCCCCTAAGCTGTAAGTTATTTTAAACGTACAACCAAACTGCGTACGATTGCAAACAATATGTTACAATCTACTCTTGAGGCTCATTTAGCAATTTAACTGATAATATCACTTACAGTGTAAAGGTAGGGCCTTCGGGAGATCATTCCTCTTCCAAAAAAAATCGGACGTTCACAAGCTGGTAACTATTGGAGAATTGAATTGAGACTGATATACTCCACTGTATAATCAGCTAACTTTTTTTTCTTCGAGATACCTATAGTTCGTCAAAACTTCAATCGGGAGGAAATTACTTTTTTTACGTGTTAAGGCGGTCAGTTTAGAGACATCGCTTAATTTAAGTAAAGTGATTTCCATCACCAACGTGAATATCAAACTTAAGCATTTCGAGCAGGGTTGTACGTTAAAAGTAACAATATGATATACCTACTAGTTGTTAAAAAGTGCATACGTACCTACCTATAGATTAAGGCGGCGAAAGACTCTTACCTAACAATGCGACGAAGTACCTGTGAGTGTGTCTGTAAGAATACTAAATTTACATAGTTCAATAGTGCAATACGAAATGTGCACTGAATTAATAATAATAATAATAATAATAAATGTCTTTATTGTACACCAAAATGAAAAAAAATACAGAACAAGTACAAAGTAACCATGGTAAATACAATTGGCGGCCTTATCGCTCTGCGGCAATCTCTTACAGGCAACCATAGGATGGACAGAAAAGCAGGAGAAAAATGTTTCTGGGCAGTTTGGTGCGCAAAAATATTATATGGAGAAAATAATAATATCTAGTCAAACACGACACAATAAGCTACCTAATATGCAACATGTACATATACACATACATACACACACCTATCACCATACACACATACATCCCATACACACATAATTAGGTATACACAAATAGCATACATATAGACATAGGTACCCGCTATTGTTTTCAGCGAGTACCCATCCCAACAATATTACTACATACATAATATAAATTATGGTTCTCCATTGCTGTCAGAGAGACAAATAGTGCTCCTTGACCAGTCTTTTGAATACAGGCAGGGACTGAGCACGCCTGATAGTCACTGGCAGTGCATTCCACAGCCGAGCTGCTTGGATCGAAAAGGACTTGTCGGCAAAGTTAGTGCAATGACTTGGTATTTTCAACCTCAGATTCTCCGATGATCTCAAAACCCTAGAGTGCGTGTTGTGTAGGAATTCAAATCGTTGTTTGAGGTAAGAAGGAGTTAAGGGATTAAATAAAATATTGTATAGAAGAGAAAGAATATGAGCATTCCGGCGAAAGCGTATAGGTAACCACTTGAGCTTTTGTCGAAATTCAGAAACATGATCATACTTGCGTAGGCCAAATATGAAACGTATACAAAGATTTTGGAGTCTCTCAAGCTTGTTAAGTTGGTCTTCAGTGAGATCTAGATAGCTGGCATCAGCATAGTCGAGGATAGGGAAAAGAAGAGTTTGTGCAAGCGCAATCTTTGTGGCAGTAGGTAGAAAATTTTGAAGCCTACGCAGAGACCCCGATGCAGCAAAAATTTTGCGCTTTACTTCTTGTATCTGTGGACCCCAAGATAAACAATTGTCCATTAGTATTCCCAGGTTTTTAACCTTCTCACTATAAGGGACACTTACCCCATTACAGATCACTTGTGGGAGAAGTGACCGATCTACTTTGGTTATCATCCTAGGGCCACCGACAAGAATGACCTGCGTCTTGCATGGGTTAACCTCAAGACCGTACGAGGTACTCCAGTTGCATATCACTGCGAGGTCAGCATTAATGGTGTTAATAGCTTCTTTTAGTCGGTCCGGTGGGGCCCGAGAATATATCTGTAGATCGTCTGCATAGAGATGGTAGGATGAAGATAGTTCGTTGGTGATTGAGTTTATGAAAACTGAGAAGAGTAAGGGAGACAGAACGCCGCCCTGCGGTACACCAGCAGTCGTTGCACACCAAGAGGAAGTAGCATCCTTGATACAGACACGCTGTCGGCGACCATACAGGTAACTATGAAACCAGTCAACCACAGTTGGAGATATGTTAAGAGAGCTCAATATGCCAAGCAGGATGTCGAAATCAACGGTATTGAAGGCATTACTGAAGTCTAACAGAGTTAGCACCGTCAGCTCACCACCCTCCATACCTGATCTGATATCTTCCGTAATATGAACCAATGTGGTAGTAGTGCTGTGCCCAGCACGGAATCCAGATTGTAGAGGGTTCAACAGTGAGTTTTTAGAGAGGAAATTATTGAGTTGCGTGTGAACAAGTCGTTCTAGGACCTTGGAGAGAAAGGGTAAGATGGAAATAGGACGATACTCAGAGAAGGAGGAAGGATTTTTCTTTTTAGGTATAGGGATTATTTGGGCATCTTTCCAAGCGTTAGGAAATGTATTACTGGCTATAGAGTAATTCAGTATGTGGCAGATGACAGGAAGGATTTCGTCGATTATAGGGTGGATCATATTACGGCTGATACAGTCGCTTCCTACCGCGTTGGACGTTATTGACATGATGCTCTTCTTGACATCACAAGCCGAGAATTGACTAAAGAAGAATGGAGAACAGTTGGGAGTCGAGACTCTTGAAAGATGCTGTATTGTGTTTTGTTTTGTCATCCTATCTAATTTTGACGACGATGAGAAATGTTGATTAAGTGAATCCAGATTTATGTGGTCAGGGACCGAGTCTTCGTGAGATTTGCCTACTCCCAATGTCTTTAGAAACTTCCAGACCTTTGCCGGATCTCCGTTCTCTACAGAGGTATGGATATATCGGCGTTGTGCATTCCTACACACTCTATTGCAGTGATTTCTGATGGCTACATATTTATCGCGGTTTGTATCCGAAGGACACCTCTTATATTTCGACTTGGCCGCCGCTTTTTTAGATATGAGAGATTTGATTTCAGTGGTAAGCCAAGGCGATGGGAGGTGTTTCACTCTTATTCTACGAACCGGAGCATGTACATCATATAACTGAGTGAGATTAGACGTAAATAGTGTGACTTTCTCGTCCACACATCCGGAATTGTACAGTGGACCCCAATCCAAGTTATCGGCATCCCGACGCAGGCTGTCAAGGTTCATACCACTAAAGTTCCGCTGCAGTAGAACTTTAGACTTAAGTTTAGGGGGGCGTACTTGATAGGATAGAAATAGAAGGTCATGGTAGGAAAACTCATCAGCAGCACACTTACCATGCTTCGCTACACGATTTAGGGAGGAAACTATTATTAGATCTAGCAGAGAAGGTGCAAGGTGAGGAGCATGATGAGTTGTGTCAGAAGGAAGGATTGAGAGATTGCAAGATTGAACGATGGACCGAAGAGTAGAGGAGCGAGAGTCGTTTTTAATGAGGCAGGTGTTGAAATCGCCCATGATTATGCTTTGACTGTACGCAGGCACAAAGGTGTCTAGAAGAAGTTCAAAAGACGAGAAGTAATTTATGTTAGAAGAGGGACAATAAAAAACACCAAGTAAAAGTTTGGTGTGCATGAGTTCAACCTCTATAAATATATGTTCACCTGCCTGCGGTGGCTGCGGTGACGTACTTAAAATAGAATATTGTATATGTGTGCGAAGATATATTGCTACACCACCCGCACGACGTTCCACACGATCGTTTCTAATAAGTTTGAAACCTGGTAGGGTATATGTTAAAGTGGGCAAACATGGCTTAAGCCATGATTCGGAAACAAGTATTGCGTGTACATGCGCACAGTCAAAGCTTGCCAGCATATCAGGGAAATGAGCCGGAATGCTTTGAGCATTAATATGAACAACATTAAAGTTATTGGGAACATCAGAGAATTGGGTCGAAAGAGACTCAGCAAGTGAGGGCTCGCTCTGGGAACCAATGCTACTACAGGCAGAGACATATTCATCACTATCGCTACTGTAGTCTGAGAAAAACATTGGCAGTTCCCACAGTAATTAATTCCCAACGTATTTAATACTAGTGAATTTCTGTTCCTACTTTACTATTTATCTCCATCTGCCGGTGGCATGTGACGAATTATAACACAATGAAGATTTGAGTAATTCACAAAGAAGAAGTAACAATCCAAACATAACAACACGCAATATGCCTCTTTCAGTCCAGGCACATACAAGGTACACCGCCTGCTAAATTGTTTTGTACAGATATTTAATACCTAAGTTTACTAATTAGGCATATTGAAATTTTAAATACTTGTCTAAAGCTCATTGTTTATGGAGCGTATAGCTGGTTTCTATAAATAATAATAATGTTTGTATGATCTTTACGTTACTAGGTAAAGATTGAAGTTATGGTCGTTTTATAAAATTTTGATAGTTTTCTATGTCTATATATTTTTCTATATACGTAATTACCTACATGGCTACTTAAATAAAATTTAAGTTATTTACATAATATTATATAGGTATATGTAGAGTTGCGAACTTCAAACGTGCTCAAAAGCACTGCATACGCGCAGTAGGTACACGATTTTGGGCTACCTTTTTAGTCTAGCACCGGGTGCGACTGTAGTAGATGAGCTCAAAGCTATCAACCATAGATTATATCCGAACAATCTGGACGTGCCAGGGTCTCGTTCTCTCTCGACTTAAGTCCAACTCCAACATCCCTGCTGATAGGTATACTTACTTTACCTTTTGTATAGGTATTTGTTTGTATTATACCTACCTATGTACCTAAATAAGCTTTAGGTATAAAAGTGTTCTGGTCATGTCGTGAATGATGAATAGAGTATATATTTTTGTGTATAAATTTTGTATATAATATCTCCATTACTACATAATGGATAGGATATAACAAACGTGAATTATAATAGATACCTATTGTAATAAGTTATACATGATTGATAACACGCCATCAATCAACAGTAGGTATAAATAATCGTAATAAGTCATTAGGTACTATCATTTTGCTCATTACTGTATACCTGCTTACTTGTAGCCAATAATAGGTAGGTACCTAACTAAGTGCTAGATACTTATAACTATAAATAATGATAAATAAATGTAAATTAACCTTTCTAAGTGTAACTAAGCAGGGATAAGGAATAACAAAATTTAATTTTGAAGTTACATAGCTATATACTTACTATAGGTACCTACTTATATATTTATAAATAAATGTGTAAATAAGAATATCTATTTTTGCATTTCGTGTAGACATGAAATATTGTTGAACTAGCAGATTTTATATTATATTGTTAAGTAGCAATATTTATTCTATTGACGTCATATATATATAATAATCACGTTTTTATAATCCATGTCTGAGTGTCTATTAGATATAGGTAAGTATGAAGCCGATACCTTAACCAAAGTACCTACTTAGTATTATAACCTACCTAAGTAATAATGTCCATAGAAATGATAAAAAAAATTGAGCTTAGCGGTTTTTTTATCAGAGGATGCAATTTCCTTTTTTAGATAGGTTACCTATATCAAGGGTGGTCAGTTTTGAAGTTAAATCCAAGTTTGTGTTGTTGAAACCCTTAGGTATCCCCCGGCCACCATCTTAGAAAAGGGGGTTCAAATGGATTTTATAGTTTATCTGGTAAACTATTGGTCACATAAAAATAGCTAACGTTATAGGTACCTACGAGTATATACCGGTATAGCCCTCTGGAAATCTGAAAAATAAAGTAAATTGTTCAACCCAAATGTAACTTTTAAAGGGCATGTCCCCAGTCCTACATGTTTTTATCTCTGTAAATATAGATATTTGAAACATTATAATTATTCATATTTTATCATGTATATACTTACATTATTATGTTTAATTTCTAGTAGAAGTTCCTGAATCTGAGTAGGTGAAATATCAGAGCGTAAAACGCTTTGCCTAATGAACTGAAAACTGAAAAAACTGAAACACTGAAATACCTAACAGTGTTTCGGTGTTATGTGAATTGTTACATACCTTTAGATAATAATAAATTGAGGCCAAAATTTATATGTGAATTTAAAGTTCGAATATATCTATTGGGTACATGTTGTAAGTACCTACAATTTAGATGACGTGTTCTACTGAACACTATAAAGTATTTATGATTGTTGTTTCAATTACATGGTCAATAAATGATAACATGTATTGTAATTTTGTTTGATTTTATTCTACGATACTTCTCCTTAAACTAATTATAGATACTATCTATATTATGTATGTATAAGAGAATGTCAAAAATCGTGTTAGATACTACACTACGAGTAGGTACTGTGGCTGTACGAGCAACGAGTCTCGAGTTGCTAACCAGTTTACAGTGGCGTTTCGTCTGCACTTTCAAGTTAAGGGTAAGATAAGGTAGTTATGTTTCGTATTAGAATACAGTCAGCACATCAGCAGCCAGGTAAAAATGTGTCTAAAATTAGGGCCGATATCAAATTCACATACCTACTTAAGTCCGTAGAGTTTATTTCGTAATGTACTGTCCAAATCATGGTGCAATTAAATAAAACCATGACAATGCTTACACAGATATATTTTGATAAAAAAATATAGGTAAGTTACTTATGGACCTGTGCAGTTTTTTTCACAACACTTCCCAGTCGGTGTGATCTGAAAAACTCGATTATTACGGTCTTTTGCATACACCGGGCCCGGCTTCGTCCAAGCACCCTTTTTTATGCAAGGAGCCCACATTATTAGTGTCAAGACACCTAGTAACATGCCTAATACCATTTTTATCGAATCGAATTTTTATAAATAGACAAATCTGTAAAAGAAAAAGGAAATTTCTTAATCATCAGTATCCTAAGGGCCGAAGAGTATCAGTAGCAAGAAGAACAGATGGCCGTTGGAGCCGAAAGGTTCTTGAATGGAGACCGCGTACCGATATACGAAGCGTGGGACGGCCTCCTGCGAGATGGACGGATGACATAGTCAAAGTCGCGGGTACCCATTGGATGCAGACCGCCTCCAAACGGTTGGATTGGAGGTCGATGGGGGAGGCCTATGTTCAGCATTGGACGTCTTGTGGCTGAAATGATGATGATGATGATCCTAAGGGCCTAGCCCCTTAAGTCTCATCGCTATTAGCAAACGTTATTCAAGGATCAAAGCCAAGTTTCTTCTATATCTCGTTCTAAAATCGAGAGATAGAGTAAACGAATCGGAAGGAGTCCATGTACTGTGGTTTTTTCAAGCGATTACAATAGGTATGGTGTTCTTCAAGAAGAGCATTAGAAGGTTTCTACAGGGTCGGCAGCACGAGGGTAACGCCTCTGGTGTTACAAACGTCTATAGTCCGCGTTTTACCACCTAAGTGGTATAAAAAAAATACTGGTATAGAAAAAACTACGTAAAAGTCGTTAAAGGGCAGAAAGTTAAGGCTATAATAGTGTTACGTACCATATTTGGATTAAGCAGCAGTATCTATTGGAGTGCACATCAACACTGAAGACATTGTACAACTTGATACTTACAAATACTAATATCAGATTATCCACTAAACCATATAATTAAGTAAGCAACGATAAGTAAGCAAGTCACATAATTACAATTGTAATAATTTTATACTGTGGCCTAACTATAAGTTTTTAAAACTGTGTAGGCATATATGATATATATAGTGTGTAGGTATCCCCAGGAAATCAACAGAAAATTTTCAAAACGTCACGCACAGTTCCTCTTCTGTCAGTATAGTGTATTGTCATTCTGTTTTGTCTTACGTAGTATTGTATTCTCTTTGGTATAGTGTCATATCTCTGTATGACGTTATGATGACGTCTGCATACACTCTTCGACCAATGAATTCGAAGAAACATGTCAACAAATCATGACGTTTTGGTCACATGATACCTTTTTCAGTGATTTCATTCGTCGAAATGGAATGAAAATATATTTCTATGTCGTCATGCATAAGCGAAAGTCAGAGAGAATTTTAAATCATAGAGTAAAATTGAGATTAATGTAATGACAATGAAATATTGGACCCCAGATTATGTAAAAAGTTTGTATGAATATGACGGAATTAAGGCGAGATGGAAGTAACACCTATACGACGCGGTATAGGCCCATGGCCGCAAGAACATGTTTTAGCTTTATACACGGTTAATCCAGGACTCATACGGTGGCCATGAATGCCAACCAGGAAGCATCGTAACTGACTTGACAAACGACTTGTTTTGTTTTAATATTCACGCATACATACACTCACGCCTACTTCCCTCCTCGATAGGCCGAGTCAACAGCCAGCGCTTTTCAGTACTCAATTGCAAAAAAAAATTGTAATAGCTCTAAGCATATTTAAATAAATTGATGTTTGTTATAAATGGTAAATAAAAAGCATTTCTAAATATAATATTGTATATTTAAGTCATCCAAAAATATGAAACTCCCAACATTTTGCTTAAAAATATAAGTATAAAAACACGTTCAGCTATCAATAAAATCACTACATGATTATATCAAGACACAGCAACATTACATGACATTTTATAACATCAGAACAATATTCGACAGTTAACTTTTCATAAAATTAACCCGGAATGTATACTTATTATTCTTATACTATTTTATCACAAAGCAATCCCATTACATATATAAATAATAATAATAATAAATAATTTATTTTCTCACCAACAACCAAAAAATATTACAATATGTATACATTCACAGTTTAGAGTACACAGAATTCGGTTGTGGAAACATCACTGGAAATATAAACTTCAATGCATAAATCGTGCAATTCCAAAACTTATGATAGACACGCATTACATTTTTTAAAGAATTTAATTAACAGAAATTACTAATACTCAATGTAACAAGCAAACTAGTTATCGAGTTGCAAGTAATAGTAATATCTCTCTCAACAGTTCAAACCATAATTTTGTAGATCACTAGACTATGAACCACCCATTTCCATTGCCCAAATATTTGATAAGATCTAGAAATAAGGCTGAGTATGCAAGGTTGCATAATGTAAAAAGCTATAAAATTAATAAATAAGTATCAAAATTGCCTCGTTTCCCTTAGTAGGTTTTGAGATAGCACAGCCGGAAAGCTTAAGTTATATAGTATTAAAATAAAATACAGGCATAAACTCGAGCCTTTAAGGTTCCGAGGCAGTCCCAATCACCTATGCGATATCGTAAAAATATAAAAGAATAGGTCAGACAAACTTAACAGCACTTAAATTAAATGCACCAACAATATGTAAAATCAAACAGACTGACAGATCAAATATCGGGAAATACTTGAAACTCGCGGCATATATAGGTGCCGGCAAACATCTTGAACCAACTTGAGAAAGATAGTGCATGGGCAAAGATAAAATAACAACGACGTGACCAGCCCGTGCGCCCGTGATTGACTTAATATAGTCTATGATTGGTGAATGGATAAGCACAGCAAGAGTACATTGTCAAGAAGTTTGCCGGTCACTATATATGTGACTGTAACCTATATTTTTATTAAAACACGGTCATATTCACGACACCGCCATACCCTAACTTTGTTGTGTAGTTATTACCTGCGCACTAATATTTCCATTGGGCTGTATTTCTGTCGGTCTGAATATCGCTGGCAATAAGTTTATTTACTTGTTGTAAGTAGAAGCAGACACATTGCCACCGTGACCGGTCCAGTTGGTGTGGACGAATTTCCCTGGTTCGGTGATCAACTCATATGTGTGAGCGCCGAAGTAATCCCGTTGAGCCTGTAATATGATTATAGTATTTCATTTTAAATACGGGCACAATCACCCAGTATGAATTATTAATATTACTATATTATTGTTATTTATTTATAGGTATGTGTCTTAATAAATGTATTTTTCAACACACTTGCTCTTAAAGTGGTTCTTGTTCTTTTATAGAAATGTCTCCTTGCATCGGTTATTTATGTACCGATTATATTAGATATGCCAACGTCAGAGTGGAGACTAGATTTAATCGTTTATCGATGTCTCTAGGCATTCTAGACTGAGGAAATGACATCCGATATGAATGTATGGAAGAGAATGTCATATTGCGCCGACCACAAATAATTGGGACAGAGGCAGGAAGATGATGAGGAGTCTACGTAATCGTAAAAAGTCCACGTAATACAAAATTATTAATGGCGAGACGCCAATGTCAAAGTTTTCAAGAAAATCTTCCAGAGCCACATTAGCCACGCCAGTAAATTTATTTCAGTGTGTCCGCCCACGAGATCAGGTAGCAGATCAGGCCGCGTGATTGGATTTTAGGCCGGGGTGACAACGTCAGAAAGGGATGGTATCTAGACTAAGTTGTAACAAGGCTAAACGGGTTAGGTACGAAAATAAATACAGTGGACAAGTACAAGTGTGTTATCTATCAATATCAATCATGTGTAATAAATAATACTCATTGCATAATGTGAAAATTTCACCGTATTCATTACGCCTGAGTTCATTAGTGAATTTCAAACAAATATACTTTATTTGAAAACTCTTTGATCGAAATTCAATATTATAAATGAATTAAATAGGGCCATCTATGTGTTTACGGCCAAATTATTTAGGAGGCCTACATGATTTATGTCCCACACCGATAGATGTCCCAATTTTAAAAAAATATTCCAGCTATCATTATGCATATAGATTATTCTAAACCACAGGGCGGCCATAACGCACTATTATAAGGAAGGACAGCGTGCCAAGGTCACCAAAATCTATGAATGCTTTGCGCCCCGTCATTCATAATTATTCTAGTCTTTTACTACAACTAGCATACTAGTGACGTACTTCAAGAAAAAGATTTATCGACGAACGATGGGCCGATGACTGCTTATTTAAAATTTAATATCCATAATGATTATAAAGAATTGCTAAAGTGAATTTTCTTAACACAAATATGTAGTTTTGAAGATATTTGATTTCGAAAATTGAAACAAGCAGCTAGAAAACGGTTTTTGTGTGAGTGACGGCATGACTTCTTAGTAAGTAGTGCAAATGCATGAAGTGCATATTGCATTTATCTCGGTCCCGGTTGTGTTTTGTTGTGTTTACGTGTATGATTAATTAAAAAATAAAAGTCATTTGGAATAGTAAGAAATCTATAAATTATAATAAAAATAAGAATTATAATATTATCTCATGAGTGTAGCATGTTACCGGTCTTGTTAAGTTAATACACGTTAAAAGATAAGTAAACCCAATCGTATTAGTATACGTAAATCGACCACTTCTGCGATAGCAGAAGGCACAGCACTAACGTAGTAAAACGTCCATTCATAAAAATGGAACATAGGTAGGACACAGCGTTTTGTAGGTAGGGCCCATCCCCCCCCTTATACATCAATGTTCTAAACTTCTTCGTAGCGCTTCGTGGCGAGTAGTCAAACTACATTGAAAATTGTATGTCCAGGTTTGTATCTGGACTATGTTTTGCTAGATGGATTTCTTAAAAGTGGGAGGTGTTTAGACTGAGCGCATAGACGCACAGGAGACGAGGTATAATTTGATGTCCCCCGTGCGTCTTCAACTCACACGTATCTGACGACGTGTTTTTGCATAGAAAAATCTACTGTGACATCTCCTATGCTCGGGTCTCCATGGCGCCTCAGACAGCGGTAACCATCAACATTGTAGGATAATGTTCTATTATTTCCCTATAAACTACCCTACTGAAAAAAAGGTAACGAAGATAAGGTATCGATAGGTATACAATACAAAAAGGTATCGGTGACCGTTTTCGTACACTAATAAAAATATTGTTGTTGCACTTACCTGGAGCAAATTAGCTGGCACCACGCCAGCTCTGTATCCATCATAGAAGGCGAGAGCGGCGGAGAACGCCGGAACTGGCACTCCAACCATAACAGCTTGGCAGAACACCTCCCGCAACGACTGCTGAGAGGCACCGATGCGCTCGCAGAAGTATGGGTCCAACAGCAGATTAGTCAGTTGAGGGTTCTTCGTAAAAGCAGCCTATAATCACCAAACGTGACGACATTTACATTAATAAAAACATATGATCGTATTGTAAGTATGATTTTGTTTTTTCATTTTATGTTTGTATGTCTTGTTTTCAGATAACTAAGTTGTACTTAAGGCTTAGGGTGTAACCACATTAATCGACGCGGAATCGGCTTAAGCCGAGTGCGTATCACCACACTACTCGGCTTATCGCCGATTAGTTGTTGCGACGGCTGTTGACATGCGATCGGCAGTCGATTTCTCCGAACGGCCGTCACGACGGCTGTTCACTTACGTTCGGCAGTCGACTCCTCCGAATGGCTGTCACGGCCTCTGTTCAATTACGTTCGGCAGTCGACACCTCCAAGGCACGCGAGCGGATTCATTCGACTGCTACCCAACGCCGATCGGCCGTCTTCGGCGCCATTCGGCTTCCGTCGTAGATGAAGGCATGCGAACGGTTGATTCAACTGCCGTTCAACGCCGTTCGACCGTCTCCAGCGCTGTTCGGCAGCAGTCGGAAACGTTCCGCTGGATTCAGCGCCGTACGGATGCGATCAGCTAATCGACAAACGGTTCGATTTGCCGTCGGCCGATGCCGCGTCGCGTCGGCCGAGCCGAGCCGATGCGAAAGCTATTAGTAACACTCTTATTCCGTCGGCATAAAGACTTTTTTAACCGGCTTCAGCCGATTCCGCGTCGATTAATGTGGTTACACCCTTAACGTATAAATATACATAACGTCACAAATAGACTCTTCACTTATTTATTTGAGTACCTATCCTTTGATAACAGCTATCTATTTTATCTTTATTGATTTTATCTTTGAACTGTCCTCTGTTAAAGAACGTTTTATGAGGGACATTGTAATGAATATGAACGCTATCGATGCAGGTCAGTCTTTATATGGTGGTAAGTCCATCTGTCTAACGAACTTACAATCCTTTTACGGGAAGTCTCGGAAGAATTCCACATAAATGCTCAGATTTATCAGCTCATTATGTTCGCCTACGAGTACAGTATTAAATTAGTGCAAGATTTATAAAACAGGTGTTAAATTTTTACAAACCTTGATGTTGCCAAGGAACACACTCCTGATGATGCAGCCACCGCGCCACATCAGTGCGATACCCCCATAGTTCAAATTCCATCCATTCGCCTGCCAACAAAATAATTGTAGGTTTGTATTAAACAAATTAATGGCATTTTGAAGCAATTAGTGTGCTACGAGTGTCCTATATACCTGGACACGGTCTCAAAAGTCGAAATTCGCCATATAAATTATAAAATAACTTTTTAATACAGCAGTTCAGCATTATAAGACATTTTTTATTTATTAGCAAAAGTTTGTGCTGGTACGGTGAATATGGAAGTTTATATTATATAAGTCGTATGGTTTAGTACTATTACTAAATTAAGTAATAAAAATAAAAAAAAGTAAAATTTCTAAAATTAGATATGTTTTTGAGAGCATTCCTCTCGGGGTCAAACGGCACTTACCCGGTATAAGCCAAATCAGAAGAAATAGTAAGCGAACTGATCTTAATGGTATAATGATGACAAGTTATTACCTTGGCGGCTTCTCGTAGCAACATGAAACCTTGCGCGTAAGATATGAGCTTGCTAGCGTATAGAGCTTTCCGCAAGTGTTCTAGGAATTGTTTCTTATCGCCTGTGAACTTCGACGTGGGACCGCGCAGCACTTTGCTCGCCTGGACTCGTTCGTCTGAAGAACATGAATGTATGGATAAAAACATTATGTTCTGACGCTCACAAAACTGACGCACTCAAAACAAATGGAGAAATGATATAGGTTTCACTTGAGTAGGTATCTGTGTCTCATCGTCTATCCAAACACGACGCCCGCCGTTGTCATTTCTTTACGAACGTTTCACTTTTGTTCTAGCTGTTTGTCTATCACTCTTTCACGCCGATTTTGATGTTGATACGGAGATAGACTAGCTTGGGAATGAACAATGGCTATGTTTAGTCGCGATAATAGACATCAGCGAAGCCTCGGTCAACAGCTAGTTAACACCTATAAAATATATGAAATTTGAAAATGTATCCACTATAATTAGTAAAAGATACTGTTTAACCCATTTTAACCACATAACATCAGCTGACGAACGCTGATGGTACGAATCACACTATGGAAGTAAAATAAGATTAAAATAATATACCTAACTTTGGAGAAGTTGTGGTAAGGCCATTGAGTTCACGCCAAGTTTAGTTGAATGTGTTTTCACTGGCGAAGTCAGACCTTAATCTACTAAAGCAAACTTGTAGTTATGTAAGAGCAATATCGCATTACTGATCGACCTAGACCCGTCACCTTGGTCTACATACATGAAAGTGTTTCGAAGTACCTACAAACATTGTAGCACAAGACCGTATATTTATATTAGGTATTACATTATTGTTAAGTTACCAGTAAATTACCCTTCGACATCGCCCGCCATTGTAACTGGTATGATATGAAACATATTAAGAGTTTATTTGAGGCTTTAGTATATAAAAAAAGTTTCCAACAGCCAGTTATTTACATTTTATTATTATGTATTTTTTATTAAATAAAGGGTCGCTAGCTTAGGGGCTAAGGAGTAAGTCTTATAGTTTACAGTTCAGTACAGCCGTTTAGGAGTTTAATGACATAGCCACATACACACATACATACATAAAGTTGTCATACACAGAGATAAAGAATACCTCTACAGTAGCGATAGCAGAATAAGAAAGACTGACCTTTATGATATGAAAGCTGTTATTGGACAAATAGATCAAGGTCATTCAGTCAATGAGTCATAGTAATATTTACGAGTTGTCAAGAAGTGTAGTATAAAAGATAACATTAGTAGCTTATGAAGCTCTCGCATAATAAGGGTTCTTGAAATACGAGTGTGAGAGTTCCTCGCTTGTATGTTGTAGATACATATTAAATAAACGTTAAAATTCTACGCGCTATTCTACCAATGTCAGGTTGAACCATAGAAAAGAACATTCAAGAGTCGTTATCCTCGCTGTAAGTGAAATTGATAGGAAGGTGATAATAATTGTTATCATATACCTTTAAGGGCTGATAAGCATCGAGCAAAGACCGCCTCGCCAATTAGCGTGACCGGCACGCCATACTCTAGAGCCGCAATGCCCGTCCACTTGCCCGTGCCCTTCTGTCCCGCTGTATCACGTATCTTCGGCAGCAAGTATTTACCTGTCAAATAGGTTTTTTTTAATATTAGAAAATATTAATATTCCCTTTAACCTCTCCCGTTAAGTTAAATTGATTGTGTTAGGAAAGTATAATAACTATGAATACATAAATATCAATATTCACCGTCAATATCCTTGTATTTCAGAATGTCTCGGGTTATCTCGATCAGAAATGAATCTAAATCTCCCTTGTTCCACTCTTCGAATACGTCGGCCATTTCACCTTGCTCCATACCTGAAATTAATGTTGCTGGTTATTGTAGTACAAAAATAACGTCATCAGTATTTCTGGTTTTCTGCAATAAAAAAATTTCAATTATCAACATAATAGAGGTCTAATCGAGTGTAACAACTCAGGAGTGCGGGAGCTACCGCGGTATAAAGGTAATATCACACACCATGAATGTGAAGATAATTGACTAACGGTTCCGACACAAATGTGCCCTCTCGGGGTGTCAATATGGATTTCGCCCTGGTTACGGAACCATGGACCCGGTTTTTGGTCTCAGGATTGTTGCGGAGAAACACAGAACGAAGAATATGCCCCTGCACTGCCTGTTCTTAGGACATGCAGAAGGTTATCGTCTGTGTTACTCGTGTTGTGGTGATGTGGTGGGCACTGTAGGCTAAAGGGGTTCCAGATTTCTATATTGACACTATCCGAGACATGTACTACGATTCCGTTACCGTGATTCAGACCGCCGTCAGCTCTTCCAACTTTTTCCCATCACCGTCAGAGCACACCAAGGATCTGTTTCTTAATCCATATCTGTTTAGCGTGGTGAAGTCGCTTTACCGGACAGTATCAGAAACAGTCCCCATGGGTGTACAGTATACTGTTGACATTGCGCTGCTGGTGGATTCGACACAGAGGCAGATTGACGAGAAATATGAAGACATGCATGGAGACATTTGGGAACGGTGGTTAGCATTAAATTTCAGAGAGCCTACATCTGTCCGTACAGGCGATGATTTGGTCGAACGCATCGACGTCAAGGCATGTATTGTCACTGCAATGTACAGAATCCTATACCTGGTATAAAAACAGCCTATTTCAGACTGAAATCAATCTTTGCAGATTGCTTCCAGACGCCTCCAACTGTTCTCGCGTTATCTATGCATTCAAACTTTCACATTTATTAAAATAGTAAGATCAAAGTCAGTCACTTAAATTACGGGTGTTCTGGTACATACCTAGCACATCCTTCATAATGTTATAAGTTTCACAAATGAGCTGCATATCACCATATTCAATACCGTTATGCACCATTTTTACGAAGTGACCTGCTCCGTCCTGTCCGACCCAGTCACAGCAGGGTTCATTGTTAGCCTTGGCGCATATTGCCTACAATTAATAACTATCATTAGATTGTTTTATTATGTAGTGTTCTAAAGGTACTTACTACGAAAAAAAGAAAAATCTAACAGTAAATTCAAAGTTAGAACGATAAATCCACGACGTTGACCACTTTAAATGACCCTTCAGGAGAGTTGATAGCTGTGATGTGCCACAGTGTAACACATAACTCATAATTGTGGACTATGTTATAGTACCTACAAGTATAAATAAGTAAATAATACCTGAAATATAGGTTTTATATGCGGCCAAGCATCTGGATGTCCTCCTGGCATCAAAGATGGTCCATATCTGGCACCATCTTCACCTCCGCTTACCTATACAAACATATAATGTGCATTACTACAGTAATTTCTTCTTTCGTATTAGCTCGTTAATAAGGCCTATTTACGTCATAATACTAGAGGCTACCATTGTAACAGTCACTTACACCCATTCCAATGTAGAGTATACCAGTTGACGCCAGTTCCTTACACCAACGTTGTGTATCTATGTATTGAGAATTGCCGCCATCAATAATTATATCACCTTTACTGAGAAGAGGCACTAACTTTCTGACAAATTCATCTACTGCCGAACCAGCTGCAACAAAACAATTAAAGATTTAGAAAAGTAAAAAATAAATATTCATAGGTTTTCAACTTTTACATTTTACGAAAATCACCTCTACTGTACTATACTATCCTTTTCTTTTCTTTTCAGTCGGGATTGCCGAACCATAACAGAAATTAATCATAACGAAAGTACCTAGTAGTACTTATTTGTATGCTTGTGTATTTACTATACCGAAATGATTGTGGTATGATAATATCATGCAAAACAAATTTATATTAATACATATCCTACCCCAACAAATTATATCAAAAAATGACAAATTAACCATGTAGAACCAAAGAAAGGCAAATAGAAAAGGGACGTCGCTTTAAAGTGGGGGGGGGATTAAAGTAAGTGAGGGTGGGGGGCATTAAAGTACATTTTTTTTTACCTTTCCTTTCCACATACTTCCCCAATTTTATAATTACCAATATCACATGCACTATGTGAGTGCAGAAACTACCTCAAGCTGCCTATCCCATTGAGAAAATATACATAATGAGCATACATATTATATATTAATGTATGAAGATTCACCTTTTACAAGCAACATCACTTTTCTAGGTTGCTTCAGTTTCGACACCATGTCTTCCAATGATGTTGCGCCAATTACATTTGTTCCTTTCGCCTCATTTTTAAGAAATTCTTCAACCTAGAAGTTTTCACGATGTTATAGCAAATACTGTAATAGTTCTTAGTTTTTAAACAAATTAAATTCGGCTCATGGCTGTGCCCAAGTGAAATAGATCCCATTCCCTTCACCGCTCACTAAGTGATTTCCAATAATATGTTCCAGTATATTTGTATCACTCATCCTTGAAAATTCTGTTAGTTTGATATATGCAAACAGTACTGGGATCTATGAAACGGTGATTCCGTTCCAGCAACTACTACTAGAGACATAATAGTAAGTTTATTTAATTTAATTACTGGTTTGATTGGTACCTTAGCAACTGTTCTGTTGTATGCACAAACTACAAATCCATTATCATCCATGTTCAAAATCAAATTCTGGCCCATCACAGCCAGGCCAATGAGGGCAATGTCAGCTTGGGGTCTGAAAATTAGAACATATTCATAGTTTTCTCGTTGGATATTTTAGATAAGTACAGCTCAATAAAAAAAAATCATTATGCCAGCATAGATTAAAATTTATGAACCACTTTTTTTTTACAGTTGCTAGATGGCGCACTCAGGACTTTCAACAAACAATTTCATCAATTCTATTCCTTTACAATTTCCCATAGTACTACTCTTTCTTTTCCCTCTTCTCCTTTAAAGGTAAGCCTCTCTCAATAGGAGTACCCGTTCATTTATCTTTACTTTAAAAATATAACAATGTAAATAAGATAATCACATAAATAATGTAAGTGATTGTCATAATAGATGATAACAGAAAATATTTAATGATACTGATTATTTATGAACAGTACCTATAAAAAATTGCTTCAAAGAATTCCTACTACTCAGCAAAAGTGAGACTACTTTGAGTAACTAGGTACTATGTGATCCTAATTGCAAGAGATGTAATTAATGCTTAGACTCCTAAATCCTGTTAAATAATTCGAATAATGATTAAATAATTTAAATAATAATATTCAATAAACTTTATCAATGAAAAGTGCAACAGGTGCCTACTTGTATAGAACTAAGCATGATGGTCACCTTCAAATAACCTTGTGGCTTAGCCTGTTCAGTACTAACACATTCTGCTGAGTTATTTGAAAGAAAGCTGATACTAATTTCATTATCATTATTAAAGTAATATAAAAAAAGGAATTATCAAAGTTATTATTAAAGTGAATATTATTGGGTACCTATTTTAGCAATTATTTCGATTATTTAAATAGAGAATAACAAATCATGACAGGAGTTTGTATGTCAAAGATTATTAAATCTAGAATACCTATTTAAAAATGATATTAACTTCAATTTAATGCAAGGAATACTGTCGGCTGTTAAAATATTGTCATGTACATTACACTTCAATCAATTAATTCTACATAATTTTCATTCTTGCTGTTTCAAGCTGTTCTATATCAGTATATTGCATGGTAACAAAATATAATATTAATTTTAATACGTATATATACTTACTGTGCCATTATTTTGGTGGTAATTTACACAGGCTTGCAGCAAATTGCTTCTACTTTACTTGTCCTTGTCTCAAGACTCAAAGTTAATGTATGTATAACTTATCACTTAACGTGTATGTAATATGACAATCAAATAAACCACTGGAATAATTACTGTTTACTAGTGTTACAATTATTTATTAAATGGCTTTGCTCACCGCTCTCTGTTAAAAGAGCAATAAGCAATGCAAATAAAAGAACATTGACCGGTCAGGTAAAGGCACAACTCAACTCACAAAGTCACAACAACCTTAACGACGACGTGAAATCAGATTCAGAAATGACATGATTTCTCCTCATTCATGCACTGACCTGAAGTATACACTGGACTGGCGATCCATACCATACCAATTTTTTGTGCCTATTTGAAAATCGCCATATTGGCGCAGACGGCAGTAGTGAGTGTACTGGGAACTAATACTAGTGACAGACACCAACTCTCTTGGTATCGATAAAAACTTTACGCGTCGTCGACTACAATGTTAATTATGTACCAATGCTGTTATATTAATGAAAAGTTTAAAGTAGCCTAAATAAATATAATAAACATGAGTTTCATTATGTCGATAAGGTACTTTTTATGTACTGCATTATTATAAATAAATGAATAAAAATATATATTATTATCCTATTGGGTAATTTAGGATAAACTAGATACAGTCTAGATTGGGTATGATAGAACTGTGACCTGAGACTGTGTATACAGATCGCGCGTACCGTGCAAGCGTGACACGCTGCCACCGAAAGCCAGTCTTATGATTTTAAATAAAAAATACAGTACTAAATATAGACCATTAAATTGCAAGAAATACAGCAGATTTGAAATTTCTCATGTTACGTGGTTTTTCATACACCTACGACATATAGGAGTATATATCTTATATACATACACACGTATTTACATGTTTACATACCTTAGTAAGTATAGACTATAATTACTACTTACCTACTTATTTCCTACCTCCTCCCACACTTCAGAGCACACCACTGCCATTACAGGATAACCTCTCTATACTCAGTATGGACGTGCGCTGCAAACTGAACAACAAGAACTATATCAAGAGCATCATCAAAACAGCTTCTCGTAAACTGGGAGTCCTGAACAGAGTGAGACGTTTCTTCACGCCGGAGCAGAGGTGTCTTCTTTATAAGACACAAATTCGCTCCTGCGTGGAATACTGCTCGCATCTCTGGGAAGGCTCCGCAAAGTACTTATTAGATGCTCTCGACACGTGCGGTCCGTATTATTGGTAGTCCTGAGGTCACAAATTCCCTCGAGCCTTTGCAGATGCGTAGAGATGTTGCGTCCCTGGCAGTATTTTATCGTCTCTACCATGGTGAATGTTCTGATGAGCTCTTCCAATTACAATTCCAATTCCGGCCGGCTTCCAAGTCCAATTATCCGGCTCGAAGGACCACTTTGTACACTACGAGGACGGACGCGGTTGTATAGGTATCGACGCACTGACTGGCACTGCGAGCGAGCGCATGGCGCGTTCGGCGTGTCGCGGCGGGAACCGACCCCTCTCGTGCCTCACCCCGCGCTCGTCCTCTCACAAACGAATTAAAGTTACCTACATTACATGTTATAAAATAAATAGGTATCGTGTCCTTTACACCCACCCTCCCCTTTCCTACACAGGACAACACGTGCAGGGCTTAGATGTCACTCGCATACGGTACAGAATATTTCATCAAGAACTAAGCGGTTCGGTGAGTCTTTTCTCTGCCGCACCATTGAGTCCTGGAATTCTTTGCCGGCGCACGTCTTTCCTTCTTCCTACAGTCCCGGGTCCTTTAAGCGGGGCGTGAAAAAGCACCTGATGAGGCCGTCAAGCTGAGCGCCACCATTGTAGCACTGAACGTGTTTGCAATTGTCGTTCATGAGACTTTGCCTTCAGCTTAACATCAGGCGAGGTGAAGTCAAATTGACGTGCCATAAAAAAGTGAGTTTCGTTGTGCAAGGTATTACTCACTACGACTATAGAGATAACACAAGGTGTACTCACTACGAAAATAAATACACGGTTACAGGCTACCGTGGTAAATAGATGATAAAATTTTATCCTAATCGGTTCAGCGGTCCCCGTGATTAAATAACAAACATCTTTTGCACAACGCAAACATGCTACCGAGATAAAAGTTGCCTATATCCTTTTTCACACCTCCACCTATTGAAATGAAGGCGAATAGAAAAAGAATTAGGCTGCGTGGTTGTTTTTTGTAACCAGTACATATATTTTTTGGTAACATTCATGGAGAATTGAAGTAAGTGGAGTTGTTGCCAAGGCAATAGGGCTACAAGCCTTCAACTAAGCCGAACGGTCGGGTTAACGACAGAGAGTCACTCATCAGTTCTAGAACTGAATTGTTGTTTTCCTGAACAATTTTTGCAACCTATCACTATGCACTTCATCGTGGAAGATGATTACAATGATTTTTACAGCAAAAAATTTCACGTAAAATACATCCGAGCCTAAACACATGACATTTGTGACAAAATTAGTTAAATCTACTGTCCGCTAGATGATTCTGTAAAGGCGTTTTTTTTTCTAAAAATGAAAATAAAAATATAGCGGACCTTACAGATGAAATAATACACTACCACACCACTAAAACGCCTTTACAGAATCATCTAGCGGACAGTATATCTAACTAATTTTGTCACAAATGTGTCAGAGTTGATAATAAGTCAACGCTTACTGTGAAAATTTCACCATAATCATTTCGCCTGAGCTCATTAGTGAATTCCAAAAAAAAAAATTTTTAATTATAAATAGTATATTTGACTGCAATTTTAAATTATAAATAAATTAACTAGGGCCATCTATCGTTGAACGGCCGAATCATTTAGGGGAGCTAAATGATCTATGTTTTATACCGATAGATTGCAATTTTATAAAATAATACCGTTTTCAATATGGAGATAGATTATTCTAGACTTCTTTGTAGCGTTTAGTGGCGAGTAGTCAAACTATAATGCAAATTGCATTTCAGGTTTGTTTTCAGTTTCGCCATATTCTGGTAGATGGATTTCTTAAAAGTGGGAGGGGTTTAAACAGAGGGGCACATACGCGCGGGTGGAGGGGTATGATTTCATACCACCCGCGCGTCTCCCTTTCACCCGCATCTGGCCACGCATTTTTGTGAAGAGAAATCAAACTGTTACATCTCCGTCATCTAAACATTATTCGGTCCTCCGTGATAACATTACAATCATTGCTGGCTGTGCATTGGGCAATCTATACATTGTTTAGGCATTTATAGAAAACCGGATTATACACATTGCATACATATAAAAATAAAATCAATTATTCAAAGTGCCAATAATCAAATCATACCGGTATATCGATACATCGATAGTTTATTATAAAATATCAGTACTTTCTTGTACTTAATTTTTTCACATCCCTAGACACTTCGTTTCAGTGTACATACTAACTGTCATAACTGTCATTTTCAAGCTAATTAGTTCGCAGTACACTCAATGATGGCGCTTCAAATCGGCACAACAATAAAATTGTTGTCATTTTATATGCCACTTGAAGCTTGCTAAGCTCTCTTCAGATATAACTTGGTTCATTAAAGAAAGGTTTTATAAATGGCGGACGTTATCATTTCCTCTCGCTCGCACACTAGCACTGTCTATACTCACTCACGCGCGTACCGTCAACACAAAAAAATATTGATCTTTATTTTCTTCCACGCTATGTGCTCTTGATGCGATGCATAAAAGAAAGGATTCTTAAATGTCGGCTTGTACTTGCGTTGACAGATAGTACAACTAGCATACAAAATTTCATTTTTTTTTCAGTTTAAAAAAAATATAAACAAGACCGTTGTTCATAATAATGTTAGTTCTTTATTTTAACTAACATCATGATCTTGCATGATCCTCCTTATAGAATGTGATATACGTTCCTTTTTCAGGATGAAAGGACTCAATGTGCGTTTAAAAGGACTCTATGTGTAAAAGTAGGTACTGTTTCCGATGAAAACAAAAATAGATGCCGTCACGTGTCGCGGGCGAAGCCACCGGCCGCAGCTAGTTGGAAATTATTACGACCCGGTCTTGTTTTTATTATTTTTCATATGAAAAAAAAAATATTTGAAATTTTATATGCTAGCTGTACTCTCCGTCAACGCAAGTACAAGCCGCCATTTATAAAACCTTTCTTTAATGCACCAGCTTATACCAATGATTGAGATCTAGGTATCTCTGGGAACTAAAACTCCCACAAGTACAATATGGAAATATGTGCTGGCAACTCTAAACTATATCCATCATTACCCGAACCAACCAAAGCCAGAGAATGCCCAAAACATGGCGTTGATGTCATTTTTAGTTCGTAGGTGATTTTTCGCCTTTTGGGCTACTTCCGGGATGAGCTATTTAAATCGAATATAAGCATACCTTTAAGATACAATATTTCCCGCAAATGTAAATAATTAAATATGTATGGATCTAATATAGGTACAATTTATTTTTGTACTGACTACATACTCCAGAGAAATGTCGACTGCTTTTTTTTTAATTTATCCACTATTCTGCGATTATTGTGTTAGGTATTCATAGTTATTTTGTATATTTTCACATTTTATGGGCTAGTGACTGACTATATGACTTCTGTATATTTGGTGGTATATAGTAATTGCCTATCCGCAACACAGTTGGAACAGAGAGCCGATTAGGTCCAGTAGTCAGGTACAAAACATTGTTTTTGAGTAATTGCTGCCTATGAATAGTTAGGTAGCAAGATACCTCCTGTCTGAGATTAAACTATGTAGAGGCTTTTCGTGTGGGAGAGTATGGGAATCTTCTGATTTTATATGCATACTAACTGAGATGAATCCCTGTTCAGCAAAATCTGATGCCGCTCTGTCAGACCATGACCAGCAATTGTGACAGAGACGAGCCATGAATGGGATCTAGAACAATAAGTAAAGATGAAGTTGTGGTTCAATATGCTTTTGTCATATTAAGAATATAAGTTATAACATCAGGAAGTGTCAACCCCAGATTAAAATAAAGTTTAAAAGAGAAGAAAACACTTCAAAATGAAATGTGTGGGTATGTGGGGCTTCATTAAAACCTTAGAGGTCATAATTGATAAGAATCTGCATTTATAAGATACTGCAACAAACATACAGATAGTTGCCATAAAACGTTATAAATAAATTCATAATTCAATTTATAAAAATGAGATTGATATTTTAGCGTTTATTATATAAAGTAGCCACTTTAGGCTACTACTATTGATATTCGGCTATATTATGCTATTTAATGTTTGAAAAATGGCGATGTTAGGCTAAGCGGTGTTGGCAACACTGTTGTGGTGTGAACTCTATGTGACTCTATGTACGAAACTACGAGCGCGCGACGCGTCACGCAAACGCAACCTTACTGCATGCCTATAACGTGTTTATATAGAGCTAAAGTGTTCTGTGATATAGAGTAATCTGTGGTGGCAGGCAAAACGGGCAAAGCTACTTTATTTCGGGCATGCGATGCTCGTGTATACTATTTACAGTTCAAACACATGGATCTTCTCTGCACCGTGCATTGAAGTATGATCAAGAACAAATATCGAAAATATGAGAAGCAAAAAGACGAGCCTATAGTATTAGTGGTGGAGGTGGTGGTGTAATTATCTTCATTGTTCCTGTTTTATTGGCATAAATATAATTTAAGGTAAGTAAATATTCTCCTGACTTCTAACATTCTAGTACTTTTGTATTTGGTATTTCATGAGCTGTTGTTTGTTCACAGCGCATGAGTAATAACGAACAAAATGGCCGCCCGCCGCCGCAGACGACAGCGCCCTCATCTGATCCACGAATCCGAACAGCGTCATCCTCCGACCAAGAGGATCGAACCTGTCGCGATTTTGTATGGGGCATTTGTAGCAAAGGTGCACAATGCCGATTTCAGCACGTGTTGAACCCAGAGTCTATGAAAAATATTTTAAAATTTTGCCATGATTTTCAGAACAGATCTGGGTGCAACCGTCACGGATGCACGTATTTACATACCACAAATGAAGAACAAATTTTATTTTTAACGACAGGGCAGATACCAAAGGTTCTGCGGGATCGTTATGCGGCGACAAATGTTTACCTTAAGGGTATTGTTAGCCAACCACCCCCGCCCCCGCCACCACCACCGGCCCCCAACTTGCTACCGGCGCTAGGAGTACAGCCAC
Organism: Pelosia muscerda; assembly: GCA_963691645.1. Classification (NCBI taxonomy): domain Eukaryota; kingdom Metazoa; phylum Arthropoda; class Insecta; order Lepidoptera; family Erebidae; genus Pelosia; species Pelosia muscerda. The sequence goes on along the minus strand of OY829098.1, from coordinate 19,728,859 downwards.
CACCTCCACCTGCTACATTACCAAGTTTATTAGCCCCACCGCCGCCTCCACCACCTCCGCCAACTACTGTATCCACTGCCCCAATATTGATGACACCACCTGTCTTTAAAGGTATGCACACAATTTTTAACAATCAAAATTTACATACAGAAATATCATTATCATTCCCATAGATCTCAGTTGCACCCATAGCTTGACTTCGGGACCTGGGGTCAACAGTTTGAGTTGCTTATTTGGTTTATGGAAGAGACTGCTGTTTTGCCATTTTGTTGTTATATTCTGTGTATATTAACGATTTCCTGACTGGGTGTGTTCCTATGTCTACTACAGTGTTCTCGTGAAAATTTACTAGCTTGTTTTCAGGTATTCCCCTTTCTTTGATTCCATAAAAGACTTAGTTATAGTTGCATTCTCTTTTTCGAAATTGTTAATTATTGTGGTCCAGTGTGGCTACTTTTGTTTTCGATATTGTGTTACCTCCTAAAGCAATTTCATTTTTCCATTATCACTGGTCACTTAAATTGTTATTTTAGTTCTTGTTGCTTTAGTTTTTCATCCAGCTTTGACAATAGAACATCCATAATAATTAATATATGTGTCTTTTTGGTTTATCACCCCAGACAGAATTATGGATAATTTAGTTGTGATAATGGGCTTGGTTGTGCTCCTCGTGGCCACACTAATATTATTATTATTCTTTAATACATTGGCAGCCTAAGCTGATGCCCTTTAGGCTCACAATGACCACTTCCCAAAATGACTACTAGTGATTTTTGTAGTCAAAATGACCAATTATTTTTAAAATGACTAGCTATTCAAAATGACAGGTTCTTGTAATGACTCATTGCCATAATGTCAAAATGTCCTTTTGTATACTACTTTTGTATACTAATACATATTTGTATTTATTTGCTTATTAGTATGAAAGTAGTGAAAAGATAAAAACAGATGTAATGAGAAACATACTACAGAACTTAATGGGAAAGAGGCATTGTGTAAAGCAGGCGTTATGGGGAACAGACTATTTAGGAAGCATACATTTTGAAATGTGGTCTTATTAAAACTAGTCATTTTGGGAAGTTGTCATTGTGAGCCTATCATGCATGTACTTGTGTTTTGATTGTCTAATGTGTATCAAATCGATTTTGAAAAAAAATTCACATTAGGAGCTTTTATAACACTTTTCGGAAGAGAGTTCCAGATTTGCACCATGCGGTTTGGCAAGAAATAATACCTGGAGTTATTGGCACAATGAGGCTTGAATAAGTTTCATTGAGTGGTCTCTTAGTTGCATCTTGGCGTTTATCGTGTAGATGTTTTCTATGTTTGATACATCATGTTTTGTCAGAATTCTGTACATTTCAATGAGGTTTCCTTTTTTCCTTCTCTCGTCCAGTGTGGGTAGGTTCAGTTCCAGGAAGAGCTCTTTGTGTGACATCTCTTTCAAACCATAGACCATTTTAGTAGCTCTTCTTTCCACCCTTTCTAATAGAAGGATGTCAGTTTCAAATTACGGGCTCCATGGAAACTGTGTCTATGTATGTGTGTTTGTATGTATGTGCTATAAATATTAACATTGTTAGTATACACTAACAAAAATAACTGCTATTTCTGTTCTTGAAAATAATTGCATTCTATTTTACAGTGGTCCTTTGCAGTAAACAGTAGACATTTCAAGATACTAACTATTAAGCGTTTTTGAAATGAATGTCTTTAAACGTTACACTAAACATATGATTATTCAGAATCTAAATGGTGTAGTGTGGTGGGCCAGCTTCTTGTAGTACAAATTTATTCTCTGCTTTCTCTTTATGCACATATCTTATATTTCATTGTGCATCAGCGGTGCATAGCAACAATATGTTTAAGTACCAATGAATTTTTAATGTCTTCTCTTTTCATAGCTCCATATCCAGTTAAAGCCCGTGCCACTGCTGTTCCACCTAGTCAGCCATCACTTGCTCTTCCACTGTAAGTAACTTTTTTGTATGCATCCTACTATAATATATTATACTACAAGGTTATATCTTTTAATACAAGAGAACATTCCAATCACCAGAGTATACTTCCCAGCACAGTTACAGTGAGGTTAATCAATACCCAATACTTTATAGGTTGATTCATATCTGGGAAATAATGAATTAATAACCTACTATTAAATCGGTATGTCCATCAATCATTGTAATACCATGACAAAATTATTTTCATACACTGGTTAATTATCACTCGTAAATTAACACCTGGTCTTGACAATTACAAACAATACAATATAATTATTGAAATGATTAAATCCTCAAGTTCTGAGATTTGCAACAATACTCTGTCCTTTCGTTTATTTTATTATTGTCAGCTTTTGCATATGAATTACTGTTTTTGTTAGGGTTCGGTAGCCAAATGGCAAAAAATAGAACACTTTTAGATTCGTCATGTCTGTTTGTTTGTCTATCCATATGTCACAGTCACTTTTCTCCGAAACTATAAAGCCTGTGCTGTTGATACTTAGAACTGAAACTCAATTTTTTTCCATCAAATCTAAATGTGTGAATATTGAGGTTTCTAACATCATGTTTTTCTGAAGTGAATGGTATGCGTGAGAGCTCTTTACTTCTAAAATAAGAAAATGATTAATCTTAAAAATATTATGTACATTGCCATGCAAACTTTCACCGAAAATTGCTTTGAACGAGAAGTAGTTCCTTTTTACCCGACTGCGCAACGCAAAGGAGGGTATTGTGTTTATTAGTCTATGTATGTATGTTTGTTTCTATGTGGCGTTCTAGAGACCAAACGCATGGGCCGATTTTGATAATTCTTACGTCAATCGATTCGTCTTAATCTTGCGAGTGTCACTAAATACATGACAGTAATCAAAATTCACCAAAGCGACAAACATAGTTAATCGACTTTTTTTTCATTTTGACAATATGGCGTCTGGTATATTGTCAAAATGAAAAAAATAAGTCGATTAACTATGTCAAGTGGGGCGTCGTTGAATAGGTATTTTAAAATCATCTTTGAGTTCCTTTTATCATTTTTCATTTTAAATAATAGTTTAGGATATATAACGATTTAAAGTTGTTTAACAAAACATTCGTTCTCGCTAATTTTCTTACATATTGATTTAAGTTTATATTTCAAGTGTAAACGATATACAAACAAAAATATTTTTGTTAAAAAAATAACTTTTGAATGAATCGTAACTAAAAAGTATGAAATAAAATAAAATATTTAAAGAAAAAAAACCCGACTGCGTAAAAACTAATTTTAAAAGATACGTGAAAAAATTAATTCAATAAAAACTAAAAAGAAAGAAACAATCCCAGTAGTTTAAAATCTTTTTAGTTTTTATTGAATTAATTTTTTCACGTAATTTTTAAAATTAGTCTTTACGCAGTCGGGTTTTTTGTTTTTCTTTAATTATATGTCCTAAACCGCAATTTTCGCCATTCATTTGATTAACTCAAAAATAAAACAAACTTTATGCATAAACCGTAATAAAGGTGCTTACGTAAATAATAATTATAAATCGCTCGGGATGTGGTTTTATCGGTTGCAGGTGCGGAACGCGCGGGGGAATTATAACAAACTACAAGAACTTTTATATTATGTTGCTTGCTGCTACATAACCCTTTCTGGGCGAGTCTGACTCGCACTTGGCCGGTTTTTTTTAAATAATGTACTACAGTAGCACTGTACGTGTTTGCAATGGTAACCCTCTTTCATGAGCCTTCAGCTTAATATCAGGTGAGGTGAAGTCAAATTGACGTTCCATAAATAAAAAACATAATAGCGTGGAGGTAACAATACACAATCATTTTAGATGGTCCCAAAGAGTATAGTAATATATAGGTGAAGAGTGGCAACTCTATGCTTAAATATGCATGTATGAAAAATGCTGGCGCCCCCCGATTGTTGGATGAACTAACAGAACTAAGCATGATAACTATAGCTATTTATATAGGTACACATATTTCATCTTACACGCATAACGTTCTAACCGTAAAATGATCAAAACGCAAAATATCCAACTTTGGTTCATTTGCGATAACGGAATGTTCAATACGCGAAATGTTCAATACGCAGAATGTTTAATACGCGAAATGTTCAATGCGCTGAATGTTCAAAACAAAAAAAGCTGCGTGACTTTGTTTGCTGTATTTTTTTAAATATTCACAACAACACCATCAAGTCCCAAAGTAAGGCGTGTGTTATGCTTATGGGCACTATAATAGCGGATAAACATACTTATATTTTTTTTTTTTTAAAACTATAATACATAGAAAACAATTAATCGATGTAAAATTTGTACGCCAGAACCGGCAGAGTATGAGATTTGATCATTATGTACCTAAACATCATTTTGTACCATATTCAACAACCACGAAAAAAGACTGACTTTGAAAAAAAATCAAAACAATGTCCCTATAGACATCCGAACGTTAGAAGGGCCAGAGTTGACAATGAATGACACGCATAAACATTACATGACGTTAGTATATAATGGCGCCGTTTTTTTGCCGCCAACATTCACCAGAGGTGCGACCAAAACGCACGCCATCTTTGGGTCTTTAGTTGCCGGAGGTGAGATAGTAGTCAACATATCTCTCGCACCCCGGCAGATCCGGGGCCGTCTCTTTCAAGATGACCCCCGTCGGGTGTAGGGACCACGGTGTCCCCGTCCAGTCCCCGGGTATGGGGCGGCGCGCTTAGCGCCACCGCCGCGGCCTGCTTCTGCTAGGGTGACAGGCGGCTCCACCCGAGTGTGCCCCCCTGGATGGTCCGTGTGAACGAAAGCATATTTGATGTCAACGCGATGGCGTTGAACGCTGAGCTGAACGCTTGCGAGTTGCGGGAAACAAGTTGTTCTTAAATAAATATATAGAATTTAATCGGTAAGTGCGAGGGCGTCACTAATTACGAATTTTCTCAAACTATCAAAAAGAAAAAAATGAACGAATGGACAGAGTATAGAGCTATTCATTTTATTCTAAATATACATTACATTAGAGATGTAAAATGAATTTCTGATTAATGTCACTTTTTCTGTTTTTGAAAGGTTCGATGCTAGCAAACCGCCGCCTCCACTGCCAAGCACTTCAACTAAAAATGGTGCTGTGAAGAGGCCAGTAGAACCAGATGTTAAAGGTAATAAAATTCGTTTAACAATGCTTGCGTATTCAACACTATTACGTATATAATTTTATTTTAATAAAGATGACATGTCTCGCTATTCATTAATCATAATAAAGAACTTAATACCAGTAAGCACCAAGTTCTTAAATCAAATTAAAGCTAATACTGTTTAGCAAGAATATTAAATTGCAAATTAAAATTTAACAAGGCGATTATCTTATAGGGCCATAATTACTATTAAGAACATTTCAACTGCAACAATGCATGTTACTAAACATCACTGCATTGATGCAATGCAAATTTACTGCTAAGATGAAATTGACAAAGTTGTAATTATGTATTTCCATTACAGCAATTAAATCCTTTGCTGTCGAGCCTATGCCTCGTATAACTAAATTTGGCTGAAGTTCATCACTGTAAAATCGTTAATCAAAACTGAGTTATTACCTGTTGCCAATGAAGTAAAATGTGCTAACGCAGTTTAACACATGCCTAACACCAACATGCCTAAAACGAGTTCATATTTTATATTTTAGAAATTCAACCTTAATAGTGTACCGCAGACATGTCGTGTTTCCGCATACTTAAATAGTTAAGTTATTAGTTAAGTGTGTTACAAGCTTAATTAAATTATTTTATAAAATTTTACTAGTCGCCGGAAATATCTGAGATGCTACAGTTTGCATGATAAGCCTTATAAGATAGAGTGCAAAGATACAGATGTTTCCGTATATTTTTAACTCCTTTTTCTTACTTCATTGCATTATACCTACTCGAGTCTATCCAGAGAAAGTCAATTGACAATCAATCAAGTGAAAAAGTCAATTGAGAAAGTTATTAAAAATACGCTGTCCACAAATGATGCTAAGCGAGGGTCACTATTTGCGTTTATATAGTGCTAGCTGACCCGTCCCGACGTCGCAAGGGATAATTTCGTTAAAAAATTTCTATTGCAAATGCAAGCTAAAAGTTGACAGTTATTTCGCAAATGGATGAATGGGTTCGGCAGCGCATAAAGTACCAAAAATTAACATGATTTTTAAATATTAGATAAATGTATTGTGTGTATAAAATCAAGCCTGCATAGCCCCGAAGGGGTAGGCTGGTTTTGAACAATTATTGATAGTAGTACTTTCCCTAGATAGACATTATTGTGTACAGTACTATGAATACCTGTTAATTACAACTTCCACTGCTAATGTTGTTTGCTTGGCGCTTATTGATTTTGTTCCCAGTTGGACCAAACAAAAAAAGAAAAATAGAGGTAGAACAGAGCGTCTGCGAAAGCTGTATCCAGCGTGAAATCAGGTTTGCCATGAAATGTACCTTAATATATTGTATGCATGATATTATTCAGAGTATATATTTATAATGATTTCCAAAGTGATAGAGTTATCAGAATTTTGCGAACGAATTAAATATTTATATAGTCTGCTTGCCGATCTATAGCATATTTCAATTAAAAGTTAAGTAAAAATATTAATATTATAGTTAAAACCGACTTCAAAATCCAAAAATGCCTTTAAAAGGGAAAAATAACTAAATTACAGATGAAATTCAAAAAAAATATGTAAAACTTGTCTGTTTAAGAAGGTGCGTCGGTAAATCTCAATTGGTCACAAAAGTCATGCCCGAAGACATAAATACCTAACTCTTAGAATATGAATTTGAAATCGGCACAACCTGCTCAACTCGTCGTTTTTGAAAACTTTTAGTTAGTAACATCAGAGTGTTCATTGAAAACGAGATCAAACAACAAGTATATCGTGTTTAGTTTAAAAAATTCTAGGCCCACATACCATCTCTATAACTATATACTTCAGACTGACTTATGGGACTTCCTATGGCCAAGATATAATAAATGAGAGCAAATCCAAATCGTGACTTCTTTAGTTTATTAAATAATATGAAAAACCTCCTATCAAGCAGTTTGGGGTACCTACCTGCCTTTTTCGGTTGCATCATTTAGCACGAATATAACGTCCATCGGCCCAGATTTATTAAAGAGTTCCGTTTCATTTCGTCTGTTTCCGAAGTTCATCATTATATCTTAACCGTTCAAATTTGGTACACCCATGAAATCTTCTAAATCAGAAAGGAATCGTCATCGAAATTGGTTAACAATTAGCGATGATATTGCTAAATAAGACATTAAAGAATAAGTAATTTGATCTCATCCTTTTTTGAAGTCGGTTTTGTAAAGGCCACCAAAAACCAAATTTTCATTTTGTGAATTCGTCGCTTTAGCTGTGCGATACATTATGACGAAAATAATTTAAATTTCTGCCCATGCTATGTGGCTACGGCTTATTTTGGCATAAGCCATTTGATGAATTTATCGTTTCAAGTTCAGTGCTTATGGGATGCTTTACATATTTTTGAAAATTCTGTCTTAAACATATTAATTAGTAAAAAATAATGCCATGTAAAAATAAGTAAGAACTTGCCACAAATTCAGAACTGCGCAGCGACTTATTAATGAAGTCGTTAACCAGGTTATTTAGTAATGGCATACCTTTATTGCCTAAGATACATATCTACCCAATTAGTCGAATTTTGCAGTAGACTTTATTGATGAAATTCAAATGTACGCTCGTGTCTTGCGTTGTTGACAATGTCAATATATTTTAGGACTGAAGTGTTCCGGAAACAAGTCGAGAAAATGGAGGTTGAAAAAGAATGTCAACAATATACCGTACAGAAGAAGACCGAAATGAATGCACATGGCAAACTCATTTTAAAGTCGGCTGTGAGCGCTGAGCTTTACCACATTTTGGAAGCGTACATTGAGGTAAAACCATATTATAAGACAAATGATATATATAAATATGATTGTATGTCATCATTGCATTTTTATACTTTGCGCAATCACTGCAGAGTAATATTGAGCTTGTCTTTTACATAAATTTATTTATTTCAACGCATGAATAAGGTTTGTTTGCCAATACCAAACACATTCACATATTATTCAGTGACTATACGTTTAACGGGGGCACGGGAGGTGAGATAGGAGGACGAGAACGAGGCCCACTTGAAGTGCGGGCGCCGGGCAAGCTTATTGGATTAGTAAATAGCTTGTGTGATAGTGCATTAGGCGCACCTTTTTGTGAGTAATGATTACTGATTTCGCCAGTGTTTACAAATCACAGCAGTTTCAATTCATTCACGGATATGAGCCTGGCTTTTTCTGGTAATCTTATGATTTCAGAAATAGATTTTATTTTAAAAACCATTTGAAAAGGCATTCATACATTTTTAATAATTGCTTCGTTAAACCGGGAAACGAACCCGGTTCACGATAAAAAGAAATCGGTCTGTAGTTTTATGATACCCATGGGAATAAATAAATTAGTATCAGAAATAAAGTAAAGCGAGTCACTCTTCCGAACAAGCCTGCTTCTACCAGACGTCGTCGAACGGTCCTCGCTGATACACCGGCTCTTTCGTCTACCTCAAAAACTTTGTGTTTAATTAAAATAGAGCCTAGAAACTAATGTTTCTAAGTTAACCTGATTATCATTTTATCTTCTTACGGAGTTATTTTTCTCGATCTTTTTGTTCTGGGCACATTCAAAGCTGTGTTATTGCGCCTGAAATACACTGCATTGCATACCATAGTTTTTGAACAATTTAAATGTTGTGCTATCTTTCGGTATGACCAACCACGTTCGACAATCTTCAAGATAGTTTTTCGTAGTGTTTTGCCAATTTTTCTTCAACATAAATTTCAAAACTTAAAATTAAAAAATCTAGATTGCCGCCAAAATTACCACGAAACATTAAGAGAAGAAATAAAAAAGTATTAAGTTTCAAATTTGAAATTAGTACACAATACCTCAGTGTCCCTAATTAAATACCACTATGATAATATATCAGCTATACTGTAAAGAGGTTTAATATTTAAGAAGTTAGTTACAGAGATTGTCCCTAATTAATTGACTGTATATATATGTATATTATTTTGTAAATTTGTAAATTTGAAAAACAAAATTCAAGTTCAAACACAAAGCCCCATTGGCAAAAAGACTCGCTGACGCAGACAATATTGTACAAAATGGTAATAATAATAATTGTTTTCAGCAAACATCGCCAGTCGAACAAGGATCACCACAATTAAATAATCACAACATTAACCCACTTGTGACGGTAAGTCACATAGTTTTTATATTTTGAATGTATATTGTCAAGTGATAATCATGATAAATAGTTATTTTCACCACAGCAGCTCAAACAAGTGAGTTTTGCTGCGTAAAAACAGTGTGCAAAATGCGATTTTGCTCACTCAGTGAGACAAAGTAGCTTTTTAATTTTCAATAAGGAGTGCCAACCATAGATTCAAAAAGAATTGTTCCGCGAATAATTTTCGAACTATATACACTGCACTCTGTCTCTTGGCCGTCCATTAAAAAGTTCGAGTGACAAACACAAGTATTTTGAAAGTTTTTTTTTATTTATGGCACGTCAAAGGTCCTATTTCGAAATTCTAAATTTGAAAGATATTTGTAAAAGAATAACCATGTATTTTATTTACATTATTTAATAATTATGTAATGTTATTGAATACCAAAATAAGTAATGCATAAGTATTTATAATGATTACTATTATCAACATTTGAAAAATAAAATGTCACGTACGCTGTTTCTGAACACACCTTAAAAATAACGGGTATAAAATTTAACAAATAACTATTGTGCAACAAGAGAGCAAAACTGTTTTTTGCTGCGAGTGCTGATTTTGAATCCTGAGCAAGCGAGGGATTCTAGGATTGAATCACGAGCGTAGCGAGTGATTCTAATGTAGAATCCTGAGCGTAGTGAGGGATTCAAATGCACGAGATGCAAATAATTTTGCTCTCGTGTGGCACACATTACTTTTCACTTCAGCAGCGAGAACACATAAGAAATATTACTTAGAAGATAATGCAACACTTATTAACAGAACAGAACACCTATTATTAATTAAAATAATGCTGAAAATTTTAAAAGTTAATAATTAATCTAATTACTTATTGCTGTTCTACAAATTTAAAGTTGAAAGTTAAAAGATAAATTTTATACCCGTTATTTTTAAGGTGTGTTCAGAAACAGCGTACGTGACATTTTATTTTTCAAATGTTGATAATAGTAATCATTATAAATACTTATGCATTACTTATTTTGGTATTCAATAACATTACATAATTATTAAATAATGTAAGTAAAATACATGGTTATTCTTTTACAAATATCTTTCAAATTTAGAATTTCGAAATAGGACCTTTGACGTGCCATAAATTAAAAAAAATACCTTCAAAATACTTGTGTTTGTCACTCGAACTTTTTTATGTACGACCAAGAGACAGAGTGCAGTGTATGTAATTCGAAAGTTATTCGCGGAATAATTCTTTTTGAATCTATGGTTGGCACTCTTTATTGAAAATTAAAAAAATAATAATTAAAAAGCTACTTTGTCTCACTGAGTGAGCAAAATCGCATTTTGCACACTGTTTTCACGCAGCAAAACTCACTTGTTTGAGCTGCTGTGGTGAAAAATAATTTAGACTGACACGTAGATTGGTACATAGGTGTAAACTTTTTGTTACAGGGCCCGTCGTCGTCGCTAAATAGCCAGATCTTTCTCAATATGGTAGAGCTGGCAAGAAACATTGCTGAAGCTGTAAGTACTAACCAAATATACTGTAAAGCTAATTCTCTATAAACATACAAAATATCAAAATTTACTTCAAGAAATATTGAAAAATTTGTTAGTTTATAAAAGTGTAGTAACCATATTTGTTTATATTCAAGGGCCCGCGACCAAGTGTATTTGGCAATGCTCCAAAATTGGCACTAAAATCAGTCTTGGAAATGCTCCGTAGTGGTAAGTTACCATACCATAATATAATTAAATATTAAGTCATACCTACTAGAAAAACATTGCGCAACCAAAATCGTATACATAATTTAGATACCACACAACTCTAACATCTAGCTGAATCTATCTTTACCAACGACCATAAAGACAATAGCCACCTAATATTTCGTTTTTCACGAACAATACATTCTGGCAAGTAGCTGAGACAGGAGTTACGGGGAAGAGGCAAGGAACTACTTTTTGATTGGTCCTACAAATGCCATACCGATAACACGCGAACGTAAAAAAGTACTGAAAGGGATAGAATGACGTTGATTCTATTTACGAAAACAAGCCTTATCATTACTCGTTATATTATACAGGTGGTTTTTTTCAAACCGTGGTAGCCACTAGGCTAGACGAGACTTCGTCTCAGCAGTCCATTACTCATACCTAGTGGTATGGGTAATGGACTCTGCAGTGGCAAGATCTCGGGTTCGATCCCAAGTTTTACCAGGGCACACACCAATGACTTCTCGATGCTTTTCGAAGTTATGTGTGTATTTATCGCAGGTTTATAAGTGCACGGTTAATGGCAATAGGCTCGCCGCCTTTTACATTGGGATCTAAACATAAACTGGCAAATTGTGGATGCTAGCACCTCTGCCTTTCGGGGATATTGGCGTGAGTTTGTTATGTTTAAAAGAGATTGGATGAACAAATCCGAAACTATAAGGAATAGCGTAAAATGCTCAAAGGAGTCACGAGCCCGATTTTTATGAAACTTAAAACCTCATTAGATTTTGAAAAGCCATTTCGTATGTGTACATTGCAACTGCTCCGCATATTGAGTACGTTCGTGTTCCCGGAGCGTGCAACGTTGCGCGCTCCGCGCTCGGCGCTCCAATAAATGGTGGTAAATTGGACGAACACAAGGAACACTTAATTCCTGAAAGTTGAGCTGCAACGCCAATGAGTTCGGACTTCTTTTTTTTAAATGTCCGACTCCCAAAAGCAAGGTCTTGATGGTCTAAGTTGATAAATGAGGAGTTGTACAGTACATTCGTCTGCATCTGCAAGTTTGAATAGGTCGCCCTTTTTTATTTTAAAGTATGGGATTACCCTCTCGGCAGGGAATATTATATGCATTAACGCCAAAATGTTCACAGAACACGTACGTGGTTAGCATACGATTTATTCGCTGCAACCATTGCCTTCTGGCAGTGAAGAATTCCGCCGCATTACAGGCAACATACTTTTGTATGTTGCTTGGAATGCGGCGTCTATTCGACAGTATGGTTGTTGATCTATTACTATTATATAATAAAATTGTAGTAGTCGTGTATTATAATAATTGTAAGCACCTGGGTTAACGATACTGAACAGATTTTTTTTTAATTCTTGCTTGTTTGTTCAGAATTAACGCAAAACCCTAACGATCGTATTACAAAACACGGACTAACTTTCAACAAGCTTATATGAACTTCCCCATATTACAAAATGCGTTTTAGTACCAAGTCAAGCCAAAAAACCAACAAAATTAAAAAGTTGTTCAAATAATTTTGTATAAACGCGGGAGAACTCTGGAGAACTTCGTTCCATTTATTGTAACAATTATTGCTAAACAAAGGCATCATAGTTACATTTTATTACTAAATAAAGAATAACTGTTATGAAATTGAATTTAATGATAATATATGTAATATTTTTTTCGTAATGTGAATTTTACTTTTCACCATTTTTAGTAAATTTTATTTATTTATGACTTCAGAAAACTTTTGATTCCGGAGGAAATCGAACACTGCGATCGAATGGTGTCATAATGAACGAACAATTTTTGTAGTAATCTGTGGTTGTTATTGAAGTCAAGGTTCAAACCATGGCTAGACCTGGTTTAAACCAGACTTTAATCCGTTTTTTTTTGTAATAAGACCGTAAAGGTTTTAGTCAGATTTCAAATCCTTCGAAGTTATCCGTTCCGTAGAAATGGAAAAAAGTCAGTGGTCAGTGTAAAAATATATATTTCTGAATTGGATCTTGAATAATAAAATATTCTAACTTGTTTCAGCCAACTTCACGCATCCACAGGAAGCAAGCTCTTCGGTGAATGGTCTCTTAAACGGGAGTTCCAGTTCTCCTGTCATGGGGGTACCCCCTAGGAATGTAAATCCGACGAGCCCTGCAGCTAATGTGTCTAATGTACCGGTGCATATACCAAATAGGATGGTTACTCCGACAATTGAACTTCAGAAAAGGGCACACATGCAAAAAGTATTGCGACCACCAGCGACTACGAGTATGGTGGCTCCCCCGGGTGGGGCACATGCCTCGAATGCGGCGCATAGTCATATACCTATTCAACAAACTCAAATTGCGCCTCCAACCCAAATTCTGCCTCAGACCCAAATTCTGCCTCAGACCCAAATTGCACCTCAAACACAAGTTGCGGCTCAAACTCAAATGCTGCCTCAAGCGCGTATTGCGGCTCAGACACAAATTTCATCTCAGAACCACATTCCGACTCAAAACCTCTCTACTGGTCAGACTCAAATTACAAATCATGTGCGAAAGGTAGCTCCTGCACATAACGGGGCACATTTTCAGAATATAGCCCATGTACAAAATGTCGCACATCAACAGACGTACGGCCAAAACTTAACAAGGGCACACAATGGGATGCATATTCAGAATTTCACACAGTTGCATCCCTCGGCACCGGTACATGTACAGAAAGCGGCGCATGCGCCGAGTGCGCCTCAGTCTCACAACATACCGCATCAGCAGGCTCCGCCCCCTGGTGGTTACCCATATCAGGCAACCGCCCCACCACCACCGAGACCGTACTATCCACAGTACACTCCCACAGCAAATCGTAAGTCTATTGAAACAACAACAGAAAATTATATATAACTTTTTTTATTTGAGCTGATTGATTGTTTTGTGGAAGTAATGAAGTCGAATTGTGTGTGTGTCATCCATCTAGCCATCATGATCCTAGTTGGGAATATAAAAAAAATGTAATTAACTGTAGTATTTTGTTAAATTGTTACAGATGTGCCAAGTACACCTGTGTGTAATGCACCCGTGAGAACCGCAAGTACATCAACGATGGTGCCTTCCCGACAGTCCACCTCAACAGCGAATCAGCATTACTCATTTATGCCACGGTATCCACATACATACCAGTCTCATAACCAATAATATAAGGTATGACAATGTAATAATGCGCTTTGCGACTGGATTAATATAAGACTGATGAACAGTTTCTGCATTCACCTCATAACTACAAAAATAAGAATCACAACACAACCAACTTATGAACCACAGTGCAAAATTGGTGTATATGTAAAATAATGCAAAATATGAGTATACTTATCGCCTCGGATTTTGAACCTAAGTCGTCAGAGTAACGAGATCCTGACGCGCGCGTATCGTTTCTATACCATTATATTATATTTCACATCTAAGTTAGGTACTTAAAATCTTTTGTCCATTCCGTGCCTTAAAATGAAAAAACGGTCTGTACATAGGAGCCCTTCGTTATCCGTCCGTCCATCTGTATGTGTCTGTCAGTCTGTTCTGTCCGACAAACCTTTTTGTTGAAACCAAGTTGAAATTCATACCGGTCTTGAAATTCCGAAGTCAACGCATCAAAATATATAGCGGTTATGTGGCATAAGTTCGTCCCCTGAGGCCATTTTTGTACGGAACTCTCAGTGCGCGAGTTTGACTCGTAAATTACTGACTTTTTATTATATATGCATTGTATTATGTTGTTTATTAATAAGCTACATTACATTATTAAGTGCTGTAGTTGAAAAGATCCTCAAGCTGTTTAGTGAAGAAAGTTTTAATTTTTTTATCTAAATTAGCCAGTGGAATATATTTGGATGGGTTGGAAAAACGTTTAACTTCTTCCCCTAGAACCGATTTGACATGGACTGGTATGTATTTCTCTATTTTGTCACATAGCATTAAAAATACTTTTGATACATTTAGTTACGAGGTTGATGCAGAAAAAAACTTAATGACATATTCACATAACATGACAATGTCACATAATGACAATAACTTAGATGTAGTAATAGGGTATTGGAAGAAATCCAACTACTATTTTTATGACATTAACTGCTAGTATTTAATATTAAGATTCAACTGTTATATACTCTATAATGTTCAGCTGTGATTGAATAAGACTGATACTATTTTTTTAAATATTGTGAAGTAAACATAGTAAAGCGAGATAGTTTTCACACCTGTCTCGTAGTGATCTTGGACTTTTCCAAATATAATTGTAGTAAAGCGAGATAGTTTTTACACCTGTCTCGTAGTGATCTTGTACTTTTCCAAATATAATTGTAGTAAAGCGAGATAGTTTTTACACCTGTCTTGTATTGACTTGTCAATTATTGACTATTAGTATGTAATATAAATGAGATACTACCTCATTTTTTGACTATGGTTACACCATACGTGCCAGCATTTCGGTGCTAATGAGCAAGATAAAACCACACAAAAGAAAAATCCTTAGCTGGAACTCTGCATGTAAACCAAGAAGAGAATTCCCAGGCGACCCGATGGATCTTGCCCAGGACAGTGCAGTGTGGGAATCTTAGCGAGACAGCACATATTTATCGACTCTGAAACAAATAATAACTGTATCAAATTAGCCGTTAAACATTTTTTTGTATTAGTGTTCCATTCCTACTGCAAAGCACGCTGATTCGTCCCAGGATTAATTTTATTTTTGACATTTTACCTTACCTATTCAATTACAAATAACAATCATTTAGTTTGTAATATTTTTTTATAAACTTGTCAACTTCTTAAATACAGTCGGCTATCAAAAAAGTACATACAGTAAAAGCTCTTTATGCGCGGGGTATATGTTCCTTAAATCTGCCGCGAATACGGAAACCGTGAATATGGAAAGGTAATTTATATGGGATTATAGGGGATACGTTCCTAGGCGATAAAACAAACATCTATATGAAAAAAATCAATCTAATTAAAGTTACATTATTATCTTATTTTCAAAAACTACTGGAAAAATTACCACCATTGGTTTAAATAATTTGCCTTAGGTTGTAAGGCAAGAAGACTTCAAAAAGAAGAAATTCAGAAAAAGTTGCCTTGTTATGCTATCAGTTAGCTGAAGTTGTATAGTAATGATGAACAGGTTACATTGTGGTGCAGTTGACCAGAGGACCATAGCTGTTTCTCCTAATTTGATCTACCTCTTATTGAAATGTCAAAATTAAAATTAAAACTATGACGACGGTTTTTATGTACAAATTATGAAAAAAAAACCGATACAGCACGTCTACTTCCGAACACGATAACATAATTAAAAGATTGTTGATGCTCAATTAAGTTTGGTCACGTATAATTAAGGAAAGATTCCTATTTCATTTTACACACTAGGCGATAGGATTCCCACACTGTCTCATTCTTCACCATGGGTAGATGTATGGTACTCTTACACGAGTCATCTGGCACGTATGGTCGTCCCAAGGGTAAGAAATTGTTGTGCTCACGTTTTACTCAGGCTGACTCTATTCACTGGAGAAGTCTGCAGGGTTTGAAGTTATGAGTCCCACCGTGTGAACAAATATAGATGGACTCTAATAGTGGCAAACAACTATTACGTCCATCTATGTTTGTTCTGGATCCTTTTGAGCAACGTCCGGATATTACAGGTTTTTATAAAAATATATTTTGTTGTCATATAATATTGATAGTGACCACGGTGTGCACACACTATACGTTATATTTTAGACTTTTTGCTCTACACTGTCCACCCATTTCTCTTTAAGAACCTTAATTCGTAAACTAATATCACTATGAAATGCGCGTTAACGGCCTAATTATATTTATCCACCATATTTACACACATAATGTCACGCCTCATTCCCGTTGGGGTAGGCAGAAACAACGTCTTTCCACTTTCTAACAACATGCCATACATACTCCTTTCGCTTCTATCTTCATAATTGTTGTCATACATACACAGCGGTTGTGGATACTATGAACTTGAACTTTCTTTTCGCGCTTTCTATTCATATTTCATATGCCAAGGTCGACCGTTACCAGGTGGTCTATTCATTCCCACCTATGCATCCCTTTATCTATATTTGGTCACTATATCATTATAATCTTTAACCACCACTATAATCTTCAACTATATTATCATGCTGTTCCTCATTCGGTCCATCAACGTCATTTCGGCTATAACTTCCAAACTTCTCATTTCCACAACATTCAGTTGACTTCTATGCTCCTCCTACCGAATCCAACATTCACTACCATACCAGTGTGGGGACGAGCGGATACTTGTAAAGCCAGATTTGCGTCTTTTAAAAACATATATTCTCGCTGCTCATATACAGGGTGGGCCAATAATTTTTGCAAATAGCAACACTAAATTTCTCGAATACCGTTGGAGGGAGGGGTGCGCGGGTGGCGGGAAACTATGCGTCGCTACATGCAATTTTAGTCACGATGGAGCGCTTCACGGGACAACAGCGTGCTTTTTGTGTTAAACAATTTTACAAAAACAACGATTCCTACGTTACTGTACGACGCCTGTTTCGAATTGAATATGGATTATGCCGTGTAAGCGAGTGTCCAAGTGTGAATTTAATCAAAGCTTGGGTCGTGAAGTTCGAGCAAACGGGATCGACAACGAATATTAAACAAACAGGCCGGCCACGTTCAAGAAGAAGCGATGAGAACATTCGAGAGGTTGAAATTTCCGTTCGGAACGATCCAGAATTATCTACGCGTAAACGTTCGGCGGTTCTGGCATTACCGAGAACCAGTCTACGGCGGATTTTGCATCTAGACCTCAAACTGCACCCGTATAAGCTTCAAATTGTGCAGGAGATGAAACCAAATGATTACATTCAACGTAAGTTATTGGCTGACACAATGCTGGAGCAATTCTCTAGCCTGGAGAATGTATTGTTTACGGACGAAGCCCACTTTCACATCAACGGGCACGTGAATAAGCACAATTGTCGATATTGGAGCAGGGAAAACCCTCGCCTTAAACACCAAAAGCCACTTCATTCACCTAAAACGACAGTATGGGCTGCCATATCAGCAAAGGGCATAATTGGTCCGTATTTCTTTGAAAATAATCAAGGAAATAATGTAACTGTGAATTCAGCGGAATACGTCAAGATGTTGCGAGAGTTTTTGACGCCGCAGTTGCATGAATTTCAAGGATACAACAGCAGGACCTGGAGGCAACAAGATGGAGCAACATGCCACACGTCAAATGTGACTTTACCGGTAGTCAAAGAAATGTTTCCGAATAAATTGATTTCTCGCAGAGGTGATATTCCATGGCCTCCGAGAAGCCCGGATCTTACACCATGCGATTTTTTCTTATGGGGATACCTGAAAAGTCGAGTCTACCTTAATAAACCGACGAATATATCCCAATTAAAACGAAAAATCCACGACGAGATAGCCGCGATCCCCTGCAGCATGTGTCAGCGAGTTTTCCAAAGTTTGCGTAGTCGATTGCTAGAGTGCCAACGACGAGACGGTGCACATCTCGACGATGTCATTTTTAAAAAATAAATTACATTAAATTTTCAAAAAGTTAAAAATATAATCAACGAAATAACAGTTGTAGTTTTATTTATTATATATTTAAAAATTATTGGCCCACCCTGTAGTTTACACCGCCGCGCGCCGCCGTTCTCTTGATATCTTGCCGTAATACTTCGTTTTATATCACTGTCATACTTTCCATCTCATAAAGTTAAAACACAAATACTCAAACCTGTTCTGCTGAAGTTGTAAATCTAAAAGTAAAAAGTCTACATGTAAAAAATGAACACTATTTGAATCACCCACATAGTCAGTTAAAATGAAAAATACCGCCATAACATCCTGTTACAAACTGTAATGTCATATAATAGATATATATTTTTTATATTTAGTGCTAGATTTAAGTCAACGCCTATTTTTATATGACGTCCTAGTCTTTAAGTGTGAGTGTACCTTTTTTTATGTAGTGCGAAAAATTCCCACGGATTCCCCCAGCCAGTACCGGTTGGGGAGGTTATGTCGGACTCGAACTGACTAAAACGCACGCCGAAGTATTATTGTTATAGTTCCTAGATGACATTTTTAGTACAGAATTTAAAGTACTCCTAAATGTATGTCATAGCATTCATAGCAACTCATTAACACTTATTATACACCTGCTCACAATCAAAACAAACATAAACACATTATACTGTATGTAAAATACTGTGGTGCACCTTCAAATAGTATAATATATATACCATGGTTCCGACCAAGCCCTCACCCAATGCTACCAAAACATATTCATTAAAAATTTCAGACGCATACTCATTGTATATGGTTAAATCTCGCACTCATACATGAGCAATCACACAGTGAAATACGCACTCTCGACATCATTCTCCAACGTGGTTTTCAACTTTTTCGAGTTTTTCAATGTTTCCTTTATTTGCCCATCGTTGGAGAAAACATAATGACTAATCTGAATGAAATAAATTTAGACATTGACTCGATATTCAGATATCCAACTTTTATGCCAGGTGATACAGCTTTATATCCTTCGCACAGTTATAAAAAAAACATAAGACCCTAACATATTATCCTGAGCTATCGTTAAATAAACGTAGAACGCATACAGTTTGTGATGTCGTTAAACACAGAACAACAAATGCGAGTCACCAATACTACGTTTTAAATGCTCGTGTTTACAATAAGGTTCATAAAACCATTAACATCTACCCACGAAACTGCAGCGAAATACACATCAGTGTAACCAAATGGTTGAAGACACTCGCATATGATGACGTCGAAAACATTCTGGACCACAGTCCAGAGCACAGTTTGTCTTGTCTTTTGTTGTCTTAGTGCCTATTATATACACCTACACACACACCCACACACATAACACATACACACACAACACATACACACACAGAGACACACGCACACACACACACACATCCCCAATCACCCTTATCAACATTTTTACTTTATATTTATTTGAAATTACATATCTATTATTTAAATGAAACGATTTAGTTACCTAAGGGATAATATACCTGTAGCTAGTCCTCGCACACCTGAGATTATGATAGAAAAGACTGACACCAAAAATACAGGTAATTGCCTAGTTAGGGTGGCAGCGATTTTAGAAGAAACACCGTGTCATTCTTTTGTATCTTTGTTACTATTAATAAATTCTGAGGAAAATTAAACAATAATCAATATACATATATTTAAATTAAGTAAATATATAGTAGATATATTTAGTAATAGTTGTTAAGCGTTTAGTTATATTCGTTTTTAACAGAACATTATGTCGACTTAAAAAATGACGGATAGTCAAACCATGTACCTGAATTTTGTATTATTTCATTAAGAGTTATTTTTGCTATGCGTTTACACTGTACCGCGTAAAATGGGGTGAATAAGGATCGAAGGATGGATAGGGATAAAATGGTCAGCTAATTCTGTAGTTATTTTCTTTCGAGCAAAACTTTGAACTAGTTCATTGTAATCACAGAATCATCAAATATCTGGTAATGCGCTTAGTTAAAAATTTGTTAAAGAAATTATTTAAAATATTCAATTGACCATTTTATCCCTATCTCCCCTCACCTCCTCTCACCCCTGGATCCCTATTCACCCCGTTTTACGGTATTGAGATAAGATGACCTGTTAGTTTTAAGCTTTGAAAAGTTGCTCGCGAATGCTTTGCGATTTTTATACACTGATCTCATGAAATGTTCGCTACGTTTTATTATCTTTATGGAAAATAAAAAACTTGACTCCAGAATTATTTGACCTTTTCTTGGTTCTTGCGTCATTTTTAAGGAGCCTCGATCATTCAATTCTTAATATCGTTATTTTTGTGCGTTCCAATTATTTAATTACTGTCGAGCTTGCGACTAATCTAACCATATACAAATATTTTTGTACCACCAGTAGAATAGTAAGAAATAGTACTTTTTGTCTAATCCTATGCTTTTTGGATTTTCAATATTACTTCATTGTTAAGCGTTTCTAAAATATAAGTGTAATTTTCATGATTTAAATAAACAGATTGGTGTGCATAGGCATAGTTGTTGCAGTTACTAATGCGCGTGGTTAGTTGTATGGGTCGTGTTAGTACAGTGTAATGTTTGCGTTTCTGTTTCTATGCACATTCGTATGAATGTTATATAATATCCACATATCCACAACATATATGTTAGTAATGTGGATGTCGTGTTAGTATAGGTATATGTACTAACACGACATTCAAATTACTAACAGCGCGCATACGTAATGTGCAGCAATTACAGCTACGTATAATTTCTATTATTATTTTATTAACTATTTTATTTTAGAGGTCATATCAGCGAATCAGGTTAGAATAACAGAAAATATAAATAAGACCAAAATAATAAAATATATTATATGTAGGTAGGTATGCAGGTAAGTACTCATTATCCGTCAGGTGAGAGTCCGTCAGAATGGCTGGTTCCTCATCGAGACGGTGATAAAAAATTGCTACCTCATTAGTTTAGAAAATATAAGGAATAACAATGTCACCAGCCATTCTGACGTCAGAATGGCTGGTCAGAGCTTAGTTTAAGTAAACTAAACAGAGCTATTGTTTTTGCTTCTATAATTGCTACCTAATTGCTACCTACTCACCTATCAATTTCAGCCTTATCACTATATCATTTGAAAAGTTATGATTATTTATTTTCAACTTGGGTAGGTATATATATATTAAGGTACTTTAGCTGTTAAAGGTCCGTATTTTTTTTTGCCAACCACACGTAAGTTGCAAAACAGCCATTCTGACGTCAGAATGGCTGGTGACATTGTTATTCCTTATATTTTCTAAATTGATGAGGTAGCAATTATTTAATTGCAGGTATCAAATAGTAGCAATTAGGTAGCAATTTTTAATCACTGTCTCGATACAAATGAGGCAGGCAACCAGGCATTCTGACGAACACGTCAGGTGCACATTAAAAGTTGCAACGAAAATTTATACTATTTATTACAAATAATATTGAAAATCTGAAAAGTGGACCTTTAGATGAAATTTCATATTATTTTGGTTATTTTATCTGACCCCTGTGCTTAAAGAAATTGTGTCTCACTTTATATGAGCCTATCATTCTTATCGTAATTATGTCATACATCTTATTTTCTCTTTTGTTCATTTACCTACATTACATCAAAATTGGATTACAATGTCAGACACATCACTTGTGGGTTTATGCAATAGAGTAGGATAACACTTTATAGTACACCTGTAATAAACAATACATATCTACTTCATTTTCGAAATCTGAATGGTTGATAGAGGCCGAGATTCAATAAACTTAAATTGCTAGCGAATATAATAGTACACTCGAGTAAAGTGTATAATAAAAAATTGATTCAAAATGATGTTTTATAATGAGATAAATATATATCTGAGTGGGACGCTCCTCGTGTTACACGTCCATAGTCCACGATAACTACTTTCCATCTTTTACTTGTCTGCCACCTAGGTAAGTGGTATAAAAAACGAGCACGAGTGGTAGAAGCCGTCATGTAGGACTGGTTAGAGAGGCCTAGACTGGCAGAAACATGTTACTGACCGATCAACGGGAGTGGGTGCTTCGGGGACTACAACTTTGGCGGATCACGAGCCAACGCTCGAGTGCCATCATTGTGTTGCAAGCGAGGACTCAGGAGCTGCTCACGCTGACGGAGTGCCAGACACTCCACTCCGTGGAAAATGCTGAGGTCCTCGAGGCATCTCTATCTCCTTTTATTGTAAGAACATCGTGGATGCATAATGCAGTATCTAAGGAGGTTATAATATCTAGGAAGTTAGTTCCATCATGTTTATTCACCTTTACTCGATTGATATCTATTATATTATAATAATGATTTCCATTGCCTTTGCATATAGTTTATTTTACTTGCAGCAGAGGCGAACCCAGGTAAATACCTACCTATTTATTGTTATGTCGGAGATAGTATGCTTTTCTACATACATATGCCTACTACTCAAAACGAAATGAGTGCCATTCGCTTATTTAGAATTATAAATTAGGAACACGCACACAGAAATGAAAGTGATATGGTCGTTCTTGCATTAGGCAACTAGAAAAAAAAAGTTTCGTCAACTCCAATTTCCACTAATCAGGCTGCATCATCAAGCCGATGTTTTTTGAGAATTGCTATTTGGTTGTTAAGACGCAGAGCTCCAGTTGTTTTGAATTGCCTAATGTAGGAAGAGGCTCAGAATTAATCAAATCTAAGGTATCTTATAGGTGTGTATCTAAACTGAGGGCCCAAATTTTAAACCGTTGTCAAACGAAATAAGACTTATAAAACAATTAGTAGAAAATAGTAAAAAACTTAAAGCAAACGGCCATAAATTTGTAAAACGTAAAATAAAACTGTTATGAGTAATTTACTTGTGCCCTCAGTTCAGACGTTTTCATAAAATGATATAGCGTATATCTATCTCGAAAAGCCCTGTGTTAATAATTTTTATTTTAAAAAATAGCTTTGATAATACTTTAATAAATTCCTTAATTTCTATTAGTCGCAGTTAAAATGAAAATTAAAGTTGAATTTTACCAAAACATCTGAACTGAGGGCCCAAGATTCTTTGTCTATACCTATGCTGGGGACTCTCTGCACCCAAGAAAGATTTTCTGGAAAGTTTAAGACGATTACAGTATGTAGATGTAATTTACCAAATGCTGTTAACTGAAATCCTTCTGACGAATGCTTTGTATACCAACTCTCAACCAAGCTGAATAACCTGTTGAAATTTGATGTTTGTCGTATTGTTTATCATCGGTCTGTCATCATACGGCCTTTGGGCTTTCGGTAGATATGGTCAACCTATTGCCAATCTTATTTTTTTTTTTTTTTTTTATACCATCACGCCTATATCCCCGAAGGGGTAGGCAGAGGTGCTAGCACCCACATTTCGCCAGTGTATATTTAGGTCCCAATGTAATAGGAGGCGAGCCTATTGCCATCAACCGGGCACTTATAAACCTGCGATAAATACACACATAATTTCAAAAAGCATCGTAGTCATTGGTGTGTGCCATGGTAAACCTGGGATCGAACCCGAGACCTCGTCTCAGCAGTCCACCACCCATACCACTAGGCTACCGCCAATCTTATTTGTTTAGTCTATTCGCTATTTCAGGTCAAAATAGTGTATCAAACAAATCGTATCTTTCAAAGAAACCAATCCTAACAACCACTCGCTCAATTTGTCAAATTTATACTGCCTTTAATCACCAATTTTATCCTTTTTATTTCTTTTTAGTTCTGGTGGGTTTTACTGAGTTCTATTATGTTAGCAACCATAATGCAAGTTATCTTAGGCTCTTGAAAAACTTCGAGTATCGACCTGACCCACAGAGTACGGTGTAATATGTTTGTGAAACATACCGTTGTTGGTTCCATTTAAGGTTCAGTTCAGCATCTCACCTTGCTGCTTTAACCACTCCGACTGACGATATCGTCGGCAAAGTAAGGCGAGATATACTCGTCGTTTATGTGTTCACCTCACGAGTTCAATTCAGATAAATTCCTTGATAAAATCCGCCAGTACGTTTCTTGAATAAGTAGTTTGAGAGGATATAACATCGCCTTGTTTTACTCCACGACTGGTCGTCGACCTAAACGGACACTGTTGCCATGATCAGATATATAAGCATCTCAGCATTCGTTGCAACCGCTTCATCTATATTATGTAGTCTTTTGAGAATAATTCCACAGCTTATGAGTTTAAGCGTTTGCTGAATGAAGTACCTTTCATACTGCACGTAATGGGCGCACAGTTAACTTCACAAGATGGCGAACACACGCGTATACCTCTTGATCAGAGACAAGTCATTTTATAGAAATCTATGCTGCCATTATTTACCGCTTTAAGCTCCAAGTCATAATTTTCAGTAAAAGATCACTACACAATGAAGTTCAGTAATTAATTTTGGTCTAAACAATAGTTTAAATAAATAAAAATCGGGCTTGATAAGCAAATCTTACCAGATATTTTTTTCCTTAACTGATTATTAATAGTCTGTGGACAACGTAATAAAAATCGTTATGCACAGCACTAAGCCGAGTGGGCGGTACCTGTCAATGAAATATGTAATTGCCTTCATAACATTTCAATTGGTAAAAATTGAGAACTTCGTGGTCGCGAATTGTCAAAACGGGCCTTTTATTTACTATACTCTGTCTAATTTAGGATGATAATTTTGACAGTTCACGTCTATGAAGTAACGTATTTTTAAAAACAAATTAATACCTCTAAAATTATCGTAATTCATAGACAAGTACCGCCCACTTATCGTAGAGTAGTGCCTTGCAAGATTACAGCATAATTGACTGTAGACAAACGAATCGAATAAATCGAACATAATCTATTAATTTATGAAAATAATTTTATGTTTAAGTACTTATCTACACGTGACTATATTCAACGGGAACAGTTGCCCTGTAGGCCTAAGTTCCTATAGGTAATATGCCGGTATATTTGGGCTATCGAATGGTAATAGAACTAGAATTTGTTCCGTATTATTTTCAGAATAAATGATGGTTGAAACCACACCTCCAGCCAGCGGGATTTTTTTTGGTATGAATTTGATCACGCTGAAATGTAGTTCTATAATTAGGGCTATGCTATGTGAACACATAAAAGCCAAAACAGACATGGGTTTAATTCATGAAATACAGAAAATACAGTTTAGAATAAAAAATTAAAAAAAATAAATAATCTCCATTCAGCGGAAAAAAAATTATTTAAGTCGAAAACAATATTGAAATGCAAATCATTAATTAGTGCTATTCCTTTACTTACACTTTTTAAACTTGCTTTTGTATTATAGCAGATTACAACTTTATAATATAAAAATATAATATAGTCAGTTAAACGGCGGCGGCGCAGTGGCGGTAAAAATGTAATTTAATGTTACAATTTTTATGATTTATATTATTTATGTGATTTAAATGATTAGCACTAATTAATGATTTGCATTTCAATATTGTTTTCGACTTAAATAAATTTTTTTCCGCTGAATGGAGATTATTTTTTTTTTTTATTCTAAACTGTATTTCATGAATGAAACCCATGTCTGTTTTGGCTTTTATGTGTTCACATAGCATAGCCCTAATTATAGAACTACATTTCAGCGTGATCAAATTCATACCAAAAAAAAATCCCGCTGGCTGGAGGTTTGGTTTCAACCATCATTTATTCTGAAAATAATACGGAACAAATTCTAGTTCTATTACCATTCGATAGCCCAAATATACCGGCATATTACCTATAGGAACTTAGGCCTACAGGGCAACTGTTCCCGTTGAATATAGTTACGTCTTATCTACTACAATTTTGGTAATAGAATTAACTAGATATAATATAAAACATAAATATTATACTATAAATGGCAGTAACTGTAGCAATTATCAATCTATATTTGCAGTAAAATTCGATTAGGTAATGCCGCGCCGCACTAATGAAGTGTCACCTTAAGTAAACAAATATTTATATAATACCCTAACCCTATATAAAATTATAATACCCTAAGTACATAAAATAATAAGAAATAAATGTTTTAATATTTATGTAAAATCGATACCATATTCTACGGGAACGATAATCGAATATCGAATGGATTCATTTAAGATTGTACTGTATGGGGTACCCTACTTAGACCTGTCAAAATTATCATCCTATATTTGACAAAGTATATAGGTTAGGTTAGGTTAGTTATTAACTATAGGTAGGTATTTCACAGCACTCTTTTGTTTGGTATGTACGTGTACCTGTGTGTACGTAAAATTGTACGACCTCCGACGCATATCTTATGTATCTATTGCTATGCGAATATGGCTATATTTTTAATGCGCAGTGTAGTTTTAAACATTTTACAATGATTTTTTTGTATTTCATAGGGCAGTGGTTTTGCTGACAAGAAAGAACGAGGTAACTGTGGGTGAAGTGACAGTTGTATAAACTTTTAAGTGTAAATATTAGTGTAAAAAGTAATGTGGACAAATTAGTTTTTATAAAAAATACGTAAAGGAGAGGAACATCATCGAGAAAACTGAAGTGTTATAGTTTAAGTGTAATATTTGTTGCGAATATATGTACCTATTTATCATTTTTACATAAACATAGTTTACGCGGTTATCTTCTACATTTAAGAATAGCGTTAATTGCCACATTTATGCGACATTATCATTTGTATATATTGAAAAATGTAACTCAGAAGCAAAAAAATAGCTGCGAAGTAACCAGATGTTCTATCGTACTGCATAGGTACCGGAATAACGAGCAAAGATAAAGGAAATTAATGTAACTAACTCCATTTGTTAAGGTACTTAAATAAAGGTAAACAATCTTTGTGGCAACTTCTTATAAACACACATGTTAAACAAATGAACTAGACTAACTAACTCACTGACTAACTACTGGTTCGACACAGATTTTTAGTCGTTACTGCGTGCGTTACTAAGTATTTTTATACTGAGTTTTTAAGCAAAGCATTAATAATATGTATTATGAAAGACACGCTAAGATTGCTTGTGTTTTTTTAAGTACCTAAACCAATGGACTATACATCAATAGTTATAGAGCAAACGACTCATTATCAATTTGCGAATTATACAAGCATTTATGTAAGTTAAGGAAGTTCCGATTTGCTAGTTTGAATGTTTTTTTATCAGTATGACACTTCAAGACACATAAACACCGTTTGTGAGGTTTGTTATGCTAGTCACAAAATTAACATATTCGCGGGCGGTGCCAAGTTGTACTTTCAATGGCATAATAAGTAGGTATTTATAACTAGTAAGATGCGTGTTTTACACACTACAGAATAGTACAATCACGTAAACGTTTAACGTGGAATGTTTCACACGTTGCCAGTATTATTGAATTGAGCATTATTGCATTTTGGTTTTGAGAGTAGGTACTGTTATAGCCACACGCGAAAGTATAAAATCAAAATAAATCAGATAAGGAATCACCTACCGCATACTCCTGCAATCATTCATCATGTGAGTGTGTAGAGCAAATATTTGCTAAAATGTGAGAATTAAAGCGGGACACACGCATCACGGATAAACGATGTTATTTTTTTCTGAATGAATTAATGCATCTACTTGCATAAATTTTGGATTTGGTAGTTGTACTACCTACTTAATGGCAACAATGTTAGATGTAAGGCTATAGCTATAACTCATAGAAATACAGATAAAGCATCGGGCGCTCTTTATAAGGCAATTAACACCGCTATATTCAAGTATAGACTAACCGTAGTACATTTTGATAAATAATCTTTTTCACTTTTGATAGTACATTACATTTACCTATTGTTTTTTATAGTTTTTTTTTCTTTACAGTGCAACTAGGTGACATGACCTATTTCGTATGTGCCTACTCTTTAACATTGAAGATCAATTAGTGTTGGTCTTCAATGTTATAGATAGAGATATTACATTGTCATCCTGACTGTTTCAGACCCTAGAACTCAGAAAACCTCTTTCTAGCACTCTTTTCAATTTCATGCTTCTTGGTAATTTGGCATATTGGTCATAACAATCAAAGCAATAGCGGTCCGCATCGCTACTACCAGCAGCAACGCTGATTAGGTACCTATCTGATTATTTTTATGCATTATTCCCGTTTTGGTATTCTTTTTTAATGACAATATATATGTAATAAAAATATTTGTGTTACATATGAAAATATTAGTGTTTATGGTGTTATAAAATTAAAAGTGATAGTGTTTCTACATACTTATTTCATTATAAAGATGGGGGGATGAGTATTACAAAAAAATGAATGGTTCTTATTACCTATGTTATTGAATTCTGAACATAAATTTCTTTTTAATTCTTGTCTGTTTCATCACAATGGACGTAATAACTAAACTGAACCACCATCTGCCGTCGTCATAAATAAATAGCTTAATAAATATTTATTTATTAGATTAATAAATATCAAATCAGGTATTTAATAAATAAAACATGGTTTGGTTGCTTTGGTATATTCTTGGGCGATATAATGTTATTTGACTTGGAATATTTTAACTAAGCAGGCCGCACACCAAATCAGTTTGTAACAAGCATACGTACCTACAGCAAATGCTTTTGAATGCAAATTATTGAGAACAGACGAGAAGTGTTTGCCGCTCGTAAAATCTTCGAGTCTTGAATATTGAGAAGCAAAAAGCAAACAGCATTTTCAATAAGCTTGCTGCTTTAGGGTGTAAGTATGCCACACGCGTGCTGCTCGCGTACTACATCGTACCACGCGTGTTCCACCTGCACTGGTGGTGCCACTCTCTCATAGCCGATCGCATGGTGCACGTAATGTTTGCGAGTGAGTAAATCGGCGCATAAGCAGATCGCTATACGAAATGTATGTGCACAGTTCGTAAGCCTTTCGCCAACAGGCATATTCGTGGTGTAACGCAAGATCTGGACTCACCTTTATGTATATCTAACAGTTGTAAGAAAATCATATTCTAATGCCTAAACGGGAATAGTTTGAGCACATAGCTAAGTATAAATATTAGTTGTTCGTATGAAGTGTGTTGGCAGCAGCGCGACGATATCAGTATCATTATGTATGAGTAGCAATAATTATGATTAAGATATTATGAAATAAATGTTACGTCTATAAAAGTATTAATGAGTAGGGTAAAGGAAGTTCATTCCTGTATCATTGCATATTTTATAGTTTTTTAACAACAAAACATTAGATATAAGATGCTATAGACAAAATTACTATCAAACGATGTCGCTGTGAAGAGCTAATTACATACTTTTAACGTCTTGAAGCATTTGTTATAGTACCTAACTAGTGCCTAAAAACAACATCTACCTATTGGTGGCGGCTGGTTCCTATTTTGTAGGATTCTTATTTACAAGTTATGATTAGGCGGGTTAGAAAGAGGCGGTGAATGACTGCGAATCCCATAAATTATTGGAGCAACAGGGGCTTGTTTTCTTGACTTCATGCTCGAACATCAAATTAAATCGTGCGCGGTTGCACCTAATATTAAATGTCCAAGATCATTGTCCATTCATTACAATGTAAGCGTACAAACTTAGCGTTTGAAGTAAATAACCTATTAGGTACTACTCTATAGTATTACATATACCTATATAATTGTAAATTAGTCGCGAGTACAACTTGTGTTAGGTATGTCTTAACGATTCTCCGCACTTAAAACGTTCTACGTTTATTTGATCTCAATTGGATGAGTAGGACCGCAGTTAGGTCGCGATAACAGACGATCCCGCCGGTTCGACTCCGAACAGCTTCCACTGCCTTGCAAATATTGGTACTAGCTAGTATCGTTAGGAAGCAGCATACCTGGCATGCCTTTTAAGTTCTGTCGTTTTTATATTTCCCGGTAATTTTGAATTTGGAACTGTTCTATATTCGAATGTGTATAAATTTTGAATCTTAAAACAGTTGAAAGTATTAGGATTAAAGCTATTGTTTAATCACAGCGTCGATTGTAATCTGTCAGGTCACGTACGAAAATGAACATTTCTAAGGAAAATGTTCGTGCAATAATTTTATACAACTTTAAAAGAGGCCTGACACGGCTTCAGTGTTATGAAGAGCTTACATCTGTGTTCAGTAATGAAACCCTATGTCTGCGGACTGTCGAACGCTGGTATTTAGAGTTATAGTGTGAAAATACTAGTGTTAGTGACAAATCTCGTGAAGGACGCCCAAAATCCGCCTTTACTGAAGATAACATCATTGCTGTAAGACAGTTAATTCTCGAAGATCGTCATGTGACATATCGAGAGATAGAGGTTCTATTAGGCATTTCAGGGACTACCATTCAGAAGATCTTGCATGAAGCACTTGGTGTGAGAAAGCTAATTTGCCGTTGGATACCCCATCTGGTTTCTGACGATCACAAGGCGGCCCGTGTCAGATGGTGTAAAAAAACTTTGCAAAGGTTTATCCGAGGAGAGTCAAACCACGTCTACAACATCATCAGTAGTGACGGATCTCGGATCTATGCCTACGATCTTGACTCCAAACAACAATCTACAATCTGGGTCTTTCAAGACGAGCCAAAGCCGACTAAAGTTGTTCGCTCTCGAAGCTCTTCAAAGAAAATGGTGGCCACGTTCGTAGGAAAAACCGTTCATGTTGCAACTATTGCACTTGAAGATCTTAGAACGGTTAACGCAGAGTGGAAAATCACAGTTTGTTTACCACAATTCATCGCCGAACTTCGAAAATCGAATTCAAGGCGACGCTTCATCTTTCACCACGACAACGCAAGGTCACACAGCGCTCGTCAAACGATTGAGTATTTGAAGCAGGAAAAAGTAGAATTACTTGAACATCCTCCATACAGTTCTGACCTAAGTCCTAACGATTTTTTTACGTTTCCTAAAATTAAGAAAATTCTTCGTGGTCAAAGGTTCCAGTCCGATGAAGAAGCAGTCGACGCTTTCAAGTCAGCCATATTGAACACCCCCACTTCAGAGTGGAATAAATGTTATAATAACTGGTTTGAGCGAATGGAAAAGTGTACTAAGCTACGTGGTGAATACTTTGGAAAACAATAAATAGTTCTTCGAGGTCCTAATGGCGTTTTTTTCTTCAAACGACAAAACTTAAAAGGCATGCCACGTATAGGTAGAGGACCAATCGCTATATTTAAAAAGTAAAATGCTAAGCAGTCTGTCTTTTTTTTTTTTAACTTGAACAGTATATTGAGTACCAAAACCATAAACTGTCTTTGGAATCATTACTAAGCTCTTTTCTTATGAAAGGTCAACGCGCAATGTACAAGAAAATGTCGTATTTTTTATGCTAATCCAAAAAATCACGTATGGTATCTATGCCAATTTTTTTCTCAAAAATTAGCTAATGGTTTTTGACGCTAAAAGCGGTACGCTGCTTCTACGTTTCCTTCAGAAGCAAATGACAGTGCGCTCACATAACATCACAGGTGAGGCGAAGTCAGTGAAATCGAGACAGAGCTGCGGTGGGGGTGCTATACGTAATCCCTACCGCACCTCCATAATTTATTTTGTGCGTGGACGTGTTGGGCGAAGATAAACAGCCGACCGCACCACGTCTATGCATAGAAGTCAAGCCGCGACCGCACTTACGCGTCCTTCAGAGATTAGTCCTTATTATCTGATTTAAACTGCGCATAATGGACGGTGACAATGGATCGCTTCGACACTGAGCTATTCCTAATACATCATCGACGAGATGGAAAAGACATGACATCATGAGTATGATTAGATGCCAATTTTTGTTCACTGATCATTTCTAATAAGTAATTCATTAAATGAATTTATCGACATTCTCAATTAATTGGTCCAGAAGAGTATTGAAAAAAAAACTTCTTAATTTTAGGTATAAATTCTGAAACTAACCATGCGTGAACCGATCACGTAATAATATTACTTGCACCCAATACCGCCGCGCCGCCCGCGCCCGAACGAGGTGCGCAGTAGTACGCCACTGGATGACGCGCCGCGCCGGCTGTTTTTTTCTGCATCTTACCGATACTTCCTTTACTGTCCTAGAAAAAAATCACATTATGTATTATATAGGGTGGAAATATTCGCCTTCCATACAGGGAAAGTACTTTTCCTCATAGTTCTATGAGATATCATACTAACAATAATATTCTAATTTAATCAACATTTTGATTAACTGTAGGTACCTAATTTTTTTCGCGGCAGCGATGTTTATGACAGATCAATTAGAACCACACACAATCTCAGGTCTTAACAGGTTAGAAGGTGACCCAATAAGGCATTCCTTTCTCTGGTGCCCAGGATACACCGTGTGATGGTTCCTCATGTACGGTCAAAAATCTTCTCTCTGTACTTATAACCTATACCATGATCAAATTAGGAAAATGACTGCAACATTATTTAATAAAAAAAGAAGTAGTGAGTGTTGTGACTTCATTCATACTCCTAATATAAAGTGTTCTTTTTGTAACAAATTGTAGGTACAATTTGTTTCAGCCTTATTCTTCAGCAAGGCCTTAACACCTTTTTTTATCAAGTACATAATAATGTGATATGAGAGGTAGACAGGTTTTAAATTATGCTACCTATCCCACTCTCCCGGACGTCTTCGGGGCTATCTGGCTGGCGGTAGATGTTGCGTTTATCAGTGCCCTTCATATTTTCTAGTTGATTTTCATAGTGTGATTCGGACTGGAATTGTTGTCCTCCATCTCCAAGTGTAAAATCTAACAAACGAAACAAAATAAAACTAGTATTTCAAGTATCTTGACGCTGATGGTCCAATTCACACTATGCAAGTAAAAAAGTCTTCAAAGTGACACTGTATGCTGTTAACACAGCTAGAGATGACGCGGCTACCAGTTTCAGCCGTACCTACTAAAAACTTATGACCGCAACGCCTACTGCGCCGATTTCAGTTATCGCGACTTTTGGCACAGCTTTTGGTCATATATCTAATATAAGATTCAAGATGACCAAGGCTTTTCAGAAAAGCGTCGTCTATTATTTAATAATTTATCTTTAATTGTTTAAATAAACATAAGATTTACAATATATGTGTATATATCTAAAAACTGGCCTACCCTGCTCTCCCGAAACGTTGATAGTGGCTTATGAATTGTTTTGGAGTTTTGGTATGTTTTATGTGTTGTACCTATGTTGTATGTAAGTTTTGTATGTGTTGAGTTGTGAGTTAAAAAACGAGCCGCAGGCGCAGGCGAGTTTTCTTTATAATATCGCACGACTTCACGCAAATGTTTAAGATTAGATTGTGTGCTGTTTCAAGTCATATAGGTACTTACCTACTACTATATCTAATCTTTTTAATTGTTTCATTTCTGTTCTAAACTAAGAGTGCAGAGTACAATGTTTAGTTATAAAGTACTTATTGTAATTGCTTGTTGATAGTTTTGCGAAATTATAAGCTTAATGTATTAAACATTACCATTCACGTGAAAAATAAAAAATACTTCAAACAGGTGCAATGAATAATGAAAGCAATAATAATATTAGGGCAATATAATATTATTCCTATTGAAGTACACAATAAGTGGGAATAAGGAACCAGCTCGTGTCGATCCAGTTTGTTAAATAGGTATTTTATTTAGAAAACGTCTGTGGAATTAATTATTAGGGAAATATTTATTTTAATATCTACATTATTAAACACCAATACGTGTAAATTCTCATTAATATTATGTACACATGGATATAAAACTTTGCTACATTTTTTTAAAATGTAAAGTTCCATTATTATTAAATATTTTACGTTTTATAATGATTAATTGTTATTTCCAAATATTATTAATATTCTATATTTTTGATTAAAAAGCTGTACCGACCTTCCTGCGCTTCGCCGAAGTTTGGCACAAAATATAAACAAAGGGTTGTTTGCTTCAGTTTGTATGCATCAGCACACCATTTGCATTGGTCGGGCAGCGACATATTTCGCCCACAATATTCTAATCACATTATTAATAATCTAATATTTATATGTATGAAGTATGGAGCCCCTTCAAGATCCGTGGAGTTAAGCCAACCTCGCCTGCAAATTCTGCTTCTTAGGTTTCAGAGTTCATATAGCAGCACTCCCATAAAAATTTCATAAGCCACTTGTAAAGAAACAACAACAAGCCGACCAAGTGTTCTGGGGTAAAGCCTACAATACAGCTGGGAACCAAGCTAAAAAGATGGTTATTTAAATTTAGAGTTTTATATGTGGTAATCAATTCATTTTATTCTTCAGTTCTCGTATATTGAATCTACGTTCATTGGTTCTACGTTATTGAAAAGTTTACAATCTAATGCGGTTTATCAATTTTGTTTATACTTTGCGCCAAAAAGTGCTGAAATTGGTACATTCAACTTATTATAAAATGAACTTCCTAGACGTATTCTCAATACTATCGCGATGTCAAAAGCTAATCAAGTAATTCTACCATTTCTACCATGAGTGCACATATGCTTGCGACAACGTATTTCATAACGTGTAAAGCCCGGTTTTGATTTGAAAATAATTAAGTAACAAAATCATATGCAGACAAATCTATATACATAAACTCGTCTAGTTCCAGTAAGAACAATAATATTTGTACAAAGTACTACCTGTAGGTAAAGACAAAACGGAAGGTTTTTTCTCCGAAATTTGAAAAGTTTATTCAGTCACCCCTAATCATCCATCTCTGCGATTTTGTGTCCTGTGCTTGACTGACGCGAGCGAAGTTGTTGTCATAGACTGCTATTCGGTGTAAACTCATGGTAGAGTTAAAAGTTAAGTGAAAGTCTTGTTGCAGTCTTGGGCAAATGAGCCTAGTTTTGTTATAAGACTGTTTTTAAATGGTATTGTGGTGCCTATCTCTAACGGTAGCCACTCACGAAACAAATATAGGCTTGCACAAATATATCGCAACGTGAGTTGGAAAATACCTGTGCAAATTACATTAATTTGTATTCAAGCCCATATAGGCTTTCGCAGTTATACTTGAACGTGTATGGCTACCATGAGATCTCTATTTAATATATGATTATAAAAAGTCAGCAAAGTATAAATATAAATTTATCTTTTGTCGATGTCAAAGTTTGCACGTTTATTATATCTTATATACATTTTATACAGTAGAAATTATTTTTAAGCAATAAATTGCCTTTAACTATTAAGAGTATGATGTAATTTTAGATTCGACTGTAATACAGATTACTTTGTATATGACTAGTGCTAAAGAGTTTAGTGCTAAAGAAATCTACATGCTGTCTTGTTTATCTTTTAATTATCTTTGGGTTCCAGTAGGTGCCACAGAACAGGGAATACCTACAGATACAATGAGTAGAGACCACGACGCGATATTGGTAGCTGCACAAGTATGAAATATCACACCTTGGGCACTGCGCGATTATTGCCCCTCGGAATCTGAATCAGGACACAGTTCAACCCAAGAAACCACATCATTACATAAGTTAAATTCATCGTCGTAATTATTAAATTTAAAAGCTTTTGTGTTTTCGTTACAAAATTATTTTTAAAGTCAACGTGATCGTGTGTGTTTATTGTAAAATTACAAAATTATTAGTTTGGCAGTAATTGATCACAGTGTATTATGCCATGTACCTGCGTATATTACACAATATTATTCAATGGTAGGTACATGTCTTTTTTAGGGTGACGTTTGTAATACACATTTAGAATGATCAAAATGTATTAGTTTATAGTTGATTAGACTTCTGTTTAATTTCAATATAGGATTATAGATAAAAGGAGAGCAACTGGTGCTAAGAGGTTCCATACAAATGAGTTCGATGGAATGTTCTCTGGTAAGTATAAATTTCAAAGATCACTGAAGGCCTCTGCATTCAAATTAATACTTTTGTGATAATTGCAATATTTTCCAGCTGGCAGGGGAACGACCAAGGGTGGGAGCAGCCTTCGTCCTTATTTTGCATGTGATTGTAAACAATTTGTGGAGGAATTCAGTTTTAAAACATACGATCTATACGAATTTCGTGAAGCAATATTTTAGCCTACACAACAATTATCTAAATTCTGTAGGTGATCGTCCAGATTATGCCAGGAAGTTTAGATTCTAGAATTAAATAGAGAAGAAACTACTTAAATCAATTGGCATTGTTAAATTGTACAAGTAATTTATACTTTGATCATAGACATAATGTGGTTAATGGCAAAAACGAGTACTTGTAAGAGTTTCGAAGCGACAGCGCTGCCGCGGATACTCAAGATTTGAACTGGTCGACGCGCATTAAGACTCATAGACAGGGGACTGTGGTGGTGATATCATCAATGGCACCGTTAGTGACCCTGACACCCGACCAGCAACGGGCAGGTAAAGAAAAATATTACATGGATAACTTCAAAAAAAGACACGTCGAACGGGCGTTTGTTGGCGCGGTAGGTATATCGCTTGCCCTATTCACATCTAATAGGGCAGTCGTGGCGGTCTACACGTATACCTATTTGAGGATGATGTATGCGGTACATGTATCAATTTATTTTATTTAAGATTTTCTTCAAATTGTCCTTATATGTTTGTCACATCATACAATAATTTAACAAATGGAAAAGGTGCTATGAATATAGATACAAATAATATAGTGCAGCACAATTTCTTGATAGAAATCAGTGGTGCCAGCACAATTACTATTCAGTCATCGCAAAATCGACAACTAAGATGAAAAATACTAATTCCGCAATACTGGTTTTAAACCTATAGGTTTTGCTTTAGCTAAAGCACATTTAGTGTCGTGATCTTATGTCAAAAAATAGCTCTACCCTCTTAACTTGGCACAGCTGAGCGCTAGTGTGCCACACATAGAAAATCTTGATTTGTCAAGTTATGAGTGCAAAGCTATAACATGCTGCCAAAGCGAATAAATATGACCTAAAATAATTGACGCCGGCTATTTCATGAGGACTGCCACCAATTAAATTACCAAGTACTGATAAATGCATAAATAGTGTATTTAGTGCGGAGGGTGTAGCATAACTATTTTATTTTCGAACGTCGCTTTCGATGGTGGTGGTCGTGTTATGACCGGCCATGTCATGGTACTATCAACTCGCAAAAATGTTAAGGTGTCTTCAATTATATACGAAACGCCACTGTGACGTGTGATAACATCGATTGGCGCGCAACTTTTAATATATTTGTCTGCTCTATTTTTATTTTATCCACTATAATATACATGACAACTAATACTTCTGCAAAGCGCTTTCAGCGACTATTGGGGGTTTGATAGATAATAATTTAATATGAAGAGAATTTTTGAATATCAGGGGATCATGGGTATAAGTAGTTTTATTCCAAAACCACTCGAAAGCCCTTTAGCTTTCGAATTATTAATATCATTTATTATCTACTTGCATACTTAACATTGAACTTCGAATCCGCCATCACCATCATGTTCAGATGCTTAGCTAAGTACCTAATAAAAAATTGCATATTATATAATAAGTCGTGCTTACCATACTTTTTAAGGACATCACTTACTTAATTTTTATAAACAAATGTTATGTAATTTAAGTGCGACTTTGCTGTAGCTGTTATTTTGCTGGCCTACCAATGAGTGTCAGAGCTTAAGAAGACTGACTTTAACCTAAGCCGTACAGGTACGGTGATAATACTTTCACTAAAAATTTGTATATTTAGCTTCGATTTACTAAAACTAGTAAACATACCTTATTCTGTAAAATCAGCTAAGCAAACTGTATAAAAGAACATAAAATCACGTGACTGGTTGCTGATACGTAGTATCCAAAGGGAACTCGAGGCTGTCGGTCCTGTGCTGTGGTATTCGGTCACGCGACTAATAATGATCTACTAATAAAATTCTATAATCTACCGCGAGAGTTTAATGATATTGCTAAAACGAATAATTTGTAAAGATAGCATCAAGGTATTCTAAGAGCCAAGCTAAAATTTCGTGTCCATCAAAGTCGCGTTCACACAATGGAATTCCTATTAACACTGGTAGGACACAATTTGATATTATGAACGATCGAAACATACCTTGGACAAAGCATTCTTCCCATTTAATTTGGGACTTATCTCAGTGAGTGCATTTATAACATTGAGGTACGATATTATCTTCTATAGCTATTGCCCGCGACTTCGCCCGTCCTTTCCCAAGTTATCGAGACTAATATCACTAATATGTCCTTACCTAAGCTCTAATCTATATATGCACCAAATTTCATCAGGTTTTCTACAATAACTGACTGTTATCCCCTATTTGAACCCTTTTTTTCACGATATAAGGTAAACCTTAGGCATACGTCCTAACCAGGCACTTTCATAACATCATCCACCGTCAACGTTCTTTAACCAAGCCGAAATGCCCGCTGTAGCTGATAAAATTTATGTGGTATAAATAACTATAGTACAATTCTATTTATTTATAAATACGGTTTAATAATTAATATAACGTAGTCCGGTGTAAGGAATTTCATCAGAATTCAACTTTCATATCCGGTGATATTGTTCATATACGGTTCTACTCAACCGATTGTGATTAAAGAAACGTAAGATTTTACGCCTCTATTAACAAAAAGAAAACCGCTTCCAATTCCGTTCAGTCGCTTTTGCGTTCACCGCGGTCAAACAGACAAATACACAAAAAATACATATTATCTTTTTCTGTAATAGTAATATAACATAACTGAAGTTTTTTTATTTCCAATGTACAGAGTACAGACACGACCACTTTACAAAAAATTGTATGTATGTACCTAGAGCAAATTTTTACCACATAATTTCTAGTGCTTTTTATTTTTTGAGAAATTCTTCATTCAAGTTTTAATTGAACGAAATTCAATGTTGTTTATATTTATTGGTAGGCGCCTTGATTTGACATTTCTGGCATGGCAGTTGTACACGTAGTAACATAAAAAAGAGAATAGGTACACATAGGACGCTAAAATAAAATATCCTTTGGGGGCACTATTTTACATTATTTTTAAATATGATTCAATTTACTCTGCTTAGTTCTGTAACTCACACTTTATCAAAGTTATGACCAGACTCTGGGAGAACATGCTAAATTTCAGGGTAATTTGTTCAGT
Source organism: Pelosia muscerda (assembly GCA_963691645.1). NCBI lineage: Eukaryota > Metazoa > Arthropoda > Insecta > Lepidoptera > Erebidae > Pelosia > Pelosia muscerda. The sequence continues at coordinate 19,689,248 of OY829098.1, read as the reverse complement.
GGTTTTCACATGTCTCGAAATTTATCCTGCCCCTGACTCATTTTGTTAGATAAATAGAATAACAGACAGACGTTGCAAATAGATATTTTTGGCATGAATATTTATGGCTTCTAGAGCATACTTATATCAGTTATGATTTGAAAGGTATACCTACCTACATACCTACAGTTATTTCCTTGCCACGATTTTACAGAACTATGGATACAAACAAAGTATATCTACCTACTAAAGAGGAAGCACAACTTTGTGAGGAGAAGATTGCGTATACATTAACGTTTGAATCTTTAAAATTCATGTAAGTCCCTACCGGGCAGAAGTTTCTGGTTTTATGCATTTTTATGTCTCTAGGTACCTACCTATCGTGTGGATCGAGGCCCATACGATACGATAAACGTTAAATATCGTCGTAATAACGGTCAAAATCATTTACTATACCTACAAATTATAATCTAATACAGGTAAATTGAGTTAATAGAATTACAAAGAAAAATCTTTAAATAAAAACTTTTCAACGCCAATTCTGATAAATCAGTTTAAGATATCGATTCGATGGCTGTCAAAAATATTGTGCTGTTACTTTTGTTGTTCATTATTAGATAGGTACCTGCGAATCACATTTCATGTAGCTTATGACACTCAGGAGACGAATAACATCATTCAGTAAAATCCATTCAGCGGTTAGGCCGGTAGGCAGGAACAAAGGAACACACCATGACACATAGACATATATATCTTCGCGTGTTTATAACACATTAGGTACCCTGGCTGGTGCAGTCGGGTAAAAAGTAATTAATTTGACTATGTAGATACATACCCACATAACCTATTCAATTGGTAATTCAGTATGTACATATTACTTCTATACTATAATGCATAAAAGTATTAGCACTGATAAACGTAGGTAAGGGTGCAGCAAATATGAGTAAATATAGGTATATTATATGATGGTAGGTAAGTACCTATATAAAAGGAAAGGTAAGGACTATGAGAATTCGTGAAATTCGTTTCTGTGTACAAATTTTCTGTCGTTGCCCTATATAATGGAAACTTACAACTTTTCATTATATAGGTGCCTCTTCACTGATTTGATGTTAAAAAACAAAAAATTCCGCCCTGAAAAAGGATTTATGTAAGTACCTATATTGTTGTTCGAACCATACTAACTATAAATTCCATTGTGTGCACACTACGTTGTTCGACACAAAACTATTATTAGACTTTGTCCGTTCGGAAATTCTGAATATATTTAGGTACATAGGTACATACCTATAGTAATTAATAATTATAGAAATTGTATAATAAACTTTGAATCTGAGTTGAGTTTTATTGTGTATGACTGTAATTTTATCATGTGAATGGTGCTGTGAATGATTTTATATTTTATATCGTCAAGCAATGGAAGATGACAATGATAACTATGATAGGTACTTAACGGTGAAATTAGCTATGAAACTGACCCAGGAACATAAATAAATGCTTGCGATGCGAGTCTACCTACTTATTGTTTCTCCTTCCCACGTCATTTTATAATGCATGTGAACATACTCGCTGACGAAGTACCGACCTATTAAATTTCGTTTAAACATCAAGGTACAATACTTCAATTGATGAGAGGTAAGACAGAAACTCCCAATCAATGTTTGTTATACCAAGTGTTTATACCAAGCATTTCCTTTATCATGGGCCTCAAATAACAAAAATCTGCCTATGTAATGGGAATTTCTGAACATGGAACCAATGGAAACTTAAGGTAAGTTTACCAAATTTTGTTATTAAAGCAGAACTTAGTAAAATATTTAAGTAGGTAACAAAATACTAGCAGTATCTATTTATAAAAGATGGGGACCAAACTACCTACCTAATAGGCCTATTCCTATCCCATTTTCCCTGCTCTTTGTTAGTAGTGTAGTAATTTTCTGGAAATGGCGTTCTGAAGGCTAAAATTCTCCTTATAAAAATCTATGCACAATTTTAGAGTCACTGTCAAAATGAAATGAAAATGTCAAAAACGATTTTATATAAGTAGGTACTTACCTACCCAATTTGAAACAGAACATTGACATTTTATAATCGCTTAATTTAAAAAAGAATTTCAATATTGATGACTTAATATTTCATTTGATTTCGAAAAATTCGAAGAAATTTACATTCAACACTATTTCATTTTGCTTGGCGGTATGAAACTATCCTTTTCATTAGATATAGTAAAAATAATACGTATATGAAGGAAAAACCAAGGTAACTACGTGCTTAGCTTTTTTTAAAAATGACCCTTAACTCCCTTGATATATTTCTTGGCATCTTAAGAGAATGTCGTCCAAAATGTAATTTGTTATTCTTTATTAAGCAACAAGCGCAATTACCTATGCGAATAAAACCGCACGGTCGTCTCGCCTCTTCAGAGATGTCGGGGTAAGATTGCCAAGAACATATTAAGTATATTACCAATCATACCCGTATTATGACCCGAGTCCAGGTGTAGGAACTTCGGCGTCTCCATCTTGCCCACGGAAAAAGGGGGAATCAATAAGGGTTAGAGGCAGCTGCGCTCATGAATCTAGCTACGTAAAAGTTTAATAATCATAAAAAGACAAATCAAAACCAAAAATGATAAACGTTACAATTGTACCGGCTTGCCAATGTTAGTGAGAGTTGACACCGACCAAGAGACCTAACCTCTTCCCATTACACATGAAACAGGTGCTTATTACCTACCGCTGTCTCATATGATATTAATTATTTTAACTCAAAAAGATATTAATTACTATAATAAATAAGTTGCTTTGATCTGATATTTTTTTCGCATCAGAAAGGGTTGCACGCATTTTCATTCAACATCGTTTCGTTATCTGTGGTAATGTTAGTGCAACGCAACAAATTTAGCTGTTGCATTTATGATTATTGATTATTAAAATATTCCAAATATTAAATATGTAATTTAATAATGATGATAATAGGATAAATAGTATATAAATTCTAATTCGTATGTATTTAAAACGAATAAAACAAAAATATTACTTTTGTTCGTTATTTAATCTAGGTGTGCGTCATTGTTTTTTTTATTTTTAATGTTTTAAAATTAATTTGGAATGTTTTCGTAAATTTCGAAATAATCGACCTTTGGCCAAGAAAATACTTACCTAATTAAGGCACGCGACGATACTAAGTGGAGATGTAGGTATATTGTCGGAATCTTTCAATACCTATTTACCAACCAATTATTCAATTTATTCAAGCGCAAAATATGATCAATGTACCTACATAAAATAAAATGTTGCAATGCGATATTTACCTCCGTGACTGAACGACGTTGAAAGTCTAAATAGCTACTACTGAATAAATAATATGTAAGAACCACACCACAACACCTTTTTTATTACTCAGTGGGTTTTATCCTATTTCGGAAATACATTGCATAAATTTTAATTTGGGATATTTATCTATCATTTATTTATCATTGGGGTAAATAATAGAAACACGATGTGGCAACCCTGTCTGGCGTGGCGTCTCTTCTGCTACTTTCGATCAATACTGTTTTGCCGGCCGTGACTGCTTAATGGTAGGTATACTGGTATAAGTTATCAATCAATTGATGAAAATAGGTACCTAACCTACCTACCTATTGAATAACGATAATGCAGAAGAAATATGTACCTAATACGCATTACGAAAGTAAATAATGATTCACAATTTGTGCGCATCATATTACAGCTTTGTAAACGGTGTAAACCTATAGTATATAGTTATATATTATTATTATTATAGGTAGGTAGTGTTTGAATTGAATACCTATTGATAACAAAGTAGGTATCTAATTAATTCTGCTGTAACAATGCGTGCTGCTGTGAATTAATTACTTACAAAAATAAACCATTGTCATTTTATTTAGGTATTATGAATACCTAAATAGTAGAGGAGGCAAATGGTCCCTATGGGTGGCCGGAACAAGGTCAAGGGTAGTATGAAAGTGGTAGAAGTAAGAGTGGCGAAAAGGTTCCGATGTACTACAGAACTTAGTTGGATTCACCAACTTTTAAAATGCATTTTAATATTTTCTATGAAACCCAGATCAGCAGACGTCGTTCCTTTTCACTGCAAATCTACTAACACCGTTGTTTTCAATGGTTTTCTTTTTATTGAATATGCATAGCATTTATTAATCCTTCTGGCACATAATGTTGAACTCTCATAATGTTGAATTCTCTAAATGTTGATTCTCAAAATAGATTGAACAGGCACAAAAGGAGTTCATTAGAATTTCCTCAAGATACCTATCGCAAGGGATCCTGCCATCCACGATCCCTTGCAATGAGCGTCTGTGACGCAATACTGTGTGGTTGCAGTCGGTTCGATTTCGACACAGCCACTTTGCCGCTACAATAGGCGGTGACCAGTAGGTGGACCAGTGCTCGTTTGATTTTACACAAGCAAGATTTTGGACCAGTAAGCACGAGGTACTAGTTTGATTTTGCACAAGTCTTATACATTTTATCTACCTGATACAGGCAGGTTTTAGGTAGGTATACTTAGGTACCTACTTTAAAAGGTGAGATAATTAATATCGTGCGTATTAATTTGCAGTTCGTGCGGTATCTACGTAGAACGTTTTCTTTGGCGCTACCAGGTAAGTATTATTATTTTGTGTGTGTGAATATCCCCGCTGATAAAAATGCAGGGGTTGATTCGGCAATATCGAGCTACGTGGAACGCCAAAATGTATTTTAAATTCTTGACCTATAGATACGTTAGGTACCTACCTACTAATTATTTTAACTACACAGTAGTGTTGATTCCGTGGTACAGTTATTTTACCAAACGTAAACGTAAACGTATAAGTAAATATTAGGTACTTACCTTGATTTTAAAACTAATTCTGTGGTTATTTTGTTTCCAAAATTGACCATAACGATCAGATGCAAGCCGTGAATAGTTTAAAAATCTTTCGAAGCAAGCATGACGAAACTAGATACCTAGTGAAAATTAAAATTACAGATTTTTGTTTAGTGAAATAGTTAGGTGCAACATAATTAATGTCAATGACGTACAAATGTTAGGGCTGAGCTACAGGCCACTAACGGGGTCCATAGGTGGTGGATAATGGGAAGGCCATCAGAAGCGGTGGTTAGCTGCGAATATAATGAATAAGCAGCCCCCAACCAAGAAGCGGCAGGATTTGAAATATGTAGTGAGAACTGAGTACTTACTTAGTAGATAATCCTCTACTTATTAGGTACACTACATGTTAAAAAACTCTCCTGTGACATGGCAAATAAATATTGCCATTAGGAATGTACTTATTTAATATGTCTTTCACGTTACGGGTCATGCTCGTGATATCTAGGTATAATAGAATTGGAGTATAGTCAGTAAGTACCTAGGTAGTATTTTGAACTTTATTAACATATTGGGAGTCAGGCCGGTCGTCGTGGCCCACTCCAGCAATAACCGGCCGCGAACGTCGGTCCCCAAAGAACCCCAAGCCGTGGATTTGGCATTGAAGTCCCCGGCGACCACCGCCAGACGCGGTGAGATTTGCCCCAGCAGGGCACCCAACGCGTCCAACGCCGCCTCAAAATCAGCCAGTCTCATGCTGGGAGGAAAGTACACCGCAATGATAATGTACCTCCCCCACCCGCAGGGCACGAAACCCCTCCCCCTGGAGATGAGGGAGGGGGGTGCCACTCTCTGAGTCCCAGACGCAATAACACACACCGACCCGTCAGTGTCTCCCAGCCACAGATCGTGAGGAGGGACAAAGTACGGGTCGGAAATAACAGCCACATCAATTGACCACTCCGCCATGGACTGCAGGAGGAGGTCCTGCGCCCGGGCGGAATGGTTCAAGTTCGCCTGAAGGAAGCAATGGGGGATACCGTCCATTACGGTTCCATCGCTTCCTCTCGCCCTTGCGGGGGCGTCGCTGCCACAGGAACTGGGGCAGCCGGGGTCCTTCCGGCCGCCTTTTTGCCCTTTCTGGGCTTTGTCCCGCGGCAGCTTTTGCCGCCTACGATGTGGTTGCTCGGTCCGCCACCCATTGCTGCGCAGATGACGCAGTGGGGGTCGGCCGAGCATACCGCGGCTTTGTGGCCAGGTCGACTGCAGCGGTAGCATATTTCACCGCGGTCATCCTGTGAGGTGCACTGTGACCTGACGTGCCCAGACATCAGGCATCGGAAGCACCTCATGGGTCTCTGCTCAAGCAGAGTTACTTGGGCAGAGACCCAGCCAACTAACAAACGCCCAGCGGCCACTTTTTTGGCCGCTTCCACTGGGCAGGTGACTATCACCGTGCCGCTCCCCCTCAATGTTCGGCGAATCTCGCCTACTTTAACATTCAAGGGAGGGCAGCTGCCGCAGCGCGCGACTGCGTCAGCCACCTCCTCCCTTGTAACAGAATCGTCCAGACCGGTAATGCGCAAGTCTGCGCACTTGACCGGCCTGGACACGTTCGCCGTCTCAGAGCCGAGCACCTCCCGGAGACGCGCCGCCAGCCTGTCTGCCCTCTCCGCGCTGGAGTCACCGGCCACCTCCAATATGGTGGCACCGGTCTGGGCCCTCTTAAAGTTCATGCGGGGGATACTGATGTCCTGCAGGTTAACCTGCGACTTCAGCCCCCGTATGACTTCCGCGTACGTAAGGCCCTTTTCAGTAGCCTCCGGCAGCAGTGTTATCACTACTGCCGAAGTGCGGGGTGTACGCGGACCCTTCCTCCTGCGTGTACGCCTCTTCTTCTTTGAAGAAGAGGGTGCAGAGGAAGCCGCAGTCCGGGCTGACGTGCTGGCCTCTTGGGCAACAGCCGGCGCTCCAGGCTTCTTTTTCTTGGCCTTCTTGGCCACCGTCGTCCATCCCTCGTCTGTTGACGACGGTGCAGCTGGTAGCGGCCTCGGCTCTTTGGGGGTGTTCCTTTTCCCCTTTCCCTTCCCCTTCGATGATCCGGCTTGCGAGGCAAGGGGCGGCGGCGACGGCTTACAAGGGGGCGGTGTCAACGGCTCAGAGGGGAGCGCCGGTGGTGACGGCCGCGAAACCCCCGAAGGACCGGGTTTAGGGTCAGCGTTGCGCTTGGTGTCAGACGCTAGGGGCGGGCGTAGGCGTGGCTCCGGCAGGAGTCTAGACTCCACGCCCGCCCACCTTGCGTCCACCGCGGACAGCACTCGGTCCATAATGGCCCGCGACATTTCCTCCAGTGGGGGCACATAGGCTGACTTCGCCGCTGCCTTCTCCTCCCGGAGGAAACGGACCTCTATCCGCATCCTTTCCACCTCCGCCCGAAGGGTGGCCACCTCGTCGTTCACGTTGCGGCCCTCCATCACGGTCACGGCATCGACAGCATCGTATGCCGCATCCTTAAGGGCCTTTATGAAGCGACCGCTCAAGTTCTTGGACTTGTTGGCAACCGTCAGAACAACGTCCTTCCTGTTTCGGACCGTACCCACCAGATCGAATGTGGGCAGTTCCTTCCATGCAGGGTCCGCTGCATGCCTCCTTGAGGATCGCGACGCCACGGAGGACGAACGCGACCCTGCCGCCGAGTCTGAAAATCGGAATATATCGAGGTCCAGCTCCTCGATGGCCGGACGTTTTGCCGCACCTTGGAGGACCGGGGACTCGGTCTCCTCCTCGCTGCGCTGCCTTTTTCCGACAGCGCTGCCTTCGCGCGACGATGTCGCGCCGACATCCATTTCTGATTCGGTGGAAGGCGCAGGTGTAGGAGGCCTCGACAGCCTCGACAGCCTCACGGAACGACGACGGGTCTCACCCGTCTCTTCCACGCGCTCACGCGCCTGTCGCTCGGGAACTTGGTCCCGGCGCGACTCACTCTCCCTGCCAATGCTCGACATCGTCCTCAAAAGGACAGTGCCGTTACGGTCAGAGATCACAAAACGCACAGAAAACTGCTTGCCGCAAGATACGCTTTTCCGAATTCGGTCACCCAACGTGCCACTCTGTTACGGTGGTCACGTTGGGGTCCAGGGCACACGACGGGGACGTACCGGAAAGCTCTTGGGGCGTGCCCCAGTTTCTGTGACCCTGGTATTCCATACAAAAAGTACCAAGATCACGGAAATACTGATCCCGTGACTAAAAAGTAGTCTATGTGTTATTCCAGACTACCTATGTCTGTGCCACATTTCATGCAAATTTCAATGCCAAATTTCATCCAGATAGAGGTGGATAGAGATAGAGGAGAAGGTGCGTTGGGCAGTTATTGCGTGAAAAAGTAACAAACATAGGTACATCAACAAAAAAACTTTCACATTCACAATATAGTACCTAGGTGTTTTTATAATAGGATAGGATAATTATTATGTTAATTAAATAAAAAATTGATCATCAATTAGGTACTTTACTTTTGACTTTTATCCTAGCAAAATTATTGTAACGATATTAGCATTAAAAATCTGAAAGTGTCGATATCAGTAAGAAGTATACTCTAGAAGTATTCAAATATACTCGTATCGAAAAATAATTTCAGTAGGTAGGTACTATTGATATGAGTAGGTATCGATACGTGCGGCCGCCGCGGTCGGTCACGTTCACGTTCACGTCTTCGGTGCGGGGCGCGGCCGCGCGGCCGGCGCTACGAGCGGGGCGTGGCGTCGTCGGTAAGCGCTGCGTCAGCCACGCTCACTGTATGTACCTGCGCTGCGCGTTATATTCACCTATAATAGTCGTCGCGCCACGAAGTCCGTCCGGCGCGAACGGCTTGCTTTCCGGCTCCCGTGTGGCACAACTTAATTTTCACTTTAGCAGCGAGAACACATACCTACCTTAAGTATTACCTAGAAGATAACACAATGGACAGGAATAGACTAAAACTATTCTGGTTTTAAAATACCGTCTTCATCACTAGTATCGCTGGTCTTTTATGATTATTTTAATATAATTTAACAAGTTTAATTGCGAAACGTTATTCCCGCCATTTTTTTAAGGTGCGTTCAGGAATAGCGACTGTGACATTTTATTTTTCAAATGTTGAAAATAAAAATCATTATAAATAGAAATACTTATGCATTACTTATTTTATCTCACATCTTAAAATATTAAATAATTTAAATAAAAATGAAAAAATGGTTATTCGTTTTACAATTAATATCTTCCAAAAGAATTTCGATATTGGACCGTCGAATTACTCGCACTTTACAGTACTCAGTAGGTACCTACCACAGTGTATGTACCTAGTTCGAAAACAATTCTTTTTATAGCCATGGTTGGCACTCTTTATTGAAAAATCAAGGGGTAATTTTCGATTACGAGATCCTTATTCAGAGTAACCGAGAAATCACCCGCTATTCTCACTTTACCGTTTTCCTTCTGCACCGGCACTATCGGGGTGGCATAGTCAGCATGATTGATCGGGACTAGAATACCTAAACTTACTAACCGCTCCAATTCTTGTTCTATCTTAGGTACATCTTAGCGCTAAGGAGACAGTACGCGGCTTATGGAACTTAGGAACAGCATTTTCTTTAAGTTTAAATATGTTAAATGCTCCCAGCTCATCCCGCCACAAATCGGGATATTTTTCGAATAAATTTAACACATCATCTTCGCTGCACATTAGACTTGATGTCTGATGTAATAATTAAATTAAAAGCATGCATAAAATCACTATCTAACAAGGGAGGGCCTCCATTCTTGACTACGAACGCTTTAATCATTTTTTGCATGTTATTAAATTTAGCCTTTGTGAAAAAGAACCCTAAGGGAGATATTGTATGACCATCGTACAGGCACATTTTCACATTACAGTTTCGTAATCAATTTTGCGAAAAGTTCTAATGTATAAATCATAAGAAATTACAGTTCTGCCGGACATTTGCACTTGTGGGGTTTAAGTCTCGATGTGTTGTATGTGCTCAGAAGGTGCGTGATGTGTTGTTACGGCGCGTGCCAGTTACGTCCTCACCGGAAGACCCTGTGTCTCCCGCACGTAACTGCACGGCTAGGAAGGTTAAATAAAAAGTTCGCTATAAATTTTGACTGCACCGTTTAATCACTGAATGTAGTCTAACACGGTTACAAGGTTATGATCTCGCGAAGGGTTGAGGTGTGGACACAAGCGAACGGCCGATTGGTTAGCAGGTAAATAGCGCGGATTGCCGCTAGTCGCCTTGAAGTGCCGCGAATGGAATTTGCTGCGTAAGCGTCGCCGTGCCTGTACAATGCACTTACTGTGTCCCTAGTCCCTACACACTAATTGATCTCCTAAAGTTAATTGTATTAGAATAGGCTTATCAGTGACATACCTTATGTTAAAATTTGGCACTCAGTACAATCTTCATCAGGCTGGTGAACACTATGTTTAGAGTCCAGAATATGGTTAACCTTAGAGGTACCGCACACTTTTTTTAAATGACCTTTTTCACCGCACTTTTGACACTTACGATAGATTTTAAAACAACATTTATCACTGTTATCATTGTTAAGGCCACAGACCGAGCACTGCACCTATCCCATCCTCGTCGCCAATGATGTTTGCGGGGGACAGTCAAACACGTGCACTAATTGAGACGTCGTTTATTACTGAGCTCTAGAAGTTTACATGCCAAACAAGACATCGCACCCTGTAGGTACAGGCATTGGAGGAAGTGGGCGTGGCTTGCGCCTCGGCTGTTGCTATCACCATCTCAAATTTGGCGACAAATTCCTCATTGACACTGGAGCCGATATTTCAGTGTTAGCCGCAAGAAACAAGAAAGACTTACAAACTATAGAATACAAGTATAAATTATTTGCAGCAAACGGCACCCAAATACGGACCTATGGAGAGCGTACATTAGAACTCAACTTAGGTTTACGTACAGTAGGCTGCAAAAGTGCATGGACATTACAAAAACTAAATCGTTTGCGCCGGTCTTTAACCCCATCTGTTGACGAAGTAAAATGTTTCACAAATATATCAGTATATATCACAAATATATACACTAGATGGCGCCGCGCTACTTTTTAAATCTAAGAAAAACTAACTTCTTTTTCTATATTACCAATTTATACAAACACAAATTAACCATGCATTGAAATAGGATATTACTAGATTTTTTTAGTTTAACGTAATGTTTTAATCTTAGAGGATGAACTTAATTTATAATTAAATGAACTACGTGGGTAGTTCAGTTTATTTAATAGCTGCTTAAACGCGGTGACTTCCTAGTTTGTTCGTTCGCTAACATCATTCCCATTTGTATTATCCTTGTTCTAAGTTAACCAAATATTTTTTGCTACTACTTACCTACTTCTAATACGCATAAGCTTATTAGTAGTAAGTAGTAGCTAGTAAAACCACTGGCGCCATCTAGTTTATTTATTTATAAACTGGGGTTTAAAAGTTCATAGGATTATCGATCTTAAGCTATCCATGCAATTTTGCAGCTTACTGTACCTAGTTACAAATGGACATTTATAGTAGTCGATGTGAAGACTTCTTCAATATTAGGTGCAGATTTCCTAGTAAAGCACAAACTATTAGTGGATTTGCATTGGAAGAAACGGATCGATAGTGTCACAGACCTCACCGTGAACACTATTAAAACACACAGCACAGAAGAATCAGTTTATTTTATCAACCAAAATCACGCATATCACGATATCTTGAAACAATTCCCAGACATCTTAGGTCCGATGTCTATCAAATCAATTGCAAAACATAAAGTCACTCACCGCATTGAAACCAAAGGTCCGCCGTATATACCTACCTACCACCAGACTAGTACAAAGCGACCAAGTTATAATTCGAAAAATTAATAGAAATGGGCATCTGCGGACCTGCTAACAGCCCATGGGCCAGTCCACTGCACGTGGTAAATAATAAAGATGGTTCTTTACGTGTATGCTATGTAGTCCCCACATAGCATACACGTAAAGAACCATCTTTATTATTACAGAAAGTTAAATGCTGTCACAATGCCCGACAGATACCAGATACCTATACCTAATACAAGATTTTATCTATCAACTGCATGGAAAAGAACCTACCATCCTCGAAGCTCGATATTTGCTTTCTGCAGGGGCGCCGTATTCGCGTTCTCTGTGATGGACGAGCATCGGAGTTCCTGCAGGTAAATGCTGGTGTGCCGCAGGGGTCCGTCTTATCACCCACTCTCTTTCTTCTGCATATCAATGACATGCTGTCCACCGGCAGCATCCACTGCTATGCAGACGATAGCACTGTACACGGGAGCTACCACGGACATTCTGCGGCCAAGCAGTCCGATATAGCGGAAAAGAGGCGACTTCTTGTCACTGGGCTTGACCGAACCCTCAATCACGTTTCCCAATGGGGATCTGAGAACCTGGTCGAGATCAATGCCAAGAAGACGCAGGCATGCGCGTTTTCAGCAAAGACATCTCCTTTCCTTCCTCCTTCCACTCTTCAGAGCTCACCACTGCCATTACAGGATAACCTCAATATACTTGGTATGGACGTGCGCTGCAAACTGAACAACAAGAACTATATCGAGAGCATCATCAAAACAGCTTCGCGTAAACTCGGAGTCCTGAACAGAGTGAGACGTTTTTTCACGCCGGAGCAGCGGTGTCTTCTTTATAAGACACAAATTCGCTCCTGCGTGGAATACTGCTCGCATCTCTGGGATGGCTCCGCAAAGTACTTATTAGATGCTCTCGACAGGTTGCAGCGACGTGCGGTCCGCATTATTGGGAGTCCTGAGGTCACAGAGTCCCTCGAGCCTTTGCAGATGCGTAGAGATGTTGCGTCCTTGGCAGTATTTTACCGTCTCTACCATGGTGAATGTTCTGATGAGCTCTTCCAACTAATCCCACCCTCCCCTTTCCTACACAGGACAACGCGTGCAGGGCTTAGGTGTCACTCGCATACGGTACAGAACATTCCATCAAGAACCAAGCGGTTCGGTGAGTCTTTTCTCTGCCGTACCATTAAGTCCTGGAATTCCTTGCCGGCGCACGTGTTTCCTTCTTCCTACAGTCCCGGGTCCTTTAAGCGGGGCGTGAAAAAGCATCTGATGAGGCCGTCAAGCTGAGCGCCACCATTGTAGCACTGAACGTGTTTGCAATGGTGACCCTCTTTCATGGGACTTTGCCTTCAGCTTAACATCAGGCAAGGTGAAGTCAAATTGACGTGCCATAGATAAAAAAAAAAGAAAAAAATATGATAATGGCATATTACAGTAGGTATACCTATCGAAAAAGAAGACATCCCAAAAACAGCAATAACCACACCATTTTGAGCATTCATTTGCAAGGTTATGTTATGATATTTGGTTTGATAAACAGCAGCTCTTCATTTCAAAGATTCATGCAAGAGGTACTACAAGGCCTAACTACTGTTACTGCTACATAGACATCCTACTTATATTCTCGGGAATACAGCGAAGAAGAACACAAAAGCAACGTAAAAAGACTGCTCGAACGCTTAAATCAATATGGCGTCACACTCAACATCTAAGTATAAGTGCAAATTTGGCAAGAAAAAAATCCGCGTATCAATGCAAAAAAAGCCAATTCCTCGTAACCGAGGAATTCGAATTCTTTTCGTTCGTTTTTGTTTTTGATTGGTTTCACCTGAGGGAATCAAATCCACAGACGAACGCATTAAAGCCATACTCAAATATCCAAACCAACTACAGTGCAAGTAGGTACTAAGAAGATTTTTAGATATGAACAACTTCTATCGAAGTTGCCTATCTCATCAAGCTAACCATCAGCACCTACTCAATACATACCTACACAATGCCAAGAAATATGATGAATCACCCGAAGTCGAAAAATCATTTCAACTATGTCCACAAAGTATTTTCGATGCAACCACATTAAACAATCCGATACGTAACGCACCGTCAGGCTGCGTTTCCACTGAGGCGAAGTGGAGCGGTGCGGAGAAATATTAACCAATAGCATTGCATTAAACTCGGCTCCTGCAGCTGAGCGGAGTTTTTTATGCAATCCGTTTCTACTAACAGATTTGTTCTGTGAACAGAACTATTACCAGTAGTTCTGGCAACAGAACTACTCAACAGAACAGATGGGAATCATATCACGAAACCAATGGTATGCAGCTGTCTTTTTTTTCAATCATTCATCAATCCGCAATCCGGTGGACGGCCCACGCAAAAAAAATCTAAAAAAAGTTTTCTTTTCATTGGCGAATTGAGGATGTCTGTTTTATCACATTATCTACTATCTACCTATATCCATTAAAAAGTTCATAATTGATGTCTGTTTTCTCTTATCAACGTTTGATATAGGGTGTGGAAATTTGTCAAATAAACAAGTTTGGTCACCAGGAAATTTAATTCCTCGTGGCCCAACCAGTTTGACAAATCAGTTTGGCCAGGAGGAAAAAGGTTTTAAAAATTGTCGTGGGTCTCGCTAGGTTTTTGAAGTTGTCGATGGTGGTTGAATTTCGTGCGCTAACGTCAGTGTGACAAACCGTCAGCACATCCGCATCGCTCGTTTGTTTTTGTTAAATTTAAATAGTGAAACATGTCTAAAAATCTTTGTTTTATCCAACAGGCAGTCACTACTGAAGACAGCAACACGCCACTTGCACGTTATTTACGCAGAACACTAACCTTACACCTAATATATAATCACTTCACAAGAAATATCAGTGGATAAAAAGAAAAGGAGCCCGAGACGCAATATTTCTATCGACATATATTTAATACACTTACATTAAAATTGGTAGTGGATGTTAATTCCTTCACTGTTTCATAACCTTAAAAAAGACCTTTTGTTCCTTTTACATAACTGTTTTATATAACCAGCTAGGAAATGTGAAATTTCGTTCACTCTTTTATAACTAGTTATTAAACAGGAATATATAATTCATAACCAGTTATTAAAAAAGACTTTTGTATGTACATTTACAAAAATATTTACAATTACAATTATATGGCTGCACGCACTGCCTTCACCTCACCTGGGCACTTTACTGGACGACAATTCTTTGCGTGTAGCGGTGGCCCTCCGCGTGGGCTGCAAGGTGTGCGAACCCATAAATGCACACAAAGGTAGGAGACGATGGACAGCACGCAATGAGTTATCGTAGAAGTGCGAGTAGGTTTCCGCGTCATCATGCTATCAACGACATACTCCGGAGAGCCTTTGCATCGGCAGATATCTCGTGCCTTCTGGAGCCACCCAGCCTTAGCAGATCCGACGGCAAAATACCGGACGGTGCGACTCTGGTGCCATGGAAAAATGGCAAATGCCTTCTGTGGGATGCCACGTGCGTCAGAACGGTTGCTCCCAGTACCTGTATCGTACCGTTCTGTCTCCAGCTGCCGCTGCCGAAGACGCGGCTGGAATAAAACACGCTACAAATATGCGGCCTTGACTGATGGGTACATTTTCGCGCCCTTTGCGGTCGAGACTATGGGCAGTTGGGGTGCTGACGCCAAGAATTTAGTTCGCGAATTGGGGCGCAGGTTGAGGGACAAAACTGGTGTCTTTCGGTCCGCCTCGTACTTGGGCCGAAGTTGGCAGTGGCTATTCAGCGGGGAAATGCCGCTAGCGTCATGGGCACCTTTGCCTCTGGTACGGTGAGGGGCGGTTTAATTGATTGAATTCTACGACGTGTATCAATTGTAATAGCATATTTATGTAAATAAATTATATAAATAAAGAATAATTTCAAACCATTACATTTATTGTTTAGGTACCTACATAAGGTACCTAAACAATAATTATAAAATAGAAAAATACATGCATATTAAATATTATCCCCTCGGGATACGAGTTAGTCACTTGCGAATCTCGTAGAATATAATAGTAGGTGACTTTAGTATTTACTTGTATGTAAATATGGTGATGGAGCGGTTCATTTTCGACTGTTTGGCGTCATCCGACGATATATTGAAGGAAAATTAAAATAGAAGCAACCATCCGAGAGAAAGTGAAAAAAGTAACCTGATGGAGGTAGGACATGACGGTATCTCCCTTCGTAATTGAGCAGTCCGACTGGGGAAGTACTACCTCCGCCCTACAGAATATCGCGGCTAATAATAACCTTGTGTTGTGTTTCCGGCGGTGAGTAGGGTAGCGAGAGCTCACTGGAGAGGTATTATCAGAGGGAAGACTGAGAAACCCTTGTCTTCTGCACTGACAACACAGACTCTCTTAACCTTCTCTCCCCCTCCCCCTTCTCTTTCCCACCTCTACTCTATATGGACGGCAGCACGACTGTGACGCCCCAGGTGTTGCAAACGTCCATAGGCTTAGGTAACCACTTTCAATCAGGTGGGCCGAGCGCTTGTCTGCCGCCTAAGTGGTATAAAAAAACTGACATACCTATCGGCACGTTCTTGGACCAAAGTTACGAGTGGTTGCGACTGAAGGGTGAGCCTGGTGCGCGAGGATGGTGTTGATATAAGTAGGTACTCTTTGATGGGTAGATTTGAGCTCGTCCATCACAGAAGCGCCCCCGTGCTATCCTCAAAACGCAACCCAAAAACGCGTATTGCGCCTATGGAGCGCATTTTGAGCACATTTCGGGTCCACAACTCGTGCCTATAACTATATTACCGTAAGGGAGGAAGTACCTCTTCATTATCCATTTCATGTATTAAACTACAAACCATTTCATTATTAGGATTTTATTATTGTCATTTTAGGCTCATCATTTGCCCGTAAATAAATAAACCTACACAACATCTATTGCTTGATTCACATAACTGTTTAATAAATATTTTTCTTATCATTTTTCACTAGGCTTACTCTTTCATTTTATAAAAACAAACATACCTACCTACTAATACATTCCTTAACACAGTCAATGGTTCATTAATAAGCTGAGTTTTTAAAAATAATTGATATTTTCAAAACATGTGTTAATCTAACTATAGAAGTTATGAAGTAATCGCATCATTAAAACTTTTAATAAGACACTGTTGAAGTCTATCGTTTCAGTAAATTATGTGTAGGACGTGTGCGTGCATCTTGAGGGTAGATAACCGCAGTAGTGGCGAGGGGTCCTTATAAACCAATTCCTGCGGGCTTCCCAATGAGTCGCACAGTGCAGGACGAAGTAGATCAAGAGTTTTTTTTCACACCGGCTTCCCATTTGAAAATGCCCTTCACCCTTCGCCACTATACTAGGCCTACCATGAAAAGTACATCCGAAGTTGAATCTTACATAGAATTTCGGGACTATTGGTATAGGTTGTGAAAGCTTTGATGGCCGCTCTGAACTTTGGCAATAATTTCTTTTGTAATTGGGTATTAGATTGTCATGTCAATATTGTTTCTTTTTATTAAACATCAAAACGGCAAATCTCCAGGTAGCCCATTTGGACATAATGTTTTCCGTAGAAAGGGTGGTCGTGGGTTCTAGTTTCGCTTTGGATTTTGAATTGGATTAATTAATTATAGTTACTTTATTAGCCTATACATCTAAACATTACGCCACTTATTCGTATTCCATTCAAGTTCGAAGTTTCGGATGTAGGTTTCACGGTAGCCCTCCTGACCGACTATAGCCAAGTCAAAAGTAACCAGGAATGTGATTTTATCAGTATATTATATATTTACAAATATTACAGAAATTTTGTATGGTTTTGTTGTCAGTACCGATTGTACTTACGTCACGTTTCACAATGAGCTAGTTACTTTTGGCTCCGTCATATCGTATACCCTTCTTAAGTCCAAAGAATGTGCTGTGCATTGGTGGCGAGGAGTCCCTATAACCCGTCTTGCACACCAAAGGGAAGCCATACAAATGCAAATCTAAAATTGAAATAATGTAAAATACTGTATCTGATTCTGTATCTGGTGAAAATGGCTTCCCTTTCAAAAATGTTCACCCTTCGCCACTGCTGTGCATACAGTGTTATATCATGCATTCACTAGTCTCCGCGACTATACCGCAACTTTCGCGGCACTCAAATTGTTTCAGTCCACTTATAACACACAAATGTTCATCACAATATACTCGTTGAAAAGGGAAAAGGGTGTAAACGACATCGAGTTTTCAAAGTGAAAAGATACCACTTTACATCACAGTAATTTTTCGGTCTACTATTGTTTTCCCTTTAGCCTGTCACCAGATATTATTATTGTATTAAATAGTACAGTTATTCTTTCTTCATATTGCTCAATCGCGACACTAGCGGGAAGCGGACGATACGGAGCTGGTTTGCGTAGTCACACACTATTGCGTCTTTCAACGGTAGAATTTGTCGCACGAAGATACAACTGTCACTTTGACCTGTGAAAAAAAGTATAACTTCAAATATTATAAAATAAATTACTGATTTTTTTTATGATCACTTTATTCAAAACAGTCCATTTTATCCGATACTTCAATTTGGGAAGTTAGTTCATTTACAAGAAATATAAAAATGTATGGTTCCTTTGATTCAGCACTTATAGCAGCAATTCTACCATGACGTGTTAAAGTGTTCATGTTCTGGGCGAGAAGGAGTGATGGAGCTATAAAGTGTGTACTTCTAGCCTGGCACGCGGATGTTATAACAAGTTATGGTAAATTCACAGTAGACTAGAATTATTGAATCCCAGGTCTCGCTACTTCCTTCTCTTTCGGGTTATTCCATCGCCTTATAATGTGTATTTTTACAATGTAGGTTAAAGAGATAAAGGTATATTAGAAAGAAAGAAAGAAAAGAAAGAAATTTTAATGTTTCGCATTTAGTTCTTGGTGATGTTTTCTAGTTAAAAATATTCTGGAATTTATTAATAATACCCCGGAATATACAAAGGGAGATTTGAGTACAATAATAAGAGTCACAGCATCGAGTTAAATTAGCCTCAATTTGACTAAGATTTAGCGAACATCTTCGACCGAAGAGCTTGTGAGGGAATTTGAGACTCTTGATCGAAATATATTGGTTTTATTATCGAAAGCAGTACCGTACCCAACGTAACAATATATACAAACCTAATAGCACTCGCCGTATAATGTCTCCACTGCTGAGGTCGTACGCGGTGAGGCCACTGCGGTCACCCATCACGAGCATTGTGTGAGTCAGAGGCAGCATGCGACTCATGTAATTAAGCCCCTAGAAGTCAAATTGCCAATATTCTTATCTGTAATATTACAGCTAAAATTCTAATCTAAATAATGAGAAACTATCAGATAAAATCTACCAAACAGTAAATTGATCGCTGCACAACCCACGTGGTATACTAAAATAGCACAAGTTTCTGATATTTTCTATAATCTTTAAGCTGATAAGGAATCTGTATAGCTTAATGCTTAAGATTACAAATAATTATCGTCATTTAAATTTACGATTCTGCGGCTGAGTATTAATATAAAATGTTTCTTACAATGTGTATGGAGTTGAGCATGTGACCTTGGAAGCGGTCCCAAATGCAGAGTCGTTCGTCGGCGCCTGCCGACACGACGTAAGAGGCGGTATACGCCAGTGACGTCACAGCGCCGTCGTGTGCCTGCATACTGTATAGACACGCTCCTAAAATAGTAGAAAGTAGTTTAACATCCAAAATGATGTACAGACACACGTGTGTGAAACATTGGTGGTGTGGGAATAGAATTCTACGCGAGCGGAAAAATATAGGTATATACGATTCGCCGCGTTAGCTAAAGAAAAATAAAAGTACAGGCCGTACGGTCCTTCATTTCTAGCCTCCCTAGGCCCATGCCTATTGGACCTTAAAGAAAATGCACTTTAAACATTAAGTAACCTTACCCGTGTGTAAGTCCCAGACGCATAGCAGTCCATCTTGTGATCCGCTACCCGCGATCGTAGGTGTCGCGTGATCGATGAAACAGCTTGTGATTGGGCCGCAGTGCCCGTGCAGAGTGAACAACGGATTCAGGTCTGAACTTGAAAATACCTGCCAATAAAAATCACATACTTGTATGGAAATAGGACAGGTCATAGTAACCGAAACTGAGGGGTTAGCATGCTACGAAGTTTTACGGTCTAAGGCAAGGGCTTGGAGATCAAAGATATAAATGAACTACAATAAATATTGAGTAATTAATATTGTAGGATAGAAAGTGGTCTGTGTTCTTTCAGATCAAATACATTATAGCTAGATCCGTTTAGGCGTTTGAGCGTATTTGAGTTACAGATATGCAAACATTTTTATAAACTATCATTTTTATAATATTCGTATGAACAGTTTGACTCCTTAACAACGGTACAAGACGGTACAATATTTGATAGAGAAAATGCTTCACAAAGCAGCCAGTCAGCTCAGCTCAGTCAGACTCATTCTTTTTCCCAATGTGTTGAGTGTAGTAAGTACCTTGAGTACGTGGTCCTGTCCGCCGGTGACAACCCGTCCACCTTCCGAGTGCATCTCTGTGATCGGTTGTTGGTGAGGTCGACAGTGCGCTATTCTAATACAAGTGATGACATCTGTAACAATATAAAATAATAACAAATAATTCGCGATTCTACATACGGTGGTCTTTGTTGAATCTTGTTCTTTAGATGCAAAGATAATCTCGAAAACTGAGTCGTCTTTAAGAGTCTGGATTTGACAGGGCGGAGTATACTTAAATATAAAGGGTGAGTACATTTCGCCCTTTCGGTTCGTCGACGATATCGTTATAGTTGCGGTGTCGTTGGAGCAGTTGGGTGAAATGCTGCATAGCCTTAATAGAGCCTCTCGATGCGTTAGCTCCGGCGTAAACTTATACAAAACCAAGGGTATGTTCAACGAGCATGTCGCACCGAGACCGATTGTCATCGAAGGGGCGACACTCGAAGTTGTTCAACAATATGTCTATCTGGGGTAGGCTATTCTGCTCCGTAGAAACGACTTGGAGAAAGATATGCTTGACACGAGCTCTTCTATAAAAAAATATACTGAAAAATGGCTTTTATAAAAAGAGGTCTTCCTGTTTGTTTCATATAGGTACATATTCAAACATTAAAAATTGTTAATGTAACAATTGTATTTGTATGCATGAATATGGCTATTTGCACTGGTCTGGTCGTGTCTCGTAGAGCTCGTTAAGCCGACGGTCCCGGTTGCCATACGAACATAAGTCGTTACGGGTAATTGGAGCCCTCAAAACTCCGACTAGACTAACTATAGAACTTCGATATCGCCAATTTGGTTGTGGAGGTCTGATGGTAGTCGCTTCACGGAAAAAATCGAAATTCAGCCGTATCTTAGTTAGACTAGAAAGCCGACCCCAACTGAGTTGGAAATATGCTCAGAGAATGATGATAAATGTAACAATTCAAACTGACACTTCTATTTTATTTATTTGTATAGAAAAAGTAGTAACCTTCGCCATCGCCAAGGCTCGTATCGTAGGAGAAACTCATTCTGGTGTGCGATGACTCGTCATCCGGCGAATGCCCGACACGTAGGGAGCCTGCCGAACCTGTGCGTTTGTGAGCTGGAACAAACGAATCAATTACAATATCTCGCGTATCTGGTAATTTGCGAAACTAAATCTGGTAATATGCGTATCAGGTTATCTGCGTGTCTGGTAATTCGCGAAATGTGATTCTGGTCATCCGCGTAAAAGGTATTTTGCGTTTCTGGTACTTTGCGTCGGAAGGGTAAAGCCTTTAAAAGTTACTAAGGAATAAAATCTATTCTCTAAGTTGTTTTCACGATGATGGTGATAGACTCTATATGCAATAATTGATCTGTCACCTAAGAAAAATACAGAATCCAACTAATTATATACAACACAAGTATTTTGCATTTACATGAGAAATATCACAAACATAAAGATATATTCTTAGTCTACGACTGCACCGAGACGTTTGTTTAATTACAATTAGTTCTCGCACACGGATAGCGACCAACATAACCAAACCAACATCACTTGCATATTGGTATTCCTATTGATTGACGGACAAGTAAGTTGTTCCTACAAAAGTAGTATAATCCCAATCAAAAGAATGATAAAGGCGGATATCGCTGTGAAAGTTTGATACAACTTTAAGATGATTATTATGAGGGACGGCTAGCAAAGTAAGTACAGAAGCAAATGAAGGGCAGTTGTATGAAAGCCTATCAGTATGACATGTCAGGCCCAGTCATAACAATAAGGCCCATCTTACCATAGGAAACTAGAAAGGGACGAGACTTCATTCGCGTATTATGGAAACACGGCTGAAAATTTCTTTGCAAATTCGAAACTCGTACATTACTCGACTGGAAACTATGAAAGACTCTCAAAACAACAAGGCAGGTTTCGCGACTTTTGTCACGGAAACACACAATTTCGGTTTCAAAGTATGCAAGTCGTTATTCAAATGTATGTGGGAGCAGCGAGACTCTTTGACGATACGGCGGCGACGCTAATTCGCAACTTGCATGATTTGAAACTATCATGATGTAAAGAGGGGTTCACACTTACTTCGTCGATGTGCAGTGCTGAAATGCCAGTCGACCTGAGTGCCCGAGGCGGCGTTGTACGCGTCCAGCCGCAGCAGGCTCAGGTGGCCGGCGAGCGTGGCCACGCACACGCGCCTCGCGCCCGCCAGGGCACGCACGTGCGTCACGCCCGAGGAAGAGCGCGCCTCGCCACTCCACCACACGCACTACGAATCAAACATTCATATACCTATCGGCAAGGATTTCGTGAGAGAAATGAGGCCCTGGTGTACACGATTGTTTTGATTCAATGTATGATTAGTAGATTTGAGCTTGTCCAATACTGTTGCATTCCGTGCTACCCTCAAAAGACATTCCAAACATGCGTACTGCATGTAAGGAGCGCATTTTGATAACATTTTGGGTCCACAATTCATCCTATACCTGCATCGTAGTTCTTCGAATCCGTAATTCGTTTATTTTCCAATTCTCGATGAGTGCTTGTTTAAGAAGTCGAATGTATTTATTTATATCGAGCTCGTATATTGTACCTATATGTTAATAGTTATTAATGATACAAGAGTGGTCCTAACACTCGTGGTGATATTGCACACTGTAAGGAAACCGAGAGTGTAATGACCATACCTCGTGTGTCTTACGACGTTTTTCAATTTTGGTTTTTTACTCGTACGACTAAAAATACAAAATGTTCAACACCCTTGCTTATAAATTGTATGAGGATAAGTGCGATGCGATAAGTTTGTTATAAATGGCGCGACCCGCGCTGATATTTTATTCAGATTGGAGCGTGGTGGGCACGAACAATCACGCTAAGGCTAAACAGTCAAAACGCAAAATATAACAAATTTTTATGTATCTATAAATTAGTTTCACGTTGTATTATTAATTATTAGAATAAATAAATAAATATTCTAGGACAATCTACACAACGCCATCTAGACCCATGGTAAGCATAGCTCAACTAGCCTTGAGTTACGGGTTCTAGAATGCGGATAAACATACTTAGATACATTTTTTTAAAATACACGCTTGAATTATACATAGAAACAACCAGATCAATGCATATATTCATTCATATTCATGCACACAAATATTTGCACTGAGGGGGAATAGAACTCGCGCCTCCTGCGTAGGAGTCGCGTGCACTACCGCCACGATATGGAGGTCATCGAAGTAAGTAAGTAGTTGAAAATTTATCATATTCAAGGTGGTACACTTCTCTTTTCTTTACAAAAATGATGGTATTTTTAGTCTTATGTTGAAACTTAAAAATAAAACTATAACACAGTCAGGTGAAGAGCAAATAGAATGCATAAATAATTATTATCTTTTAGCGAGGTACAAACTTAACTTGATGGAATATAAAATAAAACACAAGTTTCTAATACCATGGTTTACGAGTGTAAAGACCATGCAATAATAACTAATTTATGAGAAAGGTTGTTGAAAATAAATTAATGGTATTGGAGCAACTTACCATAAGTTTCCCAGAACTGGCTTCCCAGAACTCAAGGCGGCCGTCAGCACAACCCAATATAATAAGATCGTTACAAAAGTCCATACACCACACGGGAGATTCTTTGATCGCCCTCCCCTTCCAGTTCAAATTGCTCATTACGTCCGTGTCCGCGTCGTCCTCGATCTTAGGACCCTCGTACACTAGCTTATTCTTACTTCTATTACGCACACTGTTCACATGTTTCTCACTTGAATTAAATACAAATATATCTTCGTCACAAACGTCATTATTCTTAACACTATTATTAGTCGCAGTTCGATTACTTATATTTATATTATTAATGTCCACGTTTTCTTTAGCCTCGAAAGAGTTATTTAAGTCATTTTGGTGCTCACTGCAGTAAAGATTTCTGAAAATAAGAAAAACAATATACCTACTAATTCAGATAAATGCATAAATTGACACAAAACTAAAGAACATCGGCTAAAATGGACCTGAGCAGGTACAGATATACCATATTTATAAGAAAATCCGTCATTTTTCCGGGTTATAAAAACAGCAATTAATATCTCAATAAAAAGCCAGGAAAAAATATAAAAGTTAAAAAATAGTGTTACTTTTATTACATTTATTTGCAAATTATCAAGTTGATATAGCTTCAGAACGCACCTAGTGACGTTTCAAGTCACTGATAAAATGAATGAAAAATCAATTTATTATTTATGATTGTTACTCGTAAGTTTTTTTCGTTATTTGTTGTTATTTGATTTATGAATTATGTGAAACAAACAACAAATGAATCATAGCTAGTTATATCAAATTATTATTTTCATAAAATAATAATTATGTAGTTATAAGAGTTTAACACTAATTCGTAAAATGGAACGTCATTTACGGAGTGGTGCTACTGTTGACACTTTGGCTATGTTGACAGCAGTTGACAGGCACTGTTCAGCTAATTCCAGTTTACTTCAAATTGTGTGTTTTTTATTTATTTTCGATTTTAGCTTGCTTTGTTATATGGATTGACGATACCTCCCTACCGTTTATTACGATTATTCTGTGCTTTTGTTTTTGGACACCGATTTTGCTTGTGATTTGGACTTGTATTTTTCTTGTCGATCTATTGTGAGGAATCACAATGCCAATGACGACACAAGCTGCCCTACGATTGCTTTGTGTTAATTGCAATATTCGCATTAACCCAATTCGCCACCATAATGTCATGTTGAGTTGGGAACAAGAGTGATTCAATGATCTGCGAGTGGAATTCATCAATAATAGCAAGTATATATTTACGTAATACCAATATACTTCTTTATTGTACCTGTACGAATAAAATGATTTTCTCATAATACTATCTATTTATTTTACCTCACCACGTTGTTTTGTTTATAACGTAAATATAAACTAGAAGACCTCTAAAAAACTGAAGTTAATCTATCTTTATATCGTCTAATTTTTATTCTATCATCAAAATATTTTTAGTAATAAAATAAAAGTGTCTTGGCCTCTGAGACAATTTTTTCACTTGCGATGGTGTTTACTACATGAAAATAAACTAATCTAACTATAGTTTGTTCCTGTACACGGAAAATGACGGCCAAGTCCAGCGCCTATGGAAATTTGGCCGGTGTTCTTTCATACCCACATTCACATTCAGTCCACCTGCTAAAGATTCAGGTATTTCCACCTGCTAAAGATTCGAAGACGGCTTACACCTCACCCGAAGAAAACCAAGTCGGTCTAGCTACTGAAGATTCGTATTTAGGATGAAAGTTTTAAGAAATTGGTTCAATGAAACACATTCACTTACACCTCACCCAAAGAAAAACCAAGTCGATCTAGCTGCTAAAGATTCGTAATTGACGATGAAAGTTTTAAGAAATTGGTTCAATGAGACATTTATAATGTGATTCGAAGACGGTTTACACACTACCGGATAGAAACCAAAATGACTTGGGACCCTTATAAAAATATTGAGGTACTACGTCTTTCGTTAAAGTGTCGGATGTTTTATGATAGCCGTAGCGCTCAGAAGCGCGGACATAACAATCAAAACCATAAGTGGACCTCGATATGTACAGATGTAACTGGGAATTTGAAATGGGGTTGATGATGACGTAACTTAACCTCATATGATTAATGTAATATGTAGTTTGTACCTGTAATTTTTTGCAAAGTCGTATTTTGTCGTCTCTGCTGGAGAAAGATGGGGCGGCGAGTCTCGCATCACGGACCGGAACCGCAGCCCACTTAAATAGTTAGTTAACCCTTTGCATAACGGAGGAACATTCTGTAAAAAAACATTTTCTTATCTATTCATCTGATTGATTCATTTGCTTGAACGTTTCATTATTTTCCAGTTATACGAGTAAGTATCATAGTATCATACTGTCCGACTTGCAAACTATGCGAACGTATGACACCTATCTGTATAGCTACAAGGAAAATGGTCAGAAGAATGACACCACGTTGTGTGCCTATACTTTCGGTACTGAACACAGAATAGGCAGAGATGAATTTATGTTTCAATGTAAAGAAAGAAAGAAATCTTTTTTATTCTACACCTAAGACTGCATTTACAGTTAATGTTAAATTTAACCCTTACCTCATTACTTTTTGCAGTGCCTTCAGAGCCACAGTTTACTGAAATAAGAAGATATTTAAGTCAATATCAGGGATCCATCAAACATTTTTCGAAAACATGTATAACGACCACGAGAGAACATAAAACCATATCTTAAAGTAAGTAATCGACGCACCCTGGGGTCAGGATATACCCACAATTTATTTATTATTTATTTACATTTAAATATAAACTAAGAACTATCTCCAGTAGCTAACTTAGCAGTAATTAAATCAACCGCTGACCCAAGTTGGCCGCTGAAGGGAAAATGAGCAAAGTGGCAAAATGAGGTCGTATTAACCAGTCCCTAGTGCCTAGTGATTGCGCCACCCAATATTCATGTCTATTTTAGCTCTTGCCCATTGTACTATCGAGGTTCTTATACAGTTTCTTGTTCCGTAAAGCCAGGCTACCAGTATACATAGAAGTTATTGAGTTCACAACACATTTCCATAATATTAAATCATACCTTCAGCTATTTCATATGACATGTTATTTTTCTTAGCAACTTTATCACATAATTCCCTCTGCAACTTGAAATACCTGTAAAATAATATTACTTTTATTTACAAAAAAGATTAATGACCATCAGCAATGTGGACTGGAAATCGGAAAAGCAGTAGTGCACAATGAAGAAAAAGAATGAAAAAGACAATGAATGGCCAGGTTATAGTAATTGTGTAGATAGGGTATGCGCATAAGAATCATTATAACGTATATTTTTAAGTATTAATTATATTGATTTCTGGTTTACTGATTAATCTGATACTTTATACACAATTTTACCTAGAATGACAATTGACAATACGATTTCACTCAATAAAATATTTTTTTAAAGAATAAGTTGTATTGTTTGATTTATAAGATTGTATAGACACACCGGGTCCCCCGTATGTGAGTGGACAATAGGATGAAGAAAGTTCGTTCCTAGCAAATCCTAAAAAATAATGGTTAAATATGCGTATGGTTGGTTAAACACCATCCCCGCAGAGTGCCACTGCAGGGGTACTGAACACGAGCTTGGTCAATATTCTATTCTTATAATAAACTGAAGTTATGTCAACTCCGTTGAAACGCCAAGCTCCAATTCTGTGGGGCAAATGGGGCAATTCCAGTTTTACATGCCGTGTTATAAAACTGGACGCAACTGGATATAAACAGAACTAGTTGCGGCAACTTGTGCCTCCAGTTCCCTAAAGTAAGAGCCACCATTCAAAGTTTGTACAAAACTCTAGTTTCGAAACACAGCATCTCAAAGGCTCAAGGGTGACACCCACATATATACATACTGTGTTAAACCAAGCAATCAGGTACTTCCTATCTTTGTTGCATGATAAAAGCTGGAATATTCAACTAGGAAACACGATTTTTTATTTAGTTTTTTTTTATTCAAACTAAATGGTGATTTAAACGCGCAGTAGAGGGCAAGCTTGTGGATTACGGGGTTGGCACCATAAGCTGCGCCGCCTTTGAGTTTGGTTTGGTTTGGTTTCTTCGTCAAACTAAAATCCCGGTACCCTACCACTTCCAAACCATTTTGTAAGAACTGCTCTGGGCAGTTTTATCTCAAATTAACTATCCTACTTGTGTTTGTTCAAAGTATGAAACGTCCAATTACGTCTTATATTTGATTAGACTAGCGGTATGTTAATATAAATAAGTCGAGGCTACTACGTTGTACTTAGGACATCACAGGGTGCATTTGATTGCGGGAGTTTGGTACAGTTGTGTTACTCACGCGCCGCGGTCAATATTGGTTATGATTTCTCCGTTCTGCGAATCCCACACTTTAATGTTTCCTTGTAAACACGAACTGACCACTTTTTCACCGTCGGTGACCAGACACTCCACCTCTTGACTGTGGCCTGCGACTACTAGCGGCACAGCTTCCATCACCAACTAAAACCACAATAAGAAACTGATTACATTACACAATTTTATGCATATTTATATATCACATGGCGTCCTTGCTGGCCCTGATAAACTTATCTAGGGAAGTCCCTGTGGTGCACACTGCTGCTGACGGTACTGATAACGTCATCGAGGGGTCACAGTGAGTGCCTTCCTGGAATCTTCTCAGGCCGGGGCCACGTTTCGAACTGTCCATTTGCTACACTAAAATATATATCTAAGTTTGACTTTATGCAAGGCCCGTTTTACTCAATAATTGATTTTTAACATTTTTTTGAATTGTGTTAAGATTCTAACGAGTAGCTCATTGTTTATCGACTGTGTCCGATTTCTAGGATGACGTATGTGCTAAGTACTACATAAAATCAACTGCACCTGAACAGCGGGTTGCTTTGCAATGGCTTTTTTATACTCTTCGTCATCGCTCCAGGACGCTCGCCATTCGGCGTAATGGCGGGAACACACACATCTGTGAAAAAAATAATGGTGCTATATTACTTCTTCTAGCGCCAACCATCCAAAGTTTGCATATTGGTACTTTTGGCTGCTTTTTTTACTTCAACGGAAAGGGTGACTTGGGTTTGTGGAGCTAGTAGGTAGTTAATTTGGTTGGATCATACGAAAGCGTGACAACAAAAAAAATGTGTAAATTGTGACCAAATCAAATATTCTATTCCGTATAATCGTTAGAAGTTTTAATACTCCTTCATAAACAATGTCGATTGTTATAATGAAATCGAGCAGGTAACTTTTGGGGCATAATTACATGACTGTCAAAAAATAAAATAAACCCTTGGACGGACTATAATACCGGTACAAGACGACCATCATATACGCGATGACAGCGACACTTATTGTACACAGGATAGCCAGTAGCAGTATTTCCATAGGGGTAGTCGGATATATCGGTAAGTCAGTATCCTTGCCCCACTGATGTGGTTGGCTTTTGCTGTCCATCGACTCGAAATCTGAAAGTACATGAAAGGATAAATTATGATAACTGAAAAAATATATACGTACACATACACAAATTAGATGTAAATACATGTAACAGGGACGTTTTATTTGAAGATACGAGTATAAAGGCCAACAAAGCTACTGGGACTAGAGCTAAAGTTTGATGTAAAATGTGGTGTTTGTGATCACAAGGTTTAATACGAATCAGCGTTTTTCCCAAGCTATCAAATGTGCTTCGTATAGATGTTTGTTTGTATATTAGCTATTCAATCACACAGGGGTACAGGGATAGATTATAGCTTGGAATAAAATCTGGGGTACTTCTTATTCCAGAAATGATTTTCACGGGTTGCAGGAACGGGATCAAAACTCCACGCGTGCGAAGCCGCGGTCACAGTTAGTAAGTGATAAAAATAATGATTTACCTGGTACATAATCTGAAGGATCCAGCGCAGCGGCAAGAGCTTGCCATCGCATTTGAGGCGGGTCTCTTTCATCAGGGTTTCGAACCCCAGCAGCCACTTCAGGCGCTACACGGTGGCTAAGTAATATGGGTGGTATAACCGCTATGTAATGTCCAGCTACTGATTCGTTGTACTGAGAAAGGATTCCCGTCCAGTGCTGCGATGATAACCTGAAATGAAACCTTGTTTGAAGAAGTGAATTAAATACGCCTCTATCCTATCTAAGAGCATTCTCTATTTCACAACAGACGGAATATTAGCCACAACAGATAATACAAATTAGAATAAATGTATATGTATAATATGCAAGATCATTTTATATAATATTAAACTTGTATATACTTGTGTCGTAAAGGCGCCATTAGAAAACACAAAGACCTGCGAAGTTCAAACTATTGTGTCTATATGTATCTGTTTGTAATAACTCAGAATTCCTAATAAACACATTTCACAGGTCACTATAAATACAGAACCACTTCTTTTACAAACAAAATAGGAAAATATTGTAATACTGAATTGGTTAAACGTAACATCACATACGTAGTTCGCATAGAAATCCAATTTCAAAACTCATGAATTTAAAAATGTCTTTTGTAACGGTACCTCAATCAGCACACTATAGAATAAATCAGTCAACAAAAGATTTCGGAGTGTTTCTGTATTTACATAAATGTGTCAGATAAGACTATCTCACCTGGACCAGGGCCTTGAGTGCGCCGAATGTTTTAACATAATAGTGTCATTAGCATCTACGCCAGACTTTTCAGTCACTGCTATTTCTAAATATGGTGGGAACACGTGGGGACTCTCGGTACTGTTGTAGATCACGTACATAGGTTGTTTCGGCTCCTTTTTTTCCTGACTTTTTTTTGAAGTCACCAAGACTTCGGCGTCGGTCTTTTCAATATTGCTGATAAAATAATCTACTACGCCAGAATTATAGACGATCATTGATATCCAAACAAGCATCCAAACCATAAAAGCGCGCTGGAAGAAGCGCGTTCTGGCCCACATATTCACTAGACGAATTCTTTTCGGTACTCTGTAATCCTGGTGGCCAGGGCTCGAGTTCCTCTTGGCCACCACGTCAGTGGGGCTGTTGTGTGCTAGGCCATTCAGTCTCGGATGAGATTTGGATTTTGTCATTCTTTGAGGTGAAAAACTATTTTCTTCGACGTAATTCTTGCTAAACCTCCAATTGAGAGCGTTGTTTGCGTTGAAATATTCTTTTAGATGTAGTTTATTATTCTTGTCTTGAAAATACTCCATGCGACGCACGTCTATTCCAAGTATCGTCGCAAAAAAGGCCATTTGTATAAAATAATCAGATATTAAACTCACTATCATAAATATTGAAAATTCTTGAATGAATGGGACAAAGGTGAAGAAGCTGACGGTTAGAATTGTAATTTCTGTGAGTAAATTTTTGGTGATTGACCAGCCTTCTTTACTGAGTCCTTGAGCGAGGCGAATTTTTACGTCTAAACGAGCGTCGGTTGACGTGACGCTTTTCGTGAGGACTAGTACATTTTCCAGTCCAACAATAATCACTAGGTATGGAAAAATTTCCTTGCCCTGTAGACTTAATGAGAAGCCGAAAAAGAAACAAATTCCCATGGACATCGCGAGACTCCCACCAATAGTGAGCACTGCGCACGCCGCTAGTCCTAATTTAGATTTTATGAATTCAATCTTCCTCACAGAAAAATATACATACAGAAATAATCCGACGAATGTGATGGTCAAAGGCACTAATTCTCGATAATTAAATTGGCCCGGGTAATAAATTAATGTGAATTTGTTCGCATGTGTATATTGTGTTCCTCGATACAAAGGGTACATTTCTTTTAGCTTCTTAGTTAGAGATTGCATGAACCTGAAATGGAAATTATTGTGCGTTAATAACAGATTGCAAATCACAGTAAATATAGAGAAGAGGAGGCCAACTGTCCTGGGCACAGTTCACTTAGCCTCTGTGTCTGTGATCCAAATATAATTACGATAGTTATGCCACGTAGTAAATTCGATATAGAATGAAGTGAGTGGTTGCTATTGACCGGTAGATCGGAAATAAAAGAACTAGACGGGAATAAAAAAACTGGACTGGAAAAATTATAAACGAAAGTAGGTATATCAACCTGCTTGTCGGCTTACAGGTGAGGTTGGTTAAGTAGTGCGTATTGACCTTGTATGGACATCCTAAGATAATAGATCTATGTATATAGTAAATAGTAATTAATACCCAGATGCGTTATTAATACAACAGACTTACACCCCAAGATATTAAAACTACATAGTACAAAGTAATAATAACCAGACACGTTAATAATAAAGCAGACATACCTCTGATTATGCTCATAAATATTTTTATCACCTACCTGCATCCTTCATGACTTTAAAAGTATGTGTTCGCATCATATCGCAATTGAAAACGTTATTAATATAACATAAACTCACGCCTTTATCCCCGATGGGGTAGGCAGAGGTGCTAGCACCCACATTTCACCAGTTTATGTTTAGGTCCTAATGTTATAGGTAGCGAGCCTATTGTCATAACCGGGCACTTAATAAACCTGCGATAAATACACACATAACCTCGAAAAGCATCAAAAAGTCATTGGTGTGTGTTATGGTAAAACCTGGGATCGAACCCGAGACCTAATCTCAGCAGTCCATTACCCATACTAGTATGCTACGGCGGTATATATATATTATGAAAACATTATTATTCTTAAAAAATAGTGTGGTTTATTGCTTTAAAAACAAACAGCAAACTGATTAAATACCTGATCTTACCTTGACTTACTTCTATTAGTTCATGTACTCTATTAATATGTAAAATTTTTGAATTTATTTTGTTAACTGTAACATTTTTCCAAAATCTGTGAATGCAGTATACAATATCTTAACAATTCATGGATAGTCTACTAGGTATGTTTTGCTTTGCGGCTGAGATATATGTGCCCTGCCCCGTCTAAAAAATACATCCTGTACTGTACACAAATATCAATCAATCAATTAGTTTACCGCAGTCCACTGTTATATAGGGACATCACAATGGCTTTGGCCTACTATTTCCACGTTTGCCAGATAGGTTGGTACAGAGTTTTGTTTCGAGTTTCCCTACTCGCGCAATTATTATCGTGTGCGTATTTTTCTGTTTGACACTTATTACAAAACCCTTCGCATGAAATGTATATAATGATTTATTTATTTATTTATTTATTTATTTATTTATTTATTTATTTATTTATTTATTTATTTATTTATTTATTTATTTATTCATTTAGAACAATACAAGCTAACAGTGAGAAACACCAAAGCGCTTATAATGTTATACTAATAATTCTTAATCTAATTTAATCTACAACATAGGTACTTGGAAATATTAAGCGAATATAACAATCTTAATAATAACAATAATAAAATAAATAACAATAACAATAATACTAAAATAATACTAATAAAATGTCCGAATTACATTCTAATTGAGGTTGCGTTCAAATAAGTTAAGACGTTTCTCGTCATGATGATGATGATGATTATGATGATGAAGATGATGATGATAATGATAGTACCCAAAAGTGCTACGAGAAAGTATTCGTAATTTATTACATAAAACTTCTTAGATCAGTATTTATACTAAAATAACTAGTAATGAAGTTGCATATCCGGCGATTGCTACAGCATTGGAATGTAATATATGTAATACCTAATTCGGACATATACGCCCACTTGAAGTACGAATATCATTCCCTTGCCCGACAGAGAAATTGGTTATTCTTGAGATGATACTTACAGCAAAATGTTCGTAGGAGACTGTCCTTAACTTATTAAGAAATTCTGCAGTGCATTCTCAGATTTTGGTAAAGTTGGGATAAAAACTAATTACCTTTTTTTCCTCTCAATCGATCCTAATTTCATTTGGGTATCAAAAGAACATAGAAAATTTTTAGGTATGAGTAT
Organism: Pelosia muscerda; assembly: GCA_963691645.1. Taxonomy (NCBI): domain Eukaryota; kingdom Metazoa; phylum Arthropoda; class Insecta; order Lepidoptera; family Erebidae; genus Pelosia; species Pelosia muscerda. The sequence goes on along the minus strand of OY829098.1, from coordinate 19,655,587 downwards.
TAAAAATGAGAGAACTCGTGTTCGTCGTGAGAAAATGTTAGTGAATATATTCACTATCCAATCAAAAATAGAAATATTCTTAATTGCCAAATGGTCCTATTTCTTACTATTAATCTAAAGACTATACGACCAAGTGAAATTTGAATACAGACACTGTGGCTTATAACCGTAATAGTAGTTATTAGTTTATGTCTGCTTGCGAAGGCCGTGTTGTGACTTACCATAGTTTCTGTACTCAAAGTTCAGTTACTACTCCTTCCATTGAATGTTCAGTATTTGCTATTGTAATTCTTAGAAACCACTCTACTCGTCCTGTGGCATAAGTTTTAAGAAGATTATTGTTATACAGTTACCTTTGGTTAGGATGCTCATAGAAAATAGTAACAGCATACTGAAGAGCCCTTGGCCGGGGTCTTAGAGGGTATCGTTTGATTCCAGTTTCTCGCAGGTGCATACCAAAAGCCATCTCTGCAATCGAAGTTTTACCTTTCTGTAAATTCTGTAAAAAATACGTTTTTATATTATAATCAGAATAGTTGCACTAGTGATTAGTGAATGAAAAATTGGGAAGCAAACGACTGTATCGTAGTGCTAACGTATGCACATACTATACTTTGGCCTTTTCTCCTAAAGGGAGCTTTAGGAAAAAAGGCCAAAGAAAAAGGTATGTAAGTGTAAAAAACATACGGCGTTGACATCAAATTAACTATGATAAGAGTTGGAAGATTTTAATTGTATGTATTAATATTAATGTATACTATAGGACAATCTACACAACGCCATTCAGACCCGTAGTAATTAGACCTTAACTAGCATATGTTGTTTTCTAGAATGTGGATATTTTCTAGAACGCCAGCCTATTGAACATGATGAACATCAGTATAACATACTTTTAATCTTAGAAATGTATTTTAAAGACTAAAAACAGGAGTCCAATCACTAGTTAGTCACTTAGTTAGCCTTGTTTTTTTTTCTTCAACGCGTTTTATTAAAAAAGGTTGCCACATGATTTTTTACCTTCATTTAAGTACCTAAACAAATGGAATATATGACATATTTTTTGTAATTATATACATACACATATAAACACAACATACCAATGTAAATAAAGGTATTTGTATTGGTCTGTTTTATCGTGCGTAGCAGTGGCGTTCTCTACCGCCACGCCACAGTAACACCAATATTTAAATAATAAAAAACTTTCGAGTTCCATTTAAGCAGCATTCTGTAAGATAAAGAAGATATACGCACCTGGTAACTGTATACACTGGCAACTATGTTAGTATCTAATGAAAAAGATTGCAAGTTCTGTTGCCATAGGTTAGCAGGCGACAGTAAAAGGCAACTATATTCGGGTAGCACACGGTTGACACTGGCTTTACTATCTTGTCGCTTGATGCCACCAATCTGGTAACAGTGTTGCAGTAATGTGGTTTTCCTGTAACAAATGCAGGCATATCGTAACATAAACTTCTAAACGTAATCATTAGCTATCGAATTATAGCACTGAACTTATTTTACAAAGGTATGTTTATTTAAGTCTATCAGGGAAACTGTTATTCATCAGTTTTTGATGATGATTACATTACATTGATATTAATATGGATTGGTTGGTTACATTGATTATTTATCAATTATTTATCAAGCCAACCAAATTATTCGAAATATCCATCCATCAAAGCCACTGCAGTCCACAGCTGACGTAGGCTCTGCCAATATGTGCCATTCGAAATATGAGGAAATGAATGAAATATGAACGACCAAGAAAATACGAGGGAGTTTTATATAAGACACGAACATTTGAAGATAAATTTTATCTTTCGCGCAGCAGTATAAACTTCAGGAAATAAACAGGACGTGTTATTCATAAGAAAAATAAATAAATCGTATCTAAATCGCTTGGTATATTAAAAATAATTATCGCTAATTGCATATATAAAAGAGCAATAACTATTAATTTATGTGTTCTAAAGGTCTTATAGATATTTTATACACGTTGCTCTATGTAATGTTTTGTCAAGACACAATGTACGCACATTTAATAACATATACACTTTTAAACAGGCGGTTGCAGAAAAAGTCTCATGTAAGAACATTGAGGTAGGGTGCTTAAAAATAGCTAGACCATTGCTACGTTATTAATTAATCTGCACTAAAAACACATCACTTAATTTATATAATATAAATCAGCTCAAACCTGTCTGCTAAATGCAAAATCGCATGGCATAGTCTACAATCATACTAAACATCATGTTAAATTTAATATTTTCATAAACATTCATAATATTACTGCAATTCCTGCCGGTTTCCTTTGCAAAGGAATTCGTGGTAGATTTGCTTAAATTTGTACTATATGAGTTAAGATATTTTGCACTGGCTTCCCTATCAAACATTTTCACCGCTCACCACTGCTGCATACATATTTGAAAGATTCAGTAAGCATTAAGTTAGCATTTACAATTCTGGTAGTATGTATGTACTCAATATACTGGCCACTAGTATTAGTGTATGTACTCAATAGACTACTACCATATTGACTGGATAGATAGGTGATTAGTCCTTCTATGTAAACCTTTTCACATGATTCCCATATATAGCGACTGCCATAGATGTTCGAATAACAACTGGGTCCGACACCTTAACGTGCTCTCTGAGGCACGACCAGACCAGTGCAAATATTAGCGCCATATTCATGCGTACAAAAATTTGCACAGAGCGGGAATCGAACCCGCGCCAGCTGTGTTACAGTCGCGTTCACTACGCCACAGAGGCTGTGTAAATACACATAATAAAAAGTTTTCTAATATTTTGAACTAAACCTTGTCTTGCAAAAACAATATGGCTATTACGCTTAGCAATGAGTTTGGCAATCGCTTTTGATTTATATTCATATTAATGTAGTGTGTTATACTAACGTGTCTGGATCTTCATGATTTCTTATTGCCTCCAACAATCTGAATACTTCTTGCAATGGAGCTCTGAATGCATCCCACATTTTAAGGTTACTATTCCATGGTGAAACACCTGAAATAGATCATGCAACAAAAACAAAATAATTTCTAGTATGTATAAAATTAAATTATAAACATAGAAGAAAAGTGATTGCTAGCATCACAATACATCAAGAAGAAAGACGTCCACCTTCCCTAACGGGATAGACGGGTCACTGTATGTATACTGAACATATATATATATATAATATACATATATTTAAATGATCAAGACCAGCACCTGAATGCAATGTTAGAGGTCACAGGTTCAATGCCCATTCAGGGGAAACATTTATATTCATGAATACATCTATTTGCATTGGCCTGAATATTTTGATATATAATAATAATGATATCTTATAATTTTGCAACTACACGGCACCTACTACTACTACTACTACTACTAGTACTGCCAGTGGGAACACTGTTGACCAGATAGGGGATCAGCACTTCTGTGTGGGCAATTTCACTTATATTTAATGTCTGCCATCGATGTTCATATGAATACCAATACTTATTGCTCAATGTGCTCTCTGAGGCGTATGAGTCGTATGTATGAGTATGGCGGTATACATTGAGCGGGAATCAAACCTGCATAGCTGTTGCGGTCTGTACCTATATGCTAAAAAATGAATCTGTTGAATTGTATGGAATTTACCAACCAATGTCAATCATAATATTTTATAAAGCTTAAAAATATTTCTCTGTTTATAGCCCAACTAAGTGATACAGATTCATTTTAATATGTCTAAATTTTATTCAGGGTAATAAAATTTTCAAAACCTCAGGAAATTCCAAACAAGCCTACCAAATTTAATATAATACTGAGTTATACGTAATACATACTAAACAAAATGTCCTGTTATGTGGTGATTAGATAAGCAAAATGTTACTTTTAGCATGCAAGTTAAAGGAAAATCATATCCAATTTGACTATTGAATGTATGGAATTTGACTATTGAATGTATGTCTGGAAGTGTGATACTGGCAACCAAATGTAGAACATGACTTTCATTCCATAAATTTATGCTATGCTATAACTGTCAGTGTGAAGTAATATATCGTGGTTAAGATCCCAATTATCCTTGAATATTGGTTTTATATTCTTAAACACTACTAAGCATAAAAGTACAAGTAGCTGATGTCAAATTTACAGATCTAATTTAGCTACAAAACATTTCCATGGTATCTATAGTACAAAGTTTAGACTATAGTAGGTGAAATACCTATATTTCACCCATCATGGTTTAAATTAATAGTATATTCAATACATCAGTAGACATATAAACTATGAAGTTATTACTTAAAAAAATATTACCTATTTTCATGATAATTTGTTGTACATATAAAAGAGGTTTGTCCTTAGCCCAAATATATGGTAGTTTTTGAGTCTCATTGTAGAGGATATCTAAATATGATGGCAGCTCTGTAAAAAAGAGTATAAACAATGATTATATGACAACAGTCACCTTGCAAATTACACTACTTTCTGGTAGCAGTTAGTCATTACCTTGTGGGCACTTAGTTCTGCCACAGTCAGTTTTAGGCAAATTATCAAGATGAGTGCCATCCAATGGTACAGTTACAACCGTTGGTATATTTCCGGGCAGAGGCACATTCAACAGTGGGTAACTGCAAAAAAATATAGCGGAATTTCAGTCTCATTCAGTCTCTCAAATTTTATTATCATGCCAAATACCTACTTACCAACAGAGCAATACAATGGATAATGTTACTGTGACTGCTGTCACAGGATAAGATGAGCAAATTAAGCCATAGGTGTAATAAATTTGTGCTACCCTTTCGGGCAGAGTGGACCCTGCCATTATTGTCAGACAATAGCAAATACTATGTGAGAAACTGCGTTTACGGAATTTAAGATACCATCGCACATAAATTTTCACGTCACTTAGAAAATTCGAAGTGTTGTTTAAACACGATCTTGTTATTTAGCACGCATTTATTACGTTCGATCGCGTGAGTAGCAAAACCAGATACGTATATTATGGTATTTTGCATCATGCACGAGCATGCCGCTATTTACTCCGTTCACTTATAGCAATTACCTATTAGATATTACATCAACCAAAGCAAGCACGCAGTTTTGACAGATTCATTTCAAGAACTCTTTGACATTTGCTTTTTTTATTGTGTGATCACAGTAAAGGCACAGATATTTCATCAGAAAGGCTATTCATTCATATTACACTAATTTTGAACTTATTTAAGTGAAAATATTACAGGAAAAAGTGAAAAACAAATACATTAATGAATTTTAACTTTAAATTGGACTGATTAGATATATTTATTAGATATCCGCAGATTTAAATATTCATAATATTAATAACGAAGGAAGTGTTGCCATGTCAGTCAAGTGACTTGATTGTTCGAAAAGAATAATGTTATGGGTACTTGGTCTCGAAATTGTCCATAAGACTTTTCTACAGAAAGCGTGAGCAAAGATAGTGATAAACATCAGTTCGGTGGCGATAGCGATATTGTATGAGGGATGCTAGAGTCCTGCTACCCTGCGACCGCGGGCGTGGCCGAAGGCAATGTTTTTCTGCAGTGTGCTAATAATCGTGTTAACCGAAGAAGAATAATTACATATTTATTCGTATATAATCATCTATGATTTCGTAAATGATTACAGCGCCATCTGTAATAGGTGACTGTAACGATCACACACCTTAGTAAGTACCCTCTTCATAATTTACTGCGGCCGACTTTCGCCATTTTTCAAACCAAGTTCACTTTACACTATCAGCGTTTTCAGCGTTGTATCGTGCACACTTTTGATTCTAGTTGTGATATTTACCTTGATTATAAGTATTGTTTAGAGAGTTAAGTATATTTATTTTATCAAGGGACACGTACTTAATAAGTTTAGTTACTGCATTAGGAGCTAGATGGCGTTCATAGCTCTGGTAGGGTAAGAGTTTGTCTTCTTATTTAATTGTCTTTCGACAGATGGGTCCCTGGCACAGTCCCTGGGTTCTCGTTTAGTACATAATTCAATATTTATATTCACTAGCTTTTGCCAGCGGCTCCACCCGCGGGGACTTCTGATCCCGTCCGCGCTGCTCCATAAAGACCTTCCGTAGAGTTCAAGTAAGGTAAACAATTACTCGAATTGGTCCAGCCGTCTTCGAGTTTTGAGCTTACCAACATATTTCTCGAATCTGAGCCGTAGTACTGGGTAGGTGTAATATGTCTCCAAATGGTGGAACCACGGAGTCCATCCTACCAAGATGTTTGGAGTCGGGTTGGCTGGATATTCGAGATTCAAATTTAAATAAACAATCATTGAACAGGTCATAGCTGGGCATTAACTCGTTAATCCGTTAATCGTTAATTAACGAAGTTAACATTTTGATTAACGGATTAACTTTTAAGTTAACTTTTAAAAATGTTAACGGACACGTTAACTTCCGTTAATGTGCAGAAGTCCGTTAATCGTTAATCCAATGCCTACTATTACCGCACGAAACCGCGGCGCGGCGCGAAAAACAGGTTCAGACAAGTGCCGGGCGGCGCGTGGTAGCGCGTGAAACAAAAACAAAACAAAACTAGATAATTATATTTGGTTAGGCCGGCCGGCGCGTGCGAGTGAGAAAACTGCGAAAAATTTTTTTTCGTTTGATCATTTCATTACTTAGAGCCGGTGCTTACAGTGACGAGTGTTTTGTTTGCGAGTGTAATTTAGTTAAAAATAGTGTATTGTGCAGTTTAGTAATTAAAACCGTATCATGGAAGATATGGAATCGAATTCCAGCAATGCTGATGAGAATCCATGGCCACATTTGACTGAGTATGTGGAATTTGTATCCAGATCGGGCCAGCAAATACTTTTTGCGTGTAAGTAAGCGATGCTTGCCGAAAGACACCAAAATAAAAGTTCATGTATCAAGCCTGAATAATTTGAAACAACATGTAAGAAGGGTACATGAGTCACAGTACGTACAGTTTGAAGAGATTGTTAAATTACACATTTGAATTATACAAGTATTTTGTTTTATTCATAACCTTTCTTTTAAGTTCACTAACGCAACGATATAAAAATGTAATTTTACACATATTAAAGGATTGAAGATTAACGTTAACTTGCGTTAATTCTTCCGAAATGTAACGCTTTAACGTTTAACGAAGCTAACTTTTTTTGTAGCGGATTAACGATTAACGAAGTTAAATATTTGATTAACGGTGCCCAGCTTTGGAACAGGTAATACATAATCAATACTTATTCATAATTTATTTATTATACGTAAAATTCATAACGGCAGACGGTAGTGTCGGGCATTAGGGTTGTTTTTTAATTTAAAAATGTCTATGTAAATTGTTATGAGTTCGAATTCCAGTTAAAATATTGCTTCTTGCACTTAAGTAGTACCTAGTGTACGTACGTTGATATTTTAGTGATATTTTAATATAAATAATAATACTAATATAATAAAGACAAGAAAAAGTGTTCACACTGTAGGTACATATTTATCTGGTTATACGTGTGGTGTTAACATTTTTGGTTGTAAATAATGATTATCTACAACCTTTGTATTGGAACTCCTTTTTTCGCCTAGCCTCCCTTTTCGGGCCATTGTCCGTGTATCTACAACCTTTGTCAAGTTGCTTCAGACGTAGAAACTATATACAGGGTTGTACCATTACAAGCGGTCCTCGAGGGAAAGTCTTTGTTCTTTTCCAACTACGGCTGGGTTATGATTTTAACAGGCTATGATTTATACATAATATGTAGGTATGTACCTAGGTTCATCTGTTCCCTCACAGCTCCTTAACTACTTATTGCAACTGGACAAATGAGATTTCCTAATTATAAGCTGCTACTTGCCCCAAAATGTGTTACAGCTTCATAAATATTGAATATTTATTAAAATAACGAAAACCCATAAAAATGTCATTACAGACAGTATACAATCTAATAAATAATCAACTCAACATATCATTAAGTTTTTATAAAAACGGTTAGTAAATGAGTCCTAAACGTTGTGCGTTCTCCCAGACAAAAGTAAAATGATTCACCCTCGTGGGGTCTAATGTTCGCAGAACTATTATTAGTTATAATATTGAATAGATGTAATTATATAAAATCCACTTACCTAACACTCCTTTCCAAACCGACTTCTAAAAAAGGAGAACGTTCTCAATTCGGACGTATAGTATATTTGTTTTTTTTTATGTAGTCCGGTCATTTTAGACAATTGAAATAAAGAAAATTCCGACAAAGCCAAATTTTCGTAGAGACCTTAGGTTTACCACAAGGAATAAAGTGTCAAAAGTCCCCATCAATCCCATGTGAGCTTGGAGACTTATTCGGGGCTCAAGGTCAAAATTTTGGGTCTTTTGGATTTTTCTCGAAAACGGTAAGTTTTATCGAAAAAGTACCTTCGAGAAAGTTGTAGATCTTAAAATTCTCTATAAAAATGGTCCCTTTGATTTTTCTCTAAGACCCACTATTTCCCAGATATTGCGCTTGTAAGAATCACGTTCTACATAATATGCACACATTTCCACACCACCTGTGAGGTAGTGTACTCGGTGCGTTTATTTTAACGTGGTATCCCCGGTAGGCCTATTCCACGAACCTTTATGACGTTATTTTCAGAATCAATAATTATTTAATAGTATGAAGATTATTGATATGGGTTACTGAGTTTAACTGTCGTTGTAACTTTTTTTCATTACTTTAATCTGACTCATACTCTTCATATTCAACTTCAACAATCATGTTCTCTTCGATTTCTTCTTGTTATTCTTCTTCTCCTTCCTGTTGATAAACGGTTAGAAATTGTTCAAATAAAGATGAATCAGTTGTCTCTTCATCAAAATCACATAAATCTTCATCTCTTGTATTTAATTGAACATTTTAGCAAGAGACACCTTGGCAATTGGTACACACTGGAGAACACTGCAACTCTACTTTTTTACAGCCACATTTGGCACTACAACCTTTTTTGCAATTGCAAAAAATAGTGTTAAGAAGTTTTTCTGGAGCAGGGGGCAGTAAAGTTCGAATCGGTTCCAAAGTATTGTTTATCAATTTCCAACCCCAGTCTTCAGGGTTCAGTTCATTGCCTTGCCATGTCTGAACTTGATAGAATACTCGAAACAAATGTTGAGTAGCAGATGCAGATGTTGGAGGAAGACAAGATAGCTGTACTTGCTTTTTGTTTCGTGTATTTTTTACTAATGTTAAATATCTGTACGTATCTATGCAATCAATTTTTTTTGAAGCTCCATAAACCGCAAGAAGAAACCGAATTCCTTTAGTAATTAGTATTTGAGGTGAAGAATTAATTTCTGTAAATACTTTTGCGCAGTCAATCAAAAAAAAAATTAGTATATAATTATTTAACATTAGTAAGAAATACACGAAACAAAAAGCAAGTACAGCTATCTTGTCTTCCTCCAACATCGGCATCTGCTACTCAACATTTGTTTCGAGTATTCTATCAAGTTCAGACATGGCAAGGCAATGAACTGAACCCTGAAGACTGGGGTTGGAAATTGATAAATAATACTTTGGAACCGATTCAAACTTTACTGCCCCCTGCTCCAGAAAAACTTCTTAACACTATTTTTTGCAATTGCAAGAAAGGTTGTAGTGCCAAATGTGGCTGTAAAAAAGTAGGGTTGCAGTGTTCTCCAGCGTGTACCAATTGCCAAGGTGTCTCTTGCTAAAATGTTCAATTAAATACAAGAGATGAAGATTTGTGTGATTTTGATGAAGAGACAACTGATTCATCTTCATTTGAACAATTTCTAACCGTTTATCAACAGGAAGGAGAAGAAGAATAACAAGAAGAAATCGAAGAAAACATGATTGTTGAATGTAACTTTTAAACTATCGCGGCGTTTACTCATAGTGTTTATGAATTTCGGGACTTCACGCGATATATTTTTTTGAAAACTTACTTTTGTCGACGTTTCGGGTGCGTTGCAGCACCCGTGGTCACGACTTGACTGGCCTGCGAGCGTCGCGCGGTGTGCAGGAAACATTTTTTGTCTGCCTACCCTCCATTACTTTAATGTTGAATGTAAGGCTGGCGACACACCACACTCACTATGTCAGTTTTAGATGGCATCGGCAGCACTGTGTTCTTGGGTTTCACTATTTGAATTGTTGAAGTTGAATATGAAGAGTATGAGTCAGATTAAAGTAATGAAAAAAAGTTACAACGACAGTTAAACTCAGTAACCCATATCAATAATCTTCATACTATTAAATAATTATTGTTCCTGAAAATAACGTCATGTTCGTGAATTAGGCCTACCGGGTATACCACGTTAAAAAAAACGCACCGTGTACACTACGTCACAGGTGGTGTGGAAATGTGTGCATATTATGTAGAACGTGATTCTTACAAGCGCAATATCTGGGAAATAGTGGGTCTTAGAGAAAAATCAAAGGGATCATTTTTATAGAGAATTTTAAGATCTACAACTTTCTCGAAGGTACTTTTTCGATAAAACTTACCGTTTTCGAGAAAAATCCAAAAGACCCAAAATTTTGACCTTGGGCCTCGAATAAGTCTCTAAGCTCACATGGGGTTGATGGGGACTTTTGACACTTTATTCCTTGTGGTAAACCTAAGGTCTCTACGAAAATTTGGCTCTGTCGGAATTTTCTTTATTTGATCACTATTTTTATGTCTAAAATGACCGGACTAATGTTAGTGTGCGGCTAGCTCTATCGCCTATAGAAGAATTGGCAAAACTTTAAAGATCTGATGAGTTATTTTATATATTGTATATTTATTATAATTATTGTATATTTATCTCGAAACTCTTCAATATATATACTTAATCTGGAAATCAGACGTGATTGCAGCAATCCCATCATTAATCTGCCAATTGGCTTCACGAAAAGTTTTACGCGCTTTTTCATCTCTGAGATAATATTATGTACCTACAACTTATTTAAAATTAACATGTAGGTATTTTATGATTTCGTGCATTGTTATTCTAAAAGTTCTTTGAATTTTTATGTCAAAAATAATTGCGTGTTGTTAACCATATAGACGTACTATGAAAAAGTATTTTATTTAAAACATCAGCCTGTATATATAAAGTACTCGTTTAAAACAATTGAAAAGACTTTATACAAACGTAGAAACGGCTCAATCGTTTCAAGAGGGACAAATTAGTACTTAGCCGGGGACGTCTTTAGCAACAACACTTAAGGTTGATATTAAAATCCAAACAGCTTGGCGAGGCTGGGGAATGTGCCACTGCCGGGTCGTAAGGGGGGGGGGGGGGGGGGGACTGAGGCTGTGAGCCGGTGTCGTCTTATCGCAAGTGTTCCGCTGCGGAAACACCGCGACCACTTGTCCGCCTGTGAAGACAATTCGTAGAGCTGTTAGTGTTACTAAAATATTTTCTTTTGGCTTCGGATTTCTAAGTGTTACAATTCGATATTTTTTGGAATTTTATCATTATTGTCACTTGAACGCCAGTTCCGGTTGCATGCAAAGCTGACGTTGCAAATTTATTTTTCTTTGTAAAAGAATATATGTACCTACCAACCGAAATTATCCCTCCAGGTAAGGTCATTGAGGCTTGTGTGAGCAGTGGGTTCGCGTCGTTAGTGACTAATGGCCAGAATTCGTACCCGGCACCTGCTGAAGCGTAAGAGTGATTTCTTTAGGCACTAAGCTTAAAACCCTTGAATTCTTTAAAATTATAGAAAAATGGTTGCCTGTAAGAGGTTGCCATATAATTATTTGGTTAAATTAGACTTGGATGTCAACAAAAATATAAGCAATGTAAATCCACGTTCTAGAACCCATAACACAAGCTAGTTAAGCTATGCTTACCACGGGTTTGTCCTAAAATATTTATTCACGCCTGTGAATCCACAAATTCATTCGGGTCATCCATTCAAATGTATAGGTATGTACCTACATGAGATTTCATCTAAATCGGTTCTGCCATTTAGAAATAAGTTATAAACAAACTTAGCTACAGAAGAAAATTATAGATATTATATCTACATCTACAGTATGTAGGTATGTTACCTAATATTATAAAGAGGAAAAAATTGTATTTTTGTGTGTGTTGGTATGTTTGTAATGAATAAACTCAAAAACTACTGTGTCAAATCCGAAATTAGGTATATAACATAGGCTATATTGCACTGCGCGATTGCCAGATGATGATGATTAGCAGAGCCGCAGGCATCAGCTAGTATTAAATATATTAAACATGAGCGTAGTAGTAGACTATTAATACACACTATTAATACACGTTTTTTTTAATATATAAGTATTTTATTTACAGTTGTACAGAAAAGTTCTCGTGGGTCGATTCCACGCGCTTTTTATTCAGGCTACTCACTTTTTAACAGCGTTAATAACGGTGGAATTAAAGCGCGAGAGGCCGCGGAGGACGATTTAATTAAACCTTAACGAAGATCCCTCACTAACCACCTCCCGCCACCTTCCCCCAACCCCCGCTATCCTTACCTGCCCGATGTTTTATTTAATTTTTGAATCTGCTTTCACTTTGCCTGTTATGACAATATCAATGCAAATAATAACTACCTATTTAACTTATTCTCTCAGCACAATCATTTAAATTATATTTGTCCCAGTTGCTGCTTCCAAACTCGAGTTTTTCTTCCAGGACTGTCCAGTCTGACCTCCTAGGTGTATACAAAGCGCTACACCATTTACACCTGTAGCCTTGTAGTAGTTGTAAGTTCTAAGTTGTAAGTTGTTGTTGTGTAGTAGTTCTAAGTTGTAGAATTCGTAATGTAAAATCGACATAACGGAGCATTGTGATTTGCGGGCTACACACGCACACAGATTCACAAGAGGCAGACTGCCAATCACAATGCTCCGTTCTCTCGATACCTTTACATTACGGATTCGATAGTTTTTCGTGCTAAGCGCTCTGTTCAACAACGGACACGGTTATTTCTCTAGGCTTTCCATTAGAGGTCAGACAACACTTGTCCCCGGAAAAACCGACATACATACTAATCCGTAAGCAGACCATGGTTTTACGGGGTAACACCATATTTTACACTACAATATACTTACTTATAAAATATTTGCTAAAGCTGGTTTTTGAAGCTTAGTAAATTTATTGATAATTCGTAACCTTTTCTCAATCATTCTGGCCTCCGTGGGTGGAACCAAAGCATTTCCCTTATAAAATGGTAACGTTTCCTATATCCACCTATACTCACACACGTATTATATTGATCAGCACCAAGTTATTATTTATTTTGTGATAAGAATTCTTCTTCTTCTTATCCGATACGATTGAAAAAGTAACTAATAAAATCTTAAAAATTACCTAACTTGGTGATTTTTTAGGTAAGTTATACTCACGTCGTGGACAAAAATCATCCTTCTGATATTTTACACCTTAACAATATTAAGAACGTCGTTTCATATTCATACACATTGGCATGTTATCTTATCGTATTAAATCGTACATTTCCTCATACATTAAAGTTACTATTTTGACCATTGCATACATAACACAAGTCTAATTATAGTAAAGGTGTCCCGCGTCTGACGAATGGTTGTGGCCGCCGTCACACGTCGCTGATAGCCTTCTCCTGATCCCGCATGATTTACGGCCGGCTTTCCACCGCTAATGTGCACGCAGCCTAGCCGCAACCAAGATGTCCCACCCTTTTCACCACGACTTTAGATACCACACACATGAATTAATAAACAAAAGGTCAACTAGGTAGGTATGTACCTGTCTTTACTGTTCCGCTGATTGTACCCTCTTACCTTGAACTAAAATTAGGTAAAACAAGAGAAAATGTCTTTTTGTGCATAGAACGGCCTCAAACAGAATACTTATTCGATTCAATTGTATAGTATATAATATATTATACTACCGTCCATTTCCCATAAGAGTAGGCTGATTGATGCAAGATTCAATCCAAAAGATTGTAACAGTGAAAAGATGTTGCACCTTCCTCCATTCCTTTATTTCATCTACTTCCATAATTGTTTTAATATTCGACCCATATTTCATAAACGTCTTAAATCTGTCACAGACGTATGCTTAGCACGACTTCTTCTCTTTTTTTACGAACGAATAATCCTCACGGATACCGGAGCCGGTTGAGGTGGTTATGTCGGACTCGGACCGACTAAATGCACGCCGTCTTTGTGTGTTTAGTTGCCGTGGGTGAGATAGTAGCTAACATATCCCCCACTTTCGAGATGATCCCGTAGTGACCACGGTGTCTCGGTCTAGTCTTCGGGTATGGGGAGGCGCATTCTTCTGCTAGGGTGACAGGCAGCTCCACCCGTTACCCTAGGCCCGCGCTAATGGAGGACCGAGGTCATTCTGCGACCTCCGACATCCGAGTCAGCTCTGCTCATATACTTAGGACGACCCGGGGTGCCCATAAACCTGCGCCTCATGACTCTGTTTCATTAATCTCTTGCCAACTCCTTCGGTATAAGTATGAATCATAGTCGATAATAGGTACCTACCATTTTTTTCTAACAACTCTCATAGAACCTATCGTATTTTTAACTCGTTTTTATTAGTTTGACTTGTATGTTTACTTGTTTGCTTGTAACCAACTCTTTTGGACGTGATTTTGCCTCATTTTTTCAAGTTTTCAGTCGAATGTTGAAAATTTTTAAAATCATAACAGCTACCGAACGTGAACTTTAGTGGGGACGTACCTGTGGACAACGGTTTCTTTAAAAAAAGTATTTTCATAACATGTGCATAATAGTTCACTTCAAATGAGGTACATAATGCATTTAAGAGCTTTAAAATACACCTCAGTGCGTCAGACGTCTCCGTGTGCATAAAAAATCCCAAGTTTATTTGTAAATGTTTTCGTAATAATTACATGTCTTCACATCATGGTAATTGGTTGATCAGCAGGACCCCCTCAAACAATATCCTTCTTTCCCCATTTAGTGCGCTCCCTTGTAAGTTCAAATTTATTATTGTTTATCAAATTACATCTGTGACCTTCTGTATTTGTAAGTAACATCACCTAGACTCATCATAAGCATATTTTAACTAGTTTGTGGGTTCTAGAATGCGGATAAACATACTTACTTAGATACATTTTCTTAAATACATATGAGATGTTACGTTTTTATAAGAATGCATGTGTACCTATATATAAAGTTGTCTTAAGTTAAGTAATTCTGTTTGTGTGTATAATTTGGTGGTGGTAGTAAGATAGTGATAGGTAGTGGTACAATGTATTAATTACTTTATTTTGAAGTCTAAAGTTAGATTCGTTACAACAGCTGATCCTCATATTTCAATTAGATAATTCATTCGTTAATCAATGAGATTAATACTAAGGTCCGTCTACTTACGAAGTAGATATAATTCAAATAGATATAACATAAGAAACATTTTTAAAACAAACACAAACGCCATCTAAAATGGTTATTAACGTTTTTCATATTTTCATTAAGGTGAGACTGTTCATTTGCAAAATGATAAATATGGCATAAATTATTTCATTTATTATTCAATTCGGTTCTTTCGTTGGTTCAAATTTTACGCGCGTAACGAGGAGATAGGTACTTAGTCATCGACACCCTTTTTTTCTCCGCCAACGATACTGTTTACTCACCGGCTCTCAATTTTGAGTTTAAATAAGGGGGAGAGATACGTTCAAAAGAACTCTCCAGAAATCCTAGACTGAACGCATGTGTAGGTACACCTGAGCCGTTTATTCAGTCCATGTTCATAATACCTAAATGTATGAAGTATGTAGCTACATATAAGTTAAGTAGCATCTATTTTTTTAGATGTACAGCTTGATGTGATGTAAGTAAATCTATACATACCTAATGTAAAATACTGGGCCTTAGATTTGGTGTATACTTATATACAGGTATTATCAACACGTCAAAGTTTTAATTCCAAGAGCGTTTAGTGCGTCCTCAATATTAAAGCCAACAATACCAAAATCCTTAAATCGGGTGTGTCAAAGAAGGATAGTTTCAGAAATTTACGAGGTGTTATATTGTAATTTAGTGTCGCGAACCTGCAGTAAAATTGGACTTAAAAGATCACGTCTGTGGCTGGCAACACTGCGGGGCATCTCGATTACCAGTTTATAGCTTATTTGGTCACAATACATCATTGTTCGTATCTTATTCACCGAAACTAGAAATAAAGTGTACAAAAAATAAGTTACTTTAGTGTCGGTAGGTACACTTATTATCTAGTGCTTTTACTTCAGCTTCAGCACTGCAAATTGATCTCAATTGATATAATTAGCTACCTATCAAAATACAAGGCAAGTACATAGTTTATGAGGAAGAAGACTACGCTACGAAAGGGTTTAAAGCACGGCATAAATATACATATATATATGTATTCATTGTTCTGTGGTTTAAATAATTTAACAAAGTTTACTTACCTGTTAAATAAATAAGTCGTCTGAGACAATGATGAAAATAATAAAAGACAGTGTTAACACTGTTGTGCGTTTTATCCCGGCCCGTCGCGTCGGCGTAACGCAGATTTTCCGTCGTCACCGTGCCGCTGTGAATTTATCAAATTTAAAAGTTCGCCGTCGACGGGGAAAAAATGTGATTAAATATGTTTTGTTCAAGAGCAAGACATTAAAGCGATGTTAAGGGTGTGATAATGAGGGCGTTGATAAGCGTTTATTAGCCGGCGCGGCCGAGCCGGCGATCTCAATAATAGCACCGCCCGTAACGCTATCAGAGGGGAATTAAATCATTTTAACGTAGTTTGCGACGAGACTCCTTAAGAAAAACTTCGTGATACGCCGCTTATTTGGCTTTTAAATTGCGCACTTTGTACTCGTTCGCGATGAGTTTGCGGGACTTGGCGTTGTTTTCAAAAGTAATTACACTTTTTAGTGTCTTCGTGAAATGTTATAATACGTTCGTGTTATTGTGGTGAACTTTTTGTTTTAGGTGCACATTTTAAATGTATTTTATATTTATTATTGATATATTGTATTCATTAATTGAATATTAGGTATTGACATATGGCATATGGGTGGGTAGTCAAAGTTAGTCCATAGTTCTTATTTTAAAATGGAAGCGAGATTATACTATAACTTAGTTAAATCTTATTTCTGTTTTAGGGCTTCGTGGCTAAAAAGGAACAGCGGCAGCTTTTATAGCAGGCATCACTTGATTATCTGCCTGTCCGTCTGTCAAGATAATTTTACATGGTACGTAATGAGCAATGTCATATAGCAAAATTTTATTATTTGTAAAATTAATTTAATTCATATCACTAATTAATGTGAAAATGATAGCTTTCTTCATTCTTTCTCCTTATAAACTGTACCTTCATAGTCATTCGTATTTTTTTTAAATGGTTAGTATAATGGTAGATGTTCCCCAAGTTCCAGTTCCACTTACCAGGCTCATCTAGTAGCTTTATCTTCGAATATTAATGGATATATTGTTGTTGTAAAGTGCTTAGCAATATTAACATTACACGTCGGAGCATAATCCGAGCAGTTTTATTCTGTTACATGGTATGCATTTATTTGTGTGTGTACGTTGGGGCCCGGGGGTGCTAAGTTGTGAGCTTAGCTTTGCGGCCGCAGGTGCACGCGGGCCCGACCGGTTTCACCACACTATTGAATTGATGATAGGCTTTTCAGGGCTGCCACACTTGCTACGAATATATTCACAAATTCAAAAACAGGGTGACAGCCCTACATTTTCTGTAACATGCAAAACTCCATTTTAATAAGTATTTATAATAATTTAGCCTATTTCTGTTTAATGCTGGACATGGGCTCTCCCAATGTCCACCATTGCTTCCGATCCTCCGCATCCCCGAACCAGTCTGTCCCAACCGCCTTATTAAGATCGTCGGTATATACGGCTAGGGGCTTCCTACCTTCAGTTTGCCCTCTCGTGGTCTCCACTTAAGAACTCGTTTGCTCCAGTGGCCATAGGTCCTTCTACAGACGTGGCCAGCTCACTACTATTTCAGCTTATTTAATGATGATTTCTGACAAATGAACTTACAATTACCTAATCACCGCACTGTTACTTAGAGTAAAGCTATTCGTTCAATGATCTATTCATATACATATATTCGGTCTTCCGTGGTACAATGAAATGTAAGTCTTATACCTACTTATACACTACTTAAAGGAACAATCAAATTAGTAGATAGGTCAGGATTAACATTTTATAACACTCATAGGGGTGGCACATGACCCCGTGCGGTTACCGCGGCACATCACTTAAAAAACGATTTTATAATTTCGTGTTCGTTCCAGTTGGTGGTGACATGACGGTATTTTATGAAAAATCTTAAGGAACTAGTTTACGATATAAGTAAATTCATACTTATCTACTGTAATCGTATTGGTAACATTGAAATATTCTCTTTTGATTTTTTAATTTTCAAACCTAGTTCATTAACATAAACAGAGGGAACAGCTATGTACTTCCAAAATATTTTGAATTTAGAATCAAAGGGGTCGTCACGTTTCCAGCTTAATCATGCAAACGCCATTCCATACTGTGTGGGATTATGCCGGCCCGTAAAACATGTTGGCGGCAATTAGTACTCTAAAATCGAGATTTGATTGGTGTAATTGCATCTCTTTACCGGAGAGCGGCGCCGCAGTTGTTATTAAACGTTTCTAATTTAATATAATTTGCATAGACGTGACCTGGAGCGCGGTATATTTGGAAATATTTTTTCATTTTCACATTCTTTTGAGTAAATAAATAGATATTGTTTTGAAATTGAAAATATTGACTTCCAGGTATACTAGGTATACTACCTATACCGTACATTCAGTCTAGTAATATGCATAAAAGTCAATCACAATACGAAAATATGTATTTATACTTAATAAGTTTACTCCAGTCTAATTTTGTCAGTGGTCGGTTGGATATTCAAGCACAATAACACAGTAAATATACAATCAAAATGAAAAAAAAATATTGATGTAACTATTTACAAGACTTTAGAGAAAAATATAATTGCAGTTAGTATTAATTGTGGAGCGGCTCACCTAGTCGCTAGGGAGTGGGGTGGTGGCACAGGGCGCGGGCCGCGGGGACTGTGCCCGCACGCGCTGTCACAGATACAAATCGCGCGGATTTACGCGCACTCCAACCCCCACCGGAATTTATCTGACGCTTCTATTTACGTATCCTTTTATTTGTTTCGCTCCTATTAGTCCCGATAGAGAATTTTTATGTTTGCATGCCCCCGTCGCCTGCCCTCATAAAGCGGCGACTTGCGAACACTTTACAGCGGCGATAACACAATTTTCGAGCGAGCGATCTCCGTTTATCGGATTATAGCGCAATAACTTAACGCTTTTGGATCTAGTAAATATTTTTGTTTGCACTACACTGGTTTAGCTTGACTAATTACGACCGTTCGTTGTGTAGCCAGGTGCGTTGTCATCGTAATCCGTGTACGCCAACGAGCGATGAACAACACAACCATAGCACAATATATCACTAAGTAGGTGCTTGTACTTTATAAATGTGAAAGTTTGTATGGATAGATGGATGAATAAATTAATAGACAGGAAACTTAAACGTTTATTTTATTGTATGGACATCGCCCCATAAAGGTTGCATACGAAACACAGAACCAAATGAATGAATGCTACACCACTGGTCTTATATTAGAATTGTCCAGCCGTAACGTTACCATGTTCTAAATACGTACATTTATGTAAGATCACACATCTAAGAGCATATTCTTGCCAGGACTTGTGAATTTGAGGACTACCTATGCGTGGAATGATAGATATGCTCCACAGTTTGAGCCATTGAATTTGGTTTTGAGTCGAGTCTTCTCATCATTTTTACTAATTGCTCGGTTCTCTTAGGTTAATACCTTTGATGCTTACTTTGACCTTGTTTTGGAGTATGAATTCAGTCGTAAAACTCAATTTTGTATAAAGTAGGCAGATAGAGACAAAACCTTAACGAAGAAGAAGAACTTAAGAGACTGGAACTCAATTTTCTTTCATGTATGGATATCCGTAGAACACATTTAGGTGCATTGGTGCTACGGCGCTACGGAAGCAGTGTTGGCTCGTAGCATTCATTACACCGGTGATCAGCTGTCTGTGTATATTTATGCCATGTTGAAGGGAGCGGATCGGCTGTAATCCGCCGCGCAAACATTTAAATTAATGTAATAAAGAGCCGTGAAATAACACGGCTCTTGTGGATTGAGGGATTAGAGTGGCGTGCCTCGTAGCGGTGCGTAGCTACTTGTGTAGAAGATAAATACCTGGGTGACCGAAATTCTTCCGGGATTTTTCATTTTTTTGTAAAACTTTGTATAGATAAACTTCAAAAGGAAAACCTTCATATATTAGATTTTATTCTATTAAGGATTTCTCAACTCGAATAATTCAATATAGTTCGGGTACTAGGTATGAGGTAACTGGACTTCGATAACTATGGCACACTGGCATGTCTTACATATTATGCTTTTGCATATCTATGCTTGAAATAGATGTGCATATGTGCTATTCCATACTATATTCTATATCTGCATCCAGATCCATTTAGTTAATTTTGTATGTAAGGGTATCATCCACGTATAGTGAACCTCAAAAGTTCCTGGATCATTTGAAACAAAAATTGTATGAATTGATGCCACTACACAACGACAAGTCTAAGATGCTACTTATTTTCCAGTAGCTTCTAGATCAACTAGTTTAGGATATTACTTGCAAGAGTTTACTTATTTTCTTGTAAAGAAACAAGAGATCAATCCAGTATATTTTATTAACGCTATCTATGTTACTTTTGGTAAAATTACACATAGCCCATGTCTTCAAAAGTTTCTGGACACCTTTGAGGCCAGGCACTTCCAGGCACTTTTGAGGTCCTCTGTACTTTGGAATGTTTTACACGGCGCTATGTAGACAGGGTACATATAGCTTAACTAGCTTGTATATATTATAAGTTAACTTTAATAATGATAGATAAACACAAATATATGTTAAGTAATATTTTATACAGGAATAGCCAGACTTAAGCAAAAACAAAAAGAAATCATGTGTTATTTTGTTCAGAGTCGTATAAAATTATGGAGACAAAACCTCAACTGTATTTACTTGTCTTTAAATTAATCTCGACATAAAATTGAAAGATTGCGAACAAGAATCAACACCTTAGCTATTATTTCAATATCACCAATTAGATTGGACAAGCCAATAGGCAATATACGCAATCAGATTGGGCAAATTGCGTCCGTACGATCATAAATCGGCGGCTGTCGGCGCGGCTTAGCAACGGTTAAACCCGGCCTGATAATAGGGTTAACACGTCGACACGACTTAAAAGTCCTGTTGGCTGGGTTCTACCTATTTAGATTTAAGCCTCGTTTAACTGAGCACGGTGTACGTATACATAATAATAGTACATATTACCAACAACTTCTGTATACATACCTACATACTACTAGACAAAAGATTCAGATTCCTGGATGGTCTAAAGTATGTCACGATTCTTGAGTGAGACAGGAGTGAACCTTTCATTTTGAAACTTGCTCTACACGACACACTTGTTGTTACATTTTTAGGTCTACATAGCGGCACCAATTTTGTTAAAATGAACACAAGAAGAGTTCAGTTTATAACTCGAGGAAAACATAAGGTACGTTAGTACGTACCTTATGCTTCTTAAGGGAATTTACATTATAAATGACAGCTCACTGATACTTTGCTATACGCCCGCGTGTCATCTTGATTCCTTACCTATGGTACATAATCCCAGAAAGCTAGCCTATGTGTTATTCCACCCTATAATTCATCTCTTAGTTGTATATTGTACTGTTATCACATTCCTAATCTATTAAAATCTCGTTTAGACGAACAACGTGAAAAGAAATCAGACCATGTACTTTGTCCTAGAATATAAAAAAACTATGTATAATAAGGTAGTTACATTGTTTTCAACATTCACCGTCACCTTCAGAAATAAAAATCGGTTAGAATAATTAACAGTTCCGTCCAGCGAATGGTTGTAATAAGAGTTTAGAGTTGGGAATTGTGATAACAGGTGGCATCAGTCGACGTGACGCGAAGTGTTCCGTTATTGCTGAAGTTTGACGTCAAAACACCCGCTGCGCCGCCGGGGTACGTGACACAAAAACGAAGGATCGAGTGATAATCTGAGAGAAAATATCTCCGTCACAAAGTCTAGTTTAAAGTTATTTATTTTCCATAGTTTCAATGAGTCCCTTAAATGTACATACATTCTGTTTCCTAAAACCTACTTCCAAAAAATTATGGGTACATTATTTTGTGGATTAGTATCAACAGAATATTTAAAATAAAACAGAGAAAATTCAGATTATTAAGAATAGCTAATTGTTCTTAGAATCGGAAAATAGTAAAGAACACCTAATATTAGAAACACCGCATCATTCATTTCAAATTAAATGAATTCGTGAGATTCGTGAGAATTATTTGTATTAATAACTCAAGTACCAATAACTAACCATAAAATATTTAATTACATTAACACCTAAATTGTGCAAGCATAAATTCCACATCAAAGAGAAAACATACATCATAACGGTCTCATATGTTCTGAGGGTCGAATAAAACATTCCAATCACGTTGGCTCGCTTGTTTTACAAACCGATACGACGTGGGTGCCGGTAAGTTCAGCTTGCATGCGTAGTATTATGAATCTTACTCTAAAATCTTAAGATCCATTGTTGCAAATCCGTGTAGCGTCCACTAGACATGACAATGCAATCAACGGTGACCGAGCGGGATTTGTTTCATACATGATCGGATTTGCGGGATGAATAAGTTTCGACCCCACAAAATAACAAAGAGGCCGTATTGCATGTTATATACGTTTTATAAGGTAGTTTGCAAAATTCTTTCTTTTCCATACTGACTTACTTTTATCCCTCATTCATTCGAGGATTAGAGTAGGAAATGAAGAATCTGTGTTAATATTCAAATCTGATAATATTTCTTTGTTTTTGTATGAGTTGTAATAAATTATAAATTGAAATAACTATTCACAAATTTTGATTCTTTTTCCGCAATTTAATTAACGAGATAAGATTTTTTATGTGTTTTGTGTGTTTTTTTTCTACCACATCACATCATATTTGATCATTGAATTTACATTTCCATAGAAAATATATAAAATAATTAAACGACTAATTCATCTTCCAGCTATGCCTAATTACCACTCCTAAATCAATTGGTTTAAATGATTGACAGCATGATATTTTCACGTCCAATACCAGAACTGGTTAATCCGTAGGACCGGTAGCCAGGGTAGGTGCCTAGTAACCAATAAAAGCAGAATAAATGTCCATCACAGCTCTGAGTTGTAATAGTGTTGTGTTAGACAACGCGGCAACGTAAGGTAAGCACAACTTTGTACTCGTCAATCCCGAATAGTCATTTGCAGTCGGAAATTGTGACGAAAATGATGGACAACTGTGACTTTAGATTGGAGTATTTGGTTTATGATTGCTCTGGAGCAGCAGAACGAACCGGTATTCAGGAGGTGGAGGGGTGACGGTCGCGCTTTGTGGCGACAGATTAATGTCGCCGATCTAATATTCTGACAGGTGCGGTTGAACCGTTCGCTGCACACCAGATTTTCGGGTAGATGTGATATCAGTTGTTCAACTAAAAATTTTATCCTAACTAATTTTTTAGTGTGAGGGTGAGTTTGTTTGTCTTTATAATACGTTAATTACGTTACCACAATGATTAGACATGTTTGTTAGACGGACTGACCGTCTTGAATGTTGATTGATGGGCGAAGCTCGCTAGTGCAGGCTTTCCTCTGGTTTGAGTTGTCATGCAGGGGTAGTCAAATCTCAGATAATATCCAAGAGCAGGAGGAGTAGGAGAATAGACGCCAGACCCCAAAGTTGAAGCTTGAAATAATTTTCTGTGTCTAGTCCAAGTTTTCCAAAATCCTTTTCAAAGACTACTGCTGACCTGCCAAAATACTAGCACAATCGATATTAAGTACCTAGTTAATATAATATTAAATTGACACATAATAAATCGCAATAAAACGACAAAAAAATAATTTCTGAAAATGCTGATTACCTACTCCGAGCATTGCATACATTCAGGTCAAATCAAGTTTCTGACTTTCATGTCGTCAATAAATAACATATTCGCGAGGAATGACAGCTGCTACTAATCGCGCCCGCCCCCTCGACCTCCCCCCCCCTCGCCCGTCAGCATTAGTGCTACTCGCGGCGAACTAAAATTTTCTCTCCGCGAAACTTCGCAAACACCATTAAGTCAATCTGCTCGTTTTACAGATGTTATCCTGATATTAAACGCGTGGTTCTGCGGATACCGAGCGATACTGACGTGCTCTCATCAAGTTAAAGGTACTGTTAAAATGTTAATTTATTTTAACATTAAACACTAGCAACGAAAATATTGTAACTTGAATTTTAGACCTTTTTAGCGGAGGTTTCAAGATTCCCTAGTAATGAATTTAATGCAATTTATAGTATCTATTAAGGTTGTTTATATTGAATCAGTTATATTCATAGTTGCAGGCTGAATATACGGTTTGTTTACCATCACGGTAGAAACTGAGATACCAAACAGTACCCGTTTCATTTTCAAGGTGTACAGACCAATAGTTATTTGACCTCAAAAAGCTGACTCGAGCAATAAAGTACATTTACAATAAAATGTAATGACGAGGCCGATGTTGAGTGCCTCCCCTGCAACCGACCAATGCTGTTTTAATATAATTTGAGGTATCACGACAAATTAATAGCCATAGCAGCCCTCGTACCCGCGATCAAATGATTTACGATTTTGTTTTATAATTAATTTTGAAGCATTTTCTATTTTCCATGATGTTTCATGTCATATCAATCACGTTTTGGATGTTTTGTATCTGAATATCAATTTTTGGTTTTGCTCAATATAGTTATATATTATTATATCTTTAATATATAGTCTTCGCACGACCAAAGAAATAGCAGACTGTGGTGGTGGCCTGGTGGATCACATATTTATTAATTGATCGTCGTCATCGTTTGAGTCAGCGTACCTAATCGGTTTCTATTATATTATTACTATACATAAACCACCGAAGTGTGTTAAAGCGGTAAAGAGGTGAACTGGAGCACATTTTTACTGTTAACAATTTTTGGAGCGGAGTCGGTAGTACGAGGAGTGAAGGTCATAAGTTACGCGTTACCCCGTGGCCCTATTTTCAATTCCTCTCGCACCGCACTCGTCAACATCTCACTTATTTACGAGATCCGACCCTAACGACTGCAGCTGACGAGAATAAAATCTCAAAAAAAGTAAAATTGTTCTCACTTTTTGTGTAAACAGGGAAGATATAGAAATTTTGATAATATGATTCCACGGACTAAGTATGGAATTTAAAGATGTTGGGTCAATCCCAAAACTATTTATAACTATTTTATATAGCTATTTATAACACTTAGATGGCAGACAAACACATAGCCCAATTGATGTTATGTTTAGTTTTGGTTTTGTAGTCGAATATTTTGATCACGATATTTAAATCGTTTATGCCCCAGGAGGGAAGGCAGGTATAATACTAATACAGGGCAAACCTATATATTACGCCAATTATATTTTCGGTCGCTTTTACATACCGGGCCAGTCCATTTCTATCAACCGGGAGCTTGTTCACACAAATTAATTTTTATGAATATATATTTCCACCAAAAATCCACAGTAATTAACACAAAGCAAAAATTACCAATACGTCAAAAAGCCGATCATACTTGCAACCGATGCGCCATCAAAGCAGTCCAAAAAACAAATATATCTCAACAGAATTCAACGCTTTTTTCTATCATTGTTGGCGAAAGCTCACATTGATAGAAAAAAACAATAAATTATCAGTATTTGTTACCTAATTTGTATTGCAACCCATAATCCTGTTTGAATCATTTGTAGTATAAGTTTGTAGCTATTCGTAGCGGCTACGGCGTAACCGCGACGAATACCCGCGCCACGTAGCACCAGCTGCGTGTAAAATTGCTTGCACTCGATAATGGCCTTTTCAATTTGCGGGGATTTGGAACTTGAGCTTTGAGCAGACATTACTTTAACCGTCATTTATTTATTATTTAAATTACTTATGAAAATCATATCGTCATCTAATACAACAGTAATAATATATTGGACAACTTTTTTAACTTCATTACTTATTCTTAACTGTCACTACTTCAATAAAATTTAGGTACCTTTCTTTGGTCATAGTGAAACTAGGAATGGTGTGAAAAAAAAAATTCATTTCTTTTAGCGAAGACAGTTTTAGAACGCTACTACATACGCACAGAGAAATGACACGTTACGTATGCAAACAACACCGTATTAAGCCTAAACTCATACAGTTTATATTGAACGATGTTTTTACGTAAAACACGCCGATACGGGTAATCCTCGCGCGACATAACCGAGATTGTATTACGACAATAAGTCCGCCCGGAGCCGGTTATACGGGTCCTTAATCTCGCTAAGATTTTTTTTTCACACGTCCCCCGCGACGCGGAGGCTGCGCGCGCCTCGGGGAAAACTAATAAAGAAACCATCTCGTAGCCAACTGAGGCTTGAAATGTATTTTTTATATAATTTACCGCGAATTGATTGTGACACAGACACATCTGAAACCCTCTCGCGACTCGTTCGAAATAAGGATGTCCATGCATTTTACACAATTTGTAATCTATGCACAAATAGAGAAAAATCTTGTAAGAAAAAACCAGAAATTAAGAAGAGGTTTGAAATCTTTACCGGTGTTCTTTTATTAATCTCTACAGTTCTAGAAGCGGAACGAGACGGGAATACTAGACTAGATACAATAGTTAAGGACGTCCTACACAGAGCATATTAGACCCCTAGTAAAATATGGATAAATAAACTCAAAACATCCGGCATAGAACATAAATACACCTTCAATGTATGCAAACACATAATTCTACTGAGCGGAAATCGAGCCCGAAAGATATGACATCGTAGTTAATCAATCTGACATTGTAATTGTGAGCATAAATTCGATTCGCTCTTAGAAGTTTCGCGGAAGAAAGAGTAGCCGCCGTTTGCAATGAGTGTATTTTACTTACTGTAAAAGAAAACAACCTGATACGCGTCATGGAGTTTTCCGATAAACAGATAAACCAGATGGCGTGAATATTATAATCAGCGCAGACTTTAATATAATCGTGTGTTGCCAACATAAACAATGTGGAGCAGTGACGTTGTGGGTGTTGGCAGCACCCTGCGACGGACGGGCCGTCGGCCGGCGGTCACGCACTAATTACACCGTCACGTGTCCCGCGGCGCAAAACACGTCGTCACCCGCCGGGTCTGCGCCCGGCTAGGCATGAGAACTGCCACAATCGATCAAAACGACTTATATCAATGACAAACTTTTCGTTTAAACCTACTAATATTGTGAATATGTGAGTTGGATGGAGCGGTGAGTATGTGTTACGCGTTCAGGCAAAAATTTCTAAAAGAATTTGGATGGAATTGGTAACGAATATAACATATGCAACTTTTGTCCTGGGTATTTCAAAAATGTCTTCTGGGTGAAATTTAGCACATATGGATGATAGTAAAAAAGAAGAGATAAAATAGAATATTTATTTCGCGAAGAGCTCAATATCAGCAGGCAGTAGGCTTCCTTACCGCGCATAAAGGTTTAACAGCCAAAGAACTTTATAAACTTTAAATAAATTCTACGATTTTAATAACTCTATTGTCGTGATACGAGTAGAAGTGTGAAGGAATGTAAGAATTAATTGTTTAATGGCAACGTCTCATATTTCTGGTTACTTTGGAGAACGCTATCGGTAACATCCTTTTATTTTTATAATAATAATAATAATTTATCGTGAAGTTGATATGTAACAACTCTATTGTGGAGCAGGGCGTGCGACGTGGTCAGGGGTGTCCGCAACACATCGCGGGGCAAAAAGCACTGGCAAAACGCAACGGCCGGGCACCGGCCGCTGCACTACTCGACCGCACACTGCGCCCGCCGACATTCGTACTAACCCTATTTACATGTGAACTGTGCTCAAATACAATATTTACGAGATTTGTTTGCGTTTGAAATTACATTATATTTGTTTGTAGTTTTAATTTCAGTTGCAGATATTTAAAATGTTGGTTTTCATTTTTGAAAAGTTACTATTTATAAAATAGTACCGAAATACCGTGTAATAATATCAATATTCACGCCAGCTCCTGCTTGTGTTAGAAGTGAGTTCGCGTTTGTAGTGCAATAGCCCAAATTCGAAACCGAGAGTTCTCGATCATGAGGCCCAATTTCTTAACCTACTGTATCTTGAATGTCCATCATCACAATTACACTGTTCCCAGATGCATCAGAGAAATATAGCGTAGCAGTCTATAACGTCCAGGTACACTTGCTCTTCCCCTTCTTTTGTTTTGAAATCTCCAACTGGCCCCCCTTGGATGCGGGATCCACGGTATCCCCATTTTTCCCCGGGAAGGAGAATGGTGCGCACCAGAGTGGCAGGCGGTCTCAACGGTCGCTTCCAAGACAGCGCTGATGAGAGACGTACGTTGTCTAATAGAAGATGGTGGTTGTATCATCTGATCCATTTAATCGGTAATTTACACTTTTCTACTAAATCAATAATTTTGAATTTTTAATGATCAAACCCTAGTGCCTACAATTTATTTGTCATACAGACGAATAGATGACGTAACCAGAGTTCCATCTTGTGTAAAGAAACATTAAACTGAATCACCAATTGCAAACACTGCAGATGTAAAATTGAAAACTGTAAGTAAATGTTCTATTTGTAACGAAACAGGACGAAATAGGGATGCGAGTGTTGCTTTGATACTCGTTCTAAATTGTATTACACTTGCCGTGAAACGAGTGCTCCCCCCCAAGCCTTTTTCCGTCTTTTACCCGTCGGAGCTACCTCCCCATTTCGATTGCACTCAATGTGTAGGTAATTACAGTTGTAGCAAAATCTTTTACATTTCCCCTTTTAGTGAAGTGCTTTAATAAAATCAGTTTGAATACAGATTTATGCAATATTGAAATTTATTTAACCTATTTATTTTGGTGTTATTTTGTTATTTGCACTGAACCCAACGATACCGTTGGTTTTCAGCAACCGTGGCCACAAGGAGGCTAAAGATGGGGATGTTTAATCTTGAAGTTATCAAGATAAAGGAATCATTGGTGTTACTATTTACTAAAAATGAGCTCATAGTTAAAACCAACAAGACACTTTAATAATATCATCATCATAAATTATATTATTGTTGTACTTTTTTATTTACCTCTAATTTAAGAAAAATTGTTCTTATTATAAATATCGCATCATTAAATTTCACGGGCATTTCCAAGAGGCCTATATCCAGTAGTGGACTGCTATAGACTAATAAATTTCCGTGGATTACGAAGGTTTCTGATTGACACTGGGTCGTACATCGTTTACCAATAAAAGTCATCAATCTATACCAAAATTGAGACTATATAGTTAAAACATTAATACTATAAATGAAAAAAGGTAAATATCATGTCTAACGAAAATTTTACCGACGGAAAGTGAAGGTTGGTAATACTTGGGGTCGCCAATTTAACTCGAAGAGATGTCTGCAATCGAAAGTAAGTAAACTGTACCATTTCTATAAAAAAAATATATCTGAACTATTTTTTGCATGGGAAATAAGAATTAGCTGTGGAGAATGAACAAATGTGTTTGTTAGTTCGTATTCCGTTTTCAATAGTTTTTAAATTTCTTGATACAAAACATGACTTGTACCTATTTGATGACCTGATAATTTTGTAAGTTGTATTTAAGTATTAAGTTTTTGTATTGGGTTCGGCCATGCATTCAAACATGCTACATAATCGCATATTTAGGCATTGTTACTGAATTCTATTTACCAGATCCAATTAATAAATAGTTTGCTTTTCATTTTTTTCGTTCAGCCGAAATGAAACATTACTTTAACAACAACAAATATCTTTTTCTGCCTTCCAAAATAGTTTCACGAAATAAAGCGCTAATTAAGGAATGAAATGGCACGTTGACATGTGTAACATCTAAATGTGTTTATTTTACGTTTGTCCGAATTAATTTGCAACAATCTCGATGCTGGGGAACGGCTGATTCAATTATGTCACGTTTGGAGCACAGTCGTTCACGCGAAAAGATGGGGAAAAACGGGAAAAATGTCGACATTAGATCGCGTTGATAAGTGAATGACTTCTCGCATGGTTTAGCGTCAAAGGGCGGGCAGCGAGGCGCGAAGTTACGGCGCAACCGACGGCCGCCGACGAGTGGCGGACGATCAGCGCTCGCCACACGGCTACGAAAAACCTTTCAATAAAACCGTTTAATTCTCTTAATCATTTGATTTCAATGTCAAGTTAAGACTACTACAAACACGAAAATAAAACAGGTGGGTAACGTGTTGCTAAGTCAATGTGCTGATATGTAAAACGAGATCTTAGTTAATATTGAAAAAAAATGGGTATTGTCATATGCAATAAATCTAATAAAACTAATAAAATCAAATTTAAAGAAAATACTTAGCGACTAACTACAAAAAGCAAAGATATTAAACTGATCATGTAGTAATGCTTATGTATTAATATTTAGTTTTAAGGTTCAGACTATTTAATTGCCAACAGATTACGCATATTACGTATTAATAAATTAGGAGACGGCCATTTTCCAGAATGTTAGGGTGCATCTAGGGATAAACGGCTTGACTTTGCAATTCGGGAACTAATGTGTAATATAAGTGAACATCGATAATGTTTAAAGTTCACGGAGCCTCGCGGCAGTAAAGCAAATCCTTTCTAAATTGCGTGTCAGCACACACAAGCTGTTGAAGAGATATGTCGATATTTTAAAAGAACGCGAACACCGTACGACATAAAAAAGATACGAGAGTTAGGACTTAGTATCCATTTGGTGAAATTGGGCTCGTTGAAGATAACAACAAGTTTTCGCACCCTCGCGACTAAATGTGCAATTCATACGTGTGTAAATTTACACGATAGTACAGGAAACTGTACTTTAGGACAAGCGTAGCTAGACTCAGAGTAGTTTGACTGGTAAGTAGTAAAGCATATGTCATTGTGGATGCTTAGACAGTCTTATCAGATACTGTTGGACAACGTGCGGTGAGCGTCAATTCTTTATCGTTAGTGAAATTTTATTTTAGTATGGAAGAGAATATTTTCATATACGTTGATGCGTCTAGCAAAAAGCATACACAAGTAACGTACTCAAATACTAAACAAAATCGATGTACCTAGGTACTTACAAATAAGACTTTAGACGATAAGTTTTCGGAATCAGCACTGAAAATACTTCTTAACTTTAAAATCGATTAAAAAAAATACAGAGTAATCGTAGCAAGAAGCAAGATATTATTTGTACAAAATAAACTTACTGTCAGTATAAAATTTACTTTTAAAATACTTTTACAGTTAAAATATTTTTACCTTCAGTAATTTATTCATTTCACATCCCTACATCCCTACTAACTCGTTTTACGTCTGAACTCCTTGTACTTTAGGGATATATCCCATATTGTTTTCCATGCGATTACACGCTTGAACGAACAAAGAAAACTATCTACCTTGTCGAAACTTTCCACCTTTACTCCCTAATATTAGATTTGAAATACTCTAGACCTTTGTACAAAAAAAGAATCATACATTTGCATAGACATAATTCTACATGGCTTTACGTGCCTATAACATGCTTGTAGACTTTCGATATAATTCAATAAAAACTGATGATATCAGAAAGGGAGAATAGGGCAACATAAAGAATGGAAGATGGCAATAAACGAGTTAGCAGGACAACTCAAACCCGGGTGTACGTTTCTAACCCTCCGCTGCACCCATTGCCTCCCGCCTTTTCCTATAACTGTCATCTTGTCAAACTATAACACGGTGTAAATCCCCACATTTCCATACAACCGTATTTTACGGCTCACCAGAGAAAATAAATAACAACTATAATATAAATATGAGAATTTTCCGAATCTTTAAGTGTGAGGGTTTTAAATATCAGTTTTTGTTGTGATATGACTGACAGCCTTTTTATTGTATGTGACTGTGGGGAGAAAATATTAATTTGATCAATGTTTGCCATTTGGAATTGTTTGTAGTTTTACACGTATAATAGGAAGTAGTCTCACTTCATTATTGCCAATAGTACCTATTTAATTAGTGGCGAAGTGGGTAAAAATAAATATAAAATGGGTGCAGTTTATACTGCGTTTTTATATTACTAGTGTGAACCACTTTAGCTAAGCTGAATTACTAGTATTCTGGTGAAAAACTCGGTTTCGAACTCGGGACAGATCGTGGCAATTGATTCCGTATCCATTAAGCCACCGATATATTTTTAAATAAGTAACTCAAGAACACTATGTTTTCTTCACTCCACTCCACGCTAACTTTCGGCGTAGGCATAGGTATATCATTCATGTGTGTTTCCAATTATTTATTTTGCTAAATAATAATAGGAAGTGTGTTCGTACATTTGTAGGGTACTTATTTGCAATTAAGTCCTCCTTAAAGTATTTTTAACCGATTTTCATGTCATACAACAAAATGTGAATAGTGGCTGCATTTTCGATTTGTCAGTTTCTGAACGGAATATTTTAATCACTATAGTCATTACGTTAAACTTTTGCATGATATTAAAGATCGTGCAATATGGCGATGACCAATAGAGGTGTCTGGCCACAAAACTGTCGGTCGACGCCGACGGACAACGGACGGCGCACAGCGGCCTATTCACGTGATGGATGTCGGGTTAATTTGTCCGAAGTATCAAGCTTGATATCACCACTATAGTTATCTAATGATAAAGTACTCAGAATGAACGTCATTTATATCCTTATTTATTTTGAATTGTAGGTACTAATCAGATAATAAAAATATTCGATATATTATACACGGAGTCATCATAGGTTCGGCGTGAAAGTCTTAGATGCAACCGGAGACAAAGCTAACATATGGATAATGATCTACTTTATTTAACTAGAATCCGAAATTTATGTGACGTTTAATTAATATTTTGAAAAGTATAGCTAGTAATAAATGAAATTGGATGAGTCATGGGTCATGCATGGTTGTGCATTCGACTGCTACGTTAAAAGGCGTATCGAGACGAGAGACGAGTGAAATGACCGGACAAACGTATGTAGCCCAAGAGTGGTGTGCAAACCATGGATGAGTGCTGGGTATCTACCACTTAGCCCACCATAATATATTTTCCTTATAATGAATTTCCGCCACGTAACGCCTACTTTAACTAAACTTTAAATTATGAAAAGTGATAGTTTCAGTTTATTTATGCAATTAATTATTTTGTAATGCATACTCTTCGGCAAAACTAAGTTATTAAACAGTAACATTATGGTGTAGATAAAACAAGCCAATTCATGTTACATAACTGTGGCTAATAGGTACGAGACAAAAGTTCTCTCTGAGATTTTTGCTTGGGGGTTGAATTACACCTGACTGATTATGATTACGAACTTTTCTACATGTGCTATTACATTATTGCAGTGCGGTAGTATGCCGCGAGTATTTGGCGCTGTCACCTTCTTCGGACATTCGATTTGATCAAAGCAGCTATAGTTACAACAGCACAATATGCAATCAGACGCGATCAATGGCTGTTTGAAATAGTATATTGTCCGTATTGCTTTCATTTGATTTGGAATTTGATGACATACTGCCCTTGTTCTTCCATTTATTTAGCGCATCAATTTGAAATCGCGCTACAGCTAGTCTAATTCATGTAGAAGTTATTGCTTCGTCATCGAGTACCTCACATTCAATACTCACAAATAGGGGGTGATAACTAGTATGAATAAAAACGACACTCACTTTTTCTGTATACGTACGTGCATGCGTATGTAGGTACCTACGTGCATAAAATGACCTTCTGTATCAAATAAGTTATTGTCAGGACAAGGTTTGAAATTCACGGGTAAGGTGCACAGGGGCAAACACAGGGTGTGCTGACAGTTATTAAAAACTCCGGGTACTCTAGGCAATGCAAGCCTACAGCACCCGGAGTTTAGCATTTCCAACATATTACAGTTCTTGGGGCAGGAAAAAAAAATTATTTCGAATTTGGAACGAAACGCAGAATTAACACTGTACCTACGAGTATAGTCAGAGAACCGTCCGTCTAGGTATATCAATATTATGTGGTCACAGTGGCGTAGGCGTTCGATGAACGTATACGCAGCGCAGACAGCATAAAAAGATCACAATCCGACGATGAAACATTCGAACGTCGATAGAACGCTCGACGCTACTGCAACGTACTCATTTGTTACAGCAGAGACGACGTGTTACAGCAGTAATGATAAAATCCTCAGTCCTGAGACTTTACATTAAGATTACAAGTTTACCATAAGAAGAGTTGAGATTATAATGATGGGACTATCACATTATCTGTGTATCTGACTATCACATTTCGTCTGATACGCTCCAAGGCGTTAATTGGTATTGCTTGTGCGGCTAAGCACATAATTACACCTCATAGCAAGAAAAAGGGTCAAAAAAATTTCCAAACTAATTTAGCTGCAACATTTTCGTCAGGAATTTATTTTCGGCATACTATTTTTTTCACATAGTGCCCGATTGGCGGCAATAGGCTCGCCCCTATTACATGAGACCGAAAAGCATAGTTGGCGAAATGTGGGTGTTTGATACAACTCTGCCTACCCCTTCAGTAATTACGGGCGTCAGCATATGTATGTATGTATGTACTATCACATTATAAAAAATGTGGTTTTGAAATCACACGTTTTACAAACATGTTGTACTAAAATATTATTGTTATTATTTCATAAAACACCGTATTATACTGACTAACTGTTCAGGTTAATCATACCCACCTCATCTACTAGACTCAAAGGCACTCTAACTTAGCAGAAATGCAGACCAGGCTTCACGAAAAACAAATTTAATTAAACCACAGCATGAATAAGTGAATAGACATAACATCTAGATTTCGATGTTGATGGCTGGTTTTAAATGTGGTTTGCGATATAATGGCGCGAGGGCGGATCCCGAACATTTTCGTTTGGGCGGAGTTTACCAGAAAAATGTACCGCCTTTCTAACGCCACGCCCACCTAGTCTCACTTTTCCACACAAGCATTTTACTTACTTTCCTTTCATGATAACTTTCGTACGAGTAGACGTCTGCTTACACACACAACGATGCCATGCATCTCCCTCATACTGCACTTGATCATTCGTTGGTACCTATCGTATAGAGTTATCCAGTTTTGCATGTAGGTTTTGTACATAGGTAGGTATGTCTACAAATTCTTACACACCCTACACATTAGTAATCAAACTTTACAAATATTTCTATAAAGTTATTGGGCCCCAGTATTATGTCATTCCCCGTATTACCAACTGTTACTAACTAAAAACAGAATTAAATCAAAGTCTATACTTATCGTTTTCTGAATCTTGAAATAGTGGATATTTACAACATTATCATCATTCTCTGAACCTTTTCCCAACTCAGTTGGGGTCGGCTTTCCAGTCTAACTGTGATGCGGCTGAACTTCGATATTTTCCGTGAAGCGACTGTCATCTGACCCCCAAAACCAATGGTCCAATGACCAATGGCGATTTCGAATCTTCAAGTTAGACTGGTTGGACTTTTGAGGGCTCCAACTACCCGTAACGACTGCCATAGATGTTTGTATGGCAACCGGGACCGACGGCTTAACGTGCTCTGCGAGGCACAAATTCTATAGTATTACTCCGCAGTGGATATTCACACATATACCATTTAAATTTACTTACATATTATAAACATTTTGTTAATCGGATAGTCAAAACTATTATTTATTACTATTCTTGTGATAGTGAATTATTTAATAAAATATAACATACTGTACTTGTTCTGACATTTGTACAAGATTTTATTGTAAACTTGAAGTTATTGGTGGTTCAATATTACAACATAGATTATTAAAAAAAACATCTTACGCACTTTTTATGAGCGACTAAAATTGAATTTGGAATGCGTGTGCCTTGATTTGAAAAAATAACATATTGGCTCGAACAGGTTTTAATCTAAAAAATAAATATAAAAAAATAAAGTATTCTTTATTATTTATGCCTCTTGTAAGAAAGTAATAAGTAAAATATTGTAAACACACACAAATATCAAATTTATCAATAATAAAGAATTTGCCAATTATATGTACCTACCAGAAATTGCGACCATCAATGCATAATTTTACTGTCATAAAAATAAATATTTTTTTAGTTTATGGTTTTACATATGTTTATAGTCTGTCAATATCTGTCTGAGAAATGGATATTTTGGTTTGTGTCACATAACTTTAGCACTGGCTTTTATATTTATATTCATGGCGACTAAAATAACTAGCTGTAAAATAAAAAGAGTTAAGTAATGTGTGTAGACAAAATACTAGATAACAATATTAGATGTAAGTGGAGAAAGGTTTTTACAGTCAGATAGTATAAGGATGTGTTCTGAAATGGGTTCGAACCTTTTACCAAAATACTTTGCTGGACCAGATTGGATAGACGCTTTGTTACAAGAACACGAGGAGGAAGGTACCAAGTTGCTTATTTTATACGACTACTAATTATAAATTTAAATGTCACTGAATAGAGGAAAGTAAATATTTTGACTACTTATTGATTATAATATTCGTATAAATAATGATGTATTATTACTTCACGCGTATAAGTAGGTATCTATATAAAATAATAATAATATACTTGGTATTTGCGCCCATTTCGCCATGGCACAGTTATGTTTTTGCTCTGTCTATACATATACATACTAATTTTATTGTCGGGTTTTAATGGACGCTGTGATGATGATGATGGGTACAAAGATAATCTTATTTTTGTTTTGTAGCAAAAGAAGAGGCTCGTTGGCCAATACTACTCTTACAGTCAGCTGGTAGAAAGTTGATTTGGCACTTATGCAGTAAACTCCGTGTAAATGGAAAGGGAGTGCCAGGAAGTGCCTGCCGTCTCATGGAGCGATACCTCTCTCGGCAAATACGCTGTTACCTTCAAGTATTTCGTGGTGAGTTTAGTAGAAAATGCATACTTGCTAGTTCCACTTATCGATAAAAGTTGATGACACATTTACAAACTTTTTTTAATACCACTTAGGTGCCAAAAAAGCACGCGGCCTGCCTGATGAAACTGCCCCTGATGTTGCAAAAGTTCATAAGTTACTGTGGATGATTGCAACATCAGGGTCAGGTTCTTTAAAATTGTTGTTACGTATTTTCGTATTCATGTGCGGCTAAGGCACAGAGGACTATTTACAGTGGTAAAAATACGTACCTAGTATAATTTATTAATACTTAAGCAATAGCTTAAGGGCAATAAGTGTGGCATCAAAGTATATTTTCAATTTAATAACTTTAAAAGAAGTAAAAGTACTTTAAGAGCTCTACCTTCAAAATCATAGTAACATTACATAACACTTAATGGAAATTAAAAAGATTATTATAATTATTTTACACTTACCCCGTGCCATGAACTCATAAAACAGCTCGATAATTGAACTGCAATCGTAGCAGCACAGCAAAAGAAACGTGAAATTATTCCTCAAGGAATAGTTTGTGATAGGGTACGAGTGGCCCGCTAATAGCCCGGGTTGAAATCCTATTGAAAGCACACCGTGAAGAAAACATTGTCAAACAACTCATCAGCATCAACGGATATTATGACGTTTTTATTGAAGTTTGGGCAACTATGCCTTTGGAATCGTATTAAAAATTCATAGAGTCTATGCCTATCCTTGTAAAGCTGTACCTAATAGATAACAACGCTAGTCAACTAAATACAGAAAGTCTGGATAAGGTACCCCACTCCACCCATGTCCTTCTCTGTTACTTTTATGTTTGCTGCTCTCTGTTCATGTTATTTGTTAAAAATCGTATGTTTCTAATTAGTTCTTCACTATGACACACTGCTTTTCCATATTTTATAAATGGATAAAATGTTTGCATGGCCGTTCTAAACCCACCGAAATAATACACGTAAATGATAATACTTTATAGCCAAAGAAGCAATACGTTATGTTTCTAAATGACCGGTACTGTGCACATATGATCATCGTCATCATCGTGTGTTGTTCCCGGTTACATCTGACACCTACACCTTTGAGACCAAGTTCCACTTACTCCTTCTGTTCCTTTCGTTTTGTTTTATGTGTTTTTTATGAGATCGTTGTCGACATCCCAAGCCCAAAGACGGTGCAGGCTCACCAGGGCATCGTGCGTTATAACCAGTAGGTGATCCAGCTAAGGTCGACTTTACTTCAGGAGTCTTGGTGGGGCCACAGACACCCAGCCTATTCACCACTAACTTAGTTAATATTTTTCAGATAACGATGAATGGGAACGATATAGGACTTTACTGGCGTCCAAATACTATCTGGTGGCAGTGTCCTGTATCCAATTGGCGGCTAAGATGACCGATCTTACGGCGCCATTGACAGCCTCCCTGGTTCGCTTAACACTCGTCAGGGAGGGAGTGATGCATTCTAAAGCAGAGATCGTTCACATGGAATTCCAAGTATATCAAGCTCTAGGTACGTATTCATATTAACTTTTTTGCACCATTTGAGCATATTACCAAAAACAAGCAAATTGAGGTAAGGTCAAACTAGACATGTCACGTGTCAAGTCCACGTGAACCGAAAATGAAATTCGGAGTAGGATAAAGAAAAATGAAATTGAGTTCTCACAATCCATTTCTCGTCTTGGAGATGGAAATATAACAATTTTAATAACGAATATTGTATTTCTAGATTTTCGTATACCATTATGGACTTCATTGGAAGCGGCCGAGTTCTTAGCGATACATGTGGGTGTCGGCTTCCCGTCGATGTTGGAAGCATTAGGACTCATCATCAATTTGACAGAATTTAATAGAGACTTGCTCGAGCTCCACATGCGGAGCTGGAGTGAGCAGTGCAACACGCCGGGATCGTCTGCATCCAGTTTGTGCATTGAAATGGTTTTCGTAGTAGTAGAACCTTTTTTAAATAATTTTCTAGTCTTCATCTTTTTACCTGCCGTATACCTTCATTCCATTGATCTCGTAGTTATGCTCTAGTATGGCTTCAGTTTGAGCTGTGATATAGTTATATATATATACATAAACACATTTCTAAGTCTGATCCAATATTTTTTTATCATAGGTACAGGTCGGTGTATGCTACGGACATTGCACATTTGTGCTGGTGGCGTCTGCGCAGCGGCACGGTTTATGCGAGCACCCATTGACCCTGCACACTCGCTCGCTGCCCTCACTCGTACTATACCCTCACATATCAAAGCTATTTCAGACACAATTCTAAATCATATCATACCAGAGAAATAATAACCATGGATACATTTAAAACTTGCTTGCAAACAGTGAGGTTGCTATTCACAGACTGTTACCCACTGTGTCCACCTTTCGTGCCCCATAACCGCAACGTACAAATACATGCTCTGCAACATCATTCTATTGCCGTGTTAGAACAATGGAAATGTAAATTATTGGGCTAAATATCAATAATTAAAGATGCTTGTTTTATACAGAGATACACGTCGCCGCATTAGTTCGCACTTCATACTAATATTGTGTAGTC
This sequence comes from Pelosia muscerda, assembly GCA_963691645.1. Lineage (NCBI taxonomy): Eukaryota > Metazoa > Arthropoda > Insecta > Lepidoptera > Erebidae > Pelosia > Pelosia muscerda. Next base: position 19,615,923 of record OY829098.1, on the reverse strand, counting down.
AGGACAATATTCAACTCATCGAAATACATATAGATACCAGAAATACAATGTAAATACTTATAGCATAACCTGTATGTAATATTTGAAATTAAAAATTATTATTAATACCTCTTTATTTACCTTATGGTAATACCAACATTATATATATTACTGTGTAAAGATATAAATAGTATAAGATAAATACACTCACTTAAGTTACTGAAAATCTTGTTTGTTATGAATCCTACTACCCTTCTTCCGATGAATATTAAGTATTAAGTATAAGTACATGTGAAAGTTTGTGAAGATGTTTGTATTTCTTTTATTCGCGCTCTAACGATTGAATGGATCTGGCCGAAGTTTTATTCAGGGATAGATTACAGTCTGAAATAACACATAGGCTTTCATAGACTACCGGGACGGGATCAAAATTTCACGCAGGCGAAGCCGCGGACCAAAGTAGTTATTTAATATTTGCGTTTTTAACTTGATATACGAATGTTCGCCATCCGTTATTGAAGTGAGCTCTTTCCCGCATCGCACGTCGCTTCAGTTGGGCCTCACTTTGATCACTCAACTGTGAAATATGGATGCCCCGCCGGAACTCCTACCACTCACCGACTTTAATATCAAAACCTATCGCAACTTAGGGGTTTAGTTGAATTAATTAATTTTATACAACTTTAGCCCTTATCAATATATTCTGAGTATTTATTGATAAGAGTGTGCGAAGATACGGCAAGAAATCTGTATCTGCGCGCATATCTTTCAATATCGCTCTCTATATAAATTGTATGAGCTAGCACACAATACGCAGATAATATTATATTTTATCGTAGAGTATCTGTGAGCACCGACATATATGGACAAATGGTGAGCTTATTTTATCTGCGTCTACAAATATATTAATAGACACACAAATAGATATGGCATCATATTTAAAAAAAAAAATAATGTCATTTATGTCTAAAAGGATGCATGTGTTTTTCATAATTTTGAAGCTATGACAATATTCAGAAAAACATGCATAAGCAATTCTCGACCGTAATGACATTATTTATTTTCCTGCATTTCTTACTACCTACCTACTGGTAAATAATGTCATTATGGTCAAAACCTATTACTCCTAGTTGATCATTTGGCCTGTAACTAATTGGATAAATAAATTCGCCTCGGTCCTTTCTAAGTTATATATGACGTTCTATCCTTTTTTCGCGTTTTAGTCAATGAAGCTAGACCTGCATCAAATTCCAAACCAGAATCATCTTCTGACGAGCTGTGTAATAAATTAAGATGCCATAAACGCGTCTTTTTTGTAAAACGCGACTCATTTGTAACACTGTAGGTATATACCTACCTACCCTAAACAATTCTTACCAAAGTCAGGTCTAGTCAGTCTGGAGGATACCGAGTGAATGTATCTTCTCCTATATTATCAAATCTGTCTAGTGAGTGTTGCCTTCAGATAATTAAGTTTTTATACGCAGATAAAATCCTAAAAAATTAATCGTATCTGCGTAGTGTGTGAGAATTACACGCTGTATGACACAAACGACATGCTTATCGCGAGTGGAGCCGCGTGTGACATAAAAGAGTAATTATTTATTATTCTTTGATATACAGATATCTTAAATTCCCTTCATGGTCCGGCCAACTGTACCATGTAACTTATTAGTTGGTCTGATTAGGAACGAAGTGTCTTTAATAGTACCTATCAAACGGATCAACTAATTGATCCGTTTAGTTGGTCGGAGTGGAAAAAGGGGTAAAAATAGAACTTCCTGTGGTCCGCTTCACCGGACAACAAACCGTACCACGGGCAAAAAGGGCCTAAATCCGCTTTATCCTGTGGAGCCAAAGAGAATACAATACTACGTAAGACTAGGAGCTACGGGGTACGGTATATCTACACTGCGCGTTATAGGTAGGTACCTACATAGTAGAGTTCAAGCCAGCTTGTAACCCGCAAAACGATTACAGGTTATAAAAATTATGAATTACTTAATGTCAACGAGACGAGGGTCAGGCGGGGCGCGGGGTAGCAGTCAGAGGGTTCACCACAATAGACGTTGCTTTAGGGTGCCCAATAAAAACTTGACAAATGGCGTTTCATAATCATGTTGCATTCCGAGCCTCGTCACAGCCATCCCGGATTGTCCTCCCCATAGAAAATATGTCTCTTGTTACGAAATTGCCTCGTATGGTGTCACTGGCCTGACTAATGTTATCATATTCCGCTTCAACGGATTCCGCTGCACTAATTTTTAAAAAGGAATTTATACATTTAGTTTTATTGCATTAATTGGTTTTATTTAAATATGTTACAATGAACTATAATGAACTGTAATTAAAGAAATAAACTGGTAAACTGTAAAATATAACTGTAAAATATAACGCAAATCTTATTAAAATGCAATATAGTTTAGTCTCCTTCATCGCCTCCTTCCTCTTCCTCGTCAAACTCGCCTTCCTCCTCGGCAGTCGCATCCTGGTATTGTTGGTACTCAGATACTAAATCGTTCATGTTGCTCTCAGCCTCAGTGAACTCCATTTCATCCATACCCTCTCCAGTATACCAATGCAAAAATGCTTTGCGTCTGAACATTGCAGTAAACTGTTCAGAAATACGTTTGAATAACTCCTGGATCGCAGTCGAGTTTCCAATGAATGTTGCAGACATCTTCAAACCTCGCGGTGGGATATCACAAACTGCAGTTTTCACATTATTAGGGATCCACTCCACAAAGTATGAGGAATTCTTATTCTGAATATTCATCATTTGTTCATCTACTTCCTTCATAGACATACGGCCTCTGAAGACTGCCGCAACAGTTAGATACCTGCCGTGACGAGGATCACACGCAGCCATCATATTCTTAGCATCAAACATTTGCTGAGTAAGCTCTGGCACAGTCAGGGCTCGATACTGCTGGCTTCCTCTTGACGTAAGGGGTGCAAAACCAGGAATAAAGAAATGCAAACGAGGGAACGGGACCATATTCACGGCTAGTTTCCTCAAATCTGCATTCAATTGACCGGGAAATCGAAGACAAGTTGTTACGCCTGACATTGTTGCGGAGACGAGGTGATTTAAATCCCCATAAGTTGGTGTGGTCAATTTTAGAGTACGGAAGCAGATATCATACAAAGCTTCGTTGTCAATACAATAAGATTCATCAGTGTTTTCTACTAGCTGATGCACTGATAATGTGGCATTATATGGTTCGACTACTGTATCTGATACTTTCGGTGATGGTACTATGCTGAATGTGTTCATAATACGGTCTGGGTACTCTTCTCGGATTTTCGAAATCAATAAAGTTCCTAGCCCGGCACCGGTACCTCCTCCTAGAGAATGTGTTAGCTGAAAGCCTTGCAAGCAATCACATCCTTCTGCTTCCTTCCTGACGACATCGAGAACGGAGTCTACCAATTCTGCTCCTTCTGTGTAGTGTCCTTTCGCCCAATTGTTTCCTGCACCTGATTGTCCGAAGACGAAATTGTCAGGTCGGAAGATTTGTCCGAAGGGTCCTGAACGAACAGAGTCCATAGTTCCCGGCTCCAGATCGACGAGAATGGCTCGAGGCACATACTTTCCTCCTGTAGCCTCATTGTAGTACACATTGATACGTTCTAGCTGCAGATCAGAGTCGCCATGGTACGTACCCGTGGGGTCAATGCCATGTTCATCGGAAATGACTTCCCAGAACTTAGCTCCAATTTGGTTACCGCATTGGCCAGCTTGTATATGCACGATTTCTCTCATTTTTTAGTATTAAACTTATCAACGAAGAACTTCCTAGACCGAATCCAACCGAATTCAACGATCTTATACCGTCAATTGTCAATCTAATTTCAATGTCAGTTTGAATCGTATTTAAATTATATTTTTGATTCGAAGTTCTTACCGGCCTACTACTTACTGGTTCTCTTCTAAAGATCTTCTTTAGATCAAGACTCTTTATGATTAGAATAAAGGTCATATAATAAATAAAATATATATTAATATATTCTAGGACTTTGGATTTCCTACTTTAGTGCGAAAGCCGTATCATCGAATTTTGGTACTTCGAAAACCTTTCACCGATATCACCATACTGCGACGCCTCGTTAGGTCGATGTCTACACAACGTCACGGCCTAGCCCATGGTAAGCATAGCTTACTCAGATACTATTACGATTCATTTTTGTTGTTAATACATACATATTATACATTAATACACCCAGACCAATGCAGATATTAATATTCATGCATACAAATATTTGCATTGAGTGGGAATCGAATCCGCGACTCCTGCATAGTACCACGGAGGTCGTCAAGAACAAAAGGAAAACAAAAAATGAAACGATACACATTATTTATCAATGGTTGGTTAGAAAATTTTTTTGAAAAATTTTTTCGCACTTGTCTCACGTGGGTTGATTTTTTTAAGTATCTCTTGAACATAATGTGTAATTTATGCATGTCTATACTAGATACATGTCTTAGTAGTAGCATACGACATTTGTATTTTGAAGCCCCAGACACGCTTTCCTTGACTTTAACGAGAGTTACTGAAAGGAAGAAAATCTTACATTCAGCAAGTGCACCATGTTCTTGTATGTTAGATTAACTCGGGCCCCGAGGATCTTAGCGGAGCCCCATATACCCAATAGAATTCGAAAACCTCTAATGCGACATTTTTTCAAGTTCGACATTGTTTAGTAGGTATCCTAATATAGCAAGCGGGCTTACAGATACTTATAACACCACAGTTATTATGCGTTCGCCACAGAGTTGAGAGGTAGTAGTTATTAGGCCACTTGTCACAATGGCTCTTATCTCAATTAGCGATACCGTAACACCAGCCCACCGAACTAACTAATACGATAACCTCATCTACAATCATAGCTGTATACAAAGGCTTAGTTCAGACTAAATGCTAGAGATCTGGATGTGTAGTCAGAAGATCGGGTGATCGCTCCTCATTAAGGATTGCCAGGGATAAAATATATAATTATTGTCCTAGAAATCGGTTGAATTCTTTTCGGTGAACGTGACATTGTTAACCGAAATCGATTATCTACCTGTGTAGTTCGAATCTAAAGCATTCCAGTATGTCTGCAGCCGTAGTTAGGTCCGTTTGCTGCATAGGATCGACATCATACCCTATATAACTTAACCGAGACATTCACATTGTGCAAAATCAGTGAATTAACACCGGAAATATCACAATTCTGCGTACCTATTCAAAGGATACAGGCCTGATGTCATAATGTGCACTTGCTTAACCAATGCAATATTAAGTGGATACAGCAATCGCTGCTGATTTCCTGGTATTTATTAAAGAGTTCCGTGGTCTGAACTGAACCCACTCATTAGATGTTTGAAAAAAATAGTGGGACTATTATTTATTTATTTATTATAATATAAAAATTTTGTAACAACAATGTATTGCGAAATTGCTAACAACAAGCCTCTATAGCTAAATAACAAAGTAAAATAGGGATGGATACGGTAGGTGGTGATATGCACTAGGTACTTCCAATGTGTATAAATATACCTTTTACGTACAAAATAATTTTGTCAATTCCGACCACAGGTGCCGGAGCTAACCGCGTACAAACATAAAAATATATAAACTTACGAATTGGGAAACTTCTACTTTTTTAGAAGTCAGTTAAAACGTGGTACGTCAATAATTACGTAATTTGCTTGTTTGTGTACGAAATTTGGCGGGGCGCGTGTCCGATGGCCTTAGACCGGCCATAACGCGGTTTTATTTAACTTTTAAACATTAGCAAGAATAGTAACTACAATATTTTTTTTTTATTTTTATATTTTTTTTTATATACTTTATTCCTTTTGTAATATCATATGACAGCTGGTAAAGGTGTAAATACTCGTAGTCTTTCGTGGTATATTTTTTTTGTGACATGCAACCTACGTGCGTTGCCCACATAGATGTAATTTTTATTTATTGATCCCTTAGTATAATGTACTTTCTTTCATAAATACCTATAGTAAAATTATTGTTACATCGCCATTTTTTCGTTTGAAGACAACTTCAATTTACTATTTAATAAAATATAATTCATATTTCTTTAAAAACTTTCATGATATTGTTTTGGAACCACTATACAAATAAACCTCGTATAATCTACAAGTGATCGCACGTTTATCCAGACATAAACATCAGGCAGGTCGTAAAGTAAGTCTTCTCACTATTATTACGCAGTAGAGGCGAGCGAAGAATGCCGGGTAATAAGGGGTCGGTATTAGCTCCGCCGAAATATCGTGCCTAGTCACTGCACCCCCACACACCGGCAATATTATTAAAAATAATTTCTCATTTTTATTGCGTGCTTAAGCACTAGTATAATAAATGACTACAATTTTATCACAATCATTTTATTGCTGTTCGAGGTGGTGAAAATACTTGTGGCGAAATAATTGCAGTACCTATATTAATTAAAAAAAATGGGGTTTATACTGATGATACTCGATTATTCTGCCAAATTTTAATGTTAGTGGTTTTAAAGCTATAACTATGCTAGCGATTATTCAACGAAATGACGATTTGAAAATAAATAAAAATAGACTATCATATTAGTAATGATTATCGTAGCATTTCGTAGCAACTAGTAAAACTTCGTAGTCTACGCGTAGTTAGGTTGAAATCCTTGCTATTCTATACCCTAAACAAAAATTTCGTAAACCCGTTTTCTCATCTAAGAAATTAGTCTGAGAATAATTCGCAAATGGGGGAGTACGAAAGTAATGAATATAACTTGTAGCGTTATAGCGCAATTTCACTTGTACATATCTACTCTCTTATCTCTTCACAATAAATGTGTATATATTTTAGCCTACTTTGTTATTTTTAATGAATGTAATAAAAATGCATAAAAACGTAACCATGTATGAGAGACTGAATACCAAAGTTATTTTCTCGTGTATCCTTATAATAGAATGGAATCACGTGATGTGAAAGATATCACGTTACTAAATTAGACCGCAGTAACTACATTCTCTCACAACTAATTGTAGTTCATACATACCACGCAGTGACCACCTCTCAATATTATTAGGTATAACGTCCTTACAGCTGGCAAGACCCAAACCACAGAATACATATTAACACTACGTACTTAGAACTATGATTTTCAGGAAGCAGATCAAATACTTGGTAAACCAGCAGTGCAATTCTCTAAGTATACATCGTTGGGCTCGTCGATGAATTCGACGTAGAGTACAACCTATAACTGACGATTAGAGAACTGTACTGATGTTTCTAGGCTGTGCCTACTTCGAGTTCAGCGTAGAACTCAACGCAGAATGGTTAGAGAATTGCGTTACTGCAGTTCTAGGTTGGTAGCGTCAGTTCTAGGCTGTGCTCGTTGTTGAGTCCGTCGACGAGCTCGACGATGTGTGCTTAAAGAATTGCAGCGCAGGTATATGTTTTGTAATTCACATATATATGAAAGCATCTTGCATAGAAACACACTGAACAATATTTCGATTGTACGTATTTGCACTGATGTACACTTGTACCCAAGTTCAAGTGTACAGCTTCGACATCTTGGTGGGGTTGAAGAAAATAACTTTAGAACCACTTATTAACTATTTGTTATGACGGACGAGGCCTAGGTCCATGCTTTGTTCTTGGTATTGGAAGGTGAGAGGCTAGTCACTTCCGCTAAAACAAAGTTATGTCAAATCAAAAAAAGCATAGGAGGGTTCATATCAGCCATAGGAGAGTCCACTGGGAATATAGACCTCCCCGAATGATCTCTAATGCGACCGGTTGGAGACGGTCTGCAACCCGTAACTCAAAGAATGTCATCCGTCCATCTTGACTTGGGCCGTCCTACGCCTCATCTACCAGTACTTGGTCTCCATTCGAGAACTTTGGGCTCCAACGGGCATCTGTTTTTTTTGCTGTGCTATCGCATATAATATGTTACAGGAACGGAATCATACCATTGCTCTACACGTGTTCCACACGAGTAGAGCAATGGTGGTATGGTATATTATAATTATATTATTTAGGATCAACTGAAACTGTTAGATCTTTAAAATATATTGAAATAGCAATAATACGAGTAGCATTGAAGTGGCCTCGTTAGATCGTTACTCGTATGTTATTGATTACTGCGCTTCAGACACGTGGCATTGGCTTATCAATACTCCTTGCTAGACAATCAAATCTCGAACAAGTTAAGCGAGCAGTAGTACTGACTGTAACATGTTTGTATAGTCTTCGAAGCTTCTGAGAACCACTAAATCCTCTGCTTTGTAGATACGATTTGAATGCAAGTTTGTGTGACGAGAGCCAATAAGCTTTAGGCTGTGTGCAGTGTCTCCATTCATCCCCATCCTTCTATACTTTGTAAAATATAGCTTGGGTCCTATGACAGATGTCAAAATTTGGTTCATAGGGATGTCCGAAATTCGATGAAAATATCGATACTACCAGCTATTATTGATGAATGTTACATATAATTAGGTTTAATTTAATTGTATGTGTGTATTTAATTGTAATGAGAACGGAATATACGTAGCATACAAGACGTCGGCACTCGTACTGATGAGAATGAGTGGAGTGGATCAGTGGAAGTTCATATCAAACAAGATGTTGGTGCGTGTATCTTATGCCTATATCATGGCCCAAGAGCCAAACGCGGCGTGTCTTCTTACAAAATCCAAAAACAGGTTTAGGGCGTTGATGGATTGAATGTAGGATTTTATTTACTCAATATTATTTAGGATCAAGTATATTGAAATATAAACATTATTATGATATTAAAATACCTAAGCAATAAGATTAAATTCTAATCATTTTTTTCTTATATTAATTTCAATTTTAAATTAAGCTTTATTCAAAATATGGATAGTTCATAGTATGTGGTCACGATGATTCATCGCCCATCACTAATTAGCTCGGTATGCCCATAAAGTATGATAATGACAGCTACTACATTCAATAATAGAAAATTCAAGACTTCATGTGCGGGATTTCACTGACAGCTGTCATAGGACCCAAGCTACATTTTACAAAGTATAGGAAAAGGTAATTAACTTGTCGAGAATGTACGCATAGTGCAATGTTATGTCGAATAAACTTGCTTTGGCTAAATTAATAGCCATAAATGCTTCAATGTTACATTATGATTATTTAGAAAGTAATATAAGTAAGAAATTAAACCTACAATAATATAACACAATGATCGTGTAAAATAATATTATTCATATTTTCATACAAATAATCAAATTCAGTTCTACCTTTGCAATTACGTAGACAGTATTTTATTTGACTATATTTACCACTTTTACCACCGCGCACCGCCGGTAAGTAGTACCTAAGTAAAAGAATTTTATTTAGTACCAAATGGTTTTAGTACCAAATATATCTAGTAACAATACTTTACATGAAATGCTTTACAAGTTTACCAAAACACATCTTACGTTCTTCTGACAAACCCGGGCCTTTTAAATGACGTGTGCAAAATCAAAACTGTTGCAATGGTGACCACATTTCTGAGGCTTCTGCTTAAATTTTACATCAGTCGAGATAAAGTTATATTGGAAAGCTTTACATGAAATTAACCTATTTCAGTCCATTACCAGTGCTGATCAATTTAACTATGGTCGTTCGCGATGTTTTATGTCTAATCATATCTTTTTCAGTGACCATACTGAAGAATAGAATAGAATTACTACAATTCACAAAGGCACGTCCAAGTTCTTCTTAAATTGATGTAGTTTCTATTCAGACTATTTCTAGGTGTATTCTGTTTTATTGTCAATCACAAGTTTTACAGTTCCATATAAAATGTTATGAAAATAACGATGGAATATATTAAATACGATCGTTATCTCAGCTTTGGCTTAATCGGGGGGGTTTGTGGAGATGAAATATACGTTAAAAAGAACAAATCCGCGTCTGATCAATGCGTTGTCAAGAGTAATCCAGATTTTCATCGCTGGGAGTGGTCGCCCGCTCCGCCTCACTCGCTCTCTCAAATAACTTTCTGTCACTCTCTCTTTTACTATTTCGTATTGATATTTCCATTCACCGCTATTTACACATGTATATACAATACATGATTATTTTTAAATCATACAAAATACAGTCTTCGCAGTAATCCAATTACAACTACTTTTTTAAGACCAGAAGATTTTTTTATTTTTTAACTTTTATTATGCACGGGTGCTGTTTTGATATATAGATCACCTTAGATTTGTGAACAGGTAATGCATTTTTTTTCTGTTTATAAAAAACGAAGAATGGAAGGACTGTGTTGGTTTGGTGCAAGGATTTTGTATGTTGTTGGACGTTTCTAGATGTTGGAAAATGTTCTTTTCACGAGTGCTGCATGTAGGGGCGTGTCGAGTTTCCCGCCCGCCCAGCGCGGCGGCGCTCCGCACCGCAGTCATATCGGTGCCGCCACGTCGCGTGCACGTTTCAATACACTCGGTGAAATCTCCGTCGGTACATCGTTACGCATCACTTTGCCGTCGCACATTTGGTAAGTCACACTTTTAAGTTTTGTTGAAGTGGTACTGAACTCATTAAGGCATCTTCTAAAAAAAATATTCATGTTGTTCGAATCGGGAATGTTGTAAAATATTCTAGATCTTTGACATTAACTATAGGGTTTCTTCAACAACATTAACAAATTTTAGTTTTAAATATGTCTACTAAAGACCTATCTATTCTAAAAGTGTGATTTGTATAAATTCTAAATGCCTAATTTCTGTAAATTCTAAATGTACTACTTAATAATACGGATACCTTTAAATTTTGATGAAATTAAATTTTGAAGAAAATTTATTAGGCAATATCAAGTAACTTGCTTCAAGAGGAAAAACTTGAAAGTGATTTAACGTCAATAATTTTCATTGATAAATAGGTAAGGTTGAATTTGTAAAAATATTTAGTTAAAAAAGTATTTTAACTTTATATATATTAAAAAGTATCACTTCATAACAGAAAAACCTGATTACAATATTTATGAAATTATAATATAAGTAACTAACATTACAGGAGTGCTCTTAAAATATTTAGACTTGTAGCACCGAATGGCTACGAGTATTACTTATAACTTAGTGCAGACACAGAACAGAAATATGTAGTACTAGCGTTCGTTTATATTTTAACTATCGTTGATGATGAAAAATCGTAGAAAATTATAATATATGGTAATCAAATAAAATATATTGTAAAGAAAGAAAAATATCGATTTAATTTTAAACAAAATAATGATATAATATGCAAATAAGTAAAATATTTTAAAAACAATTTAATTGGTAAAATCTGTGTGCTTTAAAATTCTGTTTAAACTTAATTTATAGCGTTGTACAATGTTATTTATACCAATTAGGTGGCAACCAAACACGCGACCCACCTGATGGAAAGTGGTTACAGTGGCCTATTGACGTTTGCAACACCAGGGGCGTCACTGTCGTGCTTCCGACTATATAGAGAAAAGGGAGGAAGGGAAAGGAGGTAGGAGAAGGTTAAGAGGGTATTTGTGCTGTCAGTGCAACTTACCACCGGAAACCCAGCACAAGGTTATTATTAATCGTGGTAAATGGCAAAGTTGAACTCGTTTTATCTTTATTACTTTACTAGTTGACCCGCGCAACTCTGTCTGCGTCACCCCGTTTTTGCAACATTTTTCATTCCTGCTCCGCACTTGTTGGTCGTAGCATGATGTTATATACATATAAACCTTCCTCTTTCACCATTCTATCTATTAAAAAGTGCATCAAAATCCGTTGCTTAGTTTTAAAGATTTAAGCATACAAAGGGACATAAGTACATGAAAAATAGGGACAAAGAGCGACTTTATTTTATACTATGTAGTGATTACAATTAGGAACTTAGATTCATAAGACTTTGAATTTAAGCTCGTTAAGGAATGGACTTGTTTAACATGCTAACAATTAGACAAAAAATAAATTGCTCTGTAATTTTGAAAGATTATTATTTGTATTTTGTGCGTTTTAAATGACTTTGGAGGCTGTAATACCTAGAAATCTTTTCTAGTAGTCACTACTTTTATTTATTCTTTGCTCTAGTTAAAAATATTAAAGGTCTGTTCTTGAGCATGCAAAAATACATTATAATAATATTATTAATATATTGAAGTGTCAAACAATGTGAATGTGTGTAATGTGTTGAAATTTGTTTTGAACGAACTGTTTTATATCGTACTAGCCTCGGCGGCTCCACCCGCGTGGCTGTCGGTTATCGCGACTTAAGTGCCATCTGTGCAACTTAAATTCTATGTATTACTAATCGTAATTCTGGTTTTACTTGACCGGTTGCAATCAAACAAACGTAAGATTTTAAGTTGGACCAAACCCCTTCAAACAAAAAAACCACATCGAAATCCATTCAGTAGTTTTTGCGTCCATCGCGGACAAACATAAACTTTTTACAATTATATAATAGTACAGATAGATTTTTTTAAGCCGCGGTAGCCTAGTGGTATGGGTAATGGACTGCTGAGACGAGGTCTCGAGTTCGATCCCAGGTTTACCATGGCACACACCAATGACTTTTCGATGCTTTTCGAAGTTATGTGTGTATTTATCGCAGGTTTATAAGTGCCTCGGAGAGCACGTTAAGCCGTCGGTCCCGGTTGCCATACAAACACCTATGGCAGTCGTTATGGGTAGTTGGAGCCCTCAAAAGTCCAACCAGCCTAACTTGGAAATTCGATATCGCCATTGGTCATTAGACCATTGGTTGTGGAGGTCAGATGGCAGTCGCTTCACGGAAAATATCGAAGTTCAGCCGCATCACAGTTAGACTGGAAAGCCGACCCCAACTGAGTTGGGAAAAAGGTTCAGGGAATGATGAGATAGATTTTTTTAGTATATTACATTTTTTACAATAAATATTTATAGTTACATTCTGTTGCAGTTTACAAACATATTTAAGTATAAGATGCATCATATGCCTACCTATGCAGTTACAGCTATAAGTATAACAATTTATTCACATCTATATAATGACATTTGTGGCACTTGAAAGAGCACCCTGTGGTTTCATAATTACAAACAATTCAATTAACAGGGTGCTTAAGGTTTGCGGAATCTAAATGTGGTTACACACCAGTGCTACGAGGTGTAGTGTTACGTTGTGGTTACGTGCTACAAAGCGAGCTTTGCTGCATTCAGTGTCTGTAGGTACGTTACGACGGCGTGCGTTTAGGTCAGTGCGAGTCCGACATATCTAATCACCTCCACCGATTTTGGCAAAGGTGGTATCCTCGGGGATTTTGAGCAAGATCAATAAAAGTGTCTGTAGGTGCGTGGTCAACAAGTGAGCATTTCAATTGATTCGCGTGCGTTAAAATATTTTTCAATGAAAATATATGCCTTAAATGCAAATCAAAAGTTGAAGTTTTTATTAGTAATATTTTTTTTTTATCAAAATACTAATCATAACATATATTATACTATAATTATATAAGTTTCTATCCTCGATTTACCACATTTTTAACGTTTTAATCTAGTGAAATTATACGACGTTGCTATTAAAATTTTATATCTTTGAACTTTTAATATCTTACCTAAAAGTGGTTTTAATTCTTATGATTCCAAATTTCATCACACTTTATAATAATACAGAAAAACTATTTGTAACTAAGTGAAATTTTCAAGTGGCAACATCACTGAATTGAGTGAACGTAACCATTGAGATGATTCCACCAGTCAGCCGGTGGCACGGGACAAGTCTGAAGATGTCTCACGTAGGAAAAAACAAGATATACCTACCTATAAAACTGTAAAGAGCTCTAGGTTTATATCAAAAGTAATTGATATATATATTGTGATTCCTTTCATGTTTCTTCTTCTTCTTTTCTTAAAATGGCTTCTGCAGCAGAATAGCCGCAATTTTGTCAGTCTCTAGTAAATGTAAACGTCTTATAAAATTAATGGCGAGACGCCAATGTCAAGTTTCAAGTTTTTTAAAAAGTCTTCCAGAGCCACGTTAGCCACGCCAGTAAATTCGTTTCCGTGTGTCCGCCCCCCACGAGATCAGGTAGACGATCAGGACGTGTGATTCGATTTTAGGGGGCCCTTTCATGTTTAATTATTCTTTACACATAGTTGTCATTTATAATAATGTCATCGTGCTAATTTTCATTCTATTATCCCTTGGCATGTGAAAATATTCTAAGTATACCTACATATATTTGATGAAAGTCAAGTTTTCTCATTGATATATCTTTAATTACTATGTCAGTAAGTAAAGCATGCAGTTTGAACATTTTTTAAATAAAAATCAAGTCTCATTGACAGTATCATCACTACATAGTATAAACAAAGTCGCGTTCTCGGCAACGGATTTTGATGCGGTTTTTTTAATAGATAGAGTGATTGAAGAGGAAGGTTTCTATGTATATAGCATCATGCTACCATTAACTGGTGAGGAGCAGAAGTGAAAAATGTTGCAAAAACAGGGTGACGCAGACGGAGTTGCGCGGGTCCGCTAGTATAAAATAAACACTTGTATGTTTTAAAGACATTTTCTAATTAATTTAAAATTGGAAACAGTGAATATTGAGTTACATTTGAACCCGCGACTCTTACAGGGTGAATTTGGGCAGAGTAATAAAAAAATACTATTGAAAACTTAGAATAATCGTTCCTTGGCTCCAATAATTCGTAAGATTGTTGGTAGATGGCTCCAACGTCGCCCGCTAAGACATAAAACACAATTTGGAATGTTCGAGCCGTGGCAGAGCATTCTCTCCGTAATTTCGATTCGTCCAGACATTCACTTATTCCAATTTTATATGGATTTGAAAAAGTTAAAACCTCACATTTCTCAAAAAAGACATTATCAAGTTTTAAGACACGTAGCAGTAGGTACTCTTGGAGTAATTTTATACAGTAAAGTTTGTGACACATCACGGCAAACAGTTTTATTCTTTAGTGTGATTTTCATAACATGGTATGAAAATATAAGCCAAATGTTACACCTATCCTTTTTTCACATCACACACCGAATCATTAACAGTATCTTAATTATTCTACAATAGATACCTAATACGTAATATGTTATTTCAGACAAATTTCCACAGCGCTTATCATTCAGATGTATATGTAGAGCATCCGCTGCCTTATGTGTGCGTACACGATTCCTGTAGGTACAGTTTCGTGCAAATCATGTGTATTTTTTACAGGAAGTAAAGAAAATCTGTGAAAACAATAAGCACAACGTTATTTTTACAAAACCAACACGCCTCAGGCAGCGGACTGTCTTGATACAATTGAGACTGGTAGGCTTGTAAGTCTACTCTATTGTCCCTACCTTTAAAAAACAAAAGTTAAAAAGAAGTAGCTAAAACGCACACCTATTGCCTATTGATGAATAATTTAAAACTTTGAAATAATTGTTACAGCCCTTACATTCGACTGGAGGTGTATTTTAAAGATGGAGCTTTACAGTAATAAATTATATCAGTAAATGGTAATTATTTAGAACAAATTTATTATGCAAAAGCGAATTTTACTCATATATTAAACACTTTTAGGATGTATCTACAGTTACCTACAGCAGAAAGTAAATGAATAAATATGAATTATGAATTATGAATTATAAAAGTCTTCAGTACATGTGCATTACCTATGGTTAAATATTAGCCTCATATTAAACTAGTGAAAATAGGAAAACTAGTGCAAAATCAATTTTCTTAACCTGTCTTATGTAGATTGTCGTTGTAGTTGTACAGTCATTCTTTATTTTAACTTAGACTCCATTAACAAAATACTGCGAGTTTCGGTATTCTTCGCATTAAGGTGGTTTCTAAATCCTTTTCGCGACTAAAAAGTCCTCATTATTCCACACATTGATTGTTTTAATCGGACGCCAATTTGAAATTAGCACGACTATTGTTAGTTTTAAGACATTATTGTTAGACACGTTGATTTTATTGTATTAACTAAATTATATAACACCATTAATTCTATCAATGCAATATATCAGATGGAACTTACCAATAAGCGAGTAATAAAACGTTCGTAGATCGGCAAAAAGAAATACGCCTTTCCTGATTTATGCGTGATCGGAACGCGGCCGCCCCTTTTCAATAAAGGCTCTGATAAGAATCATTGCAAATCGCCGCGTGACGGCCGCCTAGGTATGCAATTAAATCGGTTTTTTATAAGTTTGCCTCTAAAAAATAAAATATAAGTACCTTCCGACTATCCGTACTTATCGATTTATCGACTATTGAGAAAATAGTTATACACACATGACACTATATACTATACTATACGTGATGCAATGATTTTATATCGTGATTATTCAGCGCTATTCCTGTTTTTTAGTTTTCAGAAATGAATATAGTATTCATCCACATAAATATAGAAAGTCAGCATCAAAACTAAATGACTATTAAACAGATTTCGATAATTAAAATTAAAATTAAAATATTCATGCTTATAGATATACTACATTTATTTAGGTACTTAAATAAAGGTTAGGTAACTATCTTGTGACTTGTTTGACTTGACTTGTGGTAACTTCTACTTTATAAAAACACAACACATGTTAAACGAATAAACTAGGCTAACTGACTAACTAGTGGTTCGATACAGGTTTTTAGTTTTTAAAATGCGTTACTAAGTCGAAAATTATTTTTATACTGAGTTTTTAAACAAAATATATTAAAAAACACACTAAGATTGTTTACTTTTTTTAAGTAGGTACCTGACCAAATTAACTATAGGTGCTTACTATAAAAGTTGAGTAGTCAAAAATGTCATAACGGTACATTAGAAATACCGTTTCAAAAATACTTGGATTATGATAAATTATTGATACTAAACACTAAAGTTAGTTGGCAACATGTAGGTCCACGGAGTAACATAGGTATGTTCTGTGCTGAGTATATTAAGCCGTTGGCCCAGTTGTCAGTCCAACATCTATGGCAGTCGATGCAGGTACTTGTAGTTGTACTAAATACTCTAACATTTTGTTAACTGCAATCCTTTGATATATAGTAGTAGTAATATCAGCAATGACTTGTAAAGTTCAGATAGGAGTCACTTCATGAAAAATATCTAATGTCAGCCAATTCCGCAGTTAGACTGCAACAAGCGGACCCCTGACTTCGAATATGACTGGGATAAGCGCTATGATGAAGAAGTCGTTTCAAGAATATATTACCTAAGAATTATTCTAGGCCCTAGATTTAAAAGTATAGATACTTCTGACAAAAAAAGATTGCACAATGACGAACATCCTATAAATTCTCGTCATTGTTTAAACTCATATTCTAGAACACCCAAGAGTGGTTCGTATAAACATATAGGTATAATTAAATTTGGAGTGATGTGTATTTCAATGCACCATATGTATCATTTCATAACGTTTACATTTGGAGTGTTTATCGCCTACTGTTCCGGGCCATACTATTCTTTTCCCGGTGTTTACACGTACTGGCAATAGAATAGATAGCGCAAGTAACGCGGGCCAACTGCTCGTCGCTAAGTAGGCGGGCGTAAGGGCGCAGTTACACTGCAGAGAGTATTACGGAATTTGTATTCTTTTCTTTTGTTTGTGTACATGCCGATATAACTATTTTTATTTATTAATAACATTAATTTATGGAGTTAGGTAGTTACTAAATATTTTAATTCAAATAAAACAGTAAATAATTTATACAAAGACTTAAAAGATAGTTATGTCTGAAGAAAGATTGACATGTTATATAGTTTTCATTAGGTGTTAAATAGCATTAAGCTTTTCATTTTTACACAGAAATCTTCTTGATAAATCTATATAACTAAAAATAAATCGCGAAATAGTTGCTAAGCGCAAAGCTCGAAGACGGCTGGATCAATTCGAGTAATTCTTTTTTTATTTTTTTCTTGAACTCTACGGAAGGTTTTTAAGAGCAGCAGGAACAGTATCAGAAGTCCACGCACGTAGGCGCGGCCACCAGTTAGTACTTACTATAGAGTATAATGTGTTCTGTATACGCAGTTATTATAAACTATCACCACTGCTACCAGTAGTTTGATTCCTTTCGCACTCACAGAAATTCAGTCAAGCATCAGGGTTGTTACAACATCATACATACATACTAATCGTTAGTGAGTTGTATCGCTCATCATCATCGTCACAAGAAGCAAATGTGTGATTAACATAACAAATTCTAAAAAAAGGAGTCCTTCAATTCCCTCGATTTCCTTGGTATCCTCGACAATATTATTTACAAACAAAAATAGAATCGCTACACAAATAACGTACGTAATGTATTGTATGTTACCTGACATACATTGCAATAAAAAATATAACTTCATCCTTTCTTTTTGTCGGTGAAAAAAGTAAGTAAGTACTATCCAATCACACTAGCTCTCACAAAATAAAGTGAATGAATGATTTTCATTATTTTTCATTTTACATATTTCAAGTAACAATTACAGGGGGATATGACCGTGGTCATGGATGCAGAAATACAACCAAAATGTTAATATCAACAAATCCCGTTAAAAATATCTTAATTCCTATTATCGAGCTAGGCTGAAGAAACTAATTATAAAAAATTCAAATATCGCCTTCTTAGAGTACTTAACTACGAAATAGTTGAAATTGTATTTATGTACCTACGAACTATAACTTAATATCCTCTACCACTTACTTACCACCCGTTTATTAAAGTCTAATTTGATATATTTCACGTTTTACTATTTTCTCTCTGGAAAATTAACTCAAGCCTAGAGCACCACCAGTTTCGAATACCATCTACCGTTCTCATACTGTTTACATTTCACCTCAATCAGACGAC
Source organism: Pelosia muscerda (assembly GCA_963691645.1). Lineage (NCBI taxonomy): Eukaryota > Metazoa > Arthropoda > Insecta > Lepidoptera > Erebidae > Pelosia > Pelosia muscerda. The sequence continues at coordinate 19,597,143 of OY829098.1, read as the reverse complement.
TTTGCTATTGATAGATGAACTATATCAGTCCGTCTGTCTCTCCAATTAGCCCCCGAACATACTAGTGGGTCAAGTGTTGGCTTTAATTACGCGATCTCTAAGTAAACATGACTGAGCTTTGTGCGTGACATTTCGATGTTAGACAAGCCACAATCCAAGTCCACAATATTCACAGCCAAGGTGCGAATATGTGTAAAGCATTGAAGTTATAGGGACGTAATAATAATAAATCAATAAAGCTACTCTCAGAGGATATAGTACATTAGTTTCTAAATCTTTTCAACATTCTAATGTAATAAAAAAAAATTGGTGAGCTTTATAAAAAGTACCTACACTTTAACAGGAATCATAGTAACTATATCGTGGCTAGTGATGTTTTAACATAGCCACTCAAAGGTTTCCCCAAAGAATCAATTTCGTTTGCCTATACAGTTTTGGCACATACAGTGCACATATGAATATGAAAGTTTTACAATTATATTTGACAAAACTATTACAATTTTCAATGAATAAAATAGTAAATTAATCATTTGGCAATGATTATTTCGTTGGTTCGGTAGTTAGATCTACTGAGAAGAGATCAGCAAAACTCTGGTAGATTATTGTTATCGTGTCTGCCTGTTATCCACTACATCCACAACAAATGTTTTATCTAACAGCAATGAATTATGTAACATTGTGTGCACATCTACTTAGGTACAGTGCACATAAATGAATATGGGTCATAGCTAGTCATTATGTAAGTATTGAGGACATAACAAGGTCTCAATAAGCATGGTAATTATTTTTGTTAACATACATTGCATGGCCAATAGCCATATAGTAATCTACAGCAACGGTTGTGAACATAGAACAAACGGATGCTGTAAATAGATAAACCATCGGTGACACTAGTTAGTGCTACAATTGCCCAGATGTGTAGCCAAAATTACCAGTCTACAATACCAAACGTGTCCGTTTTACCTACTAATTGATGGACGAAGCTCTAGTCTTCTTCGTCTTCGTCCGCAAACCAATTCTAAACGACGAGTAAAAGAACTCCGGTTTCCGAGGTGAAAGTTACAGAAAGATACTAGACAGATAGATAACTCTTTATTGCACACAAGAAGTTACCAAATCACACTGGATAAGGATTGCAGGATGTACAATGGGCGGCCATATCACCAACGATGAGCTCTTCCAGGTAACCTTTGAGTTTCAATGTTATTGGGGACGTAGAACAAAATGATGATGTTTACTAAGCTGGGTAAACATCATCACAGGAATAGAATAACTCGGAGTTCCGCTAGTGGCGGAAATGAAACACCCGAATACCTATATCTGCAGGCAGTCCCGAGCTGAAATAGAGGCTAGGTATTTATTACGAAGTGAACAATTACACTAGACTATGGGCCCATATGCAACACTGTACCTATTATTTACTTTTATAGTAATTTTAATGTTGATATGTATGAACTAAAATAAAAAAATCGGATTATAATTTAATGAATTTAGAAATACAGGCGGCGCCACCTAATATTTTCGAGATCCTTTTTAAATTACGGCGTCACGAGTAATTTTCGTGTTCTAATTGCAACAAATTAATATATTTAATATAGGTATATTTTAGAACTATGTATTTCACAATTTTTAAGTAAGGTATAGTATCATTGTAGTATCTCTTTTTAGTCTGTGTCGGTAAAAAAAGCGTCATACCGGCATCGTTGCGAAGAAAGATAACCCTGAATATTACAGATTGTCATTGGCAATTTAGACTTAGAACGGTACGCGAATCAATTTCCTTGACTGTACAATAGGTAATCTGTAGATAACTGTACTTACGTGTAAAGATGTGGGTCTAATAGACGGAAAAGTTTCACAAATACCTACAGATTGTTCATTTATAAATACTTAGTGCTAGTATCATCTTATAGTAGGCACCTACCACAGATTATCGACTTATTGTTCATAAAAAGTAGGTATTAGATACCATTCAATATAATATAATGAAAATAAAATACATAGGGCTCCCTACTGCTATGTAACAATAAGTCAGTGTCAACAATAAGCAGGGGTGTTTATTTGATCTCGTGGTCGTCGTCCTAGGCCGCATCTAGTTGTAGCCAAAGCTCGTTCAAACAACTCATCATGAATGGTAGCAAAATAAACATATCTTCTATTCGTGTGAGGTTAAGTGGTTGTAATTCTATTTTTTTTTGTTTATTTCTTCGAACCATACGATGGCTACTTTATGTGAAAATGTTTCGACTTTTATGTATTGTTACGTGTTATATGACACTGTTAAAAACCAACCACTTCAAAAGCAGTTTTATATGATTTTTCTTCTATATCTACTACGTGCATACAAAATGTTACAATCTGTCCTCCGTGGTTACAATGCACAAAGGTACAAGATTCCTTCCAATACTCTTCTTTACCTATGAAGATTCCTATATTTTTAACACCTTTATCCCCACAACAACAACATGGTAGGGATAAGTGGAACAGCCCTTATTTTTACCTTTACTAAAAAGTCATCTCTTCACTTGGTCAACGTTCAACATTTACTTCATAAAATCTCAAATTTTAAAGTTTGAAATACTACTTATTTTTATGGGATACATAATCTACTTAAACTAAAGGTTGGTGAACTAAAGTAGTAGTTTTAAATAATCGAGACAAAAAGAAAGTACCAAAATCGTTGTCATTCGGAACCTTATGACTTGGTCATGTTCTATATGTGTAAAGAAAATGATAAGTTTCTGTTTTTCGCTGGCGAATATTTATCATATAGCTCAATTATTAATTAGTACTTCTGTGTAGAGTGCCACGTCAATTATGGAGGGTTTCCTGCACCACATGGCACCGCAGTTTCTGCATCCAGCGCTCCAGAGCTTTGGGTGTGGCGCTTTTCGTCCGATAGGGGGCGCGTTCCATCCGCTGTATCCGGGCAAAGCGTTCGCAAGACATCTTGGTGAACAGTATGCGCTTGGACAAAGTGTTGGACAAGCCTTGAGAGTAAGTATATTTATGCTATTCGTTTAAACAATTTAATGTGATAATAATTTTAACTGTTTATCTTTCTAAATAGAACTAGTAGTAATTTGTTTCTCGTTACGTAGGTATTGTACCTATGATAAACAGATTAACCATACTTTACGCAAAGTGACTGACTTTTCTTCGGACAATGGATAAAAATTCATATTTTTTTGTTTTGTATCTATTGTAGCTAGGTACTTACCTATTTTTTGAAGATTATTGGTTTCAACCACGTTTCAACCTGTCATAAGCTAAAAATCAGTGTAGTTATACTACCTATTTCAATTGTCGTGTCAAACAATTTTGTCAAATTATTACCGAATAATTAATGTGCTGCAATAATAATAAAATAACAACTACTGTACCTACCGAAATGTGTTAATTTTTTTTTAAGTATTTTATTTAATATTTTATGACACTAAATTATAAAATTAGAATCCCATTAGTCACTTATATTTTCATAGTTTTTGATCATTCCTCTTCTATTTTTCCCTATATCAACTTTTATGACAGAGCTACTTCGTTCACACAAAATCCTCAGGGTGAAATTGACTTAAAATTTAGGACAGGACTCCCATACACCCTCCTACAGCCTACCTATGTTCAGTGGTCCGATGACTCGTACTCCGTCTCGCGTTATAGATAATTTACTTTTAACTGGTCCACAGTTATTTTCGAGGAGTCATAAAGATGTAAACGGATGGAATAAACATCATTGTGTTGGTCAGAGCGTGCGAGACGAGAGCAGCACTCCGCCTCTGTACCGGCACGGCTATGCGGCCAGAGATGATACCAGCTCGCCGGGATCTGCAGCGTCAGCGTCGCCGAGACCTTGCAAAGACGACGAACCACAGCCGCCATCGACTTGCACGGACTCGCATGACTTTTTCTCGCGTGAGTACCCAACGTCCGTCGTCCGTTTATACATCTTTTACGTTACGCCACACACTTATACATATTTACAAGCTTAAATTTGCGCAAGTATGCAGTATACTTGCGCGAATTTAGGCTTGTACAAATATACTGTAAGGTAACGTGTGTTTGGAGATTGGTGGATGATACTTGTCTAAATTTCAATAACGTGTATTAATGCAAGCCTAGGCTTGTAGAATTATACTTTGCAGTAGAACCAACAACTCCATATTTGGTTCTAAGGAGAATTTTGTCACTGGAACCAAAATGGTTCTAGACTATGGTTCCAAGTGGAATGATCCAGACACACATTTTGAGAACTATGATTGGTAATTAGGCGTCAGAGGGTTTTTGTGTCAATACGACGCACGACACATCGTCTGCTGCATGTGTCTGCAGTTGTCGTATGTCGTCAGCTACGTATATCATACCTATAAGCTCATTTCATATTATTCAGCTGACGGCGAGCGTAAATCGTCCTGCGGCGTATGCGGCGCACGCTTAGGGCCAGGCGTTGCACAGGCGCATTTCCTGCAAGAGCTGCAGCACTTGTACAGCCTCAGTGCGTTACCGCGAGACGCCACCGCCCCGCCCACACATTCATTGCATCATCAGGATGAAGATGCACGATGGGAGGTAATTAATATCACGAAATATTCCTTGTTTATCTAACGGTGCACGATATTTTTTTGGTAAGTCGCGTCACAATCCCAATAACGTTTAAAGTTGTGCGTTTATCTGATCGTTCGCAGACTTACCAACGTATCCGCGCAAATCGGCAGCGGCGCTTGAAACTGCGAACCCGCAAGCGACACCACACAGTCGAGAGCATGCTCGGATACGACCTCGACGAGGAGCGCAGAGAGGAGCGCCCTCGAGAACCGAGACAATACGACGCTGAAGACGAGCCCGTCGATGTGGAAGGGGATTCCCTTGGGTGGCCCGAAGCAGCTATCAACGTTGATGGTAAGTGTCAAATCCTGGGACTACCTACTGAACATTTTGAGAAAAGTTGTTCTTCATACTGTTTCAAAGTGATAAAGGAATTTTTTTGTTTGGCGAAGATATAAAAAGAGTCTTAGAGCGGTATTTTTTGGGTCACTCATGTTTCGCACTTCCATAATATTCTTCATCAAACTGGAATATTGATTTGACCAACGATAGAAGCAGGTTCAGTATATAGGAAGATTGTTTAAAGCAGACTCGTACTTTACTTTTATTTTCAGAAAAAGAACCACGTAATGACGTCGAGAAGCTGCATCTGAACTACGCGGAGGACCTCGAGATCTCCAGCACCAACGATGCGATGCAGTCACCTGAACGCGTGAGGTATTTTTTCTCTAAGAGTCCAAACCAAGCCTTATCCTTATAACCTTCGAAATAGTTAACATAATTGCATGCATCACTCATCAAGGAAAGTAATCCCTAGATGAGTGTTGATAAATTTATATTGATTTACGTCACAGGTGTCATCATTATCGACCCCAAACGCATGTCCGCACTCTGAAAGAATACGTCTGCGTTAGAGCATTATTCGTTAACGTCGTCCGTCAATTAAAAATAATATTACTGTACTATCAATGATACCACGGCAAAAAAAATATCCTGTAAATACATATAATGGTTCAACAACGGCAAATTAAAATTGTTACAGAACCATTATTGGTAATGTACGCGATGCACAGATGAACAAACCAATCGAACCGTAACCTCCCTTTGCCCTCACACCACCCCACACGCACAAACGCTCCATAAAATATTAAATATTGACAATAAATTGGTAGTAGTAGTACGTGTCGCATAGCATATTTGTCATAGAATCGAACAACAACTCTACCATTATGTGCAAGTCTTCCGAGTGGGAAAATAGACGAACTGGCCACGTAGTTCGTTCGAGCAATAAGGTTCTAGCACTTATGACTCCAACATGAATGTTTATAACATGTCGAAGTAAGCCTTGAAGCCTAAAATAAAGTAGATCCTTTTTTGTGAGCGAAAAAAATCATTTACTAATACAAGACAAAGTAACAGTACCTACATACTTTCAGAAAAGGAGAACAATCTATAAGACTACCCAATTTGTATCTTTTTGATCGTTATATGTGTTTTATGACTCGAATACAAATATGATTGTTCAGGATTGAAACGCCAAAATCCATATCAGTGGAGTGTCCTGCGAAGACCGAGACCGCGGAGCGTCCCGGGGCCGAGGTGTCCACGACAGAGTGGGGCGCGGCCCCGGACGCGTGGCCGGTGCTCGCCGCCGAAGCGTACATGCAGGCAGCACGCCACAAGATGGACGGTGAAAACCTACCTTCTTCTACAGACTCCCGCAATTGAGAACTTTGTTACTAATATAACTACCGTGGATACATAAACGGAATGGAACATGTAATCTAGATTTCACCCGTTATGTGTTTGGACATGATTGTTACACAGAAGATTTTTTTTTCAAATTGCTGTTGTGTTTGATATATTTGTAATTTTTTAATATAGATACTCCATGAACGTTTTTGACAAGATAAACATCTGTATTTAAAGGTTTGAAATAATGTTAATTATTATTTTTTTGTTAAATTACATAGGTACTCGTAGCTTTGTAAAGCTGACATGAAACATATAAAACATTTTTTTATTATTTAATTAATTTTATGTAAATATTAACGGCGTCAATTGCAAGAAGCAGGTATGTTTCATGCAGATAGTTTTAGAATCACTTAGGATTACTAATCAACTAATAACTATAATTCATTAGGTGTTTACTAAATAAGCCTAGTAATTTTGTCTTATAACCAGATAGGTATTTAATTGTTATACTAGTACATTTTTATAGCACATTAATTTTCACATTAAAACAAATGAACGTGTAATTGTTCTCGTTTTTAATTCAAATTCACTTTTAAATACATACACTTTATTCAAACTGTGCAGGTATAGTAGGTACTGAACAGCAGAGCCAGGTATACCTACTACCTATTGCATAAATAACTTTGTGGTACCTACCTTAAAAATATATAACATTTCAAAGCTACATTTTGCAGTGGATGGTATGACAGCCGTTCAGTTATTGACCTGGTTTTAAGAGTTTACAGTAGGCCTGCTGTATCAAGAGTTTATGGTGGTACGGGCCTCAAATTACATTTCTCTACGGGGCAATCATAAATATTATGTGCTTCTGTAACTGAATATGGAACGTTCAGAGCGGCAGCTGGTAGCACTGGTCGTAGCGGATCTCGTTAATAGATAATATTTACTGGTTTTATTAAGTACTTTTATTGTTATTGAAGTGGGACATTATCTATTATAATTTAAACTGTGTATATAGGTAGTTTAAAAATTACTTCTCTTTTTGTAGTTGGATATTATTATTAATATATACATATAATATTACATTGATAATAAAATGTTATTTATTAATCTGTAAATAGACAAATTTTATTACGAGCAAATTTAATGTTATGTTCGCGATCCTAACTTTATGCACTTATTATTTAGACTAAGCTTAGTTAGGTATACTTCTCTTTAAGCTTAGTATCTACTAGGCAAAATTGTTGCACAACGTTGCACTTACAAAGACGCGCAGCAAAGCGGAACTATTTTGTCCATGTATGATCAGTTCTCGTACAAACAACAAACTGCGCGTATTGTGCAACGTTGACGAACTTAATGAGCGTAACGTGTTGCGCGTCAAATGTTGCCTAGAGGATGCGCGGCTTTAAGCCCGTCCGCCGCCTCATGCATGTGCACGCATGCGGGCGACAGTTTCTCACAAATAATTTGCCGCTTATTTTAAACATTACGCAGTGGGGTCGGCGGACGTCTGCGTGCACGGGTGAGATAACTGCAGAAGGCAAATCATTCTTGTTAACTCTTGTAAATAGTAAAATCATATTTTGTTAGTGTTAGCTATGAATACATATTCTGGCTAATACCATATTGTAAAAATTATGTAGAATTATAATGTGGAAGTATTTATTGGTTTGAACTCGCTTCACGTAGCGAGCAAGAGCGAATTGGTGAAAATATCGTAAAGCTCAAGGTCCATAGAGTACCTAGTTCATGTACTTTTCAAGCATCGTCGTTCAACCTCAGTTGTTCAAATACAGATCATGATGGCCAGTTCTGGCATGCAGCTCCTATGGGACGTTACCGGTACGTGCCGCAACTGCCATTTTGATTCAATTATTATCCTATAATTGCCTATGTCATCTAGCTCTCTACATAATTTTGATGTGCAATTGCTTGCCTAGATGTATGAATATGCTTATTAGAAATTACAATTATTATCATTAATGTATTTTCGATAAAAATAGAAAATGGTGAAGACAATATTAGCACTTGTTTATTTTACATACACACCCCATTATAATGCAGAGTGCTCGGAAAAGTTCATTGCTCAAATAACGCGGAGCCTCAGTGAATATACGAGGGCCAGATAGCTTTACTACTGTTTTAGTGTATGTTGTTTAAACTTGTATGTAATTTCTATGGCGTTTCTTCCAGCAGTAGGTACTAAAGCTTTTTGGACTAAAGTCTAGCTGAGATGGGTTAGCAAATGAACGACAAATTTGGTGTAATAAATTTATATAATGATTCTATTTGCATGTTATAAAGGAATATATATCATGTTCTATACTTAAAACCTTACGTGAATCAATAATTGCCGGTGTCATCCCCTAATTTTTGTAACACTGTAACATTATGCAGCACTCCAAAGAAACTTCCCGAAACATAAATTTTCGAGATTATGTAGGTACTTGTATGTATCAGTTTTAAATACGAAAATATTTTAAGTACAACATATTAATCTTATGTCCTACATCCCACAAACAAAATTGGAACCATTATCTATCTCTTCTTGCTCGAATAGTTTATGATATTAAACTTGATAATTTGTTGTTTGAAATAAATATCTCCAAAAAAATAAAGGACTATGCATGTTTTATAGTCCATACACGGCGTTGAAACATTGCTATTAAATAAATGAAACGTGTAACGAAGAGAAAGTTATAGCTTTCATGGATGGCTTGTGGAAATTACTGCGGTAGATCCCCCAAGAGTTTGTATTTGGACTGCCGGTGGCCGTCCTCTGCCATAGAAGCCGAAGCACGTAATGTCTGATCCATTTCAAGAGGTGATCGATAATCCTGCAACACCTACAAATAACGAATTTCATATTGAACACTACTTTTAAGAAAGAATTAGACGTTAAGAGAGGTGCATGACAGAATGTATATAGTTCTGTAGATCTATGCCGAAAGCAGTTGAACCACTTCTTAAAAAAATGTCAAATGTAGAATGAATTGAGAAATTGAGGTCGCTCAACGTCTTCTAAAGCACAGTTTCGTACAGTGCCCTTAGCACGAAATACTATCGAATTCGTAATGTAAATATCGGTATCGACAGAACGGAGCATTGCCATTGGCAGCCTGCCTATTGTGAACATGTGCGTACGTGAAACCCGTCACTCGCAATGCTCCGTGCTCACGATACCTTTACATTACGAATTCGATAGCTTTTCGTGCTCGGGGACAGATCATAAGTAGCGTAGCGTCCTGCTCATTTATGTGAAAATAAATGAAAACTTACCCTTCGTAGCTGTTGCTCGCGCGCTGCGAGATCCTTTGATAGTTCCTCCTTGCGGAGCTCTAGTTCTGGTTCATACTTCCCATCTTTAGTACATCTGTTCAAATTCTCATATTCGCGGTATAAATTAGCGAATTCTGCAATATTCTGTTTAGCTTCCTGGCATGCTGCATTCCCTTTCGATGTGGCACCATCGAAGTCCTCACGGTTCGTCGCGAGACTGCTTAAAATTGTAAAAATATTATACAAATGCTGCGACTATGTTGTTTTAAGTGGCTATACCTACCTATTCCCTGTAGTATTGGGCACTGAACTAACCGTACTGAACCATATAGGAACCAGCGAATAACACGCTATGGGGCATACATTTACTGGAAATATACTTAGTCATAAACCAAATATGACACGTATGCAGACAAAATGCAACGTGATGGCAGTAATAATGCCTTAGTGTAAATTTTAACCCGAACAGAGCTAGCCAAAACCATCATCTTTACGTTTTCTTTTCGAAATCTATCTCAACCAAGTATCCTTAATGATTTCTCAATAGACAAATGTGGGCTGTAAAGAGACAGAGTGAAGGCAATATTCAATAAATATATGCTCACTTGTACATCGACGTATAGAAGTAGTGAGGGCGGCTGATAGCTCTAAGGAAACGGGGAACCATGCCTTCTCCTTCTCGATACATGGACAGCAAGCGCTTATACGATACGTATTTGTACGATGGTAGACGCAACATACGCTGCCCTACCCTGATCGCGTTGATAGCTTGGTGTTCCACTTCAGGGTGCTAAACAAAATACCAAATATATTAATGAAACGAAATAAAAAACTTATAAAAGCTGATTTGATTAGAATCCGTTACTGAATTGAAAATCGAAAGCAAATCAGTGCTGATCCCAATTTGCTATGACATAACACACACACACACACTCAAATACAGTAACCATAATCCCCACCACAAAGTGTCATAAAAATGCCTAAGTTTGACATTATATTCATATGTATTTTATACAAGCTATAACATGCACACATTGACAGTTAGAGATAGTAACGTAACGTATAGATATATAAAACATGTTTGGCATTCTGCTGACTCTGCTCTGACTGACTTTATATGAAAACTATATCAAAATATAAGTAAATCATCATCATTTCAGCCACAAGACGTCCACTGCTGAACATAGGCCTCCCCCATCTACCTCCAAACCGACCGGTTGGAGGCGGTCTGCATCCAATGTTAAATAATAAACTTGTCGGATTTTCAGAAGGTATATATTTTAAACATCACTCAGTAATAAAATACCTTCTTCTCATTTTTTTATTATTTCATGAATACTCACCATAAAAGCAACGCTTTTAGTATCACTCGTTGGCACGTGGCTTAAACCTAAAATAAAATAAAATGAATGTTAATTAAAATTATTGGCTGTTGACTACTGTTCCACCCACGTGACCGTGAGTTATTGCAACCAAACCTAACGTTTATCCTTTCCCAAGGTCTGTATTTGAATAGAATTTCATGATAATCGGATTTAAATCGGAGAATTTCCAACGTGAAAGTGTAACAGATCGAGCCAATATCCATCAGCAGATAATACAATAGGTTGATTGATTGCATCCAAAATAATGGCTAGGATACATTGGATGAACACCGTTGCACCCAATGAAGGAATCCTAGCCATTATCCCATATTATCTATTCTGTATTAGATAATGAGGAAAGATTTAGAGTACCTACTCCCTAAATTCCAGCAAATATATTTTACCCCACTTTCACTTCAAACTAAGTACCTAAGAATCAACGTAGGGCCACGATTCTACTAACTTTTAACCATAGTCACACGACTAAGATCACAATAAAAACTACCATAGTATTTCTGGCTTTATCGACGTTGTCGTAATGTTCAAAATGAAATTTAAAAGAGTTTATTACATCATTTCATTTGCTCTACAAAATGCCATTTAAAGGAGATCATTCATTTTGGCCCAATTCTGAAAGTGCCGGCCAGAAAAAAAAATTGTAATATACGGATAGAACACACAATTTCTATAAAAAAAATCTATTACATGAACCCTGTGGGCCCAATGGTTTTGTTGTTATATACTTTTGAAATATAGGAAAAATGTTATTTTGATGATGCATTTTAAAACATTTGATCACTTAAATAGTGATTTGTTTTAACTTTGTAGGCATGTTCTTTTGGTGTACAATAAAGCGCCGCACGGGCGCACGCTCCGGGCAGATGCAGAAGGTTTCAAGTCATAACAAGTCTAAACATGTTTAGATCATTCATTTTGGACCACAAACATGTAAACAATTGTAATATTCGGATAGAACACACAATTTCTATAAAGAAAATCTATTACATGAACCCTGTGCGCCCTATGGTTTTGTTGTTACATGCTCTTAAAATACGACAAAAATGTTATTTTGATGGTGTACCTATTTCTAATAGATTTTTTTGACTATGTATGTCCTTAAGCATACATTAATACATATAATCGTACCTGTTTGCCCGAAGGGGTAGGCAGAGGCATAGGTATTATACGCGCATATTTTTACGCCCCGTTTCCATGTAATGGTCGGCGTGTATAAAAAGCGTACAGGGTTGCCCTATATGGGTGTCCAATATGGGCGGAGACCCTGAAGGCTAGACACGTGCAGAAGCTGCACGCTGCGCAGCGCACGATGGCCATCAGGGTCGTAAGGGGGTACCGCACAATTTCCTTTGACGCAGCGAGTCTCCTCGCCGGATCGATACCATGGATCCTGGATGCGAGATCCCTTTCGGTGCTATATCGGTATCGAAAGGAGGCGCGGGAGAGGGGACATGAACCCGAGCCAGGTGAACTCCGGGCCGTGAAGTCCCAGCTCCACAGGGACATGGTAGCTGAGTGGGAGCGACGACTTGGGCGACCAAGCGTAGGGCACGCCGTAGTAGCGGCGGTAAGACCCATCATGGGGGACTGGCTAGAGAGGCCACACGGTAGCCTCTCGTACCGGCTGACGCAGGTGATCACCGGGCATGGATGCTTCGGGGATTACCTGCATCGGATCCGGAAAGAGCCGGATCCGCAACGTCCGAGTGCCATCACTGTGATGCGAGCGACGACTCGGGGCTGCACACGCTGACCGGGTGCCCGGCGTGGGAGACGCCGAGGAGGGTCCTAGTGGCGGCCCTAGGAGTGCGAGTTCTCTCGCTCGCCGCATTGCTCACGGCGATGGTACGGTGCGCGAACGCTTGGGCTGCCGGCGCCTCCTTCTGCGAGCAAGTAATGCTCGAGAAGGAGACGGCGGAACGAGTTCGGAGAAGACTCCGGACCCGCACAGCCCGCGATGAGCGGAGGCGACTCGGATGTCGGAGGTCGCAGAATGACCTCCGTCCTCCATGAGCGCGGGCCTGGGGGTGACGGGTGGAGCCGCCTGTCACTCTAGCAGAAGCAGGCCGCGGCGGCGGCGCAAAATGCGCCTCCCCATACCCGGGGGCTAGATGGGGACACCGTGGTCCCTACACCCGACGGGGGTCATCTCGAAGAGAAGGGCGCACAGGGTTCATGTAATAGATTTTTTTTTTAGAAATTGTGTGTTCTATGCGAATATTACATTTTTTTACATGTTTGTGGTCCAAAATGAATGATCTAAACATGTTTAGACTTGTTATGACTTGAAACCTTCTGCATCTGCTCGGAGCGTGCGGCGCGCGCTTTATTGTACACCAAAAGAACATGCCTACAAAGTTAAAACAAATCACTATTTAAGTGATCAAATGTTTTAAAATGCATCATCAAAATAACATTTTTCCTATATTTCAAAAGTATATAACAACAAAACCATTGGGCCCACAGGGTTCATGTAATAGATTTTTTTTATAGAAATTGTGTGTTCTATCTGAATATTACAAATTTTTTTTCTGGCCGGCACTTTCAGAATTGGACCAAAAATGTATGAAACGTGAATGATCTCCTTTGTACTTTAACCGTGTAAACGTAGTCTTAAATTAAATGTATTTTTTTGTTATCTCAGTTCTCATATGTAAATACTTACCCATGTGATGTGCAATGGTCAGCGGTATCCCAGAGAGTGGTTGTTGCATTTTAAGACCATTCAAAACCTGTAGGAACATAAATTTTGATGTAGTTTACAACCTTTCTCACAATGATAATTGACAACTATGCAATGGAGTCGTATGATACAATATTAGGACACCAAATATTCAAAGTGAGCGCACCTATAACATGATATTTACTTATTTAAGTTTTACGCCAGTTCTTTCTCTTCTTTGTAGTATGTTAACCAATGGAAATCCACCGACGTAGGTCTTGTTCCCCCTTCGGTGGTCCCCTTACACGAGGGAGAAACCTTCGTGTGTGGTAACCACAATATCTCCATTTAGCCTCCATGTGGAAGGCCGCCGCCACTACCTGCTCCGTCAAATAAAGACCCAAAGACGGTGTGGGTTTTAGTCCCGGGTTTGCCCTACCTCGCCTAGGATAAAATAATGGTAGGCCTCACTCTCAAAAAAGAACAATGCCCCAAATCGGTTTCGATAGTGATCTATGTATGTGAACTCTCTTCAGAATTTATTCTTTAGGGTGTGTACCGTGCAAGCTCTAACTCACCTGCTCGCCAGTACTTTTACTGATTGAGGAACGAGGCTTCGGCTCGAGCTTTCCTCTCTACCTAGATTAAGGGGCTAATCTGGATTCGTCGTACCCCGAAAAGTGAAGTTAAATCAATCCATAAGGATATGAGTATTAGGAGGCCAGATCACCGGTTTCTGAATGCAAGCTTTGGGTACTACTGGGGTTGATGATGATGAAGATGTGAACTCCCTTTACATAAAAATGAACGTTCAGCCACGTATAGCAAACCTCACTTGTAAGTGGGTACGAAACTTTGGGACAGCCTTTCGTCTTGGGGTTGGGAGGTCGATGGCAATAGGCTCGCCACCTATTACATTGGGTCCTAAAACATAAACTGGCGAAATGTGGGTGCTAGCTGGCACCTCTGTCTACCCCTTTTATACTATCACGCCTATATCCCCGATATAGGCGTGATAGTATAAAAAACATATAATAGAAAGTAGCATCTCCAGATTCTGTGTAAGTGTGCCAAAAAATCTGAATTACTCTATAGGTAATACATATTGCTATACATACTTGCTGAATATTTACACCAATATTGTGGGAGGGCGCGGTGCTTTTTGAGACCACGAAAGGTATGTTCGTGTGGTTGGCGGTGTCATAATAGTATCGTATGCTGGCTTGCTTCATCTGAGATGCCACGGTGGGCAGCTCGTAACGACGACTTTTGTACTTGATACGCCGAGGGTGGTGAGATTCCTAACACATGGATAAAAAGAATGTTCATTTAAGTGTCACATAATGTAGTTACGCATCCTAATAAAACGGAGGTAGGACACGACGGTATCTCCCGTCCGAAATGAGCTGTCCAACTGGGGAAGTACCTCCGCCGCATAATAGGCGGTCATAATAACCATCGTGTTGTGTTCCCGCCGGTAAGTAGGGTAGCCAGAGCTCACTATACCCCTCCTTGCCCTCCCCTTCCTAGCCTCTCCACCCCTTCCCAGCTCTCCCCCTTTCCCTTCAGGGTGGGCAGCGCGTGTGTGACACCCTTAGTGGTGCACACGTTCATAGGCCACGGTGGCCGCTTTCCATCAGGTGGGCCGTGTGCTTGTCTACCACCGACGTAGTATAAGAAAAAAAATCAACCTTTAAAACTAAGGTTTAAGACCATTTGTTTGGTGCATACTGCCAGTTATGACCAACAGTGAAACGTGGGCACTAACGGAGGGAGTAGTTCAGGAATTGAGAGTCGCGTAGCGCTTTGGAACGAGCCATGTGGAATCGACAGTGTTCCTAGGTTTATGCATTGATGCTAAATTGCAGTGGGGAACACATATTGACAAAATAGCCAGTAGATTAGGTTCGGCTTCGTATGCTGTAAAAAGATTAAGGATACGGCTAGAATAGTTTATTTCAGCTATTTTCATAACATTATGAGCTACGGAATTCTCTTTTGGGGTAATCCCTAGATCTAAACGCATTATTTATTCTTCAAAAACGAGCGGTGCGAACAAGTTAAAATTTAGGCCCAAGAGTCTCCCTCCGAAATAAGTTTATGAAAATAATTTTTACAATATACCTATATATTAGAAAACATGACGTATGTTTAAAAATACAAACTTTCGAAGATTTTGTGATAGGTATAACCTAAATACCAGACACAAAAATAATCTCGTTGTCTGTGACAGTAGACTCCACAAAAATTCAAATTCTTTTTAGGGTAATTGTATACACTTTATAATAAGCTCCCTAATGAAATTAGGAATTTGCCTATCTTTAAATTTAAAAATTTAGTTAAAAAAGTTATGCCAAAAAGCTTATTACAGAATCCAGGATTATTTGGTTGAAAAACAAGCAACAAGACAAATTAGATAGAAATTTAGTACAATTATAATAGTATATTTTGAAGTAGAAGTGTTCCAGTGCCAGATCCCAAATAGGTTCCTATGATTGATGGACTGAGAACGAAAGCACGGGCATTTCACACAGGTGGAGTACATTAGAATATGAATGAGGCTCACTTTTCGTGGATGTTGCTCCAGTTGTATTATATTTTCCGTATGGTTCATGTCCTGGTTGTGACGTGCTGCAAAAAATTATGAACAAAACAAAGTTACCCTTATATGAGATAACAATTCGCAACATTTGAAGGTAGGTAACACAAATTTTAAATTCAAAATTATCATTTATAAACTTTAAAATAATAAAACGATTCTTTATTTGTTCATACTAGTAAAAAGCAGGTACCTAACATGCCAGCATTCTGGGATTTTAAATTTTAAATTCGAATAATATATTAAATCAAATACATAAACAATATTATATGTAATCAAATAACATTACATCAAATAATATAATTAATATGTAATATTAAAAGGTTTTATAAAAATAAACCTACATTTGTCACCCTTTTTTGGCTTCCGAGGAGTGTTCACTGGCTGGGGCTCATTCTGCCGATCTGGCGACCCGTAGCTCTTGTTGAACAGTTCAACCACTGGTCGCTCCTCCACCCAACTTGTTCCTGTATTATCGAACATTATCAAGTGTAGATTCAGGAGAGACCCAACCCAAGTCAAGGTGCAGTTGACCATCGTCGAATGGTCACCAGGCACCACACTGATTAAAATTAGATAAATCGATCGATCCAAAAAAAGTAATTCCACTAATTATCTAGCTACCATCTAGACAAAAAGCCAAGTAGGACCATTACTTACCCATGGATCCCTTCGGATTCTTGTTGGTATATGTCCGCGCGTGGGCAGCCGGTGAAGTCATTGTATTTCGCCATGGGTCACCAGCTTCTTCAAACAAACATTTTAGGTAGAATACCTTCTCAGCATAATCTGAACATTCCGCAAGATGGACCCTACCAACAACGTTTTCAAGACACGAGCCAATCTCAGTGTAATCTACACCTACTGATTCACGGACGTGGATCTGCAGAAAGCATTCATCATCATCATCGTATTAATCCCAGTCCAGGAACCGTTTGATGTATTGTATCTCTTCCTCCTCCTGACGACCTCCGTGGCGTAGCGGTAGTGAACGCGACTGCTACGCAGGAGGTGCGGGTTCGATTCCCGCTCAGTGCAAATATTTGTGTGCTTGAATATGAATATCTGCATTGGTCTGGGTGTTCCTATATATAATATGTATGTATTTACAAAAAAAAAATGTATGTATGTATGTTTATCCGCATTCTAGAACCCGTAACACAAGCTAGTTAAACTATGCTTACCACGGGTCTAGGTGACGTTGTGTAGATTGTCCTAGAATATTTATTATTATATTATTATATCTTATCTTCTTATGTATAGTATCTTATGTATCTTATGTATAGTATCTTCATCACTAAATCGTACCTGTTTTCAAATGTTAGGGGAGGAATTGCCTCGATGTAGAATGATTCGCCTTCGTATATGAGGGACTGCTAACGACATCTATCCGAATACTTAACAATCACGTCCCTAGTGAGATAAAGTACTCTGCCTCTCAAAAAGCCATAGCGGTGCGAGTACTTTACGTGATCATTCTACAGATGACTTGATACACAGTTATTTCACGACTAAATGAAATATTGTAATGTGTATGTATAAAAATATTGTTTATAGATTACATGATAATATTGAATAACAAAATGCTTGACGCTTATAGATCTAGGCACCCCACGATATTTAAGAGCATCTTCTCTTGATTCTACCGAGGTATCTATGTAAATTCTATGGGTGTTCCTTAGAAAGATCCCCAGTCTTTTTATACTTCGACTATCATTCGAGAATAACGGCATTTGCCAGTACCTAATAAATATACCTTCTTTAAGCGGCAGGTCTTTGGGCACGTGCCTCTGTCGCCCAGTCAGGGTTTTGATCTTAAAACGGGTCTCCGGTTTCCTGTAATTTAAGACTAATCGATATTAGAATTTATTGATATACCTATGTACCTATACTATTGATTGATAGCACTTGGTAGAACTTATTTTTATACATTATTGATAACACACTTGTGAGTACTTCTCCACGATATTCACTATTGTACTTAACCGGTTTCACCTTGCGGCATTAGAATGCCTTTGAGTATGTCACCATAATGCTATTAATTCTCTTAAATATGTATATAATACGTGTAAATACCATTTTTCGTGTGGCAGTCCATACTGATACCCTCCCCCTAAAACCGCAAGCCTTTATATCGTGAATTTACTTTCCCAAACTTTAATCTATCTTTGCGCCAATTTTCATAACAATCAGTTTAGTAGTTTACGGGTGAATGCGTAGCAGACAGAGTTACTTTCGCATTTCACATGGACAGTTCAAACTAACAGTCTGATCTCCGACCGAGAGAATGTTCTAGAAAAGGAAAGGAAAGTAAGCCGGGTCTCACTTTGCTTCCCGACCCTGAGTTGCTGGAAAGCCTCAGTTGCCACTGAGAGAAGGGATAATCCGTCAAATCAACAACAGAAAAATTACTTACATTTCGGGGGGGCGTTCATACTCCTCATTGCTGTTGCTGTAGTTAGAATAATCATCATCTTGTCCGCAAGCTGCCTCCACCGGGCAATTGGAAAGCTTGGTATCGTGTACACAGAATCCTACATAGAACACAGAAACCATATCGTACCACTATTGGTATGTGTCCTAACTAGATAATCTGTTGATGTGCCTAATAAATAAATAAATAATAAAAAAACTAGATGATAACTAACTAACCATATAACTAACCCTAGCTAAGTTACAGTCAGTAGGTATCTAGCTAGGACACAGAATGATTGTGATTATGGATTTATGGAACCCAGCCAAAATCTTGAAGACCCAACTTCAGATGCACGTCAGTACTTGTCTCCTGCTAGACTCACTATTTTGGGGTTAGAAGATCAGTTTCTCTAAAACCCAAACGGATCATGAAAGATGTGGACACTCGGTCGAAGAGAGAGAATGATCGATTCTCGGATAATGATGATGATGATGATGAATCTTTGAATATGTGGGCTGTAGGTAGGTGTACTCACTATCTCCGTCCGCTTGAGACCGTTGTTGACGAGACAGTCGTTTTTTGTGTGACTTATTTTGATCGCTGCTTATTTCATTCTGTGTTTAAAGGAGAATAGATCTTAACTTATATTGGCAGTCTTTTTGTGTTGGGTGTGGGGTCACAGATTAATAAATAGTTACGTGGGGTGTGGACGGTCAGTGTGGCGAGCGCATAGGGCTCTCAGTCAAAGTTATATTGACAACATCAATTATTTAGCTATAGTCCGGTTAATTTAGACAATTGAAATAAAGAAAATTTCGACAGAGCCAAATCTTCGTAGAGACCTTAGGTTTACCACAAGGAATAAAGTATCAAAAGTCCCCATCAGTCGAAAACGGTAATAGAATTTTCTTTATTTGATCACTATTTTTATGTCTAAATTGACCGGATTTAAGTATATGACCACGTACTGGATGGCGATTAAAATAGACCGATCATTCGTTTTTTATTACTCCATTCTTGACTCACAGGCATTCGGTACTAATGCACTTGCTAATCTGGCGGCAATGTACCTAAGCATATTTTACCCAATAAATTCATTGAGTGAAACATTGGATTCCATTTTTCATGAAGGGCGCGACCATATAACTTCACCTCGTGGGAAGTCTCATGAATGAGTTAGGTACAACACCTTACGGAAAAATAAAATTCAATAATGGCGACCTCAGTTTGACAGCCCCATTAAATGCGTTTTCACGCTCCGCTTGAAGTTGAAGCACCCGGGATTGCAGGATGAAGGGAAGACGTGTATCGGTAAAGAACTTGATATTTTTATTGTACCTAAAGTGAAAAAGTGACATCTCAGCCCCGAACATGTTATTCTTGATAGAAAAGGGTGAAGCAAATTTGAAATGCTTATCCGAACAGTCGTCACGGTAAAGGCGGTAAAATACACTAAGGCATTCACTACAATAGCTATACGTACTTTTACTGTTCCCGCTCGGTCTAGTATCGGTTGGTTGAAGGCCTTGTTGTAACCACGTACTTGACCAATCATGCGATGTTGTTCAACCGTCGCCGGGTCCAAATACCCGCGCGTAGGGTTCGGCGGTACCTCAAACCTACGCATTCGAGCCGCTTGTTGTGATACCTCTGTAATCAGCAAAGCTACTACAGTTTGTTTTTTATCCAATAAAGATCTAGGCGATGCAATGTGCCCTTAAATAGCCCTTCATTTAGCAGTATCTAGATATACCTACATTATGTATATATATTTAGGTAACAATGAATGGGTATGATCATTTTAATTTGCATACCACATGACGCACTAATTACACGCACCATAACTAAGCATGCATGTTCATATCCCGAATTGCGAACCGTTACGAATGCTGAATAAGTGAATCCCTATCTTCTTTTGTAACGGTTAGCGGTGCAACACTACAGTGAGTGAATTTTTCGAATATTGAAACGACGACGTACACCTTTTCAAGGCGGTTTTAAGAAAACATTACCTTCGCATTCGATAGATAGCAATGTGCCCATTTTTAGAATCGCATTATGGTCTTGTTACCAATCCTACCTTACTGAAAAGATCTACGACTGGGAGGCTTTTTCGCCATAATGGCCGGACGACGGCGTTGGTATACCGTGTACTCCATGGGGTACTGTGTGACCAATGCGGTGGACATTTATTACTGCTATATGTATAGTCTTTATATAAAAAAAACTTATAATAATTAGAAATATTGCGTCATGTACTTAATAGTACCCATTGTACCTAATGTTAAATTGTGCTATTCGGCTGCACCAATAAATGTTTTCTTTCCTTCTGTTTTTACTTACCGATTTGGATGCAACTGTAGGTAATGATGATGATGATGAAATTCTATATAAATATTTGGCGATACTTACTTTTCTTCGGATATGTCCGCACAGATATACCGGGAAATTTTTCAGGCGTCTGGGGCTGGTCCATTACCTTGGTCATGCTTTAAACAATATATAACATGTTTTTAATTTTGATGATTGACTTACCTACCTATAGGTACCTAATCATAGGTTCACTAATTGTACATCCTTACAATGGTATCTACTAATTTGATGTAGGTACTTAGATAAAATATCTATTTCTAAGTAGGTACCTACATCGAACATTTTATGATGAAAAATCTGTGGTCAAAATGTTTTTTGGTCTACTGACTGCCGGCGAACAGTTTGTGGGATAACATGTTAATTGGGGTAAAATATAAAAGTTAGTTGTCAAAGAATGTCATTGTTTATACATTCTAAAAAACGTAAATGTTTCGACGAATTACTATATATTTGTAAGGCTACATAACTAGGTACCTTCGTTTTTTAATTTTCTTCTTTCTTTTTAAAGATTGAATTAAATTTATTTTTTCTTGAAGTTCATCGCATCGTGCTTCAGCTCCTGCAAACTGGTCATCTACCTCCTGGATGGACGCTACTATAAAAATAATAAAATTATGACTGTTATTAGAACAATCAACTCAAACGAAGAAAACCTTCGGGGTCAAGCCAACACTTGTCCACAAAGTGATTGATGGACGAATCTCTGGCACAGGTTTCTTCACGCTCTCGGGTTGGGAGTAGACGGCAGTAACTTCCATACAAGTTGAATACGTAAAATCAAAAGAAGTCACCGGGCTCAGCTCATGGGAACGCAAAGATCAATACCGTGTGGGGTACGTGCCCAGGTGCCCAAAAGAGAGACAATTTCTCGACCATCAACTTGAGTAAAATCTAAAACTCTAAACTTTCCAAAAGGGCCTTTAAAGTCTTGTGTTGTGTGCCCAGGGCCCCTGCCATAGGGAAAGACGGCCTAGCTAAGATGATGGTGAATATTATCAGAATAGACTAACGCACCGTTCATGTCAAGTTTTCGTTCCGAACGTGTGCCATCTAACACGACACCAGCCAAGCTGCTGGAGCTCCTATGACGCTTATCTGCAATTAAATAACACAATGCTTACCAGCCCCCCATACAAGATGTGATAAGAACAACAAAGGTCTCAGTAGGTGTAATTCGACTTTATATAACTTATTAACTATATTCGTTGATAAAACTGCTACAAGTTTAATCAATATTTCTTTCTTCTAGATTAAATATGTTGTTTCACCTGCCACTAACCCTTCACCTCCTTCGCAATCGGTAGATAAAATTAAAAGCATAACTTTTTTGCCACCACTGATGACTTTATGCCAGTCCCAAGTGATGCTCACTGTAATGTAGGTAAACGGATGAGTCTCCTTTCGACTTGGTCGCAGCTCCTGTCATGTGTGAATCCACTAACAAGTCATTCTTACCTTTAGGTATTTTATAAACGTCGCCCATATTAACTTGAAATTTTAACAGCACTCCACTTTAAAGCTCGATGCCAATTTGTAAATAAATCGAACGGTTAATAACAATACCTATGAAGGTATAAAAAGGGTGTTAGAATAGTAAAAGAAAATCATAACGTCAAACTTGTCAAAATAATATTACCTTGAACAAGAAAGCATCAGAATTTGGCATTTCACCTCGTTTTTAACGAAAATCTATGTGCAGATGCGATATAACTTTATAACTGGCGACGACTATAAAATATATCCAAAGAGAATATAATTAAAGCAACCCAGTGCCATAAATATTATGAATACAACTTCTCTATCGAAAATTGAGAATGTAATAATAATTTAGGGAGATACCAGCTCCTGGATTTTTAGTTTTATCCCCAAAATCTTTGTGCCCAAGCGTATTGTAATCTGCAGGCAGTTACCTACTCATTGAAGAAGTTCTGATGTAGGCATTGCTGTCGAAACTTGAACTGCGGACAGCAGTTGCACCGGTAAAAGTCAAAGCAATAGAAACAGTATAATAGCGGACGCTGTGCTCTATAGTACTAGCTCAGTTTAACGAATCGTTTACTGCGTGGTACTAATTAGTAGTACATTGACATGAGTCATTGTTATGATAAATTGAATTTGTTACGTTCGAGTTAATACCTAAGTAGTTCATAAAAAATATTTAGTACCTAAAACTTGAAAACTGCTCGCAAATAGCTTATATCCGACAATGATGATTTAGATTATAAACTGACAGCTTTAATTATTTCTTTGGGATGTAGGCATTACCCAGTACTCCTGTACAAATTTCTACAGGTACAGAGCTGGCACAAAGGCACTTATAAAAACATATTTAGACACACCAATGACTTTTCGATGCTTTTCGAAGTTATGTGTGTATTTATTGCAGGTTTATAAGTGCCCGGCAAAAGGCTCGCCACCTATTACATTGGGACCTAAACATAAACTGCTAGCACCTCTGCCTACTCCTTCGGGGATATAGGCGTGAGTTAATGTTATGCATTTAGACATGCAACATCCACAATTGCACCTACTCACTAAATCTGTTGTACTTCTCAAATCTTATATATTAATACGAAATTTAAATAAATGGTGTAAAGATGCGTATTATCTGTCCGGCCTTGAAATCTAAAATGTCACTTTTATGATCTAGGCTCATTAATAATTTGAGGTCACGTTATACTTTTGTTGTTATGAACTCTATGTATTGGGACTCCTTTTTCCGCATCTAGCCTCCCTTTTTGGGCCATTGTGCGTTCATGAACCCTATCGAACACGTGACTATATTCAACGGGAACAGTTGCCCTGTAGGCCTAAGTTCCTATAGGTAATATGCCGGTATATTTGGGCTATCGAATGGTAATAGAACTAGAATTTGTTCCGTATTATTTTCAGAATAAATGATGGTTGAAACCAAACCTCCAGCCAGCGGGATTTTTTTTTGTTATGAATTTGGTCACGCTGAAATGCAGTTCTATAATTAGGGCTATGCTATGTGAACACATAACAGCCAAAATAGACATGGGTTTCATTCATGAAATACAGAAAATACAGTTTAGAATAAAAAATTAAAAAAAAAAAAATCTCCATTCAGCGGAAAAAAAATTATTTAAGTCGAAAACAATATTGAAATGCAAATCATTAATTAGTGCTAATCATTTAAATCATATAAATAATATAAATCATAAAAATTATAACATTAAATTACATTTTTACCGCCACTGCGCCGCCGCCGTTTAACTGACTATATTATATTATTATATTATAAAGTTGTAATCTGCTATAATACAAAAGCAAGTTTGAAAAGTGTAAGTAAAGGAATAGCACTAATTAATGATTTGCATTTCAATATTGTTTTCGACTTAAATAAATTTTTTTCCGCTGAATGGAGATTATTTTTTTTTTTTTTTTTTTTTATTCTAAACTGTATTTTCTGTATTTCATGAATGAAACCCATGTCTGTTTTGGCTTTTATGTGTTCACATAGCATAGCCCTAATTATAGAACTACATTTCAGCGTGATCAAATTCATAACAAAAAAAATCCCGCTGGCTGGAGGTTTGGTTTCAACCATCATTTATTATGAAAATAATACGGAACAAATTCTAGTTCTATTACCATTCGATAGCCCAAATATACCGGCATATTACCTATAGGAACTTAGGCCTACAGGGCAACTGTTCCCGTTGAATATAGTTACGTCTATCGAACAGGTGTATATAGCTTCACACAAATTCTCAGGAAAAGAGACACCATTATAGACAACAATGTCACCATATTGGCGGTCAGCTTAATAACCTCATTAGATGCTCTTTCCCGCCGCGTTCGGCCCGAGACGAGAAATAACAAAATACGTACAATAAATAGTGGGAACAGAGATCATGTCTTTCATACTGATTCCTTTGAGTTTAAAGCACGTATAGCCGCCATCGGCATTAGCTTAACACATACCAAGTAACAAATTGAAAAATGATAAGTACGTACTGTGAAGTTCAATGTAAACAAAACTGTGTGTGTGATTTGAGGAGGACTCATCATAAATATATTCTGTCTTTCATGGGATTTTATCCTTTATTCTCAACGAGTCACACTGGATCCTGTCACACTGTGACTGGTTAAGGCCCCATGGGTGAATTTCTCTTGACAAATTGGTAATTATTTTTGCCTAGACGTCATTGCAACCACCAGATACCAGGTTTACATTCAAATAAAACATGATGTCAATCTCATTATATATTTATTCCATATACACCTATAACTACATCTTGACACAAAGAACAGAACTGCACTGATAATGCATAATCATACAAAATAATCATCGCCCTTGTAAGTTACAAAGAGCGTAAATAAATATGAATTCAGAAAAATAATGTTACCTTTTCCAATGCGTAAAAAAGTACACAATAGCTTATATATACATAAAATGTAGTTATAATTTTGAGTACATACATGTATATCTGCTATAAGTGCATATAGTTAGCCCCTAAGTCTATCATGAACGTTTTATAATTATTTTTATCGTTAATTGCACCCATTTTATATAGTATCTGTTCGGACAGTGTCCTTATTTTGTTCAGAGTATTAAAATTGTATAAAACCGACTTTGTATAACACGTGTACTACATTTATTTTGTTAGAATATTAGCTGGTGTTACATACATCGTATATGCGTGCAAAATGATGTACACACATTATTACGACACGTTTTTGGATTACAAACGCTTCTTTCATTACGATATTAGGAGCAAACTCATTGATTCATGGACGACCTTTACGACATTAGAAATGTTTCTAGTGTTGTATAAATGCAAAAATATTACATGGAATGAAGTTTAATAAATATCAGTTCAATCTCACGTGACTAAACGGTAAAGTAGAAACTATGTGAGACAGCCCATTGCCAAATTATGCGCCGGTTTTGCACTTGAGACTATCATCCATCAATAGAAACCTGCCTTACGCCGTACATTCAACAATACCTTATCACACCGCGGTCTCTATCGAACCCAAGACTTGAAGTCAAGAATAAATCAAATTCGTACTCCATTTATTTAGTATAGATATAATTTATAAATAAGTCAATTAAAGCTAACATTTTACGTGATGTATTGGTAGCAAAGTAACTAATCTCAATAAATAAACATACGAATTCCGATTCTGTTATATATTGGCAACATTTGTGCGGTAATCACTCGGTTGTATATTCCATTGCCGAAACATCTAAATGGATGAATTACAGGATAATTCTTGTAAGCCTAATCTTACATCAGGTACATATACCGACATAGAAATAAGAATCGGGCCTTCAGGAACCAGAAACCATCCATCTCTACTATAATTAATTGTGTAAACTTTGTATTGAAAAAACGGCATGGGTCTGTATAAAATATTATTGTTGAAAGATAATCTTGAAGACAAATCCGCAGCATAATTTATATAGAAAATATTAAATTATACTCTGTATAAACATCATTCAGTAAACACCATTTCGTCCTTCGAAATCACGAGGTTCTCTATTAGAAATTGCCGGTAATTGAATTATTATGCTAAATTATAGTCATCTGAATTAAAAATCCCGAAACATTAATTATATTCAAACTTATATTTTAAATTAAATAGAACACATCGAAATAATATATTAACACACAGACATGGACGGCTGCCCACCAGGACAGGCGTTGCATTCATTAAAATACGTTGTTTTCATAAAAGTCAGTATGTTACCAAGTAATACTTATAAAAATACATAGTTCGCACTGTGCTCAGCAAATGTTGTGCATGAGGTTGCTTCACCGATACCAGCTGACACAGCTCAGGCTAATTCGATATCCGATCATTACATTAACCATACAAATACCAAGGTTAAGGTTAGTTTGTTTTTAAATCAGTCATAAGTGAATGGTCTTTTATATAAAATAATATATATATTTATATACTTGCTCGCGAACTCGCACGCGCCTTTACTCAATTTAATATCCCATATAAATATTCAAATGAATTCAAATTCAAAAGCGATGCCAATTCCACCAAGACATGTGAATTTATTACAATATTTTAGAACTTAGTTTTACCACCAAAATTATTAATTTAAATAATGGATTGCAATGTTTGATTGCACCATGGCGTAGTAGTTAGTTGCAATACCTTAGAACTCGGCTTTACCACCAATTCTTTTTTTTTCATTAATTTGAATAAATATTGCATTTTCTTAGAAAATCTTAATTAATATGATTTTTTACATTAATCAATAGTTCACTTCATAGCTAACTTTCGAATTAAAAGCGTAAATGATTCAGCTTTAGCTTTTTAGAGAATCCATATAAGGCTCCAATATCATTTAAAATACGGACATGGCTCCCAAAGAGTATTAATAATGGAAAAAAAAACGCATAATGACAATAGGTACCAATGACTTATCGATCATTATAAATAAAAGTTAATTGATTATTACTTGTTCGAAGGTCGTTTTCGTTATTAATAATATTATATGGTAAAATACTAAAATGTCGCGTGTGTGGCCGTGTATGTTTTAGCTCACGTCGCGCGGTGGTTAGCGAGGCCCTAGCCCCTCGACTGATTACAAAAGGACGCATTTCTTTTTCCTGGCAGGTTCCGGAGGCTCCAGAGCTGCTAATATGGCCTCGTCGAACACGTTCTTCAATCCTTTCTGAAAGGGCACACAAGTTTAAAGAAAGGCATAACTGATGCAGCGATTACTTTTGTGGCTGCTATGTATGGGATGAGATGTAGGCTTTGATTCTCACGTCAGACTCACTGTGGGCCTGTCATGAAATGGACATTGCGGACGACGAATTTCAGGAAATTGCTACCATGAACCTCATTTTTGGAATCGAGTACAAGGACGGCACGTGATATACTCTTCTAACATAATCTATACGTGCCGGGGTTGCGCGGGACGGCAAGATCGTTCCCGTGGCCAAATTTATCATTCCAGTATCCAGCTGTTAATATTTATATGTGAGTTTTCGATTTACTCTGTTGCAAATTATAACGTATCGTGTAATTTTTTTTGTAAATTACAACAGTAGTTCTTGCATCAATGACGTAAAATTGCAATTTGCACTGTCGCTCACCATTTTCGAAAGTTATGCTTACTTATTATTTTTTGTCTTAGTAAAACTAAATCATTAATGTGAACGTTTTCTTACTAACAAAAGCCTAAATCGATATCTATTGATGATCACACGATGTAATTATATTATTATTGCTTCGGTTGAGTAATTTGTAGACAATAAGTGTTCACAAACTCATGTTTATAATCAAATATCATGGATTATTCAAACATGAAATGAGACACAATTGTGTTTAATATAAATATGACACTTAATAGATTGTTTTACTAATCGTTATACGTGTATCAACAGAATAGGTCTTGGTAATGTTATTGAAGAAGACACGATGTTTTTGGTTAACTACTTTATATCTTTATACATACAATGGTGTCAATCCCATTCTAATAGAAACTAGTTTGAATGGAATAAAACGTGAACATACACACACTTCAGGATCGAATAGCACTCAACGGTTTAGGAAGATGCAGTTGTAACAGTAACAGTGGATCCTATAACAGTTGCTAGTATCACGGGATCCACTAGACAGTTCCTAGACGAATGATGGGTCACAGTGTGCTGTTTGCTGGGCCACGATGTCCGAGTGGACCGGGATTAAACTAACTTCCATAGTGGGAGACCAACCACATTCAGATTGTAATTGTACTACTCGATAATATATAACATTCGTAAAATAAAAAAAGAATTAGGGGGGACATAGCAAATAGGTAACACATAAAAACAAACCTGTGTAAGGGCTGAACACTCAACGTATTTGACAGCCTTCAGTTCCTTTGCGAGTTTCTCCCCTTGTTCAGGTGAGACTGGCTTTTGCTTTATCTTGGCTAGTTTCTCCAGTGTCGCGGAGTCATCTCGCAAGTCCACCTGAGTGCCAACCAGTAGGAACGGCGTTTTTTGTTGATGATGAGTAATTTCTGGCACCCACTGGAAGATTAACACAATGTATGTTTAATAGTTATTCGATGTTTATTTTGGTCATCCGGCTATAACATGGCCTTTTTAAAAAGACAGTAATTTAAAAACGAGACAAAATGCTTCAGAACCCTCTGTAACGCACATGCGTATAATCGTGGTGTAATAGGTATACATAGATAGCGTTTTCTGATGTACAATGTAATTTCAAAACCTAGGAACAGGAGACCAATTTTATTATCTACTGACTTCTGATCCCGTTTCCGCTGCTCCATTCCGAGCATTTTTATATTTGTTGACCTTTTAAACCTTGTCTGGACTTCCACGAATAATTCAAGACCAAAATTAGCCAAATCGGTCCAGCCGTTTTCATGTTATGTCGTGACAACGGAAAACGGGTTTCATTTTTATATATATAGATACTAATATTATAAATAGGAAAGATTTGTTTCTTTGTTTGTTTGTAACGAATAAGCTCCGAAACTACTGGACCGATTTTAATAATTCTTTTACCTCTCAAAAGCTACAATATCAAGGAGTAACATAGGCTATATATCATCACGCTACCATCCAAGGGAGCGGAGTAATAGTCATAAATTTCCATTGATCCGGTAATTTCCATACATTAGCGAGAATCGAGTAGAGTCGTATATTGCGATAATCGACATCCACGCGGTCGGAGCCATAGTTATTGATATATTTTTAGGTTTTAGGTTAACTATGTGTGACGCTTTTGCGTGTAATTGTGGATGAGTGTTGTGCGACAATGAGGCTTGAATAAATTTGACACTAATAGCGTATCTGTAGGATTACATATCTATGCCATATACTTTTACAACAATATCGGATATTATCTGAAGATATCATTCAAGATCTTTAGATATGAAACATCTTTCATTATCAGTCGAAATTAATATATTTCTTTTTATTTCATACGCTAGCCATACCAAAATACTGACATCATGCCTACACAGCGCGTAGTCCAAATGTCTGAGTTGCGTTTACTTGTGTACGGCTCATAATAAAAGTCATTTGAAATTTAGTAAAGAATCTTAAATATTAGAAATTTGGTTTCAATTTGATTGTTTATATTTGACCTACTTTGGGAACTTTAGTTAAGTTAGACAATAATTTATATTACAATGCATATTTTTACAGCCAGCACTAAGATAAGCAGTATTAGGTAGAATCGGAAGCCCTTGTCATCATTGCGTTTGTATGGAAATTATTATTGTTGTCGAATTTGAAGACCTCTATGGCGTGGCGGTAGTAAACGCGACTGCTACGTGCAATATTTGTGTGTATGAATATGCTAATTTGCATTAGTCTGGGTGTGTATAAAAAAATATCTAAGTATGTTTATCCGCATTCTATAACCCATAAGACTAGCTCGTTAACTAATGCTCACTTATGGGTCTAGGTGGCGTGATGTAGATTGTCCTAGTATATTTATTTACTTAATTTATTTATTGTATTTACATAGCGGAGCCCTATGTACAGCAGTGGACATCCTATGGCTGAAATGATTATGATAATGATTGTAAAAGTAGTTAGTGACGTAACTAGATGTACCAGTGGCACCAGTCCACTCCTTTAATTGCAAAGAAACATGACTATGCGTATGTTTTTAAACGATTTAACAATTTAACTTACTTTTTCCTTGACGTTTTCGAATGAACTGGGGCTTACAACACTGAAGCATACAAGGAAAACATCAGTTTGTGGATAACTGAGTGGTCGCAGCCTGTCATAATCTTCCTGACCTGTAGACAACAAATGCCATAATTAGAGTATATTTTACATAATTAGAGATCTCTCTGCTTAGAGTGAGAGAGAGCTGTCAGTGCTATATTAGCGGGATTTGAGCCCGCTACCATCAAGTTATAAGTCTAATGTTCTGACCAGCTACTACCATTTGAATATTTGTTTTCATTCACCTACTGACCGCAGTCTGTATCGTATGTTTCTTTCGCCACTTTAGTCTTCAATTATTTGTGATTGGTTGATATCTGTATAGCTCTTCTCCACTAACAGTATAGAGTGGGCAGCGATGAGCCATGTTCCGCAATGCACAACTACAAGCCATCATCATGTACCTAGTTGTTCACACAATGGTGCATATTACCTTGCTACACCATGATTCCTTATTTACAGTAGGCCTCAAAAGTTCCTGGACAATTCAACAAAAAAATTGTATGAAGTGATGACACTGCACAACTACTAGTCTTAGAAGGTACTGGATAATAGATCAACTTATTGATGTAATTAGTTTAAGGTTAATACTATGAGTTTAGTTATCACTACATAGTATAAAATAAAGTCGCGTTCTCTGTCCCATTTTTCTTGTCCCTTTGTATGCTTAAATCTTTAGAACTACGCAACGGATTTTGATGCGGTTTGTTTCAATAGATAGAATGGTTAAAGAGGAAGGTTTAAATGTATATAACATCATGCTACGACTAACAGGTGCGGAGCAGGAATGAAAAATGTTGCAAAAACGGGGTGACGCAGACGAAGTCGCGCGGGTCAGCTAGTTTCCTTATAAAATAAAAAAAACAACACAGTGATCTAAGTTATTTTATTAATGCTATCTATGATACTTTTGGTTGAATTAGACCAAGGCTGTCAAAGGATTATAGATCTTATGGTGTCCAGGAACTTCTAGGCCCACTTTACTGTAAACTTATAGTATTATATTAGTACACTTACCAGCAGTATCAAAAAGGCCCAGTGTGTACGGTTCACCTCCAATCATGACAGTGACTGCATAATTATCAAACACGGTTGGCACGTATTCTGATGGAAATTTGTTAGTCGTGTAACTGATTAGAAGACACGTTTTTCCGACCGCACCGTCCCCCACGACAACACATTTTATTGTCTGCATCTTGCCTAACTTTTAATTGCCACCAGTTTTTTTCGTGAACTCTTTTTACTTGCTATTTATTTCGTACCACGGCGATTGTGACCATAGCAACAAGTGTACCTGTAACAATATAAAGAAGATATTTGAGAAAAAAAGGGATTACCAGGGCAAAATTATCTCGTGAACTCTCCCATTCTTCTAATATGTGGACTTGTGATAGTTAAAAAGTATGTAGATGTCACATCTCTGTCTACCTATCATAGTTCTCAGTGCATTTCACAGCGCCAGACATATGGAAAACAAAGAGAAGTGACCAAATATGGGCGTCAATCTGTCTATACACATTTGCACACAAGCATGAGTAAATAGTATTATTTTTAAATAAATAAAAACAATCGAATCATGCATACAAAGTCAGAAAATTAAATTATTGCTGATAATGCATCATCAGTCATCACCTAAAATGCAATAGCTGTACTAATTGGGGCTTGAACACAAAGGTGATTAGTCATTGTACAATAAAAGGACTGAGATTGTTTCTTAGATCCTGTGGCATAAGGCTGCAGGAACTCTAGATTCCACCATAACAAGATAATCCATGATGTGATATAAAAACACTAGCCTTAGGCATTTCTGAGAAAAGTTTATAATTTTTCTTGTTGTTACCTTTCTGTTATTTAAAACTGCAGCAAATAGTTAATAATAATAGCTATATGTGTGGCTTTATTATTATCTTACTAAGCAAACACATGATGTGATGTTCATCAGTAATTGAATTTCAATGGATTCTAATGAAAACAAATGAACAATATATTTATAAAAATAAGTAATCTTATTTTATCACACCTATTGTACCTGGTTTTATCATATTCTTGAAAAGCACTAAGTGTCTTGCAATAACCAAATGTAATTCAATTGTGTCATTACCAAATTTTGCCACATATCACAGTAAAAAAATATAATAATTGTTAAAACTGCTAAGTACAAAATCAACTTTGTGTTTCAATCAACATTTTTCTAATCAGTTTGCTACACAATACAAGTTTAGAGTATTACTCATACTTTTGAGACAATGCATTCCACAGCTCTGTTATCACTAAGCTCAGAAATGTTTTAAATAAGATAATTACACTATGCTAAGCATATAAGTAGCAGTTCAGAAGTGGTAGCCATTAAAACATTGTCTAGCTTATTCTTTTTTATGATAAGCTGCCATCAGGACTTAGATAATGATAATGTTGGTCATTCAAGTTTGTTGTTTTTGTGTATTCAATATACAAAATCTATGAGGAAATATCAAATATCATATTGCTTTTCTCTTATTAATTTATTAATAAAATCAAGAGGCATCAGAACACACTGTACTTTTACTTTTTAAATCTGTCTGTGTGAACAAACAGAAAAGTAGAGAAAAGTTGATAAAAAGTTGTTTAGTCACACCTACTTCAGAATTACTAAAAAGAGTAATACATTCGGCCCTGTGTTACTGGACATGCACATTTCGAAACAGTTACAAATATAAAACTTATGCTCAACTAAAAGGGGTGCAGAATAAATCAACAATTACAATTTGAAAATAAAATGGAAATTGTAATAGTGTGATAATTGTTACCAAAGAATGAAATATGTCAAAACTTAACGGTTTCTTTATCATTACTATTGACTCATTGGGCTTATATTTGTCAAGGAGTATACTGCTATAGCTTTGCAATACATTATTTTTTTATTTCTAACTGTTATCAATTTTGTAATATATTTATTAATATAATTAAATTTTTAATGCTATCATATCAAGGTACCAGTATTAGGAAAGTCAAACAAAAAACTAACATTATTCATAATGAAAAATTATAAATATATAGGGAAAATTTATACAGAAACCACAAGTGATTTAAAGCCACTTCTATTTTATAGGCAACTGATATATAGTGTTAGTTTTCAACTGTGTAAGTACCATGCACTGGAATTATCAATGCACCATGCAAGAGGGCATTGACATGTCAGTGATGCTGGCTAACACATTATGTATTGAGCTTCTTGAGTGTTCTTTATGGATTTCATATAAACAAAAACCTTAAATTATTTTTTATTTCTTTTCCATAATATGAATATCTATAGATAGCTAGAAAAGTTACTTGTTCTAATTCTTTTTCTTACATTTAAGCAGTAGTGACACCCAAATTTACAAGCACAAAACTTTTTGAATAATCTTAACCTCATGCAAAGGAGACTGACAGGCAAAGTCTGAGCAAATTATAAAAAGGCCTGTCTTTGCATACTGGTTTGTTTATTACCTGTATAGGTTAAAAAGATAAACATTGTCCTAGAATGAAAAAAACATTGCAGTATAGAAAGAAAGAAAAATGCAATAAATCATGCAAAATAATAATGCTATAGACGAAGCTATCTGACTTTTAGTGGGTTGCAAGTTTTTGATGAAATAAAGATAGTGTAGTGACAATGATTATAATAGGTCTTTACATACGAAATTACCGAAATAGGTGTTGGTTTTTTAACATAACCTAATAACAGGGTTTATGATTTTGGTTGGCAACATTATAAAATGTGGGGTTTATTAAAGATATATTTAACGAGAAGAAATAATTTTGTAGTGTTATTAATAGCCAAGTATTCTATTTAATTTATGGGAGGAATTTGATGTTTTTCAAATTATACATGATTTAGGACATTTGTTCAACAGTTTTCAACTATTATGTGAAGATTGAGTTCAGTATGTATATTTATTTATTTACAGATATTTCGATAAATTAACATTATATGTATACATCACATATATTTAAGACTTCAAATTACTATTCTTCCTTCATTTATACAAAGGCTGTAAGGTGTATAA
Organism: Pelosia muscerda; assembly: GCA_963691645.1. Classification (NCBI taxonomy): domain Eukaryota; kingdom Metazoa; phylum Arthropoda; class Insecta; order Lepidoptera; family Erebidae; genus Pelosia; species Pelosia muscerda. The sequence goes on along the minus strand of OY829098.1, from coordinate 19,562,472 downwards.
AATACTACCTCGTACAGAATGTATTATCTACCATCTTTAGGCAATGAGTCGGTTGAAATCTGTCATTCAAATCGCAGGCGTACCATTTACATACAATACATTGCACATTCGCTTGAGCCAATTGTAGCCTATTTGTAACAGTATCAGTGTTAACAATGTCTAGCCTCATTGTTCATAAACAAATGATGATTGTCAGAGATGTTAATCAATTGCCATTAATTGTGACTCCACATAACCCCACACACACACACATAAAAATGTTTAATCAATTACAATTTAGCTAGTGTAAACTGTCAAACCCCTTATATGGTTAATAAAAAAAATCGTTATTATTATTTAGATGAATGTAAATATTTAATGGAAATCACAATACATTTAGATCTGACTAATTGGTGTGGTACTTTTTAGAATAGGTGGACAGTTCGCAATGCAAAATAAAATACAAGCAGTTTACTACATAGAAATACAAACTACATAATGAAGACATTGATCTTCAAGGAAGTCTACATATAAGAATAAATCAATCGTGGTAATTTCTCGTGTTGCTGAAAGACACAAAGGCAGATATCTAGATGAATCGACAGTTCGATTGTAAAGTGTCTATGTGCCGCTACTCATGGACATGTCTTCCTGTGCGTTTCCGCAGCAACTTCTTCAACATATATATACACAAAACACACGAATGTTAATCAATTTGACACAATTTGACCAAGTACATTATTTACCAACTTATTGAATCTACGTACCAAAGCAAATATTTCCAATATTGATAAGTATTTTTACATAATCACGTCACAATAGCTTTGACGTCCATTTTGTGTAGAGTATGATCACAAGTAACTGGTGTTATCACGTAAATAAACGGTAAATATAATAATTTTCTGAAACTTCACTCACCTTTTAAAGACGTAATAAATTTACATCAAAATTTTTTATTGTAACACGTTGTAAATATGTTGAAAATTACAAAACTATACGTAGCGGGTTGGGTCATTGACGGTGACGCCATTGATTGAATTAATAGTGGTGCACCTAAAAAATACTATGACATGTAGATTAGTCGATTTTTTTAATTAGATTGTTAGTCATTACTGGTTTTGATATTACAGTAAATATCAATGGTGGGTTCATTAATGCACTGAAGTTATTATATTAACCATAATTTCAAATTTTAATTACATCTTTAACAATAATTTTATTAATACTGATTCAAGGCAACCATAGGCCGCTTTTATAAAGAACGGCATTGGTGCCGGCACGGCACCGTGACGTGAACTATCACGCAGTCAATGGACGATGAGAAGATAAATAAAAGTTATGAAAACACGTTTGAATATTATATGCAAGGTATCTAATGAAATTTGGAGTTTTATAAGTGTTGTTGCGAAGATTCCTTCACGAATTACGAACTTCTTATCATTCATACTCTTTTATTAACTTTGCTGGCTGAATGGCAGATTTTAAATGCTATTTGTCCAATATGGACAATTTGTGATCAAAGAGAAATTGGCGTGCGTTCAAGAGATTTATTGCTTTGTGCAAACCCAATATCTAAGAGAAATGAAATATGAGAAATGCTGAAGTCAATCAGAGAAACGTATTGTTCGTAATAGCTTAACTGCGCGTATAATTATGAATATAAAGATATTTTACGGAGTTGTAAACCTGTAACTGATCTGGTTTTTTGACGTGACAACGTCTTATAAATTGGCTTGCCGGGTGACACTTCAAGAAACTGCGTTACGCTCCGCTCACGTTATGCGCTCACAATGAGAGCGAGTGAGAGGCACGCGTCCCTTCCACTCGGGCATGGTTAGCCCGCCTAAGAGCGAGAGAGACAGACATAAAAAGTGAAAGGCACGCGTCCTTACCACTCAAAGTCGTTGTCACGTAAAACTTTCGCCCGTATACCGACTTTACAGGCAACCAATTTTTTTCTACGGAACCAGCTGATACGCAATACGGATACGGAATAGATTAATTATTTTCCAACTGCTGTTATTCAGTAAACAATGGCTTGGTTAAAGATGGATATCGGCGGTGCCTTCAGACGGCCTGTTCGCATTTTGAAACTTGTGCATAAGAAGAGTGACAAACGCGTCCCATTACAGGTCTTTCACCATCACTTCCTTTCTCTCGAAAATAAGAGCTGTATGTGTATTAATAACCTATTATTAATACACCCACAGCTCTTAGGATACCTTGAAGGAAACGATCTGTTGTACTGCTTCCGCCACAGTTACGCAACCAGTGGCCTTCTTATGTATCTCATTTAAACCGCTGGGTACATGTCATCGAGATGAGAGACACATTCTGCTTCGGTATAGCAAAGGCTTTTAATCTGGTTCAGCACAGAGGTCTGCTTGCGAATTGCTTGCTTGCTATAAACTTGAGGTTTGGCCCCACATGGTAGATACTTCTGTCACTTTTAAGAACCATTATATGTGCGAACTATTTAAATCACAACATAAAGGAGAATTTTGAGTGATTTAGAACTGGCTCGGTGTCGATACTGCGGTCACCTTTTTACCAGGGTACTAGTATGCCAGCTAGTTTAACCCTTACGACTCGGTACAAAGACGAGCGCTAAGTATCACCGACAATCACATACTTACAGGCGGTGAGAACCTTTCAACTCTTGGCCTGACATACACATTTGTGTACCTACTTGTTGACATCATCTATTTGGTAGGTATACCTACATTATAAACTAACCACAGTAGCCCTGGTTTCGGAAAACCGAGCATTGCCACGGCCTCTTGATTATGCTAACGTGGTACCTCCTATATGTTATATAGTGGCCTACCTTCTATCACCTCAGCTATCAGCATCTCCTCTATCTAGAAAAAATAAACCAATCAATCTATACCGTGATAAAAACTATACCATTAATTAAAGAAGGATTTTTCATTGTTTTCAGACTGGTGAAAATTATTGACAACGATTGAAAACCAATTTTCAACCGATTGCTTGAAATTGTTGACAACTGAATTTATATACAGTCGTCAATAGTACTAATATAAAAGCTCTTAACAGATGCGGCATTTGTCTTGCATTATGTCACTTCCTAATATTTTCTAACGACAGCCACAGCTACTCAAAAAGTATATATAGTACTATGTACCCTATTGAAATATATTTTTGGTCTGTGCTCTATGCATGCACTACTGGCAACTGCACTATACTATAATAATACAGTCTCGCACTTCGTATTTTCTTTGCTTCGCAGCATCTTCGCAGTCTGGCAGTAAATGTTGTTTGGTTAGCCGGCGGTAAAGAAAAAAATTTAAATTTAAAAGACAGTTGTTTCTATGATCAGTTACTGAGTTACTGATTTGTCTTTGCAGTCATCTAGTGCATTAAAAGTGTTCTAAATTCTGGAGGATTTCAATACTTCAACAATTTATAACGTATAATATTGTGTCGCTGAAAAATAATTAAGACTTAACCTAAAAATGTTGTATTTGGGAGATACTTTTCCCAATTTCACTGCTAACACAACAGTAGGAGAGATAGATTTTCACACTTGGCTAGGTGACTCGTAAGTTCTTTATCTCCTTACATTTAGTAAATATACCAGTTCAAATGTCGCAATTAAAATGTAAATATGTAAACAAAGCCGAAACCACTAAGAATAAACAACTTACTGTTTCATTATCCATGGGTTCTGTTATTTGAGTTCCTCTTCGCACAAGTTGTAAATAAATTAGCTGCTAATAAGAAGGTGCTAATAAGGTGTACATTAAGGTGTTCAATTATAATGTTCACAGTTGGGGTATACTATTCTCTCATCCATCTGATTTTACTCCTGTTTGCACCACCGAATTGGCCAGAGTGTTAACTCTAGTTCCGGAGTTTACTAAACGGAATACTAAAGTAATTGGACTCTCCTGTGATTCCATCGCTTCTCATAATGAATGGTGCAAAGATATTCAATGCTATGCAGGTAATTACAAGACAGTATTTTAATTAGGTTCAAGAAATCAAATGAAAGCGGTAAGGTGAACTATGTACGAACTAATCTTCTCATCTCTTTTAACTGTGAAATATGTTGTGGATTTTTTATTTGTAAAAATGATTAATTAATAAATAAAATGATCGATTAATTCATACAGCTTAGGTTCCTATATCTCAATGTATAAAAAGGAAATTAAAGCTTCACTAACTAATATTAAGTACTTGCAGAGTAATTGTGCTTAATTAGGATTGGCCATTATGGTCTATAGTATTCTACATGTTTTTGAAAAATCTAAAAATTATCATAATCTATCAATAAATTGGTATTGATATAGATTATGAGAGAACATTATGTGCCGGAAGGATTCTTTCTCATGTATATACTATATACTTTTTCATTATTGAAAAGTATATATAATGAGAAAATAATTACATTACAGATGTTTTGAGTAACTGCTTTTCAGTTTGTTTTGATTGATCATAAAAGTAAGCATCTGATAATCAATCCCAGTAATTCCTTGTATGGGATGAGAAGTTAGCAGTGGCATACTCGGGTCATTCAATAGACCCCTCGGTCCCAATGACCTGATCTCTGCCATCTTTCCTTTACTAAGATGTTTTCCACTGACTTTCCTTTTGAACATTTTCACCCCTTGACCAGTGGGATGCAATCTAATGCATGCAACAGGCTAAGAAGCTCTCAGTATGTAGTGTAAGTATATAGTGGTTTACTAAGCCTCTTATCATAATTTCAGGTGTAAATGAAGATGAGAAGTTTCCTTATCCAATCATTGAAGACAAGGACAGGCATCTAGCAATGAAGCTAGGCATGGTAGATAAAGATGAACTTGACACCAAGGGCATCCCATTGTCTGCCCGTGCTGTGTTCATCGTAGATCCACTCAAGAAGTTTAGACTGCAACTGTTATACCCAGCAACTACTGGCAGAAACTTCATGTAAGTAACATCTTTTGTGAACTACATTTCTGTATATGAATCAATTTGAAATGTTAAAGTAATTATTATGATACTACTTCCAGTGGGGATGCCGTTTATTGGATGGGTGATCAGTGCTTCTGTATGGGCCTTTTCACCCATTTCCCCTGTAACAACTGACATAGATGTTCCTATGATAGCCGGGACTGACGGCTTAATGTGCTCTCTGAGGCACAACCAGACCAATACAAATATTTATATTCATGCATACAAATATTTGCACTGAGCTCTATCGAACCCAAGCCTCCTTAGTAGCAGCCGCATTGGCCAGTTTCCGAAACTATGGAAGACGGGGAAACTGGTTCTCATCCGAAAGGCGGGGCGCCCGGCGGACTCGCCATCCGCCTACCGGCCCATAGTGTTGCTCGACGAGGTGTGCAAACTCTTTGAAAGAGTTTTCGCGAAGCGCCTCGTCGAGCACCTTTCCAGAGTGGGGCCAGACTTGGCGGATGGCCAATATGGCTTTCGCCAAAGGCGCTCCACGGTGGATGCCATAATGCGCGTGAGAACTCTGGCGGAGGATGCGGTTGCTCGGGGCGAGGTAATGTTGGCGGTGTCCCTAGACATCGCCAACGCGTTTAACACCTTGCCCTGGTGTTGCATTAGGGAGGCGCACGTTTATCACGAAGTGCCCCTCTACCTTCGCCGCATAGTCGGGGCATACTTGACAGAGAGAGCTGTCATCTACCCAACTGCGACCGGTCTCGGTCGGCGAGAGATGTCGTGCGGTGTTCCACAGGGTTCGGTCCTGGGGCCGCTTCTGTGGAACATTGGATACGACTGGGTGCTTCGCGGTGAGCTAGGGGACGGTGCACGGTGTTTTATGAAGCCCATTTTTCGGACATCGCGTTTTTATTGCAAAATCTAATAGATATTATCATTTAAATGTTATATTTTGAATCCCCGCTTAGATATCATGTCTGGTTTTTGCAATAAAAAAATCCAAAGTTCGCAATATTTTTAACTCGAAATTTAGAAAAAAATTAATTCTAGTCAAAGTATGTACAATTCGTGAAAATAATGTTAGGAGCATTGGTAGGGAATCTAGCACCGCATATTTTAAAGTTAAATTGAGCAACGTAACCCTGTCAGATCCAGATTTATACCTGATTTTAGGTTTTTCGTTTTTCCGAATTTTCTCAAAAGTTCCACCGTATTGGTGCGATTTATCTATACCAAAATGAAGCCCTTTAGTTCTTCTATACACCACTTGAATTTCACATACCAATTCCATGGAACTTAGAAGCTAACATTTTTTAAAGATTCACCCGGATTTTTCTTCATTAAGGACGACACACACTCATAAAATATTTTTTTACCGTATTTCAATTCGATACAAAATAATAGTGGTTTAATGAGAAATAGCCCTGAAATTAGCTGTTTTAGTATTATATTACAGGAAAAAAAAATACTCGATCGAAGTGGTGATTTATAAAGAATTTTATTTATGTATTAGACATCACGTCAGTTGTTGCGGCTTTTGCTCGTATCTCCGGTTTTACTGAACCTATTACGATCAGACAAACGTAAGATTTTAAGTTTAACCAAGATCTTTCATACAAAAATAACCCCCATTAAAATCCATTAAGTTGATTTTGCATTCATCGCAGACAAACAGATAAGGTTTTTTTTTTGTGTTCAGTATGGTTGATATAACATAACCCAATTCTTTTATAAATATCACCAATGCATAGACACGACCACTTTACAATTATATAATAATAGAAATATTTTAGTACGTAAAAGTGTAATAATAATACATAAGCTGGGAGTACCTCCACGTGGTGAAGGCGGAAACAGTTGCTGCAACTGGCTAAACTCCCATTAATTTTTACAAAAAATTAGCGTATCGTATACGCTTAGATGCCTTCGGGCTTATGTTGTTTTGGTTGAATATTACGTACATCTGTTCGGTGGCACGGTAGCCTACCCGGTAACGCAGGGGAGCAGCCACCAAACATTCTTAAATTTTATAAAGCGAGTAGAAGAATCAGTTGTATCCATGGAGTTCACTGAGTGTCATGAGGCTTTGCCTCAGCAGAGTCCGAACTGCCTTACTGCGGAGTACTCGTCTGGCCCTCAAGAACGTAATTGTTTACTTCAAAGCAGTCCAACGACTACTTTGGCCAGTGAATCCACGGAGACTATCGAATCCAGTGTTCTTCATGCTCCAGACGAAGTCAGAAATTCAAACATTGATAGTGAATGTAGAAAAAAAAAATTAACAAGGTTTGATGTATTCAATTTATTTACCAACAAAATAAAAGATATTACAGTATCTGAGCTGGTGAATAGAATTTTTAGTTATTTTGGAGATAACTATGTTATGTCCACTTCAAAGGAAGAGTTTATACCCATTTTAAAAACGTTTATAAGTAAAAGCAATGCCATGTACATAAAATGTAACCGCACCTTAAAATATTTTGAAAAAAAGCATAAAAGCTGGTTAAGTCACATAATGATTACAGGAGAGCTCAGGGTAACCAAAGAATTGCCTTTAACGCCAAAAAGTAGTGCATTTTTTAATTTAAGTACACGGCAACAATTACGATCACGCCGCAGACTGCAGTCGCAACTGGAACACGAGCCCCTTACAAAAAAAGTAAAATCTTTCACTTCATCACTATCTATTGAAGGTGTTCCAATTCCATCAAAAGCAGCCAAAGACATTGAAAAGGTAATACACACATGCTTAGAAGGTCCCAATACGCCGTCAAATATATTGGAAAAAATCAATGACTGTTCTAGGCCGTATACTCCCGAAGAAGCTTTATCAATAATAATAGACAGAAAATTATCAGTCGAAACCTATAATTTTCTACAGGCTGATCTTAAAGATCGTGGGTTTTCAGCTTTTCCTCCCTACTATAAAGTTTTAGAAGCGAAAAAAGACTGCTATCCCACTAATATTTTAGTATCAGAAAGAGAAGCCTCAGTTCCCTTTCAAGACCTATTAGAACATACTTCTAATAGAATATTGAGAGTGAATGACGAAGTCATCACACAATACTGTAAAGAAAAATCTATAAACGAGGTGGAGTGTGTTTTGAAGGGGAATTGGGGATTTGATGGAAGCACAGGGCAGTCTTTATATAAACAGGCCTTCTCCGATGCTGAAGGTGGTGAAGAAAATAGTCTAGTGGCCACCACATTTATTCCGCTGGTTTTAAAAACATCAAATGATGTTATACTTTGGAAAAATCCATCCCCACAATCTTACAGATATTGTAGACCAGTATGCGTGCAATATAGAAAAGAAACTGCAGAACTCATATTATCGGAGAAATCAAAAAGGGAAGAGCAAATAAAACATCTATCACCTCAATCATCTGAATCCTCAAATGGACATAAAATAAAAATTTCCTGGGAGTTACATTTAGCTGCCATTGACGGCAAGATATTGAATACAATTTTGAACACATCATCTCAAATGCGTTGTCCATATTGTGGTTTAACTGCAACGCAGTTCAATAATATTGACCTTGCTTTACAGCAACCTGTTAACATTGCAGGTTTTAAACATGGGATCAGTCCACTTCACGCGTGGATCCGTGTGCTAGAATTCCTATTACATCTTGCTTATAAAAAAGTAGTAAAAAAATGGAGAATACCCCAGAAATCTGCAGAGAAAGGGCTGGTAGAAGACCGAAAAAAAGTCATTCAACAACAGGTGAGGGCGAAGTTAGGCTTACTGGTAGATGTTGTGCGGCCGAATTCCGGCACCACAAATGATGGAAATACTGCACGAATGGCTATGTCGAATAAAAATAGAAAAATATTTTCTGAAATTCTGGATCTAGATCAATGGTTGCTAGATGATCTGCATGTCATCTTAACAGTAATATCAAGTGGTTTACCAATAAATAGTGAAAAATTCGGAGAATTTTGCAAACAAATAGCATATAAATATGTGCAAAATTACGACTGGCATCCAATGACTGTGACGGTGCATAAGATATTAGTGCATGGTGGTGCAATAATTAACTCAACATCACTCCCAATTGGAATGCTCTCCGAACAGGCGTCAGAATCCAGAAATAAATATTGGAGAAGTGATCGTGAGCATCACTGCCGAAAAATGGATAGGGTGAAAACGATGACTGATTTGTTTCATAGGGCTTTAGAGTCATCTGATCCATTAATTTCAGATGCACACCTGCTCCAACGCCAAAAAAAGTTATGTAAGATTCCGTTGTCCATAGAAGCAATTTCATTGTTAAAAGCTGTACCTGACCCAAACTCAGTGGAAGGAGATACTAATGAAAGTACTGAAGAAAATGAAAGTTGTGACACAGACGAACGTGTTGTACTTATTAACGAAGATATTTTGTAAAGTGAAGGTGAACTAAACCATGCAATATCTTATAGTTATGTCATGTCAATAACTTGGTGGTTAATCAGTCGGGTGTACGATAATCGAGTGGTCCTGGGTCCAAAACTGGCCATTAACTTTGTTATCACCTTTAACCTCACCTGTTGTTGAAACCTCAGTATCGCGAGGTTGACCCCGGCTAGGCTGCCCATTCACCTGTGTCTTACATACTTGGTGCGTCATTCGTTCCGTACTCATAGAACACCAAGAGTTCAAACCATCTTAGTATAGCGGCCGGCACGTAAGTGTAGCGTTGACCTTGAATACGTAGAAGTCAAAAATAAGATTTTTGTACGCGATATCGCTGTGCAGATCCCCTCCACTACCACGCTCAGCGCTACACTTACGTGCCGCGAAGTATATATACCTTTTTCTATCTACGTTACAACATGCTCTCACAGGCCACACCACACCAGGCTCTATATTTCTCTTTCTATCTACCAGCCTTACCTCACAATATTCCGCAATTACCGCATCTCCACTGTGGGGATGGATTTTTCGAACCCTGATTGACCACTTATTAAGGAATATAGTGCACTATTCGCATGATTTCTCACAGTTATTCTCCTTTCAATGTCTCCAGCGTATTTCCCATTCCTTGTAAACAGATGGGTGGCATACTGGGTTCCTACTCAAATATACAAACTCGGGACACTTGTTGCACCTTATACCTTCAATCAATACTTGTATTCAGCCATCACCACTCCATCTCTTGGTTCCTCTCAAAAATTATAACTTTCGTCGTACTCGTATTTATTTTCAAATGCTTTAATACGGCCTAATTAATGTGGTTACCTATTTTCTGCAACGGAGGACAATAATAGTGCTCGGAATGAGGCAATACTCACCTTATATGGCGTGAGATCGAATACAAATGTTTAAAGATATTTTTTTTTATTTACACATCTGTCTTCACCACTATTACTTTCGGAGTAAAGCCCTGATAGTACGTATGTATCTTACATTTACGGAATCACCATAGTACCAAAATTAACTGTTTTGTGAATCATAACTGTAAAAATATAACATACATTCAGCTATATTACATCCGGTTAGAGTGTGTGATGACCTTAACAAAAATAGTTAATTTGATTTTTCTCCTGAGTTCCATGGAATTGGTGTGTGAAATTTACGTGGTGTGTAGGGGGTATAATGATAATAATTTTAGTGTAAATAACTTTCACCAATACGGCGGAACTTTTGAGAAAAATAAAAAAAACTTAAAACCTTAAAATGCGCATAAATCTATATCTACTGAAGCTACGCCTTTTATATAAGTCCCTATAGAAGCAGTATAAGAAGTACTTTCTATAAGCTGAACATAACTATAAAGTATCATGGCTAGTTTAGGCGTAATATTAATTTTTATTTATATCCGGGTCAAAAAATGGTCATTTTCAAAAAAAAAATACTCAGAAACTAGATGTGCTGGCGAAATGGGGATAAGATATATTGCATTATAATCATAATATCTATAAGATTTTACAATAAAAACGCGATGTCCGAAAAATAGGCTTTATAAAACACAGTGCGGTGCCGCCGTCACGTGTTATGCGGATGACACATTAGTGACGGCGTGCGGTGCTACACACCGCGAAGCAAACCAGAAGGCCACGATCGCGGTTGCTCAAGTCGTGGAACGGATCCGGCGGCTGGGTCTTGAAGTGGCTCTGCGTAAAACCGAGGCCATGTTCTTTCATGGTCCTCGGCGCGCGCCACCAGAGGGATCCAGCCTCACAGTGGGAGACATTTCCATCGACATCAAGCCTCAGATGAAATATCTGGGGCTCGTGCTCGACGGTCGATGGGTCTTCGGGGAGCATCTCCGAAGTCTGGCCCCTAAATTGAAGGGCACAGCTGACGCTCTGGCGCGGCTGCTGCCCAACATGAGGGGGCCGGATGACTCCTGCAGGAGACTCTACGCGGGAATCGTGCGGTCCATGGCCCTATATGGGTGTCCAATATGGGCGGAGACCCTGAAGGCTAGACACGTGCAGAAGCTGCACGCTCCGCAGCGCACGATGGCCATCAGGGTCATAAGGGGGTACCGCACAATTTCCTTTGAAGCAGCGAGTCTCCTCGCCGGATCGATACCATGGATCCTGGATGCGAGATCCCTTTCGGTGCTATATCGGTACCGAAAGGAGGCGCGGGAGAGGGGACATGAACCCGAGCCTGGTGAGCTCCGGGCCGTGAAGTCCCAGCTCCACAGGGACATGGTAGCTGAGTGGGAGCGACGACTTGGGCGACCAAGCGCAGGGCACGCCGTAGTAACGGCGGTAAGACCCATCATGGGGGACTGGCTAGAGAGGCCACACGGTAGCCTCTCGTTCCGGCTGACGCAGGTGATCACCGGGCATGGATGCTTTGGGGATTACCTGCATCGGATCCGGAAGGAGCCAACGTCCGAGTGCCATCACTGTGATGCGAGCGAGGACTCGGGGCTGCACACGCTGACCGGGTGCCCGGCGTGGGAGACGCCAAGGCGGGTCCTAGTGGCGGCCCTAGGAGTGCGAGTTCTCTCGCTCGCCGCATTGCTCACGGCGATGGTACAGTGCGCGAACGCTTGGGCTGCCGGCGCCTCCTTCTGTGAGCAAGTAATGCTCGAGAAGGAGACGGCGGAACGAGTTCGGAGAAGACTCCGGACCCGCACAGCCCGCGACGAGCGGAGGCGACTCGGACGTCGGAGGTCGCAGAATGACCTCCGTCCTCCATGAGCGCGGGCCTGGGGGTGACGGGTGGAGCCGCCTGTCACTCTAGCAGAAGCAGGCCGCGGCGGCGGCGCAAAATGCGCCTCCCCATACCCGGGGGCTAGTTGGGGACACCGTGGTCCCTACACCCGACGGGGGTCATCTCGAAGAGAAGGCCCCGGGTCTGCCGGAGTGCGAGGGATATGTTGGCTACAACCTCACCTCCGGCAAATGAAGATCCAAAGACGGCGTGCGTTTTAGTCGGTTCGAGTCCGACATAACCTTCCCAACCGGCTCCGGTGGGGGGGTATCCGTGGAGATTTTTCGCACGATAAAAAAAAAAAAAAAAAAAAAAAAGTAGCAGCCGCATTCACTACCGCCACCCCACAGATGCTGTCAATTAGTATGCTAATTTTTACTGTTAAATGATGAATGATCAGCTGACTGTTGGAGCCGGAATGTTCTCGAATGATCTCGAATCTCGAAATTCTTTAGTTCTATCAATATATATTCTATAGGGACTACAGGGTATATCAATATAAGTATGATTTACATTTATATTCGTTTTTGTTACTGTTGTAAATATATTATCAGCGAGGTTAAGTAGAACTTCAACCGACTAAAACGCACGCCGATTTTAGATCTTTAGTTTAGTAGCAGACATATCCCTCGCACCCCGGTAGACCCGGCGCCCTCTCTTCGAGATGACCTCCTTCGGGTGTGGGGACAAAGGTATGTCCGTCTAGCCCCCGGGTTATGGGGTGCCGCACATGGCGCCGCCGCCCGCCGCGGCCTGCTTCTGCTAGGATGACAGGTGGTTCCACTCGTCATCGTTAGACCCACGCTCATGTGGGACGGAGGTCATTCTGTGACCTCCGACGTCCGGAATCTTCTCCGAACCAGTTCTGCCGTTTCCTTCTCGAGTTCGCTGAAGGAGGCAGCAGCAGCCGCCCAACAAATGAGTACACAGTGAATTCATGTAACACAAACTATATTTCTGTGCAACTGCAAAGTTGGTTACAGTGGTAAGTTGTAAGTTACTAGCTAGAATATCAACTCGGAATATAATAAACACTATTGTTAGTACAAATAACATTGGATTTTATAACAAAGGCTGCTACTGTTGTTGTAGATAGCAATGCTGATAAGATAGTAAAATATTTGTCATGAGATAGATGGTGATATCATTATGCCAAAGACGTGCCTTATTTCATGTTTTACAATTATCATCTTCGTCATTGCTATTTCACTGTTCATACAAAGTTTGTACTTTCTTCGGAGCCGTTTATTGTTTTAATTGGTAAACCGGAGAGACGGATCTACCAGGGGTAAACTGTTGTCTAACTTTAGAGGAAAGCCTATGCAAAGCCGGGTCCGTTGTTTAGTGGGTGCCTCAAAGAGGTTCCGGATACACTGACTAATACTAAATTAGTGTTTATAAATATGGTAAAATCTTCTTATTTTGACCGCAGTACTGTACTACGGTCAAGATAAGAAGATTATGGGATGAATACCTTTCATTTCAAAGGTTTTTCACCAAAATATATTCAGCCGTTAAAAAATTATACTTGAAGCAAAGGAAACTTATACTTAATACAAAAACTTATACGTGAACGTGTATGACTACTATAAGTAAGAAAGACGTGAGACCATAGATCAGTTTGATTGATTTTCATTTCAACTTAATTCAAGCTTATTCGCTGTTCAACATTATATATATTTAATTATTTACTAACCATAATAATTATTAATGTTTCAGCGAAATCTTGCGCGTTCTGGACTCCTTACAAATCACAGATTCGGCTAAGATTGCGACGCCCGTGGATTGGCAAGTAAGTCTCTTAGTCTCTTACCTTTGCAATATCATTGACGGAAGAGTTTGTCACGATAAGGATTCTGCACCTTATACCAATGTATGCAACCGTGAGACTATGATGTGAACTGCACCCTACTACAAAGTGATAGTGTTCCGGACAGTATGCTTTTGAGCATGTAGGTATATGAGAAGACGTTTTGGATGTAAACACACATACCTGTCTCTTCTTGACATGGAACTAACAAGGGCGTTGCGGAATATGCTGCTCATACAGGATCTTCTAGGTCCTATAGTCTATTCAGAATAGATAAATTCACCTTTGACAACATAGGGGGTTCAGTAAAATGCAGATTTCAGGTGCGCGTATTGCCATTGCTTTGTATGATTTTACACAGCGTTGCGTCCACTAATCCGCACCGGCCGCATCGCAAGCCGGCATTCAAATTCGTGGCAAAGCAGTTTAATCCGTTGCGTGCCGTGCGTGCGGTGCGTCCGGCGCGGACCAATGGACGCGCACCTTTATCGCTAGATATTTTAGCGGCAGATCTAATAGATTCAATTATTTCAAATCAAATCCTATCTGTAATGGGTGACCCTCATTTCTGAGATTTCGAGATAGTCATATTAACGTAACCGTTATAAAAAACGACTGGTAAAATCGTTATACAAATGTTAAATACCATATTAAAATGACAAACAATTTTTTTTCTAGTTGGGAGAAGACTGCATGGTTCTACCTACTGTGCCTCAAGATCAATTTGCCACAGTGTTTCCTCAGGGCGTTAAAGAGATTCCTGTACCGTCGGGTAAGAACTACTTGCGAAAAACTACATGCCCGAAGATATAATTGCTGTCACAAGCATAAAATGTGATTACTATATAACTATATAACATACGCACTGTGCCTCGAATATTTCTAAATTTTGAATTTGTACGTCTCTGAAGAGTACTTGATAATGTGCAATAAAATTATTTGAGTTTAATAAAAGTTACTGTTCCTATACTAAATTGTTTAACTGTCGCGTCCCAATAGAAAATTAGGTGAATACTTCGTCAAAATCCTTCCGGCAAATGTAGGGGCCCAAGTAATTATTAATTTGACTGGGTATGTTTAAAAACGGTACCTACAGCTTAGCCTTAGAGTATACAAGAAACTATAGAGTGCGGTGAGAGTATCCCTCTGGTCTTGTACCGATTATAAGCAGATTATTTTAGACAACATCGATTGTATAGCGCACCTATGGTGCCGAAAATATCGATATGACATGAATTCACACCCAGTGTAGTATTGTGAATTTTTGGCATCTTACTTACAATAACAGGTGTATTTACAGATTTACAGACTAATGTAGGTATTATCATCCTTTAAAAAAGTTATTCGACACCTTTTCTATTTTTGAAGCATAAGCACTAGCGGTTTGAATTGGTAGGTAGAACCAGGGGTAAGACACCGTGAATACCTCAGTAAAATTAATTCCGTGGGTCAGTAGTCACGAAAACGAATAACAAAATCGGTACCAGTTACAGCAATCTGTTAAAGGGTATTGCTTTGTTACTCATTGAGTTGTCAAGTATCTTCGATATTGTACCTGTGCTTACAGTTCATACTTGTAAGGCTCTATAGCTTACTAATGTATAATAAAGAAATCTGATAATAATTTATTAATTTAATTAATAAAGAGTGTTAAAAAGTGAGTATTAAAAAGTGGCCGTCACACCACACACAAACAGTTATCTCAGAAAGAAAATAAATATTTTAGAATAATTTTGAAACTCGTAATTTTAAATTGAACTGTATTTATATCTGTTTTATGGTATTAGTTAAGGGGGAGACTAGTCCATTAAGTAACATTTTATTACAGCTACTAGCCTATGCCCGCGGCTCCGCCCGCGTGGTTATCCCGACCTGTGCAACTTTAATTCTATATTACTAATCATACCTCTGGTTCTACATAACCGATTGCAATCAAACAAACGTAAGATTTTTAGTTGAACCAAACCCCTTCAAACAAAAAAAACCGCATCGAAATTAGTTCAGTAGTTTTTACGTCATCGAGGACAAACATAAACTTTTTACAATTATATACTAATATAGATAGATAGGTACGTCCGTATTATGTAATATTGCCGTGCCTTACAAAATACGTTAGATGCTATGCACCTTGGTGTATTACTTAATGCATTTCGGACACTTGCGTTCACATTAATAAAAACATTTGTATTTCAACAATTGTATTTCATAACATGCTTTGTACTGAGTCTAGCTCTGTGTGCAAATATTTGTAAATATACGACTTACGTTACGGGTAGTTAGAGATCTAAAAAAACCAACAACAAGTTTGCAATTGCTTCTATATCGACAATGGGTTATGGAGGATAGATGGCAGTCGCTTTACAAAAAATATCGAAGTTCAGTCAAATCCGCAGTTAAGATTGGAAAAAGCGGACCCGGGACTGAGATAACGCTTTCAATCGTGATTAATAGGTACTACTATAATGAAGTACTATTTCAATATACTTATTTTAAAACAGGAGCATGACGTCTACAACATACTCTGGAATGCGGAGAATATAATAAACAAGTGGGTGCACACGTGATAACTACTTTCCTTGAACTTTCAGGTGGACTGTGTTTTGTCTACCATTTAAGTGATATAAAAACAGATGTCTGCAACGCCATCTCTGCGAACGGTAGTGAACTAATTCCGATTTCTAAAAATTGGTTGCCTGTAAAGTCGGTATACGGGCGAAAGCTTTACGTGACAACGACTTTGAGTGGTATGTCTGTCTCTCTCGCTCTTAGGCGGGCTAACCATGCCCGAGTGGAAGGGACGCGTGCCTCTCACTCGCTCTCATTGTGAGCGCATAACGTGAGCGGAGCGTAACGCAGTTTCTTGAAGTGTCACCCGGCAAGCCAATTTATAAGACGTTGTCACGTCAATAAACGAGATCTGGTTGGGTTAAGTAATATAGATTAACTAGCGACTAGAGGGCGCTAGTTAATCTATATTTTAAATTGAAGAGCGATCTCCGTGGGGTGGCGGTAGTGCACACGACTGCTACGCACGGGACGCGGGTTCTATCCCCGCTCAGTGCAAATAGTTTTATGCATGAATATGTCTGTTTGCTCTGGTCTGGTCGTGCCTCGGAGAGCACGTTAAGCTGTCGGTCCCGGTTGCCATACAAACATCTATGGCAGTCGTTACGGGTAGTTGGGAGCCCTTAAAAGTCCAACCAGTCTAACTTGGAACTTGGATATCGCCATTGTTCATTGGACCATTGGTTGTGGAGGTCGGATGGCAGTCGTTTCACAGAAAATATCGAAGTTCAGCCGCATCAATGTTAGACTTGAAGTCGACCCCAACTGAGTTGGGAAAAAGGTTCAGAGAATGAAATTGAAGAGCGATCCTGGGTATTCCTATGACCTTACCTGGACCATGTGAAAGTCCCTAAATAGACTTCGAACACAAATGAACCGACGCAAGGCGAATCATTCTAGGTACCTAAGTCTTCTCGCATGACGCAGACCTGTGGTATGAGTGCAGAGTTGTTCCACAAACCATGGCTGCCCTGCTGGAGTGTGCTACATGTCCATATACCTGTCTTATGAGCGCCCTCAATAACGTAATCCAGTCGCTAGTGGACTGGAATACAGTACAATCCTGATTGTGAATTAGAATTAACTCCTAATAGCGATGAAAATAATGTTAGGAATTATTGCGATAAACAATCACTTTTATAACAAGCGAAATCTTTAGTTGTTGCAATGAAAAGTTCCGTAGGTACCACGAGTGTCATAGAAGGGTGGCACAAAATGATGAATTCTATTATACCTAACATACCACACTTATTTTATTTTGTAGCGCTTTTAAAAAAAGAAGCAACTGTTGGTGATATAAAGATAATTCGCGGCGGCTACTATTGTGCTGGCAAAAAGAAGAAGAGGTGATATTTTAATTGATGTCAAATAGAACATATTATATCTGACTGTGTACAAAATAAAATCTCGCTCATAGAGTGCTTACAGCGCCTTGCAGTAGGTACCTATTGAGGCGAATCACAGAAAATATTTCGGTTTTTGTATAATTAAAGTTCATTATGTAGGTATTCGCTTTTCTGTCGAAATTTTTCCTGAATTTTCTTTGCTATAAACCTCACGGAGCCCGAAACCTTTCCAACGAATGCAAAACCGTGGAAATCGGTTCGTGCGTTCTGGAGCTATAGCGTCAGGAAGGAAAACCCGACTTATTCTTAATATATAATATACCTATTACAATATTTTTAAAAACTTTGTATTTCCATTTCAACTTACATGTCTGTCCATGCGAGAATCTGTCCTATTGCGAATCTATTTTTATAAGAATCTTTATGTGATAGGTGTAGAAATGCGGTCGATTCCTCTGAAAAAGAAGAGTGGAGTGTAGACTAGAAGCCGTCAGTTACATTTTGAGGTATATGGGAGCCCCACTAAGATGGTCAACCTCGAAAGGGTATAAATAAACAACACTATGTACCTAAGTATTTAGGCACACAAACACAAATGAAACATTATAATCACTAGGTCCATTTATTGTTCAAAACATCAATACAGCTGACATTTATAATAACGATTACGAATTATATGTTATACATCACGTAATTTATTTATCGAAAGAGAAATTCGTACACAATAATTTTGTTAGTAAAATAGACACTTATGTAGGTTAAAGCTTATTCTATTTATTTGTTGACGGTTGGGTTAAGTCAAAGTTAAAAATACTACTCGTAGTAAGTAGGTAGGTATATTGCATATAATATGTTTGTAGGTATGAAAAAACGACACATGTAAATTTCAAATGATTTTTTTATCTACTGGCTACTACAATATAGGCCTATTATAGTCAGACACTCATTAGATTTATGAAAAGGTACATATATTTGCTAGAATAATTATTCCAAAAAAGTTTTCACTTAATACTAACATTTAGGTACAGTAAGTACTTTGTATCTTAAATCTACTTGACACTGAGACATCAATTATTTAACGACCTAAGGTTATTTATCGCAAAATTAATAATAAAATAGGTTCTTTGGATTAAATGATTATTCATGGTAAGTAGGTACTATAAATTTTATAGATAGAATTTCAGTCAATTACAAGGGTAAAGGTTTAAAACATTCAGCATTAATATGTATTCAATATATAGGTAGATTTGTACGAGTAATCTTATTACCTGGTACATAAAAGTTACTTATGGTCTATGATAAAAAAATCATGATTTTTTCCACATACTTAGTATGATCATCTTAAAATTAGGTAGATATATTAACAAACATAAATGCAAGCCAGTTTTGTAACAAGTGTGGCGTTAGTGAACGAGAATAGGTACCTATTTAGGTACTAATTTTACCTGTGAGTTACAAGAGATTAGGAACATTATAAAATATACCACTGAACCGTTAAGTATCAAAAGTAGGAAGGTATATAATGTAATTCATTTCAATTTGCAAAAATATATTAATTTATTCAATGTTTGGAAGAGAGAAGCTCTCACGGTTAATTGTATTTTGTTTTAGAATAGTTTACTCCATGTCGAGGACTAAATCGTTCATGTTATTTTCCAGGATATTTACCATAGTTAGTGCCAGGGACTGGAGACTTGGTACTAGTTGATGTTTTACCAATACTTCATTTTTTACGATAACCGGTGGAGGGAGTCGTACAGCCGGAGGCTGTGCTCCTCGCCTAGCGAACGTGCGATGTACTTTATTCACCCGCGATGGGTATGTGGAAAGGAGTATACGATTTTTCTGGCCATCAAATCCGAGATGATGAGTATTCAGTGGCTCATCATTATCTAAGTTGTATGTGACGCCGGCAGCAATCAAGCGATCACGAATTCTTCGGTTCCTGAACTTAACGATGATCGGGCGTGGGTGCTTGCATCGAATTCGCCTGGTTGCAACGATGTCTTGCTCGAGCAAAGGACATGATAGGAAACTACTCATGAGTATCACGATATGCTTAAGATATTCACTTCTGTTTTCCGGCATCCCGTTGATCTCAATAGTATCTTGCCTCGAGTAGCGTTCTATTAATTCTGTCCTTTCAGATAGACGATTCAAACGTTTTTCAATTTTTATTTGATCTTGCATCACATCGAATATCTCTCTAAAGTAATCCATAATGGAGTCGTTTGATCTCAAATTATGGAGGACCTAATTTGGTTTACTTCGTTATTCTTGATTTATACGATTTGACGTTAGCTTGGTACTTGCTCAACGTTCTAATCTCTTTGGCATCTATGTTTTATTACACCGACACTTATAGCCCAAAGGGCTGCCGAAAAAGTAATCACAAATTCATACGCCTAAACACAAGACGCAACCTTGTAGTGGAGACTAGCAAAACGTAGTGCTTGAATCTATCAAACAAATAATTCGTTTTCGCGCGTGCGTATTTCGCATGGCAGCAGCATTATTGATTTTATCAATATCAGGAGTTACCACGTTTAAAGAAGATTCTACGTTCGTTTGTATATATGTATACAAACTTAACGTTTGTATATTTCTATCATATTATTGACAAAGAAAAAAATGGTCAACAATCGTCTCTAGTTCACATAACTAATTATTCTAACCAAATTAACAATAAACAGTACAGGGCCAATAATAAGGGTTGAAAGGACGCTAGCAAATAACACAAGCGAAGTTTGAAATACATTATTGTAAACTATACTTTAGTACCTGGCTTATTATTTCATAAATTTGATAAAATAAATTCGTGTGAATGAAGCTTATTTCGTATCCTATTTAATCTTCGTCTTCCTGTTTAATGATTACTGTTTCTCTGCCAGACGATCTTTTTGATGAATAATTGAGCCTGTTTAGTCATTTGGAAACGATGGTAACAAATAACAATTGACAGCACCTCGTGCCAGATTACGTAGGCTTTGAACAACAACAACTCCGGGGTAGTGATATAAAGTTATTGACCTGACTTTAGGTTTGAACATTACCACACCGCCATATTTTGCTCTTGCTGCCCTTGCAGCTTTCCGCGCCTTCTCCCGATGAACTTTATTCAACCATGATGGGTATGAGGACACGTATATTGGCACCTTGATACCTCGAAATCCTATATTTACGGTATTGAGATGTTCAGGGGCGTTTACTGAGTTGTAACAGGCGGTTGCTGCAATTAATTTATCACGAACTTTTCGACAGTGGAATCTGACGACGACTGGGCGAGGGCGTCTATAACGAATTCTTCCGATTGAGTGAATATCCAGCGAATCAATTGGACATGATAAGAAAGCACCCAAGTAAATAATGATCTCAGTAAGATTTTCGTGTACTAAGTCGGGTATTCCATTAATTTCTAAAGTGTCTTGCCTGTAAAATCGTTCCATATTATTCCGTTTTTTGATGAAACGTTTTTGAATTCTCTTATCTTCTATTACTTCGTATAAGTACCTCCATGGTGCTCCATGATTACTTTGTTTATTATTTAGACGTGAGATAAAATTTTAATTCAACGATGTGATGCTAATTACCTACCCGCTCTTCTAATTCATTTGTCATGACTTAAATTATGATTTTTACGCACACTGATAAGTATCCGCTGCTATGGTTTGAGGTACTGAACACGATCTGATACAGACTTCCTTTAATTTTAATTTTCACAAGCACTACGTACCTATGCAACAATAAAAAAAGTTTTGTTTTATATTTTCGCGCATGCGTATTCCTCACGGTGTTCAATACGTCATTATCAGAAACTTGCCACATAAGAAAATGTTTTCCGGAATGGGAAATTTATCTTAACGGGGTGCACTGATTATGTGTAAATTTTCTTTAATTGTTTTTTACACAAAAAGAATCTGTCCGACACCACTACAATATAAATAACGTATAAAAATAAATATAATATAAATAACCCAAATAGTAACATAACATAACATGATCTCACGCCTTTATCCCCGAAGGGGTAGGCAGGGGTGTAGCACCCACATTTCGCCAGCTTATGTTTAGATCCCAATGTAATAAGGTGGCGAGCCTATTGCCATTAACCGGGCATTTATAAACCTGCGATAAATACACGCATAACTTCGAAAAGCATCGAAAAGTCATTGGTGTGTGCCATGGTAAAACCTGGGATCGAACCCGAGTCCATTACCCATACCTACCACTAGGCTACCGCGGTGACAAACGAAATATAAATAATAGAAATAGCTATTAAATTACAGGAATAACGAACTCATGAATATGTAAGAAAATTTCGACTATTTCGTATGTTTAGACCTATTATGTGTAGCGAGGTTTCGATGGAAGCAGTGATTAATGAAGGTTTGTAAGTATTTGAATTCAAAATCAAATTCTAATTCATTTATTTGCACAAATGTTATATATTACATAAGATTATTACAGTTCAGCACATTCACCATTTAATGGTAGGTATGCAAATATTATGTATGTATTAGCTCTATTTAAATCATTGAATTTGCCTGCTTAGGTATACAAAAACAAAATTACAATACGATCAGTACTACGATTACAAGAATTAGATTAAAATACAAAAAAAACATTGAATAATCCGTCATTATACGATATCAATAACAGTCTGAGATAATTCACAATGTCCAAAATAGATCATCAATAATGTCCACAAAAGGTATAAAAAAATTATGTCAAAATATAATTTGATTTTTATAGTAGTCATCTAATGAACAAAACGATTTTTCATAATTTAACATAACATAAAGGCATGACCTTTATCCCCGAACGGGTAGGCAGGGGTGCTAGCTCGAGACCTAGTCTCAGCAGTCCATTAACCATACCACTCACTAGGCTACCGCGGATTCATTCATCATTTAAATTTTCTACAAAACCTATTTGTGGGTAAACATTTGAATTCGTCTGGGACGCCATTCTTAACCAGTTAAGAATGTTTTCTTAACTGGTTAAGAATGGCGTCCCACGTTGTGTTTTACAAAAAGGTAGTTTTTCTTAACCAGTTAAGAAAAAACAGTTATGAAAGTGGCCGAAAGGATTATAAACACGGTCACACATTGCTGTACAATTTTTGATTCTATTTATCACCTATTGATACGATGATTTGCGATTTGCAAGAATACCTATATTGTAACTAACATAAATATGCTGCTTGTAATAAAGAAATTAAGTATTATTATTGTTATAAGAAAATTAAACTCAGTAAAATCGTGTTATTATGTACGGATGTGTACAGTAAACACTGTTTTGATAATGTTTCCTTTTCATACATTTCCGTTATTATCTGCAATGTTCCCATCTGTCTTCGGCGATGACTTCGGCTGACGGCCTTTAGTTTAATTGGTTTAATTGGTTACGTCATAATAAACTATCCCTGTAATGTTACCTTCTGTCTTTTGCCAACATTACCAGGCAGTTATGTTGCGTAGAAATAATAAATAAATAATAATAAATAAATATTCTAGGACAATCTACACAACGTCACCTAGACCCATGGTAAGCATAGTTTAACTAGCTTGTGTTACGGGTTCTAAATTATGATAAAAATAAATGGTATGATGCAGAAATGTTAATAGGTATTTATTGTTTTTATTTAGTTAATATTACAACTTTAACACCGTTGACGGACGTTGTATCCTGTAAAAAAGTATTTCAGGTACTACCTATCATACTACGACTCATCAAGCAACAGGTGATATTTTCCATTAGAAGCCAATATTTTAATTTATGTAAATAAAAAGTTTAGCTAGCTTTAGTATACCTACCTAGTTAGTTTTAATATTTCTATAGTATTCACATTTTTATATTAACGAAGTGAACGAAAATTAAGTAAATATTATGTTAGTAGGCTTATCATTTTTTATCCTCTAGTATCGACTGACTTTTTGGGGTAGGTAGGTACATTCACATCAGATTTGAAATGAAAATAATGATAACTACTATTTAAAATATAACGATAGTTGCATTTTCCTTTATCGATACTACGGTTTGGTCGCCTTACCAAGAAAGATGTGCGCATGTCTGTATTATCGGGTCGATCGAGACAGTTTTTCCACAAGTGTCTTTCAGATCTCGTTCCGTGACCAACTGTTGAGGTTGTGACTACAAAACTTTGTTGTATCTCCCAGTTTTCTACAAAGAGAAGCAGGAAAGATGGCAGAAAAGATGGCAGATAACGTAACTGAAATGACTGGATACAAAGTCGTGCTTATTAAGTTGCTGAAGGTAGAAATGGAGGACAAAGCAGAAATGCTTAATGACAATGAACCAATCATTATTCGCAGCAGCTCTGCATCTCCTGAGCCGCCACCTGAGAAGAGATATTGCGAGAAAATCGGGAAACGCATTCGTAAGCATCGCGGAGACTTCGTGCCCAAAGGCGTCATCGTTCGCCGTGGCCGCGTCTACTTTGGAAAGGAATAAAATCCGTAAGTACGAGTAATTTTATCTTTAATTGCAGTATGTCTCTCTATATTTTATGACAATCTTTTTATTTGCCCTGCGAGAGCTGCTGGTAAACTGTTGAGGAGGGCAGGGGTGGGGAGGGGGGCGCTATAAAGGTCCTATGAGACAGATTAAAAGGGGGAGAAGGGGGCAAAAGAGGAGACCGGGCTTCGACACGATAGCTACCGTTGTAACCGAATAGACAAAGAGTCGATATTTTAACCTAATTGTTGTGAATGATCTGCTAAGTAAATTCAGCTCCCATATGGTTCGATCAAATATTTGAAACAAAGAGAGCCTAAACTCCGGTAGGAACTAAATATAATTTTGATGTGTAATCAATGCATGTGATACTTATGTTCTAATGTATGCTTGTTTCAGAATTACAACACGTCCAAACTGCTTAACATAATTACATTGGCACCCTGACTCACGGACACTGAACGTACTGAAATAATTAAATATTGTGAAATATATGTTATCTGAAATCTACAGCTAAATGTTCATGTACCGCTGTATGCGTAGTAATATATTCCTTTCTTTAATACCAACTATATCTCAGTTCCGTATCTCTACGTCATCAAACTCAAATATGTGTTGAATGATCTCAATTCATGCCGTTTACTCACTATAAACCCATTTCTGTAATTAACCAGGGATTTTTATAAATGTTGATATTATGGCCGCCAGGGTTGCGTGGAATACAGGGTGGGTGACACGCTGTATCCCTTTCTGAATATAGGATGTTTCTAAATTATTGATGAATTAGTTTATGTCAAAAAAGACAAAAAAATGACCTTTAACGTTTTGTTGTTACATAAAAAAAATTAATAATAGTTTTACATAAATGTAAAATAGTTAAGTTTGCACGTTAGGTACATTTCTCATGTCATTAATTTTTAATCTTTTATGGTGCGATGTATTTAATACCTACTGTTACTTATGTTCAAAAACATTAGTATTGTTATAGTATTTAGAAACAATTTATGGTTGTTAAGTATATTTAGAAACATTCTGTGTACATGTGGGAGCAAGGAATTCAAGCCAAAGGATGGAGTAGATGTAAAGACAGGTTCGAGCGCAAAAAATGTAACCGATTATCAGCCCTTTGGACTTCAGATTTGGCAATGTTGAGAATCAACAAACAACACACAATTATAAAAGAAATCCCATCAATCTGTACTTACCTTACCTACCTACTTAGGTACTGCAACAGTGTATTCCCTTTTCACACACACACTGATTGGCTCAATACCCTACTTTCTGCTTTCAATAAGGAAATATCTGGAAAACTTACAAGTCAGTCAGTCAATAGCACAAATATTTTGGACATGTACAACGTTAATCACTTTTATTTCTATGTCCTCAACACAGCCAAATCTTGTCTTTAAGATTTATCTAAATCAAACGGTTATGACTATTTATATTATTTTACCAACTGTAGATAAATATAAGGCTTTCTGGGCTGTTCAGGAAACTTTGGTGGACAATTGCTGGCGGTAGCATCAGTAGCAATTCGCTTATTATATGGCGATAGTAGGTTATATTTATACTGGCACAGGTATCCTAGTATCCTACGCGAAGTGTCCAGCGAAACTAAACATCCAAATATGACCAACTAGTTATGTACGCCTATGCGAATATTGTTGCCATAGTCTAAGTAGACCCGCAAGTCGCGAATTTGTAGTCTACTTAAATCTGATCAAGCCTATATATTGTATTGCATAATAAATTATATATTAAAAATTCAACGTGTTTTAATTAGCCGACGTTGTACCTACACTTAAGAGCAAAGAAAATCATTAATCTCTAGGATTCGAATAAGTAAGTTCGGAAAAGATGAAGGAGTGATAATATTATTGTGTCTGAGTTACAAAATATTTACCTAACGATGTTAGTACTGAGGAAGATTTAGAGACGGCGGACAATGTTGAGTGTGCTAGGTTAGCTAGGCCTGGGTCCAGCTTAGAAACGAGATTGATCCCTTTAGTAATGATTAGACTTCCTTGGTACCGCAGTCGCTGAAGTATCGACTTAGGACAAAGGCTAGCTCTATGTTAGTAGTTTTTAATAACCTAACTATAAAATTACGCTAGATCTTATCTCTAAACATGGATAAAAAGATCTATATAGATAAATAGATAGACAACTCTTTTTTTAGGTATACACTATCATTAGTTATGATGATAAAGTAGTAAGGATCACAATAAATCTACCATAAAAGTGATTTCCTTGTCTCTAAAAGTGATTTCTTACAACCGCAACCTCAAAGTGAAAATAATTTGAAATACATTCTTGTAATAGGTAATGTAACATAATAGTAACAGCAGACAATATAAGTAAATGAAGAACAAGAAGAATAAGTCTTCCTTTCTTACCGATTATATTTTTCTATAATCACATACATTACAGATAATTTAAAAAATCTTTAGATATGTTATAATATGAATTTTTTTTGGAACTCTTGTCTGTTTGACCGAGAAGGACACAAAAACTTCAAAACGAATTTTAATGCGGTTTTTTTTTGTTAAAAAGGGCTTGGTCAGACTTAAAATCTTACGTTTATCTGGTCGCAAGTATCTGAGTAGAACTGGATATATGAACGTAATATTCAGTTGTTATAGATGTAAGGACATACTGGACGTATTAACCGACATCCCCGCGGGCGTGTCGCGGGCAGCACTTAGTATAATATAGAATACCTATTTAAAATACAATACTTTCTTTGGTACCGTATTTAATAAAGATGTAGTCATAAACAAATATATACCTAGGTATATAAATACAATTACGAACAATAAAGGCCCTTTTTGACTTTTCACCATATTATCCACATTGAAGTGGAGAGGGGAAGAAGGAGGAAGAGACAGGCGAATAGAAGAAGAAGACAGGCAAATAGAGTCGAGTGGAGGCGAATAGAGAGTCGAATAGAGAAGCGAGTAGAGAATCGAGCAGTGTTAAAATTTACAACACTATGCGATAACTACCATCTACGCGGGCGATGTCACGGGCAACTGCTAGTTTCTGATATTTAAGGGTAATGCATTGCATAGGCGAATCGCTCTAACCGTAAATGATTTACCAACATATGCCGTGAAGTGCAACGGCATCTCCAGTTCCAGTCTCCATCCACGGATGACCTCAAGACTCACATACATGTGTGTCAGCCAGGTACCTAAAGCACGTTCTGAGATATGTGGCAGTAGTGGGGTTAAATAGAGCATTATATAATATTGCCAGAATATGAGCATTCCTGCGAACCGCAATTGAAAGTTACGAAATGATATTTGCGGAGACCAAATTTTTTGCATAAGTTTTATACTTATGCAAAAAATTTTGAAGACAGTCAAGCTTATCAATTTGCGAGATCTGCTTAGTGTGTGTGTAGTGCAATCTGCTTAGTGAGATCACGATAATTGACATCGGCGTAATCAAGGACTGGAAGTGTAGGTAATTGTTAATTATTATGGCCAAAAACTTCACAAGCGTTCTACTAGAATAATTACTTTCAGACTTAACATATAATTTAAAACATAAGTCAGTAGTATCTTTTTTCATCAGCATAAGTCAAGTACCTCCGTGGCATGGTGGTAGTGCACGCGATAGCTACGCGCGTGTTCAATCCTCGCTCAGTGCAAAAAGTGTATGCATGAATATGAATGGCCGTGCCTCGGAGAGCACGTTAAGCCATTATTCCCGGTTGCCATACTAACATCTATGGCAGTCGTTACGGGTAGTTGGAGCACTCAAAAGTCCAACTAGTCTAACTTGGAAATTCGATATCGCCATTGGTCAGTGGGTCATTGGTTGTGGAGGTCAGATGGCAGTCGCTTCACGTAAAATATCGAAGTTCAGCCGCATCACAGTTGGACTGGAAAGCCGACCCCAACTGAGTTGAGAACAGGTTCAGAGAATGAGAATGAGTCAAGTATCTTTTTTACACAATTTTATAATAGTATTCTACCACCTATGCACTTATTCAATATTTAAGCTGCATCTGTGACTGTGCAGTCTAAGGAGCAGTCAATCCTGGTAAATATATCACGTGTAGATAAGCTATCAGAACTCATTGACTGAAACAAAACAAATCGTCGAGATGTGATGTAGTTTGAGGAAATAAAAATAATTCTTGTTTTAAGCATAACAAATAAGTACCTAACTACCTTATCATGTAATCATAATTATTATTCATGACCAGGTAGGACTAACTAGGAAGTGAAGATATTCGTAAAAATGGATAATTTTCTCATAATATAATTATTTCCTGGTTGTTAAAAATATCCACGGGGAAGTTCTCTTAATAGAATTATAACTTTCGTCATTTTTAATAAGGTGCACCTAAGTTAACATTTGTGAAGGAAAATTATTTTCTTTGCAGTTAGGCCCTTATAATTTTTACTACTATATGTACCAGTTATTCACTACCGATCAGGATCTCTCTCAGAGGGCGTGAGGATGGTAGATTTTGTTCAAAATGTTCTTGTAATATATAATTTATAAACTTTTCCTAATTGGTTGTTTATCTATAGTTCAAATGTTACTGTTTTAAATATAAGAGTTTGTAGGGCCGTAAGTAAACAAATAATCTGTGAGTCCATGTATGTACTAGGCCATGAGTCCGTGGGCTTGACTACAAATGTGCCGCATAGGTACCTACATTATAATTATTATACTAACACATGTAGATTTTATAAAAATCACCATAACCTTACACAGTGCACATAATTCCTTGCTATAAAAACGATTTTAGGTAAGTACTTGTATTATCTTATTTTATAAATATAATCAAAATGTATTATTTATAATATAATCAGTCAGTCAAATTCAACAAAATAACTTAATGTTAAAATGTCGAAATATCTTGTATTTCGAAATATAAATATTCACTCACCACAATTAAATTTAGATGTTATAATGCCGCATATAATGATTTAACCAAAATAAATAGGTATGCCTCGCATAATGAATTAAACTAAATCATTATGAGCGGCAAGATCTAATAAGACTCATCGTTATGGTCATCGCGCTATTTCGGTTACGTACTTAGCATAGTATACTTACATTATATACATTGAATAAACATTTTTATTAAGTACTAGTTGCTGACAGCTGCACCGCCCGCGGGAAATGTTTCTTCAGTAGGTAGATAGTTAGGATAATAAAACGATATTACTTACGTCACTTTCGCATATGCACAAGAGATTAAGATGTTGCAAGTTACATGTGCGTCAGTGCGTTGAATTAGGTGAAATTATCAGAAACAATAGGCACCTATTACTTCATGTTAATTCTATATTTTTCATCCTTGCTTTCAACAAATCCCTTGGAGTTTAGTCAAAATGGTATCTATCATATGTCGAAGGGGCTCTGGGGGTCTAAAAAGGCCACTAACGACGAATCGTATCCGCATTGAAATACGAAGCGGATTTTAATTTCGTAAAATGGTCACACACAGCGCAATTCGCCGCGCGATTCGTTTTTGGCAATTCGCCTTTTTGACAAGTTTCTATACAAAATCGTAAAATGGCTCACCAAATACGAATCACCTTAAATGTCAAATGGCAGTATTGAAAGACGCAACTCCCACATTGCGTCTAACAATTCGTCGATCGTTGTGACTTGTTTTGCTTGACTCAATTGATTGAAATTAAATAGATATAGCTTAAATATGGCTGATATATTTCTTTAAGACAATTTATCGCAACATGCAATATCCCAAGACGACTTCACTCACCAAAACGGACACTATACTTCATCGTAACGTATTTAGTGTTCCTTGTTATTACTTACAGAATTATGAACATGAACAAAGTAATGAATTAATACGAAAAAAATATCTCAATTGAATTGAATTATTTTTTTATTTTAGCGTCATCTAGCGATTAATCATGAAACTCATATCACTTGCTCATAAATTGACACTCGTTGACAAAGCACAGTTTATTACCAGTTAATAAAATATTATGCTAAAATATATATTTATGGTATAAAATAGTTCTTAAAGTCTATTTTTTTATATAATATGAATAAATTCTTATCTACACGCTTATATAAGTCTTTATAAGTATTATTAAAATAACCGGAAAGTTAACGGTGTATTGTTAAACGGTGTATTTTTAAACTTGCAACATTTCATCTTAATCCGAATCCTCCGACGAACCGCATTGTAGACGAATCGTCGTTAATGTGTTTCATTTTATGACAGTCGGCGAATCGTAAAGCGTTTCGTCGGACGAACTGGAAGACGCACTGCAATCCGATTCGTCTCATGAAGTGGCCTTTTTAGGCCCCCTGGTCGGTAAGGCCTCCGAAAAAGTATTTAGTACTTAATGCATGAGAAAAAGTGAGAAATGAGAATAATTGTTTTAAAGGAAGTAGGTAGGATCAAATTGGGTGCAGTAAAGAAATCTGTAATGACGCTAAAAACGATAAATTTAAAGGAATGAAACGGAACGTTGTGTGACAAACTTTTAAGGTGGGAACAAATTATCTCGTTGATACGGCAAACAATTTCTAACATTCCTGAAAAACGGCCTGCTTATCGTACGTATAAAAACTAGAACCAGAATGATGACATATCATCGGGATACCGCAAATCCGCATAACTAGGACTGGAAGGTCCGCGTATCTGACAAATGTAACCAATTTGAGATTTTAAATATTCTTTGACACTATAAACAAATGAGCCACAATTACATAGAATTAGCTTTAATTTAGTCTGTAGAACAAATATCTAATTCCACACTTACGATTGAAAAATAGTATGAAGTTAACCGGTCATACGTATTGTTTCAAGTACCCGTACAAGAGTTGCATAAATTTTACAGTTTATAACAATAAATTCGGTTATTTCATATTTTAATTGGATTCACATCGATTATCGTCATGAGGACTCTGAAGGATTCAGATGGAAGAAACATTTTGGAGCTCCCGAACAAAATGGTATGTATTACCAAGGTCGAGTTGGTATTGTGAAGAGTTATCAGGAATTGTGTTTCGTTCATTGAGATTAGCAACCAGAAGGCTGTGCAGGCACTCACGCCAGCAGTGCTTGCTGGCTGGCGGCTCTGTCAGCACTCAGTAGTGAAAGCCTACTTTCATCGGAGTGGGGCACTCTATAGCATAACAAAAGTGAACGTCGATGTGTACGCGCAAGACGCCGTGAGTCGGCTCGCGGTCGTGTGACTGTACGTTTGTGAGCGTTATTTGCGCTAATCGTGCGTACCGTGTCTCGTGATGTCCAGGTGGTGGATGGTGGTGCTGTTAGCTGCGGGTGCAGCGGCTGCGGGAGGCCGGTTGCCCCGTACCTCCCCGCCTGCGCCCCAAGTTGCGCCGGCGCCTTCTATTACCCCGCGCTTACCGCAAAGGAATCTCACCCTCGCTTCCAGATCTTCAGTTAGAAACAGGTCAGTGGAAACATTTTCTTTCACTCGTTTAAATTGATATTTCAGTGGACAGCTGTGTTAAAATCAAATTGTGAATAACATTGACATATTAATGTTAAATTGCCAAAGTGATTCAAAATTATGGTGTTGTTGTCCATATTTTTTAATTAAGTTCGCAGCAGTTTAAGCTCTGTTCCTTGCTTCTTTACCAATTGATTCGCGTACGGAGTGTTCATGAAACATATTTCGAATACATTCATTGGTGTCAATGGAGTAAGTAGTTAGGTACAGGTACGGTAGTTAGATTCAGTTAGCATTGAGTGAGTATTATGTGATATTCACTGGTCGCCGTCCCTTGTTAAGCAACAGTAAGCGCACACAAGCTTTTGTGTATTAACTTGTCAAGTACAACTGCTTTAGCTATCCGCACGATGTCAACGCGATATCAATGAAATACTACGCCCCAGTTTTGAAATAATTTGTGCTGTAATAACCACGTATGTTATTTATCTACATCTGAAGTGATCTTAGCTCTTGACTGTTTTGTTTTGAGTACGTAGACGATTGAAAACAATGGGAACTAATACAATTATTAGTACTTATTTTGTTTAAGTTCATTACTCTACCTTAAACTTAAAATGCAGTAGTTATATAAAAAATTACAATTAATATAATTTAAACGTTTTATTGTTTATGACTTTATCTGACATGAAATATTATGATGAGAAATAACAAGCAGCAAATTGATAATTTTGCGCAATATGGAATCAAAAGTCAATCGACATTATTAACTTCCAATTTTAAAAATATTATAAATATCTATTACACTGCCGGCTTTCAAAATTTTGCAATGTATTACCATTTATGTCGTAATTAATATTTTATAGTTACTTCGATTTTGTGTTATTTGATTAATAAGAGATGTTAACGGGTTTCTCCTACTGATAAAAGTAAAAACATCTTATTATTAATAACTCTTATAATTATTTTAATCAGTCAGTTAAGCTGATTAAAATTAGAGTTAAAGGTAATTCATGGCTTTAATTTGCTGACTTATCTATTTTGGAATACCTAAGTATTACTTATCTATTTTTCTTATTACATGAGTTTATTTTTTTATGTCTTATAAAATATCTGTTTGGTCTGTTTCCTGACATAGTCTTCTTGTGATATTTTCTATCTCCAGTTAGATTTAGCGTACATATATTGTGTTCTTCCTCTTAACTCTCTTTCCCATAATACATACTTATATCTATTCAGTAAATACTGGTTAAAAACTGAATAAAACGTTACTCTATTTTAAAATATAATTCACAAGGTAATAGCGCACTAAAAACGTGAAAAAAGTCATTACACTTTATTATATAAACTTGTACTTAATGTCCATTATAATCTTTCATTATCCTAATCTGGTATATCACACAGGTTTGTTTGAAATCACAGATTAATTTTCTGAGTAAATCACCATGGTCCCCAGATAAGGGAAAGAGGGTCATCTCATAAGAGATGGTTAGGGTCTGCCGGGGGGCGAGAGATGTCTTGTATAATCTCACCTCTACAATCAAGTACCGATAGACGGCCTAAGTTTTAGTCGGTTCGAGTCCGACATAATCACCTCCACCAATTTTGGCAGAGGTGGTGTTCTTGACGATTTTGCGAACAATAAAAAAACTAAAAATGATAATGATTGTGTGTATGAAACGCAGGAGAAGTTTGTTTTACATTCCTAAAATCAAGGTATTTTTTGTATATTTTATATTAACATTTTGTTACTTCTTTTGGGAAGATATGATATGTTTATAGAAGTTTTAACACAATTTTATTGAATGTTTACTGAACATAAATGTCTGGTAACTATTGTTTAATTAATAGAATTCCTTTTACGTTATACAGTATCTTATTTTCGATTCGAACTCGGGAACACGTAGGTATCGAGTCCCGATAAGATATGAGCGGCGTGCTTAGGATTATACTCGTAGAATGCTCTCTATCACCCATTGGACTGACTGTTTGATATCTTTATAGAGTATAATATATAATTTATAAAATATGTAAACTATGTAACTAATCGTTAAAGGTAATAAAATGTAGACACGCGTTATGTTATAGAGAAAACACTATACTCGTATAATAGCGAATAAAGCCTACCTGAACTCTCGCACACCTTTCCGACAGGTCCGCTAATTCAATCATCATTGATATTAGTAGGTATTAATATTGTAGACTTTTTCTGAAGATATTTGGACAATTTCGATCTATTCCTGAAACTGTTATTATTATCGATATCATTAAATTTTGTTTCTGTAATCTTAGACTAAACATTAAGTTAACTAGCCTATTACAGACCATTGCGAGAGGCGTATGTCCTATAGGCCTCCCCCAATGTGCGAATGAAAATGAATGATTCTAAAATAATGTTATGAAGTTACTAACTTGTCTGTAGAGCTATCTATTTAGGTAGTATACCTCTTAATTTATGCCATGCAATGATTGGCTTTACTTAAATAAAATTGTGACAGATAGAAACACTTCAACTGTTGTGCAAATTCTAAAGGTACACATCTCGGCGTAAGGAGTTCCATTTTTTAATTCCACATTATTATAATCGGTCGAATAATATACGCAGAAATATCAACACATACTATATACCTATACCTAACCAGTTTACATCCTGCTTCACTGCATAGACTGTAATTGTTCTATTTATTGTAGACCCCGTGTTAATTTAATTTACATTATTAATGTTTATGGAAATTGCTCAGTGTCTAGTTAGGTATCACAATCACACAATATAAATTTATAAACGATGCGATTATTACAAATACTAATAAAAGCTGAGCTTCGTGGGCGCGAGCCCCCTTGTTTTTATGTTTATATTTTTTTGACAAATAACACATCTCGATCATCATCCTTGTGTTCATCCCAGTCGCATCTAAAACTTTCAGTTCGAAGACCTAGGCATTTCCAGTATAACTGTGTCGCGTCTGAACTTCGGTATTTTCGGTGAAGCGACTATCAGACCTTCAAATCCATTGACAATTATGGAGTATTACAATTAGACCAGTTGTTGAAATTTTTTGGGTCCAACTAGCCCCGTAACGACTGCCATTATGTTCATATGACTACCTGGAGTGACTGCTGAACATCTCCGATGTACGACCAGACTAATCCAGATAGTGATACTCATGCAGAAGAATATTTGCACAGAGAGTGAATCGAATCTGCGCCCCCTACGCAACTGTTTCGTTCACCACCGCTAAGAGTATGCAGAGGCTGTCAGGCGAGTAACCCATCTCGATATCAATTTAAATTACTCATCTGTTAAAGCATAAATCTATAGGATATTTAGATTTTCTATGTGAATATATTTACGAAAATATTACTTAAAAAAGTATATTTAACCGCATTCTAATAGTGTATAATGTTCTAAAATATTAACAGGAATAATGGTAACATTTTTAACATTATTAAAAATAATAATATCCTTTTAAAAAGAGATATCGCTTATCCTCTAGTCAATTATGAGGAAATGCCATTAAGTAATTGAAAACATTTCAAGGTATTATGCACATTATGTCAGAATCAGTTACAAAATTCAAACCGCCGCGCTGCTAGTATTATGAAAGGATTTTTTAAATTATATCTATTTTTTTGAGGGGGACCTTGAATCATTCGAATAACATGTCTAATTGTTTTACCAGTTCCCCTAAGATTACATTTTTACTAGTTGGAGCCTTAAAAAGTTCAACAACCGGTCTAACTGCAATGGTTCAATGTTAACAACGGTTTTTGGAGGTTCAGGTGACACGGAAAACATCGAAGTTCATCAATCAGACCCCAGACTCAGAGGTGAAATCTTCGTAAGCGACTGGGATAAACACTACGATGAAGAAGAACAATGTGAAAATTGCTGAAGAGATAATGTAGTAAGCCTTCCCGAAGAGCGAAAC
This sequence comes from Pelosia muscerda, assembly GCA_963691645.1. Classification (NCBI taxonomy): domain Eukaryota; kingdom Metazoa; phylum Arthropoda; class Insecta; order Lepidoptera; family Erebidae; genus Pelosia; species Pelosia muscerda. Next base: position 19,526,869 of record OY829098.1, on the reverse strand, counting down.
CTATGCTTTGGCCCTCTCCGTGAGTAGCGGCGCTGCCGTGAAACAAATTACACCACGATGGTAACTCCAAAATGCCGTCGATTCGACAGAAGAAGAAGAATTAAAATAACACGTGCTCTTCTTATGTACACCGTGTGTGCAGTGTGCTCTGTAGGTACTCTGTGTCAACATGTTGCTGAGGCCGTAGGGTCTGGGCTACGCGGTCGCTGCAGTTAGAAGTATCTCCTGTTGGGCCGTAGATGCTGGTTGGGATTTGTTACCCGCTTGTGGGAGGCCACAGAAATGTGCTATTTTCTGGTGGTGGTTCGGCGATTTCCTAGCTCCACTGTGATTGAAGCGGCGGTAGCTTAGTGGTTAAGGAGTCGGCCTTACGATCGAGAGGTCCCGGGTTCGAATCCTGGCCATTACACTACCGACGTGAACCCACTCCTAACACAAGTCTTTGAGCTTAGCTGGAGGGGTTAAAGGGAATATTAGTAACTTCGGTTGCTAATATTCTTAAAAAAAAAACAAAATAACAATATGATATCAACGCAATGCAACAGCAATGTCTCACATACTAAAGAACACATCTTATATACCTACTACTAGGCGTGGAGTAGGACTGGTCCGTTTCGCACTTCCCGCATCCTATAGATCGTACTGACTCGCATCATTCTTACTATAACGGAGGGCGCGAAGTAATGTATTTTATGACTTCCATGTAGAAATCATGTTCCTGCCTGTCATAGTGAGCGTCGTTCCTGAAACTGCGTTGAAGCCATATTGAAGTGACACCTACCTATATAAAATCGGTCATGAATGTGCTACTAGTGAAGTAGAACGTAACGGGATGCGTGTTTGCCTGTCCACTTTCCACATTCCTGCAAGACAACGTTACAGTAGGGTTGTCAATTCTATTATAATAACTACGTGATATATACACCCAGTTTCCGAAAAGCTGATCAACTATAAAATTAACTAATCAACTGTTAATCTCTTGTCAAGTAGCAATTGGGTTGCTAGAAGCATGATTAAATAGTTTTATTTAATCATCGTGTCAGTTAACCATAGCAGCTGTCAAATTTACCTGGAGATTCTTATGGCAACCGCTATTCATATAATATATACAATAATATATTATTTTATTTATTTAAATTTTGGCCTGATCATCGTTTCAGAAATTCAAATTGATTTGACATCCTTGTTAAATTAATAGCAGTGTTAGTTGATCAATGATTTGACGAGCCTTTCAGAAATCGGCGAATAGTGTGCTATATTCGTAAAAGTATATTATACGCGCGCGCGTTTTTGTGTGCGTGTATGAAGAAATTATACGCAAATAATTCTATGTTCTTATTACTGGTATGACCAGAATCGCACCACTGCTTTAGTTTTGATTTATGTTCGATTTAAGCTTCCTTATCATTTATCTTAGAGACTGCCTCATTTTAGTTTCTGTGTCGTAGCAGTACAACGTTCGATTACTAGCTACGACTAATGGTTCGATTTCCGTTCAGTGCAAATATCTGTATGAATATGTATATTTGCATTAGACTGGGTGTTATGTATAATATGTACGTATATACAAAAAAAGAAATACTTATATCTAACTATGTCCCGTGCCAAACTCGAAATGTAAAAGTCCACCATACTTAGAAATAGCGAAGGTAAAGGTAGTCTGTCAGAGATCGCTTAAAGTGATAAGACCGCCCATTGTACTGTATCCGTAGCCTTTTAGATTTGCATTATGTATTTTACTCGGTGTACAATAAAGTGTATAATCACTACATAGTATAAAACAAAGTCGCGTTCTCTGTCCCTATTTTTCATGTCCTTATGTACCTTTGTATGCTTAAATCTTTTCAACTACGCAACGGATTTTGATGAGGTTTTTAATAGATAGAATTGTTAAAGAGGAAGCTTTATATGTATATAACATCATGCTACGACCAACAGGTACGGAGCAGGAATGAAAAATGTTGCAAAAACTGGGTGACGCAGACGATGTTGCGCGGCTCAGCTAGTAAATAATAAATAAATAAATAAAACCATGACACCAATTAGTGACACCAGGATACAATTTATACAAAATATTTTTAGAAACGGCCTATTTACATTTGACATGGTATTATGCTAATGACTAGATTCTCGCAGCATTTCATGACATCGTACAGGCACATGAAAGTAAAATTGACAGCAGCTAAACTAAAATCTGAAACTAACCTCAATGTAGCCAGATAAGTCATTGGTAATAAAATAACATTTCTTTCTTAGTAGAAATACTACATTCGAAAGTTTTGGCAACCCTACGTAGTTCTCATAAGCTGATTACTTACATTTCTCTAAAATAAATATTATTATTTTCTTTGTACAGTTCGTGCTTCGTCTATGTGATCAGTGAACTAAATGATGGTTACAATCATTTCCTTTACCGTTTCATTCAAATTCATTATGGTAATCAAGTGCTTATTTGATACATAAATTTTGATAGAAATCGAAGTTCTTATCAATTAGCACTAAGCAAGTACTTATCAATGACTATAAAATGAGGATATACATTGTATACTAAACTACTTTTATTATGTAAATACAGGTTTATAAATAAACAATGCAAATCGACATATCCATGCTGAAAATAAGTGTACCTAATATACGAACATCGGGCCCACTACGTTGACCCACAACACTTTTTTGTTTAATTTGTTAGAATTTAGACTCGTCTTAAAAAACAATTCACCATTTAACAATTCACCAATATATGAACGACAACAGCTCGAGTTCGAATCACACTATGAAAGTAAAGTAAGATTGAAATAATATTACTTTTATGAGGAGTTGATAGGGACCCAGAAGCCAACCAAGGCTCTGAAGGCACACATATAATATATATATGCGATCGTATTTTGGACCGGGATTCAAAATCAACCAATTGTAGGTACCTATAGAGGAACAACGCAAAAAACATACCTACCTACTTGACTATAGTAAGCACTCGTAGCATTCATAATTTGCCTAGTTTATTGATATCTAACCTATAAAAAGAAATAGAGTATCTCTTATGTTCTATGTCACCGTGAACCACGCAAGTTTAGTAGTAGAAGTCATCCATTTACAACTTCTTGTTATTATTACAAAGAAGACATAATGCAAATATAAAAAGCCATCACCGAAGAATTATATACCCCGTTCTAATATCGATTTTCAAAACTGTACCCTAACGTAATTTTCCTTGTAAATAGCTTATCCATAGAAGTCATTACTCTGGCATAGTTCCTATATAATATGAAGACATTGAAAATAAGAGATTAGTTACTTTTTATAACCAGTGTAATTTATTGTTAATGACTGAACACACTTAAGTAGGTACTTTTACGGTTCCAAAAAATGTTGTAACCTGTTGACTGTGCTATTGACGTCTTTTAATATTTTTATTTTGAGCTATTACGACTATCTTTCGAAATAAGTCGGTACTTGCCTACTCGTAGAATAATTGCTATGCAGCATTTTTGAGAAGAATATTTTGCCTAAAATAAAATAAAATGATAAGTATAGTTTGCGACAATAGGATAAGTTTCATTAGTTAAGTACATTAAAATGATTTTTAGGCAATTATTTATTTGATCAATTAATTTAGAGACATTGATGAAATTACAACCTAACCGGGGGAAACAGTCTGTGGTTAGCGGGGCTAGTTCAAGTATTTACTATAAAATATTTTTATTTTATTTTATTTTATTTTATTTTATTTGGGAAGCTTACAGCTACATTCATCTATACACAACATTTAGGTTAGTATAAGCCAATTACAAGCTTCCACAGTTATATCAACAATTATACAAAGCAAAATCGTTAACAACTTTCGACAAAGCACTTCGTTAGCCAAGATCTAGCAGAATGTTTACCGGTAACAAAGAGATCTAGGTTACTGTCCACGTTCAATTGGTTAAATACGCTAGTAATTCTAGGCAGAAAGCTATTCGCTCTGAAATTGGTGCGACACGGAGGCCTGCACAATAAGACATTCTTACGTAATCTTTTGACTGGCACTCTTAGCTTAATCTCATATGTGAATTTAAAATGGAAAAAAATAATGGTATGTATACCAAATAGCTAGTAATTTTTTACTTTTAGTAGCTACTCAGTCATTATTAAAGTTTCAAACTGTCAGTGTGGCATGTCATTCTGAATGTACACCATTCAGTTCAAGAAATTATTCTTGATTTAATATCAGTCAATTATACACTATAACAGTTTACCTATTTACTAACATTATGTTACTCTCGCAGAAGCTTATATAAAATTCACGCAATACCTAGAATCTTATAGAGACTGATAAAACATCTAATACTTAATCTGACTTTATAATTATGTGTGCAAGATCCGTACAGAACCGATAGGCACAGCTGACTTAGACTTAGGCACCGAGAACGGAGAATACTGCATCAAATTACAGGTCTTGGCTTGTCAAGCCCGCCTCCGGAGACGGTGATGAAACTTCCATTGCGATCGCAAATATTTAGCTAAATTGCTCTTATTACACTGTGTAATAAATGCGAAATTTTAGACTAATAATACTCTAAGCCGTGCATTAACATTTACTGATCTACTACTATGACACTAATTGTACTCTACCACGTAAAATTCAACGTAGGCACCTATTGCGTTTATCAGGGTGAGTCGTTAGCCTTTCTAGAACAAACATGTTGTTGGGCGGTTTCTTCTAAGCTCTAAGCATAAGCAGGTGGACGATAGAGGCGCAGCTTGCCTCGAATCGAGACCAAGGTTACGCGCCGGTATTGTTACTTTTCTAACGCTAATTACGAGTTCTAATATCTACAGATACTTACACCGTTCAATGGCGTGCTTTACTCACGGTGAGCGGCCTTACGCTACTGCTAACGATGTTATATATTGTTAATTGAACGTTGAAAGATCCTCCATTCATATACACTTGAATACATACGATATGTGGTTCGCGATCCGATCGCCTTCTTCAAGGGACAGAGTACCAGTCAAGGACGCTAAATCAAGAGAATGTAGGCATATGCTCATTTATTCTGTATATGAACTTTGAAACTGATCTAAAAATATTACCTACATGGAGTTTTTTTCAGTACAAGCGGCCTTTCGCAGCTTGTATCTACCGCCTTCACGCTTTGGAACAACGTGCGCGAGTCCGGTGTTCTGTTTAAATGTCAATGTCGACTTATGTACAGGAAGGAGTGACTGGGCGCATTACGTTGTCATATAAATGTATCTATAACAAGAACTTTTCATGTAATAATAATATCTATCGATCGTATCTATATTTTTGGGGAACTAACGTGATGTTATGTAAATAGGTACTTCATATTAATTAGAAGATGATTGTTTTTTTTTTCATTCACGAATCTTATCCACTGAAGATACAGCTTATAAAAAATAGTTTTGAGCTCATTTTACATGTTCATATTTTTGTTCTTTGCTGTATAATAACGATGAAAAGATATTTCTGAATTACTTGCCGCGACCGTTTGATGTTCCAATCCAATTTAGACTCGAGAAGGAGCCAATGAGATATCTGTAAGTAGGCAAACCTAGGAGGCCACCCTAGGGTTAGCCTCGCAGAGCAGATCAAAATCATTCGAAACTAGTAGGCTTGCATAAAATGTTCAATGGTTAGTACGTAAAGGGAGCTTGTGAGTGAAGTGTTTGAAAACAGCAGTCGACGCGACGAGCTGTTAATTGTGCTTACCTTAGAAGAAAAAGACATGACTTCATGCATGTATTACAAAACAGCATGCTATGTGGTTTCTCATATTCAGTAGGTATAGGATAGATTCGAATACGCTCCGATAAATGTTCAGCTCTCTGAAGGTTCAAGGAGGTTTTCTTTAATTTTCTTGATGCTTTATATGCGCTTGCACAACGATATAAAACTAATCAATGTGCCGAAACGTTGTTATGTTATATAAAAAATTGGTGATCCACAATCTGGAAAACGAAATTTATATTAATCATATGCATTCGCAACACATTTTCCATTTTATTTCGTTTGATTTATGTCTAATAGTAAAGTTACACAGTCTTTACAAATTTTTTATTGACTTGCATTGTATGTACTCGTATGTACCTATGTATGATTGTTCTTAAGTATGTATGTAAGTTCCGTTTTAAAGCAAAATTTTAATTAAATGTTCCATACACGTTTAGTTTGAATGACAATGCACTGATATCTCTCTCTTTAGCTAGTCTGATGTTGGAGTAGGCAGGTGTCTGTCATATTAATTTTAGCAAATCCGGGGGCCGTGATACCTGTCTGACTGACTGTACGATGAAAATCCTTATAAATAAGTATACTTACCTTTATGTAGAGCGTTGCCATATTGCTTAGTGATCATAGTGTGTGTGTGTGTGTGTGTGTGTGTGTGTGTGTGTGTGTGTGTAGTGACACGTCAAAAGGCATATTTGTTTCCGGTTTGCTTAGTGTTAAAGAAATGGTACGCATTCAATACTAGATCGTAGATTGACCTTGGTTCTAAATAGTTTATTATTTTTATTCGTCATACCGAATTTATTTATATACCTATTTTAATCAATTAGCTTTGTGATGTTTGGAATTTAAATCACTACTGTATATCTATTACGATGTAATAATCTATTACGATTGTTGTGAATAATAACTTCATAAATATCTAGATTCTAAATTAGATTGATTAATTTTGATTGATTTTGGTCGTTAGGTGATGATAATTATCTAAGTATAATAGCTTGGCGGACAAACTTTAAACTTGATAGTGAGCCACACACAGTTTTTACAGCTGTATCTAGGACACCATGCTTGTTACCTCTGTTAAACTAAACTGGTTTTCATCGACATGTGACAAGTTCATTTAGTTTTCATAGTCTTTCATAGTTGATCTGGGTTCCTATAATTTATGATGATGATGATGATAGTTTTCAGTTTCCAGGAAATTAACTTTCAATTTATAAAATCAGTATATAAGTATTTTTATTCTTACCTTGTCTCAAAATGTGCGTCGATTAATCGTCAACTTTATTATACTTCATTACTTTGATACCTTATACCAATCTACTGCAGTACACTATATGACATAAAGCTCCCCAATTCATGCATCCAGTTCAGTCTAATCAGCAGTCTTAATTTAGTGAAGTTTAATAGACTCGCTTGGTGTTGACGTTGTTCGAAAAAGTTGATTCTGAGACACACATCTCGTAGCCAGAAATCTGTCGGTTTAGAGATTACCACCTGACTTTCCAATCGTGAAATGGGTAACGACATCTGAGCGTCGTCTATTGGTAAACAGGTGAAGTTGGTTAGGGCCCCAATGCTATTGGTGTCAGCAATATACTATTTGACATTACAACCACGGCATATAAAAACATTATTTTACCCTTGCACCTCCTTTGGACATAATCATCATAATTTCAGTGTTATTCTCGATTGCATCCGAGATTTAGATTGCGATTTCATTTCAGACCACGGGGTACGCTTACTTCTCATACTTTCGGTTTGGCTTGTAAGTATTTAAGGATTTCCAAAACTTCGATGGGTTCCTTATACCTTACTATTCGAATACTACACTTTTAAGTAATTTAGTGTGTAATTTAAATTACGTTAACAGCATAAAATTACAATACCGGCTATTATGCTAATCTAGTAGTACAGTAAGTTTTTTAACTAGTATTTAGTATTTCACCCAAAAACCAAGCACCTTTTATTATTAATTGATACCTATATATTTTCATTGACTTGATTATAAAGTATTCAATAGTCCTACACATAATGGGACCGGTTAATATTAATAGATACTTCCCTATTGTTAGTGCTTACGTCACTAGGGGGCTTCCGATCGTATGATGAATTAAAAATAACCATCTGACCTGCTACCGTCGTAGTAGATTCAAGAAAGTTTATATAGTTACACCATTATTGAATTTTAAATGAATTTCAACTGTAAGGGGTTCCATAATTCCAAGAACACTTTATTGTCAAAACTAATATATTATTATAATTATTCATACTATCAAACCTAATGAGGCGAGGTTTCACCAAAGGAAAGTTGTATCTATACTAAATAAAGTATTGTAACTTTTGATTTGGATCTCAATTTCATATCGGTGGATATAGGTATATAGACAGTTATTTGTCAACATTAAAGACATAAAGTGCAGCTATTGATATATTTAACAGACTTCAAAGGAAATTCGTGTCTATGCAGAACACTTTACGAAACATTTCCATTTGAAGCCCGATGTCGTTTGTGATGGTATAGCTCTACAATGTTGTCAACAAAGTTAAAGTGCAGCTGCCAATATAGGTACTTATGTTGCAGTCTCTAATGGACAGTAACTGTACTACATTTTACGTAAGCCACCTCGATTGCAGGGCGGAAGCCTAGTTATAGCAATGTCCAATACAGCCGTATATATGTCTTTTCCATTGGTATGTTTTAAACGTGGAACCACACTTCGTTAGGTGTTATTTGTTATGCAGCTAAGTTGCACTATTGACTCAAATAATTGTACTAGTAACGAACAACATACCTACATGACATCCACATTTTAAACTTACAAGCCAAAGCACCCCTGGACTATAACTATTCTTTCGATATATGTAGGTATACTACTGTGAAGTGCTGTGTGCCCTATGTCTATAGGTATTCAAAGAATCTATGAACTGTATATCTGTATTATACGATTAGTCCTTTTCGGCCGTTCTATCCAATCAATATGCATGTTATATATACACAAGACAACACAAATTGCTAAGTTAGCTAGTTAGAAGATTATGGGGGACCTCTGGTCTTTTCATGAGTGAACAGTATTCGTATTTTTAGCTCTCTTTCTCAATATCGCCAATTACACTGTTCCCATTTGCATCCAACGCTTTTACGTTTACGTTTACGCTTTTGTAAGCAGATATGTGTGTGTAGGTATGTATGTGTGTGTATATAACACAGTAGGTTCAGTCGTAAGAATATAATAAATAAAAAGAGAGAATTGCTATGTGAGAGAAAGTAAATTTATACCTGATCGCATTAATTGTAGTTTTTTATCAGCCAGGAAAAAACGTCTATAAGTTATAAAAACATAATCACAGTCTTCATCGTCAGTGATCGCTTCTTTATTGATTTATAAGTTGTCACTTAGGTATCAGGCCTATATCTGTCAGATATATTATTAACAGTTTAGTATCATGTATATTTATTGTATCAACTCTCACTTGCCATAAATTTACATGTCGAAATATTATAATTATAATTCTGTTGTATGTAGTTTTTATGAATATTAAGGCAAAAATGAATACAACATAAAAGTAATGGGTATTGCTACGCGTTCAAACATCATTTAAGTTTATGTTTGTGCAAAATCTCGATAATTCGATACCTTTACCTGCTAGGAGACACTAAATAATTAGTTTTCAGGCGGTGAGGATTAGGATAAAACCCGAATTGATAGGTATGCTGTTGTTTCATGCGTGTGAATACCAAATTCACCATGTAACCACTACCTACACATATTCAGTAGTATAATATATAAAAATGACTACAGAGCATAATAATAAACTAAAGGTTGTTTTACAGATATTATCGCCAATATAAAACTAAATTAATGGTAGGTGATTGTGAGCCATTTCGGTTAACCTTGAATAAACTGCACACGTCGCTTTTAAGAGCTCATTTGAAACTAATGTTTAATAAAAAAGAAGTATAGGCTTATTATTACACAGGCATTTCTATTAAAATGTACATTATGTACTAAACATTAGCCTTCAAATACCCATTATGAAAAATATACAAGTATATGGGACCTCCTTAGCAGATTGATTCATGATACATTAGGTTATACAATAGTGTCAATGAGAATTAACTTTATATTTTGAGGCAGTTTGTGCGCATGGCCATTGCGAGAATTACAGAAAAGGATACATACCTTATATTATGCCTTATATTATTATGCCTTTTATGTATAATCAAAGCGAAATAGCACGTATCGACGCGAACTACACGTGATTTTGCTGCGATTATGTCTAAACGTCAGACAATTCAAAGGTTGTAAAGAAGTTTACCCATAGCGCGGTCGCTATAGGTTCATTATTTTTTATAATAGCTGCACGAATTTATATCAATTCTTTGCTATGAAATAGTAAGTACGTATTAAAAAGTCTTTGCAAATTAATAGGTAATAATGCCAATGTATATGGTATGTGGGCGTCTCGCATGCTTTTTGCGAGATCCCCACATACATAACATGCCACATATAATACGCTTTAACTTTAATGTTTTTATAATGTGTTTATTTTGTTACATTCTCACAGTTTCTTTAATTATTTGATTAGGTTTTTGTGTGTATCCTTTTCATAGAAAATATCATAAACAGTAATAGTATCGTAAATAGAAGCTACCTACGGATTAATTAACCCGTAAGCACTCAAAATTATTCCTCAATATTTAAAAGGAAATATTTCTGTATAATGTAAGTAGACTTGGATTCGTTTATTTTTAATATTCAGTTTAAAGTATGAAAGAAATTGTTCTCACTTTTAACTAATCAATAATCATTCAGACATATCAAATACATAATGCAATACATAGTCTTATACGTTTATGGTTGGCATACTATTATATTATGTGTATAAGTAGATCTAGCCATTAAACTCCCACGAGGATCTAGATAAATATATGGCGTAGAGCTACGCTTGGTGGTATAATCGTTCTTCTTCCAGAAGAATCGGTGAATTGTGGTGAATCCAATGGGAAATGCCCTCCATTTCTCTTTTGTTGTCTGTCTCACTCAGACATTTAGAAGCCCAATTTAACAAAGTTACGTTTTACGTTTGAAAACGTGTGATTTCAAAACTTCCGAAACCGTTTAAAATGAATAGGTGCCTGTATCTAAATCTAATCGACAGACGCAATCAGCTTTGGTGATTTTAAAGTAAAAATAAAAATAAATAAAATAAAATTGTTTATTTCAATTCCATAAGTATATCAACATACATGTTATTGGGAACCGCCTTTTAAGCATAGAATTGCTTGTATTAGGTGGCTCCGCCCTTCCACCAGGTTATTAACTAACATTATGCAATTGGATGGAAAAAAGAAAAAAGTACAATTCAGGCTTACAAATTAAGAAGAAGTAATAATGATGATTATAAAATGCTGTTAACATTAGCATACAATGTAATTGTGAATAGAAAAATCTTGGGGTTGCTCTTTTGTGTGTTGTGTAGTGTGTGGTAGTGTATGTGTTGTGTGCATGTGTGTGAGATTTCTATACATACTGGTATGGCTTAAGAAAAGTAATCATGTATTGTGTTAGCCCTACGATACGACAGTCTTGGGATCGGAAAGGAGTAGTTTCTACATCTTCCACTAACCAACAAAACCACCCACAATGCAGATGACCAAGTGTACTGGCTATATTAAATTGTTTATAATTATATTAGAGACTCAATTTCGTCATAACTTTTAGCCTTTAACCATTCTGTAATAACTTTCCTGCAGTCTTGGGGCTTCAAGGAGTATATGTGTAATTCCTTATTCAGTAAATTATATAAGTGGGCAGATTGTCTCGCGTACTGTCTTGTGGCGAAAGATGATCTGACTGAGACTGTTGGTGCAACAGAGTGTTTTCTTCTGTTCTTAGATTTATTGGGATCGTATGGGAGGGATTTGTGCATTCTGAGTATTATTTGTAAGAGGTAAAGTTTCCTTACAGACAGTAGATCAGATTGCTGGTAGAGATTTTGAGTAGGGAATCTATAGGGTTTAAAAAACATCACTTTAAGTAGAGATCTCTGTGACCTCTCTAGTTCTAAAAACTTTGTTTTTGTCGTTCCTCCCCAGCACGGTAAGCAATATGTGAGTATTGACTGGACCAGACTTGTGTAGATTTGTTGAAGAAGATTGTTAGAGGCGACATGTCGAAGAGTTTTAATCACCCAAATCAATTTCCTAACTCTGTTCATAATCAATTCGGTTTGCATATGCCATGAAAGTCGCTGATCTATCATGACGCCTAAGTATTTAGTATGTTGTAACCTATCAATCATCACACATGAACAGTCAGAGCTTGTTGGATTGGAGCAGTTGTGGATCTTTATTTGAAAGTTAGGTGATGGTTGTGTGTTATTGTACTTGGTAAAGCAAATGAAGTTAGTCTTGGAAGCATTTAGAGTAAGAAGATTTTGATTTAACCACTCCGCTATTATAGATAAACCACTGTCAGCTCTTCTTCTTACTTTGTCCCAAGTCGTATCGGAAAAGACAATGGCTGTGTCGTCAGCGTAAGAAACTATATGGCCCCCTTCTACTTTCATATTGCAGAGATTATTAATATAGATAAGGAACAAAGTCGGTCCGATGACTGAACCTTGTCCCACGCCGTAAGTCACAGTTTCTTCAGAGCTGGTGTATTCTCCGATCTTAACAGTTTGTTGGCGGTTGCTCAGGTAAGATTTAAATAGTTCGAGAGGGGTTCCCCTAATGCCGATATTTTCCAACCTCAACAAAAGTATGGGAACTGGTACAGTGTCGAACGCCTTTTTAAGATCAAGGAAGGCAGTCAGACATCGGTTACCCCTGTCGACTTTGTCTACTATAGTAGACGTTAAAGACAAGACGGCATCCTCAGTTGACATACCTTGCCTAAAGCCGAATTGAAATGGTGACAAGATTTTGTACTTCGTAAGAAAGCCAATTAAGCGTGAATTTAGGAGTCTTTCAATAATTTTAGAGATGGATGGAAGCACTGATATTGGCCTATAATTTGTGGGATCAGTTTTGTCACCATCCTTGTATACAGGTGTTATCAGTGCAACCTTTAATGCACTTGGGAAGATACCCTTCTCAAAACACAAGTTTGTTAAATGTGTTATAATAGGTACGACATGTTTGTGTCCGGCTTTAAGGAATTTAATGTGGATTTTGTCTTTCCCTGGGGCACTATCTGAATTTAAACTCATAAGAGTGGCTTGGACTTCGCTAGAGTCCGTTTTTAACAGAACAAACGATGACAGTAATGGATGGCATGATGAAGAATTTACATTATTCACTACTCTGGGCTGAGATGCTGTAATTTTATCCGCGAGTATTTTACCTACGTTAGAGAAGTAGTTGTTTACGGCGTTTACTGATTCTTGAGGACTAGTGGAAACTTCTAACAATCTCAGATTCTTAGTTACACTAGTCTTGCGGTGTGTAATACTGTTTATGATATCCCATGTCTTTCTAGGGTTTTTGTGTACGATAGATAGCTGGGCTCTATCATACTTCCGTTTTTGTTTTTTTATAATCAAATTACAGTAATTTCTGTATCTTTTATACGTTATTCTCAAAATACAATTAAATGGTTCAATTTTTAGTCTCTTTTGCATATTATTTCTATTTTGAATACAGCGAAGAAGACCCATAGTCATCCAGGGTTTTAACATTCTATTCTTTAAAGAGATCTTCGTAGTGATAGTGCTGAGTGCAATACATTTTTGTAGAATTGTTATTAAGTTACTTGTGATCTCATTAGGGTCAGTCAGTTTTAATAGAACTGGTAAATTACTAGATTTTAGCTGCTCGAGTCCTATCTCAAGATTAAACATTGTTTTTGTTTTTGAAGATTTAAGCCTATCAGTCTGTGCAGTGATTTTTAAGAACGTCATAAAGTGGTCTGTAATAGTTGTGTGAATAATAGCAATGGTTGGCTTTTCATTCCTAGGTTCAAGCTTTATAATAAAATGATCTAGACAATTTTTATCCCTAGTGGGCAACGAATGTCCTGGAAGAAGCCCATGCATTGCCAGCATATTGAGATAATTAAGTCTATTTGTACGCTCTTGTAATGGTTCATTTTGGTGATGTATCAGATTTATATTTATGTCACCAGCAATTACAATATTTTTAGTTGATGAGATAGTGGTTAGGTGATCGTTTAATGAGCCGATAAATTCATCTGCGTTTACAATTGAAGGGGATCGATAGATAGTGATAACTGTCAAGTTTGGTGAGATATGAATCTCCAGACAAGATGCATGGGATAGCTTTATTTCTCTTATTTTACTATTATGTATGGTTTTAATATAGGCGACCACTCCATCAGCTTTGTTTAGATGTTTTGTAGTTTGAAAGGAGTCATAATTAGATATCTGAGGCAATTGTTTGCTTGAGTTCAGCCTACACTCAGACAAGATTATAAGATCAATATCAGTTTTAAGGTTTTGTAAGTTATAATAAAGGTATAATAACCTTAAAAAATTTCGTTTTTATGGACAGGTAATAAATACCTACTCTGGTACTAATTCTTTTTTACATTGTGTTACGTATAATGGAATTGAAATTTACTGTTATCAATTCCTGGACGTCTTCTAGAATGAATTTCACAAAACTGTTTCGGACAACTGAAGGTTCCCATACACTTAGCCCTCTTATAACTTTACTAGGTTCTATTATTTTATTAAAAGAATCTTGTTTGAAACAATTTGTTAACTTTATTGTAATTAAATTGTGCACTGAGTGGAGTTATACTGTTACCCTTGTATACCTACTAACTAATGGTTCAAATAAAACTGTAAGTAGGTACAATAATCGAATAGCTATTTCAACCTCAAAATTAAAAGTCACAGTGAACGGAAACGTTTGATATAGTTCGTTTTTTTCTAACAACTTACATTTAATTGCATTGGTCGTAATCTAAGTTTAACATCTTATTGAAACGCCGTACAAGGCTGAACGTAGCTCAGTAAAAATTAATGTTCCTATAAAGTTATCGCAGTTCTTAAGCAACCCACTATCTGCAACTGTCCATAAACTGTATTAAAAACAGTATCTGTATTATTACCCTCTGTCAAAGTCAAATCACAGGTAAGATAACTTTGATTGACATCAACCAGATTTTTTTTTAACTGTAGTCAAGTTTTGTCAAGAAGGACGTGAAGTAATAATAAAACCAATATGGGTCCTAGTACGCGGATGCGGATAAACGTGCTTAGATATAGGTATTTTGTAGACAGTGGCTATTCATATTACTATTATATTTTGTGGAAGAGGATAAGGATGAGAGGGGCGGAAGGAAATAAAAAGGAGAGAGTGAGAATGAGGAAAGGGGGAAAGAGGGAAATGAGGAAATGGGGAAATATGGAATAGATGCCTATATGCAGAGTCATCGGTCTGATAGACAAATGCGAAATATAAAAGTTTAAGAAGAACAGAGAATCCTCTGTAGACATATTTATCACAGAAGCTATCAAAATCTAATTTTGACTATTTACGATAACTAACTGGAAGTTACGAGCACACCGTTGAAATGGTTTAGAACATAATTTTTTAAATTGCGTTCGATGAAAGGTGATTTCATCACTAATGCGTTAGTGCTCAAAGCCCGACACGACAATACGCGCCAACTATATTATAAACCATACCTATGATACACTTTACAGTTAAACAACAGAATACTTACGCTTGACTTTCTTTAAATATGGTGTATTTGATATAATTATGTGGCCTGTATCGTCGTAAATATTTCACATTGAACATGTCTAGGTGTTTGCAATATTTATCTTTGTAAGTAGATAAATATTCATTCAGCTCATTTTAAGTGGTTAAAGTATCGACTTTGCGATCGAGAAATCCCGAGCTCGAATTCTACTAACGAGTATCTACCCAATTAATAAAGCTTTGCCGAGGGAGTTCATGGGAATATTAGTAATTTGGGTCCCTTGTACCTCAAACAAATCTGGTATCCACATCATAAGCTACTAGTTTCTCCTTTCGGTGTGGAGACGGGGAAAGAATACTAAGCATCCCATCTCATTCAAAGGTCGTTTAAGGGGGCTAAAGGAAAATGAAAATGAGATCACTGTGAGAGAAGAAAAACTTGAAATAAAACCATGTGCCAATCCGTCTGGCCAGAGAGGCGACAGTAGGCCATAGCATCCGGATATTGAGGGGGGCCTATGTTCAGCAATGGACTGCGATTGAATTGACTTGATGGCGCTATGTAATCTTTATTATCGTCATTGTACGTCGCGCATAATATTTAACACTTTGATTCATTCATTAACATCTTTCTTTATAACCGATACATTTTTTTATGGGCCTGCAATGGCTAGGCTATCATTAATACGCACATAAATCATATGTGTGTTAGTAGCGTGCCCACTACAAGCTAGTCAAGTTTTAAATAAAAAGCTCGAGGGGATTACATTTCAAAATGAACGACCTTCAAACATCAGATTATCTAAACTTTTACATTCGACTCATTCGATAGACCGACGTCTAACTGAATGGAGGCTGCTACAGCAAATTAAGTTGACATTGTGTGACTGACCCGCTTGAGTAACTCACGAATGTTATGCATTTTTCTTCAATACTCGTATATAATTCACAACAATGGCTCACTTCATCCGCTACGTCTTCTTGAGTAATAATAGTAAAAAATTGTTGGCAGCGGACGTGCTAATCTTTGTGATTTATTGTTATGTACAGCTACTGGTGCAACATCAAAATTCTGAGCCAACATTCAATGTTATTCATTATTAGCTGTGTCCATGATTGTCCCCGCGTGATCTGATCTGATCCCGTTCTTGAGACCCACAACACCTATTTCCAGGGGACAAACCTAGCCTAAAGTCCTTTACCAGACCATCATCTATTACAATTAGATCCTGTTTGTGCGTGAAAATCTAACAAACATCCACACATCGCACACGTTATAATTTCAACTTCTTCTTAAGACGACTTCAGAATTAAAAAAGAAAAATTATTGAAGGCCTGATACCAATGTCAAGTTTAAAAAAAACCACTAGACCTACGTTATTCACGCCTGTAAATTTGTTTCTGATAGATACATAGATACATTGGAAATAGATAGATAGATAGAAAATAGGCAGTTGTAAATTATGCATAGTTTTTGCCACTTCCGTGGCAACATCAGGGTACAAGTCACATAAAACGCCGCTCTTGTATAAAATGCTATGGCCTATCAAATTAAATTATGCTTTTGATTCTGTAATTAAAAATAACCTAGTTATGAACTGTTATCATTATATTGTAGCCTCACCATAATAAACTATCTGTAGGTACACTATACTTTAGAATTTCTTCAAAGTTGCATAAACAAAAGTCCACAGATCACAAATACATGCAAAATCTTTCCAATATAAACGATCTCTGTTAGAACTTGAAAGTCAACGCACTATATCAGCAGTGACCTTTTGACAGCGGTCAACCAGCGGCAATATATATTAAGATATATTCGGGTTTTACATAATCTGTATTGGCATCAATAGATGAACTGTTTTTAGGTTAATATATGTAGCCTGTGAGGTAAAAAGCCTTGTCTAGGTGTTGAAGGGGTCATCGGGCCACCGCGCGTTTGATCTTTCGATATCAACATAAAGTTCACGCATTTGACACATCATTGTAGTCTTCCCTTGACCTGATCTTTCGAGGTCGACTCTTCTTTTAATCATAATATATCAAATGATGTACCTACTCTTAATAATTCAATTTCTTCTTCAAGAAGCTTGCTTGTTTCAAGCATGAATTTGTATAAAATGAAATCTTTTTAAGTTTAGGTTTGTATTTCCGCCACCTTACCATATTACATTTTAGACGTAAGGTACAGATAATTCAAAAATATTAACTGGAGTCCTGTTTAGCTTACAGATTTAATAATGAAAAATATTTAGATACAGTTCCTAGTAATCCACAGGTAATCTAGTAAGTAAATAATGAATTAGGCTACTGTATGATAAGCAAATAACATATACAAACAGTATTTTGACAGTTGAACATAATAAATCTACGTTAACAACCGACAGAACTTGTTGTGGTATTAGCACCTATTACATGAGTGGAACTATTCGAACAGTGTCCTTTATAATGTTGTGCCTATTTGAGCTGGCAACATTCACAGTACCCGTTAAATCACAGTACCGAATAAATTAATTATAATGTTTATGTTATATTTCTGTATTCGCTTTAAGATAAGAATCGTTGCGAATTCAGTATTCAACATTAAATCAAAGAGTAGGAGCTGGAGATACTGTTAAGAAATATGTAAATTGTGGTCATGGCCGATAGCAGTGATACAACTAGCCTATTAACTTGCGTCCACGCCTATGATATAATTTTTAGTTGTTATATTTTAGTATCTATGCAATAGGTGTGATACTCCATCCTAAGCTGTCTTGGAAAGAGCTAGTGTACACATTTTTTTTAGTTCAAATTAAATTTGGATTTTAATGCCAACCAGTATTAACTTAACTATTAATATACCCCTGTTTTAATACGTTAAAACAGCAGCACAATTATGGAATCTATCTGTAAATTCTATCACTATTTGAAATAAATATTAAACCAGGTGGACGGATACCTCAGGTATCCGAAACCGAAGCGACGTGAGTGCGGGTCGCATGTCATAAAATATTAACAATATCAGTAGAGAGATTACTAAACCGTTAGCAGGTCGCCGTCGATTGGTGATCAACAGCAGTTTATTCGTAATAATTCTCAATGCCCATTGTTTCATGTGGTATGCACTATTACCGGACTCACTGGCCACCAAGCTGACCTCGGTTCGCCCGCCTGCCGGCTCGCCGCCTGAGATAGATTTGATAACAATACGATTGTTGAAAACTTAAATTATGTTCTCTAAGTTACTCCAAGGAAGGTTATTTTGATCGTATCGTTATATGAAAATTGTTGGGTTCGTATTTGTACTGCTTATCTACCTTCGCTTAGAACTTTTAATAATGTGCAGCTTCTATTTTCAAGTTCCCAGATATTTATCTAACTAATAACCCCATTATTAAATATTTTCTTTTGTTAAGTGGTTTACAATAGGCGTCCTTGAAATATTGGGATGATAAAAGGTGTCATAAATTAGAGATTATGATAAAGTTGTATGGCAGAAATAATATACTTGGGCGATATAATAATATATTTATACGTAGAAACGATTAAAGCGTTAGGTACAACGAGATATGGTAGGAAACGACAACGAGTGAAGACCAAGACGGCTAACTAAGTTATGACATCCACCAGCAAGGCGACCTGAAGAAAGTTACTAGGATAATTGGGCGAAGCTTATTACCAGCACTAGACTGTAAGTTATAGGCTAATTGATTGTAAGCACACCTACATATAATTAACCTTGCCTTCGGCGAAGGCCTAGTTTCGACGATTATGTTACATTTTAATCTTTGTTACGATATCGTTGAGAATGTTGCTCCATCTTAAAACGCTTCCTCTTAAGAAATCTCTTAGAATTGTCATATCCGTCATTCTGTGCTATAGAGATCGCCTATTTTGTACGATGTTTAAATGAAGTCGAAGTTATTCTTTACTTTTCTGTAGATATCTCATTCGTAAATTATATTATTGTTGAAAAAATAAGCTTATTGGATAAATTAATAAAGTCATCTCGACTTATACAGTAGGTACTTGTATAAGTGTGCGTAGGTGCCAACCTACCTTTCTCACAGGAGGGTGGATGGGACGACAGCAACTGATTTGCGTAATGGACATGATTACCTACATATAACAATAATTAGGAAAAAGAGCAAAAGCAATTAAATATATTATATAACAAAAAACGTTGCCAAATTTACGACCTTTTCTCACAGCCCGTGACGGACTCGCACTTGACTATTTTACTTGAAAATTTTTTGTTAAGAATACATTATTTTATTTCGTTTCAAATATTATGAGTAAATCAAACATCTACAAGCAAGTCGCCAGTTTGCTAGATATTGCCAACAAGGGCTTTATTCTTATAATAGGTAATTATACCTTCATACCTAAATTTAAGTAGTTACATATGACAGATATTTATTTGTATGCTATCGTATTAGTAGAAAGCAATTGAACTTGATTTTAAGCCCAACACCATATCCTCATGAAAATCTGATCAATTAACAAATATATCTAATAGTTATCCGTCCAAAGATTTTCTAGCGAGTACAGCTACTCCCGCGCTTGACATCGTGAAAGGCAATGGGTCACTCATATTTCATTATAATGTTGATGTCATTGACACCTGAGTAACTCTTAGATAATCAAACCATCAGCCATGTTTATATTTATGTATGAAGTAATGTTTTAAATCATGCGACCCTTTTACCTATTTTACTTTATAGATCTCACTAAACATTGGTGACTATTCTGTTGTTATAAACATCGCTAGACTAAATTCACTAAGTTCTCAAAATCTGAATTTTACTCGAAGTCTGAAAATATTTTGATGATAGGTTAGTGTCAGAATCAGAATCAGCATCAATTGTCAAAAGAGACAATACGGCAATCCCGAAGTTTAGAATCCCGAAAGTTCAAATATCCGTAAATTAGATTTTTTGACCGATGTTCATGACCGATAGATTAAAGACGCGACGACGACGTACAGAATACCGAATGTTGGTTTGAATCACTTGAAGCACGTGGCCTCGCATGGAATGACAGATGTGTGTGTGGAGAGAAGCAGACGGTGGATGTTATTTGTGACGATGTGCTGTTGTTTAATAAAGTTACTGATAAAACTTGAAATGTATGACTGGAATTAAACAGTTAAAACTATCGCGATTCAATATCGTGATGGTATCCATCGAATATATAAAATTGTCATGTCAGTATTTGTCTAATTTGCCCTGAAATGGTTTCAACGATTCCTATGAAAACTTCTGTGCATATTTGGTAGTTCTGGTAATTTAAAATTGTATTTTGCAAACTATTTTAAAACCCCTAAATAAAATTATAAAGATTTCTAGTATTTTAGCTGTCTAATTCCTACCTATATTTTTTTCTCTTAGTATTATAAAATATGTACATTTCAAATTAATATTCATTTATCAATATGTATGTATCAATGTGATAATTGTTTGTGAGTTTGTTAGTTTTTAATATGTTTTTTGCTGTCTGTACCTGCAACTGGCGCAGTCGCAGCGACTCACTACGCAAGTGCCAATAGGCCACAGTTTTTTTGGTGCTCTTAAAATAGACATTCAGGCTGTGTAACCTTGCATCGAGGGGAAAATTTAACCTGTATTAAATTCGATAGCAACGCAAGCATAGTTTTATCTTTGCTGAGTTCAGTGTCAGTCATAACCTCAATATATTATTATGTAAAAACTTCATTATGTTTATTTATTTTGTTGTATGTTTTATTATTATCATGTGCAATATTCAAATAAGGCTGCATTCAAGGCGATTAAACTTCGTTATCACATTGTACTCAATGAATTTTATCAAAATTGGAATCCGTTCAGTTTAATTATTGTGTTCTCACGTTTTAGTTAATATAATAATAAAACTAAAGTGCGTAAAATTTGATAACGTGGTTTAATCCGTCTTGATCCTAATATCCACAAAAACCATGAAAACTTAGTTTAGATAAAAAAATGTACTTTTTTTAAATACCAGCCTAAGGCTGTCGCAGCACAGTTTCCCACGCTGACTTACATACCTATGAATTTTAAGCACATAGTTGATACTGTACTAATATTAATTAATGATAATAAATAATATGTACTAAAATTTTATAGCCGACTTGTTTTACTTGTAAGATAAATATGTAGCTGCGTAATTGAGCAATGTCACTATTAGCTAATTAAAAGTGGGAGTCGGGTAGAGTGTACTGTGTATCCATGATAGTTTCACACACCGGTCGGTACGCGCTGCAGTCGGCTCGGCTGGTACGACATTACAATCGGTGCGATATTGCGACATCGCATCAAACACTATGCAATCCACATGGTGCAAACCGTTATAAAGTAACAATTCTTACAATTCTATACCTATTCTTAATATTTTAAACGAAATTGTGCTTGTGTCTTAACTCATAATATTATTCGGACGCAGTACTTACATTGTGTTCTATTTATGTCACCCAACAAACATGAAATGTAATTTACAGGTCGGTTCTATGTTGTAACTTCATTTACAGCAAATTCATCTGCATTATTTATGAGCTCTCTTTTTGTTATACCTAAATTATTTTAGTTAGAACAATAGTCAATAGGTATGAGTGTCATTGGAGTTTTATCCCTCATCATCAAAAGAAAACCGGCACCGGCAAAAATGCTGTTTAAAAATTTA
This sequence comes from Pelosia muscerda, assembly GCA_963691645.1. Taxonomy (NCBI): domain Eukaryota; kingdom Metazoa; phylum Arthropoda; class Insecta; order Lepidoptera; family Erebidae; genus Pelosia; species Pelosia muscerda. The sequence goes on along the minus strand of OY829098.1, from coordinate 19,504,799 downwards.
GGACAACAGCTCGGTAAAACAATTTACTTAGGTGGTACTACGCTTTTATATCATAATAAAGTATGTGTATTCATAGAGCTGAATTAGGTCATGCTTAGATGACTGTAAAATATGTATGAAAAATAAAAACTGTGGCTCTTCTTTTACAATGTGCTGAGTTTACGCGTACGATACGTCAACAGCGTGCAGTTATCTTCATTTAATTGAAAATACAATTTGGCATAGTAAACTATTTTTAACGGATTTTATCGCAATTTCTTTTGTATTAAATCATTAAGCACATAAAACACGTCTAAGCGTCTTCAACTTGCCTTTTGGTCAAGTGAACGTGTAATCTTTGTAGAATAAAGAAAATAATAGGTACCATTATAGAGTAGTTGGGCTTATAACATATCAAAACTTTTACTTCCGTTTTACATAAAGATGTATACTAACGCTGTGCAGTAAAGATAATCTACAAAAGCGAAGTAAAAAATGTAAAGCCTGTACCTAGATATATACTCGTACTCGTACTTTCAGGAAGGAAATGTCACAATTTGCAAAACTTAAGAATTAAGTTCACCACTTAAAATGATCGCGTGGGCAGAATTTTAAACGTCCTTTACGTTTTCGCAAATTGTCGCTTTTTTGAGTTACGTCGTTTTCGCCCTGATAATGCCTATTGAACGTCTAAGAATATTTTACGCCAATACTTATTATTCATAGTGTGGTTGTACCGGTTAAAGGAACTTTATTCATTTATTCTAAATTGCATTACATGTACACCTATTGCATTGGAGCAGGACTAGGTGAGTCTATGAAAAATGCATTAAAATGCTCACAGAGCCGAACAACTTTTTGTGTTAACTTGTGGTTTGCGGCCGGTTATATTTGCAGGTGATATGAATGCTTCGTATTAACATTAGAGTTAGATATATCTACAAAACAAGTTGGGATCCGATTCAGTTAAATTAAATTTATGAAACGCGTGCAATAACATACATAAAATGGGTGGCTAAAATTCTTTAAAGAAAATTAAAAAAAACTAGTTGATACCGAATAAGTCAATGATGAACCGCGGTAGCCTAGTGGTATGGGTAATGGACTGCTGAGACGAGGTCTCGGGTTCGATTCCAAGTTTTACACACACCAATGACTTTTCGATGCTTTTCGAAATTATGTGCGTATTTATCGCAGGTTTATAAGTGCCCGGTTAATGGCAATAGGCTCGCCACCTATTACATTGCTACCTAAACATAAACTGGCGAAATGTCGGTGCTAGCACCTCTGCCTACCCCTTCGGGGATATAGGCGTGAGTTTATGTTATGTTATATTATGTTTAGTCAATGAGTGATTCTCTTCTTTATTTCGACAGATTACCTATATGGAACACCAACGTCATCTTACATTTTTTTTCTAATTCAATGCAATTCGGCTATTTCAAAACACAGTATTACAGAATGCAGGAACCAATTATTGGAAAGAAAATTGTGAAAACTGGCCAAAAGTTGTCCTGACTAAATGCGCTTTTCATTAAACTTATTGAAAATGTCAGAAGATTCATACGTGTATAATTTAAATAGTTAATGCACTTTTTTTTTTTTTTTTTTTTTTTTTATCGTGCGCAAAATCCCCATGGATACCACCTCCACCAAAACCGATGGAGGTGATTATGTCGGACTCGAACCGACCAAAACGCACGCCGTCCATGGGTCCTTGATTGCCGGAGGTGAGATTATACAAGACATATCTCTCGCACCCCGGCAGACCCGGGGACATCTCTGTTGAGATGACCCTCTTACCCTAATGTGGGGACCATGGTGTCCCCATCTAGCCCCTGTGTATGGGGTGGCATTTGCGCCATCGCCGTGGCCTGCTTCTGCTAGGGTGACCGGCGGCTCCACCCGTCACCCCCAGGCCCGCGCTCATGGGGGACGGAGGTCATTTTGCGACCTCCGACGTCCGAGTCGCCTCCGCTCATCGCGGGCAGTGCGGGCCCGGAGTCTTCTCCGAACCCGCTCCGCCTCCTCCTTTTCGAGCATTACTTGCTCGCAGAAGGAGGCGGCGGCTGCCCAAGCACTCGCGCATCGTACCATCACCGTGAGCAAGGTGGCGAGCGAGACAACTCCCACCCCTAGGGCTGTTGCTAGGACCCGCCTTGGCGTCTCCCACGCCGGGCACTCGGTCAGCGTGTGCAGCCCCGAGTCCTCGCTCGCATCACAGTGATGGCACTCGGACGTTGGCAATACGTTAATGTTAATGTTAATGCACTGGACTTTCGGAGTGTAGCATTAGTCTTATATGATATCTAACTTATAGGATTGTTTGTCTAATTGAATGTAGCACATTCTAAATTTTAGGGTTTGTTGGGACGATTGGTATATGAAAAGACTCCTATAACGTGGGACCGAAATTCATAGTTGGTGAAATGTTGCTGTTCAACACTCCTCTGCCTACCCCTTCGGGGATTACGGGCGTGAGCATATGTATGTACCTATGTACTTAAATGAAATTTAATTGTCAAAATCACAATAACTCGAATTTGTACACTTTGTAAAAGAACGATCACATTGTACCATCTGACGCCCGCGGTTTCGTCCTCGATATATCTCTGTTGTCTGTTCTCTGTTTTCTGTCGTCGGTTTGACCAAGACTGTAATTAAAACCCATTTCTAAGTCATTTGCAATCCATTTTGAATCAAACCGTCTTAAGGGATTTTGGGTTCAGAATCGTTTCGATAAACCAAATATCTATTGTAACACAACTTATCAATGTAATGTGTGTAGTTAACGACTATTTATTAACGTACACGTCTATTAACATTAAAATAGGCTGCGACAGCCAAGGATAGGGTTTCAATCGAACATATGGTGAAAGACTACGTATCACTACTCACTACTTAGTATAAAATAAAGTCGCGTTCTCTGTCCCTATTTTTCTTGTCCCTTTGTATGCTTAAATCTTTAGAACTACGCAACGGATTTTGATGCGGTTTGTTTCAATAGATAGAATGATTAAAGAGGAAGGTTTATATGTATATAACATCATGCTACGACTAACAGGTGCGGAGCAGGAATGAAAAATGTTGCAAAAACGGGGTGACGCAGACGAAGTCGCGCGGGTCAGCTAGTATTTAAATAAACCGCAGCCAGCGTGGAAATATTAGGCTCAGGCCTCCCGCTTGAGCCTAATTTTTTCACACTGGCTGGCATTTTAAATTTTACTTTTTTCGTAGTTAAAGTTCTAGTGGAAAATATATGTATCGTCTGCGTATATTTTCAACTACATTTACTTACATAGAAGTTATCGTCACGTCCGCAAACGCGTCCGAATGAATATGATTTGAGTTCGTAAATATTGAATGTCCGTGATGATATTACGTCTATGTACAAATAATATGTCTTACTGAAGAGAAGGCTTGTGTGGGTGACTATAAGGCTATATTCACACTGGTGAACTGCTTTTTGAGTAGTAGCTTTACCTACACTTTAGGTATATACCTATGTATCCGAAACAACCTCACCTGCAAGACCGAACATCTACTGATTGAAGGATTAAAGGCTTGGAGTCAACCCCAATTCGAAGAGAAAAGTCGGTGACAGAGGCAGTATCGCTCGTAAGGAAAAATGTAATCATGAAGATGAGAAGTGGTAGTGTCGCCCTCGAGTTGCCAAGTGCAAACTTATATTAAATAATATGACGAACTTCAATAATAGTAAATTATAGTAAATTATACATTATAATATTTATAATAAAAGTAAAATGATAACTAATTTTATGCACAGAAAATATCTATCCTTAAAACAATTAAAAAGAAAGAAGACGGAATCAAAGTGCCATTAAAACAATCTGATGTTTTCACGCTAACGAAATAAAAAAAAATTGTTCCTACATTGACCAGTCAATGTAATAACGCAAATACTTTTTTGTATTTTGAAACGCGCAAACATAACAAATTATAATTATTAAGACATTAAATTACTACAAAAAATTATTACAAGTCGCAATTACTTATCATTAATAGCAGTAGTTGAATAATAATAAAATTAAAAGCAAAATAATTGTTCATTACGGTACGCCGGCATACCTATATGAACTGTTTTTGGAATAATTTATATCTAATTCATGAAAACTAATAAAAAATAATGTTGTGAAAAGAATAAAAATGGTTAATTTAGCATACGTACAGCCTGTCCCAGCTTCAGATGGACCTTCCAGCTGCATTTAGGTGCTGATACAGATAAAGACAGAGGTTTTTATTAGGTACATAATTAGGTATAAAGCATAGCATTTAAGTTTGTCGTTTTGGACCGAATGATGGGATGGTGTGAATCTAGCTACCGGTCGTCATGACATAATTGGTAGTGTTAGGTACACTTTACGGTTTAGTGTTAAGTACAGGTTTCATATTCATACCCATAACTCATTTATTCATAAGGATAATCATTATACATCAGTTCGACGTAATTACAATATATGTGACAATTAACATTTGAATTTTAATAATTACAGTATTCAATTTAATATAACGTTACGTAATAAGTATACAACAAACATTTTGCATAGTAAAATAAATAAAAATGTAAATAAAATATTAAAAAATGTCGTGGGTATATCGGGACCTGCCTGCGTTATCAGCAACATTCGGATTCATACATAATCAAAAAATCTGTCAAAAAGTCGTTGTTTACAATTTCAGTATTTTTTCCAGCAGATATATTTTGTAGTTATTTTTCTGTTCTATATAATATCTGCTACTAACTGCTTCGCTTACTAAACCTTTATAAGAAGGGTAACAGATATTATAAAATGTAAAAAGGAGCTTTGAGGTACGTTCTCAATCGGATTATTCTAAAGATAGATATAGATATAGATACTCATAGTAGGTACTCTAACTTTAGCGCAATACATAATTTCATTCCATTCTTCACAAATTATATCTATTCACATGTTAACCTCAAATATTTTTTAATCTTAATTATTTAAGAAGAATTTTAAAAAAATATCTTTTTAACATATTTTGAAAAGAACGAAAAATAACTCTATGTAAGAACATATTTACACTACCCACAGGTACAGTTCAGTGTGCATTAGGCCTAACTGTACGCAAGGTTGTGTCAAACATCATATTTGCTTGCATCTGTTTTTTTACCATAGTACATACGATTTACCATAGGTGCATGAATGACTAAATGAATGACACTTTTTCCATGCGCAAAATCCCCACGGATACCGCGTCCACCAAAGTCGGTGGAGGTGATAATGTCGAGACCCGGGTATTCTCTTTGAGATGACCTCCTTCCCCTATCGTGGGAAATATGGTGTTTCCATCTAGCCCCTGTAAATGGGAAGGCGCACCTTGCGCCGCCACCGTGGAATGCTTCTGCTGGAGTGTCAGGCGGTTTCACTCATCAACCCTAGGCCTGCGCTCATAGAGAACGGAGGTCATTTTGTGACCTCCGACGCCCGAGTAATCTCCACTTCTCTCCACTCCACACTCTGGATCCACTCTGCCACCTTCGCTTCGAGCATTACTTGCCCGCAGAAAGAGGCCGCGGCCGCCCACGCACTTGCACATCTCACCATTTCCTTGAGCAAGGCGGTGAGCAAGAGAAGTCCCGCCACTAGGCCCCCACGAGGACCCGCCTAGGCGCTTCCCCCGCCAGGCTCTTGGTCATCGTGTGCGACCCTGAGCCCTCACTCACATCGCAATGATGGCATTCGGGCACATACGACACTGGTAGTCACCCGTGCCTGAAGATCATCTGCGTCAGCCAGTACGAGAGGCCCCCGTGAGACCTCTCTAGCCAGTCCTCCATGATGGGTCTTATCGCCGCAATCACGGCGTGCCCTCAATGAATGACACTGAAAATTATATTTGGCCCCAAAGACTGGGGCTAAGAAGTTTTAATAAGATTTTAATTTTTTTAAACTATTTTTACACAAATTATATTTTGTAAATATATCGTCATAATGAAATTATTAACAATGCCTACAGTTTCGTTATTTTATATTATTATGTAAACACACGGCTCACCTGATGCTAAGCGGTTACCGTGGCCTAAAAAAGCTTGCAACAGCAGACAGCAGTGATGGAACTCGCGCATTGCCACCTGTAGAGGAAAAAAAATAGTCAGAAAAAATACAATGACAACGAGAATGAAAATTCTAAATTGTGTGTAATATAGCACCGTGCCCGCTACTATTTAACGTCGGTATTATTAAAAGATACTTCCTGATAGGACGTATTTATAGGACATATTTTCAGTCTCGTTCTCCGAGCCCTTCTCTAACTAGAGTCACTCGATGTCAGGTTTCAGTCTAACTGTAACCTATGCGAGCTGTACCTAACCTTTCGTAAAATTTTCCATGTCTTCTTTTACCCTACCGAAGGTCACAAGTGACAAAAAGCAAGTACTGGCCACTGATGCTTGTCATGAGATGGGCTGTGAACTGGTTGCTACCTTAATAGTGTATCAAAGTAGGTACTTTACCAATTATTGTTAAAAAAGTCGATTGCTGTAATGAGTAACACGTGACTTTTGCGTTCAGCACGTACAACTTCACGGCTTCTACTGAACGTGCAGGTCACCGGCAGTGTACGTACGATAATTACGGCAAAAATTGCACAATTGTTCAATTAATAATTGTAATTGATACTTTCGATACCGTGGTCGCATATCAAGTCATTTTCGTCAAAACGATTCTTCTATTTATCTTTTTCTATGACGAGTAATGGGCTCAACTGAAGAATTGCCGCATTATAGCCAATGACAAGTGAATATTTTTATCCAATGCAACTCAGTATGGAAGGCCTAATCGAATTTAATAGCTCTTAAAAAGATAGACGATATTACAGCGCTTGTGGAATTATTTCTAAGTAGTGTAGTAAGTAGGTACCTAATGGTACGTTGTACGTTGACCAGTGGTGGTTTACGCATTTGCCGTCAGTCGCATAGGTATTCACATTTTGACGACTATTAGGTATATGTCAATTCTAGGTTATTTGTATATATAATTTCGCAAAGTCTGTACGAAAAGATATTTCATTTTCTCGGATAGCAATCAAACAACACGTTTTTTCACAGTTTACTGTCAAGCTGATTTGATGATACGTCAATTTTGTGAACGCGTCGAGAATTTCCAAGCACTCGCACAGCTTTTATAACAACATTTCGATTGCTCTGAAAAAAAGCACATAAAGTCCTTAAGAAAAAATGACGTGCTCATAGAGCATGTTCATCATGCCTTCTTTATGATATTATAGAGATATTAGACATAAGTATATTTTTTTAATAATTTGATCAAAGAACATCGTTTTAATTTGATCCATTAAAGTTTTTTACGAGAGCGTCGTTAGCTTGTCGCAAAATACCTCGTGCTCGTATGTCAAAATTTACATTTAAAGTTGGGTTCACAATGCAATAGGTTAGAGCCTATGAGAAAATTAAGCCAATAAATTCATGGTCATTCTTTTTAATCGTCAGTAATTACAATGTTGAGTGTTCACATGTTGTGACACCAAGCGAAGTGCTGTAAGAAATACACTATAAACTAGACGATGGAATATACAACCGTTATTAACTGTAACACAAAACTACTTTGCAAGACACAGAGTTCATATAAATACACCGATTAATTAAATAACAAAAAGTTAATTTAAGGTAGCCGATGCCTCGAATTTCTATCATTAATAGGTCATATGAAATTGCCGAAATTTTCTTACAGATTCAAGTGTTCGTTATTTCTGTAATTTAATAGCTATTTCCATTATTTAGATTTTGTTTGAAAATTGACTTCAAGATTTTACAACTCTGTATTAAATTTTGTTTTTAGTGGCCGCTTGAAAAATTAAATTCGATCTTCAAAAACAGTACTTCCTAAATGCTATTCATTTCGGTGTTAAATTTCGTCCTACATTTTAATTTTAACAGCTGTCACTTTTCAAAAATGTAATTAAAGTTGCTGTTTGCTTAATGTTTTCTTAGTGATTTGTCATTCCTAAAAAAGAATGCGAAAATGCTAGTACTGAAAAATAGGTTTCCTCCAATTAATTCAAACAAAACGGTATTTTAATGTGTATACATTAACATGTATACACATGAAAATGCCGTTTTGTGACTTGTTACATTATTATTTTACCAAAATTTATTTTTTCTTGACTCCTCTGAGGTAGTAGTGAAAATAGTTCCCTATTTGCTTGTCTTTACACACTCCACTAGCTTTCTTTACTGACTAGACTTAATAAGTACCTCGTAGCATAAATGATGTTCTACGCCGTACTACTTAGTGGAGTAAGGGTCAACTGGGGTAAGGTAAATTCGCCCACACCGTGTGTGAATGAGTTGCAAATTAAGCCTATTTACTACCCAACAATGAAAGCAAAATTCAGGTTGATGCACGGTTTTAACAGTTGTTGCGAAGAATTATGATACCGAAGGTCGTTGGCACCGTTCTCTCTAATCCGATTCCTGTCTGCTTTCTGTGCATAGATAATGTTTTGCCGTTGTAGATAATGTTTAAATACAAACTATCAAATAACACACAAATGCATTATCTAAACGGAATGTAACTTATCTGAAATTCTGTATCTAAAATTGTGAGCATATTGTTATGGTAGTTCTATAACAGATATGCAACTGCAAGGAAGTGCACTTATACTTAAGCGTAGAATCAAATACATGAAATGATTTACGGAATTGATTCAAAGTACTTCCGAAATGTAATAAAATGTTATTGTTATGTCATAAGTAATATATTTAATATAAGTAATAATATATTTATAATATAGTAATATTATAGTACTTCTGTGAACAGCAAACTTCGCGAGCTCTATGTTTTTTTTTTCACTGCAATCTGTGAGGAATGATGTCCTTCATGTTTCCGCCAAATATCATCAAGATCGATTCCCTATATCCTAGTTTTAAAGATATTTGATTATGAAAATTCCATTTATGAGCCGTTTAAAAAATTTCTACACACAATCCAATCATCACACATCTGAAGCACATGGTGCAAATGTATGCAGCGCAATAAAAATGTAATATACATTTAACTCGATCTGCGTTGCGATGCGTTACATGTGCATTGTTGTAATAAAAATATTTTGAAATTGAATAAGTAATTTATTTGATTTTGATTTGATTGTTTGAACACGGCAGCAAAATTTCCCCCTTACGTTTCACATTTTTCATATCCTTATAAAAAAGTTCTTAACCAAATCTTAATAATTTAGTACTGTATTTTAAGAAGTTATGTTATCTTTCTGAAACTTAAATACCTCATGAATTATAAACATTAAATCTATAGAAGCTAATGTACCATGAGAATAATTTGGTGCCGATTGGCACAGATATATAATCCATGAGGTACACATTTTTAACAGAAATGAAACAAATATACCTGAATCTATAGTAAAATCAAATCAGCCTAATCCTGTCTCATAATAAAATTGCATTATCTATCAAAATTAATCCAATGTCTACTTTATGTACGTAGGTAATATAATTTAGCAAGCAACAATTTCAGCAGAAAAATTAGTGACTAGACTAGAGGAGACTGTCTTTGTATGTGAACCTTTGCATTGCGATATTGGTCTTGGACGGTAAATCTGTTTACAATCTCAGTAGATACAAGTTGTGATACATTGGTAGCAATAGCTAAACGTACAAGGCCGCAATTCCCCGGCCACATATCGATAGGAAGCACATAAAAGTCATTATAAAATATGTAAATGTTCAATTAAAATTTTAATGTTTCATCATTTACTAAAAACTTTGTTAATAGTCTACTTATTTTGATGTAATGGATAGTTTACAAATAAGTAATTGCTAATACATGCCGTGTTTTTATAATGTCTGTAGCTATATGTTGTATTCAATGAATAATAGTAGTAAATTTAGCATCAATGCATAAATCTAGGAACACTGTCGATTCCAAATGGATCGTTTCATAGGCTAGGCTCTCTTTTTGGCTTGTCTCCTGCGTAGGAGTCGCGTTCTCTACCGCCACGCCACAAAGTCTGTCTAACAAACCGAGCGACTGCAGATTGTATGTATAAGTGATGAGAAGTAGTTAGTAGTTAATACTGACGTCGTTAGAAAAGTTCCAAGTATAGGCTAAATTAGTCTGAAGGAAGATTTGACCGATTGAGTCAAAGACGAAAAAGACTGAGGAGATGATGCCTGAAAGGAAAGTACAGAGGATAACGACGTATCTGCTATAATTGAATTGATTTATTATTATTGGATGATACTATTTTTAGAAAATAGAGCACTTTTAGACAGTAAAGCGATTAGAAGAACTTGTGATATTTTTTATTTTTTTATATTCAGACGTTAAACAAACTGCACATCGTCTGATGATAAGCAGGGTGTAACATAATTTTGCGATCCAAAGCATGGTCGCCGCTGTTATAGGTGCTGTCCCGGGAACGGCGTTTCCTATCATGATGGTCTTGTCAGTTGTTATTTTTACCCACCGCTAAAGTACCTGAGACTGTTGGAAGAAGGAAACACTACGCCGGTAAATAATTTCAGGACGAAATATAAGATAGTTGCTGAATTGCTGAACGCTTGGTTTTTAATGGAATTGTTTGTACCTCATGTGGGTGGCCGAGTACTGGGGTATTATCACTGTGTTGATCTAAACGACTCTATACAGTGGACAATGTTAACCACAGATCTGAGTTATGTTTAGTGTTTTTATAAACATTACTTAATTCAGCGCTCTTTGCTGTTGGTTGGGTTTTCGACGCTGCTGGCCACATAGTGCCAAGAGCAGCCTCTTTTTATTTTCTACCAAGGACTTGCGAAGTCCTGGCAAACATAATAACCGTATCGATGATGGTACTCCAAAACTGGCATACCACACACATATGTGTGTGTGTGAGTATGCCAACTTCAGCTACCTGTTCAAATGACCGAGAATTTGCAATCGTGATTCGTTTCTTTCGTGTTAGTTCAATGAAAAATAATAACACGTATGACCAATTGCACCTATGTTGGAACGCGACTGCATATAATATAATTTGAGTGTGAGATATCACTTACATAGAAGGGCGAGTTACCGTTGCTCACGAGCGCTCATGAGCGCTCACGACATGCTCTCCGCGACATGCCCGATCGGACAAAGATAACCGTTCTTTAAATAATAAGTACATTTGTTTTAACGGTTTACCGACCGCCAAAACATACGCTCTAAACTCACAAATCTTACGAAATGTCAATGGTCTGTGATGTAATTCACTCCATGAGTTACCACTACTATATATTCTAGTATTGGCAGCACGTAGGTATTGTGCATATTACGCAGACGTTACGCGTTTACGGTTTATTACAGTACAATAAAGCTTTTCATGGATCGGTTGGTTTGTAAAATGAACCAATTTTGCAGACTTGTTACGATAAACCGTATACAGTACATTTCCTAGTACATTTCTGCGTGTTATATGTATTTGCATTGGTGTGACAAATGTTTGAAGCAGTAATAGTAATCTGTCGTACATTGAGCCTTACAAACATGTATAAAAATAAAACACAGGTTGTTGATTAACTTCGCTAACTAATGCAATGGCAATACTAATTCTTGGGTATGGTTAATGGCTAGCACTATGATCACGGGAAGTGTTGATCAATCGATTCGCAATCGCATTAACATGGACCTAGATACGTTCAGACTACAGGCTGGTCAAAAATATAATTACCGTGTCTCCATTTTGATCTCGTTTTACGTGTTTTTTGATAACAATTCATAATTATTTCACCATACACTTATTTCACCTTTACTTAGGTACCTATAAAAATACATGTTCATTCGTTATAGCATATATGTATATGGTTACCATATTGTAGTGACCCTGGTTCGCTAGCGTGATCTCAGTCACCATAGTTAGAACCGTATTGGTTATTTCACCTCCTTCAAGGGTGAGCAAGTTTGGTGCTAGCTTTCAAAACCTTGTAAACTAATGCGTGTAAAACACCGTTGTTTGATATAGAAGAAAAACATCGTTACCGCTGCCCTTTGATGGTTTGATAATGTTCATAGGTTGCAGTACACACTCATGTGACTGAAAATAAACTATAGCTGGCGCAGAAAGCCTGTAAGGCCCCTTTGGTGGCTGTAAAGGGCGCGACGGCTGAGGCATATAATTTTAGTATCACGCGCTCTCACAAGGGTTGAAATAATCGAATCCAAAAGGAGCCAACGTCCGAGTGCCATCACCAAATAACAAACATTGTATTTCAAGCACATGTAAGAGTTAGTTAACAACACGTAGATATTTCCCAGAATATATTTTACACAATTTCTAGACCGATATACCGACAGGGTAGGGCCCTCCTAATATCTAACTTGATGATATAGCGTCTACACGTAATTTATTGTGGATATAACAATATTTATTTGAACAAATATTGTAATAGGTATTTTGCCTAATGAATCACTCGCGACTGGTTTTTAAAAGAATTAATCGGTTGTGGAAAACTTGACACCCGTTATGTCCTTCATTGAGGTGTGACAACGCACCTATTTAAAATTATGTCAATATGTTTACATAATAAAAATATACCTACACTATTAGAATCGGAGACGGTTTACACCGCGTTGTCACATCGCGGACATGGTAGCCGAGTAGGGGCGACGATTTGGGCGACCATACGCAGGGTACCTACGCCTTAGTAGCGACGGCAAGAGCCATCGTGAGGGCTTACTCCCGGCTAGAGAAGCCACACGGCAGCCTCTCGTACCGGTTGACGCAGATGATCGTCAGGTACGGGTGCTTGGGGATTACCAGAATCGAATCCAAAAGGAGCCAACGTCCGAGTGCCATCACTATGTTGCGAGCGAGCTGACCGATGTACACCGTGAGAGACTCCGAGACCCAGTTTTCACACATGTCACTTCGCGCGAGTGCTTGGGCTGCCGCCACCTCCTTCTGCGTGTAATTAACGAATACAACGTGCGTTTTGGTCAGTTCCAACTTAATCACTCTCAACGGCTCTCGTAGGGATATTGCGCACGAAGAAATACAAAATCCCTGACGCATCACACGTCCATATACCTACGTCATATTTTCTTAGTACTCGGCTCCCTGGATGCAGAAAGCTGAGGATCAGGATCAATGTATAGTACCTATATTGAGAGTCCCTCCACCACTGCGATAGGCTAATGATTGATTGACTCGGCTTCCTGAACTTATAACATAATGTTATATAGCCTATAATTTTCACCGAAAACTGAGCTTTAGATGAAATGATATTTCAAATCACTCATGTACAGAAAATTAGGCATTGAAACATAACCAGTTCAGTATTAGTATAGATAAGTACTTTGAAATATGAGGCCTTTAAAATGAATACTAAATGCTATTATTTTCAATGGTCAGCAATTAGGATTTATAAAATGAATGACGTTAGTACTCGCAATAGTCGGGCTGATGTGAGGGGGAGCTAAATCCAGGCATAGTAATTGAATTGGTTACCACAGGCAAAAGGGTTCGGGTGAAAATCAATATTGCAACGCATGCACTTAGATATGAGTGATTACTGCGCAGGCTGCCCGGAACCTGACGCCAAAATAGAATTTTGAACAGCGGGTATTTCATCGGCTGTGTTGATTCAAATATATTTTAAAATGAAGAAATTTTAGCATTGTGGTTTTATGATCGAACATTATAATCATAGCATCATAGACTTTTACCTCGGCACCCGGGTTCCTTGCACTTGCCTTTTTCCACGTGAGGAATATTGTTACATTACACAGGACATCTCCAGCTATGGGATGATAAATGGAGATCATGTTTGAGACTCTTCCATGTCCCGGTATCTTAGTACCCATTCAACACCACAGTGTGCCATACCCGTGACCTTGTCGGGAGGACCTGTAACTTGTTGGAAAGGCCTGCAACTACGTGGTGTGGTTTCGGTTTACAAGTGATGCTGGGATACCGAGGATCTTGGTGGGACTACATGTATTACGCTACCAATGCGCCGTCGAGGCTGTTATAAGCGAGACTAACTTTTTGGTGCAATATAACACTGCCTACAAAGAGTCTTACAATAAAATTAGTTGCAACATTTTATATTAGTGTTACTTATAATAAAAATATGATTTAATGTAATTCAGGCCATGTTAGGGTAACCCACTTTGGCCTGAATGACTAATTTGTTTTTATTACATACCTGCCTAAACGAGTTTCACAACTTCAACTTCAATTCATTTTGTGATACGCGTTTGGTTAAAAAACAATAGGTAATTTAAAAAGCCTCGTCTTTGCCTTGCAATCGAAGGGTTGCCGGTTTGAACATCTCCTAAAAACTAACAACGTAACACATTTCTAAGGACTAAGATAAATAGGTATGGGTAAGCCATCCGCATCTGCGAGCCGGTACACCTGCTTATTAAAGACCGAGGCTCTGTAGAGACCGAGTAGGTAGCTCCAATATTCAAGGTAATCTTAAAATGAAGGAACACTGCTCATTCTTTAATACCTGGTGTCTAAGGTCTCACCAAAAAATACAAGGCAACCTTACCAGCACCAGCAACCAGCACGATTGATGGACGAGCTTCAAGAACTGGTTTATTTTTGGGGTTACGGATCAGCTGCGGGCTTCACGGTGCAAGTTATGGACGCAACCAGGATTTGCTATGACAAGAATAAAAAACCTTGTATATTGAAAAGGTCTAAAATGATTAATATTACTTACCATACAAATGAATCGGTAATTTATTCATAATAATAGCATCTGTAGCATCTATTCAAAGAAATGTGATCTACAAGATCAATAAATTAATCATCATTGACACAAATAGATTTGTTTAAATTTATTCTAAATCCTATTAATTTATTATTAGTTCGTGATTAAAACCAAAATTTCGATATCATCATCATAAATATAATTTTCATATATCACCATTCATTAATTACTCAATAGTTATGTTAAATGTTAGGAGTTTTAGGCCTGGCTCTAAATTATTGATTAGATCTTGATGCATTTTAATAAATCTTGATAAAAGTCATTTACCATTTTTATATCTAAACAATTCGGGACCTGGACAGTTTAGATTCACACCTTCACCAGGATTCACCAGGTAGGTGGCTTTTGTATCGGATTATAGATTTGGGAACATCCGATAGTTACTATATAATAATGTGGATATAAAACCGCTGGTAATCGACATGTTGGTGACGTGAACTTCATTAAGAATGCTGGTGGGCTACAAAGTGTAAACGTTTTCCGGGTGCGTTACGTTCAGTGACTTTCCATTTCATTATTTAATTAATAGTAATTAGTGATTTATTCATTTGCATAAGGAAAAGTAACTGGTAATTAATCGGTTTTACATAAACCCTCTTAGTGACTGGAATATTTAACTAACTAACATAGGCTAATGATTTTCGAAAACACGTAATAGGAGGCGAGCCTAGTGCCGTCCATCGGGCACTTTGTCATGGACAATATATCTACTGTTATATAGTGAACTGCCCTATCCTATCCCTTAACCCTTCTCTACGATACTCGTCCGGGGAGAAACGTCCCTTCCCTCCACCACCTCTTCAAGCATTAGAAGGTTTCTTTAGAGTTCAAAAAGTTCAAAATTTTAAAATTATTTATTCTGTATAGACCACTAAACGAAACTTTTTGAATCGGAGGTGGCACTAGTCTACTAGACTAGAAATAAAAATTAAGATATGCAGGTAATCGATCTTACTTGTGTTGGTTCGATCTTATAGGTAAACGCGTAAATAGTTTTATAAATAAATTGCTACCTCATAACATAACCAAGCTTAATTATAGATATGGAAATTTTAACAACTGTTTTGTTTTTTATAGGTATGTCTTCAACAACCGGTTCATCAAATTCAAGTAAGATTTTATAATGTCACACTGTTTTTGTGTTTGGTGTTATTGAGACAATGATCCTATATTAAAATGAGGTAGATATGTTATCTCAATTCAATCGCGACGTCAATTGTGTACCGCTTTGTATGGCGGTAGGTAAGTATGTTTGTTTATTTTCGCACTCATTGATTAGTTACCTGTATCCAGTTGCACTTATGTTTGTGTTGAAATAGGCGAAATCTCTTGTGAAGGTTGTTATGCACCAGAGACGTACCTGTCTCATTGATGAAGAACATTAACGGTCACCGTTTTCGATATTAGATTCAATTAGGTTATAGGTATAAGGTAGTTCCAACATTTGGAACGTTGAATATAGACTTTTTTTGTATTTTTTTAATAGGACTTCATGCTTTTTTCTAAGGTGGTATGCGGCTTAGTCCGTTTGAGTTCGATATAATGACATTCACTTGCCGGCGCGCGGGAGTATCCGAGTGGATTTCCTTTAGTCCACCCTAAGCTTGACTGGTAAAGATTGCCATTATGTCTGAGGATGTACCTAAGTACCTACTAGAAGTTAATTTAAAAAGTCACTGCAACTAGACTCATCCGTCTTATATCGCGTGTAATACCTCCAGAAATAATGTAGATCAGCGGTTCTAAGTCGCATTTAGCGAACATCGTCCGAACGACCTTCGTCGATCATCAAGACAATCTTAAGCCAGTTTGTTGTAATCAGGGATTATTGTTTAAGCGCTCGGCAGTAGTCACGTTTAGTACCGTTCCCATAGAGTCTCGAACTCACGAACGCGAAGCCAGCAGTTCGCGTCATCACGACTCACCAATAGAAATACCTCCACGTAATTTGCTTTTCTTAGATTCTTATTTCAATAGAGCTGTATTTATTCAATTAAATAAAAATTTCGTATATTGAGTAACATAATAACAGTTTAATTGGTAATTAAAAAATAAACTTGAAAAGAAAAACAAACCAATGTTACGCAGCTATGTGGTAATACAGTAAAGTACTAACCTGTTTACTGAACTTAAAAAGGTAACTAAACCTACAAACTTCAAACGTCACCCTGTCGTGTCGGGTTGCTTGGATTTATGTTAAGCTTTGTCAACATATTGCTTGGAATTGGCATGAAGAGTCTCTCGAGTATGCACGCAATGACTCGTCGGAAAACAGATGGTGCGATACCTGCCAGCGGGTAAGGCATGCTAAAGTAAGCGTCTACAGTAATGCGAAAAGAAGAGAATATAACGGTATGACCAAAATTACCAGCATTCCACATAGGGGTCCTAACCTATTCAACTAAGTTAAATTTACTTATATAAGAAGTGGGTACACGGTGATGGTGACGCTAGGATTTGGGATCTCTCCATCGTAACTAGTAGTACATCTTTGAATATTTTCCTCTTCTTACGATCTCGAGTTCTTACGCGTATCTGTCCATGTCTTAAGTAAGTTCTGTCCACCAAAGAGCACCATCATTTTGGGGCTCTCAATATCTGAAATCCTATGATCCGGAAGGGTGCACTCAATCGATGGGCTGAATATAAAAAAATATAATTATCTGTAGCCGTCAGTCAGTTAGCAGGTGTCCCGGAATAAACGGAATGTCTTTGCTTTTTGTGCGTTCTAATTAGTGCATATGGGGTAGGCCATAGGGGTAAAGCAGTGGTATGGGTTTTTTTTTAAATTATGACAACTGCTTGTATAATTCACAATTATAATACAAATTCTTAATCATCGACTGTCATCTGACCCTGAAAGGAAAGCCTACATCAGATGGTGCCCATTACGATATCTAGTTCAATGATTTTCAAATTACCTTCATGCATATACACACAGGCAATTGACATATGGATATAATCGTATAGGCAACAAGGAAATCAACGTTGTGTCATAATTACTAAAAGGTCACTTACTAGTTTTATATACATATACATACGTCACGTCGGTTGCTGGGTAAAAGTTACTTGCGTTGCATTGACAGAAATCATTACTGAAACCTGTCTAAAGGTGGTTCCAGAGCGGTCGGCGACACGAGACCCAAATGGACGGACGAACGAGAAATTAAATGTTTGTCAAAGAGTGTCCATCTTTCATTTATAAATCTCAAATCTGACCCATGGTTTTAGGCAATATAAGTGCCAATAAAATAAAATGTGCGCGTACATGTGATAAATTTAATTGTCGGGACATATATCTAGATAAGGTTAATATAAAAGGTGATAGGGGGACGCCTCCGAAGCTGAAGGCACATGGTACTCTACATGTTGGTTTAAAAATACGAATTGGTCATTTATGAATTATTATACACCGTTTACTTAGCATTATTTACGCTGTACAGTGTTTGTAAAGCTAAATGAAACAAAAAACGACAACTCGCATTATGGTGTAAATAATAAATTATTTTCTGTAGTAATATTTTTTATTCAATTATGTAAGGTATTACTACTACTACTACTAAGTGATTTCGGCTTCAGGAGCGTTTCCATAACATGTACGTATTGAGATTATAATAAGTGTGTATTTTGAGTATATTGAACCTCATTCTTCGGGATCACGATTTTACGTGCTACCCGGTACAACTAGAGATTACGAACGTGGTTACGTTCTGATCTGAGAACAGACGGTAGTCGCCCCAGCAAATATAAGATAAATCAAAAGAAATATTGGAGAGTGACTCTTGAATTCAATAGTACAAGCTATAAGTAGAATTGAAATCTAGACTATTGCTGTGAAGGTGATAGTCTTGTCAAATCCGATTTTGTAGCGCTTTAATCCGAAACCGGACAGTGTTAACCATTAGTGTGAATACACCCTAACTATTATGTACAAAAAAAAGCTGTAGTTGAATGTGTCAGAAACATCGTAAATATTTTTATGAGTCCGGTTACTTTTCACTTGTTTGTAATAGGTATACGAAGTAATTTGTGTATAAAGTAATAATACGCAATGTATAAGTGCAGTAATGTTTGTTGTAATTTTATGAAATATTTTTTTTATTTTTTTCAAACTTTATGCACAGTAGGTAGGATTTATGAAATGCTATCCTTGTAGAACATACTTCTTCTGACACGAGTAGGGAAGTATCTATCACTCTCTCGCTTATTGCTTAAGGAACATAATAAATACTGTTTTAATACTTTTTTAAACAATATTAATAGCCGAACCTATGCTGAACTACATTAGTTAGCAGTGGTTTCACGTCCGTTGTGTAATAAATAAGTTTCAAACCCAGGGTCACACGTTAGTACGGCGGACTCCTTAACCACTAATACATAGACGTCTAACAGTTTGGAGTAAAGTGGACGGTTCGTGGACTATACTTTGGGCATAAATAGTTACAACAAGGAGCATATAATATATAAGTCCCATTATATTGTGTACCACGAGTTAAGGTCCCGCCATGTCTGTTGACATTTTCCGATTCACACATCTACAGGTAAACCTCGAGTGGCCACGGTAATTGTTTATTTATCGTCAGGAAGGCTGTGACCTTGCTTAAATACAAACTCTTTATTTTTAGTTTTAACTGGTGAAAATACTCAATATCCTACCATATATTAATATTGTATGAAAAAAAAGTTATCATGCGCCTTGACCTGCGTATCCGTTCGTATGTTCCCTTGTAACTATTAAATGACTGAACCAATTTTGATTATCTAATTAAGATCGTTAGATCTATATAATGTACGCGTAATATATATCTATAGCAGCAATAGTATGGCTATAGTGGCTAGGTGTCTTAAAATAGTAAATCTAGATTGATTAAAACCTAAAATAGCTAGACTTTAGTACCTATACCTATGTTTTGAGTTTATTTATTTAGCCGTCTAATTGTTTACTTTATATTTAATCGGAATACAATCAAGTCAGTTTCGGTTAAAAATTAATGGAATCGATTCTATTACTGATTCTGTGCGACCTAGTTCCATGTGATACTTAAAATAATGTCGTAAGAATCTGAAACGGTTGAGTATTTTGAAAGTATATCCGAGATAATTATCATAATAAAGATATCTACAAACATTCCATTGTGCCAACTTGTGCAAACTATTAACAATTTAAAATTACTTTAGCACTTCAATTTGTGTGCAAGTGCGATGGTTTTTAAACTCTGCCACAGACATTTAGATATGTTGCATCTGTATCTTTGTAATTTAAAATTAAACTTTTGAAATTAATCGATCAATTAAAAATGCGGTTCGAAATTTTTTCTCCACTCAATTTTCTATGAACCAAATCCATAAAAAATTCACAATGCTCCTGAAAAGGTTACCCTTAAAAATACTTACTATTAAAAAATGTGTATACATGCCATGTATATATATTATGTCAGCAGGTATGTATCTATTCTGGACTAATAAACTGGTGGTATGGAACAAAAAATGTCAAATCGCGATATGTGACCCGTCGTGAGGTCTCTCGATCACTATATCTGTTGTAATATTAAGATTTTAACTACTTATAACCTACTCACTCATATAATATACCTATCATGAACTAAACATGTTTATATATCATATTTATATTAATTATACTTGTGGTAATCGACGTGAATTATGTTTAGGTTATACATAGTGCGAATAATTACCTATCTTAAGCGAATATTATTATGACGGCTTTTTGTAGAACAATGAAATACTGAGTATGCGACTCTGCGGGGGCGACTTGGACATTGGACCTCCATCTTCCATGAGCGCGGGCCAGGGGATGACGGGTGGAGCCGTTGGTCAACCTAGCAGAAGCAGACCGCGACGGCGTTGCAAAGTAGGAAGCATGACATGAGGAGGCCCATATCCGGGGGCTAGATGGAGACACCATGGTTCCCACATTAGGGGAAGGGAGTCATCTCAAAGAGATGTCCATGGGCCTACCGAGGTGCGAGAGATCTTCTATAATCTTACCTCCGGCAATCAAAGACTCATAGCCGGCGTGCAACGGCATCATGGTACGCGTGTCCTGGAAATGCCAGGTTTTATCTGACAATTGAGAATATTGCCGTGCCCGTCCTTACAGTGAACTTTTTACAAGTTAAAACGATATTTTTTTACTAAGATTTTTATCAAAATACTGATCTACATTTACGTGCATGTTATGTAATAATAGATAAACATAATATGTGATGCATGAATTTACATGTTTCAAGCTTTAAAAAATCTTAATTACGGTAGGTACGCTGAGTGGGTAACTTAATAAATGCAGACGGCAAAAAGATGTGCATAATCTGATTGATGACTAACGTAACAACACTATGCAGTGTGGCCACGAGATATGTTATTACGCTCTCTGTTCTATAATAAACACTTTTTTATTCTAATAATGTTTGCCTATTCCGGTATTTGTCCATGGCGATGTTTGTGATCGTGTAGGTCACAAACTTTGTAGAACTGTTGATCATTTGATTGGTTTAGCAATCCAGAAACTAGTTTTATTGTCTCAAAGATTCTGACGATACTTATCGATGATTCTGATGGTGGGACGATATTCGATCAAGCCTCTTAAAAAGCTATTGCAATTTTAACATTACAAATTTGCACTTTAATTTTATTCATTTACATTATTTTCATTTCGACCGGCACTTGCAGAGTGAAACTGTTTTTGTTGGTATTTACATAGCATATAAAATCGATACAGCCTTCATCATTACCAAAAAGAAATAATATAATTTCCTTATTTTAACATGGTGAATTAATTACAAAGTAAAGGCAACATAATTTAAACTATTTATTAAAATGATTAGAGCTCCGGCGAGCCCTGATTGTAATTATTAAATATATTTAAACTAATGAACGGTTAAACCTTTTATTAGGTTCGCTGTTTATACTTGGAGCGATAATGTAGACAATTACGAAAGGAATTCTAGTACGCCACCACGGTATTCAAGAAAATGTAAGTAATTCTAAGAATCAAATTGAACTAGCTGCAGGCCTATTAGATATTAACCATATTGCATACAAGTCCTTATATTATGACTTCTGAAGATGGTATTTGTGTTCTATATAATAAACTAATAATTTCGAAACGGTGTGAGTTTTAATGGCACTAAAACGGATCAATGTGATATAACTTTCCTTCCTAAAACTTAAAAAATAATCATAATGTTATAATTCTGAATTAACACTTAGTAGGTGGCAAAAAACTGTCCGCAGAAACTTCAATAGTATTAGATAATATAACACACCTTGGCATACTTAGAATTGATACGTAATTAGACTAATAGATAGAAACAAGTAATTGGTGAGAAAAAATGTACCAGATATTTACAAATACATTAATCGTTTATCATTATATTATTTATGATCTAGTTTTACTACTGGGAGACTTTTCCGCGACGACATTCTCGCAACCAAAAACGATTTGTTCCGCGTTCGTCTCACGAAGTTTTGCCCCACATAAAATATTCCGTATTTGTCCTACATTTTATTCCTTTTTAGCCACAAACGTAATATTTATTTTGAATTCAATATTTTATTCCTGTTTCGTCCTATTTTCCTTTCCTTATTCGCTTTGAATATTTTTTGTGTGCAATTTAATACAATTTTAGTACAGACAGACTGCAAAGTTATTAAAACAGAAATTATAAAACAGCTGCCAAATGCCAGTTATACTAATGTACTTGTAGCATTATTATGGCATATAACATAAAGCAATATGCCCATTCAATTCTTAAATGAGCTGTTAAGAATTAAAAATAGCAGAATGTTGTATTGTGTGTAGAATTATTAAAAGTACCTAACTACTTACTATTATTGCTGCATTGTTTAAATAAAACACTATTACTATAGTTGCTCCCGAAAAAATATTTTGGGCACAGTTTCTATTGGAAATTCGTTTGGAATTTTTAATTGGCCGAATAATTACCTATATTTTTTATACTTAATGCACGGGAATAATGTACAGGTGAAAAGAAAAATATACGGAATGTGTAAAAAATTGTTTATATTTCGCCAAATTAATAATTCTAGACGATTTCACTGTTGAAACTGTACCAATTTTTTTTTCTGAAACGACTATTAAATCACCCGGTAGGTACCTATTAGTCACTCTAATTTACTCTATTGACTCTGCGAGATCTAGAGCATTACGTTCTGTTCAATTATAACGATTAGCTTCCAAGGATAACTTAATATACGGTAGAAAAAAAACGCATTGCAATTTATCGCAAGCAATATTATTAATGGCACTCCATTATACATTATATCATGTAGGTGATAAGATGCCAAGCCTAAGATGTTCCTTATTATCATCATTACTTCTTACTCCAAAGATTTCTTCACTTTTAGTTCTCTGCACACTCTTGCACAATAACCTATGGAAGATATAATTATAATTTAATATGTAATTAAATTCTAAAAAGTAAATAAAGGATAATAAGTTCATTATAAAAATTATATATTCGGAGAGTTGCACAAATTAACCGTCCGTCATAATCGAATCATAATTTTATAACCATTAATTGAACACATATTGCTTAACACTGCCAATTTACGTGCGTTATTCGCATGCAAATGGAGTGGTTTTATCAGCAACAGCTTGAATATATTATAATATCTGAACTATAAATATTCAATAAACGTCATGTATGACAAAATATAAATCAAAGATATTGGCATCTTTATATATTATATATATCATATATCGCGTCAGATGGTAGAATGACCCTTCTAAGGAGCTGACGCCTGTGCCATCGCAACATTTAATATATTCCAAAGAATTCAATCAAATTATTTGTGTCCAAGGAAATATTTCAATCTAATTTATTTCCAAACACAAATATTTATTAATACGAAACGAAGTTCAGGAAAACTTCATTTTGGATTTAGGTATATCAGAAACTAATAACACACAACCACATTCATATTTTATAATATAATTTGTATGTAAATTATCGATAAATGAATACTTATTATAATAATTATATATCACTCTATTGATATTAGTTTTCTAAACGAATCTTTCATCACGCACTTAATTTGCCCAGGGAATGTAGTGGATAATTAGTTCACCAACAATAGTTTTTTGTTATATAACAATGTAGTATAACATTATACTATAATTTATTGTATAACTTATTTTTATTGGGATATGACGTATGGCGGTGATTCTGTTAAAATTGAAATATATCTCGCGTGTATATCTCTGTAATAAGTATATGATCACAAAAAAATTCTACGAATACCTACCACAGTTTTCATAAATTCTCTTATGACAGTGACTGACGCCTGACCTCCCAACACCGAGAATAAATGGTTAATCGGCCACGAGTCATGACAATTGGTGGATAGCTTTGATAAGGCGGCTGTATGACAGAATGTTAAAATGTCTTCAAGCAAAGTGCAGAGTCGATTACCGGGCGTCAAACGTATTGTGCTGTTTTCATCATCCTCTGAGCCTATTCGCAACACAGTTGGGGTTGGCTTCATAGTCTAAGATCCACCACCAAATCGGCGATATCGAAGTTCTATGCTTTTGAGGGCTCCAACTACCAGTAACGACTGCCATAGATGTTCGTATAACGTGCTCGCCAATTGTGCTGCTTTATTAGGTTGTTTTACAATTCGTAACACACTATGAACTACGATTGATGTTAAGGTCTCAGGGATAATGTTTCCTATTCATATGTGAGATGCCGCCTCAAGATAATCCACGCACAATAGATGTAGCAGCTGCGTTAACAGTAATTGTAAATAAATTAATCTAATCTCATCGCAATTTGCAGAAAATAACATTTAATACTTTAAGATAAATACACAGCAAAAATGCACATTATGCTATTCAGTTTTAATCTTGATGCTGGGAACAAAGCGCTGCTAAACAATTTGCACGCTTTGGGAACTCATTATAGGAGGTACGTATCTAACATCGAACTTGAAGCCAAGTGCGTTGTTCATCGCCAGCGCCGGAGCACTCGGAGCGCCTCACCGCTCCTTACATAACCTTTGTTATCATAATACATATTGACATTTTGCATAATACATTTATTACTACAGACCTCAAGATTTTACCAAATATGAATATATTAAATATTGTACTACGAGTATGTTCAATAACTGCAAATTGTTTTTTTTATGACACCATCGAAACCTATACCGGAAATGCTATTCCGGTTTTTGCAGTTGCGCCCAAATATAGCATTCTCCTACTTTTTCTCTTAACTTTTTCGAATGTAACTACCGTTTGACATTACCCCGAGATAGACGTCAGACCGGCGGCGCTTTGGCCTTAAAGCAGATGAGATTGGATTGGACGCCGAAGTCCTTAAAACTCATACTAGCGAAAGATTGGCGATTGGCAAACATGTTCAGAAAACAATGATATAAACACCCAGACTGATGCAAATATTCGGATTCAAGCACACAAATATTATGAAATGTATTGAATCGACAAGAACTGTTGTATCACAGATGTTACGGAACATATGTGTGCAGCGTCATTTGTGCCCTAGGCATAGTAATAGAAGCCTGCATAAGTACAGCTTGTTAATAGTTAAGTTTACGAATTCAATTAATTACAAAACAAAAGTTTCCAAGTCTGCGATGTTGTAACATGGGTGGGAATCGTAAGCCTAAATTATGATTCCATAATTACAGTTTACAATTGTAGATAACTTGTGAGTTTGGTGTAGATACGACAATTATAATGTACTTTCTATAGCTATTCACAAAAGACTAAATAATAATTCTTAATTCTTAGCAGCATACACACGGTCGGTGTTACATTTATGCAAGTTACATTTTCTCTAGAGGAGGTAATGAATTCCCAAGCCATTGTATGATGAAACAAACTTTCACTCCATGGTTATTGTCCCGACACCTATATACTTATGCCCTCTGTTAAACCCGCACGTATCAATATTTTATGCCAAATAATACTATGGAAACCAAAGACCTTGTGTTATTAAAGGAGGTGTTCTTATTCTTCGAGTCAATATGATTCTAGTAAATGTGGTACTATATTTACTACATTTTAATGTTTTGTCGGCCCAAAAGAGATATTTTGTAAAAGTACAAGACCCATCCAAGTCAGTCAAGAATTGAGATTAACTAATTGATTCATTTTTAATTATATAAATTCAAATATATTGTTTATTGTGGGCAGTAGGCATACGGTCCTCCAACGACGAGCAACAAGTTCCATTTCTATTCGTAATTCAAATAATTATCAATCCCTTCGCTTGAACTCACGTACAGTCTGGTAATTACAAGTTTAAATTGTATATTAAATAATGTGGCGGTGTGTTATGAAATGCCCGTGCATAGTGATTCTATACAGGACAGGTAGTGACGGTGTTTACAAACTACACTCGTACCGGGAGATTGCACAAACCAAGCTTCCACTCGCCTGCACTGATTTGTGGCCACTAAAATGTAGCCCACTGACACGGAAGCGGTGCTCAGTATCTCTGTACATTAGGTAATATAGGCCAACAACTAGTGCAACTAAATGCCAACTAGAGAATGCTTAAGGAACCAGCTCCATTTTCTCTGCGCCTAGAACATGACTTTATTTTAATAATAAGACCTACGTAACTTATATAGGTACTTTGTTATACAATAGTCAATGAAGAGGTTTTCACCTTTCACGACAAATTGGCTGACTATTTGAAGTTGACTCTGGGAGCTGCCTGGGGACTGCCACTTTTGTAGGTTTATTTTAGTCTGTCATACTTATAGTTGTTTTAAATTAGTATGAAATTTTCATACCGTATTTTGTACCGCGGTGCACCTCAACAAATTATGTCTTTGCCAGTCTTTTACCAATATTGGGTTCATATTACAATATTAAATATGCCTACTCCGTTTGGAGTTGAAAAATAATTGATTGAAGAATTGATAACTAAAATAAGCTCATTAAAGAAGCATTTAAAGCGTTAGTTCAGTTAGTTGGTAGCTTCAGTGGTTACTTAATTAGACTTAGGTACCGTCAAGATACTTAGATAACGAATATCGTATTCATCTCGTTACATATTTAGAAATAAAAAAAATTGAAATATATTTTTGCAATACTAAAATAACAGCGTTTTTTAATTATTACATATTATGAATTAGGTACACGGTACATAAACCAAAACAACTTCATTTAAATTGTGTTTTTGTGTCTCAGTTCCGAGTAATCTTCAATGTGAATGTAGGCTGATAAAGCGTAGATTAATAGGTAGGTACTATTGTTTTAGAAAAAACATTACGACTCCGTAAAAAGCAACTATTTATTACTAGTTGACAATTATTTTTTATAATATTCTACTGTGTATTAAAAAACGTTCCTCCTTCTTGAAGTGGGTTAAGAAGATTCTAAAATGCTCGGGTATGTGATAAAGTTAAAGGTCTTGCTGAAAAGAGGTACCTAGTTTAGCATATAAAAATTAAATGTACGGTAAATAATCCGTCGAATGTTATAAATAGGTATGATGTACCTACCTAATCCGTAAGTATATTCTCTTTTGCGAATCTAGTCACTACATTATGTAGTGTCTTTTTTTTCTACTATATTTGAACAACAAATGTCCTATGACATCATATTTTATTTGTATTATGAAGTATGTGGGCGACATGGAGCGATATTCATCAATAATAAACGTCGCCTTGAGCTTCACAGCTATCCAACACTAAATGATGAATCAATTCGACACTCGAAGGGCTATAACTGTTGTAAACTAAACGTGAAACGCCATTAACATCAATTAAACTGACCACTGATTCGTCAAAACGCAATCTTCATATAAATAGATGTTTAAAGGTGTTACGAATTAGTTTTATATTTGGTACATGTCAACAAATCTTATGTAAGTGGGTATAGTAAATCTTTTATTTTTGATTTTCATTCGCAGTTCGTAGGTACCTATATACAATATAATTATATAATATACTCTCGCCTATTTCCCTCCGGGGTAGATAACAGTAAAAGGGCAACGTTCCGTCGTCGGCATCTATGTTGATACTTACAGAAAATATTATGACATGTAATAGTATAAAATTCATTTAAAGATGAACGAAATTATTTACCTAAAATCAACTCAGAATGGAATGCTTGCGCCAGTGTCCACCCATCCATAGACCCATGTGTTATACTTATTAGTGATAGTGGAGCCTCGTGCACCCAAACCTTCTTAAAGGAGTCTAGTTTAAATGCGTTGGTAGCCTTATTAATAGAATATAGAATCTATTTAGAATATAAGAAAATTTATAAGGATGCTTCGAGAAAAATAAATTCGCGCATTGTTTTTCGTGGGTGGTAGTTCACCTTCATCTGACATCCTCCACATGCGTTATAATTAGTAATAAATGCCACGGCAAGGAACTAGGTTTGACTGTTGCGTAGAAGCATATCTCAAAATTCTTTCATGTAGCCTACTAGCTGTCCTCTAGGGCACGGATAATATTACCGTGCCCAGGGTTTCGTGCCTAATCTTTGTCCTTTTTCTTATTGCTGTATTGCTATTTGTAATAAGGACCAGTCAACATGCTATTTTTAAATTTATTTTTTGGTTCGTAGAAGGCACTGCTGTCGGGTTATAGGGTTTATTTACGAATGTATTTCCGGGATATAAACCTGGACTCTGGCCACAAATAAGCTAAAATATATATTTTGTGAACCTATCGTAATCTAGGAAAAACATGTCGTAAGAGGCAACAAACTATTATTGCATGAGAATGAAAACTCTAAATGAAACCGTTAGGACAGTGTGGCAAAAATAGGGTAAATCCTCCCTACATTGGGAATAGGCCAATGTCGAGTAGTGGACTACGGACAGGCTAATTGAGTTGAGTATCAAGAGTATCAATTTTGTAGTAACAAATTTGATTCTTATTCCTGTATGGGTTTACGGTTTTGTGAGAAGGAACTAAAAATATATTTTCGTACAGCTTGCTGTACAGTATACCTTTACATCTATATCTAGAGCCAAATACTAGTAAAATTGCCCGGTCTCTTTGCCGCCGGCTGCGGGTACTCTTGACCTGGCCTTTCCATATAATGTCCTCGATCTGATTAATATATGGGTGCGACTAGACATTAAATGAATATTGTCATCCAGTATCGCTGTCCAATCTAGCTACAAATCGCATTTGTACATAAATACCTATTATCAATTTCACCCTCGCTTCATACGCCTGTTTGGTAAATATTTTTTGTACATTCTTCCTGCGTATTAGAACCATTTAAAGTAGCATACCCTTTGTCTACCAAGGCCATCGCATCTTTAACCCCATTGCAACGTTATATTATAGTTGGAGAAACTGTTGCATAATAAGGATTAAAATTGATAAATTATTTCATGTAAAACTTTTAAACGTCAGTATTTTCAAGTAAACATAATAATTACCTTCAAGCAACATAATAACATTAAATCAGTCAGTTACGATATATTATATATTATATTATGAGAAATGTATAATTTTTTTAAACTTATACTAAGTACGGACTTCCATTAAAGTTTTAGAAATACATTTCGTAATTTGTTATAATCCTTCTAGCAATTGCCCAGATGCGTTTAAATCTTGTAGGTACTGCCGAGACCCCGGACTTTCACAACGATTGAAACAACAAATATTTCATTATGTTGAAAAAACATTTTAAAACTAGAATTATATCAGATTCTATTTCATGAGATATAGATAAAACGAACTTGTCCCCACTGCAATTAACTATAAATCTTATTTTATTACACGTACTTCTCACCTTTACTTGTACAATCCGTTATCATAAATATTATTGGTAGGTATAATAATTAACTATATGTTAAAATGTACCTCCTTCGCAATATTTTCATTTCACAATTCTAGACTTCGTAATATTTTCATTTCTTAACTTTTGTAGAGCTAAGTGTCGTTAAGAGCTCGGCCCGCGGCTCCGTCGTCTACACACACTAGACCCAATAAAATTAAACTTCGCATACATATACAACATACGAGTATGTCATAAATATACAATGTACAACAGCTCATTTTCAAGCTTGTTTATTTTGTTCATTATCAAAATAATCTTAGATTTCATACTATTATGAAATACTATTATGATACGAAAATGCAATTAAAAGAAAATTATACGAAAAATACTATTCTTTTTCGTATAATTTTCTTTTAGTTGTATTTTCATATTTATTTATTGGGAGATTATTAATTTCGTTAGCAAACTTGCAACAAAAGCGTGAAAAATAAAACTTAACGTAACTTACGTTAACTTAGAAAGAATCCCTTAAGCCTTAGGTACCATGAAAACAGAAAAACATAGGCTTAGATGGCACGTCACATACTACAAGTCGAATTAACATAAACTAAATCAGCAATAATTCTATTGAACTTGTAACATTTCAATATTTTGATATGTTTGACGTAAAAACCAGAATTCATATTAGTTATTTTGACGCAATGAGAAGGCTAATTATCAAGTAGTATGCGCGCACCGCTCGAGGCGATTATTGAAAATGTAACGAGGTGGTCCGGCATTTAATCTAATCTTTCTATTTTTGGATCGGTCTGCCATAATTACGGGCTATTAAATCGGGACGACAGAATAAGTAATCATGAATATGTAGCTAGCATAAGCCGTACTATGATGTCAATCATTCTTAACGTGCTCGAGAGATCTCGAGTCATATAAATGTGAGCAGGCAATTTGTGAATAAATTCATACCGTGCCTAGCTACATAGAACAGTTTTCTGGCGTTCTACATCCAAATGAGTATATTTATGTTCATCGCGAACGAATGATAAACATTAATAATTAAAGTATTCATTAAAAATATAAAAAGGGTATTGTGATTGTTTATTTGATTTCAAAAGACCTTTATTTCAGTTCAGAGAGAATCCAGACATTCACTAGTATTATTTTGTACCTATATGAATATAGATATTTTGATTTTGACTATTACTTACAATTTCCAGACGCCGGGAAGATTCACAACCAGTCCAGTAGTGTCAAGCACTTGTTCCCCATTTGTACAACACACAAAATCTCCATTACATATTTTGGCAGAATTGTCGGCATTGGTATCGGCAAGTTTGCCATAAGAAAAATAGAAATATAATAATTTCCAACTAGGACAGGTATATATAGGTGTATACAGAGCTAGGACAGGTATATAAAGAGCCTAAAGATTTGATGAAGCACAGCTAGGTGTAACGACTAACATTGATTAAATGATACAAAACAAACGTGCGGCACGCCCCTTCTAAATGCTATCGCCTCGCAGCTGATTAATTTGCTTTACAGAAAATAAATAGTTCTTCAATGAATTGCAGTGATGTAAGTGCCTGGTTAGTTTCTTGGGTAATAAACAGATACCTTGTGGGCCCTGTTCATTAATTTTCGCTATAGGTTTGCCGGCTCCATGAACGGATATCTGATGATGCACCCTCTTCTTCGTAGTTGGGGCTATATTTTTGGTTTTGAAGTTAAAGAACAACTGCTTAAGGCCAATTTGACGAGGTAAATATAAAAAAATATGAAAAATGTCCAATGAAATATTGTCTAACTCCTTCAGTTCATTCTTTAATGATGCAACGCTTACGACTAAAACTGGACAATAGAGGCTTACGTCTAAAACTGGACAATAGAGGAGAGACTTCTTATTATGAACTAGCCAAGGTCAAGGCGAACGGTCAGCAAAAACCCGAACGAGTACATAAACTTACAAAAAAATATTGTTGGAATAACTCATAGAATACAAATAAAATCATCGCATTTAATGTTGTTCTCTTTAATGAACAAGAGACACCGTGTTTAACCTCGTTAAGTGGCACTTCATACAATAATATCCCAGTAATTATTATCATTGTGGCACTCTTGGAGAGCGTATTGTGAAACTGGCACTCTCAAAATAACACATTTTCATTAGAAAATGTAAATTACTATTCTTTAAACCTAAATTTTATATAATCTGAAAATTGCTTATGTGTTTACGCGAATATAAAACCTTTTTAATGAATTCAATTGAGATTAATGTAAATAATACAAATAATTCGTGATATGTCTGTTAATTTAATCAATTCATATTATCTACTTTTGAAACGTACTTGTACAGTGGACTCCAAAAGTTCCTTAAAAATTAAACACGAAAATTGTATGATGTGATGCCACTACACGACTACTGGTTTCAGACGCTGCTGGATAATAGATCTACTTGTTAATGTAAGTTTAGCTTACTACTTGCATGAGTTTACTTCTTTTCTTATAGAGAAACAAGATATCGATCTAATTTAATTTATTAACGCTGTCTATGTAAATTTTGCTTAATTAAAACTTAGCCTGTCATAGGTATATAGACCTTAAGGTGTGCAGGATCTTTTAGAGCTGACTGTACTTGTATGAATATAACTTATTCCACCTGCTTCGCGTTTAATATACCTACGTACGTACATATACTTATGCAAGTATCTCAGGGTACAACAGCCGAATCATAATCAAATCATATTACTAAAGTAATTTGTTGCCTTATCTTACGGTCATGATAGAACGATTCGTCGATCATGAATTGCAACAATCGCATTGTTTTTATTTATTAACATTGTCAGTTCGGCATCAAGAGCTTTTTTTCTCATTGCATAATATCCATTACTCCATTAAAGGTTCACACCAAAACGGCTGCTAATAGTTTTATAAGTGAAGGAGGTTTGTTTAAATAGTGTAATTGTTACATAAATTAAGCACGCTCTTGAATAATAACGATAACCATTTTTGCATACGACTGTGGCGATGTGTGAAAATATTCTTTCGTCTTATCGTTGTACCATAGTAGTTTTGTAGAGAAATCTCTCAACTTTTGATACAGCATTTCAGATACAATCAGTTATATTTATTAGAGTATAGATCTTTATTCCGTGATTTAATCATTTTTACAACTACCAACAAAAGAGTACGCTAGCAGGAATTTATTTATAAGGACACCTTGAAACTGGCATAAGCCCATACACCATTATAATTAAGGTGACATAATAAAAATGAAGAGTATTTGAATGGTTTCGAAATTGGACAGAAAATTTTGGTTACCGCCGTTCATCGAAATAAGGAAGAACACTTAATACCCTTGTTAAAGTTATAAGTGTGGAGCCGTGGACGTACCTTGCACTGAGAAAGGACACTTAGTTTCCTTCTGAAAATTTATGATGCATCTTATTAACCTGGCAATGGTTAAAGTCGCCAAACTCGGAAGCTATGACCAAGTACCAACTACTACAGTAGCTACTGGATGCTCTCGATAAATCTCTCAGTATGCGGTCGGAATCTTTAATAGTTCTGAGGTCACTAAAAGTCTCGAACCTCTGCAGCAGCGTAGAGACATAGTCTCTCTGGAAATTTTCTACCGCCTATACGATGGCGAGTGATCCGATGCGCTCTTCCAATTAGTCCCATGTTCACCTTTCCTACATAGGACAAGTGGACAACACGTGCAAGTCTGAAATGTCACCCGAATACAGTTTAGGAATGTTTTGCCAGCTCACGTATCTCGTTCCTCCTACAGTCCCCGGGTCCCTAAAAAAAGCGTGAAAAAACATCTGTCGAGGCTGTTAAAGTAGGGACTGCCATTATAGAAAAACCCTTTGTAAAAGCGAGCACTATTCTTTGATCTGTACCCAAGCTTACCATCATGCGGAGTGTTGTCATTTGACGACACAAATAAAGAAAAGTAAAGTATAAGAGGCCCGGTTGTCATATACACATTTATGGCAGTTCTACCGGGTAGTTGGAGCGCTAAAATCATCATCTTCTGGTCAAACTGCAATATTTCGATATCACCAATGGTTTGTGGAGGTTAAATAACAGTCGTTTTACGGAAAATATAATTTCAGGCAAACCCACAGTTACACTGGAAAAAGCGAACCCCAGACTCCGAAGTGAAAAATATTGAGGATATTAACGATAGGATGAAGAAGTCATATGTAAAGTATGAAATAATTAGAACTAGTTACTGGGAGACTTCTGACTCAAGAGACAATCTCACAAGCCATCAATCTTCGATTCCATCTGTCACAAATCAACCGTAAAAATGAAACAACTTATTCAAAACACTATCCTTGTGTTGCCGCTACATATATCGCAATAGAAACGTCTGATACTGCCATCTGTAGCGATTACATCATAATTTATGTATGGTAGTGTTACATAAAGTATCGATATAGTAATTATCAATGTAATCTCATTCACAATGTGTAGTATATACGTGTGAGTAAACATAAACTTATGTAGTTAATTTTGTATTTTGCTTGTCCAAAGATTCAACTTAAAGAACTGGTTTTAAAAAGTGGTTTTCGTATGAAATAGGACATTGAACTTTTTGTTCCAATCGAATTATGTAATCGAATTCAAGATATCAATTTGTTTTCTCTCCATCACTGGGTCATAATCATAACAAGATATGTTTATCCGAACCTAAACGTTTTAATTCTAATAACAGTTATTATTGTCGTCTATAGAATCTATATATTATATTGTTTTATATTATTTTCATCTTCACAGTGGTAGTCTCGGTTGTACCCTAAGTTGTCAATTTGGACCCGGTCTGGACAGCGTCGACTCTTTTATTCTTTCTCTTGGTCTGGCTTATTTTTACTATCATGAATTCCACTTCCATCTGATCGTCCTCAAGTTATGTGGAAGCCAGGAACCAAACTCTCACCTGCTGATAAAAAATAGTACGTAATATCCATAGTAAATTTATAAATGTAAGTCTCAACTCAATAATACACATAATTTGATTGACTTGTAAAGTATACCTGTGTGTAGCATTAAATGCACCTACGGTGGTAGGTACCTACTTGCTCATATAGAGATGGACTATTAAATTTAAATGAAACCATAATCAGTAAGTTATTAGTTTAACTAACCAATGATATGCAACATGAAAATGCATTAGGTTCTGATGGTTTTAAATATAGCAAATGTCTGGTAGATAAATGGGTATTACTGTTTGACTATTGATCTTGTTGGTTTATTTAAAACAAAACAACCTTCTAAATTGTGTCGTGTTTATGACTTAGATTTAAGATCGAGTGAGTATCTACGCAAAAAGGAATTATATTTCCACTAAGTTCTTAATGAGATATTGCAAATAGAATGCAGTTTATATTCTTGTGTAATAAATGGACAAGTTCTTGGTAATATAGGTATTGATTTAAACAGTACCGACAACTGAATATAAATATAAGAAAAAACAGGTGGCCGGGGGTTCTACAACCCTATTTAAACAGTAGTTTACAATCTCAAAGTAACGAATGAACAGATAGTGATCGAGTTATCCAAGTGTGTGCGAGTAATATCGGGCGCGTGTGTTGCGACATACGCGCAAGCGACTTCATGTTGCGTATCAAACTTGTCTCTTATTAAAATTACTGGCACCGCCCCGCGGCAATGCCCACCCGCAGTGTGTGATCCGTTTCTTAACCTTATATGAATCAGTGTCATTTGTTTATAATAGTCACTTGCAAGTATCCTAACAGAAAAAAGTGCAACAATTTAAAACGTAGAACCTACATGAGGTTCTACGTTTTAAATTGTTGTATCTCAAAACTTTCCCAGTCACCTAACGTATTATCCATTGATTTTGGTTTATACCGGACGTATACTTTAACTTTCAAAAATCTTTACATATCTACCTACTTTATTTTATTCCAACGTTTTCAACAGAGCGGACTATGAAAATTATTGAAGAAATTGCGCAAATATAAGAAGCATTAGCTGTGTCTTCCCGGTAAAACTGATTACAGGGAAACTGCAAATTACTATGTTGATTGGTCCTTGAGTTAATAAAATGCGACCATTTGCTATCATAATATATAATAACTCCATTAAAATCAGTGGCGAAACGTACGAAAATGCAAGGTTAAGGTAAGCTGTCTAATTAATTATTTCACTTATTAGTTATGCTTATACTTAGTGTATATGTATGATGTCTTTCCGTTTAAACTGTTTTCTAATATAACGGAGGAGCCGCAGACGTCGCAGGTAGCAGAATGACCTCCGTCTTCCATGAGCCCGGGCCTTGGGCCTGGGGGTGACGGGTGGAGCCGCCTGTCACCCTAGCAGAAGCAGGCCACGGCGAGGGCGCAAAGTACCACTCCATACCTGGGTATGCCTCTGGAGGCTAGATGTCCCCACATCATGGTCCCAACATTAGGGGAAGGGGGTCATCTCAAAAGAGGTGTCCCCGAGTCTGCCGGGGTGCGAGAGATATGTCTTGTATAATCTCACCTCCGGCAATCAAGGACCCATGCATGGATGGCGTACGTTTTAGTCGGTTCGAGTCCGACATAATCACCTCCACCGGTTTTGTCCGTGGGGATTTTGCGTACGATAAAGAAGGTGCGTGTAGCCGCGATGTCATAACAACAAGAGCACTCAAACCCTATGACCTCAGCATCTTAACCCCAAACAGTTGAGAAATACAATCAAATACTGATTTATTGTAAATCTGCATATACAGCAGCAGTGATGACATAACATAGCGGTCAAAATATATAGATACAAAAGGCCAGCTTCGGCGGACCTTGGTTTTAGTTGACTGCGCTACTCAACTGTAATCACCGCAATGTTAATGCAATAGTTGCCGTCGTACCTATAGTCTATTTCATCAGTGACAGGAAATGCGATCAAGCTTTAGGCACTCATTCTTCGATGTATGTTTAAATGAGGTTATTACGATGACAAAAGCGCATTGTACGACGAATATCTAACTTTGTTTTCGTTTTGAATAAAGTAGGGACACTGTCTTTGATTTGGCATAACACGACGACGGGAATAGGGTTCAGTCTCTTTCTAATTGGACTAACGTTGAAATTATAGTGGGTAACTCCTTTATATCAAACTGTCTGTCTGATGTACGAGAGGTAGGGTGAATGAATGTTCAACAAAATTCAAGCTAGTCTATTTTAATTTCACACTCTTTCGCAACGTGGGCAAGTACACAAGTGCCAAATCAAAAGCCTAGTATTATTAAAGTATGCCCGTTACTGTGCTAATTATTACATGTCCTGTTACTCTCGTGTTTGCATTGATGCTAACTTATACATAGTCGTAAATTACCGTTTTTAAGTGCTAGTTTAATATTATCTACATACTCGTAATCTAGCATAACGATTAACTTGTATTACACTTTAAGCGCTTTAGATTATTCAAGCTGTACTTTGAATAATCTTAAGCAGACTTCCTTCGAAGAATCTTCACATAATTTTAAATAAATGGACGATATCGTAATTATGATACATGTAAAGTGGAACATTACTTTTTGCCTGTATCTACGTTTCATAATGTTTATGAGTTCCATTAATGGTAATTAAGCTATATCAAATCTTTTTAATACTGTCAGTTATCTTGAATTAAGGACCTGGTAAAATTAACCCACTCTCCACTATCCTGACTGTTAGTGATGGCAATTATAAATGCTAATGGATTTCTATTACCCCTGCATTTCTTTCCAAAATTTATTTATTGAACAAGGGGGGTTTAAGAACAACATAAATTTGTAAACACAAACTAATGAATGCAACCCCATTTTCCTGACTGACTCATAAAAGAGCAAAAGGGTTTTAAGTCATTATTGTATTGCTTACCTGTATAATAATTCAACACCACTTACCTATTATTTTTTTTTGTAATTACGTGATGTAGTAAATGTATGAATGAAACTGCGTTGCATCCCAAACGGATTACCGTTTGGGATGCAACATTAGCTATGTAGTACAACTTTCTCATACGGGAACCTTCGGACGTGTTAAACTGCATATCCAGAGACTCTAGCGCGACATCCTAGCGGAGACGACTCGGTCGTCGGAGGTCGCACAATGACCTCCGTTCTCCATAAGCGCGAGCCTGAGTGTGATAGGCGGCTCTGTCACCCTAGCAGAAGCAGGTCTAGACGGGGCTAAACGGGGTCACCGTGGTCCCCACACCCGACATGGGTCATAGCGAAAGAAAGGGCCCCGGTATTCCCGGGGTGCAAGGGATAAATATGTTGACTACTATCTCACCTCCGGCAACTTAAAAGCCAAAGACGGTATGCGTTTTAGCCGGTTCGAGTCCGACATAACTTCACCAACTGGCTCTGGCGGGGAAGGGGGTTTCTGTTGGGAAATTTGTGAATGAGAATGAAGTGCCCAACAAAATAATCTAACTAATCACTCTATGTATTGCTATGTAACCAACAAGATTATGAAGTAAGTAATCGATTTAACAAATCAACCGGCCTCACCTGTTTGTAGTGATCTAAATAACGATCAGTGGGTCACAGCCATGTTCGCACAAATATTATTATGAATCGTCATAATAATGAGATTATTATTTTGTTAATAATTCATTGTGAATACATGTGATGATGAGGTAAGGTAATGGAGAATATGAGGGACATACCTAACGAAGATTTGGCCTCGGGCTCGTTTAGGGGACCACTCAGCTTTAACTTAGTAAAAATGTTTAATCATGATTTTTACCGCACAATTTAGTACTTCTTCAGTGCCTACCACATTCTACTCTAAAGTATTCAATCTTCTATCCTATCCCGCAGTAAGCAACGTCCCGACTTATAACAACGAGTTATCACTGCGGGGGCTATCGCGAGGTCGCCGCACGCCACGTTCAAATTAAGCGCTCAGTGTGGGAGCAGTAGCGTTGACCTTGCGATGGCTCCATTGGTGCGGGAAGCCTCTCGCTCGAGACCATGATTGTTCAAACTCTGAAATGATGTTGACCTTTCAGACAATTAATCTGCCACTAGGTGGTTTCAAAATTGGAAAACTATTCGAAATGCAAACGTTGTAGGTGTTTAGTATGTTTTATACCGGATATTTTGATTAATTCTATCATCAATCGGATAGACATATGTAGCAACAGTTATTGAATGGGTAGACAGGAAATGTGTCATTAAATTGTAATTTACTTTAAAAAAAGTACATTCCAGAATAATACCAAAACCGCTTTAAAAATCATCCTCATTGCAATTTTAGAGTTGAATTCACCTGTTGTTTCCGACTCGTAACTATTTATCAGCTTTTCTGGCAGTCACTGCAGTCTAACCTCCTAACCCTGAGTGGAAAAAGTGCACCAGAGTCTCATCTATTGTTTAGCAGGGTTTTCTTATCTTAAATTCTACAAAAATGGGAATTGTTTCCTGAATCAACGAAATCAGTAGCAGAGTCGAATCAAAAAATGATATACATTACATACTGGAGTGTAGTCAGCAAAAATTTGATCACAATTCGGTAACCGCGCATACGGGTGGTTCAATGAGCAGCTCATAAACTAACCTCCTATTAATTTGACCATTGGACCAGAACTGATGTTACCTTACCGCAGGCCCAGTTACGTGTGTAAAGACATCTCTCTTATGAAATAATTATAAATCTGTCATTGACACATATTCCTGCGAGGTGGACAAACCAGTATATCAAGACTGTTTCCAGTTTCCTGCTTGTTTTCGTGATGAGACACGACACGACGCTAATATCGTCGGTTCCGTCACATCAATGTTTAATAGCTTACGTGTAAATAAACAGTAAACAATCAGAAAATTAGGAAATATAACATGGAAGTACAAGTTCAAACAATGTTTTTAATAATAAAACTTAAAAATTGACCATTGATATATTGTCTTTGAATCATCCTATGAATAAATAAATAAAATTGTAGTTAATTTAATGTTATGGTTAACTACAAGTAGGTTATCTACTTCCTAGTAGATATATTAAATAGGTATACGTATTATACACTGTTTATTGAATATAAAAAACAAAGTCATTGACCATAAATTCAGCCTGTCCAGATTATCAGTTTTTAAACTATGTTTACGATTTATTTTAAAACGACTCTTTTGATGATTTATTATAGCTTCATCTCTTACCTATCTCTTTTCTTACGCGCTGTCCGTAACTTTAATAAGATCATCTTTAATGCAGGAGATAAGGAGTTAATTTCATTTCCTTCCCTTATAAGGGATACGAAATCAAGTGCGTCATGAACTGCATTACTTCATAATTGCTATAGGAACGAACTTTTTAAAATGTTCAATCAATTCCTTAAATATATGTTGTATAGCTACATAACATATATCACTGCACTTAAGACTCCATAATTATGTGAAAGTAGTAGGAAAGAGTTTACGTCATGGTGACAGGTTTATGTTTTTCAAGCTTCAATGACGACTGTTGGACTCATTATATGTGTGCTCTTCAGAAGCCCTACTTCATAAGGACGCCATGGTGATGTTACTGACTACCTGTCTAAGCAATTAATATTGAAATGTATGGTAACTAACACACGAGGCGCCCATTGATAACGTCGCCATGTGGGAAGTGTGCCCACGAGCGACAGTTCCACATGTGACTACTGGCTATTCTGCCGAATACGCATCATGGTATACACGGGCGTATACGAACTGACTGTCAAGACACCATGGCTATTCGACTATGCGACCTCCAGATACCGTAGCCATAGCTACGCTGCTGGCGGGTTCTAATATTAGTCAAAGCATATGGCACTCACATTTAATTAAATTAAATACTACCGGTAACCAAGTGATTAGCGTGGATAGCGGTAATTAATATCACGACTCAGTGTCATGTCCTTTGTCAACATAGTTAGATACGAATCGCGTTTGCCCCATCATCAATATTATTACCTACGAATAAAACTGTAGACTGGATCTGGAATATCGCTATACCTACCTATATATTGGCTGTCTAGCCACGCTCATATACTCAACTAGCCTATGCCCGCGGCCCCACCCGCGTGGCTGTTGGTTATCGCGACCTAAGCGAAGCAAATAAACGTAAGATTTTAAGTTGTACCAAACCCCTTCAAACAAAAAAACCGCATTGGTATCCGTTCAGTAGTTTTAGCGTCCATCGCAGTGAAACATAAACTTCTTACAATTATAAAATAATAGAGTAGATAGATAGATAGATGTAATTGAAATGGTTAATGAAATATAATATTCTCAAACGTAGGAGTTCGAGAACCGATGTCAAATCCGGCTTATTCTAGTTTATCTTGTTCCAACTTTCAGGTTTCTTATCTTAAGTTCAATAGGTGTTTTACAAACACTATCAATTGACGAACATAATGATTTTTTGCAGCTAGAAGCGATAAATCTTGCAATTTAATATAGGTACCTATACCAGGAAGTTATTTATTGGTCGTCATTGGTCCTATATCGATTATTATGAAACTATTTTTTGTTCATAGATCTGGTTTCTGAAGGACATAGCTTGCGACTATAATAGCTGGTATCGATAGTGACAGGTATTTAGTAGGTCAGCAACAGTGTAATACAAACCGTAATCTG
This sequence comes from Pelosia muscerda, assembly GCA_963691645.1. Lineage (NCBI taxonomy): Eukaryota > Metazoa > Arthropoda > Insecta > Lepidoptera > Erebidae > Pelosia > Pelosia muscerda. Next base: position 19,463,693 of record OY829098.1, on the reverse strand, counting down.
TTAAGCGTGAACGTGCAGGCTATTCGATAATGATAGATTATAATAACCAAAACATTATAAATAATAACTAATTGCTCCGTGGACACTCCACACTCTGGCTGATTGTCCAGCGTGTGAGTGCTGTGCCGCAGAATGCACGGGGCGGCGGAAAACGCAGAACGGTAGATCGTCGTCCTACACAGACGTAGTTGAGATTTTCAAACACAAAAAAATTAAATATACACCGAAGACGAAAAGAACAGATTTTCTACCGTTCTGAAATTAGACCATAATAAAATAAAATAATAATAATAAAAAATAAAAATATTTTATTCTCTCAAACAATTAATACTTAATACTTATTAAATAAAACATTAATATTATTATTTTCTAGGTGTATCTTAATGGCTATACAAAAACTGTAATTGTGAGACTGGTGCCTAAACTAGATACACCAATTTGTATCTGTATTTATAGGTCACCAGCAAACCCACGCAACCAGTAAACTTAAGTAAAATGAGTACAATTTATGTAATACATTTTATTACGACTACTTATTTAAACAAAAGCAAACTACATTAAGGATTTATTATACCTAGCTATTTTATAAGATAACATTTAACATAGCACCTCAAGTAAATACTCCGTTTCATCATAATTTAGATGTTGCAACCAATTTGAAAGCATTTTTTTGCATTCGTATCTAGATTTAGTGTACAAGCTTATGCTTCTACTCGCTCTATTGTAAAGTCTTGGACCCAGGACGTAACACTGGCGAGCCGCGAAAGATGTTCTGTGCACAACCGGCTCGCATATCGCATGCTTTCTACGGGCTAAGGTGTAAGCGATAGGATCATACTCAAGAGTTATATGAGTATGGTGAATTGCTTTAAGCATAAAAAGTTGACGAACTGTCAGAACTTTGTAATTGCGATATAGTTGTTCAGTTGGGTATCTAAGGGGCTTCCTATTTATCACTTTAATTACAGCTCTTTGTGCTCTTTCCAGTGGTAGCAAGATCGTTTTGTGTACTCCTCCCCATGCCAGTATACAATATGTTAGTATTGACTGCGCAAGACTAAAGTACACAGTTTTTAAGACGGTCGCATTCGCGGAGCCTCGTAACGTTTTAAATATGTAAATTAACTTGCGAGTGCGAGATTTTAGTGTTTCAATCTGTTTTTTCCACGAGAGCGTTTCGTCTATGTATACGCCTAAGTATTTTGTCAAGGAAGTTTTCACTAATTCCATGCCTGTATTGTCATTTGAGTCAGTCAAGTTAGCATGGGCCCTGATGCAAATTGAGTCTGGTTGAGGTAAGTGGCTAGAGATTGTCGCAAATGTCACGTACACTGTCTTTGATATATTCAGAGTGAGTAGATTGTTTGAAAGCCAGATAGACACTAGTTTCATAATCTTGGCAGCCTTTATTTGGACCTCCTGCCACGTCGTTCCCTCTACAATTAGAGCAGTATCGTCTGCATAGGTAATTACGGAACACCCAGCATGGCAAAGCTGACATAGCTGATTTATGTAAATCAGGAAAAGTGTAGGTCCTAGGACGCTTCCCTGGGGAACACCATAGGAGAGCTGAGTGTACTCGCTAGTGACTTCATCGACTTTTACACACTGTGTCCGGTCAGTCAAGTAATCATGGAAAAGTGAGAGTGCCAAACCTCGAATTCCAATGTTCTCTAGTTTACATAAGAGAATAGGAATCGATACCGTGTCAAATGCCTTTTTCAGATCCAGGAATATACCAACACATTTTAGCTTTTTATCTAGTGATTTAGAGACAGTTTCAGTCAAGTGGAGAACAGCATCTTCCGTTGATCTATTTTTCCGAAAACCATACTGGTTATTTGAAAGTATGTTTTCTTTTTCAAGGAACTCTAACAATCTTTTATTTAGTACTTTTTCCAAAATTTTAGAGAATATATTCAGTACAGATATAGGTCGGTAGTTTTCAGGGTTGACTTTATCCCCTGCACCTTTATAGATGGGGTGTACAATTGCTTGTTTAAGGGCTTTTGGAAATACCCCTGCACTAATGCAGAGGTTACATAGTTGCGTTATAAGAGGTACCAGAGTAGTTCTTGCATTTTTTACAAAGGATACTGAGATATTGTCCCACCCCGAGGCGCAGTCGTTTTTGAGTGATAGGACTAAGTTCTCTATCTCCCTGTTGTCTGCTTCTAAAATGGCAATCGAGTTGGGGTAGCTGGTCTGAGGGAAAACGTTAGGTGGCAAAGCCATAGGAGTAGTTTTGTTGGATATATCATTTGCTAGTTTTGACCCGACAGTTGCAAAGTAATTATTTATCAAATTGGCGGAGATTTTCGGGTTCTCAGCCGCTGACAACAAATTAGCAGATCGGGTGGATTTAACTGGCATATTTGTAACCATCTTTATAGTTTTCCAAGTTGCCTTCGGATCTTTCCCCGCTCTTTCAAACTGTCCTGCTTCATGCACACGCTTCAATTTATTTAATAATTTACCGCAAAAATTTCGGTATCGCGTATAAGTTATTTTTAAGGTCACATTATTCGGGTCACTTCTGCTTTTAAGGTGCAATCTATCACGGTTTCTTATACATTTTAAGAGACCTGGGGTTATCCACGGTTTGATGGCGCACTTTTTTGAAGCTGACAGTTTTGTTTTAGTACAATTTTCTATGGTTTTCATTATCTTAGAGATCAGCAAGTCAGTGTAAGTGTTCGGGTCAGTCATGTTCGTTAATTCACTAAAGTCTAATTGTTGAACTTCATTTAGTGCCGCTTCAATGTCTAGACGCTTTATGTATGATGGAGAATTCATGTGTCTTTTAGGATAATCAATGCACAGAATTGTTGAGTAATGGTCTGTTAGTGTTGATCTAACTACTAAGGTTTTAGAGCTGAGCTTGGATTTTAAAATAACATGATCATAGCAAGTTTTGTCGTGTGTTGCAAAAAAATGCGTAGAGAGATAGCCTTGTTCCGCCAACATCTCCAGGTACTGGTCAGCAGCAGGAGAATCATTCCCCGGTAAGATGTCAATATTAATATCACCAAGAATAGACACAGTCTTAAATGATGATAACTTACATAAAACTTCACACAAACCGTTTGTAAACACGTCTGTGCTAGAAAACGATGGCGAGCGGTAAATTGCAACAACAGCAAGGTCGCTTTTAAATTTGCACACTACGACAGAACCTTCATTAAATGTAGGGCATTCAATTAGACAACGCATGTTGCTTTTTACATATATCACTACGCCATCGTTTTGATTAATGTTCACATTGGTACTATATGAGTCATAGCCGGACATCGGTGGAATATTCGTCACTTTGCTTAACCAGCACTCAGACAAAATGATGACGTCGAAAGTACACTTGATTTCTGCTAACAAAGCTAAGAGTTGATTAAAATTACGATTTATGCTACGAATATTCATATGAAAAATCTTAATACGAGAGTTTTTATTACCTATTTCCGATTTGCACTCACTAGGCGAACACATGTATGAGCCGCTATCCCCTAAGTCCTCAATTTCTTCATGTACATCATCCATAATATCCTTTTGACTACCGTAGGGCTATAAAAGTGTTTTATTCGGCGCTCTAGGCGCCCGCATAATCTGTTAATTGAAGAAGTCGGTCCTCTGCACTTTTTCGGGCCGGGCACTGTACGTCACCAGTACCATGATTGTGTGGCTTGTTGAAGCGCATGCAAGATGCACATTTTGGCGAGTTATCACGAGCGGAGCACTCTTTGAGTGTATGGCCAACACATCCACAGTGACCACAAGTTGGTTCAGTGTCTCGGCAGTATTTAGCTGAGTGTCCGTATTGTTGACACTTGTAACATCTAGTTACAAGTGTGAAGTCTCGGACTGGGCATGAAGTCCAATCTATGAATATGCGTTCTTGTTTAATTAGAATGTTTCTAATCTCGGCGGTTACCTCCACAATGTAGTTACAGTGAGCACTGTCTTTTTTACCAGATTTATGGCTTAGTTTAATAGAGCTCAAAAAATGTTCACGGGTCAGGCTTGGATGCAGTTCGGTAATATTTTGGTCAAAAAGGCAATCAAACAAGTGTTGTTCTGCGGTATCAGATGGCACACCGAGAAAAATCAATCTAGGCCTCTTTTTAGAAGTTTCTTCGATTTTGAGGCCCGATAGTTGTAGCTGCTGTGATGATTTCAGTTTTTGCAGGTCATCTTTCCCTGCTGTGCTTATAATTATACCACCGTTCCTGATTTTTCTTAGCCCGCGAACATGAATTTTCAATTTGTCAGGCTTGATGATATCCTGCACCATCTTTTTGGTATCCTCACTAGACTTATCTTTATCGGCTGGATATATCGTTAAGCTAGCAGTTTCTGGAGGGCAAGCAAGATTTCCCTTACCTGTCTTTATGATGTCGGCGTAGGAGACACAGGACTGAGAATATGTCACTTTAGCAGCATTCTGGATGCCATTCTTAAGCTCTCGCAGTTGCAGACAGGTGTCATTATCCTTTCCCAAGGACTCAATTTCGGCGTGGGCTGATATGAGCTTCTGTTTCACTGATTGGTACTGCACTGCCATCTGGGAAACTCCATGCGTCACACTTCGACATATATTTGCTATTCGAAGCTTGCTTTCACTGTTTAGCTTACCAGCTTCGGATGAAATAGAGCATACTTCGTTAAGCAGGCAATCAATCTGGCTCATCCATTTTTGAATCTCTGGAGTAGAGATCACGGAGAGCTGAGGTGCAGTAGGAGCCGGCGTGCTCTCGTCTTGTGAGTGCGGAGGTGGGCTACGCGCGGTCCGGGAACTCCGGCTGAATGGCGAGTCCATCACGAAATTTTTCGCATTCCTTATAAGTCAATGTCAAAAACTTCACACAATGCACCAGACATCAAATACAATGTAGCACGAGAAATTTGCAAAGTCCGAATAATTTTGACCTGGTTACGATAAATATTGTTTTTATTAGAAATAATTACATGGGCACGTCCGTTTACATTCACGACAAAAGTAATTACCACGTTCAAACTTAGCTGTAATTTAAATAAAACTTCTCTAGTTTGATTTACATAACAATTTAGAATTTATTTATAAGTGGCTAGGTGCTGCAACTAGACCACACACGACTCAATGACGCCAAGGTCATTGGTTAGAAAGTAAGTAGGCCTTTAAAAAAGTAATAAAGAATCAATTAATTCGTTGTTAATAAGCGTATTGAAAATATTGATGTGTGACAAATTAAGTGGGAGGGTGTATCCCAACTAAGATCCGTTGCGAACCGGCGAACGTTTGCTAAACATAAGTCTAGTATTGATATTTTGTGAGTACCATTTTAATGGTTTATACAGAATAAATTATGTTTTTAACTTCGATCTTATTTTTTGGCGATGTCAAATTTTCTCTAGCGGTACCTATAATTGATTAAAGGCTATAAAGGCTATGATGATTAAGTATGACGATTTAAATTATTTGGAATGTCCATCTGCGTCCTAATAAATTTATTCATATTTTCAAATTTTAACAGTCTTAATCTGTACAAATTTTATTAATTACGTTCTTATAATGCAATAATGTTTCAGTAATTTAATCATGATGTAAGACTCAACAATTAACCACATTATTACAGTATATCTCAACTATGGGTAATATCTAGCAATAAAACAATCTTTATTCGCGCCCTACATAACAATTGCCTACAAAATACATCCCACATTAAAATGAATTAACACGTATTGTTAGTTGAAGTTTGTTATACCGTTGAAAAACCACCCATTATTTATCCAGACCATGGCTCGACCGCGTCGAGAACTGATTTAATTCCAAATTTAATTATAACTCATAGAAACCTATTCCGGGGAATTTACCTGGGGCTTATTACTTAGTTCTCAGAACATCGTTCACAGTATGTAGGTTGTCCATCGAATTGGTTAACGCCCAAATCGGCTTGGCAACACGTTCATTGTGCGCGTTGCTAAGGCCTCACCTGAACCTGTGTTTCCGAGAATTTGGGAATATTTTAATATAGGTTGTTTCTAGACAAAGGTGTTTGTTATCGACCACACCTCCAGAAAACCTTCACAAGTTCTTAAGAGCTTTCATTTAACTGCAACAGGTGCATTGTAAATGTATGTATGTATGATTATTAAAACAGTAAAAATAAAATAAAAATAAAATCAAAAATCAAAATCAAAAATCATTTATTCTGCATAGACCAGTAAACGGCACTTACAAAACGTCAATATCAACAATATTTTATCACGATATAATACTTCGATAGCCTCTATATCGTAGCGGTAGAGTAGGTAATCCGGCTGCTACGCAGAGCTCCATTCCCGTTCAAAGAAAATATTTTATGCATAAATTTATATATTTGTATTAGTCTGGGTGTTGTATTATGTATTTATTATAGGTACCTTTTATTAATGGTCATTTATGTATTTTTATCCACACTCTAAATTCTTTGACATTTAAGTTAGTTTACTTTGGATATACCTATGGCTAAATAGTTCTAATATTTACTTGAAATGATTGAAAACACCACAATATTTAAGTAGCTACTTAATTGAGATTATACATAGGAACCTTATTATCAAAACATACAATAATTTTATATTATTAATCTCCACTATTGAGGAATATTTTCTATGATGTAAACGGCTTCACTAATACCATTTCTATATTATGATAAGGCCGGGGCAGACGTTTTACTAATACATATATCATCTAGCCATAACGTAAGAGGTCTTCCTCTGAAAACAAACATTATTAAGTGTTAAGGAACCGCGGTAGCCTAGTGGTATGGGTAATGGTCTGCTGAGACGCGAGGTCTCGAGTTCGATCCCAGGTTTACCATGGCACACACCAATGATTTTCGATGCTTTTCGAAGTTATGTGTGTATTTATCGCAGGTTTATAAGTGCCCGGTTAATGGCAATAGGCTCGCCACCTATTACATTGGGACCTAAACATAAACTGGCGAAATGTGGGTGCTAGCACCTCTGCCTACCCCTTCGGGGATAAAGGCGTGAGTTTATGAGTTTATGTTGATGTTAAGTGTTAAATCATATTTGCACAATATGTTGTGTAATATTGATTAGCGCTTTATACTAGATTTAGGATGTCCTGTCGTTGGAACCTCGGCAATTTGGTTTGTACAAACAATTAGCAGTTAAACTACTTGTACTACCTTCTTCAAGGCTTATGGTGTTCTCGTGGTATCACGAAATGTAAATTTAATACACTCGTGCTTGTCATTATAAGGTATTATTGAAGTACCAATCAAGGTTGTGTCGGAAGATGGCACCTTACAAACCCGGAGACTGCTCTACCACTCCCTTGTAATTTAGTTTACTTCACTAAGGCCGTCTAAGGAGAGCCTCGAGAGCCAGAGTCTATTAATAACTACCGGCTTGAAGTGCAGGTGAAATTGACTTGTGCCCCGAGGATCTCAGCCCCGCCCCCATGCATTTGGTTTATATAATAGCGCAGACATAAAAATGAAACACACTTTTAGATAATACATAAATTTTACATGAAATTCATTGAAGTAAGCACGCCCGAATTTTAATAACAACTTGAATGTAGTTATTTATGTTACATCCCTAGTTTTCATCGAGTAACGGTTTGAATTCTTCATGTGATGCGCGTGCATCAGGTGAGCTATGTAAGAATTTCTAGAAACATAGTTTCCCGACTTCTAATTTTTTTTATCATCCTCCAATCTTTTAATCTGTATAGCGCCGTGAAGATTTAACACTACCTAAACTTGCATAGCTTCGTGCACAGCATCATTGTTGAACAAATAGTGGTCTTTGGCCCGTTTATAACATAAATCTCTATTGATAACTAGATCTGAGAACAGATTCATTCTAGTCTAGATGACAATCTTAATGCCAATGTGAGCATCGATTCACAACTGAGCTTTGTTTTAGAATATGGACCTTAAACCTACCTATCTACCATTTTTTGTTCTGTACCTACATTTATTTAAATAATGATTTGTATGTTTTCCTACATACAAATCATTGTTAATAACAACAGTGTTGTCGTCATTCGTTTTAGCTTTCACCTAGGAGTGGGCCCCATGTCTTAGCACTCGAGCTTGGGTTGAGGCACGCGGATTAGATCAGACTTGTTTTGAGTACTCGTTTTTAGGCGCCAGAGCCATGTCTCTTTTTAATACATGATCATTGATTGTACTATCTATTTTACAAATGGCAACGTCTTAATTCCTGGCGAGGTTAGCAACATAATCAGGGTGAGATCAATTTAAATGTAAGTTCACTTCCTTAAGAACTCATCTCTGTCGTCTAAACTGGTCATAACCTGGTTTCCTTAGTCGCTTTTTAAGTTACGCATGAAAAGCGAAGTGGCCGTATTCTCCACTGCTACCTTTGTCTGCAATTTCTTTTTTAATTATTTGTACCTAATCCCACTGCGTAACGGACACAAGAAACAAGCCTAACCGTTTTTTGTTTAGTTCGTGATCAAGTTGTAGTTGCAATACTCCAAGTATTACGTGATTCTATATAAGAACAACCTTTTTTTCTTAAACCTAGTTCACACGGATAATTTGATGTTATTACTTTGGGAATTAACATACTTAATATATATAATTGTGTACACGAAAAATGTGTAACTGATTTCATAAAAGCATTAAATATGAATTTCGTAATATTCTTCATTTATTCAAATTGAGCTTTTTGTTAATTTTATCAACTCTGTAACATATGGTGTTACGTAAAATTGTAATGTATTTTTGTTTTTTTTTTCACAAAACTGCACCAGTACATTCAATTATTTTGTTGAAGGGGAAAAGTTGGCTTATTGTAAAACCATTAATATTACGCAATATCGGTAAACGAGGCACTATGGAAGTAATAGTTAAATTGTCGATGATTGCAGCTTACTTGACGTTTGAATTACTATAAATCATAGTGTCAAGAGATGCTGTGACAGACTTGCGAATGAGAAAATGTAAAACCAATCATGAATATACCATAACCAACATTCTCTCTCTCTAAACTTAAGAGCTATGCTCTTGTCGGTGGAGTAATCGCCTCTCTTCTCTGTCTCCCGCCAAGCCCTTGACCTCCTGATACGACACAACTTGTATCTTTTCCTTTATTTGTGCCATAAAAGTTCCTCTTGGCCTACCTCTTCCTCTCTTTGCTTCTACTTTCCCTTCTAAGATCTTTGTTAGAAACAAGTCGTGTCTCATCAGGTTACCCATCATCTTTCCTCTTCTGTTTTCGATAATTTCCAATATAGACCTTCTCTCCTGTACCTTGTTTAGTACCTCTACGTTTGTCATCCTTTCCGTCCAGCTTATCCCCTCCATCCTTCTCCAGCACCACATTTCGAACGCCTCTAGCCTATCTGTATCCCTCTGTGTCATAATCCACGTTTCACATCCATAGAGAGCAATGCTCCAAATATAAGTTTTGATGAATCGTTTTCTTATTAATAATGATATATTTTTGGTTTTGAATAAATAATAATCAATATTATTATAAGGAAAACCGATAACGGAAACTCACATAGTTACCTTTTAGGCACAAATGTATAAGGCTATAATATAATATATATCATTTATTTGTTCTCTCACATAAAACATTACAAGGACAACACTTACGTTAGGTACATTTAATTTCAAATTTATCTATGTGAGAGACTGGTATCTGTACTAGGATTCCCTGTATGACAGATTACCAGCCTCAAAGGTATATAATGACCTACTTTCGGTCTTGTTAAAAATCGAAAAATAATAACAATTGTTAATGTTAATAATAATAGCAATAGTTGTGACCCACTTCTTATTTCCTATGAACAGTGATCGGTCTATTACCTAACGATTAGCTACGGAAGAGTAAATACCCCCTCAGTTACCCCATCAGACTTATACAAATGTTCGAGATGAAGTTCCCCAAAATATTCGGGGCTCAATTCCAGCTCCCGAGAGACGGTGACGGTCTGGCGCAGGATGTACTCGGGTTGGGTAAACAGACGTATAAAAGTCGAGTCCATAAAAGCATTATATACCTAACTGAAAGTCTCAGATGCAATCGAGAACAATATGCACACATACATATAATCACACAGTATCCCCGGAGGGTTAGGTAGAGGTGAATTAACACCCACATTTCACTAATCATTGTATTCGGTCCCACGTAATAGGGTAAGCCTATTTCCGTATTTCGGGCACTATTGCAGACTCGAGTCTTGCATTCAGATGCAAGACTCGAGTCTGCTCTCGAGCCTCAGGGCTGAGGCTGTATATATGATGTTAAACAGCCCTATACCAGTCATCTTATGCGACACCTCATGGGAAGAGATGGTGTGGTAAAATTCAACTCTGTCGTGAATCACGCGTCGACGTTATTGGTACTGCTTTACTCTCGCTCTCTCTCTCTCTCCCTCTCTCTCTCTCCCTCCCTCTCTCTCTCTCTCCCTCTCTCTCTCTCTCTCTCTCTCTCTCTCTTTCTCTCTATACCACAGTACTTAACAAGTACTATTAAATACATCACAATAATATTAAATAGACATAAACAAAGTCCACCGTCATGGAACTGCAATTGGTTGTCTGACAGATGTTAAAATGTCCACAATGTAGCAGAAATAACTACCTAGGTAGTTACTTAGTCAATAACTGTGTTCTATCGGGCAAGCTTGCAGAGTGCATAGGTACGACATTCTAGTTTATTATATAACCGGCAATGCACTGATGCGTTGATTGATTGTTATCACATAACGCAAATTGGAACGCCAATAACCATAATTTTAGACATCTGATTTGGTTTATTTTTTAAGAGCACAGGTTTTAACTGTTTATTTTTAACAAAAGGAGCCTTAGTTACGATGTATAATTTCAGCTATCTGCTAGTGTAAGTCTTGTGAAAATGAAATATCAGCCTTGAGGACGAAACAGATAGACAAAAAGACAAACAAATGTTAAGATAAATGTACTGTAACACTGTGTAATTTCAATTGAATTTTATTGGTACAGTAGGTAGTAGGTAGAGTATATTATACAGAATAAAATAAAATCCCGATTTAAATAAAGCCATGAAGACTGATACCAAACGAATAAGGACTGACTAATATCATACATACCTCGTATATGATAATAGCTTATAATAGTTTGGTATACTTCATGCTAAATACGTCTATATAAGTACATACATACGTAGGCTCACGCGTATCTATTTCCCCCCGGGGTGGACAGAGGTAAATCAATTTCCAACTTTCACCAGCGTAATAATAGTATTAGAGTATTCCGAGCAATATTGTTGACTCGAGCCATGCATCTGAGACTGAGTCTGGACTCTATTTGTCTAATGTTAAACAGTCTAAGTCGCCTTGTACGACACCGCATGGGATGAGATGGGGTGGGGTGAATTCTACTCTGTCGGGAGCCACGTGGCATATATTCTACGTTGACGACCTCCATAGCGTGGCGGTAGAGCACGCGACTGCCACGCAGGAGGCGTGGGTTCGATTCCTGCTCATGGCAAATAATTGTGTGCATGAATATGAATATCTGCATTGGTCAGGGTGATTCTATATATAATAGGTATGTATTTACAAAAAAAATGTATCTAAGTATGTTTATCTGCATTCTAGAACCCGTAACACAAGCTAGTTGAGCTATGCTTACCATGGGTCTACATGGCGCGTTCTGTACATTGTCTGATAATTTATTATTGAAGCCATAAACTATGTATTAAATACATAAATCTACATATACACATACTTTTTGTAATGTCAGTTGTACGGAAGAAAAAGAACAGACATGCACGCAAACATGACAACTTCTAAAATTTCATATATTTTGCTAGTCATCTTTCACCGTGCCAATTATTATACTTTGCTGCCTGCTTACATAGTAATATGATAAAATATTATGGTTCCATGGTGCTAGTACATGGAAGTCATTGCTATAATGATACTCATTACACCACTACTGATACCATAGTCGTCGGCCGTCGACGAAGTGGTTAAAATGAGTCCATTTGTTCGTGAAAAGTCTCCTTGACTTTTTGGCTGGTTTAGATAATGTAATGCCGCGCGAGCATGTTTGCGTTCTCTTGCGTAGGTGCGAGTCTTTAACGAGGGCATCGTTTCTCCGCAAGTAATGTAAAGTGTACGCAAGTACATACACTACATTCGGCAAACTTTTCCTTCGCTTAAACGTATTTTATCTCACAATGACGTTTAAACTGAGTACTTTCATTACATAAACATTATTATAAATTCGAACTTTCGTTGTAACCAACTGTTTTCCGTTTCATCCCACACAAATAAGCCGAGCTTATAGCCCATATAAAAAAAATAAAAAAGGGTAAATTTATTTCAGGAAATCAAATACATAAACCTACCTAGCAAACAATATATGTATCTGTAAAAATAGATTTCCATGCTCTATCTTCCTCGAAAGCTTTTATTCTTATTTACATACATCACTCACGACAATTGAAAACACTATCTGGTACTACTACTAACACTAACTAGTCACCTATTTCCGTCCTTACATACGTCACGAACTTCCTCTACTGTCATAAACCTTTCACATAATCTAGGGGTATTATCATTTATGTACAGTCACCTGCAATAATATGTATACGTTTTAGAACTTTTTAACATTAAACTTGTCGAAGTTTACCGTTTCATCTCATAATGTTGACTTGTCATTTATTATTGTGACAAGGTTCCAAAGTGTATACATATTATTGCAGGTGACACTACTTACAATACATATGAGTAACCTATACTTAGTATACATTCATCTAAAACTCAAGCTATCTATTCGACTCTATTCCACATTTCACTGAAATCCGTTAAGCCGTTACAGCGTGAATTAGTAACAAACACACACAAATTTTTGCATTTCTAATTAGCAGTTTATTTTGTGTTGTTGTAGCACCTCATTAATTTTAGCATGTGTCAGAAAGTATGTGAATATGTCACCACGTTGTAACTTTGTGTAAACTTAGCTATTAAGCAGTGGAAACTATAAAATTTAATGCTTTATGACGTAGTAAGTAATAAATATTGCTGAACTACATTCTACAGAATCGATAGGTTATAGTAACAAACATAAAAAACAGTGATTTAGTTCATAATGATTGACAGATTAATTTATATACTAATTCTTAAGCGCTCTGTTTTTGTCTCTGCTCGGAACTCTGTGTGAAAGAAAGTGACGGAGTACCTATATGGACCGTGAAACGTTTTTTATAAACCTGTCAAATATATCCTGCTGTCATAAAAAGTGCATATTTAAATTGATTTGTCATTTTAATTTTTTAAGGCGGTAATGAGCTGACTGTTTCTCTATTTTCGCTAATAATAACTTTAAGGTTACTACTGTGTTTTAAATTGATAATTCCTATAAAATAGTTTGAACATTTTGTTTTAAATTATGCACTTGCTAGATTTATGAAGTCGACATTATGTTGGAAGCGACTGTTTCTTATGACATAAATGCGTTAACACGTTGTATGGCCTTGCTGTGTACTCGTAAGTGATATCACATTAAAATCGAATTAGTATTTGGCTGATATAACAGACTGCGGCACTGCGGGTCTTTATCTATATCTATACTAATATTATAAAGAGGAAAGATTTGTACCTATTTTTGTATGTTTGTGTGTTTGTAATGAATTGGCTCAAAAAGTACTGGGCCGATTTAAACAATTCTTTCACCTCTAAAAGGCTACAATATCTAGGAGTAACATAGGCTATATATCATCACGCTACCATACAAGGGAGCGGAGTAATAATCATAAATCTCAATTGATCCGGTAAATTTCTATACATTGGCGCTAATATCGCTAACAATATCCGTTGTCATGACAACAAGGAAAAGTAGTATAAGTATAAGTAGTGAATCGAGTAGAGTCGTACAACGCGATAATCGACATCCACGCGGGCGGAGCCGCGGGCAACAGCTAGTGTTCCATAATTTGATACGTTGATACGTGGCCTTTACTGGATTTTTGAGATTTCCTCCTCGATTTCCCCTGGATCCCAGCATCAGATGTTAAGAATTCATCTTGTATATGGAACCACCTTTGAACGATTCTTTTTCCTACGATTAGGTATAATAATCTATTCGTAATTGGTGTAGTAATCGCGTTACATTAACAGAAAAAGAACATAGCTATTGAATTGAGAACCTCCTCCTTTTTGGAAGTCGGTTAATAAATGTTTCTTTTAAGTTGCAGTAAGTCATTTGGCTGCTCCTTGCCCGGTGGTTAGCAGCCAGAATAAAAGTCCAGCCAAGAAAGTAAAGGCAGATTTGAAATACTGTCTATTCTGAAATGGTGGTTGTTATTACTTTGATATGGACAATAGATAATATAATTATTCACTCGCCCCGCTTTTATAGATTATGGGAGTGTTGGAAGAAGGAAACACGATATGCCTTAAGTAACTGGTATTAATTGACAATAGACACTTTGCCAAATTGGTGCGCTGGCCGCCGACGGTCTTTCATAGAATCAAATAATCAAGCTTAATGTGTTCTTAGGAAGACTCTAGCTAAAGGTTTCACTTTTTCGTGGCACCAACGTGTGAATAAATGAAATCGATACCAATTTCCATATATGTTACATGATTATACTGCTGATTCATTAGAGAGTTTCTAATGAACTATGTTAACTCGGAGCTAAATTGATAATTACTAATTTGTTTACCCGCTGGGTGATAATTGGTAATTTGAAGAAAATTTGAGGTGAGGGAGATGGGGAATAAAGTGAAACCATGGACGAACTGAAAGAGCAATATTGTTGAATATAAATATAAAATATTAACGTGTGCTCCTGTTTTGTGCGAATAATTTCGTACAAGATATATAAGTAGATACGCAGCTATATGTATTTGACACCGGGTACAAACTGACAACATGTTAAAATGTACAAAGTATCAGATAACACAAGTGTCAAAATTACAATATATTTATGACAAAATATCGTTTTGTCAGAATGTTCTTATGCTAAAATGTATAAAATATAAATAAATAGACACACACAACTACAAATAAAATAAATAGTAATAATAATACTAAAGCATAAAATAGTCCTACGCAGAGCGCGAGTTACGAGCCACGCGTCCTCGGTGAGTGTGCAAATAATAATATGAGGTGTCAGACTTAGAAATTATTTAAAAATAAGTAATGACCATTTTATCCTTATTAGGTATATAGATATGAAAATAACCACAATCATGTTGTACACATATATACTCGCATATTTGGTTTCGTGGCTGTATGACCAAGTTTGTTAAGCTGACACGCAATGGTAAAAGTCAAGGGTAAATAATGCATGATCGCGTGTCGTATATTATTACCAATATGCAATGCGAAAATCTTTGAATTGTGTTACGAGTACACAGAGAACAAGTCAAACGATTATTTTATATACTTTTATAAGAACATAGGCGCAAGCTTTTTCTCATGGTTGGAAATAGGGTAAGTACATGGTTTCCATGAAAGCCAAAACAGAGTCCAAAATAAATAAAATTATGTTTTTTAACCGATATAATTATATGATGGAAAAATTTGAATCGAGGTGTCTTAGCTCAGATAATTCTCTCATAATTATTTGTTAATCGATTGTATGTTGAGTGCAGTAAAATTGTAAAGTTATAGGTCCTGTTGAAAGAATTCCAGCTAGTTCTACACTCACACAATAAAGAAATATATTGTGCGAATATATTTTTACAGCACTAACTGGTTCTTGATTAGACAATAAATAGTCTTATAAAGATAAGTTGCACGTTTAAAAATTCTATTACGGACGCGGTTGTTAGAGGGACAATTTCGACATTATTACAGCATTCATGCCATAATATAAATTGCTGCTCCACATCTCTTGCCCATTAATAACTATGTTCACTGTAGTGTATTATGTATTTCCATAATTAAATTACCGAGCTAGGCAATAAAAAAATGAAACCTTTTCACTATTAAATCGTTTGTTTAATGACTCTTTCAGGTAGGTTTAATTTTCAATTTGCACATGTTTTCTGTGTTTCTGTTTATGTAACAAGTGGGTACAGCATTATGATTTTAACAAGAGTGTTCGGTCCAGAACCTTCACATTGTGCTGCATTGACAACGGCGAAGGCAGCGCCACTCTCTCGCAGCAGTAGCGGGCTGCTCGGAAGCTTTCTCCGAAGGCTCCTTACGGAGTACAAAGTGGAGAGGACGCGGAAGGACTTGTTTTCCGAACGCAAGCCTGTGGTTAGCTCGGCTGCTTTGAACTCCAGCGGTAGAAACCCACGAACGCGTTGCCATGTTCCCACATTCCCACCCACATTCGGCCATCTCAAAGCCAAAGTTGGGTCAGGGTCACTGGGGAGCAAGTGAGATGTTTATTGAGTAAGCGGTCGTCCGGTCCCACCCGGTTTTTATTTACATAGAAATGCCTTATGTTCATAATTATGTTTGTAGGTCCTAAAGAACAGAGTAGGTCGTGGTTCATATGACTTTTGGTGAAGTTATTTAAACCACCAGCAACTTAAATTTACTCGTATATTCTTTTTGTGTCTTCACAATCATCAAACAAGGTGCGAACATAGGTATTACACGTTAAATAGCCATTTACAAATATATTTTTCTGCATTATATTTGCTTTATTTCGCAATAATTACCGAGTAAATATATTATCATGATATTATTAGGGTTATAATGAGAATTAACCTTACAAAATATTCCAGCAACGTGTATCAAGTTTACTCACAGATATAATTAAGGATCTGTTGTGTGTGTGCAAAAAGTTGAAATGTTCACTGCGCAAGCGCATATGTCGAGGACACGTTCAGCTGCGTTATTCTCTAACAGAGATTACTCTGGATTTTATTACCTTACTATGAATAAATAAGGGCCTAATAAGAGAGATTGTACGACGGTTCTCAGTATTAAAAATACAATAAGTATTTCTATGATTATGATTGAAAGCACAGCTGCCATAAACCTGGCATAAAGCTGCCATTAATTTGGTATAACTTCATCCATACCTATACGAAATCACCTCAACAGTCCAATAATATATTGGCAAATTAGATATATTTAGTTTACCAAATGAGCCATACTAGGTAATTATAGGTTAGTACAAAAAAGTCCGCAATGTTATTAGTTATGGATAGCTTACATATAGTCGTTTTAAGTTGTAAAAATACTATCTATAGTCATATATAATAAGTAATAAATAAAAAGCTATTTAGACAAATCCAAATTAATTCTTAAATGAATTTTAGTTACTACATCGTTAAATTCACGCAACTAAATCTAGAGGTACGCGTCGGCACAGCAATCACATAGTTAAGTAGATACCTACTTTTTAAAAATTTTGACAAGAACATCGTGTAGCTTTTTTTGTCAACTATAATTATTTTATTGTAAAATCGTGAATACATTCTTTAATACAGAACTGTGACTGAATATCGCATTAGTTATGTCGATAATTTGTTATACAATGTCAATATACCTACCGAGCACATCATCGCCGTGATGTAACGAGCAAGAATTACGTTTTACGAGCTAACCTACTCAAGTAATCATGTGAAAATTGTGCGTGTTTAAATGATTTATAGCTGGTTTCAAATATATTTCTGTGAATACATACAGTGCGTGAACTAGACTAAGACTGTTCAAATAAGGTGAACTGCAATTTATAGTGATTTGGTTTTAATAGCTTTAATAAAAATGTTGCCGCAGGTAGTTTTAAGTAAGACGTTTCTACACTCGGTTTTACATCAGACAATTTCTGTTTTAAGTATTAAGACAATATATGAATATATGGATGCCCTGTAAAGCTTACTATGAACTGCTAGGAATACATGCGATCGTATTTTAGGCCGCGACCCGGAGGAGGAGGTATGGAGTTATTGGGAGCAATAAATTTGAAGATAATCCGATAATGGGATGCAGGATAAAGCTAAAAAAGTAGTCGTTACCACTCTAAAGTTAATTTAAAGTACGTACCTACCTACGTTCAAACATTAGGTACTTCGTTTGTACAAATATTTCTGTCTCTTTATTTGCCGTTCTGTTATCTTTATTTGCCGGGAATACCCACAAGAGGACATTCCTTTGACAGCCTTACATTCGATAAACTGTAAAATGCTTGAGCCTAAGTAACAGGTTGTCCTCGTTGTTCTAGCTACGAGTAGATAATAATTACACAAGATAGTGCGTACAACCGGGGCTTACATTTCGCCACTGATTCGACTTTGTATAGAAACGAGACGTCCTCTCTACGACAGTACATTACATTGGACATGCTCCAGTACTTATCAAAAAGTTTAATTACTCAATGTACTTCGGACGCTTCTAGAGGTGAATGATTGCAGAATTGTCTTCTATTCATAGTCAAGCCTTAAGTGTATTATGCAATTTGATTTTACAACTGTAATAGAGATGCAATCATCAATTCTTTAATTAAGTCGTAGTTATTTATGTATAGACTCTATTCGACATATTATATTTTTGTAGTTATTAATACATAAGATCTCTTTGCGTTGGTCTCGGTTACAGCTCTTTATCTTAATTCCCTCTGTTTCCTTTCTAATTTTCCTCTTTTCTCTACCCAGCCGTTATTCTACAAGCAACGCGATACGAAAGTTATACCTGGAAAATTTCAAGTTCATAACTTTCCGCCTATCTACCACAATATACGCAATCTAAAAATAGTCTTCGCAATAAGTATATTTTTTTTTATCGCTCACAATTTGTTATTTTTCGTTTTAGGTAAAAGATGAACCAATTACAACGCACTAAAATACACGGGCTCGACATTTTTAAACTGCAAAAGGTAAGTTCAAAATTAATTTCATCTCTTTAGACAATTGAAAAATTATAACAAGTTACTTGCCTCTATTTTTGACTGTTTACAGTTCTTTGTGAACATTTTTCATTATATAGACTTAACTTCGTAGGTAAAGTAATTGAAACGTTTTACCGTACAAAATTATAAAATAAAATAAGTCTATGTACACAAATAAATTACTAATAAAGTCTGTCCAACGTGATATTAATAGAAATGTCTGTATTAAGATTTGCTATAGAGTCTTGCAATTATTAATATTAAATCCTTGTGGATTTGGAAGTGCCGTATTATAGATATATACCCGACGACGATGGTCGTGTCACAATGTACTGGCATCGATCTATCATTACTGACATGGTTATTGTAGCTAATAAGCCTGACATAGTGGTGATAGATCGATGAAAGCGCCGCGCAATAATTATCGATATCACCATCCCGCCTGACGAGAATCTCGTGTAAGCCGTAAAAGATGAACAAATGAAATATTAGGATTTGGCTCACGAGGTTGTCGACGTGTTGGATGTGGATCCGGAGATTATTATTCTGGTAGTCATTTCGGTTCACGGACTGATTGCCCAGAGCTTCAGCCAACATCTCAGGACGCTCGCGTTAGGCAGTCCTCTCTTTGCAGCCCTAACCACCGGTAGCTAAGTCCCTGTACCCGATACCAGTGGGCTACTATGTGTTATATTTTTAAATAGATGTATTTGTATATGTATTTAAAAATGTAATCAATATGTTTGTTAAATTAACTACTAAATGAATAAGTATTTATTCATTCATTCACTAAAACAACTACTAGTGCAGGAAGGAAAAATGTTGCAAAAACTGCGTGACGCAGACGAAATTGCGCGGGTCAGCTAGTTATGTATAAAAATAGAATAAAGTATAAATTTATTTGAGGCATTCACTCCAATACTGACGTCTATTGAAATTCTCAAAATATCGAACTGCACATTATGGACTAAAGTACCATGGCCATTATTGTATGTAGTTTAAGCATATGAGTTTGTCATTTACACCTTTGTGTAGGCGGGCAAAGAAACCTCCAGCCTACGTAGTACTATTACTTGTAATACCATAAAAAACTAAATGGATCAAAGATGTTCATCTACGAGTATATCTATCACGACCCAGTATTCGACCCACTCATTCAAATTAAGATAAAAAATGATGGTGATTTATAAATATTTGCAGAAGAATATTCTCCTGCAAATCAGTACATCTTCTGACTGTGGGTTTGACCAAATCGAAGAGCCATACTCTTGGGTTTGGGAGGTCTGACTGTAGTGGCATTCATAAAACTCCGTAAAAGCCAAATGAAATGGGAGTAGGTATAGGAGGAAGGATTTAATGAACCCAGCTGCATCCATGGCTGCACTTTTGAGCCCTGTATGCACTCTTTTATTCTTCCTTTCCTTACCGAGTTTCGTACACCTGTTAATAAAACAAATAGTTACACAAGTTGTCCTTAACTTCGCGTTATGAAGCTTAATTAAACTAATTCATTTTCCAACTCTTTTACAACTTCTAGAAGCCTGAGCAGAATTACATCGAAAATTTTAAAGCAAGTTCCAAACTGATAAACACTGTTATTTTATTTTCAAACGGCACCACAATCAATTGTGTAATAATTCAGTTACAGAAATAGTACAACCAACACCCTAATCGCAAATTAATATTTTAACAGTTACGTAACATTTTTCCGTAACCAATCAATGGTTACTAAAACTAGTTGCGCATATGAAAGGAGATGTAGAGAAGCATATCCCGCGCTCCTAAGTAAAAACTTTACGAACACAGGAACTGTATGCTATGCATGCACTTTTGTAATAACCGCGCTACTCTCGATCCATACCAGGTGTCAAAAACTGTCGCATTATAAACTTTATTCTTATATTCACAAGACATAAAATCCAGGCTGCAAAAGCGTGGAGACGATTGTAGCTCTACTGGGAGTAACTAAAAAAATATGCGGTATGCGCCGCCACCATTTCGTACGCCTCATATGTTGCGTACCTAGACGCAGCATATGAGGCGTGCAAAAAATATTCGAGAAAGTACATCATGCTTATCTACATAAATAATATAAATAGGATACCTACTTGCTATTTTCATTTTTTAATATATAGAGTGATATGTAAAAGTTCACATGACATCGTAAACTAATAAAAAGCGGGTAAACTGCGGTAGTGCTCGTAGAGTTATAAGCACAAACATTTATTGTAATGCCTTATGGAAGGAACACTCGTTACGCGTCATGTTATAGTTGTGAATAAGAATTATTTATGTTTGAATTATGTATCCAAGATGGACTTCGATTTCTTCTCCAGTACTAAGACATTTCTTATTTTTTAATTTTTTTATACCGTTTAGGTGGCCGACAAGCACACAGCCCACCTGATATATAGTACCTACCCGACCCGTGGCATAATACATTCCTGCTGCAGAAAGCATCTAATCTCTTCTTGAAGACCCTCATATTGTAGTCGCTTGGGAAAACCACGGCAGGGAGTTCATTCCATTGTTTTTAAGGCAACTAAGTAGAAGTTACGTCTAGTCCATTGCAGTTTGAATTGAATTGATGAGTCTCGTATGTTGCGCGACTTGTGCAAACTTTTTGAGAACGACATGCGTACCTGGAGTTGCGGGCAACTCCAGTTGCGTAGTCAGCACAAAATATATGTGCGTGACTCTAGTTTGGAGGCTCGGCAACTGCAGTTGGCAACTCAAGTTCCGTTTAAAGTTGACCAATGTAAGCAGGCCCTAACTCCTCCGTTTACCAGATGCAACAAATAGCAGGTGATTTTTTCTAAGCCTTTCTAAGGATACAAATCAACTCGTCGAAGGAAGTGATTAAAAAGATACACCTGACATCAAACCTTAACGATCTTTCTAGCACCGCTTGCTACACGCGGCTTGCTTACTCGGAGCATCTAGGCCAGCGACGGTTTTATGATAGCCTCTATCAGAAAACCGTAGCTGGGTCATGCGGGGTGCTAGAAAAATTCCTTACACCTCCTGTCAATTGCTACCCGAGACGCCGTGCTGCTTTAGCCGGTACAAAGCCGATAAACTGCCCTCAATGGCCGACGCACGGTAGTGGGACACGTGAGGAAGACCGCACAAAGAAGTACAAGAAAGTATAGTTGACCTTTTGGACATTTTAAGTATCATCAAAAATCTTCACTATGTTAAAATATTGGCGTGAACTCATTACTAACACAACATATTGACTCAGCTGGATGGGTCAACATCTCTATCTATATTATATTTTTAATTTCAGTTACTGAAATTACTATTTGGAAAAATAGTAGGAAGGGCAAGGAACCCAGTTTTACCCCAACGTTAATCCAAAGCCGAAAGCAATCCTTCATCTACTCATTCTACGCCATCTTATAATTATCCTGACTGATTTTGATTTTAAGGGTGCGGTCGCCACGCCTTTCTACGTCACAACCATGAGAGGAAAATACAATGGCTAATGCAGAAGTTAGCTTGAGGTCCGAAGATCTTGATGGCCGATACTATTCACCTGTTTGTACGAAATATTAATGAAACCGGGTCTATATTCAATTTCTATTGGTCTTGGTCTACAGTGTAATCATACGATCGTTGATGAAGCATAGTAAAGACTCCTGATAGGCAATCTGAAATCGATACCAGCTAGAGATTAGTAGATACCTTAATTAGTAGATGTATACAGTATATATGCCCCTTTAGAATTACTACATTCACTGTTGATAAGCTTGGTAATAACGAGCCCATTGTTTTATAGTGTTGTTAAGACCAATTTGTAATACTTATTTATTAGAGAACCGGTCTATCTAACGCCGGCGGGTGCTAATAAATTTACAATGATTGATAGAGGCGCTCGGATGAAACGGTTTAAACCGTATTAATTATTATGTATTGTAAAAGTAGAGGTTAGTGCGCCATTGTGTGGATACAAAGGATGTTGAATGAGTACCATGAAGGTTTTAGTAAACCATTATTTACGGATGTATTTTAAAAATATTCGACAGTAGCACATTAGAATCGCTGTAGAACCTTAGAATCTAGTACAGACATTGTCACTTTGACTGTAATTTACTGTCTCTGCTAAGGTGAGGATTCTGTTGACGTCTTTCCACGAATCCCACCGTTTAGTTTCATGTCCAGAAAAAAACACGCACTGGACCACGATGTCATCCACATACGGCACAAACAATGCCGTCTTATTAAACTATTTACCTATATGAGATGACAGTCTTCCTCCAGAACCTTGTCCATTAAACGAGAGATGTACCCTGTACCAGCTGAAAGTCAGGTTGAACTCCGAAATTATTTACAGAACATATTTAAGCTAACGAATATTGTAGGTACGTATTCCTTGTAAGCAATCGATATAATCCGGGCGTCGCGTCGTCGCCTACGCTGCGTTCGTCCCCGCTGCTCTGCGCATGTATCTTCCTCATTAAGACTATATTGATCAGAGTTATTTTTGGACAGAATATTCTCGTTAGAACGTTTGTACTTGTACGCCAATTAAACTACCATCCGAATATTTTACCAAAATCAATTGGAATCGGCTTTCAATGTTACTACGAAGTAGCCGATACTCGATATTTTTCTTGAAGAAACTGCAATAGAATCTTCACAATCCATTAATAATATCGAAGCTTTCTAGTTGGTCTAGGTTGTAGAACTTTTAGGGATTCAACTATCCGTACCGGATGTCGTAGATATGATAATATTATAACTGGGACCGACGGCTAAACTTTCTCTTTCTTTCCTTTGTACATGCCGTGGCGCCAAGGGTTCTAAAGGTAAATGTTAATAAAGTACATTATAACTTACCTGATTTGGGTGGGATATGCAGTGTATTTGGGTCTGCCGGGGTGCGAGAGATATGTCTTGTATAACCTCACCTTCGGCAATTAGAAACCCATAGACGGCGTGCGTTTTAGTCGTTTCGAGTCGGACATAATCACCTCCAATTTCGCGGAAAAAAATGGTATGCAGTGTCTATAATTTCTCTATGGAGTGCAGGCCTACGATTACTCAGCACTTTGGTTAGATAAGCACTTAGAAATGTCTGCTTATTACCTACTGTCTACCCTGTCTAAGAATTCGGTGCATCCTGCTGCGTTAAACCATCTTCCACCAAGACTGATCTATAACAGTAAAATAATATCACTATATAATTCAATATATATAAAAATAAAATATGCTCGGCTCTAGGAACTTTGATGAACGTGCTTCCTCGTGGTAGTTGGGTATTTGATGAAATAAGAGGGTAAATGACTTGCGATACAGCCTGTAAGCCTTACAAGTGTTTCCCAAGCACGTCGAGTTTGTTCTACATAGAACCGGCTTACGATAGCGTCTCAGTTTTGTTTATGTACTTATTATGATTATGTTTATTTTGCAGTACCAGATAATTTTGTACATTGCCCGGCAGAAAAGCGAAAGTAAGATAGCTTACGTCGGTTTTCTAGAGTTCTCTCTGAGCTGAACAGATGAGAACATTTTGAAACTGTTCATGCAGAATTGTAAAAGAATTTTAAACGTCCGTACGTAATAAATGCTTCCGTAAGCATTTATTCATCTAGCTAGTTTAGCCCCATAGCGGAGCAAACCGCCTTTAACCTTCCACTTTTATCTTTCTACTTGGCTAATGTTATTGTTTGCATCCAGAGTTCCGGGGTGTAGTCGGGAACTTAGGAATGTGAAACCTTGGTGCACTGAAGAAATGTTTACGCGACGATACCGGGAGCATTATCAGATAATTTTAGTGACGTCTCCCATATTAGCGAATTATCCTTGGACACGACAATTGTATAACAGATACAAGTAAAACCAGAAGTCAGATCTGTTATCTGTGGTGCACAGACATTGATTTCCGTCATTCTTTATTACCAGTTTATTTGAGCGTTTTAAATTAATGACTTTAGCAACTGCATATTATGTATGTAGACCTTGACTCGATCACCAGGTGGACCTGCACACCGGAGGATCTAAGGATCTAATGAATATTTTTTTTTATTTCTTTATTATCACATGGAAAACTTACAGCAGCATCGGATAAATCATAAAATAAGGATATGTAAGCCAATTAAAAGTTTTCACTTCTAGTTACAGAATACTAATTTAATTGTAAGCAAAGATTAGCACGTAAAGAAAAATATTGTTAAAAAAACAGAAACAAAACACACCAAAATACTGTGCCGAAAGTGAACCCCATGCTACACTATATGATGCTGAAGCAATAATCTTTAAAAATTATATCAACTGATGTAGTTGTTGTTGTAACATTATTTCGTAGTGTCCTAGGTGACGGGTGGAGGTGCCTGTCCCCTAGCAGAAGTAGGCCGCGGCGGCAGCGCAAAGTGCGTCTCTCCATAAACGGGGGCTAGATGAGGACATCACGGGGGACACCATGGGACACATAACGGAAAGAGGGTCATCTCAAAATAGATGTCCTCGGGTCCATCGCGGTGCGAAAGATATGTCTTGTTTAATCAAACCTCCAGCAATCAAGGACCCACAGACGGCGTGCGTTTTAATCGGTTCGAATCCGATATAACCATCTTCACCGATTTTGGCGGAGGCGGTATCCATGCGGATTTTGCACATTTAAAAAAAATTGTCCTACACCGCCTTAATACTATTATACATATATTAGGTAATACAAATACATAGCAGGATCTGATCAACTATCGGTTGTCAGCACTGAACAAGCTAACCACACCTTTTCGCGTTCCTATTTTACTCCATTTAACCTTGCTAGTCAATAATATAATCTACATGAAAATGCTGGTGACTAGCTACTACTGGTCTTTGTATTCTCATAACATTTCTTGTTGGAAAATGTTTTAAGACAGCTATTTACAGGCTGTTTATAAATGCAGATGTGTAGGTAGGTACTAGAGCCTCCGGCGGCCGACTCTCCTAGATGATTGCAAAGAACTTTGCCAAGGCCTAGCCATTGCTAAATTCACAGCTTTGATGTAAAAATAATTGGGCACGTACTTAGTGACCGTAATATCTGTCGGACGTGGCTGTTGTCATTACTAAATATCTATTAAACACCAAACTGAATCTGGCATGGTGAAGAAAATAACAATTAATTTTCCTTTTAGATGAGTTTCGATGTCAAAGTTATGGTGCAAACACGGAATATATTGTGTTTAGAAAAGAGTTTCCTGAATATCTAACCTTGAGGTTTTAATAGCAAACATATAAGCTGCAAAAGCCACTTTTAAAAGACGCCCCAGCGCACCTCAAGCTTCGAGTTATAAGCGTCGAATTCTAGTTTAGCCAAATTTGACTTTGAAGATTTGTTTACATGCAGATTAAGTGTTATTAGTTAACTTCACATTCATAGTTCTAGGTGAAGTAGTAGAGTAGAGTAGAGGTAGTTGAATACATTACCTACCAACCGGAACATTTCCTAACATAACCATACATGATATGGGTATGTTTAGTAATGCGCTCAACAATATTTGACTCCAGTTTCCACTTTCGCTCTCAGTAGTACAATGTTTACACATTCACACAAACCTGTTCTATTAGCCTGGTGTAGGGCTGTCATTATTTAATGTCCAGTCACCAGGAAAAATCATTATTATTTTATTTAGGGTCTTTACCTTGCCTAAATCTAAACTGAAGGCAAAGTCTCAGGAAAAAAGTCACCATTACAAACACGTACACAGACTTGGTCATTTACACATTCATTTTCAAATATTTCGGGACAACATGGTAAATACACCGAAATATTGAACAGTGAATACGAAGGGTATTAAAGTAGTGGCACTCAGTTTGACGGCCTTGTCAAATACGATTTCACGCCCGCTTTTCACGCCCGGGGACCCGACTGTAGGAAGGAGGGAACACGTGAGTTGGTAAGGAATTGAAAGACTTAATAATGCGGCAAAGAAAACCACTTGGATTTTGATTACGAACAAATTAGGAATCAAAACATAAATATGTTTGATGCAGTAATTAGATAAGTTCAAGTACCTAGAGGTTAAGACCATTTCAGATGCTGTAGATCCTAAAATAATCGTTCTTACGTTGGCCGTCTAGACATTTGCTTTTTCACGACCCGCTTATAGGAGACAGAAATACAAGTAGGTAAACTCGATAATCGTGCAAGAACCGAACCGCATGAATCAGTAAAATAATGGTTTCACTGGTTTTTACATTCGTTTCTTTTATGAAACATGGGTTACAATTAATAGAATATTGGATGTTTTGCTCTTAGAACCATCTGAGCATTACCAATGTAAAAAATGCAAATAGACAAAATAACCGCATTTTGTCAGGTGTCTTTACCCCTTACCCTAAGATCAACCTGGGCCGATGGCAGCCCTAGCCTGTTGTAATAGTCTGATGCTTCTGTAGTAGACAAGACGGCGGCATCGCCCGTCACAGATATATCTAAATGAATGCGTTAATATATTACTGATACTTATACTGACAATATCACTTACATACATCAGCGGTTCTCAAATTTGAGTCGCTTATAATTAATGTGACATTATGTAATCCCCTTTCCCTGGTGGGCGAGACGTCAATCAACTTCAGACTGACAGATGGTATCGTGCGTCAAACCAGGTCCTAACACGCTTATCTTCGTTCTGTTACAAAACGAATGTACAACACAGGTTCAGCTTTGGAAACATTGCTTATTGCTTGTAATTTCTTTGCACTAGATTACAAAATAGGCTATGCGAGGATTTTGCTGTCCGAATTTTTAGGTTCGTTTCCATATCCTGTGATTTTTAGGGACTGCTGTCTAAATACCTGATGCCTTATAACAATAATATTTACAAGTATTAAACTGCAAATTGTTCAAGCCCGCATAATAGCTGCGTGAATTTTACAAACTGGGCATAAGTTGTTATTCCAGAAAATTGGGTCAAGAAGAGGTAGGCGTATCTAGGACGGTATATTTTAATGAATCAGTCAATTAGTGTATCCTAGTCCACTGCTAGACATAAGCCTGTCCCAAAGTCGGGAAGATTTGGTCTAATTTTTCTACGCTGTACAATTTGGTTGGTGCATGGTTATATTTTGAGGTTTCCTTCTCTCGCAGTGATGTCGTCTGCTTTTTCCGTTAGTCGCCTCTTACGCCTTCAGATGAGATGGGATGGTGAGTATTCTTTCTCCGTTACTACATGGATATATAGGTATATTTTATTACAGGTTTATTCAATAATCTCTAGCTACTAGTTATTACCCGTGGATCTGCTCATACTGAAACTATATGAGACTTTGCAACTCGAAATAAAATGTAAGTGTAAAGTCGTCGTTTGGTAGAATAAAATGTTTAATGTATGGGGTGGACACGTATTTTGACGTTTATTACAGTGTAAATATATGTCAGTCCCCTACATTTATCATTTTATTCCGTTGAGAGATAATGTACTGACAGTAAAATGTCAGTTACAGAGAGGAACTCCATATTACATTTGTGATAGGAGTAGGCGAGACGGACATAATAATCTTTTATCCCAATCCCCGTATGCGATTTTGGGTACCCAAGTACACAAAATGAAACTGACATATACTATCCGACTAAAATAAATAGCTTAGGTACCCAGCTACTGCAACAGTAGGTGACAGTGTCATTTGATGAGTCGTTTTAATTTAAATTCATAACCATTTAGTAATGATCGGTGTGCAAAGATTCAATCCCTCATATCCGTTTTCAATATTTATCTGACAGGCGGAAAATTACAAACTGTAAATACATGCGAAAAATGTTACAGGAAATAATTATTTACGAAAATAATAATAAAATGAATATCTTATAACATGTAACATGTTTGTAAATAGATCACATGTCAAAATCAGATTTTGTTGCCGGAGTATTTTCCGGACAAAGCCACGCTATGTGTCGAAAACATAACATGAAGTGCAAAAAGTGTAAATAAAATAGATTTTCAATGTAAACGTAACAACGTTTACATTGAAAATCTATAATATATAATGGTTGGATTTCAGAAATATAACAATATTTCTGAAATCCAACCATTATAAAGTCCACGATGGAAAATATTTAGAAGACAGCTCTGGAGATCTGCCTAGTTTTGTTACAAAATTTATAGCCTGGCAATAATAATAAAAATATTGTTCTTCCTCTCTCGTATACGCTGATAGCCTGTCTAGCTACTCATCCTTCAAACGTATTGCCACTGTCTTGTTTAAGTTCTGCCCGATTATGTTATGTAGGTACGTGCGTCCAATCAACCTCTATCTGCTGCAGTGATAACATTAGATACTCGTAATTATTTAATATCTCCTTTACATATCTTACTACATATTAAACGGTGTTGTATGTATTATAAATCAATATTTCAATTATGTCATATACCAACACGTAAATAGATAAAATCGGAGCATACTAAACAGCTGCCGACTGACACAGTACATTGATTATATTCAAGTGTATATCTCAAATGCATGCATACATCTATGCCGCGCGGCCATATTAGTCAAGTCGCAGGCCGAATTCTCAAACAGAATCAGATATAATTATTCGGCCATAACGAGATAGAAATATGGTGCGGTACGAATACTTGTACGAGATATGTCCAACATGTCAAACTTGTCTGTATGCGGTCGAACCTGAATATATACATCATCATAATATGTCTAGGTACATAGTAGGTATGTCATATTTATCACGTTACAGTAGCAAACAAATACATGGCTTATCTGGCGCTTTATTCTATTTGGATAAGAGTTTTGTAACATAAGACAAACGCATGTGTATCTGAAGCCCCGCCAAGATCTTTGGGACTAAGCTAATCCCGCCTGCAAGCCAGAACACAGGACGCTCTATTGCAGGTTTTACTCTCGTGATCGGATAGACCAACGGCAAAGAGATTTCGTATAAACCAAATACGTACATCAAAGCATATATCTACAGCTTGACAATTTTTAGGAGAGTATTTCAGGTACACAAATATATTTATTTAGGCACTTTATATATAGCGGGATTTTGTTAACTATATATCAGACAACGCAAAAATTTAAATGTATAAAATGTAATTATATAGAAAGTATCAAATGGGTTGCTATCGAGTCTAACGCAAAGATGATGATGATGATAAAGGTTTCAAACGATAGAAAAACCGCTAAAAACACATTAGGTATAAAGGTTACGAAGATTAGGTACATGTAAATATTCGACTAAAAAAAATTGCAAACATTCACGCGTAACCTTTGCGTATGATGCGTGTAGGCCTACAATGAAACGCGCATTCGAAGTTGCGGCACGAAGTTACGGACAATTGGTACCATGAATCGTATTTATCACAGGATCGGGCTCAAGGCGCCTCGTAACGCCTTGTTGGGGCCAAACCGTTAAGAAGTCGGTAGTAAACGAAGAAAAACGTTTACCGACTTGCGTTTTTCTTTCTAATCGACCAAAATCAGGCATTTGATCATCACAAACGTGGTTGATTTGAATTGAAGCCCTTATAGGCCTCTACCTAGATTTGAATCTATTGTGTGCTGTGACTCAAACATTGTAACGCTTCTCTTTATTATCAAGAATATTAAATAACTTATACAATAAACAGAATATACAACTAGGTACAAAATATATACAAACCTTTACCTACTAATTATCATAATCTATATACAAAAATAAAAATACAGTTATCTATGCTCGTCACAGATACCGCAAAAGTCGTTTTTAAGATAATGGCGGTAATGTACAAAATAGTCAGTAATTAATAGTTACGATTGTATAATATATGTACTTTCTACTAATGCTATTCGAGTTCTCAAATTACTTAACAGTCCCTTCATTCGAAAAATATTCGAAATCAATAAGCATAACGTATAATATAATCATAGGAGTATAATTATAAATTATCGAAATGAATATAGATAAGACCGCCCGCTGGTAAAACAAAACGAATTTGATTCGATATAGTAAAACACCATATAAACAAGCTATTCAATTCAGCGAATTGTCGGTTTCTAAACAGTTACATGCAACTTAGACACGCAGATGAATATGTTAGATGTACCGATGTTTTGAAATATCATTGACCATGTATATAATACATTATTATAAATATTCAGTATCCATATATCTGTGGAGACCACTAGAAATAATCTATTCTGTGTAATGGGTGTACGGGGCAATTACCTAATATTCCCCCTTAATGGATCCTTCACAAAATGTGAACACATCATATATCAAGAAGACTTTTTGCATATTTTTGATTTGTTAAACGTGTGGTGATCAATAGCGTAGATCGCGAGGAAATTCCTCCCTAAAAGCGAATTCATACATAAGTAGGTATTAATTCGCTTTTAGTTCGCTTCTTTATAACATAGGTTATTAACCGAGCGAGCTAGAGTCTTCATTTCGTCAAGGTTATGCTTATGTCCTTATGTGTATGCCTATTAATCAGTAATAGTCTAGTGGGCGCATTTCTTAACTTGGCACTCATGTTCTTTGACTTAAAATCAACTTTTGTCCAGAGTTTCTTTTTTAAATAGGGGAAAATGGGAAGAGATCCGTTTATGAACGGATCTCGATGATTTTTGATGGAAACATCAAGTACATGATTGCTTACAAGTTGATGTGAGACAAAATGTGCTCACG
Organism: Pelosia muscerda; assembly: GCA_963691645.1. Taxonomy (NCBI): domain Eukaryota; kingdom Metazoa; phylum Arthropoda; class Insecta; order Lepidoptera; family Erebidae; genus Pelosia; species Pelosia muscerda. The sequence goes on along the minus strand of OY829098.1, from coordinate 19,432,267 downwards.
AGGTCTATTGCCCACAGAACTGCTAGTTTTAACCTTTAGAATATAAGAAGTTCGTTCAGTACCGTTTTACCGCTTTTTGTTCTACTCCGCAGTAATATAAAGTTAAAACTTCCTTTATTTCATACACAATTTTCCATTGCTTTTCTAATGAATATTCAACCGATAGATCATATATCAATGTCAAAGTAACTTAGTAATCACGGTTGGCAATAACACTAGCTGTCAATTTTACCGCACGACTGTGATATACTTGTATGATATTTTTTTTTTGAACCTTTTATTGCACTTTGCTCATACGTTGACTTTGCAATTACTATTATAGGTCCAGACAAGTTGTCATTATGAGCGGTTGCAACACGCATATAGCTCTATCGATCCATCATTCTTGAAATAAATGAGTAGTAGGTAGATAAATTCTAACCAAGTAGAGCGGACGACTTTTGAAGTGAATTCATTTAAACGCAGGGCTCTAGTGCAGTTCGAAAAGGAGGAGGCGGAGCGGCTCCGGAGAAGACTCCGGGCCCGCACTGCCCGCGATGAGCGGAGGCGACTCGGACGTCGGAGGTCGCAGAATGACCTCCGTCCCCCATGAGCGCGGGCCTGGGGGTGACGGGTGAAGCCGCCTGTCACCCTAGCAGAAGCAGGCCACGGCGATGGCACATAATGCCACACCATACCCAGGGGCTAGATGGGGACGCCATGGTCCCCACTTTTAGGGAAGAGGGTCATCTCAACAGAGATGTCCCCGGGTCTGCCGGGGTGCGAGAGATATGTCTTGTATAATCTCACCTCCGGCAATCGAGGACCCATGGACGGCGTGCGTTTTGGTCGGTTCGAGTCCGACATAATCACCTCCATCGGTTTTGGTGGGGGTGGTATCCGTGGGGATTTTGCGCAAGATAAAAAAAAAAAAAAAAAAAAAAAAAAAGGGCTCTAGTGCAGTGGATGTACCTACAGGGAAACTGAAATTCTCTCGGGGTCCACTGGTATGTGAAACCGGTGGATGAACGCACTACATGTTTCACTTTAATAACTAGATTGTACTATTATTTGATACAACTTAAGTATAATAAGGATTACACATACGTCTATTTTGTATTACATGATCAAAATAACAATAACAAGGTATGAAGTAGATCTAATCCTTCTCAGTTTTGTTATTCAATAATTAAGTACAAAATTACTTTAAGTTATATTATTCTTTATATTACTACTACTATCACTTATTATTATGATATTTGAATTTAGACACACTAGTTTTCGCTAAACAAGCTTGACGGTATATCCTCTTGTTTCATATTCCAAATTATAAATTCACCTACAGTGCAGTGTGTTTGAATAGTTATAAACAAATAATTACATTAACAATGTAAACAACAATCAAAATAATGTCGTTAATTAATAAAACAACTTAATAATTATTATTGTAATGAATACCGCAATAAAACACTTTATCCGCATTGATGGTTGTTCAATGACGACAATTAAGATGGTTTCTATATTTCCATAGGTAGAAAGTTGTTCAAGTATCGTGTAACATCTAATAGTATTATATTATTAGCTTTAATAGTTATAATAATCATATATATGTAAAAACTGTTAGATACAAATATATTTTATTTGCTTTTGTCTGATATATCATATTCTGAAACGGTATCAAATACAGTGGAAGATAACATTTAAAAATAAAAAATTGATCAGAATTAATCACTTATGTTCCAAAGGTCAGATGAATATTGTGATAAGGACATAAAGGACGAAAGATCGATGCTAAGAGTGCTCTTTTTAGAATTACACCTGTTAATGGACGGTTAATGTTCTGGCCTTGGTTATTATGTAGGTATTGAGGAGTTAGACAGCAGTCGCTCCCGTAAAAGCTAAGCCTAGATACAAGTTTGGTATACTGTCAGAATTGGGGCCAGAATAATGAAGAAATTCAAAAGCGCTAATTAGGTGCCAGTAATTATAATGATTCACATTATCACCCCAAATGATACAAAATTGAATAATTCCTACAGTGACTATGCTTTGGCATTGCATTTTAAATGTCATCTAAAAGTAACGACACAAATTTTATATAGAATACCGATAGATATGACGAGCCTTGTTCTATGAGACTAATGACTTGAAATAAATTATATGGAAGTACAGTCAGCCTCATAAATCGCTTGTACATTGAAATGTACAGAATAACTTGACATCCCGAACTGCCATAAGTCAGTGTCGCAACATGATACAAAAATAAACTTAACATTACTAACGTTCATAAAACGATGATAGAAATATTTCATTTATTACTAGATATCTTATAAATCATAAGTCGCTGATAGTAATTTGTTACAAAATTAGATTAACAAGTTATTATTTGCAATGTTCTTACGTGTTAATCTACTTCAGGCGATGGAATGTTACACGAAATTATATTCTAACTCAAATAGGTCCAAATCCTATCTGGTTGTTTAACTGAGTTTAACTGATAAGTGTCCCACACACAAAGCTCGTATTTGCAGAGCATGGTTTGAAGCAATAGATTAGGGTCGATAACTTTTAAAATGGTAATAAGTGAAAAATTATAATAGGACGAGAATATAACAAAAATTAAAGGAAAAATTATTTACGGGCGATCTGAGGTCGGGAAGTGAATGGAGGTGCGTTTTAAAGGGTACAAAACGGTGTATCTCGATTTCCGGCTAAGCTACAAGTCCTATGGAAAAAAGGTAAATCACAAAGTTGTAGGTAATAAAGAGAGCTACAACTTTTGTAATTACATTTTTTCACATAACCTCAAAATTTATGTGAAAAATTCATATAATCAAGATTTTGGTTTTTTATTTTTATCTTTCGTAAAAATGATTCTTTTTTCACGAAAGGTGAACACTTACCTTTTTATGTCCTAAAGACACTGTAATTTTTTTGGTTTGAAACATTTTATTTTTTCAACTTATCTTGACATTAAATCAAAAAAACACCTTAATTTTCAATGGAAAATTCTCACGTCAAAATGTCAGTTTTGTAATTAAAGTCGGGAAGGATTTTGTTCGTTGAAATCTCTTTTTTCTGATAATGTAAAAAAATATATACATCACTACGGTAAATATTCTCAGAAAATGCAAAGAAAAGAAAAAAACTCCAATCCGAAATTTTAAGATAACTTATATAATAAATATTTGAGTTGCCAAGGGATAATTATTCTAATGTAGAATCCCGAGCGTAGAGAGGGATTCAAATGCACAAGATGCAAATAATTTTGCTCTCGTGTGGCACACATTATTTTTCACTTCAGCAGCGAGAACACATAATCTTAAGTATTACTTACAAGATAACACATAGAACAGGAATAGACTGAAACTCTTCTAGTATTAAAATACTGTCTTCATCACTAGTATCGCTGGTCTTATCTGATTCCTTTATTATTTTTAATATTATCTATTTAACAAGTTTACCTGTAAAGTTTTATTCATTTAAATGTTGAAAATAGAAATCATTGTAATTACTTATTTTCGTATACAATAATACATTAAAATATTAAATAATTTAAATAAAAAACATGATTATTCGTTTTACAAACATCTTTCTAATTTTGAATTTCGAAACTGGACCTTCATATTTTAAAGGACGGCCAAGAAACAGAGTGCAGATTATGTAGTTCGAAAATTCGTCGCGGAACAATTCTTTTTAAATGCACAAATGCACTGTTTATTGAAAAAACAAAAAAATTAAAAAGTTACATTGTCAGATTTTGTAGTTCGAAAGTTCGTCGCGAGACAATTCCTTGAAATGTAGTGCTGGCACAGTTTATTGAAAAAAATAATTAAAAAGTTACTTTGTCTCATGCAGGGGGCAAAATCGCATTATGCATACTGTTTTTACGCAGCAAAACCTACTTGTTTGAGCTGCTGTAGTGAAAATGTAATTACAAAAGTTGTAGGTCTCTTTATTACCTACAACTTGGTGATTTAACTTTCTCCATAGGACTTGTAGTTTACCCGGAAATCGAGATATACCGTTTTTTACCCTTAAAAACGCACCCCATCCACTTCCCGACCTCAGATTGCCCGTAAATTATTTTACCTTTGATTTTTGTTATATTCTTGTCCTATTATAACAGGTTTCATCCTACTATGATTTTTTTTGGTTTCAAAAATGATCGACCCTGGTCTACAAATAGAGAACGCATCGTTGAAATTAGTTTTCCACCGAAGAGGCCAGATCTTAACCCCATCGAAAATTTGTTGGCCCTCATGGTGAAAGCATGGGACCCTTTTTTTATCGTGCGCAAAATCCCCACGGATACCACCTCCACCAAAACCGATGGAGATGATTATGTCGGACTCGAACCGACCAAAACGCACGCCGTCCATGGGTCCTTGATTGCCGGAGGTGAGATTATACAAGACATATCTCTCGCACCCCGGCAGACCCGGGGACATCTCTGTTGAGATGACCCTCTTCCCTCAATGTGGGGACCATGGTGTCCCCATCTAGCCCCTGGGTATGTGGTGGCATTTTGCGCCATCGCCATATTAATTTATTCCATTTATTAATTCATTTAATTTCAAAAATAATCATTTAATTTTTAAGTTTCATGATAATTTATTGAGTAAATAATTTATTATCACAATAATTTATTATTTAATTTTTTACTGTATCTCGAATTATTCACTTTACCTACATATTTTTGTATTAATTATTCTTGCTATAGTATTCTCATTTGGTAACGTTCAAGAAAATTAATTAATACATAGGTATTATACAATTTTACTAACAATTGATTTATTTTAAATAAATATTAAGTATACTTGAGTTTTATTACCAATTTACAAATTCATGTAACATTATCGCCTAAAGTAGGTTCACACGTAAAATAATCCAAATAATAACTTGTTAATCTAATTTTGAAATGAATGACTATCAGCTATTTATGGCATGTATAAGATTTCACACGCAAGAACATTGCAAATAATAATTTGTTAATCAAATTTTGGAATGAATGACTATCAGCGATTTATGGTATATAAGATGTTTAGTGACAAGTGAAAGAGTCCCATCATTGTTTTATGGGCGTTAAAAATGTTAAATTACTTTTGATAGCTTGTTACGCCACCGACTTATGGTAGTTAGAATGTCAAGAAGTTTTGTCAATTTGAACACGTATAGCAACTTTTGGAGCTGACTGTACATGTACCTAATCGTCTCGATATATTATGTTCAAGCGGTTTTGGCTAAAAAAACTCTGAAGCGCGATTCACACATAGTGCGGGTTATATTACCTATACGTAATTAAGTAGGTATATAGAGTTCACGGATATTTAGTTAGTTTAGTTCACTGCTGTGTTAGTCATTAGAAAAAAAGTCTCCGTAGGTGTCTATTGCGCAATTCTTTTTGCACAGGCTAAAGCTAAGCTAATTTTACACATCGGGTAAAATCCATCCGATCTTAGTCGTTCTCTCAAAATCAAAAACCGAGTATTGTACATTGTTTTCTTTTGAATAGAATTTCGATATTTTAAAAAATCTTTTTAAAGATAGATAGTTTAATGAGATGCGAAGCACTTTCAGCGTCCTTAATAAGTAGCTATTAGTAATTTATCAAAACGATTTCTTATATTCTTAAAAATCTTGGGTATGTCCAAGATTTTTCTACAACTCACTAAGGAAATATCTTAAGGCTAATGTGTTAAAGAGAATAATAGATATAGATATATTCGAAGTGTTTAACCAGACAGGTAGCATCATAAGTGATATATCGCGGCAAGAATGCCTTTGAAAGAAATAGAAAGTCTAGCTGTCTTGCGTTTAAAATAATAAATGGCTTTTAAGAATGTTATTGTTAAAGCATTCTGCAGATTCCGGTCTGGCGGATTCGACTGATGAATGCAATGAAGGAAGATATAAGTACCAGGACTCGAAAAAACAGAACGAAACCAGACACAAAGGTCCAGGTGAATAGAAGTGAGAGAATTTTTTTTATCGACACTTCTCTTCATGAACAGGTTCGCGTTTCTGTCTCGTACGGTATGTTAATAAAGTCAAGTACCTAAACCAAAAAGTTAATTTTCATTAATTGAATGATTTTTTAACATACGCTCAGTGGTTATTTACCGACGGTACGTACGGTTACGTACAGCGTCGAATATTGCTATGACTTCGAAAAATGATAATTATTACCTACGACTCTACGTAACTAGAGGAATTTCGGTTTAAAGGTACAGTCGCCCAAAAATGTGTTCTACCAGTTTTGGTAAAACTTGCAATGCTATTCAAATATTGCTTGACTCTTTTCTGGTGACAACGAGAACTCAGAGATATTTGGTTGAACGTATTATTTTTGTTTGAGATTATGTTCCTAAATTGCAAGTGTCTATTCATCACAATTTCCTTATAACTATTGCATAGAGTTTTTAAACAAATAATTTAGTACTTTCATCCGAGCAAATAAAAAAAGCATATGTCATGCACGATCTGTTATACAAGACGTTGGTTATGTAGAGGTTATATTCACAAGCGGCGTGATCCACCGTAAAGACGCCACAAAACGATGTGGTATGATACACTAATCACTGTGATTCATCAAATAGAAAGATACAAATGGTGAATTTATTAAGGAAACTATTAACATATGTACTAGTTTATATAGCTAATTAACGAGTATGTCTATCAATCATAAGGATGGATCATAAGGATATATTTAATTTCCGTCATTCACCATACAATCAATATACGATTGCATGACGATGAATGACGGTCTAATGCATCCGTAGGCTTACAGTTACCGGATAGCGCAGCGCAACTCTTGCGTGAAACACGTGATAGAAAAAATATCACCTAAGTAAGGCATTTTAGCAAACATATGCGCACACAGTTTCTGTACAGTCCGGTTTCCAAGCATTTATCTACTATACACGTAGCGTGGCGGTCTCCGCAAAATGTGTTTTTTATGATTTTTCTGCCATGTTACGGACATGAAGGCTGCTGCGAATGCAAGAGACCCAACCCAAGATTTTCACATGACCCCGTACATCCACTACCACATTGTTTTCATCTACATAACACTCAGATCCTATTTAACTGGCTCCAACAGCGGCCACGTTCCACAGCCGTATAAAAAGAAAAACCTATTGATCGTTTTATAGACCTGCCCCTTCGACCTGACTGGCTTTTTAGGTTTATATATACCTAACACCAGTCATTGTGTATTGTGCATATAAATCGATGTAGTGTGATTTATATGAAACAAATCAAACCTACATTTGAAAGTACAATTAATACATTTAAATATCTAGTAAAGTGAATTACTATTGATCATATGATTGACGGAAATTACACAATTCGGTCGTTACTGTAATATGAAAGGTAATAAAATTGTGAGACACTGCTCTAATTGCTTTATGCATCAATCACATTTCACGAGGGTGACGCGATTTCATTTTGATTTATAACCTAACTAACGGTTGCCACTGTTGCCAGTCACTATATCCGCAGGCATTTCGGCATAAATCAATGTATTTATAATTTTGCAGTTTCGATCCCAAATCCAAAGCTCTTTAATAATAAATAAAAAATTCCAACTTGCATTTACAAGGTTTTGTCGACGTTTTATTGTCGAGTATCAAATATGAGAAGAGAACCTTTTTCAAGTGTATTTCTCATCGAGTGACACTGAGTCGAAGCTTGAGCTACGAAGAAAAGTAATAAGTAATTTCCATAGTCTACGCAATCAATAAGGAAGAAGAGAATGAGAATTAGACGAAAAAGTACTTTTTCTTTATTCCGGTGTCAATCCTGAATGCATCAAACACTTTGAAGCCTTAAGTTAGCTCTTAATCTTGACTTTTACGGACGGTACCGCCGCCGTCCGATTAAACCTAATAAAAAATCCTTCATCAGAGCATCGTCCGTCAGTCACAGGTGAAGGCCACTTGGGCCTCAAAAATCTCGCGGAGCGGGGCCCCATACTCTCTCTTTTTTATCGCGATTATAACGAACAAACACGAGTTCCCAGTTGTTCCATTAAACAGACAAATAATGGTTAACTTGATATTGAACAGAATCGTTAACTTAATATAACCTAACTTTTTTTTTCAATATCCTCAGCGTGCAGACACAACTAATTTATAATTTATAATAGTAACTATAGAAGACGGTTACTTACTATAATTTGCCATTACGAATTTTCTTTTAATGTTTCGAATTTAATACAGCGTCTATAAGACATCGCGACATGAGGTACCCATTATTACTTTTTGTAGACCATTTGCCAATAATTTGATTTTTTTATATCTACTAAGTTCGTTGCGTTCTTATTGTTATTCAAAACAGTTTAACTTTCTCTTACACTTACTTATCATGTTCGAGTTTACGACTATACCTATGTTCTTGGTCCTGGTGGAGAGTGGTATGAGGCCTTAGCAGGACCGGGAAGACCAAGTGAACTCACCTGTAAACTGATTCACGTACTGTTGGATGAACGAGGTTCTGGCGCTCCTTTCATGGTTGGAAGGTCAGATGGCGACCGTTCCCATAAAGGTCATAAAAGTCAAATCAAAACAAATAAAAGAAGTTAATAAACACGGGGTTCTGAGATGAAAGCATTGATTGCAACTTCGATTAACACTAAGATAACAGTGATGCGCAGAAACCTGTGCGATAATTACAATTACAAACACAAAACAATTCGTAGCGTTCCGTACAAGTAAAGATAAGTCACATAAGGAGGAGAAAACGTAGAAGAGTGTAAACTTTGAATGCAATTGAGAATAACTGTGATCTCAGCAGCATTATTATCATATGATAATGACTGTAACAAAATCCTAACGATGACAAGGCACACGCGGCTCTTTACAATGTCGGCGAGGCGTGATAATACTGTTCTTACAAGTATGGATGAGTTGCTCCGCTCGTGCTATTGCCGATAGCAATGTTGTAATGCACTACAATTAAGACAACTTCTTGAAGCAATCGCTTCAACTGTTACAGTTTTTGCCGTAAAGAATACAGAAATCACCGCAATTAAAACATATTCACTTCGTAACATGTGATCTAATGATCTAATTTCTGGTGAAACAATCAGCACGTTCTCATAATCTTGAAACAAACGAGTCATAAACGTAAGTATGAAATAGTATTTTAAGCGTTTACTGTTCTAACTTTTCTTGTAACTACATTGATCATTCTAGGGATTCCAAAGGAAAGTCTACACCTACTTACATTATATTAGGTACTCACTTTAAACTCTAATTACACAATATTTGTAGAAAATGTTACCTTTGGAGGACACAATTTCAAAAGTTTTGTACCTACTTAAAAATCTAATTTAACAAAAATAAACAATTAAAATGGCTTTTACTATAATTATACAATTATATTTACTATAACTATACACATGTAAACGCGACGTAGACCGAGATAAATCTCTTGCTCTATAAGCACTTGCACTTCGCGCAACTGGTGTGTGACGTCATTTGTTTTTGGGCCGCGAGGAATTAAATATTTAAAAGTAATTGTCATAAGAATATTTAGTTTAGCAGTTCTTTGTACCATTATTAAGTTAAGTAACATTTTTCGAGAGTAAAAAATAGTCTATCATTGAAATCGTGAAATGACCTTCTCAGAATTCCTTTCCACCCATATAGACCTACACCATTCTAATTTTAAAATGAAAGAGTGTAGCAAAGACAATTCGTTAATTAACAAAATATTATATCTCGAAAATACCTATAGTTAATAGAATAAAAACGTTTCCTAATATGGCGCGATCACATCCAGTAAGGAACAGTTCCGTTCGGTTAAAAATAATTAAACGTTGCCAAATTCAGACGTAAATGTCTATTCTACATATTACAGAAATATACCTGGTCCATTGTAAGTACAACTATACTTTCACGACTAGGGGTTATCTCGGGTGTGCCCTTTTTTATCTTGAGCAAAATCCCCACGGATATCACCCTTGTCGGAAGCGGAGAGAGTGGTTATGTCGGATTCGACTCGACTAAAACGCACGCCGTCTTTGCGTCTTCGGTTGCTGGAGGTGAGATAATACAAGACATATTTGACGACTGCCGTGGCATGGCGGTAGTGAACGCGATTGCTACGCAGGTGGCGCGGGTTCGATTTCCGCTCCGTGCAAATATTTGTGTGCAAATATATCTGCATTGGTCTGGGTGTTTCTATGTATACTATGTATGTATTTACAAAAAAAAAAAAGTATATATGTATGTTTCGCCGCATTCTAGAACCCGTAAAACAAGCTAGTTCAACTATGCTTACCATGGGTCTAGGTAAATGGGCCTGCTTCTGTTGAGTGACGGACGACTCCACCCGTCGCCCCTAGGTCCGCGTTGTTGGAGGACGGAGGTCATTTTGTGACCTCGAACGCCCGAGTCAACTTCGCTCCCTCTCAGGTGTACCGGACAACAGTAAACATCCTCAATAAATTCGGGAAGTGCCAGGGAAAGTATGTAAAAGGGGAATAGAATTTCAAGAGTCTTCTTCTTTATCATCCCAGCGATAATCCCAGTCGCATCCGAAGCGGTCACCTCGGAGTATGGGGTCCGCTTTCAGCAGTCGCGTTCACTACTGCCATACCACAGAAGCTGTCTATAGAATTTCTAGAGTTAATATATAATTATTGCACTTCCCGACCGGGAGATAAAGCAGATAAATAGGCAGACTACTTATAAAACGGTGTCTATTGGGTCATCGTATGCAAGACTTTATTTTATAAGTATTGATAGCTTCAAAATTTACTATATAGGTACTTGTAAACTTCACCCATACACGAAAATAATGTGGCCTGGTTGACGAATGAAAATCAAGAAAAATAAATAAAAATCCTTACCAGTGAGAAATAATCTTTGTTTCGTCAAACAGACGAAACCGCAGCCTTCACCATGTTATGCGCACAAGGTAAACTCTGAAAAATACGAATATGTGCATATCACGATTATCAATTAAATAAACACATGACATTTTGTTCCCATAGAAATATTTGCAGGTTTTTTCTTAACATACCATATGTGGTATTAGTGGTCTATTGTCGTTGATATCTCGACTAAGCTCAGACTAATTATAGTAATTATATTTACCTACATTCTTAAGGAGTCCTTGTATTGTGGTTACCTGTAACATACATTGTCTCATACGTAGTTAGGCGATACTTAGAAGTCGTTTATTATACCTACCGTGAGGCAAAGCTAGTGCCCCGCGATTTCACCCATCGTTCACAGTTCTATTATAAAGGTTAGCGCAGATAGTGAGGAATAATACTCCCGCGGTCTTGGGCGTTTTCTGCCAGATCGAATTGCTGTTTGGGATTGGGAAGTCAGGCGGCAGTCACTCCCAATCAAAAAGATTCTCACTGATCAGGCTCCAATACTCGTTAGATGCTACTGCGAAATGGCTAATAAGGATGATGAGACTATTTGAATCATACTCGTATATAGGTATTATTTGTTGATGTAAATAAAAGGATATTTACTCTCAAATATGACGACCTTCTAATAATTCTTTGTCAATACGTTGATTTTACAATGTGTAACTAATATAAACAAGATCACGGCATGTGGGCTGTTCGGACGTCCCTCGTAGGAGACAAAGCGCGTTCAAATTAAATTATGAACGGAACAAATATTCATTTGGCAATGGCCTCTCTGTAATAAGACTGACAAAACGTTGCGCGGGTTGTACGCTTGCAATGAGAGCCCAACACAATGCTAGGGACCCTGAACCACATTAGAGTCGTTAGAGCGAATGTTCTGCCCTCAATCGATGCGTCCGCGCAGGACGAATTGATTGAGGGCAAAACTGCAACCAAGTAGCAATACTTCCATATTCCTAAAGTCTAATTAGCTTTACGAAGCGCAAAGCCTCCATGCGATTTTTAAACAGCTTAAAATGTATGCATAAATATTCGTTTTCTTTGTAAATCATCATTCTTCTAGGAATTAACACAATTGCTTATGAGCTTTCCTCGAAGCCCGGATTTCGATTTTTTACTTTTACATTACCACTTTGCAAGATCTTCGCACGACAGTGAGATCATTGGCAATCAGATCATTTCTGATTATTTGTACATAGAGAATAATAAATAATATAATATTTCTTTACATATGAAATTGGCGAAATTTTCTTACAGATTCATGAGTTCGTTATTCCTATAATTTAATAGCTATTTCGTTATTTATATATTGTTTGACAGTCGATTTCAAGATTCTGTATTAAAATGTTTTATATAGACCGCTTGATAAATTAAATTCGATCTTTAAAAACCGTACTTCCTAAATGCTATTCATTTCGGTGATAAATTTTGTATTACTTATTTACAGCTTTCACTTTCCAAAAATGTAAATAAAGTAGCTGTTTGCTTAATGTTGTCTCTTTCATATACAAGAAAATCATAAAATTTGAATTTTTCATTCCTAAAAAAATGCAAAAATGTGCCTACTGAAAATTGAGTTTCCTTCAATTTCTTCAAACAAAATGGCAATTTCATATATGTAACGACCTAACAATATGTAAACCTTAGAAAAGTCAGCACGCTCTTGCTCCAAGAACGTTCTCCCTTTTTCCTTCTTCTTCAGTTTTTGCAAGTTTTGTAGTATTGCATTTTCATTGTAAAGATAGTTTTGTATTTTGTGGGTAAGGGTAGGTTTCTCATATACCTACTCTTCTCTTCTGGATAGTATCGTGTCTGATGCCGCGCCGCGCTGAATTCTCACTCTTTAATCTGTCTGAATTTGCCAAATGTTCACTAATAGTAACTCAAAAGTGGCATGGGGTATGAATACCAAAAGACTTAAATTGTTATTTAATAGAAATTATATACGCATTATAGTGAACGTAAAATTTTGTTTAGTACGCACGAAAAACGATTTATATGCGAAGAGAACCTCCGTGACACAACCACAATTAATTTTAACACCATTGTTGTATAATAAAGCTCATATATTTTAGTTGTTGGCGATGTTAATCAATTAATAAAAACTTATATAATTGATAATTAAATTCTTCATAATATAAATTGTAATTTAATTTTAGATGATATTAAATACTTCCTATATATAATTCTAATGGCACATTAATGACATATACAGCAAAATTAAAAATAATCTTTCGAATTTGGATTATGATTCAAGTATTTTAAATGACACGTTACTGGCCTCAACCTTTTAAGCCATTCAATGCCAATAACTCTTTGAGAAATGATGAACGATTTCGTATAATACAGAACTATACCTACGTATCTTAGCTCAGATAAAATATGTTAAGTACCTATACTTACTAGCCTATACAAAACAGATATTTTTTTATGTGATAATATCGACTACTCACCTGTTTAATCTTTCAAGAGATTAGATAAAGTAGTGTATGAAACTGCACATAATTTGCTATTAAAGCACTCGTGTGATAGGTACAACTCGTGCTCTCGCTCGTATTTTAAGAACTCTTATTATGCAACAGTTTCATAAAATACTATTAGTGTTTTAATTCATTGCTACTTCTCATTAGTGCCGTTTACCCTTATTGGAGTTTGCCAAGTAATGTATGTGAAGAGACGACACGTCATCCGACTGCACATAAATGACAGAACACTTATATCCTACATACATGGTCTATAAAAATAAAAGAATATCAGTCCTGCAATCCGCTCATTTCTCTATGACTACACTTTTTCATTTTTTCTCATGCATTTATTAAACGCTGATATGGGTAAACGGCACCATTAAAAAACCACAATGAATTAAAACCTTATTATCACATTCAAATCTTTTTCATGGTACACACTGCATCTGTCTGCTATCAGCAGATGACGTATGTGATGCGGTCGACTTCGGGATCATGACTATCTGAAAACGAACCACTTAGGTGGCTATAGGCAGCCTCTTCTTCTAGCTTCGAGTGAATAGCTTTTTCTACTATTATTTCTTCTATGTAAACGTGCTTCCTCTTACACCGATTTCTTATATAAGATGAATAACGGTAACTTAGCATCAGGTGAGATTAGACTAACATATAAGAAAAGAATTGTAAGAATATTATTTCTCTAAAATAGAATATATTTTGAAATAGGTATACAGAAAAGACGACCCTACGCGTCTTACCTCCAGAGATCTGAGTCACGTCCAAGTCTTACGTCCGTTGTCCGGCTTACTCCTAAGAACCAGTTTCATAAGAAAATTACACCAGCTGAATTTACAAAATATTTCCTCAATCCGGTCTAAGCCATTCACCCATAAGCTACGGTGAACGGCGAATCATTAATCAACACTTGTTAATAGGGTTACCGATATTTGTTCATTCAAGTAGTATAATATTGCCCGTGGCGTTGTGACGTCTATCTTTCATGTAGGTACTATTAATTTCGTTACCGTGATCTAAAAGAAACCTATTCACGGGACTGGGAAGCTCGTACGCTATTCCAGACTATAAACTTTTCTTGATGGGGCACCATATACCTATGCATTAATCCCCGATGTGTCCAAAGCGTGTATCGAATCCCTTAACCCGCTTTCCTCCTCTTTCTCCTCGTTTTTATTTTATTAAGTTTATAATCTTAGTGAACCCATTAAGTATTTTCTTGTTGCAAAAAAGTAGGTTAGTGATCCATTCAAATAAAACTGGTGTTCTTTAGATTTCTTTAAACATATGCCCGAAATACTGTAGTAATAGTACCTGTAGCAATACTGTAATGTACGATTGGCAACCCTACATATTAAGTTTAATTTCTTTAACCATAGCCTGGAACATACCAACCCACCGCTAATGTGTTTGAAAGGAGTTTATTCTTGCAAAATTATCGATAGCTACAGTTGCTACACCTGTTTTACAAATATTTCGATTTAAGGAAGTTAGTGTACGTATCGGATAGGACAGGTCGATGCGAACGATAAATTTTGTAAGGCAAATTCTATTAAAGCAGGCCGACTTTACTATGAATTTGCATAATACCGTCCTTTTCACTTTAGGTCGATAGATATATAGTGTGATCGACATAAGATCAAAACAGGTTCGTTTGTGATTTTGAAACTATTTATGTTGCTCGACATCATTGTATCGGTTATTATAATCCTAAATTACATCATACAAGCGCCAATCGAAGTTACACCCAAAGCTGGTACTTACTTTGTAGTTTTTTTAAATTGTAGTAAATTAACTTTTTTCTCAATTAGTAAGTGAATTTAGGTATATTTCTAATGTCGTAGTCCGTTTCTGTGAATTCAAAATAACAGCGGTAACACGGCCTAATTTTTATTACGCCATCAGGACTGCACCACTCTGTGCGGCGCCTCACCGGAGATAACAGTGAGGTGGGTAGTCGAACTCAAACCGACTACAACCCACAGGCCCTGATTCTTCAAACCGTATACATATACCTTATATAAGCCGAACCGTAAGACGCTGTACTAGTTTTGTCTTTTTAGTATTAATTTTGCAAAAGAAGAAAATCTTATTTATATAGGCGGCGAGAGTGTGAAGTTAGATATTAATATATTACCTCTGATGTATTATTCTCAACATAGATTTATCATAATTTCAGAGGGCATTCAGAAGAAAGTGTTTTAAAGCTATTTATTAAAATGAGTTTATAAGATTGATAACATCAATTTTATTAATTAGATAAATAACGTTAATATTTATCTGTTACATAAATAGTTTTGAAGTCCCTCGTGTTGCATTAATTATCATACTAATTATGTTCAACATAGTATAGAAACACCACCATAACGCCGAAGAATTCTCTAATGTTCAACTTTTTCCAACATTTATAAATATACATAACAGTGATTTATTGAAATGATGCACGCGATGATCCGTTAAGCGGATTTGCAAACCATTTTATTTTTCATATAACAACGTTCATCTATACGTATGAATGAACTCATAGAGACAACATACCGATTGTCATTAAACTCTTTCCGTTTGAAATTCCTGTTGACAAACTTGATATATATACTTACACAGTCAGCCATCCTTGCCATACGCCGCTTTTTACGAAATTCCATACACATGATAACAAAATTGGAATACTACACATACACAATTGGCACATACAACATTGATAAACTCATAAAGTACCTACTTTTACCGTGCAAACGTTTTTCTATTTTGCTCATTTCTTTAAGTACTCTACATACATGTACGTACCCACGTACATTATATAGGTTAATGTCACTTTGTTAATTCCTAGCACCAAAAATCTGTTAGATCTGCCAGTAATCCAAAAGTTTATTATTTCTTTTTGGGATCCATGCACACCCATTAATTGTGTTAGTAGGTACGCCTATTAACGCGTGAATTGCGAGCAAATCCGAAAACATCGATAAAGGCCCTTTGTTGTCTAGATTATTCAGGTTTTTAGTTATCAACTCACCTAATTTAATTATCAAAACTTAGTATCACATAAACAACTAAGTACCTCATAGGAGGATTGTAGCCAAACCACGGGGTGTGTTGGTCCTCACTTCGATAACATTTTCGTTAAAGGATCACAAAATCGCCCTCCAATCACACAGCCTGCACGTTCCTATAGATATTTATTTAAACGGATAAATTGGGTATATAAAATCTAACTACAATGTATTGAATTGATATCTTACGTTTCGTAAACATTTATGACGTGTTAATATCTAAATCTGAAATCTCTCCAAAACAAACATGAGGTTATCACAAAGAGACTAGTATTTTCTATTAATAATGTGTTGCATTACAATATATAGACACGGTTATCTTGTTAAGCCACTTATTATGTACGAATATCAAAACGTATATTTTTTGTTGTTTCAGGGAGCAATATATATTCAACGTGTTCGAGGTCATAGTGAGCACACTGGAGACGAAACTACAAAGGATAGAGAACTTGGATAAAGCTGTAGAACATCTCATGAGAAGAGTTGAAGCACTAGACTCAAGGGTTAATGACAATATTCATAAAACTGACGCTATTATCTCAAAACTAGGGAACCTTGACCTGAAATTATTCAGCCATATCGGACCAGAAGAAACCGTAACTGAGAAAACCGCTAAAAGACAGAATGCAAACAAAATAAGTGATGCTCAGTTGCTTGACCGAAAACTTGAATCTTTAGATCAAAAAGTCTCTAACATTGATTCGAAACTTGTAGGTCTTAAAAATCAAATCGATAGTAACTTTTTACCCGTTGATGACATTAATGCTGAAGCAAGTGAAAAGAAACCAGTAAATTTGAATGTCATAGAAATTGCAAAGGGGCTAAATTCTGAAGTTATCCATGAAATTACGAAAGAAGTTGACCAACTGAGAAGCTCAGTTTCCACTGTGGATCGTAAATTACAATTTCATATTAATCTCGTGTCTGAAAACTTAGGGAAAGTACTTTACATGATGGCGGACGTTCATGCTGCCATTGTTGAACCTGAGGACGCCTCTATTAATGTTAACAGTTTGTTTAAAAATCGAACCGCCACTAGCACTCAAGCTCCGTTAACAAAAAATAGTAAAATCGATACTCTTGTCAATAAAATAATACCTATGATGAGCGTGTCTGAAAAGATGGATGAAGTTTGGGATGTAGTAGTTGGTACGAAGAGTTCCGTTGATGACTTGGTTCCTAAATCGGATGAACTGCTGACGCAGACTCAACGTCAAGAACGCGCCATCGGACAGATTCACAATGATTTACGTCTCAAAACCAACCTCATTATTGAAAATTTAGATATGGTGGAAAAAAGATTGAAGAAACAGGAAGACGATGTAGCAACTCTGGCACAGCGGCCGGTGCCTCCTGAACTGTTATTGGATCCTACAATTGACCGGCTCGTTGAATACTCTCCGACGAGATATCGCATCGAAGAACTCGCCACGGATCCTACTACCAGCACTGTTGCTGCCACAACTATGCCACCGTCATCGACCTTCAACAACAGGTGACATCTTTCTATTTTTAGAAACGCCTTTGCGATCTGTGTTTTATTTTCAAAGCGAAGTTATAATGCGAGCCGTGGCGAATTTATCGCTTTCCTCACACTAACATGTATTGTAATGGTTCCGGAGGTGTGGGGGTGTATGATGACTAATATTTATGTCGCATGCAGCCCGAGCACCTCGAGCACGTCGAGCACAGCGAGCACATCCAGCTCATTGACAAGCGCTGGCGCCACAGTAACCGTGACGCCAGCGAGCACCGGCAGCACGAGCGCGCGCCCGGCCAGTCGCAAGGGCGGCATCATCTTCCCTAGCGTCAAGAACAAGCCCATCATCGGCAATAACACTTTCGCTTCGGAAATCGTCGCCAACTATAAAGACGTGAAAGTGAGTCAAAGTTATATAAAAATATTTTTACTCATTTATAACACACCTATCGTTGATATTCAACAAATCATAAAGGCGCAATTAATTTTATGTGCTAACCAAGCGAATGATATAATAACTATATTGAAGTAAGTACAGCCATGTTTAAATGTCATCCCAAAGATATCAGTCAAGCTGTTTCCCACCCTTATGATATACTGATTACATTTTCGCGATAGGTAGGAAATTGTTTCTAGGTTCAAATGTAGCCTAAAATATAGTACTATTCCAAGTAATCTATTTACGTGCACTAAATTTCAGTTGTTATATATCGTGATCATAAGTGACGAACAACTATCTGACTTTCGCATACATTATATTACAAAAAACTGAATCTGTTTAACATAGTAACGTTGGCACCAATTACGGCAGTACCATCAAATATACGATCAAAATTTAATGAAAATAAAAAATATCCCTAATACCTAAGTAGAGTTGTGTCACTAGTGGTTTTGTCAAGCCTAGTGTAAAACATGTACATGAAGTGGGAACTATTGCTCGTACAATGGATCCAACTACTTGTATACAAATTGCCAATCTAAACCCCAAGTATTGAGCTATGTAGTCGGAATTTTAATCAACACCGTCGTCGCTCTCGTTTCACCTAAATTTGATATGTACAACTCGCCAATTACGTTTTCGAATAAGTACTTACATAGCCATTTAAGACTCACAGGTTTGCAATGAAGAAACGCAAGAAATAGTCTGATATATTTACATGAATGTTTACGCATATTAGGGGCCTAACAAAATTTGAATCCGTTGCCACTAAATTTAAGAGTAATAGGAAATAGGACAGTAATCAAATTAACATCTCGAATATGCTTAGGTAAAATAAATATGCTGTTTCACGACTATTTATCGAATAATAATTACTATACCTAATATAATTCATTTTTATTATTTTGAAATGAATAACGTAACTGTAATGTATAACGTCTTACAGAGATATCAATAATTGTATGTACAAGTACGGGTTCCTGCATGCATTTATTTTATATTACGAACAATGTAACCGACCTACGCTACTGAACTTAATTGACGTCACGCGGTCTCAGATGACATAACATGGCGTTATGGAGGGACTTTATAAAAAAACTATATTAAAACTTGATTTTGAGATCTGAAAGACTATATTTTTTTATTTTTTGGGGCAACTAATACTTTACGAAAATCAGTCCGATCCCATAAGCAGTGATCTATATAGGTACACAATGCAAAGAGTCGTTTACTAACGCTACGTCTAATATAGTACATAGACAGAAAGCGATATACTCGTAAGTAGAAAGAGCATAAATATTAACTTATTGCAATGCACAAAATACCTTTATTTTTAATATAAAATAAGCAAACGACTATGTCTCTAAATATTTACATGAATGTTAAGAGCTTCAAGTCTTTAGACTTTTAGAACATTTACATGCGATGAATTGATCAGAACTATCGGAGTTTACAGAAAAAAAAATCAAATATGTCGGTTAAATGTTGAAAAAGCAGTAAGCTCGGCAGACACGGCGACATATCCGCACACACAAGGAAAGTTACGTAGCACTTGTTACGTATATCATCATGCTCGTACACACGGTCGCGCTTTCCGCGCCTTTGTGAGCGCCCGCATAAAAACCTGCCATTCCCACCAACACCAGGCGACAATTACCAATGACTTACAAGTGTTTATTGTCTTTGTGTACAAGAACTGGTGGTTATGTAGAGCTCCATGATGCAATATTTTATAACAAGCTTACCTATCGAGAAACTTACACCTGTGTGAAAAACTGTGTATAGTAGATATGCGCACTTCATTCAGTTTCGAAAACAAAACTGTATAAAGTGATGCCACTATATAATTACTAGTCTTAGAAGCTACTGGATAATAGATCTACTTACTAATGTAATTAAGTTTAGGCTAGTAAGTACTCGCATGAAACAAGCCATCGATCTGGTTTATTTTATTACCGCTACCTACGTTACTTTTGGTTCAATTAGACTTAGGCTGTTAAAGGATTATCTATCTTAAGGTGTCCAGGAACCTTTGAAGCCCACTGTACATATATAGGTAGGTACTTTCGTATAGTGCTAGGACTCGAAAAATCTCTGATAAATATTTACATCTCATATAAGTAGGTACTCACGCCTACTTCCCTCCGGGACAGGCAGAGGTGAATTAACACCCACATTTAACCAACCCTTGTATTCGGTCCCACTCTAACTAGACCCATGTTTTTCTGGACTCTATTATATCTGTCTAGTATTAAATAGCCCTATCTTTTAGTCGCTTTGTACGACGACGCTAAAAAGGATTTCTCAATTATGAAATTGACTTGAGACCGGAAAATCTAAGGAAAATCACTCCATCCCAAATCTTGTCGAGTTTTTGAAAAGTATGCTGTTGCATTCGTAATGGTACCTAGTTACATGTTACAGTTAAAAGTTGAAACAGTATTTTCGTTAGAACGTGTTTTTTAGTCACAAGTTTTACTACAATTTTATTAAATGCCTCCGTAAACTAGAAAGAACTAATGCTCATATTATTATAGTTCAAAAACAATTTAAACTAATTCTTACTAGATAGAAAGCCTTAATATTTAGTTCACTACTCTTAGGTTTTTAAACATAATGTTCTTGTAATTCGATCATCGATGTTTACTTGAAGCGGTTTTGTTTTAGACATTCCAAGTGAAGGCATTAATCTGCTGTCACATCTTATCTTATTTTGGATTGCGTGCTCTGTAGCTATCGCAGAATCTGCGATCCTGTTGTATCCTTTGTATCGACGCCAACCTGTCCACTACGTTCGAAGAGGGATAGCTTTCTCAATAAGGGTGGCTATTTCTCTTGTAGGTGCATGTAATTCTCAGGTTTGGGGTAGCCCTTCCCGAGAAACTCCATTGGATGTCCTCCCTGCAGTGTCTGCATTTTGCGTTGTTCATTATCCTATAAATCTCACTCAAAGTTTATTATGTGCAGTAGTGGCCAGTAAACGCACTCATTATTTTTCGGATTTTGTCCTCACTGAGATTGATTATTATCTTTCTTCAGCCTGCAAGTGAAAGCGACTTTGTTTTATACTATGTAGTGATACGCAATACGCATTGCAATAAATGCCCTACGTAATATTATCATCAGCCGTTCTCTGACTGCTTCTGAGAATTTCCTAAAGATTCTTTTTCAACACAAATTCCCTTTCTCCGATCACCTAAAACCAAGACGATTTATGTGAAAGGAATAAAATTTCAGATATCAGTTGACATTACAAATAACGCATAGCATATTATTATACTTCAACAGACATAATTATTTAAAAGTTTGTAAACCTTAATTGCGATTAAATAATGTACAAATGTACGATACTTTTTGTAAGCCTAACGTTTAAATTGTGTTACATCGACCTTAAGAGTAAAAAGTGACCGGAACAGGTGTGGACAATAAAGAGTAGGTATAGGTATAATAGTCGCGACCAAAAAAATACCGCGACTAATGGCATTGATAACTGCAATTATTAATTAATAAGTTTCATACACTTACATAGAACTTGAAAAGGCACTTCGATAACTGTGACTGTGGTGTGGCAATTTACCATAATTATTCATTAATTTCGTGAGTGAACTTCCTGGCCTGCATTGTACGAACACGAATTAGTGTAGTAATTTCAATAAACTTACTACGTAATAGTGGTAATAGTTGCTACACTAATAGATATTCTTGCGCGGATGCACATTCTTTGGTGTATTTACTTTATGAATTTCTAAGAGCCCTCACCGAGAACTTTGTGGCAGTCTCATCTGCGAGTTGGTACTTCTGCTGTTTAATATACGAAGTTCGGCTCAGACTTTCCTTTAGGAAATAAGCCAAATCAGGGGGAGACAGAATATGAAAACGGCCCCGTATTCAAAAAAAACGTTTAGGATGCATTCAATTCGTCTAGGATTAACGCCTAGTTTCCCAACCGGGACGTTACAACATGATATTAACTTATAACAACTTTAATCTTATATAATTACATTATATTTATATCAAATTATGATGTTTTACTACCTACTCAACTTCCACGTATTAATCTCGTGGGAAGTCCCGTGTTGTTATTTTAATTATGTAAACAGAATCGGTTTTAACTTCGAATTTTCACATGAATCTGCAGATACTTAAATAACCAAATTCTATTGTCTTTTGTTTAATTTGGTTGTCGGAATAAATACCACAGTTAGTAAGTATAAGTAGATACCAGCTAATTAGAAATTCTAAGTGAGGTTATGGGATTGGGTGATAGCTGACACACCTCATGTAGGACAAATTGTAGGTACCTATTTACTTAAATTTTATAGTATTCTGAAATTGATTCTGTAAGAGGTCCAAAATGTCCAGGTGGAGAAAAAGGCCCCAAATGGCTAACTCTGAACGGAATTGGGTTTAATTAACACTGGAGTGGTAATACATAAAACATAAACTCACGCCTGTGTCCCCAAAGGGGTAGGCAGAGGTGCTAGCACCCACATTTCGCCAGTTTATGTTTAGGTCCCAATGTAATAGGAAACCTGCGATAAATACACACATAACTTAGAAAAGCATCGAAAAGTCATTGGTGTGTGCCATGGTAAAACCTGGGATCGAACCCGAGACCTGATCTCAACAGTCCATTACCCACACCACTAGGCTACCGCGGTTGAAGTGGTAATAATATCATTAAATAATGTTTGTTTCCTTAAACTTACCTCGGAGGGAAACTCTTGGGCCCAAATTATACATTGCTCGCACAGCCCGTTTTTGAAGAGTAAATATTGAGTTGTCATAAATCCGCGGAATTACCCCAAAGGAGAATACCGTAGCTCATATTGTGATGTTGATCTAAGGATATATCTGACATGTGATGTTCCTCAGCTTCACTTAGGGCTGCGTGCCTATAGAAAGAGAAAATAACAGGCAAATCACTGGATGCACAAAATAAAGTGTAGGTACTTAACTATTAAGTTTTCAGTTTGCTTGCCTATTTTATGGCGAAATGTGTTTGGGCTAGACATTTACTATACTTTGTATTACCATCTTGTTGTACCACATTACACGCAAATAAATAAATAAAAATGAACTAAAAATATAAATAAGTATCAAAGTCGCAACCTGGAAATATATGTTGGAAGCATTCGAAAATAACAGGAGATATTAGATATTATGTTTCAAACATATTCCAAACAATAAAAAATTATGCATACGGAAGGCATCGAATGAGTAGAGGTCAGTCAAGGTGACACTGTTAAGGATACACGTGCCGCAAGTTGACAATCTCATATCCAAGTACTAGGAGCTCATAACCCAAAGCAACTAGATAAAAATACTGAAAGATACTTGTTCATGATTGGCTAAACTGTAAATAGAATCATCATAATGGTCTATGTACAGTTTGCACATGAATAAATGCATCGTAGGTAACTACTGCGCAAACATATATACAAATACCAGGCTCTCATAAAACACGGGATATGTTTTGTGTCTATCTTAGAAAAAGTATATCAATTTTGAATAGGTAAATTCATGTAGATTTATTCCACTACATCGTTCCATGCTGTAAGTGATTATCATTTGTATCTTAACCGTTCAAATGAATTATGTATGTGTTGTTATGTGCCATAAAACGACCGGGTAGGCGGACCCTGAGCTATGAGTTCACCTAGATCTGAGATGTAATCACACCGTGATGATGATGATGATGATGATGACATGTGAAGTTCACCATTCGAACTGTTTTTACAAGGCCATTGATTTTAGAGTATTTTACTTAGACCAAAATAAAAAAGAAAACGGTGCATACCTCGGATACTACCTAGATCCGAGGTATGCACCGTTTTCCACATGAGTAGGCATACCTATCTATGTGGAAAACGGTGCATACCTCCTATGTATTTACTTTTGTTTTCTCGCAATAATGCCAAAATTATAACAAAAATATGAACTTGGACACATACCTACAAACAAGATATTGATTAGCATAAAAACAAAAGACTAATTTGGAAGCTCAATAGTGTGCCCCAAGTATTGTAGTCACAAAAAATGCAAGTCGTGACTGTCCTCTTCACAAATAATATAATTTAACCTTCAACTTTCATTTCCTGTATAACAAAGCCCTCTGCTTCGATGGACCAATTTATTTAATGATATAAGCTAGTTCAGCTGGCAAATAAGTAGGTACTTAAAATACTTGGTAATCACAGGCTAAACGGCATTATATTCTGGTAACAATCGTAGGGAAAATATCTAGTCTCAACAGACTGCAACCACAAATTTCACCGCGAGGTACGTACCTGCGAAGTGTGCCTCACTTCCTGACTTTGTCAGCTTTAACTAATACTCGTAAAGCACCCCGCCTTTTCCTGTAATTTTTATACTAGTAACACTGGTAAACAATATTATTAGTATTCCACTAATACCTCCAGCTAAACCAAATTGGGTGTTTTCATGTTGGTAGTGTATTGGCACCCGGTATCTGGCAATCGTAAAACCGAATAATTAAACACTATAGCTACCGACGACGCCACCTGGTGAATTACCTATACCTATTTATAAATATTACTTAATACCCTTTCTTAAAAGTGAAAAACTTAATTATAATCCCTTGGACCATAGAAGATAGTGTTAGAATTAGTCGGAGAAACCGATAGATATCTACCACAGACATAGGGGTTTGTACCAACACCTACTATGTAATAAAATGATAAGATGCGTATGAACCTAATACTTACTAACCAAATGATTAAAGGTTTTGTTCCGCGAATAAAACGAAAGTCATTTCATTGTACATAGGAAAGTTATCTTATTGTAACGTTTATCTGATTGCTTTGGATCATTGTTACGTTACTTAAATTTATTGTACTTGCTTAGTTACCGTCTTGTATGTATAGGAACATACATAGCCATTTTTAATAGACATGACGTCATACCTAAATAGCTTGTGCGAAGTCTATTATCAAAGAGAAATAGGCGAACAGCGTTAACTAGACTCAAAAATAGCATAACCTAATTAGCTTCTGTTAAGTAGATAGGAGTACCTATAGGTTCTAATGGTTAATAATGTTCAGATACTTTTTCGTAAATGCATGTTTTAATATTATATAAACACCCAGACCCATGCAAAGACCCCCCTTTTAAAAGTTGCGCCTACATAGATGCTCTATTCCCATACCACATCTCGAAACCAAAGCTGACTCAGGGCCACCCGGTGTGCGAGACTCTATGTCTTACTGAGACTGACTTAGAGCCGGAGACGGCTCGTTTTAGTCGGTTTGGGTTTGGTGATTCTTTCTATCTTTATTTATTATAGAGGGCTTGGTACGGTTTTGGTGATTTCTACACGAAGAAAAGGTTCAAGCACTGTAATGTTTGACATTCATTAGGTACGTACTTACCTACTTCATTGTCAGTTTATTGTATATCTTCACAGTTTTCGTTGCCATACTCGAGGTAGAAGGAAAGCTTGCGGTCTCGACAAATATTCATTGCGCAATTTACCTACACTTACCTGGTTTAACGTATTTGTAAGAATAATATCTATTATCTTTTGAGAACAAAGCAGCCGCTAGTTCGTCTGGACAGTAAATAGTTTAGCAATAGATAAGTAAGCGTCCGTTGCGAAGATAGATATTAATGAATCGTCAGACAAAGCCACCAACTCAAGTAGGTACCTGCCGCCGTAAGTAATTGGCATTGTAGATCGCGTCAATGAGTTGGTGTTAAAAGATTTCCAAAAATGAACGTTTTGTTTCATTGTTGTTTAACTACTTTTCTTACTAATTACAGTTGTAAACTTACGTAAATGGTTACTGGATCCGCTACCTACCACGGTACCTACTTACCTTTTTTTTCATTCGTCACTATAATATATTATAGTAGGTACTTACCTACTTGGTATGTCCATACAACCATGCAACCTACTTGTAAAATGATAGGTAGATACTAAGATAAACCATTTAAAATACTATTATGAATTCACTACCCTACAAAATACTTATCTACGTACAAGTTGAAGGGAAAACAGACTTGGACGTCAAACCCCTTGGCCGCCTTACTGTGACATAGCAAAGATGATGACGTTAAGTTTTAAGTAGGTAAGTCGGTACCTACGCATGAAACAGGTAGATTTACATAAGGAAATAAAGTAATTTGAGAGTTCGAAACTCCATGGAGACGACACACAGAAGAATAACGAGATTAATCGATAAACAATCATTCTGGGCCAAATTATGCAATACTGTTCAAACCAGACGTATTCACCCCGATCCAGCTTTTAATATGAATAGCTAAACCCAATGCCAATAGCCTTCATGCCTTCAATATACCTACATGAATATTGGTTCGCGGTTCGCAGGTTCGAATCCCGTTGGATTCGAACCCGCGAACCTATTCAATTGTAAAGCAGTCAAAATCAAACGGTACCTACTGTCACACCAGCCTCGTTATTCGAAACAGAAACGTACCTACCATTATTTAAGCGATGAAATAGGGTGACTGCATATTTAAGTGTATTTAGAAAACAAACAAATAACACCTTTACATATTTACCTACATACAAGTAGTATGCTGCTAAAATAATAAACCTCTTTTTGGCCTAAAAAAATGTCGGTCTCTCTTCAGACTCAGAGGCCATTCACTATAATTGGCATAATTATTGTAAATTGTTTGTTAAATTACAAAATATTTTTGTAAGCAAATTGTAAAAATTTGACATTTAGACAAATGGCAATTATCGCGAGAAAGTTTCAAAGGGAACCGGTAATCAATCTGCCTGCACCAAACCAAAATGGACAGAAAGTAATATTACGCAACGATATATACCTTCGGCATTAAAATTGATAGCATTGTTGCTCACTTGCGATCCAACCAGTAACCATTGGAACGCTCGTTCGTTGTATGCGTATTGAAGTCGTATGAATTATCATTCTGGTGCCGTCGCGAATATCATATATTGTGCCTTTGCGAATAGACTATTGTGTAAGACATTGTATCTTTAGAAATTTTATTGAGGACCCCCACACTATCGTTCATGCAGCTGGCTAACGTAAATGCATGTGTGACTCAATGTTTAATATTCAGAAAGTATGCCTACAACGTGTGATGTCATTGTGCAGGGCTACTCGTGCGTGGATCTGATGAACGGCGGTATGCGCGAGTCGGGCGTGTACTACTTGCAAATCCGGGGGACTACCTACTGGTTCTTGAAGGTGTACTGCGAGCAAAACGTCGCCGATGGAGGCTGGACGGTGAGTAACTAACAACCCTATTTGGGGTCTAACCGGGTAGTACCTACCTACCACACAGAATGTGACGACCGATATGGATATGGCGTTAGGCCCTATCCTGTTACAGGACTATGTGAAACTCGTCCAAACAGAACATATTATATGGAATTTTATGTGTATACAGATCCCATCACCAATGGCAGATATTACTGCACAGTTTAAACTCTAGCCAACTAGGGGCAGTGAAACATGTTTACTAGAATCAAATAAAAGTTTACTCTGCTATTACATATACTCGCACCTGTGTATACCCAAAGTAGCGTGCGGAGGCTATAATATATTGCAACCACATTTGGAAAATTCTTTGCCCGCCCTTATGCTGAGCCAGTAGCCATCAACCAGGCAGTTTTCTATAACACGTAGGTATGTGTCTAGCATCGAATGGAGAACCATGAGAACTTATCTTTGTTACCTTATGAATGGCGACTGTTCTGCTTAGCCGGTAACAAGTCGGAAATTGTAAAGTAATTTGTAGTATTAATTGCTTAACGATCTTCAGTTCCCCATTAACATTGTATGAACACTATCTGATGTAAAATGATAGAGAGTAGATAAAAAAATAACAAACATATTTGGAGAAAGTTACATTTCCATTTATTTTATTTTTGGTGACATCTACTTACTACGACATTGACTGATATTATATAATATTTAAGGGCTTAAGAAAACTTACTTTTGAAAGAGATAACTAATTCAAAACGTGCACTTAGACATACATAAATTAAAATCTAAGTTTATTTTTATGTGTAGGAAAATCTAGATAGCTGTATGACGGTAGAGGTCTAATTTAAAACTGAACACCCCTCTCATTCTCATATATTTACTATTACACGTGCGAGTACACAACACTACCATATCAACAACATCATGATCACAAGTAGGTGTTAAGACGAAACGCACACAATTTTGTCTTCGACATTGGTCGCGGCGCTGCCTGCTTAACCATGAGGTGTTGCAATAAGAATTTCCTGTCACACATCTTATTTAGTAAACGGGCATTCAATTTTACTACATAACTCAGTACCGAATTTATAAAATAGCAAGAGACTTAGTACTTAGTACTTGATGATTTGAATTATAATTGATATAATGCAACATCCTTTTTTACCTGAAAGAAGCCTCAAAGTCGGCCGCATGTGCTTTTTCTTAATTGCAAGTCCTGCACTACAGCGATTACGCACTGCTTGTTATTGCATGGTAATGACAAAGTTAGAAAGGTTCAGCCCTTAAATAAAATTAACAATACATCATACAAGATATTCCTATTTTACAATTAGAACAATTTTAAACCTATTTAATAATGAAGAATAATTTTCGCGCAATATTAAGTAACTCTCTGGAATATCTGCACAGAGAATAGGTCAATGTAGAGAATCAATAATATTTAGCAATAGTACAAAAGCACACATATTTGTTTAACACTAGATTATTAACTATAATGATAGAAAATCAGCAAATTTTAGAAAAATGATATACAGAGTGCATCTGAATTTTTGTAACTACATTCTAAATCACGTATCTACTGCTGATATAGAAAGACCCTGGTTGATTGTATTACTGGATTAACATTCCTTTAGGAACCAAAAAATATTTAAAATTAATCTTGATTAATTTACTGGCCGTTACTTTTACTTTGTAACACCATTGCGAAAAGATTATAAGATTTTTAGAAAGATAATTAGAAGTTTTGGCACGGCAGGAGAAACCGATAGTGTATTTTTGGCGATTGACGTAACCAAAGATAAAAATATAGTTAATTCACTTATGGAAACAAGTCGGTACCATTCTTTATGATCAAAACTTTTTTCCATTTACGACTTATAGCTTCTTGCGGCAGCAGATCACGTGTTTTGAATACATTCAGTCACTCCGTACAAAACATTTACTTATATTCACTTTAATAGTAGATAAACGACAACATTAATGGATTCAAATATTTATAGGTACTTATGAATAAATACAGTTAATAGTTTTACTAAGTTAATATTAGTTTCAATACATTTCAGTAATATTAAAATACAATCACATATCGTGAGTACACCAGTGAATGAACAATAAGATCGCACCGAATAGCTAGGGTAGGTATTTTTGACTCCAATTGAGCAATCACGTACGCGCTTGGCTATTGTGAGGTTAGCACAGGGTGCTACGGTGGCAAAGGAGCTAATTAGCTCTATTAGTATATTGTGCTCAATGCTCATTCACTAGAGTTTTAAATGTGGCATACACTGGAATCCGGTGTATACTTACTGGTAATTTTACATAAAATATCAATTATGATGATTTCATTGATGCATCACCTTAATTAAGAATTCTAAAAGTATGTAATAAATTGAGTGACTCTATCACTATAGAAATTGTATTCCCCTATTCCCCTTCAGTGTTAACATACTCATGGACCATCATTTTTATATTTACGATTAATTAAAACATATCAATAGGTTATACACCGTCGTGATGACTTCGGGGTTCCGGCTGAGAATTTTAACCGCGATTGGAACGATTACAAGAATGGATTCGGGGACCCCAGCAAGGAGTTCTGGCTTGGCAACGAGAACATATACATGCTAACCAACAATGACGACTACATGTTAAGAGTGGAACTGGAAGACTTCGATGGTAACAAGAGGTGAGTTCTTACATAGAAATTGAATCAGTTTAAATCCAATCATATCCTACTTGACAAGTGACCTGCTTTAGTTTTACATTCTTATTAGGGATGATGACAAGGTCGTCCGATTCTACCGAATACTGCTTAACCTTAACTGTATAAATATGTATAACAAAAAAAATTATTGTCTAACTAAACTGAAACGTTGACTTCTCATTATTTTAATATCCCAAAGTAGAACAAAATATAAAGAATAAAATTGCGTAACTTTTTAGATTCCTTATTAAATTTCAAATGACTTTTATTAACTATACACGTGTATACGCAACACAGACAGAGATAAATGCGATTTTCTCCTGCGCTCCATTCATTTCCACTACGCGTTATAAAGGCATTAGGTACGTCTCGTGCATGATCGTACGGTTTAAGAAAATGAATTCTCTAAATCTAATATTTTGCTACTATTTGTTGTAAGAAAAATTCACTTTAGCAGTTCATTATGTTGTTAAATATTGCTTTTTCGTGAATAAAATATGTCGTCAACACGCTTCTAGTAAACTTATTGTTAACAAATCGGTGTTACAGTTGGTTTGGGCTGCTGTAGGTAAATGTTTTATAATGAACTATTGTCTTAAAACATAGGTATGCAAGTATTAACATACGATTAGGTACCAGGATACAATCCAGACAGTTATTGTTAGAATCAGACCTTGAGTTCAAACTGTTCTGATTGTTGGCTTTTAAAATTAGAAATTATAATGAATTGCAAAAAATCGCAGCATACGTGAGATCTCAATATTTCCGCAATATTGTACCTACCCGTGGCAACCACGAGGCCTTCGTTTTACGAAGGAAAATATTGTTTTCGAATGGTCGAAGATCCCTACCCTATCCGAGTTACTTAGTTGCCCTATCCTATAGGATCGTAAATATAGCTATTTCCTCAAAAAGACTTACGTACTAGTTCTTACTCTTGAAAATATCTACTTTGATAATATTAAATAACGGCAAAACTACACACACAAGTAAACATCAATAGTGAATTTATCCCGAAAGTTATATCGAAAATAGAATAGAAAATAGATTTTTTTAAAGATATCAGTTTTAATTACGTTCTTACGACACGATGTTATAAGCGAAAAGAGGCACGTAGGGTATCAGTATCACACTACGCATGTCTACAGCCTGGTATATTTAGAGTATGTAGTTAAAATCGAAGTTATAGTAATAATATCCTACAAATGCGCATGGTTTTAACCACTCCATAAGCGTATGCTAGATCGCGCTCTATAAAACTGAAGCAAGCCGATCCTGGCCGGACTGTCTCTTCTTCAGAATGTCAAAAACAGGGTATCTGCAATGTATTATACTGTCTTCAATACGGTTCGCTGTAATTTATGTTGTAAAACTGGGTGGAATTAAGCAAATTGACTCAATTTCACCTTACAGTTAGATTGCGTGGAGCTGTTTGTCCCCTTTTTGCCTATAACACTAGTACTAACATAAAAAAGGATGAAAAGCATAAACGATTTGATTAATTTTTCCGTGTACCTAAATTATTCATATTAATTAGCACAGTATTAAGCTTATTTCTAAGTACTAATCATTTATATACGGCCCGGAATTAGCAGTAGGTATTCGTACTAAAAATTAAGTAGGTTATCATGTAATGGCTAGAATTCGAATCCGGGACCTCTCGATTGTGAAGCCGACTCCTTAACCACTGCGCCTGATTTAACATTAGCTTTTAATTAATTATTTTATTTTCAGGTACGCTCAGTATTCGCACTTCAAGATATATTCAGAAGCGGAATACTATAAGCTAGAGATCGACGGCTACGAAGGAAATGCTGGCGATTCTCTTAACGACCCTTGGTATGGATCTAACAACAGCCCCTTCTCCACTTATAACAGGTACGTATTTTATTCTAATAGGTAATTCGCACGCTCTAATCATCACATCTACAGTGATGACATGCGACGTGATTATTAGATAGAATATTCACTCTCAAAAATCTGTAAAAATTCGGTTTTTAATTTTGTCCTTAGCTATGGCGCTAATACAAACGCATAATTCAATACCTACTTATGATATTTTTTCATCATTACCGCCTGTGTTGAGCCCATGTAGCAACCAGGGGCGTTGTCATTTTATTCCATTTAAAAAGACTTGTAAAAATGTAATATAATTGCTCTAGATGTAGTTAAGCACTCACAGTATTTGCAACGAATGGCTCTAACATTATCAACAAATTACTTATTATGAACTTATTAATTATTACAGGGATAACGACCGATCATCGTTGAACTGCGCATCGATGTTGAAGGGTGGCTGGTGGTGGAAATCTTGCGGCCGCGGCCTCAACGGCCTATACCTACACGACCCACAGGACCTTACCGCTAGACAAGGTACATAACTGTAGCCAAAACTAGTTTAACTTTAGTCATTCCCATCAACATGCGCATAGAAATGCGTTACTTAAATCTGACCGTGGAATGCTATATACCAAATGTGAATTTGTTTGCAGGCATTGTTTGGTTCCGCTGGAGAGGATGGGACTATACACTGAAGCGAGCATCTATGATGATAAAGCCTAAGGGGTTGCAGCCCAATACGTGAGCGACGCGCGCTGCTCCCCTTCAACACTCAACCAGCCTCTGTTCACTCATTACTTGGATTCGACCACACGATAGCCCAAAAACAATGTCTACTGAATTTAGGAACACTGTATTCAGTGATTGTAATTACTTTTTAGACGAAATTGTACTGACGAACTAATCTGTGATACTCCTAAGTGATATTGACGATTCGGCAAATGACAAACGTATATCACCGAATCCATGTAATGACATAGAACATTGCAGGCAGCTAAGCTCAATATGTGTACCTTCTCTGTAAATAATTTCTCCTAAATCATCATTCACGTCACTGCGTCGTCGCATCTTCACACATTGTACCAGTATATTGTCCCCGATGTAAATAACAGATGCTAGACTATCTTAAAGTGCCACATCACACCCCAAATTCATTAATTTATTATTCATGTAAACTTGATACATAAATAAACTTTCGTTAATTAGGTTTATAATTTAGATGTAAGCAAAAATTTGATAGTAAGATGTAAATAATTATTATTATACAGCGATCGGAAAGACGCAAACAAAATGACAATACCTATATGTAACATAATACATCGTGTAAGTGCAACATTGTCCCTATTGCATAACGAAAATCGTATATTAATAAATGTATTATTTTTATAAATGCTGTATTTACTTTTTTGTAATTTATATTTCGTGTAACAATAATATTGTAGCTTTGCACATTCACATCAATTGTACCTGATAAATATCTAGCAATGAAGTTAGTTGGACGAGTCGCACAGCTGCTCGACATTTTACTCTCTCACATCCACAAGGATATAATTATACTAGACATTATTAATTACTAAATGTAGTCTTACTTATTAATCTTATACATATCAACGTAACATTTCAATATTTAAAATGACACGACGCACAAATATTATTTTTATAGCAGAATAATATTATATGTTAATAATAAGAATTATATTTATGTCGAGAAGCATTAGGATAAAAAAAATACAAATATAAAAATATGTTTATACGAACCACTGGCTTAGCACTAACATATTATATATTTTTTAAATAATCCATATTAATTATAACTTATATTTTAGGATGCTATAATAGATATATGCGTTATTGCTTGACTTCAGTTTCAAATAAGTTAATATGTAACTTATTTGGAACCAAATAAATATTGTAAGTGAATAAACATACCTATTTTAAGACCATTGTTTAATTACATAATACCTACTAAAAATTTAACCATTTTTTAATTTGCCTGATTTAGTCACCTGGATCTAATTCGGTTGTTTAATGGCTTAACTATTAAATTTATTGACACATACTCACTTCCTTGCTAATGCACTGTTTAATTGATTGTTTGATACACTTTGCTTATAATATCGCTAACGTTACTCGGTGTCGTACTCCAGGTCTTGGTCGGGTGGTTGCGGCGGCGCCACGTGCAGGTCTAGCGGGCACGTTAGATCCGCATCAAGCTCTATTCCTATATCGACATCATTATCGATCAACAAACCTTGTGGTTCACTTATGGTACTGTCTTTGCTATCTTCATCCATTGGTATTACAGTTTTACTTGCCGAGGGCTGCGGTTCTGATGGTTGAAAAGAAGCGTTATCTAATTCTTCATGCGATTCAGTCATTGCTTGTTCCAAAATTTGCTGAGGATCTAAGTTTAATAGTAATGACGAGTCCTGCTGCTCTGTATATATGGAGTCTAAGTCACCTAGAGTGTACTGCATATTTTCAGAGGCGGGGAGCACGCGCGAGGGGCTGGACTGGGATACGCGTCGCGAACCACGCACGCGTTCAACCCGCAGACCTCCCCACTGTTCATGTTATACTTTCAATTTCTTCGGGCCCTTCTTA
Organism: Pelosia muscerda; assembly: GCA_963691645.1. Classification (NCBI taxonomy): domain Eukaryota; kingdom Metazoa; phylum Arthropoda; class Insecta; order Lepidoptera; family Erebidae; genus Pelosia; species Pelosia muscerda. Next base: position 19,397,571 of record OY829098.1, on the reverse strand, counting down.
GCCGCGCGGTCCTTAGCCTTCTCGAGGATAGCAGTCAATTTTTTCTCTTCGGCTAATATCTTCAACAACATAATAATGAACGGCAGATAATTGTGCCTCCGACGAGCCATTTCCTGTTCATACTTGGCCATTTTGATGTCTTCATACTCAATCAACATCCTCAATCGGGGTATTTCACTGTCGACCTCATCAGTTTGCATGCCGAGCATTCGGTTTTCATTTAGTAGCTCTTGCAGTTGTCTTTCATATATCATCTTTCGATCGGACACTAAAGCCATGAGATTGAAGTGAATTTCACCCTCAGTGTAGCTGTAACAAGAAAAATAAATTGATTCACATCAATGTTGTCATAATTTCAACTATCGAGCTACTACTACTTTTTTTCTGTACGCTTTATGAGAAGAATATTGGCTTTTATGGGAAGGACTACCTCCTTTCTTCCTTCAAAAAAATGTACCATCTTGCAAGTGATGTTTCCCAAACATCTTGGTGGGGCTCATATTTCCAAGAAAAATAATTTGTAGGAATTATAATAATTAAATAATCCACCACTGTTGTACAGTATATAAGCAGACAGAAATATAAAATTTGTAAAAAAACTTAAAGAAATAAACACAAAGAGGTTTATTTCCTGAAGGTATTGCAGAGATTACACTTACATGTTAATCCTCCTCATAATAATGGGTCGAACAACATCGAGCCAATCTTGATCAGGAGCAATGGGACCATGGTCAATCGGACCTTCTCTAAGGCCATCCAACTCATATAGGCGTCCCTCAATAGGCATGTAGCCAATAAAATGGTATGCTTCATCATCCTGGAACAACACAACATTATTTACACTTATATTACTGAACAATACTTACTCCAGGTGGGTACACAATAGGGGGTGGGCCTACTGCGCTATTTCAGGTACCAGAAGAGGAGTCTGGGCTGTATCTATATGTCTGATATTAAACAGCCCAATCACTGAGTCCCCTTATACGTCATCGCATGGAAAGAGGGAGTAGTAACCCAAATTCTACTCTGCCAGGAACCCCAGGACTTGCAGACGAGGCTTAGAGCGCGAAGATTTGGTTAGAACCCAAATTAAACACCAAAATTAATAAATGATTATAATTCTAATTGTGTGATCAACATAACTGAACCAGATTACAAAATACTAGAGATGTGATTTGTTCCAACGCCTTTACCTTCACTGAGGAATCGAGGGAAGAGGAATCATTTACTCAGTAGAATTTTAGATGTTAGATGAGGGTTGCACCCATCTTGCCACCTGATTTGGATAACTTGATACTGCCTCAGTAAATATAATATAAATAGTAAAGCCAACGAAAGTTACCTTGACAGCCATTTTGGGATCGAATTCAAAGACTGGCTGCTGAGCCATGGAGTTATGAGCACTACGAATAGTCTGTGAGTTGCTCAGAGTAAGTCCCCGCATCCTAGGGTCAAAGGACATGCTGAACTCCTTGAGTTTAGACAACTCTGGACCCAAATCCACATCAGGGTGGTCACAGTTCAACAACAGGCTCACAACAGCTTGTGTTGCACATGCATTGTTTATAACCTAAAAACAAAATTATATTGATTGATATTTTACTCCTTATAATTTAACACATATGTATGTAGATGTATATTATACATTTACATATAATCAAAATACATATAAATAAAATAAGACTGAATTTTACTATTCATTCAATGAAACTCAGTATGTAAACAGATAAGACGCCAGCTTCATACCTCAACAATATAAGTGAAATTCACTCTTAGTAGTACAAATATTAATTGCAAATACCTGTTTGGCAAAGTATATTTTATCAAGACGATTATCGGTCACAACTGGGCCCGAGGGCTCTTCATGTTGAAGGTATTTGAAGAGAAATATCAAACCATGTACAGGCCTGAAACAGTATAAATACTATCATTAATCACATCTTCATTCAAGTGCCAAATCACATTCAAATCTCACAATGCTCACTCTCACAAACTCATTTCTATTTTTATAAAACAGTGATATTAAATAGTACATACTACACAACACAACAATGTAATAGACAAACATACCTCAAAGTCTCAAAAATTACATCTTCAATAGTCCATAATTCTTCAACTTGGACCCCTTTAGCTCCTAAAAACATAATTGATATCTGAATTTTTTTAGTTTTCGTGATGACTAATGAGTATAATGTGAAGGCTTTTAGTTTTCGTTGCAGTCTTTATTGCTAAAAAGGGAGTGTTCAGCTATGAAAACATTCATGGGCATGTAATAGTATTCTAGCTTTCCCAGCCAACGATGAAACAAGAATACTATACAGAATAGTATGTTTATGTATGATACGTAGATCATAAGATGTAGATTTTAGACCCAATGAGGGTGTGTGATATTCAGTGTGAAAAAACCCTCTTTAAAAATTAAAATTAAAACGAAAAAAATAAAAACCAATGACTACTGGCAGAGCATTACACAAATGAGCCACTTGAATTGAGAATGATTTGAAGGATTTGGCCGTAAAGTTGGTGGAATGACTTGGCATTTATAGCCTCAGATTCTCGGACGATCTCGAGTGCAGGAATTCGTGCTGTTTCAGGTAAGATGGAGTTAGTGGATTTAAGAGAATATTGTATTGTGTGTAGTTTTTTCTTCTATAAAACATAAATTTACACATAATATGACTGAGGTACTGCAAACTCACACCAGAATGTGAAGTAAGCAACAGTGCATTAGCAAACCAAATTGAGGCGATAATGTTTTTTTAGGTATTTACATTTAGAGGCCCGCATACTGTTACATAATTTGCCTTGTAAAACACCCTCTGGAGGTAACTAGCTTTTATTCATGGTCTCAATGTACTGAACATGTCTGTTTTAGTGCGACAACGAATATTATTCTATGAATCTGTAATTTATGTTCTCATGTAAGTGATGTAAAATATGTCTTTATGAGAATAAAATTCTTTAAACCTTAAACCTTATTCACAACAACCTTCGCGCTGGTGATCAGCAGGTATATCAGTCAACATATAAGGTTAGCTTAATTCCAAAGATGTTAATAGATACATGCTAACAGCTTACAATCAATAGGGCTCGTCTGTACAAACAATTTACAGTATCAGCAGAAAGAACATGGAAAACAATAAATAAGTGGAAGCCATATGTAGTTGGTGCATATGTGTTATTGGTTGACATATTTAAGCTACAAAGGATAAACTTGACAATATGAGCTTTTTTGATAAGAATATGTCTAAACTTTTTCGTAAATATTCAAGCTTGTTCAATTCAAAGTATAAAACGCCATAAATATGTGCAAATACATCTACCTTAAAAAGAGTAATGTGTTTTCGTTCAGTAGTACTTCGTATGATTTGAGCTAATATGGCATTAAAGGTAGTAATGTATATAAATAGGTGTGACCAATCAAAGGAATTATCTACTAATAATGCACTGTATTATTAACGGTTATGTGTGTGAGTTCGGCGTCATCCATTCCATTACTTAAACTATTGTGTCACACTTCTACTAGTTTTTTCTGTTGCGTGAGAAAGAACAGCAATTCAATGCTGGTAATAAGGAGACATTCACATTTCAGTCACAATATAACCTCAATTTTCCTAATGTCAATAACGCTATACAATGTCACTGAAAATTTGCGTTATTGGAATATGGTTTGTGACATTTGGAAGATTGAGATTAGATTACAACTGACTTTTAAACATATTTTCATTACAAAAGTGGGCCTTCTAGAGGTAGATTCTCTATAGGAGAAAACGCATTAATCAGTCAACAGTAGCTATGTGAATTAGATTGGTGTGTACCTGCCTAGAAAGAGAATGTAGTCTAATGCCTAAAAGGATTTGTCTGAATCACCCAAACCTAGCCGGCTTATGGAATTGCTTTATGATGGTAAAGAAGTCTGTGACATATGTTAAGGCAAAAGCAAAGGAAATATTGCAACAAATGGATGAACATACACAATCAAATAGATTGAAATACAAATAGAATGAAGTAAAAAACCTAAATGACAAATAACTTCCATTGTAGGTATTTACCTAGCACGTACTTACCAAATTTCTTAATGAGTTGTGTAAAAACTCCAGGATCACTTTCTATCAAACACCAATCTCCTAAGGACTCCATTTTAAACCTGTAAAGAGTAGGTATATGTTAAAATAAAACAGGTACATATATGTAATGTAGTGTAACCAAAGTAACGCTTTGTCTGAGCTAAAGTACAAGTTTAGTGTACAACAAAAACATAAAAGTAGAACATGAAATGAGAAACGCACAGCAAATATTCAAATTCACGTAGCATAATGGACTTACCTGAATTAATGTGTATTGTTGATGAGATGACATAAAATTTTACCGCATCATCGCCGTTAACAATCCACAGAATCCACACCACAGCACAAGCCGGCACAGGAGCTTATAGATTAAATTTCAAATAATCAATATTCAATTTGTCTGCTAGTCAGTCACTACTGTCTGTCAAGTCAAGTGGTGTAGTGTAGTGTAGGATAGGAGTTAGTATAGTGTGTTTACAATATCTAAACTTATTGTCAAATTATATAATCGACTATCAAACGATTCGACTAACTGTCAAAAGTGGGAAAAGTACCTAAGTGCACACTACGCACGGGAGTTATTCTGATCACCGGTGACAGACTAAAACGACGGCGGTGGAGTCCCAATGCAAAAAGTGTTTTGAAGATCTATTCGGTGATGACGTAAATATTAAACACTAATATTAAAAAAAGATTCCTAGGAATTAAGAACCTTTATCCTTTTAGAAGCTGACTCTGTGACCATTGACTATACAAGATGAAGGTCTCGGTCCAACCCAAAAGAAAAGATCGGTGAACCTAAGAGGAAAAAGAGAGGGGAGGAAGTTCAGTTCTTTGTTTATCAGTTTATTATTTTATTTTTATTAGATTATTAGTTTTATTATTTTTTTATTAGGCAGTAAGTTATTGAAGCGGTCAAGATCTGTGCGGGCCTCCGCGCTGCAGGGGAAGAGTTCGCATTTTGAAGGGTTCACCTCCAGGCCCAGGACCCTGAGCCGCGGGATAAGAGCCTGAAGATCCTGGTACACGTCTTGCGGTGAACCACCCAAGGTCCCGTCATCCAGATACCACAAGTTCAGCTCAGATTTTAGGTCCGTTATGGCTTTGTGAATTGTCAAACTAAAGACTAGGGGTCCTAGCGGATCCCCTTGCTGCGCTCCCACCTGTTAAGAGATGGGATTCTCGTTAAAGAAGAGATTTGAGGGAGAACGATACCCCTGATAAAGGTAGGGATAGAAGGAATTTGCGTATATCCAGCTTCAGTACCAAGCAACCGGAACGGAACACGCTGCCAATGGCTATTGGCCTGATTCCTCCGTCTTTTTTTCGAAGTGCGCAAAGTGAACCCCCATATAAACATACAACCGGATTGACTTGCCCACTCAACAAGAAATTGGTCAACTCCGTCAGTCACTCCCATCAATCGCCAACCGTAGTCCCCGCGGAGCCGGATGTGAGCTCCTTCCGATGGTCGCAGTCCGTTCAGGCCCGTCACTGACCCACTATAGAAAGCATTTAAAGGCGACGCCACTTTCTCCACCGACACAGTTAATGCCAGAAACGACGTGTCTGAATCGGGTGGATGGACAAGTTAGTAAATAAGCAGTATTCCAGTAGGTATAATCGTAGGAGTGATAAAGAGATGGCGCTAGCATAGCTTTTAGTACTTTTTAATTTGCATTGCGGAGGCCAATTTATAAAGAAGAAAGAACTGACTCAATGTCTTAATTTAATTGATTGCCGTTTAGTTGTGTAACATTGTATCTTCAAAATGTCGATACCTACATAATTTTAGTTAATAACAAATTGTAGTAAATACAATAATCTTTGTATTCAGTAATACGTAACTAATATATTCAAAATGCGGTCACGGTGTACTGTTCATACCTGTGGAAATCAAGGAAAACATTTGATTCCACTCGATATTATACTATGAAATCAATGGATGAGGGCTTTAAGATTGGATGTGGACAAGACTGGTCGTAAGCTGAAAAAGTATGCATACATATTATTACACCCGAAAAGCTAAGTACATATTTACCCTCACTCTTACGAAAAGTGCCGGTCGCGCCATCTAGCGCGTCTCCGGAACGTTTAATACCTACCCTAGAAAGCAGAGTAGCAAGGTTGATTTTAGTTTAAATTGTTGTTACATTTTTAAATAATTAGAATTAAATTAGGTTTGATTGAATGTACTATTTCCTCACTTACCTACTGGTGTTTTGGAACACTTTTATTTCGAAGATTTTCTCTATTGTTTAATATTTCTGCACCCCAAAATAGCATCTTGAGGCATATTCTTAGCGAAATAGGGTCAATTATGACACGACGCTAAACTGCTGACTAGATACGTTGTCATTGCGCGACTGATGGTCGAATTTGCACTGGCTGGCGTACAAACGCCACCAAGTGATACACGTACACCGCCTGCTTCACATTTCCTTGTATATTTATTCCGCGATGCTGTTAAACTCTTACAATTAGTCCCACCATCTCCTTTCCTCTACAGTACAAAACGTGCAGTAGTTGTAATGTCACCCGCATCCGGTGTAGAATATTTCATCAAGAACTCCTTAAGTACCAGCTCACAAGTTTCCTCCTTCCAATAGTCCGGTCCGTTAAGCGGGGCGTGAAAATGCAACTGATGTGGCCGTCAAGCTGAGCGCCACCATTGTAACACTGTGCGTGTTTGTAATGGCGACTCTCGTTCCTTAGCCTTGTCTTTAGCTTACAATAGGGTGAGGTGAAGTCAAATTGACGTGCCATAAAAAAAACATTAATTTCTAAACAGAGACTGCGATCGTTCAGATTGTGCCACTACATAGTTGGCAACCGAATAATCGCCTAAAAAGTTTTCTATATTCTGTTGTTTATCTCGATAAAAATAGGTATAATAATCGAGTACTATTATTCACTTTTCATATTGCAGATGAGGAGCTCTCCCTCCTCCCCTCCACTCTCCCCTTTCATGACTGTCTATTCCAAAAACATCGAGTTGCAATATTCATTTTCATTACATTTTTATAACATTACTTGACATTACTTACTCTGTGTAGTGTCTAGTGTAGATGACTCTGCGTAGCCGGTCGTAGCGTAATATCCATTATTGTGAACCTATTTTCGTTGTATATTTTCTTTCCTCCTAAGTATTGCCTAGCTTCGTTCTCAATACTACTAATACCTACCTAGTGTTTAGTGATATGCATCTTCATTTCTGGAGGAGAAGCTTCTGTAGTTGATATCGTATCTAAATTTGCACAAAAGTAAGTATTTACTAAGAACCTACATAAAGTTATAAATTATGTAAAACTAAGTTGATGGTTGAAGTTCAACATTTATGCCTTTTATCATCCTTTATTATTTTTAACTTTCGAGATATTGCGTGACTGCATTCTTTTTTTGTTACGCATACATAACCACGTAACAATCTAAACGAATCAAAAGTACTCAAATGGAATTTAATCGACAAATAAATAAATTATTTTCTATTTGGTTTCTTTGCTTTTGTTCATTCACCACAAGCTCATTGTGTCCATTTTAAATAAATGGAAACCTTAATTAAATTGCTATGTAGTGATATTAAACTTGCTTATAATTTTAGCAAGCAAGAAGCTACATACATATACACATACATACATTGACCTTTATTGTTTCACTAGCTTCTAGTGACATCTGCATGAAATTTTACTAGAAAAACTTATTCCATGATTTTCTGTGACCATGTGTACCACAGGAACCTATACCGGGGATAAACGAACTCTGTGTTATTCCAGACTATAATCTCTCTCTGTGCAAACTCGTTCAACTAGATACATTTGGTAGTTATCGCGTGAAAATGTCACAATGTGGATGCACCACAGATCCATCCATCCATCCATACAATTATCCAAACAATGTGTAAAAGTATCAATAACAATACAATACAATATTTATTAACAAAATATGTCCATCATCATCCTTGTGTTAATCCCGGTCACATCTGAAGCTGTCACCTCAAGTCCTGGGTTCAGCTTTTTCTGACTGACCCATCGGTCAGTCATCGCTTAACATAGCCTCTGAGACATACAAATTTTTGCACTGAGCGGGGAATGTGCCTCCTTCTTTGCAGTCTAGTTCACTACCATCTTGCCACAGAGGCTGTCCAAATCTGTGCCAAATTGTAAAGGGTGAATTAAAAACTGAACCTTATGTTGTCAGCCTTAAGATTAAATATGGCTAATAAAAGACATACTGAAATTTTACTTCAGTTACCTCTATAAAATGGTATTTATCACCTAACTAGCTGACCCGCGCAACTTCGTCAGCGTCACCCCGTTTTTGCAACATTTTTAATACCTGCTCCGCACCTGTTGGTCATAGCATGATGTTATATACATATAAACCTTCCTTTTTAACCATTCTATCTATTACAACAAACCGCATCAAAATCCGTTGCATTGTTTTAAAGATTTAAGCATACAAAGGGACAGGGACAGAGAACGCGACTTTATTTTAAACTATGTAGTGATTGACTTTACACTCAAAATAAATGTCTTACATTGCTTAGTATCATTTTCATTTGTTTTACTGTGTACTTTGACAGTACAGTGGCATGATAGAGTAAACCTCTCTGGTTCCCTCGGACTCCACTCAGCCTCTCTGATTCTATACAGTCTTCATACTTGCAGACTTCACTCCAATTTAAACAAACTTCAACCCCACTCTAAAACTAATCTGTCTCTAAACTATCTCCACTCTGAGTCCACTCCAACTCCTAACCGAGTCTATAACCCCTCTAAACTGTTTCCAGTTAGACTCCAAACTGACTTCACTCTGACTTCAAACGTACAACACTTTGAGTCCAACCCGATTCAAACCAATTCCATACTGACTCACTTTACACAATTAAATCACTGTTTTAACCAGTTAGGTGCAACATATATGTATGCACTATACAAATATAAAATAAAACAAAATAACAAAATTAGTTTTTATCCCCACTTATCATGAAATGGATTTTTCATACAGTTTTCTCTCCCACGCTACTGAACCAAAAACATACTTTCTGCCTTCCTTTTAAATAAATGATTTTAATTCCTGTTGGTTTGACTGCAATGGACGAAAAAACTGCGTAAGGGATTTTGATGCGGTTTCTTTTGTTTGATCGGCCTTGGTTAGACTTAAAATGGTATGTTTGTATGATCGCAATCGGTTGAGTAGAAATGAATTTAAATACATTTAAATAATCAAGGGGAATTTTTATATTTAAGTCGCTGGGTTTTTGTCGTATTCTCTGAGATTATTCTTATGGATGGATTTTGTATAGTACATAATATACTACATCCAGGCAGTAAATACCTAAGTAGAATGCAGCAACTTACCAGATATAATGACATACAGATTACTGCTTTGCTCTCTTGCATAATAGAGTAATGATGTTATTATGTAACCTGTGGCAGTCACGATATGGCTTTCTATTCGTAAAAGAATTTATTAAATGTTTATAACATTATAGTATACTTTGGAACACATAATTCGAACTCAAATCGTGAGGACCAAAGATCACGACCTCGAAAATCTATGATAGGTGGTTTTGAACTCCTCCACAGCCTAAACACGCCGTTCTGTTCTCAAAAGTAGTCAAAAGTTACCCAAAGAATATTATTACTACTTGCGCGTATAGATCGCATTTTGAGCACATTTTGGGTCTCCGAGCTACCCCCGCGAATCTATACAAACGCCGAGGTATATCGAAGTGAACACAGCGTTTTGTCACTTACACCCTTTACTTTTCAAGTATCGATAAATTTCTTATTGTATGGTTCACAAGCAATAACTTCTGATATAGATAACACTTCAGCTAACACATAACGATAGGTATGTGATATCTAAGATTTTATCTTTTGTTTACTATTTTATATCTTAGTTCCTACAGTCAATACTAATGTGATAGACTGAATATAACTATCTAATGATGTTCCAACCTATGTAACTATTATAAATAATTGTAAAAAGTTTGTTTGTCCGCGATGGAAATACTAGGTAATCACACTAGATACTCAACGGATTTCGATGCAGTTTTTTATTTGAAGGGGTTTGATCCAACTTAAAATCTTACGTTTGTTGATTGCAATCGGTTAAGTAGAACCAGAGTTATGTTAAGTATTATAGAATTTAAGTTACACAGATGGCGCTTAGGTCGCAATAACCACGCGGGCGGAGCCGCGGGCATAGGCTAGTATAATAATAAAATTAATTTCATGTGCATATGAAATCACTTTTTTGTAGTTTTGTAGCTATGTTCATGCTATTGAATATTTTTGTAAGTAAATGAAGAAAAAAATACCGAGTGTTGTATAATAATACATAGGTGTACTTTTATTTCTGTCCTGTAAAATATTGAGAAAAGTAGAATGTTAAGAGCAACTGTTGGGAAAACATTAACCAAAAATACATGTACTTAATAGAAGCTCATACATAAGACAACAATATTCATGTGGATTTTTTTTGTTTGCAGGTTCTTGAATCATGTTTGGACTGATCTTATCTTTACTGGGCTTAGTTGGACTAAGCCCAGTTGCCTTTCTTGCTGATGTTATTGGAACTACGGAACCAGCTTTGAAGCTACTTATTTCTATCCTAATGGGATATCCTTTGGCAGTTGTATACCACAAGTTTGTGAGACAACATGTAGAATACAGAAATATGTTTTTCATACTTACGGGTCTAGACATGGCTTATTACAATTTTGGTATATCATTATACCATAATGCGATACCAGCAATCGTGATTTATTTAACAACTGCGCTGCTGGGACCAGGGAAACTCAATGCGATATTTACATTTGTATTTAATATGACGTACCTCATTGCTGGCTATGTGGTTACTGAATCAGAAGAATATGATATTACGTGGACAATGCCTCACTGTGTACTCACACTCAAATTGATAGCTCTATCTTTCGACGTTTGGGATGGACAGAAGAAGAAAAAAGGACTGGAACTTTCTGCAAATAATAAAATCACTGCCCTGGAGGTTCCCCCTACGTTTGTAGAGCTAATGGGTTTTGTTTACTTCCCTGCCTGCTTCTTAGTTGGACCGATCTTTTCGTTCAGACGTTACAAGGATTATATTTCGGATCAATTTCCATTGGCGACTCAATCAGCTGTCTATGAAGCGCATGCTATGAAGAGGTTGATTCAAGGAGTTCTTTACTTGATTGCTTTCCAAGTTGGAGGTAATTATCATCTTTTGGAATTATATTAGTTAAAAAATGAAATTGTTTATTACGACTGCGCAGTAACGAACGAGCTTCTGGTGATTTCCTTTACTCGTTGAGATCAGACAGCAATCGCTGACGCAAAAGCTAGGAATAAGAAAGCAGATCTCAAACTGGAAAGGGTCTGCCTATCCTAGGGTCCAATTGAGGCTAACGCTTTGATGGTGATGAAAGTTCTATGTTCTATGAAAATTATTGTCTAATTTTCATTTCTGTATCATTGTTAAGTATATAAGAATCTTCACCTTCATTTTTTATTTATTTTAAATATTGATCTGATTGTAACTGACTATAATTACTTTTCTTATTACAGTAACCGTGTTTAACATGAAATACATGTTGTCGGATGAGTTTTGGGATACGTCGATATTTTACCGTCACTTCTACTGTGGACTTTGGGCTCATTTCGCGTTGTACAAATACATTTCGTGCTGGCTTTTAACTGAAGGTAAGGTCGTTATTGTCATTAGCCATTATCTTGTAAATACATCAAAATTATTCGCGGTTCAATGAATTTGGTAAGCTAATTGCGTACCATAGCACTAAAAGAAAATAGAGTACCTAAACAATGTAACGTAATATGGTCATTAGTTAATGGAATAAACCATTAATAACCAAATAATTAACTAATTGAGCAAAGTGCCATTTCGTACCGATAGCGGTGAGGAGCTGTAGCAGGGAGGTCAAAGGCCTTGTAAAGGAAATAGGGAGAATACTTTATAGAGATGACTGGTGACTACCGGTGGTACAGAGACTTGTCATCGCAGTCCAGCGTGTGATACGCGGCTAGTGTGATGGGCACTTTTGCTCCGAAAGCGGTTAGGGCGGGTTATTTAATAACTTAATGAATTGTATATGTATGGACATTGGACATGATGCATATTTGACATTTTGTCATTGAATATATATTAATAGACCGAAAGAACATAGGTACGATTATTACCCTTTCTACTACTAATAATGAGTAGTAATTCTAATAGGTACCTACTAATTTCGTAAAGTATTCTTCGGACAAATCGTATACTTAAACTAGTTTAGTTGAAGACAGTTGAGGAATAAATTACTAAATAATACATAAATCATAAAGAGCTCGTACTTGTACCTATTTGTAATTGTGGATATTAGTAATACAGTTGCATTTTTAATACTATTAGGTATCTACATTATCATAAAATACTTGAGTGATTACTATAGATAATATAATAGAAGGTAATTATAGCAGATATATGTATAAACATTAGTATTAAATATTAGTAATATAATTAAATTACTATATTTATTAGTGCACAGAAAGAATACTATTATCTTATCGTAAAAATGACACCAATAAACGCTGTTAATCTGCCTCTTGAGCACTGAACTTACTATGGAGTTTTCTTCCACAAACGTTACCGAACAATATAGAACTTAAACTCGCAAGACATTTGAAACATGTGGTAACCTCTACGAGAACGCATGCCATATGCCATAGGTGTTTAAATTGCATATCCAAACAGTGTTTATTGATCCTATCCATGCAGAAATCTATTTTTAATAACACTTCAAAAATTTATTTTATAGGTATACACAAATAAATTAGTAACAGGTTTGATCACTTTAGTTCAAGTTATCATCCTTTCTTCCAGCGGCCTGCATACGATTTGGTTTGTCGTACAACGGCACTGAAAGAAAAGACGACATGTCAGTATCCAAATGGGACGGGTGCAACAACATCAAGCTTCTGCGGTTCGAGGGCGCCACAAAGTTCCAACATTACATTGACAGCTTCAACTGCAATACTAACCACTTCGCCGCCGAATACGTCTATAAACGCCTCAGGTTCTTAGGGAACCGTAACCTCAGCCAGTTAATCACTCTGATGTTCCTCGCACTCTGGCACGGCACTCAGTCAGGATACTACATCACATTCTTGAACGAATTCTTAATTATAGTCATGGAGAAGGACATAGAATCTATTCTAAGCAGAACAACTTTCTACGAAAAGATGTGGTCTTCTAATGCTGTCAAGTATGTGATTTATATTATACTCAAAACTTATACGATAGTATTCATGGGTTGGAGCCTGGTGCCGTTTGACGTCAAAGCTCTCTCCAAATGGTGGACAGTATATTCAAGTTTATATCTCTCAGGATTTCTGTTGTTTGCGCCGTGGTCTTTCGTTTATAAGCCTTTATTGGTTAACGGGTTAAAGGCCGCGGGGTATATTCGTCCCAAGACACAATAATTAGCTTCCGACATTCAGCATAATATAGATAGGCTTTAATAAAAGACATCTTTAGCACTGTCTGGATGTTCACCAGTTTTCTTAGCGCTTGTTTGTAAGGCCACAATACATTATAGTAAACACTGATATTGAACTAGTATAAATAAATACTTCTAAACTAAATCTAATGACTTCTATATATAAATAGTAGACACGCAGCCGCTGCTTAAAACAAAAATTGTCTCACGGTCCCTTGGTGTGGAGGCCATGAATTTTCAATGGTGAAATGACTTAATGAATTTTAATACGTAGTATGATAGCTACAAAAAGTTACACATAGTTGATATCAGGTTACGGCCATATGTGATACCTACCAATTTTTCGATTAAAATTATTATTATATTAGAAGTCATTGCCTCAATCAATATTTGTTAAAGTACAATTTACTGTGAATTATTTAAATTGTTCTTGATAACATTACGCTTAGTCTTAATAAATACTATTAATAGAAAAGTCGCGATGTGTGTGTATTATGAAATTACGATTTAGCGACTCAAATAGATCGAGTGAATATACATAATTAAAATATAAAGTTTTTCATAGGATGAGGATCTCCAAAAAGTGTTTGCCGAAAATGTGCCTCATTTAGTAAAAGCTCGTCCTAATTTCCAAGTTTGAGATAGAGGAACCTAGATAACCAGGCAACTACTTCCGATGATTTAGTCTTGTTTGGTCAAGGGTGATTGAATATTTTTCCAGTTCATCTCTTATTAGTCCTATTTCCCCAAGTCTGTTGATAGTAGCTTTTGGTCAAATGTTCATATGTTGTCTTGGAAATGATCTTACAACCTAAGCCGCTAGTCCTATAAACTGATATATGATATTTTGGCAGTAGATGCTTTTCATGTTGTGAGCGTCCCCTGAATTTTTTGGATGTTTTCTTACCAATTGGGTAAAATAGGGGACGAAAGTAAATGAGCTTCCATAAAAGCATAACATCCATAATCTAACCGTTTAGCTACAAAATTTCCAAAAATCTTTCTTTAATGGATGCCTTTACCGGATTACCAGCTTGGCTCCTTCGCCTCGGTGCAAAGGTGAGCGCTGATGATAGTTGACAATCCTACACTTACGGGCAGTGTGAGATTGCTCCCTGTGTGTTTGCCACAGCTTGTTCAATGGTCAGAGGAACTGTTTGAAATGATGCCCACGGCGGCATTCTATCATTGCACAACTGGCCACAGGCACAGAATTTATTCTAAGCCATTGAGACCACAAACTTGCACAGTGAAATATAAAATGAACTTCATCACACGCGTACTTACGTTGTGGAATGGGGTTCTTCAAGAAGAGCAACAGAAGGTTCGACAGTCGCGCGACAGGGCGTCCTTTTATTATTGCGGGAACTTTGACCAAACCAGACTAACATACTTCCTGGTTATTCTTTCCAATTCTCCATTAAATAATATAATATCGCTCATTCTGCCCGTCTCGTATTTTATAAATATACCTATTGTATTGTAACTAATATTAGGTACTTAATCATAATAATTCCAGAGTATAAAATGAATATAAATACAAAATTATTCACATTTCAATTCAGAATAAATAAATGTACCAAATATAATTTTAATTTGAAAACGCACACGACGATTGATTTGTGGCAACTTGCTAATGTGGTGTTGGTTGTTTGTTAATATTACCAAAATGTATTGAATTAATCTTGCATGTAAGTGAAGTAATGTAAGTTGAATGTTGCCGTTGCCGAGGCAAAATACTGTTTATGGGTGCCTCTTATTAAGGTGCTTACCCGATAGTACATTTAACACAATATGCATCTTTGTGTTTTAGTTAGACCTTAGAACTCAATATAATTAGTTTGACATAAGTATACCTAGGTTATGGGATAGTACTATAATGTGTTCTATTATTGTTAGATAATGAGCTATTGTTAAATATAGAGACAGCCTGTTCGGGTAGGCTGAGAAAAGAACGCTGTATGTAATCTTAACGTATACTTAACGTGGCAGTAGATTCATATTTTAAAGAATTGCTGATCTGCATGTCTCTTTCTGTATCAAACAAGTCATATCAACATTAAGAACGGTAGTAGTTAGGTATCCATTATCCAAAGTGCAACCAATTATTCAATAAAGTAAGCAAAGCAATCACTCATCAAGGTCGACCAGACCAACTGGTTTTTCTTTATTATAAATTCTAGCTAATTGGAGGGTTACGTAAGAAATATTAGGTATATATTAGTATTTACTGGTGTTGGGGTGTAGCTCAATAGCGGCAACATTTGATTGAAGTAGGTAAGTTCCCGTAGGTTCCTGTTTATTACGAATTGACGCATCTCTTTAATTTAGTTAGTGTGTTAGTGCAATATACCTATTGGTAGGTATATTGTACAATGTGGTGTGAGGTTTAGAAATTTTGATATCTTTTGAATGCTCTGATGCATTTGTGCATGATATAAATTGTGAAATTTATAGAAAACTTATATAAATTAAGGTTTCAAGGCTTGGAGTCTTATTCGTTCGATGATATTAGGTACGATTCTATTCTCTCTACGCACTTTCACATTGCTTCGCGTTATACCTATTTGCTTGAGTACCAGGGCTTGAAACCGGTTTAGAAAATACCGGTTAATAAAGGTTAAACCTGTTTTTTCATTCAGAGCGAAACCAGAATGGGAACCATACTAAAACCTTAATAAACCGGTTTAATCCAGAGCGACACGTACCTACCCGCGTCGGCATCACTTGAACTAAGCACGTCACAACTTGCTTGTAAATTGTAATTGTTCAGAGAGTGATGCATTTATTTAAACGATTGCTAACTTAAAGTGGGCTAAGTTATTGGTAATTTCGCAGCTTTGCTCCTAATTATTTTAGGGTTTTCAAGTAAAGAATGGGTCATAAGAGAAAGAACAAAATATATAGTTATTTATTTTGATTACTTGAACGAAAGAAATGTCTAATCGAAGGATGCGGCGTAAAATACGTTATAACTACTGGTGGTAGAAATTTGATGGAATAAATTTGTCATAAATTTTGACCGGGTGGGTAGCAACCTCGGTTGAATTGCGTTCAGGAGTCAGCAAGTACATAGCCGGGCAGAGGTGGTGGTAGTCGCAGCATTAGTGGGACCAGTGGGTATTGGCGTAGTTTGGTGGGGATGGTGCGGGGTGACCCGCCGAGCAGGGAGACCCGTAGAAACTGGTGTCGCGGGCCGCTCGCGGCATAGTAGGTACAGAGGCTCAACTGGGGCTAACCACCCTGGGAGACTGCCTCACCAGGCCGCGCATAATACTAAAATGGTTCGTCGTACAGGTTGGTGACCGGATGTGGGAACCCGCCGACCATATATTCAGGAGGGGAGGCACCTTCCGTTCGGCTCGTCGGCTCTCGCCATGCCGCCTCACAACCACAGATAAAACCAATCTCCTGCGCTTTGTCACGCGGTGCTGCCACGACAATCACCTCTTTTTTCACGCCTTCTCTTACCCCCTACCATGGCAGTACACATCAGAGATTATGGCAACACAGCGGCTCTTTATTCTCCCACTAGCTCGCTTTTTGAGGTGGAGTCTACTAACATCTGTGGGCTCCATGCAAACTTCAACGCCGTCCACCAACAACTAGAGACGGCGAAACCAGCCACGCTCTTTCTGACGGAGACACAAATATGCCGCATGACGACACCTGCCTGCTCTACCCCGGCCATGTTCCAAAGGAAAAATTTCGTGCCAAAACCGGGGAGTGCGTGTTTGTTAGGGCGGATGTTTGTTGTCGTCGTTTGCGCTGCCTTGAGGACCCATCCTTTTCTGTCCTGTGGGTACACGTAGACCATAGCTGTACGAGACAAATCTATGTGTGCCGTTACCGTTGCCATACCGGAGATGCCGAGACCACACTATTCTTTGAATGTCTGAGTCAGGCGGCAGATGAGGCGAAGGAGCGGTTTCCGAACGCTGAGTAGGTATTTTTGGGGGTTCCAAGGGGCTTTTAATAGCACCCCACGACCAGTGCAGGGAAATCGGCGTCTCTGGCACTACTCGTCAGCGGACTGGGATGGACTGCGTGACTATTTTGCGTCTATCCTTTGGGTTGAGCGCTGTTTTGTAGGTAAAGACCCATTGGATAGTGCAACTGCTGTCGTCCGTGAGATCAGTTTTGGGTATGGAGTACTATATCCCATACACTGATGTCACCGGTGCCCGCGGAGTGCGCCCTTGATTCGGGCGTGAGCAGAGGCTGTTTATCATAAACAGTTTGCGTTTCGCGCTTGGGTAAGGTAAGGCACAACGATTCCAACATAGGGTACTTAAGGCAGCGTACAACAAAGCAAAGGGTCTGCAAAATACCCAGCGCATAGCACAGGTTGGTCAAGACCTAGTGGTGCATCCCACGGGCAGCCGTGGCTACTGGGTACTGGCCAGAGCCGTGCAAGCTAAATTCTACCAGCCCGGCAGCCCAGCTACCCTGCCCCCGCCCCTCCCCCGTCCCCCTGCACAACCCTGATGGATCCCTGGCCCATGAGCCGCAAGAGAAAACAATTTTTCTGGTTAATCTATTTACGACCAACTCCCGAATTGAGGACTGTGGTATGCAGCCACCGACCACCCAACAGTGACCACGCAATGCCTGATATCCGTATCAGGCAAGGCGACGTCCGTGCAGTACTGCAGTCACTCGATGTCCGGAAAACCAGTGGTCCGGATGGTATACCAGCGGTGGTTCTTCAAAAATGTGCAGCGGAGTTGTCTACAATGCTCACGCGGCTGTACTAACTCTCCCACATTTCGGGTACAGTAGTGCCGACGGCGTGGAAAGAGGCGAATATACAGCCGATTCCCAAGAAGGGAGATCGCTCAGACCCAGCCAACTATCGACCCATAGCCGTCACCTAAGTGCTGTGTAAAGTTTTTGAGCACCTCATCAACACACAGCTCATGCGTCACCTAGAGGATCACTGACCGGCAATAAGGTTTTAGGCCGAAACGATCTTCTGCGGTATATAACCTATCTTTGGGGTGAGGCTATGGACAAGCATGGTGAGTCACTGGCTATTAGCCTGGACATCGCTAAAGCTTTCCATAGAGTCTGGTACAAATCGCTTCTTAGCCAACTACCAACCTTCGGTCTGCCTCCAAGACTGTGCAATTGGGTTGCTAGCTTCTTGCAGGGGCGCCGCATTCGCGTTCCTTGTGATGGATGAGCTTCGGAGTTCCTGCAGGTAAATGCTGGCTCTCTACTTTCCTTCCTCATCGCACTATTCAGAGCACGCCACTGCCATTTCAGGATAACCTCAATATACTCGGTATGGATGTTCGCTGCAAACTGATGAACAAGAACTATATCGAGAGCATCATCAAAACAGCTTCTCGTAAACTCGGAGTCCTGAACAGAGTGAGACGTTTTTTCACGCCGAAGCAGCGGTGTCTTCATTACAAGACACAAATTCGCTCCTGCGTGGAATACTGCTCGCATCTCTGGGATAGCTCCGCAAAGTACTTATTAGATGCTCTCGACAAGTTGCAGCGACATGCGATCTGCATTATTGGGAGTCTTATTTTTATTTCATAATTAGGACACAGAAGTTGTGATTTAGTTTTGTTCATTATAAAATATCAATCAATCAGCCTATCGCAGTCCACTGCTGGACATAGGCCTCTTCTAATGCATCCAGTCTGTCCTAGCCGCCTTTTTCAAGTCATCAGTCCATCTGGCTAGGGGGCGTCCTACCTTCCGTTTGCCTTCTCGCGGTCTCCACTCGAGGACTCGTTTGCTCCAGCGACCATCGGTCCTCCGGCAGATGTGGCCAGCCCACTGCCACTTCAGCTTGGTTATTCTGCGAGCTATGTCTGTAACTTTAGTTCTTTGTCGGATGACCTCATTGCGAACTTTATCCTTCAAAGAGACTCCAAGCATAGCTCGCTCCATGGCCCGCTGAGCGGCTTGCAATTTGTAGACTAACCCCACCGTCAATGTCCACGTTTCGGCACCGTAAGTCATAATAGGCAGAACGCACTGGTCGAAGACTCTTGTTTTTAGGCATTGTTGTAGGGGGAGGAGAAGACCCGACGCAATTTGCCAAACGCTGCCCAGCCCAATTGGATCCTTCTGGCTAGATCTTTCTCGAAGTTGTTTCTACCAAGTTGTATGGTTTGCCCCAGGTAGATATATTGTTGAACAACTTCGAGTGTGGCCCCTTCGACGGCAATCGGTCTCGGTATAACGTGTTCATTGAACATAACCTTGGTTTTGTTCAAGTTTACACCAAGGCCGACGCGTCGAGAGGATTCGTTTAGGCCGTGCAGCATTTCGCCCAGCTGCTCCAGCGACTCCGCAACTATGACGATATCGTCGGCGAACCGAAGGTGGTTATAAAATATGCAATATAATAATTAAATAACTATGTGGGCTAATAATAATAATGAGTCAAAAATGAGTAGGTAATTGTCAAAAAATAAACCACGCGGGCGAAGCCGCGGGCAACAGCTAGTATTATATATAATTAAAATTATAGGGAGTTAATACATGCCATTATCAATAGAATTTTTACCAATATCATTTATCAATAGAATATTTGATTAGAAAAACTGTTCTTTTATAATATTTTGATAATTAAAATAAATAAATTTTATTAAAAAAAATTGTATTAAATTGAAAATGGACTGCGCATACAGTCCACGCGACCGACGACGCTCGCACTACACTTTAGTGACCTTCACCACTCCTTTAAAATATGGAAGCACTTTAGCCCTACGCTTGAAAATTGAAATTTTGTACTAGTGGATAACACATGTAGTCCGCGCGAATTGAATGTGAATGGTGCATCGATGTTGTCGGTAAGAGCGAAATCAAAACCGGTAAATTGAGTTCAAACCAAAATGGTTTTTTATCGGTTAAGGTAGAGTCAAACCTAAATGAAACGCTCTTATGTACTTACACTGAAACCGGTTTGATACATTAACCGGTTAACAAGCCCTGTTGAGTACTAAACTAATCACATAACATACCTATTACACGAACTCCTAAGAGACTTCTGTATATTGTCTACTTTCTATTTAATATGTAACTACCTGTACCTACCCACACTAGTCTGATATACTTATGTAGCACATAAGAGTAATCAACTGTTTAGTGACAAAGGCTGTAATTAGGTATGGCCTTATTTTTGCGAATGTTGGTTAGTTAGTAGAATAAATATTACTAGAACAACGCCAATTAAGATAGCCTCTGCGTTTACGCCGATATACTTGTAAACAACAATAGAATATTATACTTATACGAACAAACAGATCAAATACCTCCTATTGAGCCTGGTAATAATAAATTATGCATTTTAAATAAATGAAATTTTCGAAAAGAAATCTTGTACACGATAAACATTCAATTCCACACTGTTAGGTAGTTGGAAATTAAATTTTTGCGTAGGTAATCAATTAATTATTGAGTTTTCAAAATTGCTTAACTACAACTTAATATAATATGCATTTAAAACAATGTCAAGTGTTCTTTAGGAAATTTTGCACACAAGTAACATTTGGATTCTCGCACGAATTTTCTCGCGATGAATATTTTTAAATTCGGAAAAGGCTTGACTAGAATTCTAGGTAGCGAAATGAAGATATATTACAATGTTCAATAAATATAAATAATAACTACCCAGAGGACATTAGCTTTGAAACTATAGATTTACTTACGTACTTTAACCAATCGGAAAGAAGTTTTTCAGTAAAAAGAAATGGTTATACTTTTTTTGGCGTTCATAAATTATTATTTATTGTTATTATTGATTGTTAAAAACTATGTACAAGACGTATTTAAACGTATTTCCAGTAGTAAAATACATATTTTAGGTATGCTGTATTACGTTCTTAATACCATATAATACCTAGGTAGACCATACCTACTATGTAGCGACTGCCTATGCCTATAGATATGTTTACGGGATGTTTTATCCAATATAAGCGAGTGTGACTTATGCTATTCCTTACCTACTGATATAATGATTTAATTAAATGTAATCAGGTTAGGTAGTATAAATGTACAAAGTCAAAAACTGTGAGTTTGTATCATAAAGTTTATTAAATAAAAAGAATTATGATTATATATAAGCGTATTTATTTGACTCCATAAATATAACCTCCTATATGAATAAAAAATTGAGATAGGGTCGTATTGAATCAATATTATATTGCGATTCTATATCGAGATTCAGTAATTAGATGTCCGCTTTTCCAGTCTAACTGCAACGCGCCTGAATTTAGATATATACTATCTAGCTAGGCGATATCAGTTTTGCAGTAAGATTTGTTCTTAGAACATAATAGGGCTCTAACTACTAGTAACGATAGGTGTTCGTATAGCAATGGTGGTCCATCGCAAGACGACTTGGCTAGTGTTGCGTAACCTTGCATTCATAGCAATGCAGGGTGTTATACTACTCGGCTCACAAATAGTCACGTTCCCTTTAAGAAGGTTTAAATAAGGTAGAGTGTGTGCACCTGGTGTTGCACACGTCCATAGACCACGGTATCCACTTTCCATCAGATGTCTATTTACCACATAAATGGTATGAAATAAAAAAAAAACAATTTACTCAACGTGAAGACCGCTTGAATAATACATGACAGAAAAATAAACGAATGCTTGACATCACTGATATCTCCGGAAGGCGACTGTCTCATTGCATATGCATGATAGCGGTACCTACTTTGCGAGGTTATTTGTTATTTAGGCAAAGCTGAAACCTGCATCGTGTTACTATGTTAGCCACCATTGGCGGATAACTGTATATGTTTTGTGTTATAGATGGTAGTAGTGTGGTTAGTGCTTGGCACCTAGTGGATTAGGCTTAGTTACAAATCAACACCTCTTCCCATTAAATATCCATAGCACGTGATCACAGAATAAATAATAGTGATGCGGTTAGAAAGCCAATTAGGTAATATACGTAGGTACCTACCTACTTATTTCACGATAAACGCCATACCCTCAAAGTTATAAAAGGATATCTAAGTATTCCAGTACCTGCCTGCGGCTTCGCGTACCGGATGGCGCAGGTGAATATTGAGTCAGGACTACGAGAGAGGACTGCCGAGACGAGTTCTTAAGGCGGCCCTAGAAGTGGGAGTTCTCAGATTCATTGCCGTGCTCACAGCGATGGCACGATGCGCAAGTGCTTGGATCGCCGCCGCCTCCTTCTGCGAGCAAGTACCTAGTGCTCGAAAAATAGACGATGGATCGGGTCCGGAGTAATGATTTCCACTAAGGAATAAGAATTGTCATGAGTCCTACTTAATGTGACCGGCGATGTATGCACAACTCAATGGACATGAGTTCAGCCTTGAGGAATTCAGTGTTCCTAACAGGTTAACAGGTTTAGTATTGATGCCAAACTACAGTGCAATTTAGATCACACATTGAGAAAATAGTCAATAGATTAAGTAGGGCTTCCTACGCTGAAAAAATATTACAACTGAACCAGACGTGGATACGGCTAGAAAAGTTAATTTCAGATATTTTCATAGTATTTTGCGCTATAAAAGGGCTGTGCGAGCCATTACAATTTGGGCCCATAAGAGATATGTTGGTAGTAGCCACACAACTCATATCCATAGGGATAATATATGACACACATAAAAATAACAGAATGCAAGTTACGTAGTTCCCTAAGTATTGCATAAATGTCCAAATCAATCCTACTTTTCTGCCTCCTAGTGCTCCCTGCCAAAATTTAATTTGTTTTGCACCACCCTCAGAGGAAAGCCTACACTAGAGCCTCATCCATTATTCAGCAGGTGTCCCACTGACCTGCAGATGAGGTTGATTTAGGCTCAATAATTTTGATATGAGCTTGAGGGCAAACATGAAGTAAATATGTAGGTATACCACTATATGTTTACCTATCTGTACTGTATCATTTATTGTTTCCAGAGTATACTTAGTGAGCTAGTCTTCATTATTGTGCATTAATGGTTAGGTACTCCATAAGAATGTTACCAGAAAATTAAAGCTAAATGAAATCCAGAAGAAAATATTTAACCGTAAAGTAGGTAATAAAATATATTTCAAATACAGTTTTTGGGCACCTAATTAGTTGCTGTTTCCGAATAAAGAGAGGATCCAGATTTTACACATCGGTGTAATAGACGGATCGCTCACGTGGTGCGACAAAAATAACCAATAGATATATTATGCTGCGTAATGGCGTCGGTTCAATGACCAAAGTTCAACTCAATATAGTAACCTACTTAGCTATTACACAACAATTTCTTGTTGAAAATTTTGACTATCCTAAATTGTGCTTATTTGGTGGTACCTACACCAACCTACAGCGATGGACCAACAATTCGCTAATTCACCTCACTTAATGCTTAGTAAGTATTTGCTTAAATGAGGTTTCTATAGGTTCTCGAGGAACTCACGCGAGGTAATTTACTGGCGTGAATATTACGTAGGTACTTACTTATGAATGATGGTGGATGTTTTGAATGATGATGACTTTTTTGAGTGATCATCGAATATATAACCACACAAAATTAGATTAGATTAAACCAATTGATAGGTACTTATACTTATCTATATAAGAAGAGTCTAGACTTCATAATATAGTATTTTATATGTAATAAATATTAAGGACATTCTATCTTTCTTTTTTTGCTTCGCCGTTGTAAGAGCTGTTCCAAATTCATATTAGTTAATCCCATCTCTCAAAATGTCAAAAAATATTACTTACAGGATAAGTAAATAGACTGGTTATCAGCGTAAATCAGAGAGGGAGAGCAGTAGTTTTTTTATTGCCAGGTTATAAATTTATGTACTTAGGTAATAAAAGTAGGGAGATCTCCAGAGATGTCTTCGAAACATTGTCCATCGTGGACTTTATAATAGCTGTAATTCAGAAATATAACAACGTTAACATTGAAAGACTTTTTGCATTCTATGAGATAAAAATATACAACTACGCAAAAACAATGTACGGAAATAAGACCAATGCTAAGTTAGGTACTTATATTGTATATTATTTTGGAAGAATATGATTTTTTCAAGTAGGTAAGTACCTAACTCGTAGTTCATATTGACTTTGAATGCATCTCTACCTCATCATCATCATCAGCCTGCGGACGGAGTCCACTGCTGGACATAGGGCTCTCCCATGACACACCACGTAACCCCGTCTTTGGCTGTCCTGCTTCACTCCCCCACCAGCCATTCTGCATTATATCGTAGCTCCATAAAGTCGCAGGGCGCCCCACACTATGTTTGCCGATTCGCGGTCTCCACTTAAGGACGCATCTACCCCAACGGTTATCGTGCCTACGGCAGATACGGTAGATACATACTTATTTACTATTGCATATTACTTACTGTATTTTCAGTAATTTTCCACCTGTCAGGCAATTTTTTAAAAAGAATATGTGGGAGATCATTATTACGCTATGATTATGATCTTAATTTAAAACGACTCATCAAAATGTCCCTGGCACCTACTGAAATTATTGCAATTCGTCTAGGTACCCAAGCTATTTATTTTAGTCAGTTAGTAGGTATGCATCAGTTTCATTTTGGGTAGACTCTTGGGTAACCACAATCGTATACGGAGATAATGGTCAAAAGATAATTATGTCTATTTCACTCACCTACCCCTATCACAAATATGTAATATGGACGTACCTCTCTGATGAACACTGTCTGAATTATGATTGAATTATTTTATTTATGACATAACGTTATAGGCAATAAATAGCTAGTAAAAAGTCAGATAATTTCAATATTTGTTCCATTTTTTCCACTAAAGGTCAGCGTAGTCAGTAAATGTTCAGTACGATTTGCCAATGCTAGGCAATCATGGTTAGTCAGTCAGGGTCGGAGGCGTTACCCTCGTGGGAACAAGCATTTGTGACCAATCCCCAATCCTGTGATTATATTGATCGTGCGACGCCCAAAGCCTCGCTTCTTAGGAACGAAGGTTATACTGCGTGTAACGTTTTTGGACCACTATATTGATTGATGTAGTTAATATAGTGAAATGATGCCATCGTACTTAAACATACAATACATACTAACACGCTTTTAAAACTTCTATTCCCAATTAAAGGCTCGGGTGAGATTGAAAGGACTTTATTCAAGGTATTAAATTTAAGTATTATTTAGCTAATTTTAATGTCATATCAATAACTGAGTGAACTGTATTCATTAGGTGTTAAACAAGTCGGTATCAAACAGCTAACCTTTACTTACCTATCTACATAAATAGTTTTTCGAAGAAAAATGGGTGACAAAGACGCCTCATCCGGGTTCCTGTAGGAGAGTTACGCCGAAAAAGTAATGGCTCGACATTGTGGAAGGTGACATGCTTGCCAATCGTCTCACTGCCAAGGATGACCAGGCCTAAGTTGAGAAAGAAAAGTGACCGGATAGACCGCTGTCTTCGAGTTCAAAGCTTCGGGTGCAATTGAGAAACTAAACAGTTAATTACATTTTTGCAAAGAAGTATCAAGAAGTTATACGAAATCACTTAAAATATTTACTCGTCGAAAAGAAAATTCGGGTAAAAATGTATACGTTTCATAAGAACCTTCGAAGGACTTTATTACTAAACTCGCAAAAATAATCATTAAGTAACTCTTACTGTTAAGTAGTTTTTACATTTTTGTAATACCTACTAAGGGAGCTTCCAAAAGTGCTACAGCTTTGATTGAGATTGATTATATAGAACAAAATCAGTCGTGTCAAAACGACTATCATAGGGCGCAAATATCATAGGTAGGGAATTCGTACACTTTTCACTTCTAGCTCTATAGCAGAAAAACAGAACGGCGTGAAAACAATTTGAGCATAGCTAGATTGCTCATATATTTGCCTACAATGTTCTCTTAAACGACTTGTTCATAGAAAGAAACGTGGCCAAGCCATGACGATTTAAAAAAAAAACTAAATCAGTCGTGCTCGTGACAAAACGGCTATCATAGAGCGCGTGTCGCAATTTTACTCGTAGGCACCTACTCGTCAAAAGTCAATATTCACCATGAAAATAGTACCTACTTAGTTAGGTAGTTACATACCATTACAGTAGGAGTACTTTACTCCGGTTACAAATCCTACGAAGTTACAATCATAGAGATGTCTACGCCTCTACCGTAAAATTTAATAAAACTCCAAATAAGAGGAACTTTCATTCTATGACTCGGTATAATATTATATCTTATTTGATAGTAATAATTTTTCACCGTGCTATTTATTCTTTGATTATAAGCGTAGGCGAATAGTAAGTGCTTATTATATTACCTATTACAAAAAATAATTCTTCGACAACAATAAAAATTAAAGGGGTTTTCCAGGCTTTGGATTTTTATAAACTTGAATTTCGATAAGTTTTAATTGCCTCGCCTGCCTTAAAAAACGTAATACCTTTATGAAAAACTATTCGAACAGTTTTGTGACACTAGTTAATTTTTCCTTCATTATTCAGAAAATAGAATAGAAAATAACAAAATTGTTCAGTTTTCGCTCGCTGGCGGCAAGCACGTTTCCCCTCTGGGAACTCAGCCACCTGGTTTATGCGAACGGCGCACACATATAGGTACTTACTTACAATTCTCATGATTTCCATTGTATCTACTTTATTAAAAATTTCAAGTAGGTATTGAGTACCGCAATAAGTACAGGTGTTAAAGTTTCTAGTAGGTACTATCACGTACTAAATGCTGTAAGAATATTGAATACTGCATAATTAATAATAATAGGACAATATTCTTATCCATTTGCTTTCCGCAGTTTCACTCACGTGAAAAACTGTTGCTGTTCATGAATACCGCCGGAGAAATATAATCTATACTTAATACGATACTTAATAAAGAAATTCATAATTAATGTTATGCTAGAGTACCTATGACTTACCTCTGTGCCAGTTTGATCCAGATCTGTTTTTGTATGAACTACGCGTATCAAGCATCCACACTCACACACACATTTGAATGTAGAAAATGAGTCTCTCGGTATTTGGTATAATTAAAAATTTATTGCTTTAAAATACATGTCTTGTTATTAAGTACGTCTAGTCGTATTGTCTAGGGTAAATATTTATGATGTTTAAAATGTATTTAAGTATATGAAAATAAAAATAACCAATGACTAGGCTACATTAACTGACTAGTAGGTACTTAGGTAGATACTCAGTAGTGTAATGAATTTGATAATTACATAAGTTAACACAGGACGAATCTTTTATTGCCACGTGTACATACATCATCTACCGAAATTTCTCTATATTACTATAATATTAATGACTTGTATATAGGTAGTACACGAATAAATTTTAAACCATTTACTTACTATTCTAACTTTCTCTCTTAAATTTAAATGTTTTATTATTATTATTAGGCAAAAATAATGGCAGTAGGTACTATTACTCACGTAGCTACCATGAGCTTTTACAGATTGCGTTGTTAAATATAGGAAGGTAGGTACCTAACTCAAATAGGTATTTGTATGAGGTAATCTCCGGAACTAAGGCACCTATTATAAAAATTTAATCACCATTTGAATTATATACTACACTATCTCAGATGAACACAACGCACAAGTGTTATAAGAAGGTATATACATTATACACTTACCTATACGTATAGCATGTCGCGAAGAGGACAAAGGAGAATGACAAAAGTACCTAATGACAAATTGTTCTTTATAAAATATCATGATTTGATTCTAAGTGCAAAAATTGTTAGTCAAATTAGTGTTTTAGTCCGTTCATGTCCGACATAACCACTCTCACCGGCTTCAGTGGAGGAGTTCCTTTCAGTAAGTGTTCTTTAACCAATACGAATAAGGGTAATAGGAGGTTAGGTGATTCTTAACTAATATGTGCAACAAAGCTAAACAAATTGGTAAGGTAGAACTAATAATATTAGGAACACAATAGGTATAAACATAACTCTTATTAGTAGTTCTGTGGATCGAACGGATCAACAGTTTGTTGAACCATGGTTGAACCCTTCGATGACACGTCATAAAATTCATAATTTTTTTCACAACTTATGTCTATATGTGCCAGCACCATACGGATGCTCTGCTATCATATGAGAACATGATTTGAGGGAAATAATTGACGAAATATACCTAATTGATGTGACGTTCATCATTGTGTTCGCAATTCGCATAGTTGAGATCAGTATAGTTCAGTCTTAGTAGACTTTTATCTAAGCTCCTCCTTTTCAATGAGACCATTCAATGTAGTGAACAGTCTTGGATCTTCTGGCATCCATATCTTTGCATGAAGAGTCGAACCTGGCGGTCTCTCGCCGCGCCTCGACCATGACAACGAATGCGCTTGAAAGTTGCTACCTGAAAACATCATGGCATGATTATTACATTACATACTTAAATTTTTCGTTGAAGATTTTGCGCATAGTAATATAACAAGTACCGCTAGGTATAGACACGAGTTGTGAACTCAAAATGGGCTCAAAATGTGCTCTATACTATACTTGCAGTAGGTACGCGATTTAAGGCTGTCTTTTGAGCAGAGTACGGGGTGCATCGATGGTGGACGTGTCATAGAGTTTTATCAAAACTTATGATCAACTGTCAGATAAGACTTCGAGCTTTTCCAAAGTACCACTGACTTTGGAAAAGTTCGAAGTCAATATATTATTTTTATGTTCTTCGTAGATGAGTGATTTTACATATTCCTAAAATATTACCCATGGGTGTGGGACTAATTATCGTGCCGGCAAATCCACTTCAACACTACACTCCACAGTAATAACTTTTTCTATGCATACTGTACGGCGCGCGGCGCGGCGTCCTGGTGAATGATTGTTACAAAATTTGGAAGCATTGTTCTGAAGCAAATCTATTAACTGTGAAATGACAAAACATATCTATCTACCACAAATATATCACCACAGTGACAGTGGTATTTTATTTTGGGTGTAGCATTAATTACAGCTCAAACTAAAGTTAGCTAGAATATTTGGCGGCCGGTTCGTAGGTACGAGTATTTGGACTAACTGGCCACATAAGTATCATTAGTCTGTTGTAACAATAGAAGTTCATAAGAACACGAAGGGTTTCTTATTATTAAATTTACATTAGTAGCCCAATGATTGCTACTAAACACTTACATTCATATTACATTCATATGGAGGTAATTATAGTTTGAAAAGTTATTCTAACTACGGCCTGCTAATTATATTAGGGTTCGATATCCAGTGCCGCAAGTGAAATTAAAGCGGTACAATATGGATCAATGATTTCTACGTAAACGCGATTAATGTAGAACAAAAAAGTGATTTCTTAAAGAAGGATAAATACCAGCCACCCTAGACAAGTGGCAATTCGTTGGCATCGTTTCATGTAATGGAATGGAGTAGAACAGAATAGAATGTAATGTAATATAGTATAATAGAATAAAATACGCAAAGTGTGAGATTGATACGTATTTTAACGGTTATGAGTGTTATGACACACGCACGTTTAAATATTTAGATTGCATTGACCTAGAAGTTTGATTTGACTTGAATGAAAAAAAAGAAACATAATTACCTATATTCGAATCTTTAACGCACCGGATTAACCTTTTTTTTTGGTTCTCTTTCGTTTTATATTATTCAGAAGATATTCTAATTTCTAATGCACACATCAAAGGAGATCGGATTATCAAATTGAAGTCGTGAAAATCTGGTATGGATTACCTAATTGAGAATCTTAAAAACGTAATAGCGCAAATCAAATAATAGTTATTTGTGCAACAAGAGAGCAAAACTGTTTTTTGCTGCGAGTGCTGATTTTGAATCCTGAGCAAGCGAGGGATTCTAGGATTGAATCACGAGCGTAGCGAGTGATTCTACTGTAGAATCCTGAGCGTAGTGAGGGATTCAAATGCACGAGATGCAAATAATTTTGCTCTCGTGTGGCACACATTACTTTTCACTTCAGCAGCGAGAACACATAAGAAATATTACTTAGAAGATAATGCAACACTTATTAACAGAACAGAACACCTATTATTAATTAAAATAATGCTGAAAATTTTAAAAGTTAATAAATCTAATTACTTATTGCTGTTCTGCAAATTTAAAGTTGAAAGTTAAAAGTTAAATTTTATACCCGTTATTTTTAAGGTGTGTTCAGAAACAGCGTACGTGACATTTTATTTTTCAAATGTTGATAATAGTAATCATTATAAATACTTATGCATTACTTATTTTGGTATTCAATCACATTACATAATTATTAAATAATGTAAATAAAATACATGGTTATTCTTTTACAAATATCTTTCAAATTTAGAATTTCGAAAGTGTTCCTTTGAAGTGCCATAAATTAAAAAAAAACCTTCAAAATAGTTGTGTTTGTCACTCGAACTTTTTTATGGACGGCCAAGAGACAGAGTGCAGTGTATGTAGTTCCAAAGTTATTCGCGGAACAATTCTTTTTGAATCTATGGTTGGCACTCTTTATTGAAAATTAAAAAAAAAAATTAAAAAGCTACTTTGTCTCACTGAGTGAGCAAAATCGCATTTTGCACACTGTTTTTACGCAGCAAAACTCACTTGTTTGAGCTGCTGTGGTGAAAATATAATTTATTGTTTAATTACGAGTAAATGAAGGAATAAATTTACACTTCGAGATACCCTATAAAAAAATTAACGATTAAATTGTTGAATAAAAAAAATATTATTCGAACTGAGAACCTCCTCTTTTTTGGAAGTAGGTTAAAAAAGGTGGTAAATAGACAGGATATTAAGTGGTAGTTTAACTTGAAATGAAAAAAGAGGAATGTTACTATTAGGTGTGTAAAATCATTTGAAATCTTCTAGATAGGTACGAGTATATTCACCGTTTTCACTTTATTTGCCTATAACCTTCTTCGACAAACGCAGAGTAAATCAATTTGAGCCAATGCCAATAGTTCCTGAGATTTCTATCTAGTGAAATGTAGATAACGGTAGGGAAAACTGATGGAGCTGAACGTGACGTCACATGCATCACTTTAAAATTCCATATCTTGGAAACCAATTATTAGGTACAGGTAGCAATTATACAAATTAATCTGTCGTTACTTCCCAGTTCCCAGAATAAGATCCTTAGGTAATGGCAACACTATCGTGTGGTGTAATAATACATGTCGATACCTTAATTTGCAAACCTAATAACTCCACTTTTTCACGAAAATTACATTTTGATACCGGCAGAAACTAGATTTTTTGCTTTATTTTTTGAAATACTAATAACTCCGTGATTCCCAACTGTATTGGTGTAAATTGCCATTTGAAAATCAAACAACTCCGCGTGAAACAAAATGCACCGATTTTGACAAAATAATCGAATAACTCCCGCGCAGTCGGCCATTTTGTATGGTGTCACAGAAGCGTACGAATGCTCCCGAAGATTTATTTTGAAACAAACAGTTAAAGAGCGTTTTATTACCGTTTTAAGATGGCCAAGGACCACGAAAGTAACATGCAGGGAAACGCTCAGCAAAATCCAACGGCTAGCCTGCATGTCTATAACGGGTGCATTTATAACAACACCGACAGCAGCGTTGGAACGACTATTAAATATGCTACCGCCGCATTCAATTGTACAAATGAAGGCTATTAAAGCTCTCAAAAGACATAAGGATGCAGGACATACCTACTACCAGCATACCAATGAGTTATTCAAAAATGGAGATAACACCTGATCTTCGGGATCTACTAGAAATGAGGTCTGACAAAAAACAACCTAAACTAGTATTTCATAGGAACTACAAGGTAACAATTCCTACCAGACAGGAATGGAAACATGGTCTCAGAACCAATCGAGGTAATAGACAAATCTGGTACATCGATGGCTCTAAGACACTAGATGGCACAGGAGCAGGTGTACACGCAGAAAATTGAGTCAGTCACGCAGTCAGTCTCGGCAGATACACCTCCGTATTCCAAACGGAGGTGTATGCTATTATTGAATGCGCTCAGGAGATTATAAATAGAAAAACTCATGGAAAGGAAATTTATATTCTCAGTGACAGCCAAGCAGCCATTAAAGCGCTAAGCTCTCCAAAGGTACATTCAGAAATAACACTGAATTGCATAAGAAGCCTAAACAAGGTTGGAAGAGCCAACAGATTAAGGCTCGTCTGGGTCCCCGGTCATGAGGGGATTGAAGGAAATGAAAAAGCAGACCATCTAGCCAGACAGGGATCTGCTAAAATACCTACAGGTCCCGAACTATTCGTTGGACTCCCTGAAGCCACATTCAAAAGGGCTATTCTAGAGCAGGCCCAAAAGAGGCAGCTTAAGGAATGGAGGACCAAACCAGGCCTAACACATTCGGAGGAATTCTTAAGCAATAATTGGGAAGGCTGAGCGAGAAAATAATTAATCTCAGCAGGGACAGAATCCGGAAAATAATATGAGCGTTTACTGGCCACTACTGCACAAAATACACTTTGAGCAAGATTGGTATCATAAATGAAGAAACATGCAGACATTGCAAGGAGGACGTGGAAACGATGAAGCACATACTGTGCGAGTGCCACGCCTCAGGAAGACATCGAATGGATCTACTCGGGAGGGGATACCCCAAACCAGAGGATTACATGCACCTGCGATTGAGAGGAGTGGCTACCCTGATAGAGAGGGCTATCCCTCCTCTAACCTAGGAGCCAGGATGGGGTCAACACAAAGGATCAAATAGGGTCGAAGTGTCCGCGAAAGCTCCAGAGCACGCACCCCAATAACATAAGATAAGATAAGAAACCCTACCCCTGGTGGAGAGGAAGCTATTACTTCATCATTGCTCAACAATGTGGTCAGATTAGTTGAATATAGTGAAAGTTCAGGATCCGAAGACGATAAACCACTAGTTAAGAGAAGAAAACGTTGTCAAGTAGATAAAAAGGATTGGAATATTAAAGTTTAAATAAATAAGTTTAAATATATTAAACTTTAAGATAAAAACAAACAACTCCACTTTTAGTTTTAATTATTGCATAAACCAAATCTAACAACTCCTTTTTTCATCATAAAACCACACAGGTTACAAAAAAAAATTGATTTTTAAGTGTTTTTAGATAAATAAAAAGCATAATTTCCAACGGGATTTTTGGTTTTCTTTATTACGTAAAATAAAATTTATTATGACGTTTTAAGTCTCCCCTGTAAAATTTGCTCCAGAGGAGTTAGTAGGTTTGCAAATTAGGGTATCGATGTGATTTTTTGTTTGTGGTTCGATTCCAAGCTGGGATTATTGGTTCTTCAAAAATCGAATTATGAGCTATTAAGTTTTATCAAAATCGGGCACCTGACTCCTTTGAGCATTTTTCGTTATTCCTATAGTTTCGGATTTGGTCATACAATACCTTTTGAAAAATTCACCTGTATATCAAAAAACAATTCTCACACATATTTTATATTTTCAATACAAAACAAACATTCTCCCATTCTCCGTTTTCAAAGGGTATTGAAAACGGTCCCGACGCGACGCCGTGGCGGTGGGTGATATACGCCCCTTTAGGCTGTGTTTCCATCAGAGATGTGCGAGCCAGTTAGGCGGAGCGAGGCTAAGGAATGGCATGTCAACCGGAAATGCGACGCGACGAATGCACGGATGAGCGGTGTGAAGATATGGTAGCCGCCTTGTTTGCGATGTGGGCGATTGTTTCGATCACGTATATCGGTATATCATACGGCTAAACTCGTACGTATATAACGAACTTCCGAAGTATCAGTCCATCACCATACAGCCAGGTCACGGACGTCGCTTTCGGTTACAAAAGTTCATAATTCAGTATGTATAAATATATGTTTTTTTTTATTTAGGACACGTCAATTTGACTTCACCCCGCCTGATGGTAAGCTGAAGGCAAAGTCTCAGGAAAAAGGGGCCCCATTACAAACATGTAAAGTGTTACAATGGTGACACTTGCTTGACGGCCTTATCAAATGCATTTTCACGCCTCGCATGAAGGACCCGGGACTGTAGGAAGAAGGAAACCCGTCCGCTGGTAAGGAATTACAAGACTTAATGGTGCGGCAGAGGAACGACTCTCCGAACCGCTTGGTTCTTGATGGAACATTCTGCACCGTATGCGGGTGACATCTAAGCCCTGCACGTGTTGTTCTATGTATGAATGTGCATAAAGTGCTTTGAATAGGCATAAAGAATTATAATAAGTAATTATCAACACGGGTATAATCGTGTGGAACCCTCCATACTCAACTTGAGGTTTATTTATCTATAATTATTTTTGTAAGAGCATCGCGGGGGCTAACTAAACTGTTCGCGAATATGCAGTGGCGAGAGGCCCCGTGTTGTTTTATTATTTGAGGGACGACGGTGAAGGGTGAACACGTGCGCGCATTTAGGGCCCCTTACACCCTGACAGGGTTGACCTGTACTCGTACATTTTTTATTGAGTTGCGTTTACGATAACAAATTCATTGATAAGTATTTGTACATACTGATAACGGAGAAATGAGAATTCTTTTAAAGTCTATTGGTGTGTTGTGGGTTTTGTAGTGTATTGATATGGTTGTATTGTTTCAATACAGTATATTGTATGATAACAGAATTTAATAAGTAAAACGATGGTAGCCTTTTTATCGGTTCGGCTACAAAGTAAATATGTGCTTTTGGCCTTCTCAAGCAAAAGGTCAAATGTAACCATTGTTGACCACATGAAGAGATTGTCTTCTATTTGAAAACTACCTGTAGCCAGTAGTAGAAATCGTTCATGCATGATGCATTATGTTAGGGCTAATAAAAAAGGACATTTAATGAAACAATGTGCATACATCCTTTCTGTTATAATTCAATAGGTATATCATAATAAAAATATTTTTATTATCTATAATATAAGGTATTAGCTGACCCGCGCAACTTGTATGCATCACCCCGTTTTTGCAACATTCTTTATTCCTGCTCCGCACCTGTTAGTCGTAGCATAATGTAATATACATTTAAACCTTCCTCTTTAACCATTCTATTTATCAAAACCGCATCAAAATCCGTTGCGTAGTTTTGAAGATTTAAGCACACAAAGGGACATAGGGACAGAAAACGCGACTTTGTTTTATACTATGTAGTGATTGGTCTGATTACTGTCAGCCCACGGACGTCTTACTGATAAAGCATTATCAGAATTCAATGTATGGATTTACATTATTCTTAAAGCATTATGAGACACACCAGGTTATAAGGTAGAATATAACCTGGTGTGACTACGAGTCCGGAATCATTATTATATTATGTCATTAGTCCTATCCCACACTGTTTCCCATTGTCGATTGAGTTATGTCTACTCCGGATCATGTATTGTGGATGGTTTGACTCGTAGCCAAATATGCTGTAGACATTTTCTTAAGACATACTACGGTTAAATGACTTTTTTCCATCGTTCCGTCAATGGAACGTCCCATGGAACTACGGAAAAGAACCGAATTAAACCAATATTTTTTTTTATGGCACGTCAATTGACTTCACGTCGCCTGATGTTAAGCTGAAGGCAAAGTCTCATGAAAGAGGGTCACCACTGCAAAACACATTGTGCTACAATGGTGACGCTCCAAATAATTAGGTATTGTTTACATTTCTAATTGTGGGTAGTCTTAGTGAATAGACATTTTAGCACTACTACTGGGCATCATATCCAAAAGAGGACCCCGTCACAAGAAGTTGTCACAGCACGTCTAAACAACTGGGAATAGGGCGTCGTACGGGTCATTCCCACAGGTGACCCGTACGACGACCTATTTACTGTCGTTCTATAGATTAACTACATAGGTAAATATCGGGATTCAATAACAAAAGTGTTAACTTAATCCAATACATGTCATAAGTAAGTGACATATCGATACACGAATACAAACAACGTTTCAATGAATATAACCACGAGAATTTATTTCTTAACCCAAGTAATATAAATAACATCCGTTTGGAATTATTATTAAATTTCAAATCAATTGTCCTCGATAGTTCTTGCCAGCATATTTTGCTAAAGCACCCAGTTCCTCTTCTATCCTAAGAATTTGATTGTATTTATCGACACGCTCTCCGCGTACGGGCGCACCGCACTTCACTTGTCCAGCCGATAGGCCTACAACCAAATCAGCCAGAAACAAGTCCGATGTGTCTCCCCATCTGTCAATGCAAACTATGCCACAACCTATTGACTTAGCCAATTTGTAATTATCTATCACCTCAGTCAACGTACCCGCTTGGTTTAGACGTAAGGCTATCGCATTCGCAGCTTTTTTTTCGACAGCTAGCCCAACTCTACGCGTGCTGGTTTGGGTCAAATCATTAGCCACTATTTGCGTGGTAGTGCGACCCGTAAGTAAGGACCAAGCGGCCCAATCATCAAATTCAAATGGATCTTGAACAGAACACACCGGGAACTCTTTTACATTATCTAAGTATACTTCAGCAAGTTTATCAGAAGACATGTATTCTTGCGGATTCGAATTAGGATTTTTGAATTCTAAATCGTAAGCGCCATCTTTATATAAATCGGTTGCAGAAGCATTTATTGCAATTTCCGCTTTGCCATTGTATCCACATTGTTTAATTACGTCAGTAAGAAATAGGAGCGCATCTCTATGACTTTGAAATGGAACAGCGAAACCACCAGTAGCATTGACATAAGTGCATTCTATATCATATTTAGATATTATCTTTTTCTCTATAAAATGGTATATTTCTGTACCGATCTTCATTGCCTCTGCAAAAGAATCCGCTCCAGTTGGCATAATTATATATTCTTGAAAAGGCAATTTGTTAGATGTCATAGTACCTCCAGTCAATACGGTAAAGTGAGGCACGGGTAGTATGATGGTGGTAACGCCCGCCATGTCTGAAATATGTCTGTACAAAGGAACCCCTTTTTTAGCTGCTCCAGCTTTGGCTACCACTAGTGATATCGCCATTATAGCATTAGCGCCAAGTCTAGACCGATTCTCAGTGCCATCCAATGAGATCATGAACTGATCTATTTCTCTTTGCATCGTTACCTCAAGATTTTGCTTGATTAGTTCCGGAGCAACAATAGTGTTAATATTTTTCACGGCACTGGAAACGCCTAATCCATGATAATCTGGCCCGTTGTCTCTTAGCTCGTGGGCTTCTGCGATTTTCTTCAAATCGGTAGATGGTACTCCAACACGAAATAGACCCAATTCAGTAACCATGTCAACTTCGATGGTTGGGTTACCTGAGCTATCAAATATTTGACGGGCAAGTAAGAGTTTAATAGGCATCTTTGTAATTTAGATAATTAGGAATACAAAATGTTTAAAGATAAAATAAAAACAGTGTAGAAATCACAACTAAAAATATAAGAAAAAGTCAAAATGATGCTGTCATGGATGTGGACGAAAAATTGTACACTTTTTCAAAATTAGAATGACAGGTTCTTTTTAAGACAGGGACATTCCTATAAAAAAGGTGAAAGTTCTGTTTAACTTATATAAATATCTTTCGTTTGTTGGGATCGGGGTTATAACTTTTGAAATGCCTGTTTTGGGTTTCAAAAGCCTAGATGCAGGATTAAGATCCGGTTCGACTAAGATTTCAGGTAACATGCTAATTCATGCTACAGCTAGAAAACAACCAAGGCAAAGCGTCATCTCGTTCGCACCGTCTGTCTCACAGTAACTTTCAATTTGTAGTACCTACTTTGTACAAATCTAAACAGATTTTGTCATAATCCCAGGAATTGGTCTTCAGATTGGTTGATGTATGTATAAAAAAACAATAGTGTGAATCGCCGCACGTGCGTAATAATCTGTATGTAAATCCTGTATAACACTACGATAAGGTGCTTTTTAATAATTGAAAAGATAATACGAGTCCACCGCCGCGCGGCGGCGGTGTGTATCAATAGTTTATTAGAAACTACACTTTAATCCACTGGAATAAGGTACATTACGTAAAATCATGTCAACAGTTGATTTGTTTTTTAGGGTGATCAGAGATTTCAGTTCGTAAAAATAACGATTTACGGTATTTAACAACATGTGGTACGTACGTAAAAGACGTTTTCCTTCCATATTACCATTGAATTCGTATAATTAGTATAAATAATTCACATGGTACAAAATTCAAATGAATGTCAACAAAATATCTAGGAATACAGAAATGACTGTTATATGTACTTTTGTATTTCTCTTTTTCACCATTTACTGTTCAATTTTCATTTCATGAAACACTTGAAATGAAAAGTATGCGTCCTCCACCAGTTCCTTTTTTATCAAATCTCATTTTCGAGCTTTTGCATTGAGCTCTTATTTTTGTGTAAGTTCTTTTTTTTGCGATTTGTCTACATAATAGCCGCTACTATTATCAGTATCTCCTTTTAATTACAGCCCTACTCAACCAATCGCAATCAAACGTTTATGTAGGATAGGAACATTCTAATTTCCTTCTTGAATAACCCCATATCATAATAATTGTAGTCGCTTGGAAAAACCACAAGAGGGAAAACATTTTACTAAATAAACCGCATCAAAATCTCTATCTATATCTAATATCTTTTCCATAGCATTTGTTCCCATATCGTGAACAGACAAGAATATAAAAAAATATTTCTAGGTTAGTATCGTAATTTTGCCAAGTTTTTGTTTAATATTTCAGTCGTAGAATTGTAAATCGTCTTATTAGTTATGTTTTATGTCTCCAATGTACCAAACTAATGAACAATTTTATAATACTTAGTATCTAGAGTGGGCAAACAATTAGTTAGATACTCCCCGGAGCTATGGACGTCCATTAACATAGTGTGGAGTACTTAATAGTGTTCTAATACACTCCAGCTCCCTATTCACAAAGGGTGATCTTTCAATTTGCTCCGGTGTGATTCGCAAATATGCTTACACCCTTGTTTACACTTTTAGAAGCGTGCGTCGGTTTTCGGCGCAAGTGTACAATTCTTTTGTATGTGAAATTAGGGGCATATTGTTGTAGCATTACGTTCCAAGTTGCTCGATTACCGCTGAATTTTATTGTGCTAGTAATACTGGAGGTTTCATTTTATTTCGATTTTCCATACAGCATCACAATAGTGATGGAACCTGCGACTTTAGTAAAAAAACGAGAAAACAGAACGAAAAGTACCTACCTACTATGGTGGTATCGGACTCTTTAACAAATGCGCTCTACTGGTAATTGATACTAGTAGTGAGTAATTTGATATGTAGTTTCTATATTTTTGACATTACATTTTTATTTAGGTATTGATGAGAATTGGCTGTTGCTCGGAATAGTGGGTTTTTTCGATTTATAGATACTATACTCTAAGTCCAGTCCTTCTCAACCAAGTTATTGAAAACCGGCTGTTCCCACTACCCACCAAATACCGGTATAAGAAGTAGTCAACAATGTATATTTGAGACTACGAGTAGCATCTAAGTATTCAGATCAAGACTAGAACATTTTATTTTTAAGTACGAAAAATACCTAAGCAGCGTGGATTAGATAGGTACCTCCTCGTATTGCATATGCGCAGTCGCGGTTATGATGACACACCCTTGAAATTTAACCATCAATTTTATCCCATGCATCGGTATAAAAACGTGACACAAAATTTTCGTTAAAATTAATTATGTAGTTTGCAGCGAGATCTCACGCGTATAGGGAAGCGCATCACGCAATGCTACCGTGAGAACGCCGATATCAGCGATATGGACCAAAAATGTTATTTATTGAACAAGTAAAGGGGATATGCCTCTATCACACGCAATGTCTATTACAACTGAGTCCATCGTGATGAGCAATACGACAATGTTGTAGGGGTTGAGTTCCCGGTGTGTAAAAACGTATAATTACATCGAGCACGAAAACTACATTATAAATTCTATGGGGCTATTAAAACTCATGGCACCTGCAAAACTATTGTCGTGCTTATTGTTTGTAAGTATATAATTTTTCTCCCCCAAGTTTTCACAAAACTTCTACGGGATTCGATTTTGTACGATTGAGATGGTTTGGTGATCATTTGAGAGTCCAGTGCTCATTGTTGATTCGCTTCTTGATTCTAGAGGCAAAGACCCTTCATCGTATACACGGCATCTAACTTGGCAAGGTTTCGTAGTAGTTGGGGTAAGTTCGCGCATCGTACACTTAGAGTCGTCGTATATCGACCTGGTCATATAAAATTTTATGAAGAGTTTCATCTTTTTATCGCTATGAGGCATCCGCATCCGCTGACGTTAGCTTGACCTAAGGTTATGATGCGAATTCGAAAAATGTACCCAATTAAAAAAAATTAAAAACCACATAATACTTATATCTATACTTTGTAAAATATAGCTTGGGTCCTATGACAGATGTCAAAATGACGTTCATAGGGATGTCCGAAATTCGATAAAAATATCGGTACTACCAGCTATTATTGATGCATGTTACATATTATTCGGTTTAATTTAATTGAATGAATGTATTTAATTGTAATGAGAACTAAATATACGTAGCATACAAGGCGTCGGCACTTGTACTGATGAGAATGAGTGGAGTGGATCAGTGGAAGTTCATATCAAACAAGATGTTGGCGCGTGTATCTTATGCCTATATCATGGCCCAAGAGTCAACCGCGGCGTGTCTTCTTACAAAATCCAAAAACAGGTTCAGGGC
Source organism: Pelosia muscerda (assembly GCA_963691645.1). Lineage (NCBI taxonomy): Eukaryota > Metazoa > Arthropoda > Insecta > Lepidoptera > Erebidae > Pelosia > Pelosia muscerda. The sequence continues at coordinate 19,356,408 of OY829098.1, read as the reverse complement.
GTTGATGGATTGAATGTAGGATTTTATTTACTCAATATTATTTAGGATCAAGTATATTGAAATATAAATATTATTATGATATTAAAATACCTAAGCAATAAAATTAAATTCTAATTATTTTTTTCTTATATTAATTTCAATTTCCAATTAAGCTTTATTCAAAATATCGATAGTTCATAGTATGTGGTCACGATGATTCATCGCCCATCACTAATTAGCTCGGTATGCCCATAAAGTATGACATTGACAGCTACGACATTCAATAATAGAAAATTCAAGACTTCATGTGCGGGATTTCACTGACAGCTGTCATAGGACCCAAGCTACATTTTACAAAGTATAATAGTAATTATCAACTGTGGTTAAGGGAAATATGATTTATATTTCCCGAATCCACAAACGCAATGTCCGAGTTGCAAATCCGGAACCTCACGTTCGTAGAACCGATTCTTTAACCACTAAGCTACCAAGTCTATGAACAATTAATCCAATCAACCGATTCTGCAAATGGTTTGAACTCAAACATTAGTGGGGTATCGATCATTAAAAGGTGTACAAACAAATGGCAGGGGTCGCGCCAAGCGTGGCACCGCACGACACAGACCATCACTGCATGCTCCATTGGATAACATCATTTGCACATTGGTGCTACGTTATTACGACATCATATTGCTATGCTTTAATGTTGCCATTTACTTATATCCATTTTCATATAACAGATAAGCCCTACTGTTGGGAAGCGATGACTGTTGTCTATGGACGTATGCAACACTAGTGACGTTACGCTCGTGTTGCTGACCCTATAGAAACTTTCTATTGCCTTTCTTGATGAACCTCATGTTGTAGTCGAAATACGGAACCCAAAAACTATTGCAAGAAGTTCATTCCACAGCCTAAGTGTGAGTGGAATGAAGTTTCTTTCAGCAGTCGTATTCAGTATCCGGTTTTATATTTAGTCAATATCTAATATAAGGATCTATATACAGACTGTATGGGGTACAAGAGATCTTTTATATCCACACTAACCTCAACATGTAAGCCGGTAGATATACCGGTTGATTGTCGGTAGACGTTCTAGCTAAAATTTGAGTTAGGAGCACACTCTCCCGTAAAAGTCAAGATAAGTCAATAGTAGACTAGGAAACCCCGGAGCCATGCATTTTTTGGAGCCCATGACGGGGCCAGAACTAACGCTGTGATGTTTGAGAAGTATCGTTGGGTTCTTAGATGATCTGCCCCCTAGACAAGAAGGGTGGCTGTTGGCCTACCGAGATATACTTAGCTATATAGGGTGATAGCTACATCGCCTTTCTCATCTGGAACACGAGTGCTTATGTCATGGTAGAGATGGTATGCAGTGTAAAGGTAGAGCTCGCGGTTTAAATCCTCTCGTCTATATTATGACTTAATTGTAAAGTAGTCATGTATTGGAGATATTAAAGAAATAATTAAATTACAACAATATAGTTACATAATGTTGAGGATACTGAACACTAAAATATTCTTCTATTTCCACCCGTTCTGTTCAGTAGTTCTGTTGGCAGAACTACTGGTTGAGTAGAGCTGTAGAGCCGGAGATATGACGACCAAAGCTCGTGATAACAATAGTAAGTTTCATGAAAAACATCAGTGATTGTGCAAAATGATAATGTAGGTACATGAATTGCATCATTTAAATGAGGTGTTGTTGACATCAAAAACTAAAATTGTTATTCTGTGAAACGTTTCCGGTAAGACATTGTGAACGTCTATAACCTTTAACCTATATACATATTATCCATTCAGGCAGATATTTTGAATGACTGAATATGTAAATTGGCAGTGTGTGAATCATTGGATTCACAACGATTAGATTTAGGAGCAGTTTTTAGTAGCGTGTAGCAAAAGCAACAGAAGAGGATCGCGAGCTGATGTAGTACATACCTCTTATGACAACTTTATTCTTTTCTTCTTTCCTCTGCATATTTCTTTCTCCAGACAGTAATTCGGTATTACATCGGTCTGTACGTACCTGTTGAACATAACATTTTCTAGTATATTATTTATGTAGTAAGTAGTAAGCCTTCCCGAAGAGCGAAACCTATGCTCGGGGCCTCTACGTACGTATTATTAACTTAGAGCCTAGACAGTACTTAGGTAGTGCGAATCCTGGAGCTGTGTACCTATATAGTGCCGCTGTTGCGTGAATCGAGATAATAGGTAGGTATCTGCTTTGAGATGCTATGAGTTCATTGGTTTTAAGTCTTTTCAACACTGTATCGCTGCATTTTTACAGTAAACGAATAGTGCAACGTTTTCGGAACTATTGAAAAGAGGAAGACACTAGCACAGTTGTAGAAACTCTATAACTTATTAGGTACCTAATAGTTCTTTCTACATCTTAGCGAATGGTCTTCAGATAGTAGCTACCTACCTATAGTATGGTATTATTAAACCTAGTCTTCTGTTACTTAGTCAACATTTGGTTAAAAAAATATGCTCACCAGTTCTCCTAAGAAGCTAATATAGCCTATAGCGAGTTTCAGCGTGTCCACTTTAGACAATCTCTTTTCGTAGGGTAGCGTGGGTATGTGAGCGCGTAAACCTTCAAAAGCATCGTTGATAGATTGCATACGACGACGCTCGCGCAGGTTCGCGGCTTGTCGTTGTTGGGTTTGCTGCTGTGGGCAGCGTAGCGATGACGACCTTCGTCTATATGAGCGCCGAAAATCCGATCTGGAAAGAAACCTGCAACCAAATTACAATGATAGGTATTTGTACTTAGTAAAACTTTTATTTTTTTAGGAAATTCTTCAGATTCAGATACCTACAGCTTTGCATATAAATATCATAACAATAATATTCGTCTTGACTTCTTGTGATAGTCTGGGAATGATTGTGTTATGCAGGTTATGCTGAACTCATCGAGCTACAGCTATACTTAGATAATATACTTATGGTATGATGTAGGTTAATAAGTATACCAATCTATTGGACAAAAATTTTGTTATTTGAAAATTCGCCACATTAAATATTTAAGCCATCAGTTTATTCAGTTGCACAATCAAAATGTCAAATTTTAAATAGTGCGCAATAGAAAATGAAAGCACACAAAAAATAAATACACTACTTAGATTATAATTTGCACTAGGTAATCTTCTAGATAACTATTGGGTGGAAAGAATCAGCTAACAGTGGTAAGAGCCAACAAAATCAGTCGGGATGAGTTAATTCAATTTGCTCCTGCTTTGCCACACTACCAGGCCTCCCTATTATGTAGTACTAGGTGCCATCGATATTTTTTTCCTTAGGTAGGTTTGAAACGGAGGTATTTCGATGCGAAAGTGTTGAAACAATATTTACATGCAATTATCAATTACAGACAACATATTCGAGGGCCACGTATCCTGATTTCCACTTTCTTTCTTTCTACTTATAAGAGACCGGCGGTCTGTAACCCAAAACCCAAAAGATATTAATTAGGTACCTACCTACTGAATTTTGGGTCTACATACTGCGTAGCACATATACCTACCTACTGTGTAATCTTTAGTTAAGATACCTACCCTATTCAGATAAATAGATGTTTCTAAATCATTTTTGCGTTGTATTCGATATTCAATTTTTTTAAATATAGTACTAACTATTGTACAGTAACCTACTATCGACTTGGTACGCCGAGAAAATGGTAAAGAGTTTTGTAGAGCGTTCTTTCTATCATACATTGGAGTTATAGTGAATTTAACTAGTAAACTAGAAAGTTTATAGAACTTTGATACTATAGCCACGGATTAAAAAAATATGAACAAGCACTGCTCTGTAGATATACAATCAAAGCAGCCCAACCACAAATCTTCGTAACCCGTAGCAATACACTGTAGACGCATCGCACGCCTTCTCACGATTTTCTATGACTAATGAAACCCGTTGTCTGCGTTTTTTATTCTCTATTATAATTTTTCTTCTGCAGTATTAGGTTTTACGAAATCGAGCTACTTAGGACCCTTACCTACTTTATGCTTAGGTACTTCACATGGGCTAGGGAGCGCCGTAGATTACATTAATTTCGAAGATTGGTTAATACCTCCTCCGTGGGAGCTTCTTTTATGAAATTATGAACCCTGAGGATCCCTTTAAATTACTTTTATCAAGTACTTACCCAGTCATCTGAACAAAAAAGAAAAGTACAGTAAACCAAAAAGTAACGAACTGTACAAAATAAAATAAGTGGTTAAAACTTCGCAAATAACTTATTAAACAGCGCATTAAAAGTAAGAAAACTGCTTATAATTTTTCAGGCATTATAAATAAAATAAAAATATACTTAACTGACCTTTTTCTAGGTGTGGAGAAATTTTCCTGATCGCTGGCATAGAGACTGCCATCTGACATGGAAGATTCATCATAGAAGTATTTATCAGAACTGTTTGCCGATGTCGGAGAACCACTCACAGGTAATGACACAGTACTCGTACTTTCCATTGAAGGACATCTAACTATATCCCTACCGTCCATGTTGAACATTGCTATTGCTATTTAATAAAGTTCGTGTTCAATATAATTCCTATTACGACACTGAACATAAATGCTCCCGTACTCCCGTGTACTTGCGGAGGCGTCCTGTCAGCGAAAGCACGTTACCACGTTATGACTTTATGAGGGTTCAAAGCAGGACAAAGACAGTGCACAGAAAAAAGGACAGCGCTTCAGCGATCGAAGTAACTCCGCCCTACCGCTCGCTATTTCCACGCCCAGTACCATCGCCCAGAATACTATGACCCTTTTTATTGCACAATTTGAACCCTCGTCCTCGGGTTTTGTTAACATTATGTTAGTGGTGCATAGTCCCAATATTATTGGCCTGTTTTAAGTACAGGAGCACCCGAATATAATTAAAGAGTAGAATAAAATTGAGACGAATAATAAAATTGTTAGTGCAAAGCTTCCAGTAATTCCAAGATTAATTAAACTCAAAGCATAGAACTGCATATTCGACACAATTCGCACCTCCTATTAGGAAAAAAAAACAACAATAACAGGAATGAAAAGGAAGGCGTTACTTAGCCCTCAAATAAGTTTTGTACGTAACCTTCAATGCGAACCAGTCGCGCACTTGACCGTTTTTTAAGATTTTCCCGGCAGAGAAGAATGTGGTTCACATCTTTTCCTATGTGATTGTTGTAGGTACATGGTGACCAAGAGAATAGGGCTTTTCGATATATATACAGCCCAGACTCAGCCTCAGATACATGGCTCGAGTCTCGAGTCAACAATATACTTAGTGCTTAGAATACGGCAATAAGCTCAGCCCCTATTTCGTGAGACCGAATACAGCGATTATTGTTGAAATATGGGTGGTAATTCACCTTTTTTAACGCTCTGGGAATACATACGTGATTATCACTACCTAGTATCAAACAAAGTCGCGTTCTATGTCCCTTTTTATGCTTAAATTTCTGAAACTACGCAACGGATTTTCATGTAGTTTTTTTAATAGATAGAGTGATTGAAGAGGAAGTTTTATATGTATATAACATCATGCTACAACTAACTGGTGCGGAGCAGAAGTGGAAAATGTTGCAAAAACGGGGTGACGCAGACGAAGTTGCGCGGTTCAGTAGTAAATTATGTATGTACTAGCTTTTGCCCGCGACTTCGTTCGCGTCTAATAGTGACTTCCAGCCGATTTTTGGTTTTACCCACATAGTTCCCGATCTCGCGGGATCACTTCAAAAATGAAATGTGGAAGATATTCTAGGGAACTCTTCAAAAATCAACATAATGAGCTCTGCGTTTGAATTGAAGATATTGTTACGAATGATGATTTCCAGAAGATTCTGCATGGTATATAAACAGCATGTGGTATTCCCAGGCAGTCACCCATCCAAGTACTAACCACGCCCGATGTTGCTTAACTTCGGTGATCGGACGAAAACCGGTGTATTCAACGTGGTATGGCCGTTGGCCGGGTGACCGCCTGGGAATACCACGTGCTGTTTATATATCATGCAGAATCTTCTGGAAATCATCATTCGTAACAATATCTTCAATTCAAACGCAGAGCTCATTATGTTGATTTTTGAAGAGTTCCCTAGAATATCTTCCTCATTTCATTTTTGAAGTGATCCCGCGAGATCGGGAACTATGTGGGTAAAATCAAAAATCGGCTGGAAGTCACTATTAGACGCGAACGAAGTCGCGGGCAAAAGCTAGTTTTAATTTTTATTTTATTTTTTGTAATAAAAACTACCCTATGTCCTTTCTCAAGTTCCAAACTATGTCTGTACCAAATTTCACACAAATCGGTTCAGTAGTTTAGGCGTAAAGCAAAGACAGACAGACAGACAGACAGACAGACAGACAGACAGAGTTACTTTCGCATTTATAATATTAGTTTGGATAGTTTGGATTTGGATTTGAATAGAATTATCTATACTCCGTTAGAGCATTTTTTTGTACCAAAAGTTGTATTATATTTTCATACCTTTTTACTATTTATTTACATTTTTCCGATGAATTTTCAGTACTGAATTGATGCCGACTCTTGACCAATAGATGGCGCTGTATGTCCAGAATAAATTTTATTTTTTATTTTATTTTTTGTAATAAAAACTACCCTATGTCCTTTCTCAAGTTCCAAACTATGTCTGTACCAAATTTCACACAAATCGGTTCAGTAGTTTAGGCGTAAAGCAAAGACAGACAGACAGACAGACAGACAGACAGACAGACAGACAGAGTTACTTTCGCATTTATAATATTAGTTTGGATTAGTTTGGATTTGGATAGAATTATCTATACTCCGTTAGAGCATTTTTTTGTACCAAAAGTTGTATATTTTCATACCTTTTTACTATTTATTTACATTTTTCCGATGAATTTTCAGTTCTGAATTGATGCCGACTCTTGACCAATAGATGGCGCTGTATGTCCAGAATAAATTTTATTTTTTATTTTATTTTTTGTGATAAAAACTACCCTATGTCCTTTCTCAAGTTCCAAACTATGTCTGTACCAAATTTCACACAAATCGGTTCAGTAGTTTAGGCGTAAAGCAAAGACAGACAGACAGACAGACAGACAGACAGACAGAGTTACTATCGCATTTATAATATTAGTTTGGATAGTTTGGATTAGTTTGGATTTGGATAGAATTATCTATACTCCGTTAGAGCATTTTTTTGTACCAAAAGTTGTATATTTTCATACCTTTTTACTATTTATTTACATTTTTCCGATGAATTTTCAGTACTGAATTGATGCCGACTCTTGACCAATAGATGGCGCTGTATGTCCAGAATAAATTTTATTTTTTATTTTATTTTTTGTGATAAAAACTACCCTATGTCCTTTCTCAAGTTCCAAACTGTGTCTGTACCAAATTTCACACAAATCGGTTCAGTACTTTAGGCGTAAAGCAAAGACAGACAGACAGAGTTACTTTCGCATTAATAATATTAGTTTGGATGGATTTGGATAGAATTATCTATACTCCGTTAGAGCATTTTTTTGTACCAAAAGTTGTATATTTTCATACCTTTTTACCATTTATTTACATTTTTCCGATGAATTTTCAGTACTGAATTGATGCCGACTCTTGACCAATAGATGGCGCTGTATGTCCAGAATAAATTTTATTTTTTATTTTATTTTTTGTAATAAAAACTACCCTATGTCCTTTCTCAAGTTCCAAACTATGTCTGTACCAAATTTCACACAAATCGGTTCAGTAGTTTAGGCGTAAAGCAAAGACAGACAGACAGACAGACAGACAGAGTTACTTTAGCATTTATAATATTAGTTTGGATTTGAATAGAATTATCTATACTCCGTTAGAGCATTTTTTTGTACCAAAAGTTGTATATTTTCATACCTTTTTACTATTTATTTACATTTTTCCGATGAATTTTCAGTACTGAATTGATGCCGACTCTTGACCAATAGATGGCGCTGTATGTCCAGAATAAACTTTATTTTTTATTATATTTTTTGTAATAAAAACTACCCTATGTCCTTTCTCAAGTTCCAAACTATGTCTGTACCAAATTTCACACAAATCGGTTCAGTAGTTTAGGCGTAAAGCAAAGACAGACAGACAGACAGACAGACAGACAGACAGACAGAGTTACTTTCGCATTTATAATATTAGTTTGGATTTGGATTTGAATAGAATTATCTATACTCCGTTAGAGCATTTTTTTGTACCAAAAGTTGTATTATATTTTCATACCTTTTTACTATTTATTTACATTTTTCCGATGAATTTTCAGTACTGAATTGATGCCGACTCTTGACCAATAGATGGCGCTGTATGTCCAGAATAAACTTTATTTTTTATTTTATTTTTTGTAATAAAAACTACACTATGTCCTTTCTCAAGTTCCAAACTATGTCTGTACCAAATTTCACACAAATCGGTTCAGTAGTTTAGGCGTAAAGCAAAGACAGACAGACAGACAGACAGACAGAGTTACTTTCGCATTTATAATATTAGTTTGGATTTGAATAGAATTATCTATACTCCGTTAGAGCATTTTTTTGTACCAAAAGTTGTATTATATTTTCATACCTTTTTACTATTTATTTACATTTTTCCGATGAATTTTCAGTACTGAATTGATGCCGACTCTTGACCAATAGATGGCGCTGTATGTCCAGAATAAATTTTATTTTTTATTTTATTTTTTGTAATAAAAACTACCCTATGTCCTTTCTCAAGTTCCAAACTATGTCTGTACCAAATTTCACACAAATCGGTTCAGTAGTTTAGGCGTAAAGCAAAGACAGACAGACAGACAGACAGACAGAGTTACTTTCGCATTTATAATATTAGTTTGGATTTGAATAGAATTATCTATACCCCGTTAGAGCATTTTTTTGTACCAAAAGTTGTATATTTTCATACCTTTTTACTATTTATTTACATTTTTCCGATGAATTTTCAGTACTGAATTGATGCCGACTCTTGACCAATAGATGGCGCTGTATGTCCAGAATAAACTTTATTTTTTATTTTATTTTTTGTAATAAAAACTACACTATGTCCTTTCTCAAGTTCCAAACTATGTCTGTACCAAATTTCACACAAATCGGTTCAGTAGTTTAGGCGTAAAGCAAAGACAGACAGACAGACAGACAGACAGAGTTACTTTCGCATTTATAATATTAGTTTGGATTTGAATAGAATTATCTATACTCCGTTAGAGCATTTTTTTGTACCAAAAGTTGTATTATATTTTCATACCTTTTTACTATTTATTTACATTTTTCCGATGAATTTTCAGTACTGAATTGATGCCGACTCTTGACCAATAGATGGCGCTGTATGTCCAGAATAAATTTTATTTTTTATTTTATTTTTTGTAATAAAAACTACCCTATGTCCTTTCTCAAGTTCCAAACTATGTCTGTACCAAATTTCACACAAATCGGTTCAGTAGTTTAGGCGTAAAGCAAAGACAGACAGACAGACAGACAGACAGAGTAACTTTCGCATTAATAATATTAGTTTGGATGGATTTGGATAGAATTATCTATACTCCGTTAGAGCATTTTTTTGTACCAAAAGTTGTATTATATTTTCATACCTTTTTACTATTTATTTACATTTTTCCGATGAATTTTCAGTACTGAATTGATGCGGACTCTTGACCAATAGATGGCGCTGTATGTCCAGAATAAATTTTATTTTTTATTTTATTTTTTGTAATAAAAACTACCCTATGTCTTTTCTCAAGTTCCAAACTATGTCTGTACCAAATTTCACACAAATCGGTTCAGTAGTTTAGGCGTAAAGCAAAGACAGACAGACAGACAGACAGACAGACAGAGTTACTTTCGCATTTATAATATTAGTTTGGATGTATTACCAACTATTTCTAGTTAGTAGGTACTAGGTAGGTACTACTACCAGTTACTTACCTACTTTTTCATCGTGTGGCGAAAACGCATGCCTTCTACGGATATTTAATTGCCGGAGGCCGGAGGTGAGAGAATACTTACAAGACTTATCGTATCTACGTAGAAAAAATTATCAGCTTGATTCTCACTTTGTAACAGATTCTTTTTTATTTGCATTTGATCGTTGATTTTTGAATCAGAAAGTGAATATCTAACTCATTGAGTCAATTTATTTCAAAGTGAATAGTGTTTCTAGTGAATTTTGGACATGCCTACAAGAATATAAATTCTCGAATTTAAGGTCCCTTACCTGAAGGCAGTGGCGGCCTTAGGGGGTGGTGAATAGGGCAATCGCCCCGGGGCCTCGCGTCGAGCAAATTAAAAAAAATACAGATTTATAATATCTTTTTATTTAAAACTTTTTTTATTCTTAATTTAACGATAAATTGAAATAAAATTAGTTACCTAACTAAAATTCATTCATTCAAATCATTTTATTTTTTAAATATCGCGTAGGTATTTTAAAACTATATTATTTGTTTATCTTCAGCATCTCTCGTCAATCATAAGAATACCTACCAAACAACTAACAACTAGACCTACTTTCGCATCACATAGGTATTTTTCCGTAGGACAAAGCGCTTGCCGCCCGCCCGGGGCCTCGCAAGGCGTAAGGCCGCCGCTGCCTGAAGGGTCCTAGCCAGAAGTGCGCCGAGTTTCCAGTACACACCTAACCCTGTAACTATTAGCAACCTATAGATAGGTACAATGAAATATTATTTATTATTTAACTACTTATTGATATACCTTAACACTATCATTACAGGTTTACCCAATGCGAAACTGTGATAAACTTAATTCTAGAACTCTAGAACAATCTACACAACCCATGGTAAGCATAGCTTAACTAGCTTGTGTTATGGGCTTCAGAATGCGGATAAACATACTTAGATACTTTTTTTTGTAAATACGTACATATTATACATAGAAACACCCAGACCAATGCAAAGATTCATATTCATGCACACAAATATTTGCACTGAGCGGGAATCGACCCCCACCTCCTGCGTAGCAGTCGTGTTCACTATCACGGAAGTCGTCTTAATTGTAATATATATTTTCTACATACGCAATAAAAATATAACAAAATAGTAAACACATAATAAACAGCTGGTAGGTTGTATTAGCAATATTGGCGTACTTCGTCGAAAACTACTGGCCGGTACGCGGAATCCCTTTTTAAGTATCGGGATAAGTTTCTCCGTCTTCTACAATTTCGAAAATATGCGTTCTCGCCCAATTCTCACTTGGGCCTCCTGAGCATTTTTGAGACTGGCACAGCAAGCACCTGTACTAAAATGCCGTCACATCGTCGTGTCCCAGGGCGGTGTTATTGGCTTCAAGTTAGTTTAACCCAAGTGATCTTGGACACATCGTTGCCATCCACGACTGACGCCATAGTCTACAAAGCGGAGTTATATGCGGTATTACCATAAGTTAAGGTCGCCCCTATGGATTCCGCCCCAGCGTCATCCCGTGAGCTGCGACTCCTGCGGGCGAGCTATTCAGAACTTGACCCGAAAATGATAGATTTCGTGTCTAAGTTATAAGTATCTACCTAATATACCTACTACCTATGTGAATGAGGAGTACATTAATCTGTAGAGCTGAAATTGGGCGCCCCCTTTTATTTTAAAGTCGCATAACTGAATTGTACCCTAACATATTGTGGGGCCATGTTTAATATTAAGTTTAACATAATTTTATTTAATAAAGATACATACATACATACATACCTGGTACGGAGCAGTGTGGGATACATTAACGGGTCGAATAGATGTAGGCACCCAAAAGAGCATCAAGTAATTCTCGTTGTTTGTGTTAGTAACCCGATTCCTCCGAAACACGGTGTGACTCTACCTATTTTATATTTTATGTAGGCCTACATTGATAGGCCTGAGAATAGGTCGTAAACTACTATTTATATCAACAAGTACTTAGGTACCTAATAAGTGAGGTCATGTCAGCCTCTGAGAGTGAGTGGCCGTAGTGCATTATTGCTACACAGTGGTTGTGGTTGATTCCTGCCGCGGTGGTGACAGTTAGGTCAACTAATGGTGAGCGAATCGTAAGCACGGCGTTACCTGTCAGTAGCCGAGATGACGTATCGGAGCTGTTGATATTCTTTGGAGGCCGTTGGTCCAGAACAGCTACAGGAACATCTATCAATACCCTAAACATTGTGACTAGGTACGGGTTTAACAGCAATACCTTCTTCCCTTCAACTTCTTGCCTTCAGCTTAATATCAGGCGAGGTGAAGTCAAATTGACGTGCCATAAATTAAAATAATAAAAGAAAACCCATTTAGTGACAGAGTGAGAACAGAGAATGGAAACGGATTTTTGACGCCGAGGTGAAGGCATACGATCCTATTGTAGTCTTTGGTCAAGGCCTCGAATGAATTGATAAGGACCGGAGTTTGCTTCTTATGAATTACTTGTGTAGTTATCATTCGATCGGTTAAACGATAACATACATTTTGAAATTAAATTTTTGACCCGATTCCTTGCTATGCGGTGTAAATCGCTAGGAAATTAATTACTTACTTAGCCGCACAAACACTACCAGTTAACGTCTTGGAAAGTCTCTGACGGCATCGTAATTATTGACTGTTCCAATACCATTAATTAGCTCATCAAATAGACTTATTTAGTCTATCGCAGCACACTGCTGAACAAGAGGTAAGTCTCTCCTAATAAATGGTTACCTACCTAACTAAATAAAACAGCAAATGCAACGGTGTAAGACATTTTCCGTATCTCCATCTTTTCTCAGAGGGTAGAACAACCTTTGCTTCTGCTAGGATGATAGACCGGCTTCACCTGTTTAATAAGGAGAAAGGTCGATAAACGACCTCCAAATTTTTGTCGCCTTAACAGTTCCCTTATTATTAAAAAATAACTGTTATTATACCCTCTAAATTCCGAAATAATAAATCTTGTAATTTATATGACATCAATCGATAATATCAATTTTAAGTATCAAATCTCTCTAACAAACATGGAACACGGAATAAATTCATTTTTCTGTGTGGTCAAGTCAAGTCAATTTGATAAAATAAAGTACCTACGTTTACGCAAAGGTTCACCGATATCATACCGATAAACAGCATATTTAAATTACTGTATATGTGTATATGTATATATATGCGCCCGATAATTATAATAAGCGTTCCTCTCAATAGTTATGATTATGACTTTCTTGACGCATTATAATATTTACTATTAATATTTACTAGGAATATTAATATTTACTATTGATTGTTATGTATTATTAACATTTTATGATTACATACGGCTCCACATCCTTTGCTGTATATATCAGATTACTTTTAGGCTGCACAACAAAATAAATGTAATTTACTAATAGTTGTAGTTACCAGGTCATAAAAATAAAAACCTCTAAATATTTGACAATCTGAATTCTTGCTTGACATTGACAAGACAGGTTTGGTTTGGTTTTGGTACCAACAATCAGCAGTTAGGTACATAATTTAAGTTTTACTTGTAATTATTTAATATAAACTCGGTAGAAATATTTGATGTTATTACTATTAAGTTATTTAGAAGCCTTATAACTCTAAATCCTTTCTATAGTGCAAAATCGATTCGGGTTATCCTAGTTAAGTAAATTTTCGTAAGCAATTATGTTCATAGTAGGTCTCACTGGCGGAATAGCAACTGGCAAAAGTACTGTTCTTTCAATATTTCGAGATAATGGGATCGCTGTTATAGATGCAGATGACGTTGCCAGAAGAGGTAATTAATTACAAGTAATAGTAACTAAGAGACAATACGAAATAAGTAGTTTATTGTTTTCTTTCATATTTGAATTTATACTAGTGGCTATGCTAATGTTTGCCTGCTTTCCTGGGACTTTGCCTTCAGCTTATCATCCAGCGAGGTGAAGTCAAATTAAATAAACTTAAATAAATATTTATTTAAATCAATAATTGTGCACATGGCCTAATGTCCTGTTGCTCCTCCACTTTGCGAAATCCTACGATATGTATGCGAATGTGATCCTATGTGTTGTTTCTTAATTTTATATTATTTCATGCACCCTTTCCCTTCTGCCTGACCATACACAAGATACATACTGTTATAAATTACCTTTGCATAACTTTGTTGTACCTATCGCACCACTGTTTAAGTCTGCAAATAAACTCATTATGAAAAATTAATGATGATCCCTTCCATTTACGTATAATATTGCCTTGTACTATGATGTTGATCAACATATGGCTGGCGACAAGTGAGCTTGCATGTAGGAGACCAATATTAGAATAGCCTTTTTATGTTGAGATCATAATTGCCTTTTGAGATTTATACAGCTTTCTGCAATATTTATTCAAGTATCTGTGTGTGCCTATGCCTTAATTACAATGGTTATAAAGTAAGGTGCTAGCGAGCTATACCTGACAAGAGTCTAAGCTCTCACCTCTAGATGTCTCAGTAGGCCCAAAGACACAAGTGATAATGAAGTAAAATATGCAGAAAAGAGTTATAACTGTAAATAATTATTTAACTATAGGTAAGCTAACATTAATAATTTATATCTTGTAATCACTTAAAGAGTTTTAATTATTTTCAGTGTTGGAACCAGGAACAACAGCCTGGACGGAACTAAGAGACTTCTTTGGTGATGAAGTATTGTTACCAGATGGCAAAGTTAATAGAGCTAGGCTAGGGGAATTGGTTTTTGATGATATTGAAAAGAGAAGAAAGCTAAATGCCATCACCCATCCTCGAATTCAAAAAGCTATGATGAAAATGGCTTTATCATATTTCTTCTCTGGCAATAGATACATAGTCATGGAGGTGCCATTGCTGTTTGAAACTGGAAAAATGCTGACGTTTATGCACAAAATTATCACAGTTGTATGGTAAGAATAATTTGTACTAGCTGTAACTGCAAATTATTAATATACATTTGTAAGAAATCTACAGAGAAAATGCACATGTATATATTTATGCCCTTTTGGACTATCCCTGAAAAACAGATCTGATTTTAATGAAATGTCATGTTTGAGTATGTTCATGACGGTTTGAATTAAGGCTGTCGTCACTGCGAACTGTCATATAAACACGCTCATACTCTATCTTCAGTTATTAAACTTATAACATAAAATGTGACACATAATTCACATGTGCCGAAATTCAAATATGCTCACAATTTAATCCTACAGTGAAGAACACCAGCAGTTAGAGAGATTATGCAAGAGGAATTCGTTTTCCGAAACTATTGCTACGAAGCGAATCAGTTGTCAAATGCCTCTTGAGGACAAAGTAGCAAAGTCTCATTTTGTAATAGACAATTCTGGTGATATGGCTAATACGAGGTCGCAAACGGAGAGCATTATTAGGTTGCTCAGCAGATCAAAGTTCACCTGGTAAGTTATGTCATATTGTTAAATAAATTAATCCTTCGGGTGGGGTCATATGACTTTTATGGGAGCGAATGCTATTTGACTGCCCAACCCTGATAGAAAAACCTGCGCTAAATACTCTTTTGTTTGTCAGCAGATGTAGTTGCGTAGAGGTTGAATTACATCCTGTAAAAGTTGTACATATTGTATTTCATCTACTTTCTGTGTATTGTGTGTAAATTTGACTGACATAATGTAAATACCAGACATAAAAACAGTTTGGTAATAGTATATGCTTCTACAACAAGAACATCACACATTGGCATGTCATACCTCCAGTCTCCATTTTTTGTTATCTCTAAAATCGCATGTCTAAATAAGAAAAACTAAATAATTTTACTTGTTTCAGGTATTTTCGAGCAATATTTTTCATGACATTTTTATCAGTGGTGTTTGGTGTGGGGCATGTAGTATATAATATGATTGATACAAAAAAATAAAGCTACTTTATACCTGTATGTAGTGTTATAAATTTGTTGGCCCAACATGGTCGGATATTCTTTCCAAACTAATGTACCATTGGATTTGGTTACAATGTTATAGAACATTGGCTAATTATATAATTCTCATCTATTCTATCTCCATCAATCAAGGGTATGAAGAAAACAAATTAATTGGATGAACTTAACATAAATTACTCAACTTTGACCAAACCTATCCGTCGGAGGTAGCTTCACCCATTTTCTACTCATTACCCGAACAATGACGTTCAAGCCCGTTCTTGCCTTAGGCAACTAGAAAAAAATTGGGGTTTCATCTAGGTACCTACTTTAATTTTGACCAATCTGCGGAATCCGGCATCTTGCTAATACTTTTTGAGAGTTACTGATTGGTTGTCGAGGGTCTAACTCGAGTTACAGCAACTCAAGTTTCATTTTAGTTGCCTAATATAAGAAAGGATTAACTAACTACAACCGCATGGGTTGAAATTCGATAGTTCCCATTGTTTCCATGTATAATATGTATGTATTTCCAAAAAAAAATATCTAAGTATGTTTATCCGCATTCTAGACCCCTTAACATAAGCTAGATAAGCTATGCTTACATGGGTCAAAGTGGTGTTGTGTAGATTGTCCTAGAATATTTATTTATATTTAATATCGACAACCGATTGGCGACATCGAAGTTCTGTAGTTCGGACTCTAACTAGCCGTGACATAACAACTTCCTTAGATGTTCATATGGCAACCGGGACTGCGTAACGTGCTCTCCGAGGCGCGGCAATACCCAGAGCAATGCAAGTAGACATTTATGCGTACAAAAATTGCACTGAGCGGGAGAATCAGCGCCCCCAGACACTTTCATTACCGCCACGCCCGCCGGCCCGCCACGCAGGCCACTGAAGTGTTGAAGTACCCAAGTATAATGCGATATCGAACATGCTGAATGTTTAATTATGCTATTCTGTCGCATTGGGGATTGCCTGTAATATGGATATAACAGTGGACTCCTTCAGTTCCTGAACACCTAAGATCTATAATCCTTTGACAGCCCAAGTGTAATTTAACCAAAGTAACATATAGCGTTAAAATAAAAAAATAAACAAATGATAAGAAAAAAGTAAACTCATGCGAGTAGCCTAAACTTAATTACATTAATAAGTATATCTATTATCCAGTAGCTTCTAAGACTATTAGTTGTGTAGTGGAATCACTTAATTTTAGTTGTCCCGGAACTGCTGTAGCCCACTGTATGTACGGAATAAATAAATAAAATAAAATTGAATAGAATGAATGTTATCACGTACGTCCGCTATCGATGAACTTTCTAGACTTTGTGCATGAAACCCAAAGCTCCCTGCGTCGGGAATCGAACGACGCGCTTAACCTTCATAGTCCACATGTAAACTATCTCCAACTTACATAAACTGAACAAAATTTTGATGAGTGTTAGAAAATCTAATTAACGAGTAATATGTTGAAATATAATTTAAACCCTCATTTTATTTGTCTTTCAATTCATTTGTCAAACTGGTAGCATTCTCATTGAGACTTATATATTTTAGTGCAGGCGTTTGTGGTGGTTCAGTCGCATGTTTCCTGAATATGAAGTAGCGTTGTGACGACGCCCCATTATCTCCAGCTTCAAGTTCGGCAGGGAACGCTGTGGAGTAATAGGAGCCATTGCCGATTTGTTGTGTGTTATTTTCGTCTGGCACCACATCAAACACCTGTTTGATTGGGTCAAAATTATATGAGCCGAAGATGGGCCTAGAGCAAAACAAAAATGTATTAATTTTCAAAATTTACCTTTTGGACCCTTGACACCACCGTCTTGCACCACCGGTGGTGTCAAGGGTATTTTTTAATACCCATTACACTACCAAAGAGCTGCAGCAGCACTGGTGGTGTAAAAGGTATTTAAAGGTACCCATTACACTACCGACAAATAGTGCTGTGCCACCCTAAGATGTAGCCTATTCTTTGTAAATAAAATAGGTACATTAAGAACAAAATTTAATATCGAATCAGTACATACTACTTGATAATACTCTGCTCGGGTGGACCTAGTAACATAGTATTTTTAATATATCGTAATAATGAGCAGACATCAATAATGACGATTTAATAGTGCACATTCAATTACAATATCATTCAGGGGTGCCACGGATCCGGAGGGGTAATAATTTTATTAATTTTACTTAATAATAATAAGGCGACCATATTTAATAGATATTGTTAATAACGTAATTTAAGGTAAAAACCGCGGTAGCCTAGTGCTATGGGTGGACTGCTGAGACAAGGTCTCGGGTTCGATCCCAGGTTTACCATGGCACACACCAATGACTGTTCGATGCTTTTCGAAGTTATGTGTGTATTTATCGCAGGTTTAAAAGTGCCCGGTTAATGGCAATAGCCTCGCCACCTATTCCATTGGGACCTAATATAATGTGCTAGCACCTCTGCCTACCCCTTCGGGGATAAAGGCGTGATATTATAAAAAAAAAGTAATTTATCTAAACCAAATAATAAATTTAATGATGTACTTAACGTACCTACTTGTGTCAGACTGCAGCTCTTTGATAGTGTACCTAATGGGTATTAAAAAATACCTTTTACACCACCAGTGCTGCTGCAGCTCTTTGGTAGTGTAATGGGTATTAAAAAATACCCTTGACACCACCGATGGTGCAAGACGGTGGTGTCAAGGGTCCAAAAGGAAAATTTATTTTTTACTAAACCACTTGATGAAATAATAATCGAATTCTAAATTGTTATATATTATAGTTTAAACCTGTAGATGTACGAGACAGTATTTTCTTAGGAAGAGGTAGCGAGATAACTAATATAATAACTAACTTAATATTACGTTTATCAGATTTACTAGACACGGACAAAATTGCGACGATTTTGCTGCAGAAGCCATTTTAAGAAGACTTCCTTCTTAGGTAGGTACGTACATAAAAACATATATCTACGTACGGTTTTACGCCCTCTTCTTTTAAAAAGCGTTCAAGAGGCTTTCTTCTACCTGAAACGCCAGTAATACTGAAAATAATCGTTTAGTGTTAGGTATTTGGAATTTCAATAAAATTCGCTAGTAGGTACCTAAAGGTATAAAACGAAACTTACTGGATAAACTGAAAAGTGCAGCACAAACTAACCAAATATAACAATATCATTTTTAGATTCAATACCTATGGTAACGACACTTAGTTACCTGGTAATAAATGAAACACTAAAAATGCAAGTTGTTATCGAGCAGCTCGATACCAATAAAATATTAGTAATAAAAATAATATGAAATTTGAAAACTGAATTATTGTTTTAAGCTCACTTTTTGTTTTATATGATACCTACCTACCTAGGTACATACCTACAGTGTAGGTAGAGCAGGCATGGAGCGGACTGGTTCAGCGAAGACTGGGGACAAGGGCGGCCGCCTGTCGTCCCTTCATGCTCGTTTACGTGGTGGTGGAAATTTCCGGAGCTCGATGTGGAGAACGTGTTGCTCACCCCCGGGAGGGCTATCTCAAAATCGAGATCAACCGGATTGTGCGGGAAATACCTAATTGAATAAACTTACACCAAGGTATTTGAGACCCGAGATAGCGTGCGGTTTTAGTCAGCCCGGTTATGACAAAGTGGTCGTTGGGTGGGTTTGTTCCCAACGGACCACTCAATCCATACACCGAGGTGGTCAGTTAGGAATAGGTATCAATGCTGTATGGATTTCCGCACGAAAATAAGAGATATATTAATATCTAATATCCCTACGACCAAAATACCTACCACAAGACGACAATAAGCCATTCTTATACCACTTCGTTAGCAGACTGAGACATGGCCCCTGATGCACGCCCCATCAGGGGCCCATTTAGCGTGTGCAACACGCTTCACGCGCTACCGACCCTACAAAAATCCTCTGATCAATACTCTTCTTGAATCTGAAAAATTCAAATTAGACAGAATGGTAGAGCTAATCACATGCAGTTCACAGCGCAAGTTTTTAAGGGCTTCATAGTCGCATCTGCTATAATGTTATGATGTAGGTACCTACCTACATTATAGCACGAAACATGGTTAAACTTGAAGTTAACAAATTATTATTGGATTAATATGAAATTTTAATTAAGTGGAAATAAAGAATATTGATTGGCATAGATACTTAAGTAGGTACATAAATAGGTAGGTACCTACTCTTATACGTGATCTGTAGGAAAATTGCTTTTGTGCATCAGCGTTCATTAGCTAAGATTATTAGCTTAGCTTGTACATTCCTCATCATCTACTATAACCACAATACTCATAGGTACTTTCTTACATTATCGTATTATTAAATACCTACTCCATATAGCACAGTATTATTATCATGAGTAGTTGATTTTATTGAACGTATTATTTGCTTTGAATTTAACTTTCAAGTTTATTATATTATTAGGAAGTTCTTCTAAAAGTAAGTACCTAATCATTTTTGAAGTGTATTGTGGTAAGAGGAATTTAATTGAAAGTGAATAGTGAAGATAACAATAAAAATGGGATTCTGAGTGAGTTAAATATTATATCTAGTTTATCATGATTATATTTCTCCAAGAATAGTATAAAAAGGAAGAGTTAAAGTAACCCGCACCGACAACGATGGTCCATAACAAATAAAGCATGCTTTGAAAACTTACCGTACATAAACAAACTTCTGCGTGAAAATGAATTATTGTTTTTAGAAAATTACGAAGCTGTCATTCGTGGTTTATTTTCGTCATTTCATTTCATTTTGTGAAGTGTATTTTAATCTTCCTGTTGAAGACTTACAAAATTCCTTGTATCCTTGAACCTAAATTATATATATACTTTTAAATTAGAACAAACGTTTTAAGTATTTCATACAAAATATTGTGATAAATAAATTAATGAAAATCCTTTGTATAAAAACTATACTTTTATTGCGAACTTATTCCGTTTCTGGGACAAAGTCAAGAATGTGTAGATAGTAAATGGCAACTACTTATTGTGTATATACGTAGAGACGACTCATTATTTCAAATATAACATGGCTCACTTCGGCTTACGCGATGTAACATACAGCGCATTTGACAACGATTTAACCCCGCCACTGGGGATACAGGCAGAATCCTCCAATGCAGCACCCACGATGATCACTCTAGACCACGAACATGAGGACGTGAACAAAGTCATCATCCACAAAGTACCTAAAAACAAGGGTAAGTTATGACATGTGTATTTTGTAGCCTTTGTTCTCTGCCACATGAAAAACATGACACTTTATTATGTTTTGGCCTAATATTTATTTACTCAAGGCCACTGACAATTTTCTGCTAAATCATTAACATCCTATGTATCATGTATAGAGGTATAATATACTGCTCTACTTTAGTAAATAATGAAAATATATATTTGTGCATTCTAATTATAAATATAAGAGAAAAAAACAAATATTATCTATTGTTGGGTATTAACTTAAATAACACTTTATTGTTTCAGGTGGATGGACTCATATAGACGACTTAGACTCCTTTTTTACAAGAATGTACAGATACTACATAAGGGGTGGATTTTACCCAATGATAATGTCTGATTTATTTTACTTATTGCAATTCATTTTCATTGTGTGGTTTTCCACATTTTTGGTGTACTGTGTAGATTATGCTAGATTGTTTAGGAATGATCCAAATGCCAATAGAACTGAAAAATTAACTTTAAATGATGTTATATACCCTACATCTGAGTGTGTGACATATGTCTCATGGAAATGGTGAGTTTTTTTTAAATTCTATTCCACAGATTACATATTGAAACTGTGCATTTGTTTATGTATGGCTGTGCATTCAAGTTTCGTTGATTGTTATTATACACATTTCTATTTTCATTGACTATCTGGTGCATGGCTATGAGCTGATATGTTAATTCATTAACTAATAGGTATCAGGGCCCATGATGTTAGTCAAACACTGGGGATATATTTTAACTGAGGATAAATACTAACTGGAATAAAAAGCATGTATTATTGTATAAACCTGAGTATTAGTGTTTGAGGTACTTGGGTTCTTCACTTGTGCAGTACCACATACCACTGTGTGTTGATAAAGTGTGCAGGATGTTATTTTATGTTAATAGACTTTACACTTGATTATTGAAGCTCAGTTTGAAATTAGAGTCCTGTGTTCACTAGTACTAACTTTTTGTTAAGCAATTGTGAAGATAAAAAATATCACTCATTGTTTTTGACATGTTAAACAGGAATTGATTGATGGATATTTTATGTTAAGAACAAGCTGATGCATTCACTTCTGTGATAAACTGTAATAGTCTCTTTATGCAAACTTTTTCTAGTAAATTCTATTTATGAACTACTCTATTGTTGAAGATGAGGGGGCAACAAGTCAGTCAGCGTTGACCCAATTTATTTATGTTTTTTCTATGTATACTGTCTATTATATAAGCTGTACTACTGTCTTATCACCAATCTATTGGGACAATAAGAGTTACTTAGAATGGAATATTTTGTTCGTCCAATATATTAGTATCACAAGTCTTCCTTACAAGCATTGAAACATGTTTATTTTTATGTTAATGTCATTGAGGTGAGTGTAACCCCATTGTATGATAGCAGCAAAGCGAATATTCTTACATCAATGCTTTGTATAAACTATTTTTACAATGTAATGGTGACATTACTGTACAGAAAGGATGCAAAGTGTGTTAAGCAGTTTAGACTGTTACTGCCCACACTACCTTTTTTATGTGCTGTAATCCCAGCGGTACTTCCTCACCGAAACCACCGGGGGTGATTATCTCTGATTCTGAATGCCCACACTGCTAAGGAAAAAAGAGTATTATGTATGTTTTTACAATGTACCTTGTAGGAATTTATACTCTATACATTAGATAACACACTTGTACTTCTCCATGCTTTTGTATTATTTATACTCTTTCCAACTATCTTCGTAACATTTAGCAGCAGGTTTAGCACATTACTATTTCTTTATAAGTAAATTGCCATATTCTTCTTTTGTGCTCATTGTATTTTTTTTAATAATTACTGCAGGTAAATGCGAATTACTATAGCTCTTTGTTCTTCTTTATAGAAATTGTACCAATGAAAAAGGACATAATATTTATTTATAAAAGTAGTAGTTGTCATAAATAAATTTTTTAGAGCTTAGACTCTACCGCACTCTTCTAAGACTATTACTTGGCTGTGCGTACTTTGTTGATGACTTGGTTGGTAATGGTAGCCCTTGGTCCTTTCTAGATACCTATTATTACAAATAAAAATAATAGAGTTTAGAGTGTGCTTTTTACTTCTAAGAAATATACTTGGCTGCGCGTAAATGCTACTATGATTAACGCGTGTATTATACATATAAGTCAAGGGGCACATGGCATAATTTGCGTAAGGTAAATATGAGTCCTAGTCAATGGCACTTCCGACGCGGATTTGGTTTCACGTGAAACCACTCTTAACAAAATCGATTTAGCATAGCAATTTCGATTAGTTGCCGTAAGTCGTTTGCGAAGGTGCCTGTACTCTTCGGCTACCCGTATCCTAATTTATAGATCAGTATATATGTAATGAGTATAAAAATATGCTATTTTAAATACATAATATATATATTTTTATTTGTTCTTTGACAGGTGGTGTCTTGTTGCCCTGTCTGCTATTATTTGGTTAATGAGACTTGTAATATCAGTATACCATTTATATTACGCTTATGATATAAAGTTATTTTATAATTCAGCTTTAAGAATCAACGAGGTAAGTAATTGAAAACATTTACTGACTTATGTTTACTAATGTATTAGAGCTCACCAAGATCCCTGCACCTCAGGCTTCACTTGCAAAATGGCACACCTGCTGATTGATGAAGCTTGTTCGCTTTAGGATGTGGGCAAAGACGGCCGTTGCTTTCCTTAAAAGCCGTGCTAAACTAAATCATGAAAAGGAGAAGTAGGAGACCAAATTCCAGGCACTAACTTTAGTTACTAACTTTAGATACTAGCTTTGTTGCCGAAATTAATGATGATTTACTATTAAAATTACATACCTAGTTATACGGTCACCGTATTGGTTATTCTGAGAGCTGAAATTGTTAAATTAATTTTCAGAGCGATTTAGTTTGGGTGAACTGGTCTACAATACAAGACAGAGTGAGAGAAGCCCAACCTGAACATCATATGTGCGTCCATAAACAGGAAATCAACGAATTAGATATTTACCATAGAATACTCAGGTAATATTAATGTAATACCTAGTAAAATAAATTACAATTTGATGTCGCATTTACATTCAGTTCATTACCGCGGTAATGACCAGATACTTAGGGAATAAACTGGGAAACAAGAGTGTCAACAGGCCATTTCCATTGTCACTGATGTTGACGTTCACATTGCTCGGCTCATACATCTCCGTCGACCTTACCACAGCAAGATTAGGTACATGCGAAGAGCGCAGGATCGAGAGCAGTGGTGCACATTGGGAGTGGCTTGCTGACAAGGACTGTCATACTGAATTTACAGCAAACATTTCTGTGTAAAGCAAGAAGTAGCATGCCCTTTACTAGACTTTAGCACTGACGTGCATCGCGCTGCAATACATTCAACAATGTGTGAATCGATGTAGAATACTTTCGCACTACCGTGCTTCGCGGTGGAAAACATTCGAAATTATGGGTATCGATGTGGCGCACTTTCGCACTACCGTGAGTCGCGTCTAGGTACTTTAGGGCTACAGTTTATCGCTATTTTGAACTTCGAAATTCAGTATGACAGTCGCTGACAAGTTCATTTAATAATTATGTAAATGACCATGTCAGTGTAAAATCATACATTGTTTCTTTATCTCTATCAAGGCCTGAAGTTATTGCTTTAAAGAAGGCTGGGAGGGACGGACCATGTGTTTCTGAAGACTGCTGCACCTACAAAATTTGTGTATTAGACTCGGAGTTCGATGATATATTATTATTTATTACTTCTCTCGTAACATTAGGGGGTAGTAGATTTAGCGTCGTTGAAATTATTGCCACATAAGTTTGTTTGGCAACCAGGACTAGCGACGGCTTAGCGTGCTTCTCAAGGCATGGGGGCGACTGAATAGTAGTAATGGTCACCCATCCTACTGGCTGGCATCACTAAACCTTCGCAATGTGCAAACCTACGTGGTTAATCACTACATAGTATAAAATAAAGTCGCGTTCTCTGTCCCTATTTTTCTTGTCCCTTTGTATGCTTAATCTTCAAAACTATGCAACGAATTTTGATGCGGTTTGTTTTAATAGATAGAATGGTTAAAGAGAAAGGTTTATATGTATGTAACATCATGCTACGACCAACAGGTACGGAGTAGGAATGAAAAATGTTGCAAAAACGGGGTGACGCAGACGAAGTTGCGCGGGTCAGCTAGTATTTAATATCACAATAACACAATAACACACTTAGTATAAAATTAATTAAACATAGTTACCAAGTACATTTCTGTGTACAGTGCGTCGCCGTAATCCAGGTCAAGCTATAAGTCATCTTTAATATCTTTGTTTATGAATCCATAATATGTATATATTGTACGCGTACGTACTTTCATCACATTTCTGATTTCATTACTTATCGTGAATCATTCATGATTTTTTTTTATACTCTACTAAGGTAGCAAATCATTATAACCGTCCAGCTCACATGGTGATAAGCAGTGTTGAATTTAAATAGGTATGTTTATTTGTTATTGTTCATTTTTTTGGTTTATTAATGCATGCAACACTAGATATCATATAATTAATTCTCTGTCTCTATAGTAGCTCACTACAGAACACACACGAATAGCTAGGACCAGTGGCGTAGCTACCAAGGGGCTAGGCGGGGCAGTGCCCCGGGGCCCTCAAGCTCAGGGGGCCCTCGAATCCTTACCAGAAATCTCGATCGAACTGAACTTTTGGAAATTGGATGCCATCCTACTTTAATCATGACAACTCAGTTGAGAGAAATTCAAAAGCTAAGGGTGTCACACATTACGCAGATACAGTAAGATATCTGTATCGGAGCAGATATCTTTCAATATCGCTCTCTATATAAATTGTATGAGCTACCACACACTATGCAGATAAGATATATTTTATCGTAGAGTATCTGTGAGCACCGACATAATATATGGAAAGATGGTGAGCTTATTATTTGCGTATACAAATATGTATATAGATAGACAAACATATAGATAATGCATCATATTTAAAAATAAATAATGTCTTTACGGTCGAAAATTGAATGCATGTGTTTTTCATAGTATAGAGGCTCTCAGTCCACACATACACCATTTCATAGCTATGACAATTCAGAAAAACATGCACAAGCAATTGTGTCGGGGGTTTTTAAAATTTTTAATTTAATTTTTATTTTATACTTTTTAAATTGTTCTCCTTGTCAAGCCCTTTCATTTGATACCCATATTGACGGACTAGTAAACTTAGAAGGTTATTGGCTATTTGTTGGTGGCGGTCATCTGTGATTTGAAATTTGTCATAGTGTATCGTCAAACCCTTTCATTTGACATCCATATTGAGGGACTTGTGCAAAAATAATGTAGTACGCCATTTTGTAGCGGGGGCCATCTTGGATCAATTTTCATCAAACCTAGCTAAGAACACTCCCGACTAATTCAGCTTTCAAACAAAACAAAACAAACTACATCAAAATCGGCTCAGCCGTTCGGGAGCTACGATGCCACACACACACAGACACGTGATGCTTATAACACCCCATCGTTTTTACGTCGTCGGGGGTTAAAAACAAAACCGCATCAAGCCTGGATTTAAACGAAGTCATTGATACTTTTGCGAAAACTAAAGTTAGTAAATAATAATTGTTATTAAGTCAGTTGGTTGGACCGACCTTTAACTAAGAAACCCTAGTCTATTCCTCTTGTATAACCCCTTCTCTATTGCGTTTTTTAAGCCAAACCTACACTAAGTAGTAATTGTAATTTATGTTGTAACTGTAAGTATAATATATTTGTTAGCTGCCCTGCAGTGCACAAAAAAAGCTAAGTAGCTTAGCATTTTTAAAGTATTTGTACATTTCATATTTTTATTTGAAAAAACCTAATCAGTTTGCATCGTAGTGGGGCCCAATTTGTGAATTTGCCCCAGGGCCCTTGGTTACTTAGCTACGCCACTGGCTAGGACGTGTCGAGGTTACTCAGAATATCTCCCTTAGAAAGGAACTCTTTGCCTTCTGTGGCGTGGCGGTAGTGCATGCGATACTACGTAGGGGGCGCGGGTTCGATTCCCGCTCAGTGCAAATATTATTTGCATAAATATGTTTAATTGTATTGGTCTGCGTGATACCGTGCCTCGGAAAGCATGTTACGCCGTCGTCGGTCCCGGTTGTCATTCGAACATCTAAGGTATAGGTCGTTATATAGAAGACTTCAATGGTGACCCTCTTCATGAGACTTTGCCTTCAGCTTAACACCAGGCGAGGTGAAGTCAAATGGACGTTCCATAAATAAAAAAAGGGCCTGGTCGTGGGTTCACGTCCCATCTTGGATATTAACTTTGCCTAAATAAATCTATGTAAATGGTTTGGTTACAGGTTTACAAATTATATGGTGGCAATGGTGAATAAAAATCTACTTCCACTTCAAATACGCATCCCGCATGTTTGCGACTTTCATTATCTGTCCAGAGGTCTTAAATGGAATCTAGAGTTCCTATTATTTTGTAAGTATATTTACAGCACTAATTCTCCAAAATTTCAACTGCTAATTCAAGGTTCGAAGGTTCAAATCAAATCAAATCAAATTTATTTCATAATAATCATTTTTCAATTCCAACTTAGTGCAAATATTTTCATATATGAATTGCATTGTGATATTGTAAGTTTGTATTATTAAGTATAATTTTTTTATTCTCCTACCTAACAAATTTATTATTCAGTTCATTCAAGGCTACATCGCCGACGTGAACCCATTCCAATACAAGCAATGTAGGTTAGCTTGAGATGCTTAAGGAAATAACAGTGATTTCGGTTATTATTATTAAAAGATAAATATCATATGTCATGACTGAGTACTTTAATTCTTTTATATATATTACCTTCTTTATATCTTCCTTCTTATATGTCGCTAAGATTTACATCTTAGTGCTTTATTCAATGACTGGTTACCTTTTTAGTCTTGTATATTACAACGAATGACATTAACAGCTAGTCCGTGGAGTCCATGGGAGAACTGCTGGCAGCTCCGGGAATGTTACAAAGATCACTCGAAGCGAATGATGCTCGCTCGACAATTAGAGAAGCAAATCATGTGGCTGGCTTTAATCAATTTATTGCTCGCACCACTCATACAAGCTTGGCAAATACTCTATTTCTTCTTCAACTACGCTGAGGTTTGTATGAAATATTAATTTTATCTCCTATTTCTTCTAATATTTTGTAATCGTCTAATTTATTTTTTCTTTTGGTAAGGACAACAATCCTATACGTTACTAGCAACCCCGAGGAACTCCGTTTCGCCATATGAAAAATGATTTTCCCGCTTTTCTGTTGAAATTTTTCCTGCATTTTCTTTGCTACAAACCTCACGGAGCCCGAGACCTTTCCAACGAATGCAAAACCGTGGAAATCGGTTCGTGCGTTCTGGAGTTATAGCGTCAGGAAGGAAAACCCGACTTATTTTTATATAGTAGATATATACATATAGCACAATTTGTATTATTATTTCAGTTAATAAAACGCTCCCCGGCCTCGCTCGGACTTCGCACTTGGTCTTTATACGCGCGAGTCACATTAAGGCACTTCAACGAGTTGGAGCATGAGCTGCGGGACAGACTGAACAGAGCCCACAAACCCGCCACTAAATACCTCGCCAGTTTTTCATCGCCTATCACCACTGTTGTAGCCAAGTAAGTTGTGAGCTTCCGAGACCTCAATTAATTATCAATATCCTCCTCCTCAATAAGTCAAAGTGGGTTTTCCTAAGAACTAGGATGTACCTAGTATATAAAAAGTACGTACGTACGTAAGTACGTAGCAAGTACGTACGTATATAAAATTGACGGAGGTAGGACAAGACGGTATCTCCCGTCCGAAATAACTGGGGAAGTACCTCCGCCCTACAGAAGACCGCGGTCATAATAACCATCGTGTTGTGTTCCCGCCGGTAAGTAGGGTAGCCAGAGCTCACTGTACCCCTCCTTCCCCTCCCCTTCCTAGCCTCCCCACCCCTTCCCAGCTCTCCCCCTTTCCCTTCAGGGTGGGCAGCGCGTATGTGACACCCTTAGTGTTGCACACGTTCATAGGCCACGGTGGCCGCTTTCCATCAGGTGGGCCGTGTCCTTGTCTGCAACCTACGTAGTATAAAAAAAAAGTATCTTTGGTTCATGTCGGTTGGTTGATATGGTCGACTTTGACTTGTACATTGTATTCAATCTATCTTAAAACATTATATTGTTGCATATTATGGCCCAAAATAGGTCGACTTTGAGCAACATTTTGTACGGTTTGCGAGAATATGTTCTTGTCATTTTTCTGCTTACCATACCGCTAGGAGCAGCGCCCACCTTTAGATCCATTCACCGTCTTCGAGGAAAAAACAATACAATACAAAAAACAATACTTCGTGTTTTGTTTAGTGTCTGATAACATTTAGTTGTGTAAACAATGACATCTATTAATACCGCGGTTCAGATTCTCTTCTGAAAATAAAAGTTGCGCAGTTTGGCTCTCGTCCCACAATTTCTAGTGTAGTGAAAATATTATGTGACGCTGAAGAGTCGCATAACATTTTCTTAATAGTAGTTTAGATATAATCTTTTGCAGATGAACCTTGTTTATTGTTTGTCTGTGTATATAAACTCAACAGATTTTCTGTAGAGATGCATTTCTAAACGACACGAAGGCTTTATCCCAGGTATCATACCGATGTAAACACACTTATTTAGGTTTTAATCTAGGATGATCGGTATACTTCGAGGGGAAGTTCTATCAGAGAGCGGTCGCGCGGTCAAGCGTTCAAGCTGTCAGTTTTGCGTTCTTTGGTTTATATTACGTTACATAGATATATTCACACATGAGGCGTTCAACAGCGGGGTTCGTGAGCAATATAGCACGCTCGAACGCAGAACGCGAACGCAGAACGCTTGACCGCGTGACCGCTCTCTGTCTGATAGGACCCTAAGAGATCTTGAAGTATGCCACGTTCGCAACGGAGGTAGGTCAGCTAGTCCACATATGTTATGCATATGAGACAGCAGCGTTCGCGTTGTAAATAATTATCCC
This sequence comes from Pelosia muscerda, assembly GCA_963691645.1. Classification (NCBI taxonomy): domain Eukaryota; kingdom Metazoa; phylum Arthropoda; class Insecta; order Lepidoptera; family Erebidae; genus Pelosia; species Pelosia muscerda. The sequence goes on along the minus strand of OY829098.1, from coordinate 19,326,317 downwards.
CACTGGTCGGGAAATATTTGCGTGAAGAAAGTCAATAGGTACACTTATTTAAAAAATTTGAACTTGCGTTTATATTACAGAAATGTGGTGTTCCTATCAGCGAGTGTGCTCGGAGTGTTGGTTGTGTTATCCGTATACGATGAAGATGTCCTCACAGTAGAACACGTGCTAAGCATTATCACCATACTGGGGTGTGTCCTAGCAGCGGCAAGGTAAACACACACTTGTCAATATTCTAAAACCGTCAATTAACTAATTATTGAATCATAATTTATGCAGTTAGGGTTAAAGAAGTCCACAGACCATATGCGTAGCTACGGGAGAGGGGGTGAAAACAACATTCAATTCAATTTATTTTTTTTGTTTATTGGGAATACAGGGAGTTTACCCCCAAAGTCTAAACTATACCATGTCATAGTCTAAGCTGACTGCTTGGCACTATAGTCCATTTGGTTAGGTATTCAAAAAAACGTAAACAATGTTAGCGTGTCTTTTTCCCCGACTGCGCGACGAAAAGGAGGGTATTGTGTTTATCAGTCTCTGTTTAATATATTTTGTTTAAAAACACAGTATAATAATAACTGCTTATGCTATACTCTGCTTAGTAACGTATTTTGAAGACTAAAAACATGTGTCGAACCACTAGTTAGTCAGTTAGTCTAGTTTAATTGTTTAACATGGTGTTTTCATAAAAAGTTGCCACAAGATTGTTGACCTTTTTTGTGTGTACTTGATTGAACGTTAAGTTTTAATTTTTCAGGGCTCTCATTGGTGAAGAGGACCGCTTAGGTGGTGGATGCACCGGGCCGGCATGGGGTGAAGAGCTTTTTGTCCAAGTGTTAGGGCATGTCCACTACTTGCCCGCGGCCTGGAAGGGGCGCGCCCACACCAAAGACGTTGCAGCACATTTCCAGCAACTCTTTCAGTTCAGAGCAGTAAGTACCTACATTGTACTTTTGAAAACCTTACATTTATTGCCGTTCAGAATTTATATTCAAAGTGAATGATTCAGTTTCGCTTTTTTAACCAATATTAAGTAGATTCTTAGTCGGTTGTACTCTTTTCGTGATAAGTTTTTCGTGTCATAGTTTTTGCTTAAAAATATGCATTGTAAAATAATATAATTAAAGTATGTATGACTTTTCATTATTTTTAGTTTCCTGAGTAGATCTCTCACTCTTTTGTAACGATTATGTACAGAGCCTTTTCTGACGTTTATCGTTATATCAGTTTAATATATTATTATAGATTGATCATTTTTGTAGAATAAAACAAAAGTAATGCGAACGGGATTAACGCAACGATGATTAGGATGAAATGTAACCGTCATCACCATTATACGACTATGTATTGTGACCCGCCTGGCTTCGTTTGAAACCAAAGTCAAATTAATGGAGAAATAAAGAGATAAAAAGAGGAAATGCTAGTACCAGCCGTTGTGCTAGGTGGTGCTACTGTGGTTGAATTGAGGTTACTTAGTTGTTAAGAAGGTGACCTAACGCTCGTGCGGTTCCGGGTTCGAATACTGGCCGTTACACTACAACCTTGAACCCACACTCAGCTTACCTAGGAATACTAGTTATTTATAAATAATACTACTTAAAAAGTGGTACTAAGAAATGCTCTGTTACCTAGCAAATTCATTATTGAAGTTATACTTTTCAGATATACATATTGTTCGAGTTATTAAGTCCACTATTGTGCCCGTTCCTGCTCTTCTCGCTGCGTTCCCGAGCCTTGGACATTGTGGATTTCTATAGAAATTTTACAGTGAGCGTCCTCGGTATCGGCGACGTTTGCTCGTTCGCACAGGTATAAAATTAGCATAGAGTAATGAAGAAATAGCCATAGATTATAATATAAAAGTTTCAAATTCCTGTAGAATTATAAGTACTATCGTTTGTCTATTAACAATTGATGATTTCTTGCAACATGTAGCCGAGAATCCCTATAATTACACAAAAATATCATGATAACTACATAAAGACATTTTGAATAATATTAATATTATATTATTATTTACACAGCTGGATATCCGTCGACATGGTCACCCCGATTGGCAGGCGCCTAGTAAAGCAAAAGGTTTGTGTGCAAATATTCATAAAATAGTATTGCATATCTACTGGCGATGGCGTACAAAATCAGTTATAATGAAAGTAGACTATCAGGAGTAATTATTAAATTTTGATAATTGCAGGTGATAGCAATACTCAGTACGATCAAGGCGAGGGTGGCAAGACCGAGCTGTCTCTTGTGGCGTTCTCGTGCCGTCACCCTGCTTGGCATCCTTCCGAACCCTCGCAGAGACAATTCTTAAAATCGTTAAGACAAAGTATGCACCAGGCTATACCAGCTAGTAATCACCTTGTGAGTATTTTATTTGTTGCCTGTTTTGAAAAGACTCGGTAAAGACTGTTTAAATTTTTATTTGGTCGGTTTACTTTGTGCCTGGCAACTTTTATTGTTTTTTTTTTACTGAATTTGTCTCAGTAAAAGCACTTACTACTGATGAGGTGTGACCCTATATAAATTTGGTCTTCGAAATTTGCTCATGAGTTCTACATTTCATCTAAATTTAAGAGACAACACTGCCGAATGATATCTAATCCGCATAACGCAGTTCTCGCTCGCGGGGCGCAAGGGCGGAGAGGGACGGGGGGGGGGGGGGCGATAGTAGATATACGGTGAGGTGAGGACGGTAGGCGCGGGACGAGAACAGAGATCTGGTGAGGTGCAAGCTACCGCACCCTAAGCGGGCCCCATTCTCTTTCTATGGTTATACTTCATTTTTTAATAACTATATTTAATTTTCAGAACCGAACTATGCTCGGGTCATACATCCAGCAGAGTCTTTTTGGCGCTGTTACACCCCTTCCTGCAGTCTTATCGTATTATCCACAACAACGTCAGCAGTTCCGTTTACCGGTGAGCATTTCTTTATATATACAACACTAAGCTTCAAAGCTGTGTAAAAGAACAGTAATCCGCACTTCTTTGCATAGTATGAAACTGTCATTATCCTATTCTTCTTTTGATACAGGATATGGATGAAACAAGCGACGAAGATGAGGCCCCTGGTCCATTACCGTCGAGTACGATACACGAGTCGTCGTCACAAGGACTAGCCGGCGTGAGTTCGGCACTCGGCGCGTCGGCGTTCGGCCTCGAGGCTTCAGTTCACGGGCCGACAGACGACACGCAAGACATGTCCGTTAGCGCGTTACATCTTTATGACTTGCATTTGTCACAAGTAAGATTTTTCTTATCAATTTTAATCTATCTGTACAGATAAATAAAAATAAATGTGTTTTCTTTACTAAGCGTAAATCTGATTGGTACATACATTTTGGTTACTGTTTCATTGTTTTTTTTGTTCTGGTGAGTTCATATTTTGGCTATGAACCGTATGATTTATGTGAACGAAATAGTTTTCAGAATTATACAATGTTTGTTTTAAATTGCAATTATTACTTGGGTATTAACTACTCTAGAAAGATATTAAAGCGCTGTGCGAAGAAACCGCTTCAAAAGCCGATTTTAGTCGGAAACTCGCATTTACTCCCGATGACGATGTACCAAATCATTTTATTCCACTTAAACTGTTGGTATCTATATACCATTGGGGCACTAAACTGCATTTTAGTTATTTATCGTACAATTTTTATTTACAGGCGGGTCATCAAAGTTTATCGTGTTGTACGAATAAATGCAGCGAGCGGCCTCGTAGCAACCGCTGGGGAGACGCCGATAACGAAGAGACGCCGCTATTACACCGCCCATAACACTGGTATATATTGTCCCCACTTGACCAACCCCAATGGGTGTAGCTGTCGGGACAAGCTTAGCTTAAAAGTGTATCGCATTCTTTAAAACAATACGACACTTGACCGATTGGACATGCTGAAAGTTTCGAGATCTTCCTACGCACGCTACTACATTTTATATCAATGACAACATATTATTTAGATATTGTCGGCCGTTTACGCGAATAGCACATATTGAAATAAAACTACTTTTAACGAATTATAAACTATGTAAGGTAACACAAAAAAACGTAATAGAATTTGTTAAAAGTAGTTATATTTAAATTTATAATTTTGTTAAATACTTTATTTTTAATTTTATTTTTGGCAACGCATCGCTAATATATTTTTTATTTGTAATTTAGAATTATAGAGAATTTATGTTCTGTAATTCTGTTGTTAAGTACATATTATGTACAAGGAAATTTGAGTCGCTTGGTAAGTAATAGATTTTTTGAATAGATTATATCAATGTTTCTGTTCTGATATTTATGTTCCTACTAAAGTGCCTTCTGCTACTCGGATTTCCTAATTACTAAGGAAGGGCTTTCATTTTTGGCTGCTATGCCCTGAGGAGTTAAATGAACATGGGTCTGCCATCTGAAGTGTATAGATGAAATGATTTAATGACATAAAACAACAATAATGCAAAAATCATTAAGTTCCGTTGATCTTTAGTTGGAAATTATTAGTAGAGTTTTTGGATATTCTACGATAGGAAAATTTTGCAGCCAAGCGTAAATTGTTGGGTTGCCGTGCCGCCACGTTGCTACTACCGAATCCTGGATGAAATATATGATATCATGGTTGATTAGAAACAGTTGTGTTTCTGTCAACATTTATCGAATCAGTGTTCAATTAAAGTAAATACCTATCCTGACTATATGGGACTAGAATTAACCGGTACCAACCGATGTCAACATCAGAAGTCTAAGCTTTGTGAGTTATTTGAACACTTAGGAGACAAGTATTTATTTACACGTTTGACATACGTTATAGGTGATACCAGTCGAATCGTTAAATTTATACTTAAGTTTTATCAGCTTAGTATAATTTCGTGTCCATTCAATGAGCTCTCTGTATTCAATGTTAAGTTTAAACCGGGACACGAATTCAATACGAATGTGAACGAAATGTGTTTTATGCAGTCCCAATTTTAGTTTTAAATACACCCTTCTTACTCGTACATTAGGCAACTAGAAAAGTACCGGAGTTTCGTCAACTTGAGATTCCACCAATCCCCAGGGTCCGACATTTTGATGAAACTTTTTGAAAGCTGCTGATTGGTTGTTGAGACATGAAATTCGAGTTACGGCTACTCGAGTTCAGTTTCAGTTGCCTAATAAAAAATAGGCTAAGGCTCATATGGTTCTAAATCTCAATGTAACTGAGGCAACAATTGCCCTCATTTAAATTATATAAATACAATATAGACAATCTGTCAAATCTGTCGATCTGTCTATACTATCTGTCCTCAGATGAATCTAAATTCAGAAAACACGGAATTTCGAACCATAAAAGTACCTTGATTTTTTTTAAATAAGTTACAGTACCAGGCGTTTGGGTTGGCATATCAAAAAGAGTGAACTCGGCTTGCTTCGGTTTATTATTATTGTTCTCTATATCGCATAATCGGACGAACATTTAAAACCTTTATATCAATCTGTGATTCTGATTCTCTGATAGGGAATTCGTTCCCAAACATCGGGTACTGCAATATCTATAGATAGTATTAGAACGCACATGTATTCGTGTCTCCATGACTAAGATACAGCGTAGTGAGTCTAGACTAAACGTTAATATATATGTAGGATATTATTATAGGATATAGTTGTATGTACTTGGAATTGATCGTTTGCTCGAACCATTAAACGATAGATCGTAGACGAGTAAATTTCCACTACAATCTATAACTTGACTTCGGTCTTCGATTGCTGATTGTAAACATATTATACAAAAATAATCTAATCAATTTGGCATCATCACCGTGCCTATATAATAATCTTTTAGAAATCATATATTCAAATAAGTATATACCTTCCTTGTAATTTTTACACAAATATGCTTACGCAATTATAAATCATCGTTTTGGTACAAATAAAGTAAACAATAAATATATTAATAGTAATAAACATTATTATGACTTTAATAACACGCAATAGTGAGCAATATAGTCATGTTTTAGCTAAACTCGGTAAAATAAAATAAAAAACACGCAAATGCCTTTTGTATCTAGTTTTTAGTGTATTGTCCTAAAAATGAATAGTTAAGAAATGGGTCAACCTTAAAATAGTAACAGATCGACATACAGTACAGGCGGTTATTGAGATAGTGCGGTAGGGTCTTGGTAGTGCTCTACAACGATATTCAGCCATGATCCCTTGAAACTCAATGGCAGTGTACTCTAGAAAAAAAATTAAGTGGAGATTTTATGAGCATTCATAAAATCAACGGGCAAGTTTAGTTCTGGAATATGATCTGTACTCAGTACTACCTAGTCTCAAGTGTATCAATGGAGTTCATGCCGCTGCGGTGGTCGGATGACAGGAGCCCGGCGCTCATTTCACCATTAATAAGTACTACAAATTGTTCCAAATACATATATTACGTGTAGTGGAAATTATACTTATTACATAAATCATATAATCGCACGAATATTATCAAATTTCTATTTAAAAAGATAATATTAATATTTTCACTAACACTTTTCAGATATTTGATAGTTCTTGCACGTTCTTGTGATGTAGTCCTATATTTTTTTGGTCGGATCGCCTCAGTCACACGTGGCGGCTCCAATGCATATCCGCAAAAAGCTTTCGTGTTTTTCAAACGTCACAGAACACCAAATGCTACGCGCTGGAATTTCATTCTATTTCAATAGTACCTACTTACTTCTTATGTAAAACTCAACTCAAATGTTAATTCATGGACAACATTTTATCGATAGTATATCATAATATTAGTTTCAATGACCTTGTCAACCGATCTATTTAAAGATCCTTTTACACCCTAACAGAGTGTGGCTGAATAATTTCGATATTTTCCGAAAAGCGACTGCTATCTGACCTCCACAACACATTGGTGATCGAAGCATCGCAGTTAGACCAATTGTTGAACTTTTTAGGGCTTTCAACTACCCGTAACGACTGCCATAGATGTTAGTATGACAACCGGACCGATTGCCTCCAAGATACGATTAGACCAATGCAACTAGCCATAATATGTATTTATGCATCCAAATATTGTACTGAGCGGGGATCGAGCCGGCGTCCCCTGCATAGCGGTTGGTTGGTCACGCCACAGACTTGTAGCACTGTACTTATAGAAACTGAACACAATATACTCCATCATTATGTTTCTTGAAGTCCTCAGTCCGAAATACTGACTTATAACGTGCCGAGTGATCTGGAACTGCTAGTTGCTGGATAAAACAATTACCCATAACCTATGAAAAATAAAATAAAAACATCAAAATAGCCACATGTTGGCGCTATATAGGATCTATACCTACTTTATTTCTGCTGAATATTTATTTTATAAGTTACATTTGAAGGACGCATACTAATATAGTGCATAGGAGTATGCTATCCATCTCATAAACTGCATATCATAAACTACCTAAAGGTAGTTTGGCAGGTACAAAAACAATTCAAATTTTTAAATTTATGTCGTTTTTTACCTTGTAGAATAAGTTCCCTCCCTCATTTTTATCAAGTACCACATATTCTGGTATTTTTATTTTTATGTTATGCTTATTTTTAAGCATAGTAATCTAAAGGTTAGTATGTACTATGCGTTTCAGTTAGGAGTAGGAGTAAGGTATGCAAAAAAGCTTATGATTAGGTATATATTTTTATTTTGAGAAATCTTTAAAACAAATTTAATTCAAAATATCGTGTTGTTCGCGAAATTCATAGACCATAAATTATCTAATAAATCTGAAAAGCGGTACTCGCTCTATCGAGCGGCATTGTTCATTTATCAGTAAAAAATTAAAATTATTAATACATACCATAAACAAGAAATATTTTTTTATTTTATATTATACTATACCAGCTGTTGCCTGCGGCTCCGCCTGCGTGGATATCTGATCCCATTCCCGTTGCACCATAAAAACCTTCCGTAGAGTTCAAGGAACAAATAAAAAAGAATTTCTCGAATTGGTCTTTGAGGTTTGCGCTTACCAACATATTTCGCCATTAATTTTTATTTATACGAGTATAGAAAATTGAAGCAAATTATCTTATTGTGATATTATAATATTGAATAAGATGCTTTAGTGCTTTGATTTCCACATCGACTTACAAATTACAAACGAAAAGTAGTACATGAGTTACCATTAGTACTTATGATATTCTTTGGTGTGAGGCAGACTGCGACTATGCAACGCTATATCGTTTGTTTACTTTGACATGATAGCACGAATTTGAGCAAATAATATGATATCGAAAAAGTGAATGCTTCGTCGGGATTCGTACCCGCGATCTTTCCCGTACAGGGGAAGGCTCCAAATCATGAGCCACGTCACTCATTCCACGAAGCATTCCCTTTTTCCAATCTAAATTTAATTTGAATAGTTAGCATACTAATTCCTTTAGAAAATTGTCGTTAGAAGCTATGATAATCAAAATAAGAGCAAAGGGTAATACATACCTCTGAGAGCTCAAAACATTGGTCTCAAAGAAAAAGCGCCACATTGAAAACCATTGAGTTTAATGTAAATATATTTAAGACAACCTTTTAGTTTCAATTGGGCTTTCTCTCATCAGTAATTTTTATACCTAGTAGGTTCCACGTTCCATTAAAGTTGCACTAGCCAAAGTAACATTATTAATTAGTTATAATAATTATTTTTATATCCATGTTATTTAACCACGGACAAAAAAGTAATCAAATTTATTTTTCCTCCTATAGTAGGGAAATCGTCATAAAGGAATAATAGGTTCATATATAATTGGTTATTTAAAGGTACATTGGTTATTTAAAGGTACATATGTACACACGTTCCAGAAAATAAGTGTACCTACGCCATCACATCTAAAGATATTATATACTTATTTTCTTGGCCGTGTACGGGTATATTTTGCTGTAAGCCTGTGTGATACGAATATTGTACACCGATTTCTAATAGCTCGAATTCAATATCTTTTTAAATATTTTAATAGGGCTATTTAAAATATTGTCTGTTAATCTTTGTTCTTACCTAAAATCTATCACACTTGTCTCGCTGGTTGCGGTGAAAATGTTGCGGTTGACACGCGGGCATTTTTTACTTTAGTACATTATTTTCCATTCACACGTTATTTTAGGTCAATAATTGCATAGGTACGTTGTATTATAAAATTATATACATAACAAATGCCTAATACTACGGTGGTATTCGAAGTAACGATAAGAGCCACAACGCACTTGCGACTAGCCGCATGCGACCATATCATTTAAAAATAGAAGTACGTCCGGCGGCTAGCCGGGAGTTCGTTATGGACCTCATTTAATGGAACACAAAAATGGTGTTCAAAAATTCAAATTTTTTGAATGTTTTGTTTTTGTTTTAAAGCAATATATTAAAGTAATTTATGCAAAGATTCAAGTACTTCTGCATAGTACTTATTATCGAAACCACTTTACTGATCTAGGTACTGCTATCTTGAATACGAGGGCAGAATGGGGCGCAGCATGTAATCCAAATTATTTAAGTAATAATTTTTAAATGTCAACGTTTATTACGTCGTTACATATGAAATTGCCGTTTTGTTTGAAGAAATTGGAGGCAACTGTAAAACTTCAAGTTCTTTTAGGAAATGGTTTTAAAATAAACTAACACTTATTGGATAATAACTTCTGTTGTAATTTAGTTATGCACTACCAAGTTTAAATCAGTAACGTAGTAAACAGTACAGGCTGACATGACTTATTACGTACTGTCAGGATTGTCAATGTTTCATAATTATTTCATTTAAAAAAATACTAGGTACTTCCGTAATTGAGATATTTTTTTATTGTTTATGTATGGCACTAACAGGTAATAAACGACTAGCCGTTATTATGAAATGAAGCATGTAGGTTTGATACCTTTTTTTTTTCTTCAAACCTAACTTCAATGGATAATTATCTTCACCAATTAACTGTCGAAGTGAGGAACTGGGGATATTATATTAAGGTGTATGTTACTGTATCAAAACTACGGCATATTGTCAAAAGCAAACACCTATTTAGTAGCGTAATTAGTATTGTCAAGCTTCCATACAACACTCCAAGCATTTTCTCAATTTGGTTAGGGTCGGTTTTACATTTTAACAACGAAACGGCCGAATTTTGATATTTTATGTGAAGTAACTTCTGACATTATTTTTCTTTATAACATGATATAAACCTCAGGTGTACGGTTGGAGTGAAATGTACCGAATACGAATGGTGAACGTGGGAGATAAATAGTGACGTGATAAGTTATTCTTTTCAACGGAGAACCAACCTAAATGTAAATGTCAGGCTTAATATTAAACAAAAGTAAAGTAATGGCAGATTTTTTGATGACCATACTTTCTCATTCGCTGTTGCCACAGTTGCTATGTGCTAGTATGTGCTATGTCGCAGTAGCGAATGCGCTACATCGGTAGGGGAAACTGGGGACACTTGATCCCTATGGGAGACAAGGTACACCAATATTTTTAGAATTACTAAGCGTATTAGACTATTTTTAATGTGGTATCACTAAGGGTAATAATGTTTACTTAGCGTTACCACACTAAAAATATTGGTGTACCTTGTCTCCCATAGGGATCAAGTGTCCCCAGTTTCCCCTACATCTCGCTCAATGTATATTTGGTGCCAAAAGAACATCAGTACCGACTGTAAGCACAAATCCAAACCAGGCCATATTTTTGTGTACTATGTTCAAATTGAGGCAGTTGCCACAGTTTGGACATGGTAGACAAATTTGAGCAAATTTCGTGAAAACACATAAATTGCGCAAAACAGTACGCATCTAAAGCGTCCAACTTCGCATGCGTCGCATGACGCATAAAGGAGATAATTAGGAAAGAGGTAACTTTTTATCATTAGCACTGGACCAGGGGAGTATTCAAATCATTATTTGTAAAATTAAGCCACATTAGTCATAGCTATTTCAATATCAAGACTGTCTTAGTTAAAAGTTATGTAACTATTAGTCTTTTAGTACGATTGTCTCTGTTGTCTTCATGTCGTTGTTAAATGTGGGGAAAAATAACGAAAGCAATAATAAAACACTCGCATGCGCCTTTTAAACTTATATAATGGTCAGGTATGTTAAAGAATGTTGCCATATATTATACATTATATTGTTAATGTAATCAGTGATCAGTGAATTACCAAAAAAATTATCGATATTACAAGGTTTCGATATTCAATGAGGTACACAATAAGTAGTATGGTGTGATGAAGTGTTTATGTCTTCAATTGGAGGTTGCTGCATCGTTTCAGCTAGTAGTCCTATAGGGAAGAGGAATCGTTAAATATAAAGTGTCAGTATATCATAAGACTAACGGACATTTTACTTAGTCTCGTGATGTGTTCAATTATTTAAATATAGTGCCATGTTATAGGCACATTAAATCGGTAACCTGTTGTATTTTTTTATTATATATGTCATTATGTTTTCCGTTCGAGCTCACGGTGCGTACACATAGGTTCAGATACAATCGAGCTAAATTTTTATATTTCGATTACCTAGTACTGTGGCTTTTTAAACAGTATCAGCGCTGCAGACGCCGCAGACGGCTGCAGCGCTTTCTATCTAACCAAATTTGTAAATATTTAGTTCAATTTTATATAATATTAAGTAGACACTCGAGATAAGTGTATTGTGATATATCATTTATGTTTTGGTTCATCTAGTAACTATTTTTATGTTTCCTTTTTTTTCACATAGAACTATATTAAAATCATTATTTGTAACATATGATTGATAGTTTGTGAATATTTCAGTACCAATTCGCTATATTAATTATGCGCATTGTAATTACAATTTTAAAAATAATTTGTGTTTTATTTACCTAATATATCTGGCTTTAATACCTTACCCGTCATTGAACTTTGACTACGTGAGAGATTGGCCTCGGGATCTGGACCTCGCACCCACAAAGCCACAGCCTGAGCCGTCTTTATGAACATAAAGTCTCCCATGGAAAAAAATTCGCTTAAAGTATGGTACTTAGAAAAACGAGTGATATCTTATATATTTATTAAAAACATCTTAAGTAAGTCTAGGTTGTCGAAAATCTTGGGCCCACAGTTCAGACGTTTTTGGCAAAATTCAACTTTAATTTTCTCTTTAACTACAATTAATAAAAATTCGGGAAGTTATTTTAAATATTCATAGCTTTATCTTAAATAAAAATGATTAACCTCGAATCAGTACAATTTGAGATATAGGCTAAGTATATATAATTTTATGCAGACGTCTGAACTGAGGGCACAAGTAAATTTCTCATAACATTTATATTTTACATTTAAGACATTTATAGTGGTTTACTTTGAGTTTAACTATTTTTAACTAATTGCTGTACAAGTCTTATTTCGTTTGACGGGGTTTAAAAATTTGGGCCCTCAGTTCAGATGCACACCGTTTTATTACATCATCATAATTTTCAATGCTTAAATGGTATCCATTCTTTGTACGGAGGTTAAACCCCTAAATACGTCTATGATGTTTAGCAGTTTGTTATAAAAGCTGTTCCGTTTGTCCGTAGTTTCCCCTCTAAGGGTAGCCTGGACGACATGATTATCAAAGTGTTAGTAAAACCACAAACTGACATTTAGAAATATAAATCTACTACACATAGTAATCGTTATTATAGGTAATTTCACAAATTACAAAAAATTATAAACAGAGTACAAAGTAACTACATATAAGATAATCAGTCAGTAGGTTGATTCATCACATTAATATTTTCACAGCAGTTCACAACTAGCATACACTTTATATATAACACAGCCACTGGGAAACCATTGTTAAATCAGTCATCACAATTTTGGCAATAATAGCTACCCACACCGGCATAGGAGGTGCAATCTTCGTGCGCCCAAACTTTGCAAATATCACAATTCACCCATTCAGCCATACGGTTAGTAGTTTTGTTATCGCATATTACACAATAATACTTTGAACTTCCGATAGCATTGCTGGACTTGGAGCTCCGCGTATTTTTATATGGTTTACTCGGACCAGCGATGTCGTACTTATTTACTTTTTTAGTTCTTCTAGACGTTACTGAAGCACTACCACTTTTAACTGGCCTATACGTTTGTTTTTTATTTTTATGAGTTTGTTTACGACCAGCCATGGTTGGTGCTGGTCTAATTAATTTATAAAGTTGTAACGCGCAGGCGCGGACTCTTATTGATTGAATATGGGTGGTGATTTTATCTGCCACAGCAGGCGCTAACAATCTAAAATTATCAAAAAGGGGTCAAAATGGCGCAATACCTCAGAATTAAAGAATAACAGACTGAACGTACCTATAGAAATAGAACAAGCGAGTGAAACCGCCTAATGTAATGTCTTTCCTTGTATCTCGTTTCGGTATGAAAATCAAAATAAAATAAGATCGTACTAATATTATAAAGCTGAATGTTTGTGAGTGTGGATATATGGTGATGTTTGTTTCTCTTTCACGCAAAAACTACTGAATGGATTTTAATGAAACTTTACAATAATTTAGCTTATAGGTACATCAGAATAACACATAGGCTATATACCATCACGCTACCATTCAAGGGAGTGGAGCAATATTCATAAATCTCAAGAGATCTGGTAAATTTCCGTACACTGGCGCTAATATCGCTAACAATTTACCGTTGTCATGACAACAATTTGAGTAAGGGTGTTTTTTTGAGAGACTGCACTGACTGACAGTTGCAATCGGAGAGGAACGCCCATTTACAGTGGTAGGAGTAAACGAGACAGATATAATGATCATTTATCTCTATCTCCATAATGCGATTTTATAACGATTTTAAACGACATCACCCCGTTTTACCCGGTATATGTTCGGTTACTTACTATGGCTATGATGTTTATTATATTTTTCTTTATGGAAGGTAGGTATAATCTATGGTGCTTCACCATAGATATCGTGTATTCTTGAAAATCATTGATTTTATTTAAAAATGGTACCTATTTTAATCCCGAAGATATTTTGTAATAAAAGATAGGCATTCTGTGACGTAAAAAGAATATGATACCTAATGGTAATTTTCAGTCATGTCAAAATAAAATGTCATCAAAACCGTAAACGCATCAAAAGAACAAAGTTTGAATCAAAAGCACTAAAGAGTACCTACCTATTGATATTAGCAGTCAATCACCCCTCAAGATAGTTTTTAGCCTTAGGTATTTTAAGAAATACATTTATTCCAACTATTCTGTTCAAAACCGTTTACCTATGCAAAATTTGTAGTAGATTTTACTTATGAATCACGTTGTCTCGTAGGTACAAACTTTGCCCCCTTTTTCACCCCCACTCATCTACCGAAGATGACGCAGGCTATCCTCTACAGCTAAAAAAATTCAAATCAAGGCAAATCAAGAGAAAAATTGGGCTACGAGACCCCAGGGTATAACAAACAAGCGCCGGGAGGTACCTAGGTAGTTACATGAACAACATTACTTTGCCTTTCAAATGAGTTGATAACAATCATAATAACATTTTGATTCCCGTTGCTAACTTCATTGTATAACGTAAGGTCAGCAAATATACTTATTCAACAATACTATAAAGTACCTAAGTAGGTATATCAAGTATGAAATTACTTGATGAAAATAAAATGAAGTCGTGGTTACCATACGCATGAACCTATTTGGTATGTAAACTTTAGTGAGTGAAGTTGCCGCGATTACGATTTGTAGGTAGGTAATATGAATTATGTTGTTCAAAAGATTTTGCAGCTAAAACTATCAAGTAAAATTTAAATGGTTATTTTTTAAGATTAGTGCCTTATTTGTCGCATGTGGTAGGTATATTTGGTTAGCAAAATGTCCTGTCAAAATAAGTCTGCCGAACTAGTTCGAATTCTAGAATCGTTTTAGTACATAGACTCCATTTCAACTCAGCTATCGTAAGTGTTAACCTCAGTAGGATCACTCCACTTCAGGGGTATCAAAATTAAAAAAAAATGTTACGAACACCAAGGAAAATATCACATAAATAATTGGGTAAACGCACGCAGTCACACCGTGCCAACCTTTTAAAAGTCAAATAATAATAATAATGTTGATTATGCATTCACATCATGCTGCAACACTGTGGCCTATCGTTGATGATCGGTCAGTCAGAATGTTTGAGCTAACATTAGGTACAATTACATAATACTTTGCCGAGGTTTGGCTAAAATATAATTAAGTGGGTACACAACACCACAGTAGGTACAGACAGAATTCTGTCTATACTGTGACAACTGACAACACGTAGGTACTTGAGTTTTTGAACTATTTTTTAATACCTACCACTTAGGTGGCAGACAAGAACGCGGCCCACTGATGTAAAGTGATTACCCTGACCTATGGACGTTTGCAACACCAGGGGCGTCCATTCGCGCTGCCGACCATATAGAGAAAACGTGGGAAGGGGAAGAAGGGATGGGAGAAGGTTATGAAAGTCTATGTGCTGTCAGTAGGTACAGAAGACAATGAAGGGTTTCTTGGCCTTCCCACTGATAACACAATACCTCTCCAGTGAGCTCTGGCTGTGGCTGCCCTACTCACCGCTGGAAATACAACACAAGGTTATTATTAGCCGCGATATTCTGTAAGACGGAGGTACCTACTTCCCCAGTCGGACTGCTCAATTAGAGAAGAATAGAAGATACCGTCAAGTTCTACCTCCGTTTACTAGTATTATTTTCAATTTTTAAAACTGTGTATGCGGTTAGTTCCTTAGCATAAGTAGTGTTTTGATTCTCTTTGATCAGTTTCACCTCCAAATTAGTAGGTATTATTAATAATTAATCTATTTTTTGGGTGTAGTACATAGGAACAAGTACTTATATTACCGAATCTTGGAAATTGAACTTATACAATACAACATGACAACTGTATAAAAATTCACGTCACTTAAAATGGACGGACCATAGTCAGAAGAAGAAGCCCAAATACGTATCTCCGTCCTAACCCGCCCCAACCATCGAGTTAGGACGGAGATACATATTTGGGCTTCTTTTTATTGATAGACGGATGAGATTGCTGCAGAACTTCCTCACGTAGTAGCGAGTCAGGCGCTCCTAGAAAAGTCGTATCAGTCAAACTAAGTTTGAGAATTATTACGCCGACTCTTCATACGGATTGAGAAAGAACAACGTTATTCGACGAAATACCTACTTAGATTATTAAAGTAGATGTGTGGTTTAGTTCTAGAAGTTTGTGAATTATGTAAATGGTGAATATAAAATAATGCAACTCTTCAAGGTTGCACATAATGTGACAAATTGTGGTGATAGAGATTATGGCGAAATACCACCACGCGTGAGATGCGTTAGTGTATATTAATTAGCGAAATTAGTATACGAATGTTTGTTTGTTTCTCTGTTCTATATATTTATTTGGTTTTATCATATGCCATAATAATAGGCAATAAGAATAATAGGTACATGTTATTTCCATTAGAATGTGTCTGACTGAGTTCACTGATAAAAAGTATATCACTATTATCTCTTGTAGGGATATCTATAAGGTACTTAGTAAAATACCTAAGTTAGACAGTAGGTATATAAATGTGTTTAAGTAAATATAGAGATTTTATTAAAATATTAAGGTACCTAGTACGATATCGTGCAATTAAGTAAGCATGATGTTAGTATACATTACTCCATGTTACCAAGTAAATGGCCAATGGCGGTTGTAACTGTGGGTATTTCCACACGAAATAAGGTAGGTTGGTACCTACCAAGTTATCAGAATAAAAATCAATAAAATCAGTTAAGAGGTCAACCACAAACACCGTGACTCGAGAATTTTATAAATGACGGATAATTTGTGTATGAGTCAAATAAGGACATTTGCTGCACTGGCAATTATTTATTCTGTGGCACTGGACTAATACTATAAACTGCCAAAACTACACATTACGTACAAGAATAGCATTATTCATAGTTTTATTTATTTATTTATTTTAAAGCGCCAACTTGTAATTCAATTAGGCTGGTAGGTACCTAGAATTTCTACGAGATTGCGTAATGTCGCACAAAATCTTCATAAAAGCAGCTTAGTTTCATTGATTCTGTGACAGTAAATAAATAGCATATAGTAGTTTAAGTACTAGTTGACCAGTTGGCCCCAATTCAACACAAAACATCACTATTTCAGATTTTGTATTAGGTACATATTTTGTTCGGTGAAGGTCCTACTGGTTTACTCATTTGTGAAGTCAGCGAGGACTTCAGACTGGCTGAGGGCAGTGAGGGCTGAGTGAATGAGCAGTTTTCCAGTGGGGATCCATATCGGTAATAAAGAGATGTAAAGTGATGTGTTTTGGTACTTTTTTAATTTGCATATGTACGAGTATGACAATGTAGCCTGTGGCAAGAAAGAACTGACCGAATGTCTTAATTTGATTAATTGCTGTTTCTGAAGCGTTGAAGTTTGTTTATATGTAACATTGTAAGCTCAAAAAAACTCTTTTCATATGCGGTCACGGTGTGCTGTTCATTCGTCTGGAAACCAAGGAAAACATTTGATTTCATGATATATTTTACTATGAAATCAATGGATTAGGGCTTTGAGATTGGATGTAGACAAGGCTGGTCGTCAGCTGAAAAAGTATGTCTACATATTATATGCTCCGAAAACCGAAGAACATTTTTTCCATAAATTAGGGAACACTAGATGTGACACCACACTTATCTTACCAAAAGTGCTAGTTGCGCCATCTAGCGCGTCTTTAGGAAAGCTATAAATACCTACTAGAAAACTGCTCATTATCTTAAGATGTCATTGTGGAAAAAATGGTGCTCCGTATATCCTTCACTGTGTGTTTGATGCTCGGTTTTAATTTACAATACATGTACGGTATTATATCTACTAATGTTTTCTTAATGACTAATTTATGTTTCTAACTTCAAGATATTATTATCGCATTTTGATTTATTATTATCAATAAATATTTTTTTTAACAAACATGTTGTTCTAATGGCGAAGACATCACATACCTACTGATTTGAAAAGTGAATTCTTGTAATGGTGAACTCTGTCATCTATTCAATTCCAGTTTTGAGTTATTTTTAGACTGGTTATCCTAGATACTAATTTATTATCGTATTGCTTTATACAAATTATGCGTACTCTTTCTTTAAGATTATTTATTCATTTATGTAGGCAGTAGTGTTTTCATCAAAGTACTGTTTTTAGTATTTAATTAATTAATATAATAGCAAAAGGCCAGGCACTCGCAGCAATCTTCTACTAGCCATGATGAGACTAAACTTAAAAAAATGCATCCAAACTAATGTTCGTTGTACAGTTGCACAGGAAAAGAGATATTATGAAATAAACTGCATCGCAGTGAAGCTGAATCTAATTACATATTCTTGATAATTTCGTTATAGAAATCAAACGAAGAGGATCGTGAACTAGTTCGGTCACCTCGTCACCCGTCCTTGACTTTTGGATTCATATAAAATGTGATTTACTATCTACTACCTACCTTTAGACATTTACAAGAATTTGACTTTGACAGGCGGCCTTCCAATACTAACATATTTTGACGTTTATTAAATACTGCATTATTGGTAATGATCATATCTGTAGTCTGATGTTCTGAAGATAGTTTAAAAGGTACCTATACGAAGCCATCTAGCTTAGTAAACTGGCATGCCCAAGAGGCAGCAATGCTAGGCAAAACAGTAGATCCCAAGCTCCGTGGTGAGTCTTGGATGCAACTGGGAGTGATGATGAGGATACGTAACTTTTAGCTAATATCATAGTTTTGAACTTGTCCAGGGTTTCAGTGCATACATTTTAAGAGGCTTTTTTTAATAAAGACAACAATAAAATGAATACTTACCTTTGTCCCATCTCAATGCTAAACAATAGCTTCAACTACGACGCAGCCTGATCTGAGCTACTGGAGTAGGTATGTGGTGTAGTGGACATTTACCTATAGAACAGCGAAGGTGAGAGTCACGCACTGCCCTGGCATGAAGACCCCTTTTTTATCGTGCGAAAAATCCCCACCAGAGCCGGTTGGTAGGTTATGTCGGACTCGACCGACTAAAACGCACGCCGTCTTTGGGTCTTCAGTTGCCGGAGGTGAGGTAATAGCCAACATATCCCTCGCCCCATGGCAGACCCGGGGTCTTCTCTTCGAGATGACCCCCGTCGTGGCCTGAAGACCCCTGAAAGTTTCGTCTCAATCGACAGACAGAGGTACATACACGGTTGTATTCTTGACTATTCACAATGTACAGATTTGCTGTCAGTACAAAATCGATTAAACAATCAGTAGCCACAATAGTTGACTTATATTGCCTACATAATATTATATGCTAACTTGTCGAATTAGGATTGAAAAATTTAACATATTCTTACAATGAGAGTTTTAGCAATACTGTAATATAGTGTTTTGAAGTATTAGGTAAGGAGAGCCCTAGAAGGTATTTTTGGAATATCATAGACTTGAACTTGTCTCGGGTTTCAATGAATACATTTTAAGAGGCTTTCTGATAAAGAAAACAATGTTAACCAAACGCATCAGATTGTTATGAATAAGTACCACCAGTATTAGAGTATTTACCTACACGTATGCCATGCGTCAGATACTGATAAGGGGGGTTACTAACTAACTAAGTTTCAATTAAGTTTATCTCACTATTTGAAATACTCGAATGGTGAGATAAGCTTAATTGAGACAAGTCGTACGTGGTATTTAAAGTGTATAAAAAAGTGGTTTGAAAACAAAAAAGATCTACTCTAATTAATAACTTTTAGCAATGTGATAGGTATATTTACAACTATACGTTTCATTTTGCGGTTGTGGTCACATTTAGAGCCAAGATTTTATGCAGATACTGTTGTGATGAATCATCAAAATCTATTAGATCTAGTGATAAAAATAAAACATACATTATTTTTCCTAGAAGTCTAACATGTTTGTGGTGAATTTAAAATTATATTCACCACCAAATATACATTCAGTGTCAAAAGTAGATGATTATTGTATAAATTTCAAATAAAAATAAATGAGCAGAAATTCAAATATATTTAGTAACATTTAGCAGGTAAGCCGCATTTTTATTAAGAAAAAAAATCGTTATGTTTTGACGCTGAATATAGTTACCATAAAAATATAATAATAATTATTGAAGGCATTGGTTTAGGCATTAGTGAAAAAATCTGTTTTATATTTAATTTAGGTAAATTAATGCAGTCACAAATAAGTAGTTTATTCTGGTCACCTAATACGACCTTCAGAGCGAGAGGAATGTTTCGATGTTAGGCCACATTTTACAATATAATTTATGTAGAATAGTGACGTCACAGAATTATTAAAAGCCTTATAAAATAGCTTTGAAAATAGGTGGTTTCGTTAATATGATATTGTTAAGTTTGTACTTACTATGAGATGATACTGGCTACACTGTTAATTATTGTTAATCACAGTTCCGTAATCCTCTTTCACTGACCATGAAATGATCCAGGGGATAAAAATAACCTATGAATTTCAAATCTATTTTTGTCTTCTGTGTTCGGGGTGCCATCACGACCCTCGAAGCCAAACAAAGTCAAAATTAAAAAGGTGCGGTCTCGGGCCGAGAATACTTCGGCAAGAAACTCAGCGGGCTTCTCATTTTTTCTGTTTTTATGCTATTTATAAACATTTACTTAAGTCTAAATGTTATAATTCTCTTGAATACCATATTAAATTTTTGACTTAATATGGTAATTTAATCCTAATGGATTAGACCGACTGGGGATGTATCTCCGCCCCATAGAATACCGAATACAGAAACCTTCACTCCTCTTCGCCTCTGCATGGTCAACAGCGTCCATAGACCACGGTAACCACTTTCCATAAGTAGTGCTTGTCTGCCACCTTAGTGGTATAAAAAGCCCTAGGGCCCAAATTCATTGAGTATAATCGTTTTTTTTTATAATTACAAATTATATAAAACTCCTGTCTTGTCAGCCTTTATGTTGCAACCGAAAGGGGCGGTGGTTGGTATACCTAACTCATACAAACAAAATGTTTGGTATATTACAGTAACGTCATCATAATAAAGATAACATTAAAGGTGTTGAAACATGATTGGACCAACCTACTTCGAAAGCAAAATTATGCGAAGTAAATTAAAATATATTTCTTTACTAAAATATTCTAAAAAATTGGAACATATTTTGTAACGTGAATCATTTAAGAAACCTTTTTAATTCTCGTTCATTGTGGAATCTAATCCTCGTATATAAACCAGTTGATAAGGCATGTAGAATACTCGTGAATGACGGTGACTATCTCGCTGATAGATAGTGGTGTTGAGGAGAACTAGAACGTTAACAAACATACTACTGCCTGACTAGCCATTTATTCTATTTTACGTAGACTTTTTTTTTGTGTGCGACTTCGCCACGGATCCCAATCCCACCGGAGCCGATTAGAGAGGTTATGTTGGACTATTATATACTTATTTTACATAGACTAGTGAATTATGAGTCACTTTATGTGTCTCCGGACTATTTTCTGACTTGGGGTCAGCTTTTAGTCTAACTACGAAGGGACCGTAGTTCAATATTTTCTGTGAAGCGACTATCATTAGAACTCCTGTCGGGGCGCTAATGGGACTGCCATAGATATTCGTGTGGTCACCGAGACCACTTAATATGGTCTCCAATACACGAAGGAATTTAAATGTTAGAATGGTCATCG
Organism: Pelosia muscerda; assembly: GCA_963691645.1. Lineage (NCBI taxonomy): Eukaryota > Metazoa > Arthropoda > Insecta > Lepidoptera > Erebidae > Pelosia > Pelosia muscerda. The sequence goes on along the minus strand of OY829098.1, from coordinate 19,304,623 downwards.
ATTTTAAACTGAATTGTCTAATATTATTTAACTGTTAACTAACTTTGTAATGGGTTGTTCATCTTGAAAGTGAATGCTATCTGATACCCAGCCCTAAGTTAATGTAGTTAATATTTTGGTTTCAAAAGGTACTAAAAGCCTGACATTATAAAAGAAAGATATAATCGGACTATGTAGTGGTAGTGGTGGGTAAAAAACGTTTGAGTTTAAGATAAATATTTGTTGAAACCGTTGAAAAACCCCGAAGCGACCGCAGCTATAAATAAACTAAAATACTTGGAAATCTGGGTGAAGGAACTAAAAAGTTCGGAGCCCAACAGGTACTTACCTAAATACTTTTTGTTGCCCAAACTGCATAGTTATATTTATATTTATTCAATTGCCAATGTATTTGATATGGTAAAAAAATCACGAGAATGATAACAACACTTTGAAATGTGTGTACTTGTAAATGATTGTATTATTCATCAATTATATATTGCAGTCTACTGCTGGACATGGGCCTCTCCCGATGTGAGCGATTTCTTCCAATCCTAGTTGTAAGTCATCGGTTCATCTGACTAGAACGCCCCCTGCAGTCTACCTTTCGTTTGCCTTCTCGCAATCTTCACTCAAGGACTCGTTTGCTCCAGCGACAATGTGTCATTCGGCATTCATTATTCTTTGTCGAACGACTTGATTACGAATTTTATCCTTCAAAGAGATTCCACTTATTTAAACCCAAGAAAACACAAAATACAACAAGGCATTTTCTACATATTCTGTGTAATTCAGTAGCACTAAAAATTTTACAATTTTCGGGTACTTTTAACTTACACTTCTAACTACGAGGCAGCTATCTTTAGCATTCCTGTGACCATCGCAGGAAATGTCGATTTTAATGTAAATCGGTATAGATACTCGTATGTAAATATTAAGTTGGTTTGTGTGTAGTTGAACCAACCTTTCCCTCAAAAATTCTTAAAACTTATGCACAGATGAAGCACAAATATTGACATAATATACAATCGGCTTCCGGGGTTCTTAGTAATTATTTAGTATTAAAATGTAACTAAATCAGTAACCACAGTAATTATGTTAAAAAAAAGTTTGGTTTCAATGGATACGTATTTCATGATAATGGTTACCAGTATCACAGATTACATAATAGTTGATTTTTTATACAATTTAGGTGACAGACAAGCACGCGGTACACCTGATGGAAAGTGATTACCGTGGCCTATGGACGTTTGGGGAACACCAGGGGCGTCACATTCGTGCTGCCGACTATAAAGAGAAGGGGAGAAGAAGGAGGGGAGGGGGAAGGTTAAGAGAGTCTTTGTGCTGTCAGTGCAGAAGACTAAGAAGGATTTCTTGGTCTTCCCACTGACAACACAAAACCAAAAACACAGGATTATTATTAGCCGGGATATTCTGAAGGGCGGAGGTACGTCAGACTTCTCAATTAGGACAAGAGATAAGCTCATGTCCTACCTCCGTCAAATCAAAAAGAAGAGATTGGTGGTATCTTATTCCTTGGTTGTCTGTAAGAGATACCACAGAATGATAATGCCGTCATTTGTACACTTCACCCTCTTCAAAATCATTATTCAAACTTAGTTAACTCTGATTACTGCTAGCGTATGATATTTTGTCTTTGTTCCTTAAAATCAATGTAGAAACTTAGAAAAAGTAAGCCCAAAAACTGAACTCACCAAAACAATTGCAATTGAGAACCTAAGTTGAGTTACGCGAGTTCTGTCCACATAGTACTATACACAAGCCCTCATTTATTATATAATTTTGTAATAAAACTTATGACCGTTTATTATTCTGTAATTTGTTCTGATTACAACATATTTATAATAAGAACAGAAGAAATAATTCGTATAAAATTAATAACTCCAACTTTTTTAAGTACGGCCCTTCGCCTTCCGCGTTCGATCTATGCTTACTTATTTCAAATTGCGTTTCGTTCAGGCTGGTAGATGTGCCATCTCCACCCATCACTCTTTTCAGCTTGCTTGTTTCACGAGATCTCATTTTCACAATTTTTATGCGTTCCGCAATTTTCGTGTTTGTACATTTTTGATGAATGGCTCTTACGTCACTGTATCATGATAGTTTCTCTGTTTGTCCAAAGGGCAATAGCGAAGCGGCTTCTCTTACATTATGAAGCAAGAGGTAATGGACCAGCATATGGCTTAGGTGATCTGCGACGAGGCCAGGTTAATATTTTAGCGGTTCAAGGGCTGAAGGAGGACTGTCTGCCATAGTTTTTCTCGTGCCTATATAATTATGATCACCTCAGCGTAGCTCCAGAGATTGCATCAGAGTCTTTCAACTGACGAGGTAAATGCTTATGATGCGAGATCCGCAGACTCTTTCTCCTACTTTGTTTGGCTTTACGATTTTTGTGGCAAAGATTCCTGTCTTACTTATCTCCAAACCTCGGAAGGCAGGCCAGTGAATCGAACGTCTATCAGAAGATGTACCATCTTACAGGTGAGGTTAACTAGATTATAGTCACTTTAAAATCTTTCATAGAGCGATGTGGATTTATTTGCTCGTAATTGCATTAGGTGGAACTGGTGAAGAGATTCTATTGCTGTCTAACTCTCTGACACTACAAAAGAGGCGAGGAGACAGAGCGATTAGCTGCAATTTTAATCGCGTACACGTCTTATCCGTATCATATCCGTTATCCGTTACGGTATCGTTTCTGTACAATTCACGCCTTAGAGTTCGTTTACTCCGATTGTTCTAGAACGATATTTGTAAAACTAACGCAGGATACCACGCGTATCTCAGTCTTGAGAGACTTACGACCCACATTTCAACATGTCACCTTGGCTCTTTCTAACGAATAATTTAAAAGTCAGGTCACTGAGCTTTTGACAGCTGCTTAATTAATATCTGAGATGCAGACTCCGACTTCTTAGATGACCTATTGTACAATTATTTTGAACACATTCTTAATTTTATATTGCCAATCTGCGAACAATAGTGCGAGTAATAATACTTTTTTTTGCCGAATTATTGAACACCACAAATAATTAAACAGTAGTATTTTGTTGATTGTTCATGCATTTCCCGTAAATTTGGAACATGGGTGCATTACTACAGAATATAATATTATAAGGACATGCTCCGTTTAACACCTATGATAAACTCGTAAGTTTGAATGAATGAATGATTACTCAATCACGTCAGAACGGCGAAACGGATCTGGATAAAATTTGATACAATGGAACTGGCATAAAATTTGTCACGTAACCGATGCACGGCGTACCCCGCTTTTTTACGTGACCGCCACAGGACTCACTTTTGCTGGTGCTGACATCTATTTTGCAGTTTGTTTACGATATCGGGTATCTGGTATGAGGGCTGCCGCTGGAAGGACTCTTTCGGGTGACACCGCACATCCATCGCGGCGTTTATTCCTGAAATGACCGGCTTTAGTCAAAAATAAAAAATGGCACATTTGCTATTTTTATTTACGGAAATAAGTACTGTATATACCTACTGATATGCTTGCGGGAATGAGATCAGTATTTCATGCGTGGCATGCCGCGGGCATCAGCTAGTAGGTACTTGAATAAGCTATTAATTTGTCTCATTAGTAGTTTAACATGTTATCACATCAATCAGTAATAAAACAGTATACAATAGACACTTAGCAGTAGATAATAATATTATACTGTAGGTATATGAATGTCACTAAATGTGTATGAATGTCGCTTACGCATACTGTTTTCTGTGTAAGGGGACACAGGGTGATTTCCATGTTTCCACGCACTCTACTGTATAAGGGAGCGGAAATTTTGATTCCAATTAACACATCAGGGTAGCTTAGACCGGGTGGATCCTTACCGATATTGTTTCTAGGGAACACCTAATTTCTGGCAAAAATAAGTTTTAGTCAGACGAACCCACCTTCATCTTTATCTCCGGTAGGCTTGACTGTATGTATGCAAATAAGGCTGAAGTTTCTGTTGGAGCAGAGTTCATTTTATTTGTAAGCTATTGGCCGTCAAATTGTCTCCTTGATTATGTGACTTAATTGTCAACTTCCTATAAAATATTTTGTGACGGTATCCGCAAACCGGATAAAGTATCCACAGCATACATTATTTTATTTTACAATATTTTTACAATGTAGAGATTTTTGCGTGCAATGAATAAGTTATATACACAGTATTTTTACACAGTATTTTATAAGTATAGTAAGATATAAGCTAAACTGTTCCCACCTGTTACTGAAGGCCACAGGACCTGATACTGAAGGCCTTATCATGATGTCAAGAAATTGACGACTGCCTAATATGTACGGTGTAATGGCACAAGACTATTAACTGTAGTATATGACTCACGAGATAATACAACCACTATGACCAATTCGATGATACTGACGGCGTTTTATTATTATATTAGCGTTACCCCACGGTTTCACCCGCTTAAGTCGGACCCCATGGATATTCCAAAATAAAACAAACAGATCTTGCTACTTTAAAATACTATACAGTGTATATTCACCATTACAAGATTTTCGGGGTATAAGCTGTATATATAAGTTTATGTGGTTAAGGGTGGTAGGAGACGACACTCATTTTGTGGTGGAGTGTGATAAACAATTGTTGAATAAGCTCTGCATAAAAGCTTTATAATATATCATATAGAAAGTGACTTAATACCCAAATCCGTTTTAAAATGGTCATAACCATCAAGTCATATTACCTTCTTTTTATCATTGGCTTAAAAAGTTTTCAGATTGTTTACAAACCTATTTTTATGTTTGTTATGGTAATGGCTACCATAACTTTTCTTCTTACCTTACGAATAAACTTACTATACTTTCGGACCGTCAACATCCGTCAGGATACTCAGGATGTTAGTGTTATATTATTATGGTTATAATTGGTCAATATATATATTTTATTTGTTTATTTTGTTAGCTTTTATACTTCACTTACAAGATACTGTACACAAATGTATCGACGGACGACAACGGTCCGCGTCTAAATCACGGTAGGTATGAAAGTTAAATAAGATTGAAATAATATTACATTGTAATATTTTCAGACGTTGTGGTAGGACTTCAAGACTTTTGAGAGTTATTAACAAGAAAGTGATAATAATAATGTCAACTTACTAGCTGAGGAGTCAGATTTATCGAGAGGCCATGGGCTTGATGCCGAAGACAGCGACATCAACTCACTCCTAAAATAAATTTAGCGAGAGTTAACATGAACATTAGTAATTTTGGTTGCTCTTTAAAAAGTAATTATTTAACTACATCCGTGATACAACGACAATATCTGTGTCTCAAAATGGTGCTGCAGTTTTGTATAAGCGTGTATAATTAAAAATATACACACCTACGTTTATAGCTTTTGAGATTCTTGCATTTAAGGTGTTTGTTGTAGGCCATTGATGACATGCTGTGGGTTTCCGGACTCTTGCATAATACACTGTGACATCTTTTTTTATATGACAGCTAAGGGTTATCTAACTACTGTGCTGCAAGATGTATACATTTATTATCTATGATATATTATATTCTTTTTTGTACAATTTTTAAATTTGAAGAAAGTTGCATCCTCTTCATCATAATAATTATCCCGAATGTATAATTCTCTGAAGGTGGAGTTAGCTGGGACTAATCTAACCTAAACGTATCTTAATCGTATACATTTATCATTTTACTCGATTCTCAAACATACTGCCAGTTATTTTAGTGGGGATGATCTCATGTTTGTAAGGTAACATATAAAACGGTAGATGTAATTTAAAATGAAAGTGATAGTTATATTGCAAATCGAATCTTTCCTCTGCCGCACCATGCCGCACTTGGAATTCCTTGCCAGCTCACGTGTTTCCTTCTTCCTACAGTCCCGGGTCCTTTAAGCGGCGCTTGAAAAAGCATCTGATTAGGCCGTCAAGCTGAGTACCTACCACCATTGTAACACTTTGAGTGTTTGTAATGGTGACCCTCGTTTCTGAGACTTCGCCTTGAGCTTATCATCAGGTGGGGTGAAGTCAAATTGACGTGTCATGAATAAAAAATATAGAAAGGAGCTCCGGATGAACATCTTCACCATCATCATAGTTTTAGTGCAGTTGCGTCTAAAGTTTGCACTTTTAAATCGTCGTATATAGTAATGGTAATGATTGTAATTGATATGTCGGCTTTTCCGGGAGCGACTACTATGAAACCTCTCAACCTGCCTTCGCTGTTAAACAGGTACAACAGCGAGTTTAACTGGAACCCCAAATACTAAAGCTATATACCATGTAGGATGACTTATGCAACGGAATATTTTTTGTGTACTAGTACAGCTGAAAATACTTGTATTCCCGAAACCAACACATAAAACCAAAAATATCGTATGTTTATCTGTCTTTTCAGATTATTTTTCAAAGGACACGTAAGTGCCTCTGTTTAAATAACTCTTGGTAAGGTCTACAACTTGAAATAGCAGTAAAAAAAATATTCTAAGTCGGTTACCATGTATGTATCATAAGTTTGCCCATCGAAGCAGTTTTATACGGAATCCTCTGTGTCAGCCGGACTCGCACTTGATCGGTTTGTTAAGTTAGCTTGTAAACAATTGCTGGGTACGGGGTAGGCTCATAGATCACTCCGGGTACTCTGGGTACTCAAGACTGTTTAGGCCATTTTCTGAGGACATATTATATGTATTGGTATGTATATGTTTTGACAATGTAACGACTTCGTTGATGCACTTGTGTATATAATCTCGGATTTAAATCCAAGAGTAGATATAGTATTGAATATTGGAGCATACCAGTTCTTACATTCTTGGTAGCAAAATAGCACCTGAAATAGACTGTAATAGATTGACTGATAATAGTGACGACATTCAAGAAATATACTTTTAAACACGCCCTAGGTACAGATAGAAGCAATGCATATAAATTAATAAAATAATACTAGTAACAATTGAAGCGCGTTGATGTCTTTCGTAGAGCAATGATACATTTTACTCAATTGAATTAAAATTGTGTCATGTTTGGCTTTATTGACGTATATATATCCAAATAGGGGTAGTGGAAAGTTATATATCAGTAGAGTATTTCAGGTACAAACATTTCCAGTTTTGGGTCATGATGATTTGTCGAAGGAACGACGATGTTTAAAAAGTCCCATAGCATTTTCCACGTCACAACTTCGTCGGAATGAGGAATGCGGATCCGGGTGAAGAGGATATATTTGGAGGGTAGGTCGCGGTGGTCGGTGCCAGGGCTGCACGGGCAGCGCGTGCGAGGGTGAGCTGTGGTGGGCGCGCGGCTATAAGTAAGAGGTGCACACGCCGCGCCGAGGTTAGTCGCCGTACGGCAGCGCGTCGCCAGCGGTGTCACCCGCTACACCCCCACCCGGTGCGTTCCACCCCCGCCGAGCTCCCCACACACGCACTCGCCTTTCTCACACGATCACCGGCGATTCTCAGTTGCGCAACCTGACTTCAAACCGAAAGGTCGCCGCTATTGGCATTTAAGCGCTCTCTGACATTAGCGTTGCATTTAAACGTGCGATGCAGCTTCCTCGTTGAGCTTCACTGTCGCAACTCTGTGTCGCTTGGGAAAGGCGCGTGTGCTGACGAGTCGTCTCTGTTGCAGCCAGCAGCCCGAGTGAACCGGGCCGGCGCGCCACATACACGCCACACGTACGCCACAGTCGCGCCACTCGCCACCATGACGGCCAGGATAGCGCTGTAAGTACCTAAACTAATATGAGTGAAATTATTATTTGAGAACGTATCACGAAGATTTTAATGGTTGTTATTGTTAACGCGTTAATTACTGTTGTACGATCGCTTTCTAGCGGTTAAGTCGATAATTGTTATTTACGGGTTTTAGGCTATAAGCGGAGCGGAGCGCCTCCAGGCGTATCACTTTCATCAAACTATTAACTGACCTCTGCGGAAGAGGGCAAATAGTAAAAGGCTAGGCTAAAGACACATCAGCGATATGATAAAAATTCGATCGGATTTCTCGTGTGGAAATCAGGTTTTCATTGCTCAACGGCAACTGCCAACTGACATCACGAATGAGGGCGAGTATTTCTCAATGAAGGCTGCGAAACATTGCTTTTAAAATATGCACGACTTTGTGCGCATATTGTCTCCCGCGCCCGCTCTACGCTCTACGCCGCTGGTCGCACCCCGCTGTACTGTACACATTGCCGTTAATAACTTCATGAACAGCCACTTTAAAAGTTTCAACAAAGCATCAATCATGCTGTCCTGTACATTTCAGTTCTGATATAAAACAAGCGCAACTTTGCGTCTGTCAACTTTGGTGTTTTTCACGCAGTTAACCCAGATGCATAGTTTTCTCCAATACATTTACATAGTTGTTATAAACGACCAACTCACGGAGCTTTTCTCTGTGCTTTAGAAACTGATTGGCATAAGAGAAGAGTATAAAACTTGGCAAGTTGTTTGTGAAGCTTTCATTATTGACTCAATATCTCATTGATAATATAACTCAGCAGGAGGTCATGTTAAAGAATATAATAAATGATAATATAATGTAGATGAATTAAAATATGGTGACATCAACTTGACTAAGTGATGATCATGTAATCGCGCGTCGCATCATATGTCGCACGGAAAAGAAAAGTGATGAACACATGATTGAGGAACGTTATAGTCTGAGATAAGTAACATAAGAGGTCTCTGTAAACATGACTTAACATTGGTCATTGTCAGCTCTCTCTGGTTGCGCCACACGTGAGGTGTTAAGTGCTGTCGCATGCGGTAACAATACTCCACCGGGAGATATTACGCGGCATTGTGATCAGATAAAACATTCTTTATTCATTTAATTACGATTTATGACGGTCAATTGTATTTACGATTGATTCACGCGCTTTTCTTATGGATTAGAAAGCAAACAAATAGTTCCTTTCATACGCACGTTTCGTATTTTATAAAGATAGATAAGTTTTAACAAAATTATAGGTATAATGAACGGAATCTGTGGTTGCGCAGTGACCTTACTTTTGCATACATTTGAATAAGCGAATGTATTACATTATAGTTGTTTTCCTCGTGTAGCAGTTCTAGATTCTGGGAATACCTTCGGTGATCGTTTCGCCCATCACTAAACAACGTAATCGTGTTTTTCGGCTTAAAATTTACGTGAATTGAATTTTATTGCCTTCATTTTAACAGTTGTATGTGTTTATGGTGTACTTTAAGCTATCCAACAGCATACGAGTAACGCGTAAACATTTTGAAAAATGCTGTTTCAGGATACATAATAACATATTTCTTATTTCAAGTTTCTGTATGTTATCTATAATTCATCGGAGATGAATACATTTATTTTTCGACAGCCCTGATCGGGTAACATGTTCTTAATATTTTTTGAAGTCATGCATATGTCAAGAGAGATTTGAAATACGCAGTACAGTCCACAGGGTCGATCATTGACCCTTGAAGACGGCTTATTTTGTACCTGTGTTTACAAATTTCAAAAATTTAAAGCATACCGATTGTTAGAAAGCTCTGTTACGTTTATGCATGGCCAAATGACACTGATGCAATAGTTACCAAATCACACTTCTCCATCTACAGACATACAGGATATTCCAAATAAATGAATTTCAATATTTACATAATTTCAAAAATAATAGCAAGGTTGATTTACTCGTAAACTTAATGATTTCATTTCAAAGGTAGAAATATAAATGAATCACTTATTGCGAGACCATATTGAAACTGCTAGGTATACAATTTAATTGATTTACCGAATAATATTTTACTTAATCAGACTTCGACACCCACACGGAATTACCTATTGCATAAATGTCCTTCATAATTAATACTCGTATACAAATAGTTATGAATGTGTGTGTATAGTCGTATATTTAATATATACTAATATAAACACACATTTATAATTATCAAATGATAGGTTAGAAACTAATAGCTAAGTAGTTATTTACTGAACAGACTTATTGTCGATATAGCATTCAGAATATTTTAGGGCATTTTACATAACGCTATCTAGTCTTAAAGTAAGTAAATACTGAAAAGAAAAAGTAATTGATTCGAAATGGCGGGGTTCGATACCATCGTAGTCTATAAAAGAGGTGCAGTGGCGGTTAAAGAAACTGAAGTATATAACAAGATTAACAAATAACGCGTGACCCACATTGCCCTCGTTTGAAATATATTTTTGCAAATTTCTAACACATTACCGATTTTAAAATTCCTAGCAATAGTTACGAAATTAAAAACTGTACAAAGCAATCGTCATTATCTAGGTATTTACACAATGACAGTGCTATGTACAACGCGCATTTATATAATAGTGTATGTATAACGTTCCGTTATAGTGCTAATAAAGGAGTTGTTGGGAAGAAAGTCAACTACTCTTACCCTATATTACAAAACGTGGACTCACAAAAGATCTTGGTATACCTAGACCTTTTCGGTGACTTAAAAGTAGTTTAAGATTAGTCCAAGTTCTGTTATAATCGTATCTAAACCTATAAGACGTCTAGTCTAAGAGTCAAATTAAAAAGGGTCTAAGTCAAACTAATGATAATGAACACCAAAGTAACGTCATCTATCAATTATCTTATCACGTACCTGTACCAATATTGATGATTATAATATTTTTGACAAATACTTATAATTGCAAAAAATTAACACTCATAATGTGCTCTTTATTGCTCCTAAACTGAATAAACAAAATTGATTCTTTGATGAAATTTGACACAGACTTTTTATTTAGGGAAATAGACATTAATGAAGACATTCTATGAAGGCTATGCAATGGACAGTATTTGTCATCGCTGCATAATGGGTAACGTAAACATTATCTAGATGACTTTCTCTGTTAAAAAACCATCGTAACGCGTCGTATCTAATGCAGAATTCGTTTGGGTGTATAGTTATTGAATACGAATTAGAATGGGAATTTCTCCTTGCTAAGAGATTTTCGATACGTCGGGCCATGTGTGAAAAAGAAAGTGAATAAACATGATGGTTCTTGTTTACGTGGTGCCGGTGTTATGTCTGTTACATTTCAATAGGTTATAAACTATTTGGGTTCGCGAGAAAAGAGTTATGCTCACAATCGTGGCTCGATTGCTAACGCCTTAATTGCCCTCTTGCGAAAATCTAAAAATATATGGAATAAAGATGTAATTTATTTTCTGAAATTCTACGTGTTTTGTATGATTTGATTATGTTTTAACACCGAGTGGGTCGATGTCATATCATAGCCGCGTACATTATATTACTTTAGTGATTTGGGAATGAGAAGCGTTGGTAGCTTAGTGGTTACGGAGTCGGCCTAGCGTCCCGATCGTTCCCGCCGTCCCGGGTTCGAAAACTGGCCATTACACTACCCCCTCACTCAAATCCTCGGAGCCTGCTGTTATTACCTGCTTATATTTATATGTGATTAGTACTCGAGGTCCATAACTTTGCGATAAAATGTGGTGGAGGATGATATGCGTGCCGAAAATCTCACTATCAAGAATGCATATGACCGTGCGAAGAAGCTCGAAACAAAAACAATCTTCCTCCTTCAATCTGCGTCCATTCTTGGTAACTGCTTTTGTATCAAAGTCGCTAATGAAATTAGGTCATTAACTGTAAAAAAAAATAATTAAAAGTAAACTGTGCCAAAAATACAATTATAAAATTTAAAATTATTCAGATGATAACAAGCTTAAAAACGATCTGTTCCGTCAACTATGTTACACAAGGAAATTGTTGTGTTGAGACTAAGTTCATATTTATATAAAAAAAATACCAATCGAATTGAGAACCTCCTCCTGTTTCCAAGTCGGTAAAAAACAGAAAAGTCTGACGAGTTTCTTGCTAGAGTCTTCTCAGGCTGCGGATGCGTCTCGAACCGATGATCCATTTGCTAAGCCAATCATTAAAATATTATTAATTTTGACGTTTAGTAAGTGTAGTCTAATTAGTGACCACTTTCTATCAGGTGGGCCGTGTGCTAGTCTGCCACCTAAGTGGTTTAAAAAATGTCTACATTGCATAACATTCCAAAATCAAAAAAATAATAATTTAAGCCTTTTGACTTTGACTTTGGAAACGTAAAGGACCCTGGACTCCGAGGAGGCATTGACCTGACTTTTAGAACGATGATGACTAGCAGCAATTCGGAAACAATAATAAAATAAAAATTTACCCGAATGAGTACTTAACTATTGCGTACCAGACAATAAGTGTAAATTCCGTCGTCGCACTTCATAATTAGATTCAACACATTGAAATAAATTAATTCAGTGTACTAATGTGATATTTATTTCGTAATTAGTGGATTTATTACCACGTTAACTTTTGCAAGCTATTGTATTGACTAAACCCTAACGAAACCTTCAGTAATTGTTTACATGTGGGGATGACAATGAGCTTATAGAAAAACTCATTCTAAAATGGGAATATTTTTTAAAGCTATACTGTCTTTTATTTTCTCACGACCGCTAAATGATATCGTCACACTTATGAGATAGAGATAGTTTATAACCTGAAGAAGAGGACAGGATCATCGTTCCTGCTCGTTACAGGTCGGGTTTTTGGCATGTTTAGTTGAAGGTTTAAGTCAGATCATCTCCAACGTCGGGACGTTGAAGATGATCTGACAGGGATGGTTAGTCCACTTGCCCTCCTATTATCTCTCCACAGTATCCTCTGCCAATTTGAGGGACACGTGTAGAAATCGAGTAATGACTCAAACCCACATTGGTGCGACGAAAGTTAGAAGGAAGTAATAGCGCCTCGACCAAAGTAAGATAGATACACGTCACCATTTCCGATGCTCCACGAGGAACAATGTAAAATATGTGAAAACATATTAAAATATGTAAAATATTCTTTCGAACAACAATATTATCACAAATTTTTATTTTGTTATATGAAATAATTATTATAAAGAGGTACTCTTTGCGAGTTTGTGAGCTGTTTGTGACCGATTTCGAAAATTCCTTAACCAATAGAAATCCATATCATTTGTGAGTCCCATAAGCCACATATTATTAATTTTCGCGCCAGATCTTGCAGAGACCTGATGCAGAGAATGGCTGTTGCAATCCAGCGTGGAAACGCGACAAGTGTGATGGGCACCTTTGCACCGGAAGCGATTAGGGGCGGGTTATTCAATAAGCACAAAATTATTTTATTGTCTGTTTAGTACGAATATTAAGGTGACTTTATTTTGAATTTATTTTATTTGTTTTTATTTTATATATCAGTAGTTTCAATAATGGAAAGTGCTCTCGTAATAAAATTGTATTATGTCACAATCCCCATAAGTACTCGCATTTGCAAAAAATATAATTGACCTTTTGGTCATATACAAATAATAATAAAATACACACGTCATACGAGCACCATGTGCGAAGACCCTGATATGGATGATGATAGCCTAGATAATAATTACTGAGTATCTACGTGTCCACTCACTTCAGGTATGGGAATATACCGACATATAATATATGGGTAAAGGAGGCCGAAAATTCACTTTAAATAAATATTATGACAGTCACGTAGTCACAGGTCACAGAACAATATTCGTTCCAAATTTGTAACTTTGTGTTATCAAAGAGGTCAGTGAGTTTTGAGTTCATCAATTTGTCCGTAAAAACTATTATCTGCCTAAAGGTATTTCATATTTTGAATTACGTATGATTGACGCGTAGGTACTTAAGTAGGTAGTTACGTATCCATTCGATATTCGATTATGGAATGCTTGCATACAACTAGGTATCTACTTCGGCATTGGATTTAGTACATTAGGTACACATTCTTTTAGGGAGATAATGGTAGAAAATAAATTTTAAGTACATATTTCTAGCTTTCAAAATAGTGCAACCAAAAATCGTTTATGGTGGGGTGGAATTCTACTCTGCCGGGAACCACGCGGTGTTTATTCTTAAATGAAAATTAAGATCACACTGATAGAACTTCGTTGTGTGTTAAGTGAAAAATAAATAGTGGAATAGTCATTACTAAACAAGTTCTTACACTTAGGGGCACCACTAGTCGGCTATATAGTGTATACACATATAATGTTTTTATTACTTTATCAATGAAATGGTTCATTTCATGCAATGATGCTTGAATTTAAGTTGAATTATTACTTATTTTATAAAATATTTAAAAAAATAGAAATGGACTTCCTCTTATAATATGTTTTTAATATGAACCTTCTATCCATTTATTCTATCTATAAACCGAGGAAACATTCTCAGGATTATTCGTTCAGTGCCTTAACGAGAAGGGAAGAGAGTTGTTCACTTTCAAAATATAAATGATCAAAATTTTCAGAATATAACGGCTTTATTATCAATGCCGCGGACAGACTATGAGAAAAAGAACTAGGCAGCAAAACATCGACTTAGAACCTCGACCTCTATTAGAAATACTCCAATAACAGGTATATATATAGAAAGCTCTATACAAGGATCCTCCGAGAATGTTCATACAGGCATAAGTACTAAGTATGATTTATTTAGATAGCTACACAAACAGCTTACGTCATATTTATACAACATTAAGTTGACCTATTGTTCAGTACCCACGTTTAACTATTGTTTCTGAACTCTTTGCCTCCTATTGTCTATCATCTGCGCGATTGAGTAACGAGTTTGGGCGGCAGAGTTTTTGTTCAGTTTTCAGATTACAATATACCTGATAATTGAATATGCTTCAGACGTTCTATATGTGCATAGGAATGTTCACGGCTGCGTTTATTTTTAATGATGGTCGCACTGCACCTTTATCATAGAATCGCGCCGATCGAAAGGAAAATGTTAGGCAGACGGATAATATCAACAGCGAAGAAAATATCGAATGCATCGCACCTACAAAAATACTCAAAGCTGTTAACACATCCAGTTAATTTAATAATGTGTGTTGTAGCTTTTATACGCTAAAGCATTATGGCTGCTTACGTGTAGGATGTCCGAACCGTTTCTGAGCAAGTTTCCCCGGATACTGACCAACGTAATGTCCGCCGACACTGTCGCACGACAAAAAACGACCTATTGAACAGTTTGCAGGAAATTGTTTATTAGTCAGTATCTGGGAATGAATAACATGTTATGTAGGCTCGCAAACTTGGGTGGGGGTTTTTAATTCTAATTTATTTAGATGCAACATTTTCGGTTAGGAATTTATTTTCGGCACACCCATTTTTTTACAAAGTGCACGATTGACTCTCGCCCTCTATTACGTTGGACCGAAAATCATAGTTGGCGAAATGTGGGTGTTTAATACACCTCTGCCTACCCCTTCGGGGATTACGGGCGTGAGCATATATAATTAAAGTAGATAGAATTATGTAGGTATGGAAAATAACTGCAATTTTTTTGCAGAAACAGTTATAAGAATAGACAAACAATTATAAAAGTAAAGAAAAAAATTAATATGATAAGATAAAATGAATAACATTAAACACCGTCTGTTTTATATCAATTAGGTAGGCATTTCAAAACGTGGTAATGATACAGCAGCATGGCCGCGTTTAGGCCCCGCAGCCGCAGGCGGCAGATCGCGTCGCGCCTGCGCACCGCATTCGCCGGGCGACCTTCACTTTCGCTTTTTATGTGTGAATCTCGCTAAAGCCCATCGCACACTTCTCACTAACATCCATGTTACGTAACTGGCGACAATCGCAATTGTTTCACACGCTATACACATAGTGTCGCGACGACTATGTTACGCCTATTAGTAGGTCTTTGTTTAAAATGTCTTATTCATGTTAGCTTTAAAATGAATAAATATATCTGCTATAATGGTGTCAAATAAATAAGAAATATATATTTTTTATTTTTTTTGCAATAACTAAAGTTAGTGGAACTTCTGACAATTTGAACGTAATGAATCAATCAATTAGCATATTACAGTTCACTTCTGGACATGGGCCTCTCTCAATGTGCGCCATTGCTCCCGGTCCTCCGTCATCCGCATCCCGTCTGTTCGCCTTTTGTCAGGTGTACCGGTCTTGTGGCTAGAAGCCGTCTTACCTTCCGCCCATAAACCTGAACGTAAATCTGTTATAAATTTGCAAATTAAAATTAACGGCAAAATTACAAATTTAAAGTTGTATAGGCTTGTCGCACACATGCCTATCTAAATAGTGGGCCAAAGTTCGAGGATGATTAAATTACATAAATTTAAATTGTAAATTATTGACACATATTTTTTTTTATTTTAATATATAAATTATGTTTGGAACCTGTTATGCTCTCTAAGAAAACCTGACGCTTACGGTCCACACCGTATTACATAACATGCAACATAATTATAGTATGGTATATACCTACATACATACACATACGAAGAAGTAGTTAAGTAACAAAATGATAGGACTATAAAATCAAATAGACAATGACATATTTTAAGTATATTAATTACGAATAAGTACATAAATCTTTGCTTCAGCGTGACGTTGGCAGCGCCCGCGCATTTACACCCAATGACTTTCGCCTCTCGTGTTGAAATGAAAACATATTCTTGGTTCATTTACAAGCTCTATTTGTATAGAACATGCTCCAAAATCTAAACTTAACGAAAAAAGTGCGACAACTCTATTAAGAACCATATAAAAATAATAAAATTAATAATAAGCATTAATAGCTGAAATAAAATTATTAATCGAAGTATCAACGATACGTTTCTTAAACCAATGAACGCTTTTTCTGATTCATCATTTGTCATT
Organism: Pelosia muscerda; assembly: GCA_963691645.1. NCBI lineage: Eukaryota > Metazoa > Arthropoda > Insecta > Lepidoptera > Erebidae > Pelosia > Pelosia muscerda. Next base: position 19,287,913 of record OY829098.1, on the reverse strand, counting down.
GACTTTCACTATACTTAACAAGTAATATAATAGTCATAACAGTATTACATAAAGAATAGTTCGAGTCAACATATGTAAGTAGTGATAACTGAGAGTCGGAAATATTTAGATATTTGCTAACAAAAGATGTATGACGATCCGCCCACAGAGACACTGCGAAATGTTGGGAGTGGTTGTTGAAGTTGGTTAGGAACGTTCGTCAGGTTTCCTTGCGTGACCTATGAGAAAACTAAAGATTATGTAAATCGTTTTCTTGAGATTGTCTAACTGTGTAAGATTTAGCATCACATCAATTTAAAAATTTCTTATATCCAACTGTTTATTCCATTGCCGTCGTACTCATGAAGTGAAAACTTTTTTTAGGCGCGTAATCCAGGTTTCTACGAAAATTATAAGGGAAGGAAAGTTTGAACTGACATTATTAAAAAAAGTGTTTAACGAGAGTAAATAAAATCACTATAGTATTTGTAAAAGTTAGTAGTTTAAGCATCTAACTAAAAAGATTTACTCATTAAATTCTGGTACTTTTTTGACAAATAAAGTTAAACACTTATTTTAAAGTGTATTCACTTCAAAAACAAGTATTCAAGACTTAATAAATAACACAATTTTCAATTTTTATACAGATTGTTTTCACTTCAGTTCACTATATTTTTTAATTTCTAGCTCTTGCACTAAATATATGTTTTTTATTGAATTTAGATATACTTAATTCAAATTGTAAATGCAACTCCAAGACCTTTTATATTTGTAATATTCATAAGGTGAAGGTCAAACAATGTTCGTGTAAGATACAGGTTTCTTCTTTGGCGGTCGTTAGAAGCTCCAGCTGCAAGTCTAATGACTAGTATGAGGTAAATGGCGTCGCATGTGACGTGAGATTAGTATGAAAAGGCATTTCTTAAAAGTTGTATTAATTGTTATACTTATAGTGTTTCTCCAAATACTCCAGGCATTTGGACATTTGAAAACCTGTAACACAAGTAACACGGTATGAAATGAAGTAATTTAAATGATCATTGCACGTTAAAGTACTTCTATGTCTGATTTAAAAGTCCATAATTGTAAATGGAATTGCAGGCCAAGACCATAACATAAAAAATAAAACCGTGCAATCCCATACCTGACACGACAAGGCGTTCAACAAGAGTAAAGAGTTTCAATATTTATATCCTGATACGAGTACACTATTCTCTAAACTTGAAAAAACATCACTATTTTATTTGTCCAAGTTAGTAGTTTAGTTTATCCAACTAAAAATATAAATCATTAAAATAAAAAAAATATGATGCAGTATATTAAAATGTCAGTTTGAAATAATTAGGTTTACAGTGATAATTTTTTTGGTTTCACGTTTAAATAATATTATATTCATGGTTCTAAAATCCTTAATTACTCTAAAAATATCTTTTCCTAATATCTACCCATATTATGATATCCGATACGGTTAAAAAATTTAATTAACTGGATGAATGGATTGGAAATAAAATACCAATGATGGTTAAAATTGATCACATCTACGATTATCAACTTGACCTGAAACTGTGTTAGCCAACATTCTCGTGGTCATGGAACAAGCTAATACTAACCTTATTCGAACAATATCATGATCACAGAACGGTCGAGTTTGATGTTTTGCACTTTCTATGAGTCGATATGTCAAGGGCGGCAAGTCTGCGCGCCCGGTCACGAAGTGACCACCGCGTTTAGATATTTCACAACAGGACGTAAAGGATCCTCGTTATTTCTCCATCATCAATAACTCTAAAATCGATTTCTGGTTTCTCATACACAACACAGTTTACATCTTACACCTGGCGATATATGAACTGATAATGTAAAATGTTGTACGTTATCCATTTTTAATTTAGTTAGGAAGTAATAATGTCTATTACCAGTAGCTAACATAAGAAAAAGCGTTTCATGGTGGGGTGGCAAACTGATCATAGCTGATACCGGCCCCTATATATATACAGGAACCAATCCTTCTCTTGTACTATTGTCTACATAATAAATCTCAGTTTCTATTGTAGGTGTGGTAATACACATGTGTTGCAATATAGTCGCTGTAACTGTAGTCGATGAAGGCGCAGTTAATCATTTTATGTTTACAGTGTGTAACCAATGCACTTTGTATCTTTGTTGATTAGCTAAGGTTGTTTAGAATCTTTAGTTAGTGGCTATTCTCAGACAACTCTAACAGCTTGTCAGTTCTAAAGCTGATTTAGATTCCATTTCTATGTACAGGGTTGGCCCTGTGCTTCGTGACGATACAGTAACCTACTAATCAATAAAGAACCAGCTAAGCAATGCACTAGTTTTCAGTTCGTTTGACGCAACGCTTAATTCTAATAGTTTCAGCGCGCTGAGGCTTGTAGCGGCAAATTACAGGAACATTTTTCTCAGCACGTGCCAATTCTTAACACAAACAGTGTTGCAGTCGAGCCGATAGAATCAATGAAATGTTGTAACTGCGTAGTTATCGATATGCCAATAATGTGGGCGCAATGGTAGCGTTTAGGTACGTGCGACAATCGATGCTCTAGCTCAGAGTTTTGTATAACTTCGGTAGCATTTAGACGTCGATAAAAATTTGGTACAACATTATTTTGTTATCAGACTCTTCGAATTTTATTTTTTTTGAATAATATATGCTTAATCACGATTTCACTAATGCTGCATTTACTTTCAAACTACGAGTAACCGAACAGTTGACACTAATGATAACTGTTTCAACTTGTAGGCACAAATCTGACAAAGGTACGAAAACTGGAATTGCTTTTTGAATTGTATTAGTCACGACGATTTAATTCATCAATAGTTGAATAGATTTAAAGTGAAGATTTCTTTATTACAAAAAAAATAATTTAAAGTAACTTTGCTGACTACATTTTAAGGTACGATGTTTATACCAAGCGGAATAAAAGACATATGTTCCCTTATTATGAACAACCTACAAAAGATGGATTTTATTTAGTTGATAAAATGAAGGTTAAGTCTTGGATAATTTTATTGCCAAAAATTATTTTTCCAAAAGGAGTGCATTGTGACAAAGATGCAATTGAGGCAGTTCCGTAACATGTTAGTGACAGTTGGCTGGTTTTAGATGAGAAGAGTAACGATCAACAGCGAGCACATCGTCCCCATAAGCGGAACAGGACACTATTAAAATCTAACAACATTAATTAAGTGACATTTTAATACTGAATAGCTGGTTCTTTATTCTGCAGGTTATACGGGTTACTTAATGTTTTATTACCACATTTCATGTTCTTAGACATTTTAATGTGGCAAGAATGTAAATAACTGTGTGATATTTCGTATAATAAAATACATTACGGATGTTACGACCGCCGAAAGAGTGCCGACTGAAAATTAAATATTTGATGGATGTTATGTGATGAGGAATTGTTTGATTTGAAGTTGAATAGGTATTGAGTATGAGCTATAACTGCTAACAATGTTTGCGCAAACTCTCCACACATTATATCATTCAGCTTCGATTTCGTCAGATCAGTTCGCTCGGTTCGCTGACGGAGAAAACGCTAAAAGCATGTCATAATAAACTGACATTGGATTAACTTCATTGCATCAGTGACATTAAGCATGCAGAGTCCGGGTTCGAGTCCGACTGGCATCAACATGAACATAATCGGATATTTATGTGCGTCTTCGCATTTTGTAAGCGTCACTTTCGGCTTCAACCAGTTTCACTTTCCTGCCGATGACCTTTCGAGGAATGCGAAGTGAGATAACGGATGAATAAAACATGTTAGATTAGCTTAAACTGGCTACTTATCAACATCCCGTAGGTATATATATGCAAGATAGGCAGCAAATATTATACCTGGTCTAAGCTTGCATATGTTCGCACGCACTATTGTTGCACGAGACAGATGCAATATTTTACACTTTCTAGGCAAATTGCTGTAGCAACCGTTGCTTTGACCTTTATTTATTGCAGTTATGTTTTGAAATGTGCGGGAGATTCCCAGTAAATATGTTCTATGATGTTCGAAAATCATACCATACGCGTGCTCTGCCCTCAACTTAGTGCACGATCGCAACGCAGTTTTTTGACCTTGGCTACGTCAGCACTATTATCTATTCTGTGCCTTGGCTCTTTCTATGCCCATGATCCGCAGTGGTTATTACGAAACACCTTCACTATTGCCGATGCCAATGAAATGGGTATTGTATCGCCACGTTATGAATTCCAAACATGAATGTAAACTGGTAGTTTACATAAATGTATTCCAAACACGATAAAAATAAAATTAGCTTATGGTCAGGTGTCAAAGTTGTGTATGAGTCAGTTTCAGTTAATTTTAAAGTGGTTGACACAAGGAAGTATTATTTGAAGACGATTTCCATTAAAAATATTCGATGATTTTTATGAGATATTAAAAGAAAAGGGTGCGGCGCCAGTCATGGTACCTACGCATGAAAGGTTCCTGTTTACGAAACATGTTTTATTGCTCAGCATTGTGGTAAAAGTTGATTTTCTGCTTGGGAAGCGCAGATATTTAGCAAAATATACATGAACCTTGAAATGGGATTTTTGAATGTTCAGTGACGGTGAGATCAGATGAATAATAAGGTATTCATTTTGTATTCGATCGTTTACAAATTCTAAAAGAGGCATGATTCTGATTCATATACTTATATTACTTATTCTTGTGTGGTACACTAGCAATATTTTTGTATCCATTGCAGACGCGCAGTGAGCGTGCCATGGATACTTTGTGATTCGTTGCTATAGGTGACGTGATATTGGTACCCAAGTAGCAGTAGGTACATCCGCGCCTCTCACTCGCCAGTAAATTGTTAAATAGGTATATTCATAGGCGCATATACCTTATTTAGTACATGATTGATATCGATAACACACTTGCACTTGTCCACTGTATTTATTTTTGTACCTAACCGGTTTCACCTTGCGGCATTCTCAAAGGTTTACATTGACAGTTATTATTATTTACTTATTAAGATTTTTTAATTATATAGGTAGAGAGAAATGCATTATAATATGCAATTATTACTCACAATTTATAAAATATAAAGAAATAAATATGTTCGAGTATCTCATCGGAGTCGAAGATGGAGTTTGTAATGCAGATGCCTCACTGTGACCTACTAACATTTCAATTGCCGAAAGTCTTACATTATGTGACATTAACATATGATAAATAGTTTCATTTATACATGCTAATAGTTCGAATTTCACAAACTAAATATTGTTGTTTATAATTAGACACGCAGACGTTGCAAGCCTACAATTTATGAGGCGAAACAATAATACACTTGAACATAGATTAACACAGTAACCTAAAACCAATGGCATTATGAAAGCTGCCTGTAACCACTCTGTAACATTAGATAATAAGCACGGTTAAATAAATATATTTGGTACCTGGATCGTGTTCATTGTGTTAAACAATATAGCTGAAAATAATAAAAACAGGTGAAACTAAATTGCGTATTCAGTAAATTGAGTTTGAATAAGTATAATTAAAACTTCAATTTCAAGCTGTTATACCGGATATCGTCGACAATAAAATTCGGACTTCCTTCATGATTATAATTTATCGATGTAGAAATAATGTTATAATTATCTTTTGTTTCATTGTCTATTTATCTATTCACATATAATTTTATTGTTGGGACTGATGCTTTGATAACGACTAGATAACAGCGTAAGCATGCAAACTGTCAATGGTATTGATATGCATTGCACGACGGACACTACGCCGTGTTAATTTTTACGTGATCGCAATCCGTCTATTCATAGGGTTGATGAACTACAGTACCGTTTAGTACATGTTTATAATAGTTTCTTACCTATGAGTTGAATACCTCGTCATTATAATCACAATGTCTATGGAAGTATACGTGCGTGAGGTGTATTTGACAATACAATGTAGAGATTCCTACTCATATTCTTTTGAAAGATTTAATCGGAAATGTTCAGTTAACATTATATTATTGTTCTATAAGTATACTTCAGAAATTCATATGGTTTTCGAGCAAATGTACCTGCGCACGATAACAATATGACTTTCTGAAGTTTACAATAGAACATTATCAGCTAGCTTCTAGTGTCATTAACAGCTTTTCACGTTATTTCAAACCTTATCATAATTGCTAGTTTATTTAGGTGTAACATCATTTTGCTGGCCTTTGGGGGTTAGCGCACATTATAATCGATACACGCCAATCATTAGTTTTAGTTCGCCGATTTGAAAGTTTTCTTACGACGTTACTGTTCTATTTGGTTTCATATTCATATATACTTATAATAACATCTAACTTTACTATCATTTTGACAGATAAAACTTAATAGCTGAGTTATAGTGAAGTTCAGTTTCGGTGACTAAAATCCGTAGAATTGGTTTTCTTGGAAGCCAAAGTGTTAAGATAGTTTTTATAACCGATACATAACGAATTGATTACGCACACATATTTGCCCCGTACGTTCACCGGTGACCTCGGGGCTGAGAGGCAGACCAGACCTTGTATCAGGACACCGGTGTACGGAGCGGAGCAGCGAGCCAGTTGTCGCCAACTGTTACTGCGTCGTCGCCTCTCACGTGGGCATTTAGGAAGTTCACTATTTTAACATGCTCTTGAAATATGAATGCACTCTACAATTTAATTTGTTCCTTACAATTTATCATTGGACACCGCTTTTCCGTATTATAAATTAAATATCGTTAAGTACCTACTTCGATATTTTTCTCATTTTATAGATTTTTTGGAGTCATTTTTCGAATAATATAACGCATTGAAAATATAAAGTTAACTTGCATTTCATAGGACATTGGAACCCTTCGTTGAGCCCATTCTGTTATTAATATTTACGAAATTAGAATTATAAACAACTCACAATGGCCAAGTGACGGGCCTGGTCGAAAGACTTGTGAAATCCACAAAATATTTTGGCAAGGCTTTCTCAATAACATTTGCGTTTTTGTAACCCTGAGCACGGTGATCAGAACCGATAATACGACTAGGTAAGTTCGCAACACTTTCTAACAATAACTGTATCAGAACTTAAATATTTTGTAATAGACATGCGTTTATGAGCGCCATTAAAGTAATGACTCCGTGATTGGTAGTAAACAATTAGTTAAATGTTACTAGTTGGTAGTAATAGCTTTATTGTACTCTAGATGATGCCTTTGGCTCGGTTGCGTGGATGTCTGTTTATCGTTATTACTTAACCAATTGCAATTACACATATTATTTTAATGTCTGATTAAAACTTTACGGATAAAAAATCTCACCGAAATCCAATCTGGAGTTTCGCGTTTTCATCGGGCACTAACTTACAGATTCAGAATAGTTAATTGAATAAAAAATATAATATTTAATATAAATATAATATAACCCTAGATTTTTTTGTAACATCATCAATGTACAAAGACAATTAGTTTACGATTTTATAACAGCATAGATGTATAAAAAACATGAAAGTACTGAGGTACATTGTTATTTTTTTACCTACTACTAATGTTTAATGAGATCCAGTTGGTTATATAAAGCTGATGTCCGCCGAGCGAAATTGTAGTTACTGAGATCCGGGTGTCTCTGACTCACGATAAATTTCAAAGTTGTCAAAAGGCTGCATACGAAATAATATTGTAACGATCACTTTATTAATAAGGATAAAACGGTCGCGTAATACGTTCAATCACAAGTATCGTAACAGATTTGGTAAAAACTATGAGTAGATTTGTTGATATATTTTTGCAGAATATCTTCTACAATACACGTATTGTAATGTACTACGCATCCGTACTTTTTAAGCTTTCCTTTCTCCTTATAAGTTTCTTGCAAGGACTCCTCTGAGTTAGAGGTACAATGAAAAATATTACGTTGTTAAAAAGTAGTATTTTTTTTTTGCTTCTTCTCAGATTCAGTACAATAGTAGGCACGAGTGTACGTTAAATATGTACACCAATGTTTGTTACATGTGAGCTTTGAAACTTCAGCACACGGCGACGATGTGATAAAATTGGTTATGTTTTTCATAGTCTTATTCAACTAGCTTACATCTATATCTAAAAATATGTTTATGCTTGAATTAATTCTGTAAAAGATCAATAAAGAAATTTACGAAACCAAAATACAATCCACAATCTTAGCAGTACTCCTCTCTAGTTAGTTGACCTGTAATATTTACTACAAAAGTGGCATTATGAAAAACAAGAACAGCCGTACTTTAATCTATGGATGTAATCGCCGTCTGTGGAGTCTACACTTGTCCAAGCTGGAATCAATGAATTAAATATATAGGCGTTGAATGAAAACATTGAATAAAATACATATATATATTTTGTGACATAGGTTTAAAACTGTTCAAAATAACGAGACCTAGTCTGAAATATTTTGACTTCTTTGCGTATCTATACGCGTGAGTTGATTCCGGCAACATGCTGGTATCCATTTACACAAGACACAGGGTTTCGATTACACAGTATTTATTACTCCCCGACCTCCGATGATGAAATCTGCAACTAGTCTAAGGGCTTGGCCACCTTACCACACTACGACGACGTGCCGTTGACATGACCACCAACGTGGTGTGTAACGCTACAATTTCATACCAATTGCCCTTAGCATCTACCGAATTCTTAATGTAAAGGTATGGAGTGAGCGAAGTATTGCGATTGGTGGGCTTCACGCACTCACAGGCTCACAGTATGCTGCTGTATGGCAGTAGGCTGGCTATCGTAAGGCTCCTCTCTCTAGATACCTTTACATTACGAACTCGATTGGTTTTCGATAGCACCATTACGTTATCATGACGTTGTACCAACTTATGTTAATGCCGTATCTTCTCACGGTAAAGTTGTCAAAATGTAAGTATGGAGATTTTTGGTTCATTTAGACCATAATTTTTGCTTTTACGTTTTGTATGTCAAGGATCGTCTATAAAGTCTAGATCGGGGCAGTTTTGTCAACTGCAAGATAGAATAAAATTGCAAAGAGATTTCATTCCTTGCTCTTCTATGATGATGAATTATCCTCGCTTCTTCGATTGTTCTAGAACATTACTTATTAACGTATGCATACGACCTGCCGCAGGTGGCAATATTAGTACGAAATATTCTCACTGCGTAAGTATTAATTACATAAACGGGACACGAACGTTATTATCATACATCTGAATAATAAATCTGGTTTGTGTGCATTCTATGGGCCTATGGTTCAGTTGGTATTCGGTGTGCTAAGTGCCGGTTGTTAGTACAATGTGACTGGCATTGCCTGTTACCTATTAGGTATATAGGGTACACACCTACAGAACAAAGCGGAACGCAAACGAGTAAGGTCGCTGACCACGGACGATTTACGTTTTACGTATTGTCTGAAACTGAACTGAAATGAGTTCGTCAATCATTCGTACCAGGTGTTAGAGTGATAATTCCAACTCGTTTTGTAGTGCCGTCCACTTTAGTTACGAGATCATTATTCTACCATTAGACTACGTGCGTAAGATAACCCCATGCTCAGCATCAAGCATTATAATGTTGTGCACTGTAGATGTGGAATAATGTTAAAGTTTTGATTACTACTTATTCGGCCGATTTTATTTTAGGTATTCGTTATATTAAAACGTTTAAAATTTTAACTAGCTATATCCTTATCTAGTTGACGTGATTAAAATTGTTCAACTTGATGTAAAACTTAATAGTCTAACTATTACTTAATACTTAATAGTCTAATTATTGCAGTAATTTCTACACTGAAACTCACAAGTCACTGCCATTGACTGTGGGTCTATTTACGCTATTAATATTAATATATAAGAAACTAACCCAGTATACGAAGTTTAAATAGTTACATCCTGTTCAATTAATTTTTCATAACTTCATTGATGTGTAAGATGTAAAACTATTGTTTATATTGTGCCAGTATAACATCTCTATATATATTACATAACTCAATCGAAATTGCAGTTAGATGACCTGCCTGGTGTACATATTGCAACCGCATATCGTAATATTTACACGCAAATATTTTACTACATAGCAAATATTTTATCTAAGTAATAGGTTAACTCGTATAATGTCTAACACTCTCTGTCGTAAGCTGTACTTACATGATATTATGCAGTCAGCGTTACAGGGAATCTTTTTGCGTTTTAACGTATACTTTACTTTTAATGTAGCATATGGGCATACCAACACCTACGAGGTAATCTAAACCTGCTGATTGACGGATAAGGGGCTTGGTCTTTATAGTACATTTTTTTAATACAAGCCGGACTTATAGTCTATTGATGTTGGTACGTTTTATAAAGCTCAAAATCCACCACACCTTTAACAAGACATTTTACTTTTTTATACATCATCAAATTGACCATATGCTCTTGAACGTCATGCATTCTTCATTTGTTCAATTTATTCGGACGTCTCATCTGTTGCCCCGTGTTGGCCATTTTGCGTATTATTATACAAACCAGGAACACTTTTCTGTCATTGTGTTTACCTTCTCATTTCAAACTGTGTTTTTATTTCCCTTTGTCCATATGCGACTGTTTGTATAGTAAACTTTTAGTATATATTATGAATGTGTGGGAAATGTGGCCATTGTGCGACGTCCTTGACCTCCTCCCGGTTGGTGCTGGGCTCCCACGGATAACAATCGCTGTTTCTACTTAAAAATGATCCTCGTAGTTACGCCTTTCAGGTTTCCCTTCAAACCTGTTTTCACCGGTGTTCTGTTACCTCTTGCAACAAAGTAAACGAGTCATAAAACGAGTAGAGTCAATTACGTCAATTTCACTTCACTTCGACTTATGGTAAGCTGAAAGCAAAGTTTCTGGAAAGAGGTGGTGCTCAGCTTGACGACCTCATCAATTGCTTCTTGACGCTCCACTTAAAGGACCCGGGACTGTAGGAAGAAGGAAACCACTTATTGGCTAATATTAATGTGCAGGTTTCAGCCGTTTCAGACACGTTGATGTGCGGTTGATCTATACGAATAAGGGGGTTGGTTAATATTATACGTACATCGTTATGTAACCTACCACATATCCTAAACTTATGCCCGCATCACCAGCGCCATTGAGGCTGAGACTGAGAACTAAGAACTGACATTACAAAAAATGTAATTTAATTTTGGACTCTACCCTTGCACTGTTAATGTTGAAAATAAATGGCATTGTGAAGAGTGAATCAAACCATGTAATAAACTCTTTTTCATTTTATTTTGAACATTAATGCAATGTAAATAAAGCCGACAATGCCATGGCAGTTTTATGATCTCAGTCGTGTGACTATAGTTAACAATTAGTAGAATCGGGGTCCAGATGTCTTGAGTTGTAAGCGTGAAAACTTCTTTGTTTTATTTTGAAATTGTACGACATATGGCTGTATTACTTATGCGTCATATAAACTGAGGTTAGCAACTTTGTTCTTCGTTTTAAATTTTTTCAACATAGTGTAATATGTTTTACTTCCTGCATGACAATACCACAATATTTTTAATACTACTGCATGCTGACCATATAATTTCTCTACCAACCATTTGTAGATGAATAATTTTTGAAGATTTACTATATAAACTATAACAATACTGTCCTCCGTGCAACTACATATAAACAGTCCAGTAACTGAATTAAAAATTATGACTTTAACCTTGCAAGTTCCGTCGCCATTGGTCAATCTCTGTGTGATGCAAGCCAATGTGGAATAACTTAAAGCTATGTCAGATATCGTCACATCAATGATACATGTTCACACGATCATTATAAACTTCAGGTATACATGTGCACTGACATTGGCGCTATAACTACACATAGGTATATTTTACGTATATCCCGCCCCATATATGGGTAGGCCGACATAACTCGTAAAAGCCCTTCATTTGCTTTTGTACTTATTTATTAACGAGCTTCCTCTACCGCCATTAAACTCGTTTCGTATATTCATAATTGAAAAAAATAAATGATTGTAAATCTTTTTACCTCTCGTTTTGAATGCACTCTTCATCAAGACAAACTATTTTTATTTAAATAAAATCAGCTATAACTTTGTAGACGAACATGCTGAAGGATGTATGACGAGAAAACTTGATTATACTGCGGAGAGAGCGTAGCCGTTGCGGTGAAGATTATTTAAGTAAACGTAGTGGTTGTTGCAATAATACCTTAGACCTACAACACTTTCTTGTCACGTGCTAATCTCAACGTTTCCCGGGAGATTCGGCCGGCGGCGTCGGCGCTTCCTCCGTGACAGTCTGCGATGATAGCCTGCGAAGGAAGCGACCGGTTGACGAACCCAGATGCCATCGAGTCACGACCACGACTCAGCAATTAAGAAATAAACGTACCACGAACTAGCACATTGACTCTAAAATATAATAAATTGAAATTCATTTCTTAAACCAACACTTTCTATACTTTCAAGTGAATTATTTCACTATTAGCTAAGCAGTAGGGCAAAAATTAAAGTAATTGTAATTAGTCATCACCTTTGATTGGCCTGCTTGGCTGGTAGGGCTCGTACATCCACGAGCCCTATTAGTCAAGCCCGCTAAATTCATCCTCAGCTTCCACACTCGATACTCCTGCTAACAATGGACGAGGCACTTTCGCAGTCTTCCCTTTCGTTTGTTAGTCTAGCACCCAAGGTTAGAGTAACAAACAAATCAAAACAATAAGTGGACCTCATACAATTGGGTGATTGCTACCAAGATGATTTATTAGAGTCGGTAGTTGTACGTGTTGTAAATAATACGTTCCCGTAGAAGAAGGCGGGCTCATAGAGCTGACTAAAAGGGACCTTGAAATTTCTTATGAAACTTCTCATGAAGTTCTGGGTGGACTTGATCAAATGTGTGTGTTTTACCGCCTGCAGTAAATTCCTTCTCATTCTTCAAGGAGACTTTAGAAGGTTTCTACAGGGTAAGCAGCACGAGCGTAACGCCCCTGGTGTTGCAAACGTCCATAGGTTACGGTGGCCGCTTTCCATTAGGTGGGCCGTGTGCTTGTCTGCTACCTAAGTGGTAAAAACAAAATATTACCTTTCTAGTGCGAACACAAGCACAGAGGATGATATTCTCTCATTATGTCTTAGAGCAATATAGGAGTCCATTATCTGTATTTTACTTATAAACTACTGGAACATTCAGTTAGAGATCCTTTCTATGAGTTTATAAGAAACCATATTCCTCAAATACCAAGATAATTTAAATCGTAGATATTGTAATTCGACATAAAAAATACAGCAACTGAATTCAATTACTTAGCAAATTTTTCGCGCTACTTTGAAAGGTCAATTGATCTGTTTTATAACAGTTTTTGTGACACAAGTTATTTATAAGAATAGTGTTAAATAGAATAGTGCTAATATGCCACCTTTATGTTTATATATAGCCTTAATTTGTATGAGTAATGTTGGTACCTATTAGTGAGTTAGGCCACGACCTGATAATGAATCTATTTACTTTTCTTACATAAAGCTTTTCTTTCCCTTTCCAAAAGATGAATATAAAGGGTACTATAAAAACGCAGGGTTCAAAGTGCTAGCTTTATATGTAACTAACGCTGTGATGACGATATGCTTACTAGCAAAATGCACTAGCTATTGCAACATCATATGAGATATAATATTAATGAGTGGGCAAATTTGATGCATCAGTACCACTTTGAAAAGGTTACCTTATTATAATGGTACGTAATTATAGCTTTTATGACCTTTGAAAATAAAAATTATATTATCTTATAGATTTTAAACTGTGACATACTACTGTGTAGCTATAACGAGACTCAGATTATTTGCGTTCTCAATTGAATAATCTAGTGAACAGCAATTTTCAATATAAAACCAAGGTAGTCTTTGTATCTCATTGAATCTTCAATGGTAACGTTACTTCCTAGGATTGAGCTGGTCAGTTGACATTGTGCATTTGCTATGTTTACAACTAATATCTTACGGACCCAGTTGAAAAATCAATTACCAGAGTCTTTGTACCCTTGGAATACCTATTAATAGTAGTTCTTATTCATGCTTTGACACGTGCAGAAAGAAAGAAGGAGAGAAAATAAAAGAATAAGAAGAACAAAAGCAAAGAGGTAAGCATAATGGCACTCTTGCAGACGATAGAAAATAGAGTTTACTAAAGTCAAAAATATTTTTAACTTCAATGTGTTCTCGGAGAGACAGACGGTAATTTATTTTAAGCAATAGCAGAGAAGGTACAACACGCAATATCACTGTACACGCCTTTGAGAAGCCATTTGTGCACTGGACACCATTTTTCTTTACTGTGACTTTAGCATATTAAAAGGGACATTATTCTTTATTTATTTGTGGTTAAGTATTTGGAAAACAAAATGATTGGCATACGCTTACGGAACAGAATCTATGGCTCGAACTGTTGGACTCAATGACATGAATAAAAAATCCTATTTCAGAAGATTCTTAAAGACGATTGTTAAACAAAATGTTAGAACACAAATAGTACTTATCAAAAACTAGTTTATAATATTATAATATTTATCTTAAATAGAGGTTTTTATCTCCTATCTTATGAATACCTCTTTTAAATATTTTATAGATAAGATAATAGTATTAATAAATTAATGATTAAGTAATCAGGTTAGTTAAAACAAAAATGTAATTTGTATATTGCAATTTCAACCTTTCTTTAACATTATTTTATTACTACAGGTTGTAATCTACTTTGAAATTCGAAGTTCTTGCTTAATTTTTATTTTACCACATGAGGCATGCGATGCGGGGGAATTCCACGACGCGACGATTTTGTTTTATGTTTACGATTATGTTGGTTTTAATTCTTTTAAATGATTATACAGATTAATAGGTATATTTAATCATTATTACAGATTAAAAGGCATAAAATTTTAAATATTAATTTTGATATTTCAAACGATACTTACTTTTATAGGTTCTTTTATAGTTTTGTTTCCTTTCATTTATTTCACAGTTTTTCGTTTTTGAATTCGTTACTATACTCAGGAAAGTTACGTGTTTTATTATGTGTTTTTAACTATGAAATCTTTATAATACATCTTTATAACATATAATCTTTATAACACATTACTTACTAGCAATTTTTAGATTTAGTGTTGTCAATTCATTCTATAAATTGTCACCTCTAAATAAATATAAATAAATAGAGTAGGGCTTTCTAAGGTCCTGTGTACTGTACCAGTCGTATAGCCTTGCGCTGTTTGACCTTACGTTTAGTGAAATTGAACCGGTATTTACAATGCGCCCGCGCCATACTTGTTACACTCAGTGCGGAAACATTGACCCAACATTGATGATGATGATGATGATGAAAACATTGTTAGATAGTCGTTTGCTGTATATTCTTCCATCAGCACACCTGATGACACGGTAAGTCAAAACGTAGGTATTCGTTATGGTGGGGTCAAGGTATTCAGTGAATACCAGGCTATCAGCACCAGAATTCATAGTTTTCCAATATTACCGTTAGTAGGAAAATGATCTTGATAGCTTATAAAGTTCAAATTCGTTCTGACACACAAGAAGGTACAAGTGGATCTGTTAATGAATAACTTAATTGTCTAGTCCTCTTTATTGCAGCCTTCACCCTAAATGTATGCACACGGTCAACGAACGCACGTACGGGTGCGTTGCCGTATTAACTCACACGCAGTTGAATGTAGGTGAACTACCAGCTAAACCGATGGACTCATGCTATCAGAGTCCAACAAGTACCATAATTCCTCCATTAGTTCCGTATTCTGCCGAGGCTTACAAGAAATTGTGCGGAAGCTAATACTTCCGACAAAATTAATTGCATTTGCGACTTGATATTTATAACTGTGATACGATTCATTACACTTTGTAACGATGGTGCCTGTTACTGAGCGGTGCGAGGCACTCGCGACAATACATTACAGCGTAAATCATATCATGATTAATTAAATAAGGAGTGGCTCTTTCATGAAGTATGTTTAATTTAGAGCAAGCGATTAATGTGTACAGCATTTAATTTGGTCTAGTCGCAGAAAATATTTGTAAATAGATAAAATAAAAAAAGCCCGCTGAGTTTCTTGCCGGAGTCTTCGCAGGTTGGGGCCGCGTTTCGACCCGACGGTGGTCCATTTGCTAACTAATTTTTTAACTAATTGCTATTGATATTTTGTAAGTACCGTTTAGTGGTCTATATATAGTAAATTAGGTTTTCCTTTTGATTTCGATAATGTTTATCCATAACTAATAATAAATATTTAAAATAAACCCCGTTTCCCTTGGACACGCCATTACTTGAGACCGAAATAATAGAGAGCTCTACCAGAGGAAAAATTAAAAAGAATTGCACAGAAAACTAAAGCGACTGATAATATTCGATCGTTGTATACGAGTCAAGTTATCACGTTATGCAATAAGACCACAGAATAAATTTTATTAAGTATAATCGTGTACCTTATACCAGATTTAGGTCAAAAGCTTTTTATTCTCTGATAGGTATTAGAATGTATTATAGAGAGGCGCGTACGAGTATATCAAGTCGCAATCCCAGGGGCCATCACGAGCTTTAAGGCAGCGGACTGTGTGAGAGTCCATCTGAAGGCGAAAGTTATCGTCAACGTCATGTGAAATTACCTCATCGATTTACTTGCACTTGTGCACAACTGGAATGCGTAATTCACCCACGCTCTGATTTTCGCTACCATTTCTCACGACCACATCACTTGTGTAATATTCAACGTTCGATAACGCTTGTTTTGCATTCATCTAGATTCTCACATTTTTTTTTTACTTTCCATCGTGTAACTGTTTCAATCGATTGCTATGCAAATCAATAAATGTTACGTAATCAATAGTTAGAACATATTAATGACATGGACCTTCATATGTACGAAAAGAAACTGTACTTACACATTAGAAACTTTTATATAACAGTAGTGTTGGCGGACAAACAATACCCAACTCGGGAATGCAATGATGAAATTATTTTGTGAGTCAGAGTTCCTTGCGCAGGGTCGCAAGTTGTTGATCCGTAGGCGCGACTGCCAGATGTCATCTTGCTGACTCACGGAGTACTGTCTCTCAGTACAATAATAGAATATTAAACTTTCGCAATTCGTTACGTTGACAAAAATTTTACAAATTCTATTTTTTTGTTACAGATGTTTATTGGTCTGCACCTTCTACGCAGTGTATGCTGAAGTAGATATTATCACAGAACCGCGACCTGGCGAGGAATATGTTATTGTCAGCTCAGGACAACAAACGCCTTTGAGGAATTTTGAGACGTCGCACAAGATTCCGGAGAAACACCCCCATCATCGTAACTTTAAACAGGATGACAATGAAAAAATTGTCAAGAAGCTACATAGTGGAAAGACTAAACATGCTACGGAGGGTATCGTGGCAATCGAAGAGGACAAGAAGTCTTTGTTTAGAAAGAGTCTGAAAAGCAAAGTGACAGAGTCCATTGAAGTCGATGTTCCAGTTTCAAAACTTGAAGATATTAAAATACGAGAGAACTTAAAAGATATTGAAACGAATCCCAATATTGCTGTAGTTGAAGCAATGTCGGAATCTGGGAGGCTTACCAAAATTTCCGGCACAACTACCCAGAAGCCCGTCTTAACTCCTGCACCCCCGTCTACCACTCAAGCCTATGACTATATCCCTATCAATTTCGACACAATTGATGATATCAACAGTGGCCTTTTGTCATCTAACATCCACCTAGAAACAGCAGGTTCCGAACAAAAGCCACAATCAAGAATTCAAATTAAAAAGGGACCAAATGGACAAGATTACGAATACGAATATGTTTATTACTATTACGATGACGAAGCTGAAGAAAAACCGAAAAACGCCAATGAACAAAAAAATCAGTCCAGCAAAGACAAACCAAAAGATAAAGATTCAAAAGATAAACCTTCATATGCTACCATTGCCCAAGCCTTTAACTCACACGACGGTCCACAGAGAGACGAAAATCATGTAGGAACTGAAACTAAATCTAAAACTAAGTACAGCTCTATTGACAGAACCGGCACTACCACTGCAGCTACACCTGAGGCTCAAAATGAAATTCTCCCAACGCCAACCAGGGGACGAGGTCGCAGTCGTAATGTAGCTCCTGCACCAGTTGAAGAAGAAGAAGAGGATATCAGGTACGCGTACGTCTTATTAGCTTCAATATTATATTTATCATTTCCCTATTTAACTAAATGTAATCGTTATGAGTGACAAGCAATTGTTGACAAGTTAAATTATATTTCTAGAAATGAAGTATTGTAATCAAGTGCTCTTAGTGGTTAAGTAAAATTCTACAGCCCGTATTGCAAGAACTAAAAATAATCTAAGCAAGTAGTCGTAAGAATCTGATTGTATTTTTAATTAAAATTATTTGTCTTCTCAAAGCGTCAGGTTGCCATCGAGTACACGCTTCCCACCTCGTGGCCGTAACTTAGCGGCAGGTAGTTCCACCACATATGTACCTGAAGTATCATCGGAGGCCATTAGACAGCGTGGACGTGGTGGCTCGCAGACCGACAGTGTAGCTGATGAATCCATTGGACAGACTAGAAGCAGGGCTCGTGCGCACGTTAGGTAAAGTACACTGAAACTTAAAACCAAGTACAGTTCTTTTTATAGCACTTAGGTCAGAACTTAGCAAATAACCTGTTAAAATGTAGTTAACTAGTGTTTATCCCTATGCAACACCAAGGTTCACATTCGTTCATCATCATTAATATTTGGCAAAGTTTCCACCACCCCCATTTAATTTCACGCAATTCTTTCATGATACTAAATGAAACCCATGATACTAAAGATATTATATCTATTTCTATTCTACAGGCGCCCCAGCTCAGAATTAGTGGATTTAGATAGCTTCAAAACACACTCTGGTGATATTCCTACACAGTACAAAGAGCTCCCAAGCAGGTATTCATCCGAAACCCGTACTACTACTGAAGAAAACCCAGAAACAACAGCAGCTGCCAAAGAACCTACTTATGCCAAAGAAACTGCCAGGGAAGGTCATAGCCTGTCATCCGTAATCAGGTATCAAGAAATCTTGGACGATTCGAAATTACCCGCCGACTACAAGCAAACGACACCCTACGATATAGAAACTACAGAATATACAACTATGACCGCGATGGACAAAGTAGCTTTGGACTTGTACGCTTACTTGGCCGGCGAAAATTTGAACAATGATATAAGCCCGACAAATGAAGTCAACTTTGACGGAACCACTACTGCTATTAATGATGACACATTTACCACCGAGGCAATGAGTACTACCGAGGAGGCGACTACACCAACAACGACGACTACTACTACTACCACCACGACGACCACCACCACCCCGGCGCCAACCACGACTACATCTGCAGCCCCCACACGTCCATCGAGATTCAAAGGTCGCGGTGCCCTCAGACCATCAAGAGTGTCGTCCACAAGCGCTGCTACCGAAGCGCCGCAAGAAACATCCACGAAAGCGAGAGGTAACTACAAGAAAATAATGATTTGAGAACTGATCTCCTTCAAGTACACTAGCTGCTATTATTTTTCTAGTTTCATGCCGATTTGGCAACGACGTAGCTAGTGTGCTTGTGCCGTAACTACTAACCACTTCACCGTGAACTACATAATAAATCCAGTTCAAGATTCTCAGCTCGATTGGCGAAAGTCCACGACGTGTTTTTCATAATTGAAACTAGTTAATTGACTTCATATGTTACATGCAACGTTCCGTTAAATATTTGCATCGTTTAATGTTTCTTTCAAGTAATTGGATGGTAATTGCCCTCTAATTTAAGTACTGTTTGGGCGTAGCTGTTTTGTTTCTTTTCCTGTAGGATAATATAATACACACTAAAAGTACCTTCAGATTATAAATACAGTTCAATAGATCATCACGTGAAAAGTATTACTAAGAAATATGTAAATTATTGTGGGTTACAAACAGTATTCAAAAGGCATGAAATTTGCTTATGCAAACAATATCCAAGAAACGCGTAAACGATGCAAGTATTTACACAGAGAAACTAAGATATAATTGGTTTTAATTGAGTTACAAACCGCGCGTACTGGACTTTTCTGTCGCCATTTTAAGCTATTATGTTGCTTGCAATCATAATAATCTTTATGCATTGGCCGTCACAGTGCGAAAGTTGTTTTTATTATTTGCTTGGCGATTGTTTTCATAGCGAATGTGCATTTTAAGCGACTGTTTATATATAAAGAAAAGTGTCCGCATATGTGCTGGAAACATGTTGGGTTTATAATAAAGCCTCGTGTTCCTGGCAAATAATTAAGAGGTTCAGTTGAACATTCAAACGAATGTTGTAGGTTGATGACATATAAAATTATCTAATAGATGAAAGAAACCAAATTTTGTTCAAGCTTTGACATTAGATGCTTTGTTATTGGTAGACGTAATTTTGCCAATCTCCGGTTTTTTCTTCATTCTCGTCAAATATTTTAGAGGATATCGTGAATAGTGAGACTATAATTAGTTCATGATCAATACAGCACTATTCTTATGATCTTTATCATAAGCCTGTGTTTACCTTGGTACTTAAGTTATAAGTATCTACAAATAGAAAGGAAATCAAAACACCAACTAACTATTTTCAGAATGAAGTGACTTTGAGAAACTTGTTTCCCAGAGGAACAGAGTTAGAATTATTAATATATTTTTACATATAGTGATACTCCCTTGTAATTGCGGGGAGAGTCTCGTTTCTGAAACTGTCCTGGTTCTGGCCTATCTTTGGATTTTCTTAAAACATATTGGAAATTAGTTGTCACATAAATATATTATTTCTTGCAAATGGTTTGACAAGAATATAAGAAGATAAAAATAAATTTAAAAATGCACATGATATTGTGCAGAATCTGTACGGGCAGCGCGGAATAACACTTCTAATATATGTCTTCTCATTTAACTCCTACTTTCACACTAATGATCATTTCTAAAAATAAATTGTTAAATTATACCATCCCTATTAGTAGGTACAGTAGTTTTTGCTAAACTTGAGCACACATAATTCAATTTCACATTTAATGCATATTTATAGCAAAATAAATAATTATAATTAACCTGTCCAGACGAGAAAATATGATAAATATACATTGTAAGCGCAATAAGTCATTATTGTGCAAGTGCATTGTGCTTACTACAATGATAAGATAAAATTACATTGCCCTTAATGTTGACAACGTCACTGAGATATTACATGATTCGAAATATTCATAGGTTTGAAACTTTCTGATCCAATCTAGTTTAAATCATGAGTGACTCAGTTTTGTTGACGCGCTACTAGGACCCAAAGTAAACACAGATTAACTGGCCTATAATATCGGTTTCAAAACGCGAAGCTAACTGGGATACTGTTTTAACATACATGTTATGTTTATAAAGTAATGTCTAAATCAATCAAAATTTACATTCATGCGTATTTACTCTGAATAGGAAACGGTCATTTAGTCAAATCCATTCTTAAAAGTAGTTTGCCAGTACATACAATATCCAGTCCATCATCGTTATCCTTTAATAAATATTATATATTTATTATAACCCACATACAGTCAAAGAATATACTTAAGTATACTTATTGCCATACGATGGCCCTGGGCCAACCGGGGAGTAAGGGATGTGCCAGAGGCTACCTATCATCCTTGACAACTGATGGCCCAAGACTGCAGTGTGGTCTTAGTCGGTTTGAATCTGACATACCCACCCCTGCGGGCTTGGCCGCGGGTCTATCAGCTCTTTAATAAAAAGGTTTTGCACATACAAAGAGAAAAACTAGATAGAAAGTGACGTGAGTGTTTGAATTTTGCCCGCTAACAAATGTTACTATCACGTAACTATTGTTAGTAACTTTCAATAGAATGTAACCTTCAAGAAAACCACCACCACGCTCAACATAATATCCTGATACCTAAGAACGAATATATAATCTCTATAGTTTAATTCCATAGTGCGTTCGTTTCCTAATATGAGTATCACGTAGGTATGCTTTAGACTATGAATCAGCGTTTCATGGTTTGAATTCCAAAGTGTTTAGTAGTCGAGAAGTATGTTGATATTTTACTGCCAAAGGCTATATCGTGGCAATAATGGCAGGACTAAAAATACTTTTGGTGAAGTGTTAGTTACTTTACCAAATGTGTCATGTTAATAATATGAATAAATCCATCACCTATTGAACTGCAAATAGAAGGACTAAATACCTGTGACCCGCTTCACTACCACTGCATTTTCTAAACGAGTGATTCCCATTCGATTAGAAAGAAAAACGTAAAAAGTTCATCCAAATCCGGTAGCTGGTAGAAAAGGAGAATATTTATTAGTGTTAAGATTTATAGAGCGATACATATTAAATAAATAAAGCGACATACATTTTAAATAAATAAAGTGGATAATATTATATACTTACTATAATGATGTCCTTGTAGTATACCTACTTCGATATTACGATCATAGACACGTAACATATTTGCCCGATACGAGAAAAGCATGTCATCAATATTAACAGGTATTTAAATTTAATAATCAACAGATGATTTACTATCACTTTCAAGAGGGGAAAAAACTTCCTTGTTGGCCAAGAATTATTTAAAGTAGTTTCTTTAAATGCGAATAACAAATATTACATAATACTTTTTCGACAAAAAAATAATATACCATTTTGTTTCGAAAATACAAATAGTAACATCCATGCGGTTTGTTGACAAATCGACACTCCTAACATGGCAGTAGTTTTTGTAAATGTTTAAACCTAGATCAAAATAGACACATCCAGATATCTACACTTACGCCTTCCTTTTCTGCGGGCTAGGCGGAGTACATAACTGGTCATCAGTTTCTGCTTTACACATTCATACGAGATCTTGTACTTTCATTCAATCTTTTATACAAGGTCGCTGGTTTCCAAAACTATCAGAAATGGAAAATGAATGAAAATGTATAATATAAAAAAACATAAACTCGCGCCTTTATCCCCGAAGGGTTAGGCAGAGGTGCTAGCACCCACATTTTGCCAGTTTATGTTTAGGTCCCAATGTATAATAATAATAAAATAATGATAAAATAAGTCAATATGTGATATATCCACGTAGTAGTTGCTTCACTTAGTAATAGTTAGATTAGTAATTTGTTGTATTAGGTACTATTAACTATACAAATAATAAAATAAACAGAGTTAGATATTTAATGAAAAAGCAACATTCTAGAGTATATTTTCGAATAACTGCTAAAATCCTTAAATAACATATTTATAGAAATAGGGCAATCAGTTAAATGTACCATTACTACGTATAGTAACAGTGGTTGTTAATAAAAATGTTGATGTCATTTTAATCTTGGGTTGATCTATATATCAAGAATACACTACTCAAATGTGCTTGTAACTCTCATACACTCACAATTATAATATTACTCTTTTCTATAATACAACTGCAAATGGAAGCCTCCATTTATAATTTTAGGTGATAAGTTAGGTCATAGATTTCTTAATGCTATATTTTAAACGTATTGGCGGGGTTCTAAGTGTAATATAGATATTCAGTTCAAAATCAACTTTCTACTGAATCTTTGGAGGTATAGTACCTACCAAAGTACTTATAAGTAAAATACACACGTAAAACGTCACCGTTTCGTCAATCGGTGATTTTACATAATTTTCTTTTATATTTGGTTGAATCAATCTCATTAATTGAGGTCGGGGGTTTGTAGATATAAGTACACCTGCACACGTAATCTGATCTAAGATATTGAAGTTTATAAGACATTGCTCTAAAATTTCCTACGTAATTTCGTTGGGAATTCTAACTAGTACAGCTAGTTGACCATGAGTTGCTAATATTGATAAAGTCGTCGAGAGTTGGCCGACATTGCGAGATCTTACAACTATTGAGAATGGTTGTATTTGTACTTGCTTTTGAAATTATGACAACAAATTACGACTATCGTAGGACCAGATTTACCTCAAAGGAGCTCGGAGGTAGAAAATAAAAGAGCCTAGCTGGACGTACCTAATAGCCTAATTGATTTTCTTGCTAAAAAATAATATGGCAACAAATCTGTCGTCCAAATGCACCACATATTCCATACTACTAATACATTTTACGCATCGTCACAGTTAGTTCCATGATCATTACGGACATTATTATCACACATTACGATACCTCAACAACTAGCTATAGTCTCACTAAACTGAAGCATCTTTAAAGTAAATTGATTACGGTTGTAGTAGAAAATGTTTAACAGTAACCTCATCTTTATCACATATACGCAATTCAACGAAAATAATTTTTAGTTATTTATTTTTCCAAATTATGACACGAATGAAATTTCTTACAAAACTTTACTATTGCCCTGAATACCTTAGAAATTGAGGTATTAGGACAGTGAAACACATATTTCTAAGGGTATAGACTAATTATACTATATACATAATGGTCAAGCTTGCTTTAACAATTAGTTGTTGATATACGTTTTGCACGCAGTCACAATGCATTGAACCCTTGCTTTTTTTACAGGTCGCTTCAATAAACCCGGAGCCCGGAAGACTACGGCAGCAGCACCAGCAGAATCTGCCACAGCCGCTCCTTCAGTAGCAGCTGAGAAGCCAGTCACACAACCCAAGGTTAGCAACAATATTAATTAATACTTTGCTGCCTAAGCTGTTTAAAGCGACTGTTATGCATAGCGAATTTAAGAGTAGGTATCATAAGTAATTAGATTTTAAATCTTACGGAACTTGTAATTTGTGTTTGGTGTCTAATTGTGGTGGCATTTAATATTAACAAGTAAATGTCATTTATTTGTTGCACAGAACAGCCGTTGTAAAGGTCGATGAATTAGATGCTCGTGTCAATATTTTATGTCATCAATAAAGCTCGAGATGAATTCTTTGGTAGCTAACCACGATATATAGGCAAGGATTAGAATTATAAATTGTGAACTTTAGTTGAAAGTACTTCTAGATTTCGTTCACTTGTCTTGCCTGTGTTACTGGTACCATGTTTAGAGTTTAATATTACGTTACCTATCTTAAAGTTTGTGTTCTGTACATAAGAACATATTAAAATAAATAGCAAACATTTTATTCAATCATTGGTAATCCTCGCGGCTAATCGGCAAAAAGTGGTAAAATATTTCCTTTTAAGTGAAATAATCAAGTGTCAACAAGTACTCATTTTGTTTCACACTAACTTAGATGTATGTTATACGGTTGAACGTCCATTGTTGCAGCCGTTTGGGCGTCGTGGACTGTTCTCGGGCCGCACACGCCCTGCCTCCACCACTGCAGCGCCCGCGTCCCCTTCAGAGGATGGCAACACTTCGGCACCAGCCAGTGAAGCTCCTGTAGCCAGGTTAGTAAGATATTTCTTTAACCTTAAACTGCTGATCAATCAAATAAGTATACTTATAACCCATCCTAAGTACCCCTTGTCCACAAAAACTAGCACTAACTCATGTTACAATTGATAAGGTACGAGTATTTTGAGTTTAATTATGAGTAGCATGTCTGTACAGGTACCTATTTTTAGACAGCGCTAGTATCATCACTTACCTTGAAACGAGGACTGGGGTTGAAACCAATTATATAATTTTCGATATATTACTACTAGTATTAAATATATAAATATAATAAATTTGCCATATTACGATAATCTACTGCTATTAACCGCCTTCACTAACTTTTCGATGAATAGGTAGTCTTCAAGATTGCCAATACAAGGATGGTTCCGTAATGTACCGTGTAGTATAATGGGTAAGCAACACGCTAGGTACATTACTTTTCTAGCTAATGTTTTTTATGTAAATTTTTCAGACCTAGGCTACGTCCTGCTCTAAGGAGGGGGCCTTCTACCACCACAACAGCAGCAACTGCGGCTGCTTCGTCTGCGGAGGACACTACCTCATCAGCTAGCTCCGCCGAAGCGGCTGATACTACGCCAACACCCACAAGGACGATTGGGTAACTTCAATGAGTTTGAAACAACTTACAAACAATAATATTACTGATCATTTCATTTTGGAAACATATTCTTCTGGTACTATTTCCTAAGAGAAACGGTAACTCCCACAATAATAGCGCCTCCCCGATACAGGGGCAATACGTATTATTTTAAGATTTCTATTTAGATTAGAAGTTCAAATTAAGATGTTGGTGTATTAAACATTGGGGTGCACAGGATCATACCAACGACTATACCTACGAGTAATAGGGTCCAAGCAAATCTGGATCCTACTAATCAACGGACGGAAGATTTCCGTTCTTGGTTTTTATACCAGTTATATGGCAAAACAAGATATGGCACATCTAATGTAAAGTAGTTACCGTAGCTTCAGGACGTTGGCAACACCAGGTGCGTGTCGACTGCCGCACTATAGAAACCTCTAATACATATAAATTGGTCATACCACTGCCAGCTCAATAAATCTCCAGTGAGTGATAAATAGATACGACCAATCAAAGCAATGATTTACTAGTAATGTACACTATTATTAACGGTTATGTGTGTGAGTTTGGGGACATCAGTTCCGCTACTGAAACTATCGCGTCGCACATCTACTAGTTTTCTGTTCTGTGGTTATTATTTACCGCTTATTTATTATTATTTAACTTTATTCTGGTTGGTAGGCTACCTAGGTTGGCAGGTCATATGAATATCACTTATTCAGTAATGAAAACAATTAATGGGCTCAATAATACAACTTTTGATGGGACTGGAAAATAGCTAATAGGCTAATGGGAGAAACGTAAACATGATACACCACCACTACCTTGTCTGTGATATATACATGCTGACTCAATTATCTGTAAAATAGTCGTGGCAGACCCGGTCTCAGACCGGCTTCCCTGCGGCCTGGACCCAAGCTGAACCTGCGGCCGAACCCTCGCTTGAGAGGTGTGAGCACAGCGCCTGAAGCTTCCTCCGAGGCTCCTGCTGAGACATCAGCACCTGAGTCTCCCGCCACAGATACTGATGCCGAGGTAATATGTCAGACATATTATGAATCAATACATTCATATAATATGATTGATCAATATTCTTCTTCTTTTGTCGAAACGACGGCATTTTGGAGATATACCTAATATTGAAAACAATATTAATACAGTAAAGAAATCTTCATTTACCAATTAAATTGTATCATTATTCGTAAAACTGCCCAATACTTAGGTACTGGATTGAGTTGTTTTACACACATCCCCAAGGCAATAAGTATACACCTGCAATATTTTTAAATATTGAATTATTACTCGTATGTACAATTGAATTAATCAAATGACCAATTAAAATGTATTATTTACAGGCTTCCTCACCGACCCCGGCGCCTGAGGCACCCCGCGGTGGTCTTCGAGTTCGCAACAGGCTTACGATCTCACCCTCCCCCAAGCCAAGATCATCCGCCACTCCACCCGCTCGTCGCTCAAATCCACTTCTGAAGAGGAAGCTGGCTTCCACAGAGGTATCTAGCAAGCACATTCTCGCCAGCCGCACAATGGCGAGGCAGTAGTGAATGCTACGCAGTACGTACGAGTGCTACGCAGGAGTCCCGGGTCCGGTTTCCGCTCAGTGCAAATATTTGTGTGCATAAATATGAATATTGGCATTGGTCCAGATATATCTATGTTTAATACGAGTACATTGTATATTTACAAAAAAATATATATTGATTGGCTGTCCTAGGATATATTAAAAAACTTTCTTAATTTAATGTACTGAATTGATAACAAAAAAGTTTTAGACGTAACCTATGATTTAGATTCATTCGTATACTATATAGGTTAGCCAAGTTAAGATAAATTGCTAACTGTCTTTATGTATTTTAGGCGACAACAGAAGCGCCTAAGAAGTCAACAGAGACGACTGAAGAGAGCACTAGTGCCGAGAAGATTGAAGAGGAGACAGAAGTCCCGGCTGTCGAGACGACGCCGGCGCCGCCACTCCGAGGCCTTGACGCCCTCATCGCCAGGAGACGCGCCGCGGGAGGCATCGGCGCCCGGCCGGCCCGGCCAGCACGAGGCGTCCGCAACCGCAAATAACACCCCTATTCATACAAAACTCTCTGGTTAATCATAATGACATGATGCTGAAACTTACACGAGTATAGCGGCCACCACAGTTACCACTACCATCGACTGTCGCAAGTCATCTCACAACGAATTTACTCAATTTATAAGATTAATTTAAAATTTCACTACTTATCTACCTGTATCTTGTGTAAGTACAGCATTAACAATACGTCATTAATCTTAGTCAATTTACTCCATACACTATTTAGATATTAGTATTCTTCGTCTATGTATCATCAGCTTTTTCGATTTTAGTTTTATGTGTCTATAATTAGAGTAAACTTCTAATATCTTTTCATTCCTAGAATTGTACCGATAAGTACTCTCTATTTTGAACTTTATTTTTGATATTACAAGTGTTATGTACATATTAGTAGTAGAGTTTGTTACGAGTAAGTACGGGATTACCGGTATGAGGTAATCGCCGAGGAAATTAAAACGAACCAAATCATAATCAATATCACTCAGTTAAATAAGTTACTAAAACAGGTCGATTAATTTAAAAAATATGTTTATTCTAAGGTCGTAAAGATTTGTCCCGCGATTAAACTGTGTTATGAGACCCGTATAGAAATACAATATTATGCCAATACAAATTTATATAATAACCAATGCAAGATCGAAAGAAGAAATCATGCAGAATATGAAAGTCGAATTGTTGAATATGCCAATGTTATGTATACCAACTTCCCAATATAATGATGACATAATTACATGTTTGTAAAGTAATTACAAAATTCCCTGGAGAGAAATAAAACAGACAGGAAATATTAATTTAAAAATAAAGAAATCACAATATTATGCATTTACGTCATCGTTATATTGACCGAGTCATGAGAGACATCAAATATCGATCAAGCTAATTAATAAATTTTCATCTACACCAAGGTTATACAACAAATTATAATAAGTACAAGTGTAAAGTTTGATTCAATCATATTCTTAAATCGTCTATTTATTATTTTGAGTGATAAAAATTCAACGTATGTGTTAAAAGGTAATCACTGTGAACATTTAACTTTGATATGACTCCACGTCTCGTCTGCTGAAGCACTGACTTCTAGTGCCATCGTGATATGTTTTGTATCTTTCGTAAGTGTGATAATAAAATTATTAATTAAGATTTATAATGTTTGGATACACGTTGTTTTATTTCTAACATCATTTATTTCAAAAGTAATATACTTGTTCGACGATATTATATTCAATATGTATTGTATTTACTTATTTTTAAATTATTATTTAAGTGTGTTACTTTATTAACAGGTAATTACATAAAACAGATATAAACAAGGTCTCACAAAACAACAGAAATGGCTAAATTTACATGCGGACATTATTATATATTATAATTATTTAAAAAATTTAAATATATTTAAGTATTTTCATTAGTGTGCATAATTACATTTGCTTTAGTAGATTTCCCTCCAAGCACTTTGGTAATTTTTCGTTTTTTGTTTCACTTCTAATATCTATGGGCAAACTATTGAGTAAGTACGGTACCGTACTGCACAAGCCTTCTGTCCCCAAAGTAGTTGCATACTCTGGGTACTTCATTTCTACCCGCTTCCCAAATAGGAAGGTATCTACCTTCCGATTTGATGTAAGTACCTACTTACTGGCACACATTACTATATTACTTCGTTAACCAACCTTATTGTCTTTTTAATTGCTTTAATTACATTGCTCTATTATCATACAGTACAGCATGCAGTATACATAGTCAAAGTCGCGGGTACCCATTGGATGCAGACCGCCTTCAACCGGTCGGATTGGAGGTCGATGGGGGAGGTCTATGTTCAGCCGTTGACGTCTTGTGGCTGAAATGATGATGATGATGATTATCATGTACGTAAGGAGCATTAAAATAACATAAGAATAAAATGTGATGTAAAGTTATCATTACTCACATGAAAATCAACAAGAAATTCATTTCGGGAGATCTGATCCCTTAAAACGTCTTCTTTGACAACTTCCTTCATATATACATCGGATGAAGTCAGGAACGCCTGTGAGGTTTTACGATCTTTTTCAGACAAAGTACAGATCAATAGGAACTCGATCTCGGTGAAAAGTTGGTAATCCTTTAACTAATTTTTAATTTTCCTTCAAGTTCCTGTCAATACTTTGCACAATATACCCGTGCTATGAACTGGTAAATAGTTTTTTAATTACTTAATTGTTTAAATAAGTTCAGTAACTTAACTATATCTTTTAACCGACCCCATGAAAAAACTAATAATAAACGACGATTCAATTGATCACCCAAATGACGACATCTGCCACGTTGGTAGTTGGAGAGTAAAAAAAATCATTGAAGCCTTATAGTAAGTACTTTGTTGAGGACTATGCCCGGCTTGGTAATTCAAATTTCTGTGCAGGAGGCACGCATGACTTCAAAGCACCCCATACAAAATTTCCCATAACAACTACCTATATAGACAGACCAAACCGCTCTTGTACTGTTCGGTCTATCATTATAGACAGTTCTTATGGGTCTTATCGGAGCGTATTTTATCAGAAAATGCAATTAGACTCAAAGTTGCAAGTCAACTGGTGGTTTACCGAATTTATTTTACAGGTATGCTATTCCAAGCACAACTTAATTCCGTCAAACCCTTTCCACCAATGAACGTGGGCCATCCTCATAGTGATTTCCCAGTTGATATCAAAAGTATGTATTTTATGTTTTGCCACACTCCCATCGTCAACTTTCCACTCGTTCGCCCAAAACACTTCGTCCTTTGCATTTCTAGAATTCTTATTAGTATAGGAATCTTCAAGTCTTCAGTGAAAAGATTTCCTCCAGTCAAACATATTTCATCGTAGTCGACAATTTCATCACTTTTTTATTAGTTCAGAAAGTGGTTCAATGTAAGTCTGTCAATTATATAAATAACAACCATTTGTTTAGGTACTTTAATGAAGGTAAACGTGGCATGCTAGAAGAAAAGCTGAATAATATGAATAGTGATCTGTTCCATAACCTTCAGAATACAAATGACTAGGTATTAGGTGCTGCGTGTACATTGCATTCTTATTTATTTCGATGCATTGTGTACTTTGTTTCGTGGACAATAAAAATGTCATGAATTGTTTATAGGTAGTATAAATTTATTGAAAAGCAGTGTCATGGTTATTCGTCTCAGTGATTCAGTCGTTTTGATAACGCAATTATAATGATAACAGTAAAAGATGTAAGGGTATTGAGATACTTGAGTAATTGCAAAATTGAAAATAATATTTTACTATATAAACAGGCAACTATTTGATATTGTTAAATAAGCCCCTCTGCTCGTTTCTTCACTACGTCGTTGACGCTGATTAGAAATGAGGCAAACACACAACAAACTCATGCAGAGGTCGACGACGCGGTGACGCTCGTTCGTTGGCTGCTAGGATCGTTTCGTTCATTTGCGAGTTGATAGGTGACCCACGCGAACGCTCATCGACGATCTCTGTAGTTAGTAATCATTCGGGCGTTGGACTAGCTGCGCATGAGAGAAGCACGTGAGTTTAATGTCATTACTAATTGAATTATAATTTAGTTATTCATTTTATTTTGTAGATAGGAATTCGGTCGATATTCTACGTGTTATACAATACTAACATAACAGGGATATACTGTAGTCAGTTGATTCTGGAAAGACTACACCGGCTGTCGTTCTTATCACATTTTGGATTATATTTGTTGTAAATATTATATAAATAAGATTCTGTTAAGCTATGTCACCTTTATAATGAGAATTTGGATTTAAAATATTGTGTTAATATTAGGATAGATATTAGTTTACTTTTAATAAAAAAAAATAACCGACTTCTAGAATAATAATGCACGGGGTAAAAAATAAGTTAAACAAGTTGGTGTCAAACCAAACGGTAAGACACAGCCATGAATATCCATAATAAAAGTCCTGCCACATCATCAATGAAAAGAATATAATAATATGCGTGTGTGTGTGTGTGAGTGGAGTCTTTTGCAATACACAGCAAGGAAATTCAAATGTGCAGACAGACATGTCTGGATTGACGTCTCGACCGATGTTCTAACCAGGCACCGACTTCAATAATAGTTTTACGCGCAGTTTTTAGGTATATTTGTTATTAACATATTTATTACATTTCCGTACATTGTTGTTTTAGATGTCGGTTGTAGTTTTTTGTTAAAAGTAATCTTATTATTCGCTTTTTGGTGAACGGGACTCGTCACGTCTGCCTCATAGGATCGACATAATACCCTCGATAACTTAACGTGACATTCAACATGTACATCTCTAAGGGGTTCTATTATATGTTTTTGTATTTCAAGCCTAAACAATTCCAACATGTCTTTGACTACAGTAATATATATGTACCGTGTTACAGGAATGTCATAAATCTAACAACACATCGATCATTTCACAGGCGTGATGTTATAATGTGTACTTGCATAACTAATTTCCTTGTATTCATTTATGGTACTGATTTTCTAGACTTCCATGACATTTATTTGAAATCCATCATCAGATCTTTAAGAAATTTTAATGGATAAATGTCTGATTAAGCCACTTTCAAACAAAAAATAATTTTGCAAATCCGTCCCCAGGTAACGGAGCTAGACGTTTACAAACCAAAAAATAATTAATATAAACATCCGAGTTGAGAATCTCCTTTTTGAAAAGTTAGATAAACGTTCAGACCA
Organism: Pelosia muscerda; assembly: GCA_963691645.1. Lineage (NCBI taxonomy): Eukaryota > Metazoa > Arthropoda > Insecta > Lepidoptera > Erebidae > Pelosia > Pelosia muscerda. The sequence goes on along the minus strand of OY829098.1, from coordinate 19,255,157 downwards.
AACGCCTCCTCTTTCTACACCCCCGCTCTTACCGTTCAGATCAAATGCTCCGAATAAACACCGAATTACTGAACGAGTTGTTTTACTTTCATCGTTTTCTCTAAGATATCTTCAGACACACCGACAACCAAATCACCATTCCTACCTACAGTCCATTATAGCACTTGTAGGGGTTTAAGAACTTGGCCTAACAAGTTCCCATAATACTATTTTGAATAAGTTTTCTGGAAAACGACTTGAATCCATAAATTTGCACTCTTTAAATTTTACCTACCTATTAATTAAAATCTGAAATTACTTGAATATATATTAAAAAAATATCTTCTCCTGCGATGTCCTACACATGAAACTGGTTTTTCCTGTCCAATCAGTGTTTCTCTGGAATGAGTTACCTCTCGAAATCGGAAGGCTTACCAGCCGTCATGTGATCAAGGCAAAAGTGCGCTAACTACAGTTCGAGGAACTGGCGGAAGCATCGGAATAATAATGTATAAAACTACAGTGATTTGTATATATATAAATAAGTTTATAGTATTTATTTTTATTTAGCACATATATATATCATTATGTACTTAATCGTTTTTATTTGTAAGTACCCCTACCACAATATACAGATCCCTGGTAAGGTATGTATCTATCCACTTCTTTACACACATGATTTTCTGTATACTTTTCATTTTTATTGCTTTTAGAAATGCACCTACTGAGTCCTTCTCTGCACTACCTTTGAATGACTGGGCCTATGTACTTGTGCAAAAGTCTAATAAATAAATGTCTAAGTATTTTATGCAGAATATAATTAAATATTACTGTACCATCGTCCATGTATTTTAAAGTTTTAGTTTCAAAGCATATCCCATACAGTGAGCCATTTAATGAGACTAATATAAATTTAGGCAAGATATATAGGTATGGACACTGGATACATCATAGTTGACACTGAGTTGAATTGTATACCTATTTATGATAATATTGTACCTACCTAGTAAGTATGTAGACCTGGAATTCCTTGCCGGCGCACGTGTTTCCTTCTTCCTACAGTCCCGGGTCCTTTAAGCGGGGCGTGAAAAAGCATCTGATGAGGCCGTCAAGCTGAGCGCCACCATTGTAGCACTGAACGTGTTTGCAATGGTGACCCTCTTTCATGGGACTTTGCCTTCAGCTTAACATCAGGCGAGGTGAAGTCAAATTGACGTGCCATAGATAAAAAAAAAAAAAAAAATGTCCGTGGTTCTTATTAAAATTCTACAGAATAATAAAAGACTTCATACCAACAAAAACAAATAATTTCCAACTAATCAAACATATTACATATTGCGAATCCCTTGCTGTATTGAACCAGGCAAAGCGAATGTTTTCTGCTCGACAAGCCCATAACCGGTTAGAAATCCTATGCTTTTTATGCAGCGCGGCCGGCAGTGCGGCGCGGGCGGCGCGGTGTGAAATGGTGTAATAGAGTTGAACGCGGTTCTCTATTTATTTTTCAACCGTACAAGAAGCAACAAACAGAAACTTTAAAATAACATTTATTAAAAAATGACACCATGTACTTGTACAAAAATTACGAGTTCGAGCAATTTCACATAAACTAAACATAAAAATAGTTTGAGAATGTTTTGAACAATTTGAGAACGGATAGAGTTGTTGATGATTTAATCTATTTAAATGAAGACCTTTCTACCTAAAGCCTAATCTGCAATGCTAAAAAATTATTACGGAGAACATAATTAAGAGTTCATAGGCGGGTCAAACGGGTAGTGTAAGGTAAACAAGCAATATGACTCAGAATATTCAGAAAACTAAAACGTATTTATAACAAGAAAATACGTCTACTATAAGAATAAAATTCACAAATTTATAAACTAACGTTTTTATGTACGTGTGTAGGGCACATAATAAATAGGTAATAGTAGGTACTTCTACGTAGTAGTAATAATAGTTGTATTGACTTGAATAAAAAAACATACTTTTTAAATTAGAATAATGATTCTATTCTAATTTAAAATCCATGTTTTTTTCGTTTAATTTAATTACAGAAATAAGATTTTGAAATTTCCTTATTAATAAAAAAACCAGTCAAGTGCCGGGAAGACCCTCGCATCGAGGGTTCAACATAAATGCGAGTAGCAACTAGTTTTAAACAGTCATGGCAATCATGGCTTCGAAAAAATGAGCAATAGTTTTGGCACCGGCCCCATGACTTCAGGGGAAATTAGTTGTGCATGGGATAAATAATAATTATGCTGACAGAACACTCAAGTTTACCATAAATGATGAATAGCTTGAGGAAGAAAATTGCATCAGAAAATGTTATTATCTCATTTTAAAAGTAAATCAAATCACTCTGTCTGTCATCATTATAAGCTTCATTATGTACTAAACAGATTTTACTTAGTTTAGCAAAGTTCACTTACTTCGATCCCCTTATGGTTTGTTTGGAAATTATTTCGAAATATTTTATATTATTAACTATCGTATTAAAACTGCTGAAGTTATGTTCAAAATTGAGTTCTTTATTGGTCAAAGTTATAGGTACAAGATATTGAGTTAAATTACGAAACCACTAGTAGCCTACGTCTACACGTAATGGCAGCCGTTCCCAATACCAGCCAATACCTACTTTGGCCTCAATACAGACGAACAGAGTGAATTGGCGGTGTGTACTAAAGTGTCCACTTAGTAAATTAGCAACTGAAATCTGTGAGAGGGGACTCAAAGAATCAAAGAATCAATTTCGTTTATTCAGTTTAGGCACATAAAGAGCACTTATGAACTTAGGTAGGTACTATTTAAATAAATCTCGCACTAGCAACAATATTTTTAATTTAAATCCCCGAGTTCTTATTCGTAAGCGTAACAATGCCTACACAGTAGGTATCGTACTTGTAATTATGATGTACGGACGCTTGATCTCACAAACAATGCTGATAATACGCTTTTTGTGTTAAATATTTCAAATTAATAAATATTAATAGTAAACACTTACCTATACTTTGTTATTTCTTTGCAGTTTCACAATGGTTCTGAATATCAGATCGGTATTGATCGTAGATGGAGTGGGTGCCAACTGCACCGAAATACTAAACACTCACGGTATTAACGCCACCAACTTTGCAAAGATCTCCAAGGAGGAAATTCTCAAAGAAGTGCCGGTAAGTCACAATCATCATATAAAAACCATGCAATTGCGACTGATTACGTATATAGATCATTTGGTATTTAACGTAAGGCCACCCTACCCTATTTTGCATCTTTTGTGGCTGACATCTTAGAATGGTCTATTTTTTTCTAGAATAATATTCAACTAGAATGCTACTATACTGTCTGAATAAAGCTATCACTTGATTTTGGTGACGTATATCTAGGTACAACCCGCTTCAAAAGTGCTGGACACCTTAAGATCTATAATCCTTTGATAACTTAAGTCGAATACATTTTCTATAACTTTACGTATTAATTAACTGTGCGTATGAACTGCACATATTAATACTCGTACGGTTCTTTAATACTCGGCGTCAAATTTTAGTTTCAAATTGTCAAGGCACTTGTAGAGGCCACTGTCCATCCATAACTAGTTAAGACATCTGATAAATATTTAATAGTACTTAGTTTCTTAAGACCTATATTCACAACTGACGGTAACTATAGCTGCATTAGTAAGATAGTACATCGTTTGTGCGTGGCTACATTAAGTTTTACGATATTATTTGACAAGAAGCCTTATTTAAAGAACTTGATCATGGACCAGAAGAGATTTAAATGGAATTATATTCATTATCGGCTTGTATCTACTACTGAAAGTAGTTGCCACAATTTTACTAATAGGTAAATACTTACCTGCTGTACATAATACATAGTTAGGGTATAGATACATCTACTACATCTACGACTTTATGGATATATTTTACATTTTGGTAAAGGTTGACTGTTATAAATTAGATATGACTGCTATTAATATGATTAGGTTCATAACAACACGCATAATCGCTCGTTATCAAGCGTTATCACGATGTCAGGCTAATAACCTTTCAATGCGTTCCTGACTAATAATAACCTTTCAATGTGATATCTCAGAAGTAATAAATAACTACAATGTCTTGTCTAAAAATACTTAGGTATATGGAAAATTAATATATTGTACTGGTTTATTACCAATCAGCCTGTATATCATATACCTTTAGGATACGCATGCAATTAGATACGAATAGCATGGTTTCATCGAACTTTAACAACAACCGGTTTACGCTGGCAATATTTGCACACCTACCTGCCCTACCCTTCATAAAATTTCGCAGTTAACTGCAAATAGTGGGGCAGCCTTTTGATTTGTTGAACTTATACTAACGTATAAGTTTTTTTTAATATTATTAATATAATATTAAAAATAATAACGGACTCCAAAATGCAAACTGTTGATGTAACGCGGAACGGTGTTAGGAACAAAAATATTTAAGTATTGCGTTCAACGTTTTGTATTGTTTTTAGAAATACGATGCGTTGGTGGTGAGGTCAGCAACGCAAGTAACCGAGGCTGTGTTGAATGCTGGCAAAAACCTAAAGGTGGTTGGCCGCGCAGGTGCAGGAGTCGACAACATTGACATCCAGGCGGCTGGTGAACGAGGAATTGGTGTTATTAAGTGAGTCTTACCGTTACCTTCTCACTTCTAACTCCCTGAAACCGACTTGTCGTCCTTTTTGTCCTTCTTCTTCTTATCTAGCAAGTTACGATTAATACCTTTGGAGACAAGAAAAAAAAAGCCATAGCAAATTGCAAGAGCTTATCTTTGTGCTCAAGTTTAGTCGAATGTCAAAGGCATATATTCCAGATTGATACTCAGTTCTAAATAGAGATTTATCTAAGGATATATTTGACAGATTGTACCTACATAACTGAGTAACGATTTAGAATATGAGCCTAAATGTGAATTTAAACTATGATCATAAACGCGTTTATGTTATATAAATGGCTTATAATATGTGGCTAATTCCCTAAGTTAAGTTTAGTTCCTAGGGAATTAGCCTATCTTGTTGTTTTGTTTCTTTAAATCCTCCACCAACCAACAAAGCTTGCGCTTCTGCGAAGAACATAAACATAATGCAAATATAGAACACGGTATCTCGCAAGTGTAATGTAGTTTATACTATCTTTTGCTGCGTAATTTTCTCATGCGAAGTCAATGTTCTTATTTATTACCTTTCCTCAGTGCCCCTGGTGCAAATGCTCTGAGCGCCTGCGAGTTGACTTGTAACCTGATCCTATCACTATCGAGACACGTAGTCCCAGCGGCTACTTCCTTGAAAGTCGGTCGTTGGGATCGCTCTCTGTACACCGGGACTGAGGTCAACGGCAAGACGCTCGCTATCCTCGGCCTCGGAAGGGTCGGTAGAGAGGTCGCTATCCGCATGAATGCATTTGGAATGAAGGTAAATTCAATGTACATTATGATATCACTATACTACCTACTTATCAAATATACTTATGTATTTCATGTGGTATAAAAATTGACCACAGTTGTCATATCTACCCATATACACGCAATGGCTGACGAGACCCCAAGCTAACTATCGTAATAAATTACATAAACATATTTGTTGAACTTCTGCGCAATTCGCTATTGTGTACAAGTAAATAGCGATAAGATATCAGCTGTAAGAATGACGATTGTCTGATGAAAACAAATTCATTTTGTCGGCAACGGAAACTTGACGTACTAATCGCTGATTTTCCTTCTCTTTCGCGTTAAATCGGTTCTTCAACAGAGTCACCTTAAAGTCACCAATGATAAGTAATGCCATATACCATTATACCTATCTAGGAAGGCTTTTTCCTTTGGCCAATTAGACTATAATATTACCTTGCTCTCTGATACATTTTTATAGACGTTATAAACAATACATTTTATTTCATTAGAAAATATAAACACATGTAGATATATTGTAATGACTGAATAGTGACGAAATTCAATCTATACTTAGAGAGTGGATAACATGATAAACAACTGCTGATAGTGGCGATAGTAATAAAACAGCTGAATATTGTAAATATATCGGGATATGATACTCGTTGGTACTTTCTAATCTATATTAATTTGCTAAGCATTAGATTGGTTTTGAATAGACATTTAGTAACATGTATATATACAGAGTGATTTTATAGACGTTTCGGAAAAAAAGATTTTTGAAAAACTTTCGTAAGTATAATCGTCTGGAAGTATCTGAAAAAATGTTTACACGTCCTTACGCGAACAAAAGAATGTATCTTTTGTTCACCTGTACTTATTATTCTCATACTTAAGAATATAAAAAAAATACTTTGCCGTCGATTTTTTATCGAATCTGTGACAAAATATTTTTTTTTCCGAAACAACTGTAAAATCACCGTGTACCTATATCAGGTTATTTGTTTTTGCATTGACGGTACGAACTTTCATAATTTCATATAATATCTTCTATGCCTAATTTAACCTCCAAAATGTAGAAATGTAGGTATTTTATCAATTCGAGACATGAGAGGTCGTATTATAACTGTACCGTCTGTTCGCATAATGCCATGACATGACATAATATAGGTTTAAAAGCAAGCATAAATAATTATTGTCAGGCTAAGTAATATGTTTGATAGTTATCTTCTGAATAAAAACATGAATTGTAGCCACATATTATTTTTTTAATTAAAATAGGAAGTACTTCAAATAGCAAAAGAGCATAGTCAAGCATATAAAATCTTATTGCTTTGTACTATGTTATAGATTATCGGATTCGATCCGTTCGTATCAGCAGAACAATGCGCAGAATTCAATGCGCAGAAGTTGGAGCTAGATGAAATCTGGCCTCAGGCTGACTACATCACACTACATACTCCTCTCATTGACTCCACAAAGAGTAAGTAGTTCTTCTTATTTGGAAAGGAACATTAGTAAATAATGACGAAATTGGTTAACCGATGACTTTTGTAATCAGTAATTAATCAGTTTCGTCATTTTGTTTGTAGCAAATGTCATCGAGTTAACCCAACAATTGAAAGATAAATTAATGTTAAATACTCGTTACTTCACAATATTTGAATGTGCCACTGGCCTATCAATAGATATAAATAAAGAATCACTTTTCATATGTGATTCATTGCACTCTTAACTAGATACATAATAAATAAGTAAATACATACAAATCGAACAATATATTACAGAGAAATATTTGTAACTGAATAGTTATGGAATTATATAATGCTTTTATTTATTTATTTATTTTATTTATTTTAATTTTAATGCAAGTAATATATGTAACTACTATGTAAATTCTGATTTCGTCAGATTTCATCAATGCCACAACATTGGCACAGTGCAAAAAAGGAGTTAAAATCGTGAACGTCGGCCGCGGGGGTCTTATTCAGGAACGCGATTTCCTCGACGCGTTGCAAACTGGTCAGGTAAGTGTAAACACAATCTTTTGCCATTGCCGAAGATGCATTGCATTTCTCAAAACGATTGGGCTACATAGTTCGACTACTACGGTTTTATATAAGTGGCTGCCATCTGACATCTGTGCCTCGATAAGAAAGCTAGCGCCATAGCCTTGTTCATTAATCAATAGTTGTATTAACTTACCGATGAAGTTAGGTTGAGCCCCATCAGTTACGGATTCACCTCGCCTTTTTTTCATCGTGTGCAAAATCTCCACCCATACCACCTCCGCCAAAACTGGTGGAGGTGATTAAGTCGGACTCGAACCGACTAAAACGCACGTCGTCTTTAGTTGCCGGAGGTGAGGTAGTAGACAACATATCCCTCGCACCCCGGCAGACTCGGGGCCCTCTCTCTCGAGATGACCCCCTTCGGGTGTAGGGACCACAGTGTCCCCGCCTAGCCCCCGGGTATGGGGAGGCGCATTTTGGATTCAGCTTGCCCGGCAAAAAGCTGTACGTCTGTGTAGTCTGAAGAATGAAAGTCACTTGTATCGATCTTTAGTTTGACATTTATATAGTACGTATCGTACTGAATACAATCTATGCGTACTTATAATTTGTTAATATACTTTTCCAGGTTGGTGGAGCAGCCCTTGATGTATTTGAACAAGAGCCTCCGACAGATCCCCTGACCCTAGAGATCATACAACACAAGGCAGTCATTGCAACACCTCACCTAGGTACCAAACTTGTTTTAATAACAATGTGCGATACAATACGATAAGTGATTGCACAAACCCGTCAAATGTATAATTAAGAGTATGTTAGTGAGTATGTACACAGAACTAATATGTAATATATAAATGTACAAATTCATAATTGACACCTCGCCTATTACCATAAGCCTTTTACCGTATTCCGAGCACTCTTGTTTACTCGAGCCATGCAAAGATATATACGACTGAAACGTTATATATATATATATATATATATATATATATATATATATATATCGTTTCATAGTATGTATCGGGATCGTAGCCTACTGGTATGGGTAATGGACTGCTGAGACGAGGTCTCGGGTTCGATCCCAGGTTTTACCATGGCACACACCAATGACTTTTCGATGCTTTACATTGGGACCTAAACATAAACTGGCGATTTGTGGGTGCTAGTACTTCTGCCTATCCCTTCGGGGATATAGGCGTGAGTTTATTTTATATTATGTTATGTTATTTATGCCAAAAAAATATATCGTTTCAAAAGTTGAATACTGTAGTTTATGCTACAGAACGGTTCTTATTATATATTAATAATAACGAAAATTTTATGTACTTTCAGGTGCTTCGACAAAGGAGGCACAAGTGCGTGTTGGACAAGAAATTGCTGAACAGCTGGTGAACTTGACTAAACCTGGCACTTACAATACTCCCTTAGCAGAAGTGACTCGCGTATTGAATAGACTTAGACTGCGTCCTACCTAATGGTTAAAACATTTCTGATTATGATTTAAGTCGAGTAAAGTACTGTTCAGTCAGTATCAGTCACTTACTTTTTCTATTGTTACTGTTTATATTATGCCTAAATTATATGAATATATAATATAATTTAAGCTAGCAATGACAATCTTTTCATTTTAAAAATCTCCATATACCTACTCAGTGAGCAGATAAATATTCGTGAGGATAATGAGGAAGTAGTCTAGTAAAGATATAAGAAATAAATAATAGAAAAGTAAAGACAGAAAAAAGCCCACATTCGCTGTCTTTCCACACGCTAAAATAAAATAAAATAACTAAAAAATTACAATTACTTTATTAAAAATTACTTATTCTTATAATTTACAAAAAAAGTGTAGAAAATTACTCTAATCCATCTAATACGATGAATTTGGATTTGAATCAAACTTTTCTCATGAGGCTTTCAAGAACGTGGCCTATAAGACAGCTTGACCAATAGCTAAAGCCCTCGCATTCGCATATATAATATTGAAGACACTGCATCTCAATTATATAATCCAAACTCTAATACAATATCACAGGGTAAAGTGGCACATCGCTGTTTGACGCACTATCTTCTAGACCACGGCCTGGTGAACCTGTAGATCCAGGTCGGTATTAACATATAAAAGGGACAAAGAAGGATTAAGGGGTAAGGGATGGTGGGCAAAAAAAAATATATAGTTTAGTTTCTGGGATGATAACTCAGTTGCCTCCTCGCCTGAATTGCCTGCTGGATCTTACTGCAGGAGCGACTTCGACGGGCTCTTCTTCAGGTTGCACGGATCGTGTCGCAGCTACAAATAAAATAAATTATAATTTAACTACCTTGAGATCAAGACAAGGCTTGCATATGTGAGAGGCTAATGTCGCAGAACATACACTGATTAAATTATTTATGAATGGAACAGGTTAAAAGCACTCGAAACTTGTGCATTCAAAAATCAGAAGTAGATTATTGAAGAATGTTATCTCCGCCCACCCAATAGGAAAAAAGCTATAATCTAGAACTTCGCTCAGTTGATTAATCGAGATTCGGGACTGAGTGTCGTTCCTGATATTAAGCCTTATATAGTTAACCTGTCCTGCCATTCAAAATTCAAAGTCTGTAGAGCTCAGATGGAGTTTTTATCTACCAGTAAATTCTCAATAGTACAGCTTTCTAAATTACATCTACCTACCTAGGTTAAATAGCAATAATTAGACCATCCATACTCCATTTTTTTGAGTAACTAGGAACAGTGAAAACTTCTTATAGCAACTTTTTATTAAAAACTCATTATTAAACAAATAAATTATACTATACTACTGTGTGTGATACTAGAGAAAGTATACAAGTTAGTGATATTTTATCGCACACCATCTTGGTGATCCAACTCATCTGAATTGTGAGAGGCGACTGACGGAAAAATAGGCAGACAATATCTGCAATCGAAGGAAAACTCGAAGTAAATTCGTCTGGTTAATACGGTAAATAGTAGGCCAAAGATTTAGCTTTAGTTCTACAGTCAACCAACTGAGTAACGGGATATATTCTTTAAAATTAGTTTCTTTTTTAAGCTAAGCTGAGATTTTAAATGAAACATTAAAAAGACTCACTAAGATTGTTTACATTTAGTTTTCAAGTTACCATCATAGTACCAGAGATTTAGGCTTTATGTGTATTGGTTCTACTTACGTCTACCAAATCGACCTCTGCTTAGTTTGGGGGGTGCAGGAGCATCCTCTTCGGCGACTTCACGAGTCACAGGAGCATTGTTGAAGCGCTTCTTATTCTTGGTATCTATAACAAAGATAAAGTGTTGTATTATTACAATCTTTTCATAAAATAAACTATTGTTAACCAACCGCTACCGCTGTTATATATCAACATAATACAAAAACATTAATGGATTTTCTATTTACCTATACATACTTTATTGTATCACTTATCAAATACATTTACTAAATACCTTCGGAATACCATACATTTCCTTGAAGTTGTATACAATTCCTAGATTTCATACATTTCCGGTGACATATTATCTAAAACAAGGAGCCGAATCATATCCCGATATTTAATCTTGATATTTTGCAGCAACACTGCCAGCGAATTGCAATAATATGTAATGCTTCGGAAAGCATTTCTTCATAATGCAATATCGATGGGGCTCTTAACTACAGAACTTCCATATCGCCAATTTAGTTGTGCAGATCCGATGGCAGTCACTTCACGGAAAATATCGAGGTTCAGCCGCATCTCACTTAGACTAGAAAACCATTCCCAACTAAGTTGGAAATCGGCTCAGAGAATAATGATGTTCGAAGGGGATCATGAGTAATACTACTAGCCAGGTCAATCATAAGACTATAGGCGATTCTTAACACAGTGAAAATCGTAGGATACTGTGTTAAGAATGGTCTATGAGTTCAAAGTGCTCGTTAAGCTATCTTTATGGATGCGCACAGCACATTTGTTACGAGGAGTCGGAATTCTCAAAAATGTGACAACCTCTTTACTGAGCTAGGGGAATTTTCCTATGTGGTTATGAAATTTATGAATTGCTAAATATATTGACAAGCTGAAAACTATAGTGAAGTTCCTAATCCACAGGATATATATACATTTTGGAAGATCCATGAGAATGACCCAGGAGAAGTTGGTTACGAACAACCACTGTTAAGAAAAACAATACTTACTGTAACTAATTTTAGTAGGGTCCAGGGAATCTTGGGCAGGTGAGGTTGTCGTCGTTGTCGGACTATGCAATTTAGCTGAAAATAAAAAAAAATATGTTATAAGTTTTTACCTACAGTCAGCTTAGACGATAATTACAAAGATATCAAAATGAAACATTCTCAATAGAAATTATTCATGCACGTGAACTAATAAATCATTATTTTACTTAACAACAAACAACTTGGCTCAAAAACTAACTTGAAAAACAAAAATCATATACTTTTGAAGCTGACTATTGACCTGAAACTTATTAAAACTGAAAAGCAGGGCATATAGTTAAAGATTTAAAAAATAACACGTAACAAGAGAAACAATAAGCAGAAGTATAGTTAAGGCTGAACTTTCAAATTACATTATTCATCGCTTAATGCAAACAATTAGAAGTACGTTAAAAATTTCTTGCAATGGTCTAAGTTTTCTTCGTAATATAGGCCTGTTGGTATAGCATGTTGTGTATGAGTATTTTAACAGTATAGGGAACAGATAATTAACGGTGATTAACGATAAAAGTAACAGGAGAAGGAGTAAATATGTTCGAGACATAGGTAATGGCATATGCCAGATGTACGCATTAACAATAAGGCCTTCTAATATTCTTGTCCTCCGTCTTGTAACTAGTTATAGATATCTATTGATTAATTTCTGAATATCAAATCCAATATAACGATAAGTATACGCTTGTAAGAAGTCGACCTATTCTTGTCCTTGTTTTCTTGTCCTCCAATAGGTATAAAAATAATGACCTTGTATTTTGCATACATGTTAAGTAATATGTTTAACATGCACAGACCAATGCTAAACGATTTTTTTATTTTTTATTTATGGCACATCAATTTGACTTCACCTCGCCTGATGTTAAGCTGAAGGCAAAGTCTCATGAAAGAGGGTCACCATTGCAAACACGTTCAGTGCTACAATGGTGGCGCTCAGCTTGACGGCCTCATCAAATGCTTTTTCACGCCCCGCTTAAAGGACCCGGGACTGTAGGAATTTGGTTTATTTACAATAAATTATAAAAAAATATGTAAAGAAACGGCTCGTCTAAGCAATTTGAAAACCTAACCTGTTTATTCTTTTTGGTATTTTTACAATTGCGATTGTGTATTCTAGGTTCTTAAATGTGAAACTCACAATTATAGGTAATGTTTGAACAATGAGATACTGATTTTATAAAAATATTATGTAAGTATTATCACTGTAATTAATTACCTTCGGCTCTCTTCTTCTTAAGAATCTCAAGGAGATCGGTGTTACTTCTGAACGGTCTGACGCCTGTTCCGAAAAGTTTTTTGCCTTCAGTTGTTGACGAAGACGCCTCAGTAGAAGCTTCTTGAGCTTCGCCTTCAGCTGGATAGTCACCTTCATCTTCATATTCGGGCTCCTCCTGAAAAGAATTATCAGTAGTTGATTCATTAAATATGTTATTATGTGGAAATTTGTAGGTGCAAATAAAACTAAACTACGAAATATATTGCTGTCGAAAGTAGTTCTAAAAATTAGATTTAGGTAGTGTTACATAACTACCTAACAATTATAAAAGAATTCAACTAAATTGTGAAAGATTGAAATTTTAGATTTAACGTACTTAACTACATGTATCTACTGAAACTAAATAGTTGACTTCTAAAATACGATTTTTAAATGACATAGCCCTGACCTTTCAAATCTGGTAGAATTGCCTGCCTCATTAAGTACTAACTTATTTTAGTTGCTTAAGATTAATCAGTCGATAACTAGTAAAACATGCAAGTTCATTTAAACTAATGAATTTCCGCATGTGCATAACTATAGCAATACATTGATCAGAATTTCGTTGAACATTCATCGGAAAAACCTGTTTGACCGTCGCTTGATTCAAAACCCACAGGTAGAAATTTCACAAAGGAAAGGGAGGTCTTGCAAAGGTTATACGCGAAGGTGACCCGATCATCGGGCGCTAGTCCATTCGCCTTGAACCAGATGGATCTGCAGCGACATTCTTTACGAAATAGCGATGTATCCGACACGATGACGTCAGTTGATAATATGAGGCTCATAATTCATGATACTGACATATAGCTCTGTGTATTTTATTCATTTCATGTATTAATCATTTCGTAACCTAATTTTTCACTAACAAAACAATGTACAGTATATTTTTAATAAAGCTTTTGCACGGAATCTTGGATGACACAACGGTTAAGCGATCACGTCAGGTCTACTCGTATAAAAAGCTATACGGCTATTAATCGGTACCTACACATAGTCTATTAACTAATATTCATAAGCGCAGTGTTGAAACTAGCCGGTCATAAAAGATATTATCTAATGTATCAAGATAATACGGGACTGTTGAAAACAATATGTTACAACAAAGCACCGCTTTCTAATACATATTGTTAAGTTTAATTAAGCGTTAAGTCGCGAACTCCCAACTCCTACGTCTGAGCGGCGCTTTGACATTTAAACTGCGTAACATATACATACATTATATTACTTAATGTAATAGTCATGTACCACTATATATGAAGAGTACATTGATACACACAAAAGGAACCTATAAAATTTTGTGGCAGAGATATGCTGTTGTGTCGTATTGAGTTGAGAGTCCAGCGTAATTACGTAAGATATATTATATCTTACGAAATTACACTAGACTCTCGACGGCTGTAGTCATAGTATGACTACAAAATGATTTTTTTAACTGGCACATCCTATGTGTGTGATGATATGTGTGCAATATTGTTATTCTATATCTGGTTCAGCTGTATATGCCAGGGAGTGCTGCGTAACCGCAAGCCGACTGTGACCACTGGTTGGTAATCGAATAGCATTTTATCCAAAGTGTCAATTCTAGTTATCGGCAATTTTCTTGCACATAATCTTTACTTTTATGTGCGAGAAAACGTCAATAAAAAACTGTAATGAAGAGTATCATTGTGATTATAAACACTGCAGCATTGTATCGCTTGAGTTGAGCTTGAGTTGGCCTTCCTTTTAGGTATACAAACTAGGTATATTCTAATATTCCGAAAAACGCAAAATCATTAGCTAGAAGATGTGCATAATCGTTGAATAACCTTTACACTAAGTTACAAATGGCAAAATGAAATACAATGTACCTACTCCATATCCTTTTACCACAATAGAATGAAGTAGATTAAATGCACATCCAAAACACTAATGGCTTGGACTTATATTTATTTGAGGTTCGAAATGAATGGATTATCAATGCTCGTGAGGTATCCTCAGGAAAGATCATTGGGCACACTCTACTCTCTCGCCAATCCCGGCATATCATCAGTCAAATGCTGACCCAATTTGCCTTATAAGGCAAATACCTCTCAACTCGAGCGTGTGATTCGCATGCTTTGACGATTTGGGTAATTTAGTCCATAATAATTCAATGAATCACTTCCCAATTCCGGAAAAGGCATGTCCTTCAATCGGCCGGTGAACAGGTGCACTATCTAACAAGTCTTGACTTGGGCCGTAACTATCCCTGAAAATGTATGGGTCGTATATATAGTTAAAGAAGAACGAAATGTAAAATACCTGTGGCGCAGGCGTGGTTGTGGTAGTGGTCTTTCCCTTCAAGGCACCTCGTTTCGGGATACCGCGGCCAACAGTGCGCGGCTCACTCTCTTCTTGCGCCCGCACGAGCACCATACAAGCCAGTAACACAAATCTGTAATAAATATGCAATACTTCTTGATTATTCATAGATATTATAGATACGATTTCACTATAAGTTAATTTTTAACAAAACATATTAATCCACATATAGGTACCTAGACCTAAAACAGGTACCCAAGTTACAATACCAATTAAATTAGTACAGAGCTATCTCAAAACCAAACCAAAACAAATACAAAAAGATTTTTTTAAATCGGTGCATTAACAGTACAAAGGATATAGGCATCATGTTATGTTGTGCACTTGCATAAACAATTCAATATTCCGCGATTGCAGCAATTTCGGCTGATTTACTGGTATTGGACGCTGAAACCTCTTATCAGATGTTTAAAATTGTTTAGAATAGAATTTATTGTACTCGTGAGTTCGAATTTATAAAACAGCCTTTATTTTCAACCACTGGCACTGCTATGATGGAAGAATTGTTTATGATGTAAAGGCTTATGAGTGAAAACAAAATCATCAGTCGATAGAATCTGATAACTGTGACATAGCGAAAATGTAGGTTACTCTAGCCAGTGGGTGGAAATAGGCTAATTTAATCTAATAGTCGTAGGTATCTACCGGTAGGCAACGTGAAATCAGGTATTCGTGAATATATAATGAACCTGACTGTTACGTGACTATTTCTCAGTATTTTCATTCTAGTAAATAATATCCTTCTATTTTGAGTAATAACCGTAATTCTTTTTTTTTATTTGTGTAACTTCTTATCAGATCGACGAGTGTCATGTTCGGTGTTTTTGTGGGCCACTTCTGTTGATCTTGTGGTAGGATATGAAACGAAGGATCGGCTTTCAGTGCAACTATGAAACGGTTGAATTTTTCGTAAGGCGACTGCTTTGGTCATAACACGGTGGCAAATTAATTAACCGTGAGAACACAACACTTCCTATAAATGCTACCACACTCTGCAGAAAGGGCAACGATTATATATTTAGCACATGCGTAAATGATTTAGCCCTATTTAAACCAGGACCGTTCTACTCTGTACTCAAAATAAATGTCAATTTAGTCAGAATGATTAGCTCTTTGATTAAGAAGAAATACTACTAAAATAGGCTACTAAAATGAAGCCTTCATTAACCGTTACTAACTTATTCTTTTACAATATTTTGCTGGATGTTGTTAATCATAACACATTCGTATCTTAACGCTATTTGACGTTCTATTACATTTTTGCTATACTGCTGTGTACTTTCCAAGTAAGGCCTTGCCGGTAAATGCATGTAGCCCTGACTTTGTTATAGGCCAGTTCTAATCTGACCGTTTGGCTGAATTCACTCAAATATATCACAACAGCATGTAATAAAAAATATAACTAGATCTAATTATTTCTATTACTATAATTAAATTGTAATAAAATAATGCCAGAACATTACATAGTTTTAATGGAAACCGGCCAGGGACGTTATACTTCTATATATATGAGTAAATGATTACAAATTGAATTAGTGTAACTATGTTTGTTACCTACTTCGCAAGTTCAAAACGTCGTTTAGTAACGAAATACTTTTTAGCGTGTAACTTACTTGAAATAACTAGTATTGAAATTAACTAGTGAAATTGAATATACTCGCTACTTGATTAACTCCATTTCATGCCTCTTCAAAAAAGACATGAAAGGCAGGGTTCATCCATACAGATAACTGATAATTTAAAATATGCTTCAGATTTAGATTCAGATCATTATTTGTATAAACATGTGTACAATATAAAGAGGTTACGTCATGTGTGTTTTGGTATCAACATGTTTTGGCCACACGGGCGTGCAAAATTTAAAGTTATAAATAAATAAATATACGACTTATCAAAGTTAATTAGGTATTTAAAATCATTAATAATAATAATAAAAAAAACTGGTAGTACCACGGTCCCTAAAAATTATGGACTTATTACTTACTTGTCTACCAACGGTTTACAAACTTCTTACATCCATCCTTAGAAATAAAATATCATCACACATTAATTATAATTCTATAATGTTAATCTCTCAGAATGGATGTAGGAATGGAGCCCGTGGAAAGAAAGAGCTTCTTATACTTGACATGGCCATTATCCAACAGATTCGCCGCAACCGTAAGAATTTGGCGACATGCTGTTTTGACTACAAGAAGGCCTACGACTCTGTGCCACATGCATGGCTGTTGAGCATGCTACAGCTGTATTACATTGATACAACTCTATGCACCTTCTTGAGGAGCAATGGAGGACGGTTCGGATGTCGTCTGGTTCTTGGGGACGGTATACCGATAAAGATTGAGTTGAGAGAGTATATTCGAGGGTGATAGTCTGAGTTCATTATCGTTTTGTCTAGCATTGAATCCTCTTAGTACAATACTAGAGAATTCAAGACTAGGCTATCGGTTGAGGAGAGGGCGTTCAGTTGTGTTCCACCTCCTTTACATGAATGACCTGAAAAGTTTTGCCTCCACCGGTCCCGACTAGTAGGGTTACTTAGGGTAACTGAAACCTTCAGTAACTCCATCGGAATGGAGTTTGGTGTAAATTGTGGAGATTGTGGAATCTAATAGGTATACAACCTCAGAGAATATTTCTTGCATATTGGCGTGGATGTGCACCCAGATGTAGTGGCAATAGACAACGGACTAACTTCTCTCGCTGTGGCTAAAGAGAACTGGCACAGACCTGCAATACTCAGCACCGATCGTCAGGAAATATGGAAGAGCAAAGAGCTACATGGGCAATTTTATCGGGCTTTATATGGGCTCGACGTAGATCTAAAATCACCCGTGTTCTAGTGACGTTTCGGAGATCTCTTTGGAGAAACCGAAGATTTTGTCTGTGCAATTACGGATGAAGTAAGAGTAAGACGAATAATTATCGGAGGTATATCTTGAAGGATGGTACGATTGAAATATGTCCGGCATATCATCGCCCTGGAGAGGCCTTAAGGCATATTTTTCCAGATTGTTCTCGTCTTGCCAACTCGACCAACATCTCAAGAGGCTCGAGCTAGGCAGTTGGTTCACAGGCTTGACGCAGAAGGCAGTACTCCTCGACTCGGCATTTATTGTAATAATATTTGAAAATGTAAAAAAATATGAAAATAATTAGTATAAAGAGAAATAATAATAAAGCGATTCCATAAAGTAACTGTCATAATTAAAAAATGAACAGCAATAACAACGTCATGTCATTATATTATTAGTAAAAAATGTACCTACTAGTCAAAAAAAAATTAATTATCAAAAAAATTTAATAGTCTAGGCATGTTGAGGAAATCTGTTACATTATAGTAAACATCTTCAACACAGTATATCCCTTAAGGATTTCTTTTTCGCTGTTTTGCACGAAATTATGGCAAATGCGGTGAAACCAAACACAGACAGACAGACAGACAACAGATAACAGATTAAACATTTGGTGTCCAATTTAATCTGTAGTCGTGTCCTTGATGTGGTCATAAATAAGTATTAGTTAAGCTGTGTTATCTGAGGTAAATTTAAATTCATATTTATTCGATTGCAAATTATAAAGTAAATATCTATTTATGCCAGAATCGAGACTTTCTGCATACATAATTGCTAAATGTCAGGGATTTATATTTACACACCTCGGCATACGATGGTCCTTACGTATTTATCTATCTATTGATCATTATTCGAGGAATTCATACAATACATTATATAGTATCTTCATAAATATGCAAGTTGTACATTTGGAATTTGTGTTGTCCTTGCATGATTGATTATTAGTCATCTACCTTTATATGACCGAGACGTGACCATGCGATGTAATGCAAATGCCAACATGTTTATATTAAAACCTGCATATACACGCACCGATCATAGTTATTTAATGTAATTGTCGTAAAGCAACAAATCTTTACATAACTCTTATAGGACATACCTATCTAATAGTGAGTTACGTATTCATAAAGAATCACGTAATAGAAATTGACATTTTAAAATCTAAAAAGTAGACATAAATATATATATAAAAGGTCACCCAATTTTAAGTTCAAGTGGCAAATATAATACCTTACATTTCTAATATCATATTACCTTCATTATCTGACACATTATGTCATTAATATTAATGATGTGCTGCGCCGGTATGGAGCACTCAACATTTTAACACTTAACAGACATAATAGAACTTAATATAGATACAGAAAATATGCATCTTATGGCAGTCGGCAACTAACTGCAAGTTTATGCAAACAAGTTGACGTATGAATTTTTTGTTAGTGTTTGTGAATGATTAGCTTAACGTGTGCTTAATACATAGTTCAATGGCGTTAAATGTCAAATACGAATTATGGTATGCCGAGGCTGGGGGAATGTCGTATTACTACACAGTACGACCCGCCGACACCTCCGGGTCTACCTCGAATGGGATCTGTCGAGTTCGTGAGTTATTCCTTGAAGTATGTGAGCGCATGGTGCCAACATGCGGTCACATATTTCAAAGGTCAACATCTCGCTCTACCTACATATAGATTGTCATATGAAAGGTCTTCGCACAGGGTCGGCTTGAGGTGATCTTAGCTTCAATTCCGTATCCGCTTCCGTTAATAACTACATCAGCTTACCTTTGCTTTCTCTACTTTATTCAATCAACGATTTATAGTATTGAAAAATATTTATTAGCTCTCGTTTATTTGTATGCATACTCACGAATCGACACCAACATCGGTGTTACCGTGTGCTGTACTGCGAATACGCATACGTCTGTTATGTAACCTAAATAGCGCTAGTAACTAAAGGTGACTTTAAATTTTGTGAAAGGAAATTACAATATTTTATTACTCATTTGTCTTGCGAGTAGAAATCACTTAGTTTCAATTCTAGTCACGTTATTGTATCAGAAAAAGTAGAACTTTCTATACTAGGCGATGTGATTTACTATGTCGCACGTGTATGGGCGCACGGCATGTGTAATTTAAACCGCAAATCACGTCAAGGTCAGGTAGGCTGAAACCAGAAGTGGTAAAAAGTAGGCTGACCTCGCAGTGCAATGCGGCAGACGGCGTTCTGCCCCTAAGGCGCGCTTGCTGTCACTTCGCACTGATCCATGACGGAATTGCTATCTATGTCTATGGTGTAGGTACGCTTCGTGTCGCCATATTGAACTTTTATTGCACTTCTTTTCCCACGAACTTGAACAATCATAACATTCTATATAAAACAATGCGCCAAAATTATAATTGGTTAAAAATATCTAGCTTGATAAAAATCTATACGATACATAGGTATTAATTGCAAAATTATGAGAAGTTTTTGCACGTGAATCTTCTCACTATTCAAGCGCTACAACTCTTGAGAAATGTTCTTCTAATTCGAAAGGTTCAAATAGGTTTGAGAAATTGGTGTTCTCAGAAATATGTAGGTATAATTATGCAAGCGCTAGTGGGAAGATACTACAGAAGACTGAACACTAGTGAGTCCCTCCGTTTTATAGGTAAATGTCAATCGGTGGGTTAAGCAACTATGTTTTATTACCAAATGTCTAATGTTCGTTGCAGTATTGCCGGTGTTGAGTAAGTGCCAGGTATTTTTGAATGCATCTACATCTAGGCACGCCTTTGTTTAACATATGCAACGTTACTGAACTTTTGAACAAAATGTGCCTTCTACACGAAGATGTGTGTTTCTAGTAAGCATGTAGTTTGATCATCCACGCAAGACACATTTTCGCAGGAGGCATACCTTGTAATATTAAAAGAACAATGGGTAATTTTGTATGGAACCCGTACCCACTTTGTAGCATTTTAGACTAGGTGTAATTTAGAAGAGGCCTAATTGAGTAACTCGAAAATAAGTGAACGAATGAATGAATGAATGAAAGACCGAAGTTATGATAACTTCTTTGTAACATTTTTAATTGCCAATAATCGCACTTTTTCTGCTTTTTGGACTAAATAAATAGGTAACCAGTCATTTTTTCTGTCTTAAGAGAGCGATATAGCTTCCTATCGTTGGTTTTTGGTACAGAAAAAATATTAAATAAGAACTATCAATCTTAAATAGCACAGTTTTATTAAATTGTATTGTTACTTTCAATGATTATAATCATCCCAGGCACTTGCCGGACCTACGAAGTTATCTAGGTGCCTGCCAACACCTAAGTACCATATTATGCTAATAGTATGGGCACAAGCACCTAGAGTTCTCATACCCGTCATGCAGGAGCAATAATAGGCTTCGATGGCTTCTCTGCCCTGGACATTAACCTTGATTGAAATATATGTGTAATATATTTTATTTGACACGTGCCTCGATAATATGCGGCCTCTAATGAACGAGCAGTTTTCGGTTACTAGCCCATGCTGCGACATTCTAGGGCTACGGCTCGAAGATACCTCAATATTATATATACCATCTCCACCTCGCCAATGCTCGGCAAATCAAATCAAATCAATCAAATCTCCATCAATATTATATACCGCGTTCACCTTCTATTTTTTTGAAGCAGATGAGTAATAATAATAATCCAATCGTTAAGTAATACACTGAAGTCCGTTGTGAAAGCCGAGGTTGTAAATAAAAGTGAGAATAAAATAAACTAAGATATGCGCGAGCGCTCAAAATCAGTTCCTATCAGGTACTAACTACTAACGACACACCGACGCTAGCACAAAATAGTTCGAACTACCCACCTAATCGATAAAATCAAAAAAAAATTGAACGTGCATGGGTCGTTTTTACTAAGGATTTTCGGTATTTTCAACATCAAATATCTTTTTTCCTACATAAGTTACAAAGTTGCTCCAATACAAAAAATATCTACGTTTTCAAAGACCTTTCGAATGGTACCAATTTCAACTTGCTACAAACTGGGTACGTTCTGACCCATGTCCTTTAAGCTAGGTACTCTAAATTGGTAGAGAATTTTAATACTTTAACTATAATCTATATTGATTGAGGCCAGTAAGTGGAAATAGCTGCATTTATTATCAGTAGCTAAACCGTAGGTATTGCAAAATATAGAAATACCGAACCTATTCTTAGACCTCGTTTTAATTATGGAGACAATATTTTCCATTCTAAGTTGCGAATAACTATTTCATTTATATACGAAGAAATATCAACATCCATTTCAGATATTACATTTCTTCTATTGAGAATTTCTCAACATTAAAATTTAATAATATTTGCCCGACCCTGGACTCAAAGCCTCATGTGCGATCGCACTCGTCACCACTGAGGCAGTTGCCAAAACATACATTGTAAATGCGTATATGTGAAAGTTAGTATTACAATGAATTCTAAAAAGTAAGACGATTCCTTAATGCGCAATCGTGATTTTCGAAATAATATTAAGTGTTACGACAGTGTATGTATAATATACCTAATCTTCATGATAATAATATACTCAACGCGGATCTTTCATGCTAATCAGGTCATCGTTTGCACTAAAATATAGGATCAGTAGTATAGGATTCCTGCATATGTTTCAGTTTATAAGCAATGCACGTGTAGGCTAAGTGATTTATGCTAACCTTTTCACGAGAATTTAATGTAAAAAGAGCTGTATTATGAATAGGTAATACGTGAACATCTATTCTGTGACGTGAAAAGGTTGTACTTGATGCATTCCTAATGTTTTTAAGTGCTTTTACATGTGGATTTACATATACGTGGATTATTTTACTTGATTGTGAGAGCTGAAGTATAGCACTACATAATTTTATGTCTCACGACAGTGAAATTGTACTCTGATAATGCAGGTGACCAATGGTCGATTACACTTAGTCCATTCGGAAGTCAAATTAAAGGTATGAGGTTATTGCATTAAGTCTGTTTATACCCGTGAAAAAAATGTATTTAATAGGAAGCAAAAATTGAAATTCTCGTTATTTAAATGTATTTGACAACATGTATCTTTTACGGAAAAGTTTTACATAACAATGATAGTCGTGAAGAGGTCGAGCGTTTACTGGGAGACAGAATGTTGCCTCTTCTACATCGTACATGGCTTCAAATTGCTTAACAGTAGGTCGTGGGTCTAACTTTCAACATAGGACCGACTCATTCATGAAACTGGTTCTTGATTCGATCAATTATTATAAAATTAATTAGCTTGCTATGTTGAATCAGCCCGATGTATCTCTAATGAGGTTTATAAGTCAACACATTATGAAGTAACAGTTGCGACCATAGAGGTTAAACTTCGAGCAGCGATACGTGACGCCTTAGGCACAGGTCTTGCAATCGAAAGGATGTGGGTTCGAATCACCATTGTGTTTTGACATCGAATCGTTAGTACATTCCTAGATCACGATTAGTGCCAGTGTTTAGGTTCATGATAAAATTAAAGGTGTTAAACGGTACTCTGACTACTCTGAGACACATTTTAGATTGGAGTAATGAAGAAATACACTACACTAACCGGACGTGTTGTAGGCGGCAATAATTTTAATCGCCGCAAGCTGTCAGTTGTGGTAAGTACAAGGGTGAATTGCTATCTGATCATTGAGAATGATATTAGAAAGGCGACACACGGTGGCGTAAACATTCCTTTGCGTATATTGTATTTATGATTGCGTTTTTTGTTTCGTCATAAATTGTTAACCAAGTTGTATTCCATCATTCGGTTAACAACTGTTATCTATTACTAATCACTGAACAACACAACATCACCGTCGATATCGCTGTGCGGGTATTTTAAAAGTGGTGTACCTATTTGTGGCGATTTGAAAATATTGAAGTACTTTTTGTTATTTTTTATTTACTACACCTACATTATATTAATATATACACTCAGTATATCGCTAGGGCGCTCGCAAAGCAATAAAGGCTTAAAATATTTATCGAATCCTAAAAAAAATATTTATTTTATATTTGATAGTGAAAATATTAAATTAAAATTACTCACAGGGGTAGAATTTTCATGATTGAAGGTGGCTGTGGGGCTCTGGGGTCTCTGCTGATGATGCAAGACGCACTGTGTCGGTCCTTTCTCCGCGGGACGGCTTTGTGCAGGTCCACAATCGACGGAGGCCACGGTTGATCTGCCGTTCAAACACAAACACCTCCGATACACTCCCAAGTCGGTGTCTCAGTGGTGTCCGCCCGCGCCGCCACCGCCACGCCGCCGCCGCCCCACAACCACTAGCCTGATTTATATTCGAAGTTGCGCGCGCGCTACTACATACCGAACATTATCTACATAGCAAAGTTTAACTCAATTGTCGAGTCTGTAACTAAGTCCTACTATGACGTCGCACTGAACTTCGTGACTTGCTTACTAAAAGCATTTTTGGAAACTATTTTAACGGTGCTAAGAAACTGTGTCTGTATTAAATATGAATAACAATACCTACTTCGTTATTGACCTTTTACACCGAGCTTTCTGCTTAAAGCGTCGTGATCTTATACATTTGAATTAGTCAAGTAGTTTAAATGTAAATGTGACAAATAAGTCGATTTTAGGAAACTTAAGGATGTCTCATACAACGTCCTTTGAGTTATGTAATAAGAAAGAAAATACTGGTCAAGTGAGGGCCGGGCTCGCACATAGGGTGTTCCGTAAAAAAAAAATTCAAGGATGAACTTATGCTCAATTTTTTATCGTGTCGACCTAGAAGTTCGTTTCTTTCAGTGCTGTAAAACGTTTCTGATTAAAATATTTTGATAATGTTATAAATTCACATGTTCGAGACAAAATGGTCTTAACAGATTTTTTTGTGATGTGTAAAAAGGACCAATTCCGCAATCTGGAAATATATAACTATCACATCTTTTCAGCTTTCGAACTTTTGTCTTGGCTGCTTTAAAAAAAAATTCTTAATTGTAGCTGAATTGGAAGTAACCTCAAGACTTTCAAGAATTTTCAACAAGAGCTAACCGAGCGAAGCGTGCGGATGACTCCGATTCGACGAGCTTTCGTACGTATCTCTATGGGTGTGTCAGTTCCGGTCTACAGGGTGTGTATTTTAATAAATTTTTTGATGGGAGGGAAAATTGGGAAAATTTGAGTGAAACGGAATGAATTTGGCTTTTTGGCTGTCGCGTTATTTTATGAACGTATCTTCATGAATATTGACTGAAATATCCTAGGACGTGTTTTCTCAGAGGATGTTGTGAGTACACAAAAGGTGATTTTAAAAACAATAATGACTGCCAATGCCACAGGCCACAGGTGAAAGCATTCAAAAGCAGATTTACACCTAATCTGTTTAAATATACCTTTTTAGTGTTCCGCACCACAAAATAAAAAAACAGAACACTTTTACCATACCTACTGCGTTGTGATTCTGTCTGTCTGTCAAGATGTTTTCTCAGAAAAGTGTGTTGACTTCAACTTCAACTTCAACAAGAAATTTATACCGAATGCTCAAATATGCAAAGAATCAAAAGAATCAAATCTCTCTGTAAAGAATCAAATTTCTATATGAATGCAACCTAAAACATGGTCATTTAATAAGACCTGCTGAGTTCTGCCTCAGTGTCCATATAGCTATGTGTGTTCGTTACTCATTACAGTTTTGTAGGGAGCCCGCAATGTGGGAATCTCACCCTGGCCAGCTTTTTATACCTACTGTGGTTTCAGTTAGGTATTATGGAACAAACTAATTACTACCAAAAGAGTTTCTTCATTCGGACTTCCTGCTCTTACGGGGAAGTTAATGACAGTAAAATCAAGTATCCAACCCGGAAATTTGCGCGCAGAGTTGAGTGATCAGCTGCTACATAAGAAGATAGTTTGATTACGACTCCAGCAAAAAACAGTTTTAATAAATGAATAAAGAAGAAAGTGTGGGCCAGATTGAAATCCTATAACAATATATCAGACAACAAACATTTTCTATTGGTTTCTTACTGAATGTAGAACATACCTACTCTAAATACTATTTTAATTTTATCGAAGATAATAAATATAGGTAATGTAAAATATCTTAGAAGTTAGATTTCCGACCGTAAAGCTAATACAGACAGGGTTTCCTGAAAGATGCAAATGTGCCAATATTACACCAGTACATAAAGCAGGTTCTAAAAAATCGATATCGGAAATTACCGCTCTACCTTTATCCTGTCCACCTTGTCAGAGGTTTTCGACAGACTTATGAATAATGCAATGTATCTCTTTGAAAACAGCAGGGATTCCTTCAAAGGAGATCTTCTATTACTAATTTATATTGACTTTTTATTCGTTAATATGGATAAACAAGAGCAAGTTGACGCCGCTAACACGAACTTCTTCTAAACTTAAAGTAAACCTGCATATAATGGTAGTCGCAGGCATCTACTACAATGGTTCCTATCTTATGTAACAAATAGATCTCAGAAAGTGGTGAACAAGGGTCATGAATTAGGATTCATGACCCTTGTTCACCTGGGGCACACCACACAATTAAGGTGTGGTGTGCCCCAGGGCTCCATCCTAGGCCCATCGCTCTTTAATCTATTTACGCGAAGTACGCCGTTTCTGCTTTACTCAGATGACCTTAAAATTTATAGAACTATTTGTCAAAATAATGATTGTTATCTATTACAAGAAGACTTGCACCACTTTTATGATTACTGTAGTGAGGGTAAGTTAAAACTGAACATACCAAAATGCGATACAATTATATTTACAAAAAGGAAAAAATGTAGTTTCAAACACATACGTATTCATTATCTCATGCCACTTTAACTACTGGATAAAAAGATCCACCTTGATCATTTATATGTATATACTGACAAAAAAGTTAATAATGATTCAGGGTCCAACATAGATTTTAAGTATACTGATCCATAATGTTTACCTGTATAGATCTTTGATCAGGTCGCAACTGGAGTATGGTGTGTCGATACACTTTGCAACAAATATATAAAGATCGTTTGGAGAGAGTGCAAAATAAATTCCTTAAATAATTGCAGGACTGTTGTCATCGTACTAATGTAAACTTCAACTTCAACATGTTTCTCTACAACTTATGCGATATTCAAATGCGTTATCAAAAAGATTCACTCACTGAAAACTGTAACTAAGTGAAAATTAATAGAATACCTTATTTGAACACCATTTACATAAAAAAATTAAGCGATACTAAGTTTAAGTAAAAGTAGTAGGTAAGTAATATCAGTAAGTTTAAATTTGGAAAAAGACACTGTAGAAATCATTATTGCTTTTTGGATAACCTTTAAAATACTTCTTGAATAATATGTGAATAAGGCTGTAGGTTACGTAATTACAACTAGAATAATGTTGAGACCTTAAACTCCTTAGAGCAAGAAAATTGTGTAACTGTTGGTTTCCCGAAAATTAAATAATAAATGAATACATAAGGCTCGCATGGGCTTCAAAATTTCAATTTGCTTAAAAGAAATCTGTTCAACGTCGCTTTATTTCCCTAACAATCAAGATTCGTTGCATCTCATTCTTGTTAGGCAGATGAATTCTTAGAACAATTTGCCTTGTTAGATGACTATCTAACAAGGAAAAGCATAATCTTTACATAAACGTATCAACTTGAGTAGGTATAAGACAGATTTAAGAAACGCGATAAAAGTTCGAGTTGTGAGCTGTGACTGTGGGATCAAAATAATATTCTAGTACATTATTTTGCACAGAGTTTCTTCCTCTCATTTTCACTATCATCCTCAAAGAGACTTCCCAGTTGCGTCCTAAGTTTACACGTTTGTGACCGGGGATCACTTATTAGCATGTATGTTTTCTTCGGTCTCCTAAACGGCACTTAAAAAGTGTGCATCTCATCCAAGGCCGGGACTGACCTTTTCTTGCTGGGTGCTTTGGTTTTCTCCATAAGTTTTTCTACTCGTATTACATACTTTTGATAGGAAAGTGAAAATATTACCGTCTACTACAGTATAATCGCTTCTCACCAAATATTTTTCTCTCGGAAAGAGTATTTTTGCTCTTTGATATCTGAGTGCAAAAGTCCTTTTTATCCACTTGAGGATAAAATAAATTGAATTTAGATTTAGAACATCATGTTGCCAAAGTTACTGAATAGAAATCTTCATTCGGCTTCAACCTATTTCTTGCTATTTCCATGGTGTCGAATTTATCATAAAACTTTTTTGGCTTGTGAAAACTCAATATCTAGACTCATTGATGAACTTTCTTTTAATTTGCTTTGCGCACGCCATTTTCTATTTATCCTCGCTGAGCTAGGACTAAAAGTGCATTCACGCGGTCAAAAAGCAACTTTGCACTCTATAACAAATAATCCAGCACCAATAATTATTTATCAACAAATAATCCAGCTCCACATCCAGACTAATACAGATAGGGGATCAATATCACCATAGCGTTGTTCAACCCACCTCTGTAATATTTCGTAGAGTAGAAACCGCACGCACTCCTTGACGTAACAGTTGAACGCTCTACTTGCTCCAGATAGCGCCCCGCCCGGTCTTACCAGTCGCCAAAAAGGATCATGTCTTCATATTAAGCAAATAATTATATTTTCTATGTAGTAGATATATACTTAATTACATCGTTAATAATAACAACAAAATGTAAAATGTGGCAGTCATCTCATCTATATATATAAAAATGAATCGCGAAATATGTCGATAAGCTCATAACTCGAAGACGGCTGTACCAATTCTTTAGTCATTCTTTTTTTATTCATTGAACTCTACGGAAGGTTTTCATCGCGCAGCGGGAACGGGATCAGAAGTGCACGCGAGTGGAGCCGCTGGCAACAGCTAGTTTTAACATAAAACTACTTCCGAATATCTGTATCAGAAAGTTGTCAACAATCAACATGCTGTCCATGAGTTCTACCAACATATTTTAAATTATTAAAATCTTGTTCTTGAAAATAAAAGCGTATATTTTTTAAGGATATTTCCGCATCTAGTAAAGCGTTCGTCGAATATCAATATGCCGCAGGCCTTGAGTACATTTTTTGTGGATGCCATAAGAGCATCTTTAGTCTAGACTGACGACAAATCCGCATATCTACGAAATATTATAATTACAAGGTTATATTATTATTAAATATTCTTAAATTATGTACAAATAATGTGATTTGATTATGCCAATGATCTTATCAACTCATTACCATATATCTAGAAAAATGAAAGGGAACAACGGTCCATCAGTATATCATAAGAATTACAGGTACACAGAGGCGGTACGATGAGGATTCGACATATAGCATTTATTTCTCTTCAAATGCAGAATATGCTCTTGTTTTACAGCAGCGGTAGCAAGTTCCATAAAAACTTGTATAAATTGAACAGAACTGGTGAGATGAACTTGAACTGGGTTTAATGTAAACGCCTATTTACCGGTTCAGATCATACAGGCGCGCGTAATGTTGTTTTTAAGATTTAATAAAAAGTATCACCATTATTGATTTCAATGTATAGGTACGTTTGTTAAATTAAATGTTAGACGATTTGACCTTTCCCCTCCGAGAGTTGTTTGTAGTATATATTACAGCTCGTCGGTTGCGCAGGTGCATTTGTGAATCCAAATAATATGTCTTCTTTTAATTACGAAAGTTGGTTGTTGCCGAGATGGTTTCACTACTATCATATTATATACATATTATACCCATTCATTTTAATTTTTTATATTGATATATTAAGTAAAATATTGAATCGGATTAACTTTTTTAATAAGCTAATCCCACAAATATTCTCAAAACTATTACATCTCGGCCTACACCAGGATCACCAGAAGTGAACCGCAAAACGTCATAAGTCCAAAGGAAACACGAGGGCTGGTAAGGAATTCCAAGACTTAATGGTGCGGGAGAGGAAAGACTCACCTAACCGCTTGGTTCTTGATGGAATATTCTGCACCGTATGCGGATGACATCTAAGCCCTGCACGTGTTGTCTTGTGTAGGAAAGTAGAGGGTGGGTTTATTTGGAAGAGCTCATCAGAACATTCACCATGGTAGAGTTGGTATAGTACTGCCAGGGACGCAACATTTCTACGCATCTGCAAATGCTCGAGAGTATTCATGATCTCAGGACTCCCAATATTGCGGATCGCTCGTCGCTTCAAACC
Organism: Pelosia muscerda; assembly: GCA_963691645.1. NCBI lineage: Eukaryota > Metazoa > Arthropoda > Insecta > Lepidoptera > Erebidae > Pelosia > Pelosia muscerda. The sequence goes on along the minus strand of OY829098.1, from coordinate 19,224,914 downwards.
TATGGAGAGCATCTAGTAAGTAAGTAGTTACTTTACGGAGAGATCCCAGAGATGTGAGCAGTATTCCACGCAGGAGCGAAGTTCAGGTGAAGGTATAGGAAAAGTCAAACATTTTTAGAACCTGTTTCGAAACTATTTAGTACTAGGTGATTAAGTAGGAGTTAGAAGTAAAACTAATCCATCACCCTCTTCAGCAAACGAAAGTAAAATAAAGAAAGAAAACAATAAAGTGAAATCTGTAAACTACATAGAATCGAAAGACATTATGGAAAAATATGAGCTATTATTTGATGGGATTATTTTGACGTTTCTGCTTCGATTACTACTGGAGAGGGTGCGCTCTACAAAACGCAAGTTGATTTAGTCAAATTCTCTATATTCTTCCTGGTGTGTGATAGTTACTATATGTGTGTTTTTTTTTATTAACACTATCGAGGTAACATTAACATTGTAATGAGTCATGATCATGACCTATAGTGTTATTGCAATCTTCATGCAAATTCATCGACCAAGACGGGCTGAAATATTGTTGAAATATTTTAGTAATGTCTGAGTTAAATCATTTGATTTACTACTGTAGAAAATAACTAATTTAGGTTTTGAATTCCATTCAAAACGTGGACTAATTTGAATTAGGTTTAACCTTTAACACATCGTAGTACTATTATTGTCTATTCTGTACCTACCTTACTAATCTGAGTTTAAATATGTATGTTGAAATACAATTTAGTCCTGACGTTCATTGACAATCTCAAGGTTAGTAGACAAAGGACTTATTCGTAAAATGACCTGCAGTCGTTTTTGGGCATATTCGTAAAAAACCCTGTTCGGAAAACACCCTATTCGTAAAATACCCTGTTCGTAAAACACCCTATTCGTAAAATACCCTTTTCGTAAAATACTCTATTCGTAAAATACCCTATTCGTGAAATACCCTATTCGTAAAATACCCTATTCCCAGATGTAGGCATAATCCATAGTCTAAGTGTATAAGGAGTAAATATTGAAAGAAATGGAAACATAATCATATTTATTATTTATTAAAAATATCAAAAATATCAAAATATGAAAAATAATCAAAAACCTACTGTTTTTCTTCTTTTTTAACAATAATTGAATAAAATCACAGTAATTATTTTTATTACTAATGATTGATGTTAGGTATTTTGTTTCTACGGGGCTATTACACTATAATATACATGTATGATCTTTTAATTTATTATTATTTTTCTCTATAATACTTAACTTAATAAGCTAGTCTTTCAGAGTTCAAATATTTTTTCCGCGCTTTATATTAACTGTCTTTTTTCGAGTGAAAAGTTGGGAGTTTAGTTGCACTGACGCTAGGCAAATTATCGAAAGTCTTATCAAAAATTCCCTTTAATAGCTCCAAATTACTACAATCCCCACCCCAGTTGATATTGTTCGAATATAATTTTTATTTCTTAAACAATGTTGCGAATTTCGTCCGCCATATTGCTTTTCTTTTTACATTTTATGCCTGTGGGTGGTAACCTGGTGACGAAAAATAATACATACATACAACATACATGCGCGCGAAAAAATTGTCCTCGCTCTTCGCAGTCGGGTAATAATAGGTCATTTTAAGAATAGGCCTTTTTAAGAATAAGTCATTTTGCGAATTAGTCTTTATAAGAATAAGCCAATTTGCGAATAGGTCTTTTTAAGAATATGTCATTTTGCGAATTAGTCTTTATAAGAATAAGCCATTGCACGAATAGATCCTCTTTTTAGGGGTAAGGCGTTTTGCGAATAAGTCCTTTGTCTACTAAGCCCAATCTCAATATCTATAGTCTCATAACCCAATTTGATATTGTCACCCTCACGTAAATCCCGGCCTTCACCTCGTAGTCCGGAGATCGCTTTTTGCAGTATAACCGTGACGCAGATGAATTTATTACTTAAAATCATAATTTAAGGGATAACAGAAGATTGTCAAAAAGATACCTATGTTACCGATACCTACGTTATGATTAATACTAATTGTTGCCGGTAGCTCAACCCGCATAAAAAACTGATGTGATTTTCTCTCATGGATTTGCGGCAATAGGTTTTTAAAAAAAGTGACCGAAGTACCTGTAGTCAATGCCCCAGAATCAGTGTTTTTATGGTTTGTGCTTTTGCGCTTAATTAATTGTCAGAAATGTTGCAAGTCGCAAGTAGATATTAGTCTTGATAAGACACTAGACTGGTGTCCGTGTATACTCAGGAAGTCAGCCAGGGATCTGACCACCACATCCCCCGATTCGCGACGTGCGGTATCTAAGGGGGTATAATATCACCAGATGCTAATCCAAGCGATACTCTTGCCGAGCGATAGTCTGACAATATTATTAATTATGTGTAAGACACTACACACACACACTGCTGAATTTCTTATATAATGGTTATGTTATTCACTAGCAAAACCAACAGAAACCCACTCTTAACACTAGCAAAATAATACTTGGTTGGAAGGGGAGGGGGGGGGGGTAGGGGGAACACAAACTTTCACATTTAAAATATTCCTATTATTATAGGATTGTACCTATTATCGTTTAATTTGCGGCATTACAAAAAATATTTTTGCAATAATTATGAATGTAATACGTAAGGTGTTTGCTAAGGCTTGCAAGTAATAAATTTAGTAAGGTTTGTTACGGCACCCTTTTACGCCGTGTGTATACCTCCAGGTACCATTTAGCCAAATGCACGCCCACCAAAGGGTTATGAAGGAATTGGATCGAAGCATCACCTCCTTCTAAAAATCTATATACTTAATATTCTATAGTCATAGTAAGTATACCATGAATAACAAAAACAAGCGGAAGTATTGAGAAGGCGAGGTACACTTGTCATTTTCGTTGTTTTTACGCATCGAAGGATAAATTTTACAATATTAAAGAAAATATATGGCGATTGTATGTTGTACAATGTAGAATTCTTAGAATTCACTGACATATTTCTAAACTTTTTCATAAATATTCAAGCTGTTCAATTCAAAGTATGAAACGTCATAAACATTTTTATCTATGCATAGTAATCTCTATTTTGAAAGGTTAAGGTCTGATTTCATTATGTAGTGTGTATGATTTGAGCTAATTTAGCATCAAAGGTTAAATGCCAAATACAACTAATTAAAATAGTTGTTGTAATTATCAACGATTGTATTGTGTAAGTGTCGCGACATCGTTTCTGCTACTGAAACGGTCGTGTCACATTTCCACTGTTTTTTCTGTTCTGTGGTTTGTACCAATACGGAGTGGCAAGGCAACTTTTAATACCGAACCTGCTTTTAAAGTTATTTTGCGGAGCGTTCAACGAGCTTGCTTTATCCTCTGCTTGGTTAGTGGAGTGAAGTAGCCGGCCACAACCAAGTCACCATGGCCGTATTTTTTACTAATATCTGTTAAGCCGTTTTGTCGTTTAGGTAGTGGTTTTTAAACATATAGATGCAAAGTTTATTTACCACATGGGCATTAATTCGAACTGACACAGCATGTCTAGCACCGAACATTATGCGAGGCCTTAACCGATACCTTGGATTTTCAGATGTTATGGTAAGGAAAAAATTGCAAAAGAATTAGTATTTTCGATAACTCTTAGTTAACCCTAAATACGATGATGATCTTTCTGTAAGTACCCGTATTTCTTTGTAAAGAATAAGGAAACACGGGTTCTTGGCTGATACGCACAGAAGTAGGTACCTAAAGACTTCAAGATCACACGCACAATCTAAGCAGTGCTTAGTAAGCACAAATTTGTATGTTGTTACTGTTGTTGCAAGAATCATCAAATTGACAAAAAAATGACGTTAAACCCCCAACCACAAATTATGTCACGCAGTAGGATTTGAAAGGCTTTAGCGTACACTTCCACCAAATCTTAAATCAGAAAAACTCGGTAATTAATCAATTAATTACTAATACAATTATTACAAATTAATTCGAAATATAATATTTAGGAATTTATGTACCATTTTCAAAATACGGGCCTGTCCCGAATTCTCACGGGAACAAAATGTATCTATTACTAGCTGTTGCCAGCGGCTCCGCCCGCGTGGACTTCTTATCCCGTTCCCGCGGCTTGGACTTCAGATCCCGTTTCCACTGCTCCATAAAAACCTTCAGTAGTGTTCAAGAAACAAATAAAAAAAGAATGACTCGAATTGGTCCAGCCGTTTTCGAGTTATGCGCTTACCAACATATTTCACGATTCATTTTTATATATATACTAGCTGATGCCCACGGCTTCGCCCGCGTGGAATTTTGTTCCCGTTCCCGCAACCCTTGGGAATCTTTTCCCGGGATAAAAAGTAGCCTATGTGTTATTCCAGGTTCTAATCTACCCCTGTACCAAATTTCAACCAAATCAGTCCAGCCGTTTATGCGTGAAAGAGGAACAAACATCCATCCATCCAAACAAACTTTCGCCTTTATAATATTAGTAGGATATATATATATATATATATAGATTACTGGAACCAAAAACAGCCCCACCTACAGAGTCCAATTTAAAATTAATTATTCCTTCAAAGACATACGAGAGTAGGTAGATGGCATAAATATATAATATATATTATTAATATATATTACTGATATATATTACAAATATATATTACTAATATATATTACAAATATATATTATTTATACCTATTAAATATATAATATCAAATAGTCAAGGCAGGTACAACTACCTTGACTTTTTATGAAAATAATATATAACATGAACTTTGTTTAAATGCAAAGCATTGTACATCTGTTAATTATATACTTTACTAGCTGTTGCTCGCGGCTCCGCCCGCGTGGACTTCTGACCCCCTCCCGCTGCTCCATGAGCATTTAGGGGTATGAAAAATAGTTGTTGGCCAATTCTCAGACCTACTCAACATGCTCACAAAATTTCATGAGAATCGGTCTAGCCGTTCCGGAGGAGTATAGCAACGAAAACTGTGACACGAGAATTTTATATATTAGATTTACATATACACATCACATATGTATTTTGCTAGTTAGGTTTAGTGTGGTAAATACGTACGTACGGTAGGTAAGTACTATAGCGAAATAGAATATTTTATGTGTATACACATAGCTAATATTAGTTTATCACTAATAATCGCTAGTACTTATTGTTATTTTTTCCCTAGTATTTTAGTGCCCGTGAATTGGTCCGCGGTACCTAAGATTTAGGATTTAATTTCTTTACACAGAACCCCAATACTTAAAAAATCTAGACTTTTTTCAAATTAGCCTAAGTAAGGCCTTATAACATCATCTATCCACTATAATAAGTAGGGTCCACGATCAAACCATATCTGATAAAATACTACACACACTGACACTCACCCCTCTGATACTCTCCAAGACATTAATTTGGTAGTGCTTGTGCGGCTAAGCACGTAATTAATTTCCTTGCGATTTACACCGCATAGCAAGGAATCGGGTCAAAATGTTTTTTCCAAATTGATTTAGCTGCAACATTTTCAGTTAGGATTTTTTTTTCGGCATACTTACCAATTATTTTGATCACGTGCACGATTGGCAGAAATAGGCTCGCCTCTTATTACGTGGGACCGAAGAACTTATTCGGCGAAAAGTGGATGTTTAATACACCTCTGCCTACCCCTTCGGCGATTACGGGCGCGAGTATATGTATGTATAATATGTATGTAAAAATTTGATAAAACGCATGAAATGTAATAAATTAATTATTTTATTAATTACTCGGCGAATGAAACGTGCTAACATATTACGTCCACGGTATTTAGGCAAATAGACCATTGCCAATTATTACTTTAGTTTAAAAAAAATAAAACTTCTTATTTACTCTGCGTTTTATACAGTCGACACAGTTTCGAAGACTATGCTAATTGAATTGCAGGATCATGCATAATGCATATTTTCATTTTGAGCTATTCAATTTTTTATTAACATTTCTTGAAGTAATAATACCGTTACAAAATGTCTACATTTTTCATTCGCTTGTTAAAATCACACGTAAGTCATACGTTACCTTAGTATTTTGAATTATATAATGAATATAATGTGGTGGACCAACAAAGTGAGGGGTAGCAAACTTGTCACAAAGCTTCATTTGTTAACTCTCCCAGGCATAAAATAGACGAAAATATAAAACGGTTATTATTTTCTTTATTTTTTTTATACATATTGATTAAATTTTTAAATACATTTCATTTAAAATTCTAAATATATTTAAAATTATAAAAAATAATAGCCCATAGCATCGGGTACAGGGAAACACAGTTGAACAGCACAACAATCGCTACAATAACGGACAATGGCTATTGTCTAATACCTGAGGGAGTTCTTCAATATAAAAAATATTACTATATATATCATTTTTCATACCACTTGGGTGGCAAACAAGAATAAGGCCCATCTTATGGACAGTGGCTATAAACGTTTGCAACGCCAGGGGCGTCACAGTCGTGCTACCGACCCTGTAGAGGGGAGGGAGGAAAGGGACGGAAGGGTTGAACGTTTAGAGAGTTTCTGGGCTGTCAGTGTTGAAGATAAAGTAGGGTTACATATCACCAAAGACATTTCCCACTGACTACTCAATATCTCTCCGGCAAACTCTGGCTATCCTACTCAACGCCAGAATTGTAAGCGGTATTCTCTAAGGTGGATGTACTTCCCCGTCGATCTCTCAATTAGGACGGGAGATACCGTCATGTTCTACCTTCGTCATCATTGATTAGTAAGTAGATCAATATAAAAAGGGTAAAATGAAAATAGAATGAGAAATTTAAAAAGCCCCCGTCACAAAAATATAGCAATGTTGGAGTTCTTTACCAGTGATATATGCCTAGACACAACAATGCTTGAATTATTATCTTTTTTTCTTTTACGAAGTATTTTTAGGACGGAGCATTTTTTTTTAAATGTAAGTATTTCATCTAAATAGCTGACACCCACGACTTCGCATGTGTTGATGTCGTTTATCGTCTATTTAGTAAAATATCAATCACCGCTCCTTCTCAACAAATAGTAAAACATTGGTATTTTTCAATATATCTAGTGTAGGTGTGTAGATACAACTATTATAATAATTATAATTATAATAACTACTTGTATTATAATTTACACTTTTATAATAAGTACCCATAAGGTAAAATATAGGGCGTTAAGTGCACGAAGCACATTCATCTGTGTGGGCCTACATTCTGCTCATACTAAATAAAATAGTATGAACATTACCGCAGAAATTGGCTCTAGATGTATTCTAAAAACTTATGGCGCCAGTCTCTCCAACGTTAGAAATAAATTTTACAATGACAAAATTTGTTAACCCGTTAAGTTAACTAATTACATTATCTAGATTATTTATTACATTTATATTATGTAAGGACTTATGTATATGAAAGTGCACGGAAGGGTATTGTGATCTCCCAAACTTTAAGATATTTTGTCATAAAAGTTGTGGAGCCATCTGTAGAAACTTACTATAACTAAAATATAATTTAATTTCTTACCATTTCTTGTGGTTGCTTAGTTACTACCGCCATCTGTGTACATACCTAGTAAATAAAATTAATGGTAAAGTTTGTTGAATCCAAAATTATTATTTTGAATATTCGATGAATTTCATTGTAAGTATTGTTAAACAATGACAGATTGCCACGCACCACACGTCGCGGCGGGCCACAGAAATATGCGGCCACGCGCGTTTTCACGGGCTGTAGAGCAGTAATTGTAGCACTAAAAACTTTCAAATTCATAATGTAAAGGTATCGAGAGAGCTCAGCATCGCGGTTGGCGGGCTTCACTCTGGTTCACAATAGACAGGCGGCCTATCATAAAGCTCCACTCTTTCAACCCCTTTCTTTTCGTGGTAGGGGCACAGATCAGCCTCATCGAGCACTGCGAAAGAAGGAAAACTCGAAATACCTAAAACCCTGTACAACCCGTCTGGCCAGCGTGAAAATCAAACCCAAGTCAAACGTCTAGGAGACGCCTATGTCTAGCAGTCGACTTCGATAGGCTTGTAGATTAATTGATTGACTTACAAGTTACCCGTCAATAAATCCATATCCATCCAGAGGCACATCTTACTAGTTGTAAGTTAGTTAGAACTAACTACATTATAGAACGCATATTTTTACAAAAAGTTCTTTCTGCCATAGGTAAGCTATGCATTTCGGCAACTCTGCGACTATATAATGTTGACATTTTTTATTTTAAATATTTTAGCAGTTATTAATGACCTGCCATTCATAACTAACTATTTTCATCAGGCGAGGTGAAGTTAAATTGACGTGCCTTTTTGAAAAATAGTTATGGGGCTGCCAGGATATGAAAAACCTTTAGAAAAAAAATTATTCTTCCTTATTTTCACGAGTACCTACCTACCGCATAATCATTTGCTTTATCATAGTTATGTAGTCTATGGCATTAATCGTACGACAGAGTCGTAGATCGTTACTCAACGCCCAACGGACAGGGTTTTAACAGGAACGCGAACGCCAAATTCTGCTGTAAGAATTTCATCTTTTTGTACATTCGAGGCTTTATGGGTGAAAATGGCAAAATATAACAAAAAGAAATAAAACTTGATATAAAAGTATTAGTTACCATGTCATAAGATTCCAAATAACAGCTCGGGAACACGAAAAGTGTCATAACATAACGCTCTTGTGTTGCATTTTCTATATTTGGTGTAAATTCAAGTTTTTATGTGTAAAAATGGTGAAGGTTTAGACATAACAGCTTAGACAAACCTCACAAGTGTTGGAAAGTGGAATATTGTAGTGAATTGTGATTTTTCGTGATGGTGTCAAAATCTCCTTTAGAAAAGCTTCTAGTAAAGTCTCCACCGCTATACTGGGGCAACTATCATCCATCATCGTCATCCATCGTCATTAACAATCATTCCAACTAGATAAGTGATTAATTAAATGTTATAAAATAAAATAAGACTTGACATAAAGATCCTAGTTACCATGTCATAAAAACCCTTAAAAAAAAGGAAATTTGACAATGACAATCGCGTGGCATTTGGCATTTGACTTGACAGCTACAGTGACAACACTAGTTTTGTGATTGCGAATTTTGTATTTGCGGATTGTTACTATTGTTAGTTGTTGGTGTACGGTGTGGTGTGATTTTCTGTGTCGGTGTCTGATATTGAAGTTTTGAATTTATTGAACTTTTCTATAATTTTATTGTTTGTTGTACATGGTGCGCTGTCGTAGACTGAGAATCTCTTACGATAGCTGTTGTAATCATGATCGTTGATTTGTTTCTGTTTTGAACGTTGTTCAGTCACGTAATTCAGGTTATTTAATATTTTGTTTATATTGTTCGTTTCACGAAATTCCATTTATTACTCCAGTTCTATAATTTTATGTATTATTCTACAGTTTTTGTAGATTTTTCTCTCTTTAAAAACCAATATTGATAACCCTTATCCGGCACAATAGTAAAATGTTTGCGTGTTTATTATTCCTTGCTTACACAACTATTACGTTTGGCGACGAAAGTGTGAAATATGCTGCCATTATATTCCGACATGGCGATAGGACTCCGGTAAGTCCTTATCCTACGGATCCTTGGAAGAACCAGTCTTTTTGGCCAGTAAAATTCGGTGAACTTACCAATGTTGGAAAAATGCAACATTACGAATTAGGAAAATGGCTGAGGCAAAGATATTCGGTAAGATGACACTTACTATTTATGCAAATTAAAGTATGATGTCTTATTTAAGTGCTTTGTTTTGTAATTTAACACTACAGAGAATTACACAAGTAGGGACTTATGCGCTATGTCCATATTACTTAACTGGCCTGTCTGTCACCTATGGCTTTACCAAACACTGATTACTGACTGACCCACTACCACAACACTCAGAACCCTATTCCAAGTGTATGCTAGCCTATGTAGTATATGTGCTTCAGCTGCTTTAGAAAAAAGAAGAACAAACATTGCGTCAATGTATTTATTTTTTGCATTGTCACATATTGGAGGAGACCTATATCAGTAGTTGACTGAGATAGGCTGATCGATTGATTAGTAAAGTTGACTACACTATTTATTAGAATAAAGCAAACTGATTGTTTGAAGGATACCTAAATATGTCTACACTTATCAAGCCTAGGTTTCAATACATATTGCAATTAAGTATATAATGGAAATTTATTCGTCTTCAAAGCAATAGTACAATTTAGCAGTTATATAAAATTTTATTGTACAAATAGGTGCCTATTTAATGGAACTGTTATGTAAATTGGTTCCTGAATGTTATCTTATTCAATGATGAATATAATATGCTATAAAAGTAGTACCAAACAGGTTCATCCCATCATTTATACGTCTTGATTCTTTATTAATACCCTAATGTACATTAGCCAGATTTTGATTTGGTACATCAAAAGACAATAAAAGTTTGACAAACATCATATTGCTTAAAGTTTGATAAAAAGGTAGTAAACATTGCCAATTTTAACATAGTACAAAATCTCTCTCTCCAGCTCTCATTTATTCTCAGCACAAACTATGTTCGCCATGGGCCTAAGAAATGTGTAATTATGTATAAAACTTCAACTTATGGAACTTCATACACTCTTTATAGTCTACATGATGAAGTAGGTTTTAAAAGAACCAAATCTAACTAACTTTACATTTCAGCACTTACTCTCCAGGGACTTTGACCCATCTGAAATTTATGTCCGATCCACTGATGTGGACCGCACTCTCATGTCTGCACAGGCTAACTTAGCTGGTGAGTAGTCTTTCAATCACTGACATCATAAAAGTCAAAAGGATATGTATTTACCGTTAAGCAAAGATAATCAACTAGTTTTCGGCAAAGTGATTATAGGAATATACTCCATAATATCGCGGGCCAACCCTGTCATCGTGGCTGCTTGTTTTTGTGTAACTATGGGGTGTGTGTATGAATATTTAATATATGTAATAACAATTCTTTATTGTTGGTGGTCATCATCATTCTACGAGCCTTTACCCTAGTTTGAGTCAGTTTTCTTGTCTAACTAAGATGTGGCAGAACGAACCCGCGCCTCCTGCATAGTGGTGGCGTTCACTACCGCCACGCCACAGATGCTGGGATTGTTTGTGGTATTAAATATTTCATACATTACACTTAATTTTAGGTTTATACCCTCCCTATGGCAGTGCTGTATGGAACCCAAATTTACAATGGCAACCTATACCTGTCCATACTGTGCCTGAGCATGATGATGAAATACTTGCTATGAAAAAACCCTGTCCAGCATATGACAAAGAATATGAAAGACTAATTCATTCGAAGGATTTCATAGAAAGGCAGAATAAATACCAAAGCTTGATGGAGTAAGTCATACATAATCTATTACATTAATTAGGCGTTTGTTGCAGCTGTAGGAGTATTATTCTTATTTCAAATTTAGTATTAATTGCTATCTTAAGTTGGTGGTCAAACTAATCTTAGTGGTGTTCCTGATATTAACTAAAGATCTATTGTCCTCCTCTTCTGCACCTATTTGAAATAAAGTTGCGATCAGCTTTCAGTCTGCCATGAAAGCATTGCCTTCTGGGCTTAGGTTAGTTCATTCAATAAATCGCAAACAAGTCACGGAGTACCCTACTACTCGGCGACTTGTTTTGGTGTGGTGAGAGCCTCACAGACACCATGCGATATGTAGTAGGTATTCCCCACTTGAACAAAGAATTACAGCAAAATGTAGTGTCGTGCCACAGATGCGTTATTTAAAAACAGTATTCTTGATATATCAATGCAAGGTACATTAATAAGCGTAAATATTATGCCATAATAATGTTGTGGACTTTACCATTTGTTTTCACATTTGAATGTATGCCATATGGTTAAATTTATGGATATTTTTTACGTATAGCAATTCATCCAGATTTTAGTTTATAAGATATTTGCGAAACACTTAATTTGCTGCAGTTATTCTTGAAACATTACTTGGGTTATTTTTTCCTACCCCGGAAACAAATACCAGAATAGATATCTTATTTTACGTATTAAATGTTAGCTAATACTAAATTCGTTCTAAATCTTGAAAGCGGCTCAATGCAGATGTTTTTTTTTTTCATACCACTGAGGTGGCAGACAAGTACACGGCCCACCTGATGGGAAGCGGTCACCGTGGCCTATGGACATTTTTCAATACGTGGTTTAATTTTACTTCCATATTTTCATTCATTGTCACCAGATCCCATGTTCTTATTAATTATTTCCTGTTTTGCTCAATTGTGACGCTATCTGCATTGTTTCGTCTGGTCTGTCAACTGTGCTGAACAAACAGCTATTTGGAGTCGAAACTTGCAACAAATGTCAACGCCCTTTATCTAGTTCACATTAGTTATCTTGTTATCATTTATCATCAATGCTTATAGTCAAAGTTTTGTAGACGACAACAAGCCGTACACACATCGTCAGACCGATATTTATAAGGGTTAATGACTTTAATATTCAAATAAACACTTCGTGAAATTATTTGCTTTTCAGTAGACACCTCTGACATCTCTCACTCTATCAATATCACCTTTCTCGCTCTTCACCTGCGTATATGAACGTTCTTATCAGCCTAACGGAGTCCACTACTGAATATATCTCCAAATTTACGACAATATTCGTGCCAGTCTTTCTAGCTGGAATGCGTCTTACCTTCCATTTGCCATCTCACGGTCTCCACTCTCATAATTTCTAAAAATATCCGTGAGATATAAATAATAGGGGACCGGAGATATTATACAAATTAGAGTACAGTAACTAACTGCATTTAGGTGTGTGTGCTGTCGGTCTTCATAGTAAGAGATATTTGTTAATTAGTGTTCAATTAGTAACTAAAGAACTATCTAATATTGATCTATGGATAGACAGGATACCTACATAGTACTGTAAATTTTAAACTATATAGTATATACGAAAATAAATAAACAGAATACAGTAATTAAAATATGCATTATATTTAGCAACAAATATGACAAAAACGAAAGAAAATTGTAATATTAACTAAAACAGTAAGTACGCTGTCAGTACTAAGCAGAATAATAATAATACAAGGAAAGCATGCAAGTACCTACTTTAGGCAAATAAACAATTAAACAAATTATCTTACATGTAATTGCATAGTACGTGTAATGAGCGGGCTTATCGCTATTATGCAGTACTTACTAGTTCCTCGATTATACATGTTTTGCTATTTACTAGTAGTTGTTTTTACTGATATCTGCAAATTGTATGCCGAGTTGGATATTCTCGACCTCCTAAGTGTAATGAATTAGGACGTAATTTATCATTAGAAATTCAAAACAAAAAGTCTATAATTTTAACAAATAATCTGAGATATACCTACATAATATGTATCAAGATTACGATTTTTTTATGAATTAAAACGTTAGTACCACCTATAAGAAATCATAACGTAACATGTAGATAATCATTGAAGACTGAATGAAATCGACTGATTTGATTCTATTATAATAATGTGTCAATTAGAAACCTAATTAGAAAATGTATCAAGAAGTAGTGATAGACAAATGTCCTAGACTAACATATGGGACTTCAACAATAGATATAACTTATACGCAGACGAAGTCGCTAGTATGAATGTGTATAAAAATTGCTTTACAACAGGTTTCAGTTCCTATATGTAACTCTTTTCTGTTGTTCTTAGAATACGCAAAGCAGGCATAATAATAATTACACACGGCAGGAACTTCCTATTGAAAATGACAGTCTGTTCTTTTCAGTTATCTGTCTGCGTATACTGGCATGAAAGTTAAAACCTACTATGATATTGATGATATCTACAGCACATTGTACATCGAATCTCTGTACAACTTCACATTACCTAACTGGACTAATTCTGTATTTCCGGATAAAATGCAGGAACCGGCGTGCTACAGGTAAATATGTGTTAAACATCCACCTTATTATACCAACGTCAAATAGTATAACACAAACAAAAAATACGTATACGATGGGTATGGATATGGATATTACCATCCATTCCAACCCTGCAGAATTTCATCAACGTCATACACTGATAGAGCGTCTGCTGTCTGTCGCCCCAACTCCAGTACCAAGGCTGCGTCAGAACCTAGTCCGCCAATTAACAGGTGAGGTTGGCTTGGGCCCGGAGGATCCTGTTGGGGTTCTCACCAAGATCAATGTTTGTGTCATTATGCACCAAATCACTGAATAATTACTCAAACATTCGGTAGTTAGTTGTTAACGAGTCTACCTTGCAAGAGGTCCCGGTTTCGAATTCTGGTAACTAAACTACCTATCTTAATCCACTTCGAAGTTCTAACACATGCTATTTAGCTTAACTGGTGAAAATTTTCGAAACGGAAGCCGGTAGAAAATAACTCACTACTATAATACAACCATAGTAAATATTTGAGCATCGCTATCGCGGCTTTCCTTTTGCAGAACAAGCCCGCAGAAATCGGTTTATAGCTATAAAAAACTCTTTTGCCACTGGGTTAGAGAGTATAATATTGGATACTAGTGAGTACTAGTATTCAATGTACTCCCTTACCCAGTGGCGAAAGAGTTTTTTTTGGTGCAACAGTAAAGGTATAGTTTTCAAACCTCAATGTGTAACACATTTCATCTGCAATTTGTAACAAATACACGCCCTGATGGCGATGTGCCAATTGTAATCATACTAATTTAAATACTGTTTGCAGCTTCACTACACAAACAGGGACACCTTTGCTGGCTCGCCTGAAAGTGGGCCCGATACTCAAGCATATTAATGCTCACCTATTAGAGGCTATGTCGGCTGATGAGAAAGGCAAACATCGCAGGGTGCAGTTGTACAGCGGCCATGACTTAACTGTTGGCAGTATACTCAATGCTTTAGGCATGTTCGATGGGAATTGTCCTTGCTATACATCTGCTGTATTTTTCGAATTATTATTAGGTGAGAATCCTATTAATTCTATATATTTATCGATTTATTCATTATAATTGTGAAAGTATTGTGAGGATGGAGGGATGTATGGTATGTGTTTATGTATGTTTGTTATGGTACTTCTTACCCCGGGATTGGTTCCTGTGGGTTACGTGAACGAGATCAGTATTGCGCGCGATCATCATGACGATATTATTGAATAGGAAATTCTTCTGTTAGAAAATTCTCAGTAGCAGCGTCAAGTCTGAAAATGTACCCACAAACCCTATTGCGACCCGATACGATACGATAGTTTTTGAGTTATGGGTCTTATGATACCTTTGTTTACACCTTTGGGTATAATATGCCTATATATGTGTGTAAAAATGCGCAAATGCATACAATTTTTAAGGAACAAGGAAACGGTTTGTAGTGAGCGGTTTTGCGTCAAGGTCCGCGCGTTTGGAAGTCAACCGGAAAATTGTTAATGTTTATCCAATGTAAACAGCATCCATTCGACAGTGAGAGAGGCTACTCCTTCGGCAACATTGTAGTCTTTACTAGCTTTTATCTATGCTGATTGTGTGTATGTCAATTATTTGTATATATGTATTCTAATTATAATTATCTAACTGTGTTTATCGACATTCTAAAAACAATATTACAAGCTAATTAGGCTAGGTACGTACTGGTGAAGATTATGCAATCTTCCATTCTTCTGTTCGTAATAATGTTAAGAGCACTACTTTTTATCAAATGGATATGCGTGTATGTAGTAATCAGTATTACCGAATAGTAATATCTAGGCCCTAACTGATATGCCATAATGGGCCTCCTTATAACCTTTATTCGAGATTTGAATCGTTGTGGTTTCAATCGGCTCTTGGCCAATAAAACCGCCCCGCTTAGGGATTTCCGCATGAAAAAAAGTTCCTATGAAAACCGATAAATAATATACTTTAAATATTTTTTGTCAATACTTATTATTATACACGGAAATTACACCAATGTCATATAGACTAATTTATGCATAAGTACAAATATTTTGCTTAGAGTAAAAATATTTAATATTTTCTTTGTCTGCATTTTCAGACAACGCTACATCTACTCATTATGTCAGAATCTCATACAGGAACTCCACTGCTATTACTGAACCAGTAGTGCTGTACATACCGTATTGTGGCACTAAATGTCCCGTCGATCGATTCATGAAACTTTATGAGAACATCCTTAATGTTAACTGGGAGTACGAATGCGGTAAACAGGTAAATATTATCCTATATAATATAATGAGTTGGTAAATATAGCGATTGCTAGCATCACACAACGAATTGAATAACACATAATAATAATACACTTTTTAATGTCTTCTGAATAATTAATAGCTTCGGTAGTTTCATAATTAAGTAGTCGATTGAGAGGGACCAGATATAGGTTCGAAGCCTGGTCATTATG
Organism: Pelosia muscerda; assembly: GCA_963691645.1. Classification (NCBI taxonomy): domain Eukaryota; kingdom Metazoa; phylum Arthropoda; class Insecta; order Lepidoptera; family Erebidae; genus Pelosia; species Pelosia muscerda. The sequence goes on along the minus strand of OY829098.1, from coordinate 19,208,568 downwards.
TGACTTAGTTTAGTTGAACAGATTGTTACTGATTTAATTGAGCGCAAGATATGTAAACGTATACATGTCATGGCCCAATGAACATAAAACGAAGAAAAAATTGCCACATGTTCAACATTTTTCATTGCGATTGGCTACCTCTTCTCTGTTCATAAATACAACCAAACTTATAGCTTTATAGATAGCTGGGTGAGTCGAATAAATGAATTTAAAAAGAGTGTTTTTTCGTGTTCACTATAAGATTTTTGAGTTAAACGGCACACTCACAAAATGTTTATAATGTATGTACAGTGTCACATATTTAATTTGTAAATATTGAAACGACTGTTTTTTTAAACCACGGATGTTGTTCATACAAACAAACAAGCAAGCCCAACTGGCGTCAAATATTTATTGTGATAATGTGAAGATTGTGAGGGTGATCGAAAGTTCCAAAAGTACTTATTAAAGCTGTCAAATTTAGTGCCACTGTTTCAGTAATGTTAAACTGTTAGCGTCTATACTATCGCATGTCGCCTCTATCACAGTGCAATAAGAGCTATCATGTGCTGAGCGAGTTTGAGAAATGCGCTGCATATAACTGCATCCTTCTTTCTAGCTCGGAACATGAACATCTATAACATTAGATGTGAACTAAGATTTTATTATAAGGAAATCGGTTGCACTATAATGAATTTACTTCCTTTTTAATAACAGCTTATTCCTGAAAGTTATTATAGGACGGCAGTACAATAGTGACCCTAATCCGGTTAAGACCATACTTTACATACTTAGACTATACGGCATGCATTGAAAAAAATATTTTTTTATTAGAATGATTTGATAATCCACACTACGACTACAGTTGGTCAGGACATTTACTTTCGACATATAGGGTGCCCTAGTAAATCATTTTACTAACCATATAGTTTAGTCATTATAGAAGTGTCAATCCCGGTTGCAGCCAAAATGCGCTCTCTTGCTCCTGCTTTCCATGACGGGGTTAACTACCGTCTGGCAACCCTAACGCCCTAATAGAATATCTGCCCGAGAGCTGTATCTCTCTGTCAGCCGGTGTAGATATCTTCGTATAGATGAGATGAGATGACCCATACGCATATGGATTACAGTATGCATATAGATTATGTCTCCTAAACTTATCTCGTTATATTTTCAGTGATATTGAAAACAGCGCCTTGATTATAGGTACCTTATTGAGTTTATTTTAGTAGATTTAAGTAGTTGAATTTTATTTCAAACATGTAGTGTAGGTACAATAAAAATAAAAATTATATTCATCATCATCATCTCATTACATTATCATTCTCTGTGTCTATTCCCAACTCAGTTGGGGTAGGGTTTCTAGTCGAACTAAGATGCGGCCGAACTTCGATATTTTCCGTGAAGCGAATCGGACCATTACAACCAAATTGGTGATATCGAAATTCTGTAGTTAGGCTAATCGGACTTTTGAAGGCTCCAACTACCCGTAACGACTGCCACATATGTTCGTATGGCAACCGAGACCGACGGCTTAGCGTGCTCTTCGAGGCACGACCAGACTAGTGCAAATAGCCATAATCATGTATACATATATTTGTACTTGGCGGAGATCGAACCCGCGACTCCTGCGTAGCAGTCGCGTTCGCTACCGCCATCGCCATGCCACAGAGGATCTCATTATAATTTATAGTTATGACGAAATATAAATTTTGCGATAGTTAAAAATTTACTGTCGTCACGCCTATTAAAGCATGTACTCAAGTATATGTATGTAAGTAGGTACTAGTGCAGTTTAACAAATACGAAGCGTTGGCTAAATAGGATGTATGGACCTTTATTTGCAATTTAGGGCCCAAGTCAACCTCATATCTTTTCAATGTCAGTGAGATCATATTGTGCGCAAAATACCTACCCGACCGACACTGGTGATGTATCAAATTCTACTAGTTAAGTCCTTTTGACATCCATATTGAGGGACTTATGCAAAAATATGTAGTCCACCATCTTTTTTACGTTAGGGTTTAAAATTGCCATCGACTAGACGAAGAAGAAGTGTAAAAATATGTAATAGTATTAATCGCATATTTAATTAATGGATATTATTTTAATGAAGCAACTTTTTACTTTACAGTTCCCGGTGCTACTTGGAGCGGCTTTTGTCATTGGCCTGGGTCTCTTTATTTCAATTTATGTCGCTCACAAGATACATTTCGCTCGCATTTACCAACAATACAGGTCTGTGTTTATTTTTATATAAGTATACTAGGTATCCCGGCAAAAGCTGTTTTGTCATGTGAATATGGATGGCAGAACATACGTATTGAACTACCCTCTCGAAATTTTCACTTGAGAGTCAAAAGTAATTACTCCTGTAAAAGTCAAGACAATCCAAATCAAGATATAGGGAGAGTGCACACCAGTCCCGATTGCCGGGTACTGTAGAAATTATATTATTCCAACTGATTAATACTTTTCTTTATTTTTCAGGAATAATTTGTCTTACACAAATATGCTACCTCTGACAGTGACTTCCATAAAAACGGTTGACATCTAAATTCAAGATTACCTAATTGACCTCCATACTGTATGTGTAATATAACATGGATATTATTTTTTATCAATAACGATAAATAGTAGATTTTTTTTATATGGCTTCTCTAAACTGATACGTCGTAATTTATCTGTATTAAAAAACACGGTTGTTTTGTGAACATGTATGCGAACCTTGCGTTCGACGAGTAGCATGATAAATCCGAGTACCTACACTCTGTATATAGACTAGCGCTTAAATTTTGTTCGCGCGTTCTGGCTATTTATGATTATTTGATCAATAAATACAAAAACAATCATCTAGTCCGACAAAATTCAATAAATTAGAAGAAATAATTGAGTTTAGGGTGTAATGGGGCGTTGAAAAGAAAGAAAGCTCATCATGCGATATACCGCAGTAAGTGTAGGCGGCGGACTTGGCCGCACTGAGCTCGTCCGATTGATACTCCGCACCGCACCTTGGGTACAGCGCTCGTGGTCAAACTAAAGTCATCAATTGCTGCGTCATTTAAGTTAAACAAGTAATTTCCAAATTTTAAATGAAATTGTAGTACTGTTTGCAGTAATGATGAATTTGTAAATATATTCACATAATTAAAGTTCATTGTCCTCAATTCATTGTTTTGTTCAATTTGAATATGAATTCACGAAGACCACAGTCTTTTTTTATTATTTGCAGTAATTTATTATGACGAAAAAATAATGCCTTTTGTAATACCTATTTGCTTTCTAGTAAAGCCTTTCCTGTAATAATTTTATATTAAATTTTTTTCTGATATTATTTTTGCTAATCTATACTAATATTATAAAGAGGAAAGATTTGTACCTATTTTTGTATGTTTGTAATGAATAGGCTCAAAAAGTACTGGGCCGATTTAAACAATTGTTTCACCTCTAAAAGGCTACAATATCTAGGAGTAACATATGCTATATATCATCACGCTACCATACAAGGGAGCGGAGTAATAATCATAAATCTCAATTGATCCTTTAAATTTCTATACATTGGCGCTAATATCGCTAACAATTTCCGTTGTCATGACAGCAAGGAAAAGTAGTATAGAGAGGCAAGTAGTGAATCGAGTAGAGTCGTACAACGCGATAATCGACATCGACGCGGGCGAAGCCGCGGGCAACAGCTAGTGAATTATAATTATATTATTGAGTATTATAGTTTTCAAGTATTTTGCATATTTTTTAAAAGCTTGTACCAAAGTCTCATTTTGACTTAAATAGTGCTTATTAAATGCCCGGTTAATGGCAATAGGCTCGCCACCTATTACATTGGGACCTAAACATAAACTGGCGAAATGTGGGTGCTAGCACCTCTGCCTAACCCTTCGGGGATAAAGGTGTGAGTTTATGTTATGTTTTAAGTGCTTATTAAATATTTAGTCTCTACGTTAATATTATGTCCGATTGAAGTTTTTGTAGACGTGTTCTCGTTACATTTTACAAAATGGTCTACAAGTGTTCTAAATTATAATAATGCAATTGGCAAGACTGAATCACCATAATATAAAAGCAAGAGTGCTATTGCTGAATAAGATACAGACACTACATAATTTAAGATCCGTCCAAAAAATGACATAGAAATATTAGAAAGTGATTCAAATTAGTGTAAAATCTTAAGAGACAATTGTTATTGTATAATTTTAATAACTCCTACGCAAATCTGAATTGAATTCATATGAATTTCATATCTCTTAAGACTTCTATGTATAACACATTGACACTAGTTTAACATACTGACACACTCACTTCTATATAGGGTGTAAGGGAAACACTCCCGAAGCTGAAGCCCCTAGTAGTACACAACATATTGGCATGAAAAAAAATTACGGCAAAGCCATTATTTCTTTTTTTATTTGCATTGTTTTCGTATTGTTCGTTCATTCGCATTGTTTACTCTCCATCGTATCAGTAAAGCTAAAGGAAAATTTCATAAAAAATATCATTGCAAAAAAAACAAGTGGCGCCATCTTGCGAGTTCGTTTTTTTTCCATGATATTTTTGTTTATTAACATGATATATTATTACTAACACGATGGAGAGTGAATAACGCAAGTTAAACGGTTTGAACCAGTGAAACCATGAGTGTAGTATGGGCCTTCAGGAGTGTTCCCCTTACACCCTGTATATATCTATAACAAGAAGGGCAAGCTTGACTGTCTAGTAGTATAAATAGACGGATTATCTCAGTAATTGTTGCTATTGCCAAATATATTCTTGTATTTATAGTTTACACATCTAAAAACGACGACAATTTTTGGAGGTATTACCAATTTAGTAAGCAGATAAACACACGAGTGCTTGTAGTGTATGTATTTTTTTTAATGTACCTACCAGACCAATTTCAAATCCCACGTGGATGGCCAAATCCGAATTTGTTCCTAACTACAAGTTATTAGCGATACTATCAAATGGTATAATATTACAGTGTCCGCTTTTTTATTGAATGTTCTGTTTCGAGGTCTTAGCTCCTGGATATTGAGTTTTTTACTTTTTGAACCTATACCTCTTTGTTAATACTTTCCTTCCCGGATGTGGTCATTCACGTTCACTTGAAATGTTCACCCCGTATCAAGTAAATCTCTCGTAATGGTCTGTGTGAGCCACAGATTCCCTTCTACTAATCTTTGGTGTGAGCACTAATGTGTTAATCCTACTAATATTATAAAGGCGAAAGTTTGTTTGGATGGATGGATGTTTGTTCCTCTTTCACGCATAAACGGCTGGACTGATTTGGTTGAAATTTGGTACAGGGGTAGATTAGAACCTGGAATAACACATAGGCTACTTTTTATCCCGGGAAAAGGTTCCCAAGGGTTGCGGGAACGGGAACAAAATTCCACGCGGGCGAAGCCGTGGGCATCAGCTAGTTTCTAATAATCGTTAGTTACTAATAAGTACATAACAGTGTATTTTGCATGATTTTTACATCTGATGCCAACATATAGCTGGCGTGCTAGTTTTAGCAATGCAAGTAATGTTTATTATTGAAAATGCTGTCTAATTACTTACTAAAATTAAAATATTTTAAAATTTAGACAAAAGTAATAAGTAGGTATATACCTACTACTTACTTTATAAAAATTGTTATTCAATAACAATTGGTCCAGTGTAATGTAAGTATTGTAAGGCTTTGCTTTGTGATAAGTGTGTGATAAATTTCAATGCTACGAATTAAAAAGACTATTAGAACATTATAAGTTTTTATGGGTTATTGTAAACTTTTGTATAAAGAAACACTCATGTTTTACTAATATTAGTAGGTATATAATATTTTGATATTGTTATTTACCATTGTCTGTACCTACCTACATCCATATCCAATAATGATAAAGTGGCGAAAAAGTAATTATTGAAAAACCAATAAAAAAGCTTATGAAATTTTTGTTTCTTTGTTCCAATCCCTACATTTATCATTATGGCAAAAAAGTGCCAAACTGCCCTAGTGCAAAATGATCTCTATATAGGTATATACTTCTATATATGCATATACCTCGATAACTGTTGCCCACGGCTCCGCGCGAAAGTCATAGTTGCGTAGTCTGCGTCGACCTTGATGTGAACTCGGACAATGTATTGAACATGTCATACCGTGAGGTCAACACTTGTTGTTCAGGAATAAAGTCTACCTTGGTCAGTTTATTCAGTTTGGTAGTAAAATCTCCTCGATTTGTTTGTTTAATTTAGCTTTACTAACCAGATAGAGAGTGAATAACACTAGTTAAACAGTATAAAAAATATTAAATTAAAATATTCCATATCGTAGCTACATACCTAATTTTGTTCATACCAATATTATGTAGTGTACCAGGAGCACTATCTCCGGCTTTGGAAGTGCCCTTGCCCTTGTATATGTTTAGTTTTGGCAGCATTTGGCTAACTACGTTGGGTTTTCTTACAACGTTCTAACCAATAACGGGCGTTAAATATACCTACCATATAAGTAGGTACACCTCTGCCTACCCCTTCGTAGAGCTACAGGTGCGGATCTGTGAATCTACAAAGCAGTAGACAGAGGTGTATTAACACTCACATTTTACATTATGCGTTGATGATGCACTATGCAATAAAAAAAACCACTAAACTAATAAAATAAAGAAATTATACTGTTTTAGGTATATAGCTAGGTACCTACTATAAAAACAAAAGATCAAGACTGTTTCAGACACAATATACCTAACATGGACACCACGTTAACCGTATATTGCTGTTGCGCCATCCTCAATAAATTTCATGACTTTCTTGTCACACTATATGACCGTACTTATTCTTATTTCTGTGCGATCATTCTTAGGCCAAAAATTGAATCCACGGTGCAGTAACCGGGTCGAAACCCATACTTACTGATACTCAAAGAATAATTAAACTCAAGGACTACCTAGGTACCTGTTTTATTTATTTTTCCATGCGCGATATACCCACGGATACCAATCTCACCGGAGAGGTAGTTAAAGGATATGTCGGACTCGAACCTACTAAAACGCATGACTTCTTGGGCCTTTAGTTGTCAGAGGTGAGATAGTAGCGAATATTCCCCGCACCCCAGCAGACCCGAGGCCCTCTCTTTCGAGATTACCCCCTTCGGGTGTAGGGACCACGGTGTCCCCGTTCCAAGGGAGCGGAGTATAAATGTCATTAAAGCCGTTACGTTCTCAAATACCTACTAATTATTTGAACAAGATTATAGTAGGTATATTTAAATAACAAGAATCAGAATCCTAAACTTACTTATCAATGAGTGCGAATAAGAAAAAATTATGTTAATAACACTAATAACTACCTCATTTTAACACAAGATTATTGTGTCTAGTGCAAGAAATACCTACCTAAAGCCTAACCTTAGCTTTAAAATTTAACCACTGACATATTGACAGAAAATAACAATTAAAATAGTGTGAAGTAGGTAGGTAGGCGGGGCCCCCTTGGTCATTCTCATGCGTAATTACGCAAAAGAACATACCTACTTATTGGGCAATTTATACCTTTTTATAAAATCTAAAAGCTTTAATTTTTTTTTCGTATAGATACACTTGTAACGTCTGAACTTAATCGAAAAGATTCAAGCTTGTTCCATTCCAGGTATGAAATGTAGCACCTAAATACTTTTATATCTTTGGCAAAGTTGCGAACGGATAAGGTGCGTTTTTGTAATGCAGAACGTATGATTGAGGCAGTAGGTACATTCAATTTCTACTATTTTTTCTGTTCTGTAGTTTAAAGCAACACCACACACTTTTAGACGTTATCCTCAATCAACTTCTGTAAAAACATCATTCCATCCTACAAAACGTATTCCATGAACCAATACATTTAGATTTCTGGCGTACATATACGTCGCGTACATATCGTATGTATATACCTATACCATGATCGCGTTAATTCCCGTTTACATATTATTATAATCATGGAACGCGAAAGTTTAAAAGTTAACATATACTTCGCGTTATCCAAATTCAAACATTGTCTGATTTATGTTATCTGTGGTTTTCCCAGTATTTTGCTGACTCTATGGTTTTCCCGTTTTCTTTAATCTTTAGTTGTCAAATGGAAATGAAGTGAAGAAGTTTTAGTGTTTCGGGCAGATTACTTAATATTGTGAAAAAATATAAATTTCGTATATGTAGTTATAACTATTATAGTTATCGTTGACGGCACGTGTAGCTATATTTTTAGTGATGGGATTTTTGGTTTTATGAAAATAAGTGCAGTGCGTGTTATTGATGTGTTTACGGTTTGTTTCACAGTTATTTGGTCACGTCTTCTTTGCTTCTTCCTCTGTAGGTGCCCCTGCGTAGTCTTGGAAAACGGAAGATACATAATATAACTAACCAAACGTGTCGGTTTTGGTTATATCAACGATTAGACCATTTTTTTAAATAAGGTAATGTCTTAGACGCAATATTTGCTATAATGAAATAAGTGTAATTTTCTTTAATGTTCTTTGTATCAACTAAGCACTGATTTGTCACAGTTAAATAATAGTATACTCAGCAATTACATTACCCTGTCAACTATGAAAAGTATTCTCAACTGGAAATATATTATTATTTTTCCAATTAGAAACTACCTATTTCCAATGAAGTATGTAGATATAATTATCTACTAAGTTCACAAAGCTATTCATATCTTTTAACCTGTTACATGAAGAAATGTATAGGTAACTTTATGTATTTCTTTATGTTTACAGTAACAAAATCTTATTAGCAATCCAATTCTCTAATCGATCTCATGTATATAAGCATCCTTGAGTTTTTCCTTACATGGGCAACTAAAGACAATTATGCTGTTCATAGTATCTGTAATAGTTTATGATATAACTTCAGTATTATAGTGTATCGACATTCATCATATCTATTATTAGAATCACTAGTTATTTGATAATATAAAAAGGGGTATTTGAAAACCAGAACAAATTTTGAGTACATACCCTCAACTTATCATTTTATAATATTTTCTTGCGTTCTTTAATTGAAGGTTTCTTGGTTTATTATATGTCCATAATAATTTACAGTATTATTAGAATATGCCTTTGCGCTATATTGGTATTTAATAAATTGATATATAATTTTATATTAAACTGTAAAATTTTAAGCTAATTATTACAATTATGGTAAAGGTCGGTACATACATACCTAACATTTCAACTAGGACCATGAAGTTCAAAGACATAATATGTGTACCAATGGCATGTTCATGTTTTCAGTCAGGGTAGGCAGTAATTTCAATGTACTTACCTCACAATTAGTTGTGGATTCTGTAAAGAAAAATAACACTGCATACACTATCCACATCAGACAAATACATACTACAAATACATACACATAAACATATATACTCAGTAAAGTGCACAAAATTTATGATATGTGTAGGGTATGTAGTGTGCATTTGTTTCTTAAGGAATGCATACCGCTGATGTGTACCTGTACCACAATCATGTTAATTCCCATATATTTAAAAACAATAATTAACATGATATTTTAAGAATTCAAAAAATGTAACTGTTTAGTTGGATTTACCATCAGCTATGTTACATTTTTTATTTTATGACTACAGTGACAAACAAGCACATTACAGAATCAGTAGTCCCTTAAATTCATATGACATGCAATACCAGATGCATTATTGACAAGTTACCATCTAAAGGGAACAGATAAATAAAAATTTTATTTAGAAATACATTTACAGTGCCAGATAGTTGTATCATTTTGGTTTAACCTTTTCTTATCATGTTAAAAATTTCCACGGATACTCCCCACTGGAGCCGGTTGGGTAAGTTATGTCGGACTCTAACCGACTAAAACACACGCCGTGTTTTGGTCTTTAGTTGCCAGAGGTGAGATAGTAGCCAACATATCCCTCGCACCCCGGCAGACCAGGAATTTTAGTTTATCCAAGTGGAATGTAAAAAGTTCTTACTGTAAGGTGACTCCATTAGAATAAAAACAACATACCTACTACCTCCATTCATTTTGAGGATGTTGTAAGTGTGGACATTATGGAGTACCTCAATTTTATTAGAGTAGTAAATCTAGAACTACCAAAAAAATCTTTTACTAACCCAAGACCTAGTTGACGGTATCTCTCAAAAAAATAAATGGTACCGCTACTCCCGATTACGATAGCAGACGGGCTATCGTAATCGGGAGGAACGATACCTTTTTTTATTGTGTGCATAATTCTCACCGATACCACTTCAGAACCGACTAAAACGCACGCTGTCTATGGGTCCTAGATTGCCGGAGGTGAGATTATACCGCACCCCGCCAAACCCGGGAAGGAGTAACAATACCGGTGTTCTGCAATACACACTCGTGTCAATGGGGAGAGAAACTGCTTTTTAACCCACCAGATGTCGTAAGGTCGACTTTGATTTGTCAAATCCAATATCAAACAAAATCGTACTTCAATTTTTGAAACACCATTGTGTTTTTATAATAAAAAGGATTATCTCATAAATAAATTTACGAGTTTTCGTATCGTATTCAAAATGTTAGATCTATCGCCAAATATTCAATTGGGGATTAGGTCCGCAGATTACGATAGCACGCGCGCTACCTCATATAGATATTTGTCAGAAGAAAATCGTGAAGGTCTGTGAGTCCTCCATAATACTCGGTTTCGATTATTTGTGATGTTGGTATTACTTTCTGATAACATAGCCGTTTGAAATTCAGTTTAGTAGTAGGAATATCACACTTTTATTTTTTAGATAAAAATTGACCTATTTGACCGGTCAAATGTGGATCGCGTTGATAAGTGCGGTGATCCAAATTTGCATTGAAACATTTGAAACTAATCTCCAACAAGGACGAAAATACTTTAATCGCTGGTTATAAAATGCTGGCTTGGCCTTTTTTTTGGAACTATTTTCTGTTTTCTATAGCACTTTCCGTGTCCACATATTTTCAGATGACATTCTCATCCGATCTAACACCATCTGCGCGATATCTACAGTTGAAAAATTCACATGAAACTATTGGAAAAATGTGTAATCACACGCATTGTTGTTGAATTGGTGTGAAGAAGTTTGTGTGTAGGCTTCACAAACGATTAACCGAATCTACACACCGAACGAGGTCGCTATGTGATTTATATGTGTTATCGTTAGCGCGAAGCATCGGATTTTAAGTTTGCATTGGCTTATATAGTTACGATAACTGTTGATTTGAAGGCAAAGCCGCTTCATTATTGGCGATAATATGCGAATGGCCGATATATCAACTGTGAATAAGTAGCATCTTGTTATCGCAGTTGATACGTTCTGACGGGACAATCATAATAAGAATGCCGTAGTCCTAGATTAGTTTGACGTCAATCCATTAATGGATCTAGGGCATATTACTAATTATTGTAACTTAACGGGTACTTACTATTAGTTTATCGGTTAATAAATTGTCTTGATTTTGTCTTGATTGTGGTTTGGTCTTTGGTCAACCGTTGGAGGTCATCTTTGATTCTTATCATAGAATGTTTGTATTATTACGGCATTACATCGAAACGATTATAGTCAGTCAGTCAGAAGATGACGCGAACAATCACCGTTCTCGGGTGCCTCATGGATTACCTGCATCTAATCCAAAAGGAGCTAATGCATGGGCCGACGTCATCTTCTCCGAGCAAGTAATATTCGAGGACTGGGATCGCAGTCCGAGATCCTTGGCCCGCACAGTTCGTGATGAGCGGAGGCGACTCGGGCGTTGGAGATAGCGGCATGTCCTTCATCCTCCGTGCGCACAGGCTTGAGGATGACGGGTAGAGCCGACTATCACTCTAGCGAAAGTACCAAGAAGCAAACGCAGTGCGCGCCTTCTCGTAACGGGAGGCGAGATGGACACAGTTTCACTGGACACTGGTGCCAACTCTTCCGTGGTTCGAGGGATATGTTATATACTACTGTCTTGCCTCCAGCGATCAAAGACCCAATTACGGCGCATGTTTTAGTTGGTTCGACATAACCTCCCCAGCTGGTACCGGCGGGGGGTATCCGTACAAAAATGTGCAGCGAAGTGGTCTCCAATGCTTACGCGGCTGTACCAACTGTCCTATATGTCGGGTACAATTCTATCAGCTTGGAAAGAAGCTAATGTACGCCTGATCCCCACGGACCCTGCCAATTATCGACCCATAGCCGTCACCTCAGTGCTGTGCCAAGTATTCGAGCATATCATAAATGTCCAACTCATGCGTCACCTAGAGGGCCACTCCTTAATTAAAAGCCGGCAATATAGATTTAGACCCATTGACATCATCATTATTTTACCGTCTCTACCATTGTGTATGCTTTGATGAGCTCTTTCAATAATAATTAATCCCACCCTCTCCTTTCCTACACAGGACAACACGTGCAGGGCTTAGATGTCACCCGCATACGGTGCGGAATATTCCATCAAGAACCAAGTGGTTCGGTGAGTCTTTCCTCTGCCACACCATTAAGTGTTGGAATTCCTTAGCAGCTCACGTGTTTCCTTCTGCCGACTGTCCCGGGTCCTTTAAACGGGGCGTGAAAAAGCATTTGATGAGGCCGTCAATCTGAGTGCCACCATTGTAACACTTTACGTGTTTGTAATGGTAACCCCCTTTCCTGAGTCTTTGCCTTGAGCTTACCATCAGGCGGAGAGGAGGCAAATTGACCTGTCCTAAAAAAAATACTATCCCCACCATTTTTGCGTAATAACCAAATTGCATTGGCGTCATTAATTTATTATCAAAATAATGGTTTCTATAAACCCATCTTGTTAGGAACTAGATCACCTTCGTCATTGTGTACCTATGTACTTATTATGCCGTGCTATTTATCCGTGTAGCAAAACTGAAAAACAAACCGACTATTCATATACAGACAACCTAGGTGCTGAACAGTCATTTTATTCTAATAAGTCTCTACACATGAAATTGCCGAAATTTTCTCACAGATTCATGATTTCGTTATTCCTGTAATCTAATAGCTATAGCCATTATTAATACTTTGAATAATAATGGAAATAACTATAAAGTTGATTTCAAGATTTTACAACTCTGTATTAAATTTTGTTTTTATTGGCCACTTGATAAATTAAATTCGATCTTTAAAAACAGTACTTCCTAAGTGCTATCCATTTTGATGATAAATTTTGTATGACTTTTTACAGCTTTCACTTTTCAAAAATGTAATATAAGTGGCTGTTTGCTTAATGTTGTCTCCTTCATACACAAAAAAAGTCATAAAATTTTATTTTATTACTTAAAATTTGAAATTCCTAAAAAAATGCAAAAATGTTAGTACTGAAAATTGGGTTTCCTCCTAATTACTCCAAACAAAACGGCAATTTCATAAGTAACGACCTAATATTAAGTCTGCAACACTTGGGGTTGCATGTTGCTATACTGAATGTATTAAAGGGCTACCTAATGCAAATAAGGACCTTATTGATTCACGTGTAAAATATGACCAGCTGCAAGTCGCTATACACATCATTTTCATTTAAAGTAACATTTTGATTGTATTTAAAAATATTGGTCGGACGAGATCCTCACCTTTCGAAACACCTCTTTTATTTGGGCTTTGACTCGGTGACAGTAACGGTTTCAGTTTTAAAAAAAACAAAAAAAAACATGATGATCCACCTTTCCGTTCCTTTATACTACCTAGTACCTACTAGTTCGTATCGCAGCTATTAAACAGTTATGCAGTTCTGTTACTATGGCTACGATGTGTAAATTAGGTGTCTTGGTAGTTATGGTTTGGCTGTAAAATCAAACCAAGGTCAAAAGAGACACGAGACCCCTCGCTACATTACCCCCCCTTTTTCCTGAGGGTGAATAACATAAGGGTACGATACATTAGCTTGTAAATACGTACGCTTGCCGGCCAGACTTTGTTTGTACGCACCTGTCTGGATCCTGTTATTACTTATCTCTCTCTGTGTTGATTGATTTTAGTTTTTTTTTGAAAGTGTTCTATAATTTTGTTACAGTAAAATCAAAGTTATTGTGAAATGGCGAAAATAGGAATTATGATTGTCATTGCATATGCATACAATTCAAACACAAATCTAAGATAATTTAGCACGATGTTTCAGTATTGTAAGTATAGTGGCGGCTTTACTTCGTTCACGAAAACGTTGATTTTACTATATGTGGGAATGATCTCATTATTCATTATACGAAAAAAAAACTATGTAAGTAGGTAGTGTTATTATTATTTGATAATTCCGATGCGATAGTTGTATGTTTAAGAAACATACATAGGTACGTACGTTTTATCTATTTATAGAATACTAGCTCCTCGTCTGCGTCACCCCGTTTTTGCAACATTTTTCACTTCTGTTCCGCAACAGTTGGTTGTAGCATGATGTTATTACATTATAAACCATCCTCTTCAATCACTCTCTATTGAAGAAACCGCATCAATATCCGTTGCGGAGACATAAGGACATAGAGATATATATAGGGACATAGAACGCGTTTTTTATACTATGTAGTGATGTAATATACATGTAAGGCAGCAACTGCCCGTCATTTAGGCGCAATTCTTTTTTAAATTATCGTATGTTAGTATGATAGGCTTCTTAGACTATACTTGAAAGATCGTAGATAAATATTATTAACAGTATATATTCCATAATATTGACTAGTGATCCGACAGTTTTATTATTTGTTGATTAAAGATAGAGAGTTTCTTAGCTTTGCACTTTTCGTTCATTTTAATGGGCTGAAACATGTGAAGTGACGCCTATTTGAAACAAGTGAATTTTATTGTGAAGAAAATATAGTTGATATAGTATACATATCCATAGCAAAACATTATTTAAATTTCGTTCGTGATTTAAACATTACATAGTTCTGTAACAGTTATACGCACAGTGACATAATATCTAGGTGACTGCCGACCATTAAAAAGTTAAGGTCCTGAGCGACATCTAATCGATTTTAATGAAGCCGCGTCTATTTATATGCAACAAACTGTTAAGGCCATTTTATACGTACCTCTTCAGCCAACATAGTAAACAGTTCAATATGTGACACAATAACAGTCGGTCGCTTGGTAGATGTTTACGTACAGATAATTACGCCTGAATATCATCGAAGGGGAGAGGAGAGTCGTTCACGCCCACGCCCTATAATGTTTCCGTAGTGGAATTTTTTTGTTACCAGATTTTGGCAAACTTTTAAATTAGGTGCAGCGAGGATTTAGGCTTAACGAGGATGAAACAAACGGACAAATGATTATTATGTATATCGTCCCTTAGTCGCTTTGATAGTACAAAGCCTCTAGAGCACGGTATATACAGGAAAGACATTTACTAAATTGTACCTACCTGGTAGCAAATATGTGCAATTTGATATCAGTACTGTGGTGTATTTGTTGGTTTGTAAACCTGTAAATGCTTATCAATTGAGCAACCAACCTTTGTTGGTCTTAATAGTTTTAGGGATCCGTACCTCAAGAAGAAATACGTTCTATATAATCGCTTTGTTGTCCGTCCGTTTGTCTGTCTATTAAAACCTTTTCTCCGAAATACATGAAGGTATCGATTTGAAATTCATACAATGTACTCCTACAACACTTTGAAATCATGAAAATTCATACTTTTACGTCAAACGTCAGGTCGTCAAACGATGCATGTGTTCAGTAGCAAATTTCTGTAACACGATAACCGCTACACTGTCTTTCTTCTTCGACGTTATCATACACAGAGTACTAGGTTTCATATTTGAAAATTAATAAAAAATATCTATTTAGATTGAAAAATGGGAATGCCCAGACGGGACTTGAACTCACGACCGCACTGAAGCTGCTAGCGCTTCTTGAAATTTTAAAAGTTAAGGCCTTGTTGTTGTTAACATCTAATAATGATGAATTTTTTGGAAATATCTCGTGTTAACGCATTATAAGAATGTTTGATGGGTTGTATAACATTTCGTTATTTTCAAATTCAGAAGCATAAATTTCGTATCTCTATTTTTGATAAAAAAAGATATACACACGTAAGTTAGCACTTTAAAAATTCTTTATAAAAATCATAGCTGAAAGCTAGTATAAAACGTTTTTAATTTTCAAAGTGAGAAGCATTACATTTTCAATAACATGCTCCTGGTTAGTAATAATGCATACCTGTATATACCTGTATGTAATTTAATAAATAGATTATAATAAATTACTTTGTTTGTTAACAATATTTATCGTGATAATTTTGTTAACTAAATCTGAGTTCTTTTAGGCGGAATTCTAACTATTTTCGAATATTAATGTAGGTTACTTAGGTACTCAAAGTTACGACTCATAATTCTTATCAGTTGTCTACAGTGAAATTACGTTAAAATTGACTCAGGCACTTTGGAGATTACCCGGATAAACATACAGACAAATATTAAAATGGGTTTATATTCAGGGTATCGTATTCATTAAAAAGCTATTGAGTATTTTAATGTTAACGTAGTTTTAATTGGAGGTACCTAATTCATAGCAGTAGGTACTTATTAAAATCGCGTTTTCTCATTATTTTTAAAATATCAAGTTACATGTAAAGTGTTTGGCAAGTGTTCTAAGTAAGATTTATAAATTCCACAATTTATTGTTCAAACTACGTTAAATAGACTCAAAGCCGCCAGCGCACGCAGCCTTTCACGCTGTCACAAGACAAAGGGTTTGCATGACATAAAAGCGTCTATTTCTCATTACGCGAAAAATTTTCAAAATCAGCATTCTCATTTCACTATATCACGCGTAATACATCATAGGTATTCATACCTCTCTAGGTAGGATTCTCCTACCGGTTTTCTTTGAATGTATGTGTAAATGAATGATGTTGTATCATTATTTGTTCACATGGGATGGCAGCTAACTAAACTATACGCGAGGCAATATTTCTATACCGTAACGTAACATAGGTATTTAGTAAACGCTGGTGGCAATCACGAGCCAATTATTTGGCACGTACAATGTAACTTTCAATACGCTGTGCTAAGCGACAGGTCTTTTATATAATAAGCATTTAGCTCATGCAATACAGATGTGTATAGATATTATACTTGATCCAAGCTGTATATCCCCCTTTGAAAGCAAGAAAAATTTAAAAGAAAATCCCAACACAAAAAATACCTCGAAAAACAAAAATGTTAATATTCATGCGTTGTCGTTTCGAGGGACCTCTAACGGAAGACAGGGAAACTGGTTCTCATCCTAAAGGCGGGGCGTCCGGCGGACTCGCCATCTGCCTATCGGCCCATAGTGTTGCTCGACGAGGTGTGCAAACTTTTTGAAACAGTGGGGCCACGGCGGCCAGGCGCCCCACGGTGGATGCCATCGTGCCCGTGAGGACACTGGTGGACGAGGCAGTCGCTCGGGGCGAGGTGACGTTGGCGGTGTCGTGGACATTGCCAACGCAAGCTGGCTGGGTCTGACCCCTTCTTGGGAATCGACTGTACACCTCCATTCACCTCCTTCCACACCGTCGGCATTGTACCCGAACTGTAGGAGAGTCGGTACAGCCTCGTAAGCATTGTAGACAACTCCGCTGCACACTTTGAAGAAACACCGCTGGCATACCATCCGGACTACTGACTTTCCTGACATTGAGTGACTTCAGTACTGCACGGACATCGCGTTGCCTGATACGGATATCATGCATTGTGTGGTCATTGTTGGGCAGTGTAGGTGGCTGCATACCACAATCGTCGATTCGAGAGTTGGCCGCAAAGAGATTAACCAACAAATATGCTTTCTCTTGCGGTTCATGGGCCAAGGATCCATCAGGGTTGCGCAGTGGTGGCAGCGAAGGCAGGCAGAAGCTAGCTTGCACGGCTTTGGCCAGGTGACATCAGTCTATGGAATATAGTATTCCACACATAGACTGATCTCACCGACGACAGCAGTTGCATTATCCAATGGGCAGCGCTCAACCCACGAAATGGACGCAAAATAGTCACGCAGTCCATTCCATTCAGCTGACGAGTAGTGCCAGAGTCGCCGTTTTCCCTGCACTGATCGTGGGGGTGCTATGATAGGCGCCTTGGAACAGACCAGACATGGTCCGAGTTGCCTAAAGCGGCTCACACCGAAACATTGTACTGGTTTGGATGGCTCGTCAGCTAAAGAGCAAATGCGTGAGTGGCTCTTACCGCATGGTCTGTTTTGGCGGAGCCCAATCAGATCTCGTGGTGGGCGTTGAAGTCACCCAAAAATATCAATTCAGCGTTCGAAAACCGCTCCTCCGCATCATCTGCCGTCTGACTCAGGTACTCGAAGAGTCGAGTAGTCTCGGCATCTCCGGTATGGGAACGGTGAAGGCACACGTAGATTTGACTCCTACAGCCATGGTCTACGTGTACCCATAGGATGGCAGAGGATGGGTCCTCCAGTCAGTGAAAAACGGCAACAACAAACATCCGCCCTAACATACACGCTCTCACTCTCAACAGCTTACATAATATAATATAATACTAATGTAAACCATTGAGAATGCCGCAAGGCCAAACCGGTTAGATACAATAATAAATACAGTGGAGAAGTACAAGTGTGTTATTATAATGTAGGTATAACAATAAGTTCCACCAATTGCCGTCAATCAACAGTATAAATAATTAGATATAGGGCAAGTATAGGTTTCGATCAGCCATGTAAAAACTGTTATTATTGAGGGTCTACTATACTAGTACGTAATAATAAATAGCATGTTGCCTACCTACTTATATTTTATAATACAACGTCAGCTTGAACTACACATCTTGACACCTTTGGAGATGAAAAAGTAGTCCGTGTATTCGCTATTAATTCTAACGCAGACTCTGGAGCCCCTGTATAAAAACTATCGAGCCCGTATCACGGGCCTACATGGAAAGTACCTTCTAACGTTTTCATAGTTTAGAAATACCAAATCCCTAATGTACTTTACGTGTGACAGTATATCAAATCACACCGCCGCGCGTTACGTGTGAGCACGTTAATCCATCGAACGTCCCAGTCCAGGTTGCCATACTAACAATCGTTACGGGTAGTTGGAGCCCTCAAAAGTGCGACTAGCCTAACTACAGAACTTCGATATCGCCACTTGGGTTGTGAAGGTTCGATGGCAGTCGCTTCACGGAAATTATCGAAGTGCAGCCGCATCTTAGTTATACTAGAAAGCCTACCCAACCGAGTTGGGAATAGGCTCAGAGAATGATGAGTATATCAAATCACAAAAGTACTTTACATCCCGATGTAAAATACATTTCTGGTTTGATATAATTAGGTATACTATACTTACACAAGGTTTTCCTTGTTCCATTTAACATATTAACACATCCTTTTGATTTATCAGTTGTATATATATATTTTATGTGTGTGTGTTGTGTTATTACAACTATAAATTAGGCTTTAACCTGGCTTTCACCCATGAATTTACCTATACACATAGTCGGACATAATCGGAGTCCGACATAATTACACAGTAGTGTCGGCTACGGTAGCAGTGTAGCGAGTTTCATTTCAATAAGGATAAGATTTATGTCTGAACTGTACGATGTTATGAAGGAAAATTTAGGCCCAAAGTACGCGTAACCGGTATGCATACCTAATCTATCATGAAAGTAATTAAAAGTAGAAGAAACCAGAGGCGTATGCCAGAATAGTAGCAAATGAACACATGATGCAGTTTTCTGTATTATCTAAGCAAATACTTGTTGACAGTTGTTTTTAAGTACCAATAGTGTAACCTCTGATATAGCCACGTTTATATCTCACTGCATTAGCGAAGCGATGATGGATAATAGCTAATGACGTAATTTCTGTGTTCATGTCTGTATAGCGTATAATTATAGTTAGTTCGGTTTGTTTGTTTGAAATCTATTGTCAAAACCCTGTACTACTAATCACAGTTGTCCATCAGTCTACGCATCAGATATGATTTTTTATTCATTCAATTAGAATTATTCGATCTTATTGTGTCATTACAGAGATGTACAAAATACTTCTCGAAAAGTATTTAAATACAAAATGCAAATACTTTTATAATATAGTATTTCAAATGCAAGATACAAAATACTTTTGCCTTTTGTATTTAAATACTAAATACAAAATAGGTATTTTCAAAATACTTTATTAAAATAAAATACTTTATGGTAAAATTACTGGTTTTCGTTATTAAGATTTTGAAATCACAAACTCTTCAAAAAGAGCATCTGACATATTGCGTCTGTGTGGACGCATAATCATACCGGTTTTTTATAAATATATTTTTCTATTTCTGTATTTTTATTTGTCATTTATACATTTATACATTCATAATCACTTAAATACGAATCGTTAAAATAACGTTTTATTGCCTACACGGCATATTGTTTAAATACAATTTGTTTTGGCATTTTTTTAAAGACATTTCGAGCGAACAACACAAAAATAATGAAATAGTTAGCTGCCAACACTGCAAAACGTAACAGTGACTTTGAGGATTGTCAAGAGGGGTCCCTCATATATTATTGGTCAGGTTTTATATGCATTTTGTTTCATCTGTCATTTTCCGCATAGACTTTCAAAGCTGCTGCGCCACTAGTGGGCATTTTTTGTTTTTACTGAATCTCGGTATGCTTTGAAAAATGCAGTTAAGAAAAAAAAAGTATTTTGTATTTTACAAACCATTTTACAAATACAAAATACGTCTCGAATAGTATTTCAAATAAAATACAAAATACTTTTTAAAAAATATACTTAAGTACAAAATCCAAAATATGTATTTTGTATTTTGTATTTGTATTTTAAATACAAGTATTTCAAATATGTCACAACTCTGTGTCATTATAAAATTACAAACGTGATTGTATATTTGCAATTCGGCTATTTTTTTATTTTATTCATCAATTATGCATAAATATAACTAGTTCTGTTGCCCGCACTTGTACCCGCATGGAAAACTGAAATACTTTAATACTTCGTAAGATTTCTAAATTTTGTATAGGAATCTGCTACAAATTATTACGAAACTTGAAAAAAAATGCACTAAATCAATGAAAATAAGGATTAATTTTTATCTATTCACTGTTAAATCGTACGGGATATTTACCATGTTTGTTAGTTTCTTCGTGTAACCGATATTTCGGCGCTGTTGCAAGCGCCATGATCACGGTGTACTGATGACTGCCGAGCTAGTTGTTATTGAGGCCAACCGTATCGGTCTACCCTCTTTCTTACTCGTTTACTACGGTTCGTACGGTACGTATCGGTTACACGAAGAAACTAACAAACATGGTAAATATCCCGTACGATTTAACAGTGAATATTAATTTTTATCCACTTAAATACGTTAGATGATGTACAAATATAGTCACTGTGGTGAATAAACAATTTTAATAATATGATGGGTTTTAAATTTATAACACACAGTTTTAATTATGATATTTTTTATGGTTGAAGACGATGATAGCTGTGTTATCTTTATTTAATAACATATTCAAAGATAACTCGCATTAAATTTGACTACCCTACTAAGAGAATGTAATAGCAGATACCAAAATACCCAGTACATAAACTAGAATCAAAATAATTTTATGCGTTTAAATTAAAAAAATATGAGTTTATAAACCATACTAGTGATCAGTCACCTTGACAACTTAGTTTAGCCGCTTTTCGATGAAATTTGTCAAAATCCTTAATTAGTGAATGGTTAACATCTGAAAATGTAGCCTCAGCAGCCTAGGCTCTGGGTTGATATCTCAGTCAGTCAGCTCAAGTAATGAATGTACGTACGATAGATGGTCCAGGTCAATTATATTGCATGTAAAAGTTTAACCAATCTTTGTAATTATGGTATGTTTTACATTAAAAGCCAGTGACAATCTTAGTTTGACAAAATTGACAACTTTGTTTACTTTTTTTTTTTTTTTTTAAGGGATTTTATGACATGGTAACTAGGACCTTTATGTCAAGTCTTATTTTATTTTATAACACTTTATTCACTAATCTAGTTGGAATGATTCTTGATGATGGTGATGACGATGACGGATGAATGATGATAGTTGCCCCAGTATAGTAGTGGAGACTTTACTAGAAGCTTTCCTAAGGGAGATTTGACACCAACACGAAAAATCACAATTCACTACAATATTCCACTTTCGTACACTTGTGCACTTTGTCTAAGCCGTTATGTCTAAAATTCCACCATTTTTACACATAAAAACTCGAATTTACACCAATATTAGAAAATAAAACACAGGAGCGTTGTGACACTTTTCGCGTTCCCGCCTAAACTCCAACTTTGTGTACTTATAGCTAAGGACCATGGAAAATTAAGGAAGCGGAGTTGTTGCTAAGCCAATTGGGCTATAAGCCTTCAACTGAGTCGAACGATCGGGGTAACGTCAGAACCCTTTCTGACGTTACCGACGTACCCCGTCAGAGCCTAGACTTTGTCCCTACCAAGTCTAGGCTCTGACGTCACTCATCAGTTCTAGTGTCATGAGTGTTTAGGCTCAGATGTGTTTTACGTGAAAATTTTTGCATGTAAAATCATTTTAACCTCTTCCACGATGAACTGCATGTTGATAGATTGGAAAAATTGTTCCGGAAAACTATCAAAACGTACTGGTAGTGTTTCATCTTTAAGTCTGCTTTCTTTCTAGAAAAAAAAATGCCTTCACAGAATCATCTAGTGGACAGTAGCTGTAAGTAATTTTGTCTCAAATGTATCAGAGGTGTTAATAACTCAATGCGTACTGTGAAAATTTCACCACAATCGTTTCACTTGATCTCAGTAGTGAATTCCAATAAAATTATTTTAATTATAAATAGAATATGACTGAAATTTAAAATTATAAATAAATTACAAGTTAATTTATCATCACATCTATCGGTGTTCCATACCGATATCTAGATGTCCCAATTTTAAAAATATTCCCGTCTTCATTATGCCCATAGATTATTCTTCTATTCGTATATATTCCATATATTCCAGATTCTAGACTTCTTTGTAGCGCTTAATGGCAAGTAGTCAAACTACAATGAAAATTGCATGTGAGGTTTGTTTCCAGTTTTGCTATGTTCTGGTAGACGAATTTCTTAAAAGTGGGAAGGGTATGATTTCATACATCCCGCGCATTTCCCTTTCACCCGCATCTGACCACGCATTTTTGTTAAGAGAAATCAAACTGTTACATCTCCATCATCTAATCATATATATTCGGTCCTCCGTGAGTTAAACTGTGAAATAATGCCTTTAGTATTAAATCCGACATTTTAAATAGTGTCCCATGTGCATATTGTGCATAACATAAGATACAATGTGCTAATACTAACGACCTTGTTTTACCCGCATTAGTACTGATCACACATTTATTTATCATGGTGTGCCTGTAGGTACTGCCTATAGTTATAAATCATTATCCAAGTATTCATTAAGGACACCTGTTAGTTTTTTATTAGGTGTGTATTCAAATCTAGTTATTGAATTTGCAACAACTGGATACATATCCAGTTAATGTATAGATAGATATCTATACCTTACATTGTACTGGTCGTACGCGCGTACGACACTGAATGGACAAAATAACAGATCTTTAATACAAAGTTTGTAATCGGTATCTAGTACGTGATAAAACATTTATTACGTCCCTACATTGTTTATTAGTTACTGCACAATGAAGTGCACGAATGAAACGCGTTATTAAGAAAAGCTTTCATAGGTGGTCGACAGCAAGAATATTAAGTATACCTACCTACATTAGTTTCAGAACGTCCAACGATGAATTTCACTTATAAAAATTATTACGTACAAGTTTTAATAAATTAAACTGAATTTTATACAGTTATACAATTATTTCATGTTCGCTAAAATTCCCCCTAATTAGGTATGTTACTCTCATATATTTACACAATATAAACAAAAATGTTCGACAGTTTTTTACAAAGCACATGAGTAAAAGCCACTCCTTTGCCCTTTATACCATATCACAGAACACATTAAGGTGGAAAAGTAGTTTGGGGTGCGCTTTTTCCAGTCTAAATGCGGATGTAGCTGATTATTATTTCACGTGCAGCGACGGTTATCTGGCCTCCATAATCCATGGGTGATATCAGAGCATTGTAGTTAGACCTACCATTTGAACTTTTTGGGCCACAACAGGTAACGGCTACTATTAGATGTTAGTATGTCAACCTGCTTAACGTTTTCTCCGGGGCACGACCAGAACAATGAAAATGACCATATTCGTGTGTATAATATTATGTTACCGGAAATGTATGGAATCTAGGATTTGCATACAACTCCTAGGAAATGTATACAATTCTGTAGCTATTTAGGAAATATGTAAACATTTTGTTTGTTTCCATTTCCTAGGAATTATATATAATTCCAGTATCGTGTTAGAAAATGTATAAAAATTATAGTTAACACCCTTGAGACTCGAGAGTTCCCCGACTCGGACTTTTTAAACTCCACTATCCCCGCGTACTCATTGATATATCTTAAACTAGATCCAATTTCCGTTTGCTATTTAGAAAATGCATAGATTTCCTTGGAAATCTGTCTAATATAATTTAATTCACACATACGGGCGATTTTAGGAATTGCATACATTTCCTAGAAATTGTAATACAATGATAGTTTACATACATTTACGTAAACATATACAAATATTTGCACTGTGCGAGGATCGAACCCGCGCCCTTGTGTAGTGGTGTTGCGTTCACTACGTCCGTCCACGCCACTCAAGCATCCTCAGCTAACTATAAATTTGTTTGAACTTTTATTTTGACGTTCTAAAATTTGTCATAACCTACATATTGAACCCAAGGGAATGATAGAATTGGTTTAATACAAGTAACATAGCACCCAGATTACGCCCCGCACTATGAGGTAGAGCCTAATCTATCTAGTGGACTCGTTTCTTACACTCCGACCCTAAGATCTTTTAAACTGCTCTCGCATTCGTTGCTGAAACGCACGTGAGTCATACAAAATAAATTGGAATGGACCCGCTTTACCCCTGTAAATTGACGTCTAGTACCTAGTGATCGGTAGTATCTTATTTCAGACGGATTTCTGTGGTGGCAACACGCGCTTGACACCTTTAGGTGTTGTAAGTGTTTGTAAGTAACAGTATCCACTTACAACTAGGGAATTCTCCTTCCTTCTCATTCAACCAATACCTAACTTTTGACAGAATCAGGAACGACATTAATATATATTTTCAGACGACAGCTCGAAATTTGGCTAATTTGTTAGTTGCACTAGCAAATAGCAAATAATCTACTTATCTCCGCCTACCGCGCAGTTAACACCTAAGTTATTTTGCTCCAAAGTTTTTATCAATATTTCGTGTTAAACTAAATATTTTAATTAGTATTCGGCAAATAACGTAAAGCGTAATATATATTATTGACTTTTAGACTATTGATGAAGTAATTAGTGATGTTTATTAGTGTTTATTAGTGAATATTCATATGGACTTTAAAATTTTAACAAGAAAGTTACCCTCATATAGTGGCTGCCGAAAGTGTTTTACGAATACGCGTAAGTAACGTTCTGTGCACGGCGCTTACGACGTTGTTCTCGCGACCTATCCTTATTATCTTGGAAGATACGGTTGCAACTTGCAAGTTTGTTTACATTCATTGGCGCGGAAGAATCTAAGCAACATAATAATATTGTACTTACATGAACTACGTGAATACACGGAACAAAAGGATGATAA
This sequence comes from Pelosia muscerda, assembly GCA_963691645.1. Classification (NCBI taxonomy): domain Eukaryota; kingdom Metazoa; phylum Arthropoda; class Insecta; order Lepidoptera; family Erebidae; genus Pelosia; species Pelosia muscerda. The sequence goes on along the minus strand of OY829098.1, from coordinate 19,182,882 downwards.
TATAATTTATAATTGCGGTTCTAACTTCGATAAGTGCCAATTGTTTTAACTGGGCAGTTGTTTGATATACCTACCTACTCTTTAACAATTTTTCTTCACCTAAGATGCTTTGCCATGGCTGTAAATCAAAACTTAAAGCCAGAAAGTACCTATTATGCAATACTTGCAAATCTGAATACTGCTTTGAATGCTTAAATATATCAAACAATGCAGGTACGGGGCTTACTAAGGCAGAATTAGAATCGATGTGCTGTCCATATTGCCAAAATATCACTAGAAGGGTAAACAACGATGACACACCCTGTCGCCAGCGCCGCCGTCAGCCAATGTCGTGTGACGAGTCTATGAACGTCTCATTCGGCGAAACGTTGATACAAGGTGTAGAAACCTCTGCTACCTCTGCGGCAAGTCCTAGCTTGGTGCATGAACCCGTTTCAATGGACAGTATAAGTAAGCTTTTCGACCTAAAACTCGCACCCGATTCCGCAATTATGACGAATCTTAGATCAGCACTTAATAAGGACATTGAAAAAGCGGTGGCCGTACATGTGAAACGAGCGTTCGAGAATTTAAAAAGTGAGTTTACTTCAACCACTGATTACTTGTCTGCAGAATAGAAGGATATAAGATTGGAGATGGAAGAAAAGGATGCTCAAATCAGAGAGCTACAATCTAATCTCTTAAAATCTCAATCTTCACTAGCAAAGCTACAAACTAAAGTTTCTACTATTGAGAGGATGTCCCGCGATTTAAATCTGGAAATCCATCAAGTTCCTGAAACCAAAAGTGAGAACCTAATGGGCCTATTCAATAAACTATGTGAGTGCCTTAAAGTAGATATCCCTGATGGCGATGTGAGGTCGTGCCGCCGTGTTGCTAAAATGGATGCATCATCAAACAGACCACGAAATATACTAGTCACCCTGTCTTCGCAGCGATACCGCGATCTTATAATATCAGCTGCTACTCGTTTTAATAAATCTAACGCTCCGGAGAGACTTGCTACAACTCATATTGGTTTTAAGGGGGAGACTCGCCGGATCTATGTCGCTGAACATCTGTCTCCAGAAGCTAAGGAACTGCACAGTGCTGCTAGAAAGTTCTGCAAAGAAAATCGTTTTAAGTTTGTATGGGTGCGTTTTGGACAGATATATATTCGGAAAGATGAGCAAAGTCATGCCATACATGTTAAAGATGTCAATTGTTTGAGCAAACTTACCTGATTGTACTTATTTTTTATTTTTTTATCTTTTTTAAAGTTTTCTATCTTTATTCATAGAATATAGTATTCCGATTTAGTAAACTTTGCCGATGATTAGTGTGTTCTATCAAAATGTCAATAGAATTCGTACTAAACTACCACAGTTTTACTTAAGCTTGTTAAACTCTGATTATGACGTGGTATGTCTGACGGAAACTAATCTGAATAAAGGCATTTATGATGGTGAATTTGTAGATTCACGTTACAATGTTTTTAGACGGGATCGCACTGATAGTAACTCATTAAAAACCGAAGGTGGAGGTGTCCTTGTCGCAATTAAAAAATCTTTTAACGTTATTCGCCGGGCATCTTGGGATAGTGGTGTGGAGGATATCTGGGTTTCCCTTATACCGGAAAACAGTAAATCGCCTAATTTAAATATATGTGTCTGCTACTTGCCGCCTGATTTAGCTTCTTCCAAGCTAGAAACCTTTTATTCAAACTGTCAAGTAGTATTATTAAACAACTGCTCAGAAGAAAGTTGTCTGATTATAGGTGATTTCAACAATCATGATTTTACAAATGCAGCTTGTGGTACTGGCGAGCCATTACATACATCTCCTAGTAATAAAACTGTGCTCTTACAAGAATTTGTTTCACTCTGTCAGTTATACCAATGTAATAAAATTACCAATGATAGAAATCGTATACTTGATTTAATATTGTCTTCTGTTGAAGATCTCAAAGTTGACGAGGCTGATCCAATGACTTTAAAGGACAGGCATCACCCTGCTTTACAATTTGATTTTCCTATATCGCTTAAACCAGCAAATAAATTGAATAAAAATAATAATAAAAGGCTAAATTTCACGAAGTGTAATTATCAAGCAATAAGAAGTGAACTAGGTAGTACAGATTGGTTCCAAATTCTATCATACTCAGATGTTGATGCATGCCTTAATGCTTTTTATGAAAAGCTTTTTGATGTTATTAGAAAACATACACCACTCTCTACATTAAAATCGCAATATTATCCTATCTGGTACAGTAAACCCTTAATAAGGTGTAATGAAGAAAAAAAGAAATTCCACAAACTTTTCAAGAAGTTTCGTAATCCTCGAGATTACGACACCTTTTCCTTATTACGCGACAGATTCAAACGTATGGCCGATAAATGTTATACGGAATATATCGCCTCAATTGAAGAGTCCATGAGTAAAAATATTAAACAGTTCTGGACCTATGTGAATAATAGGAAAGGTCATGTTTCAATGCAAAATGTGATGTACTATGGTGACAGCTCTTCTACTAACGGTCCTGAGATATGTGAGATGTTCTCTACCTATTTTGGATCAGTTTTTGACACTGGCGATCTCAATAGTACACAATCTTCATCAGCTCCATCTGATACCACTGAGCATTGCATAACAGAAAATAGAACATCCAACTCACTCACACATATTTTTATATCTGAAAGTGATATACTCATTAAGATTAAACAGCTTGATTCTACAAAAGGTGCGGGGCCGGATCAGCTCCCCCCATCATTTATAAAGCAGTGTGGTAAAGAGCTGAGTATTCCGCTGTACATCATATTCAATAAATCACTTTCTTGTGGAGTCTTTCCTAAGCTATGGAAAACGGCCCATATAATACCGATCTTTAAAAATGGAGATAAGTCCCGTTGTGAAAACTATAGGCCCATCAGCATATTGTCATGTCTGGGTAAATTGTTTGAATCATTGGCTTACGATCATTTGTACAACCATTTCAAGCCTTTTATCTCTGACAGGCAACATGGTTTTGTCAGAGGCCGATCAACAGTTTCAAACCTCTTAGTATATAAGGATTACCTTTGCAAAAGCTTTGCCAAGGGTGGGCAGGTTGACAGTATTTACACGGACTTTTCAAAGGCGTTTGATAAGGTCAATCACAGAATTCTCTGCGCGAAACTCGCTTCTTATGGCATCCATGGCAGCTTATATCGCTGGTTGACCTCATATCTCAGTAAAAGGAGCCAATTAGTCACTGTAAAGGGTTTTTCTTCATCTCCAACTCTAGTTACTTCCGGGGTACCACAAGGATCCCATTTGGGGCCCCTTTTGTTCATTATTTTTGTTAACGACCTTATCGAGTGTCTCTCGTGTGAATGTTTGCTTTACGCTGACGATTTAAAAATATTTAATACTATATACAGTCCTCATGACTGCTGTCTGTTACAAAATGACCTGAATACCATTTCAAGCTGGTGTAGGGTAAACCACATGTATCTTAACATCAGCAAATGCTTTGTTATAACTTTCAGTAACAAGCATTTTGCTATCAATAATAACTACTCGATTGATGGCCAGATTTTAAGTAAGACTGATACAGTCAGGGATTTGGGTATTTTATTCGACAGCAAGCTTTCATTTCGAGCACATTACAAACATATAACAATGAAAGCCTATCAACTCCTTGGTTTTGTGTTTAGATCCACGAAAGCCTTCAAAAAACCAGAAACATTATTGTTTTTATTTTATGCACTTGTCAGAAGCATTTTGGAATTTGGCAGTCCAATATGGTCTCCATACTATGGGGTGCATATAAATGCAATTGAAGGCGTTCAAAGAAAGTGCTTACGAATATTACACTACCGTCAACACTTAGGTCGTACAAATCTTAGTTACGAAAGTAGGCTCATAAGATATAATGTTCAAAAGTTGGAAACCCGTCGCATATATCTTGATTCAGTTTATCTTTATAAGGTAATTCACTCAAAACTGGATACCCCTTACTTACTCTCTCAAATTACCTTCAACACCAGACACAGCGCACGCAGATCCAATCATACGAATCTATTTGCCTTACAGATTCATAAAAACAACATTTCTTTCTATAACCCCCTGGTTAGGATGGCCCGTCAGTACAACGAATTGGTAAAAAATAACTCAGAACTTGATATATTCGCCAAACTTGAAACGTATATCGGTTCACTCAAGGGTGTCCTCTATTCCACACCCAACTATGTAAGCAGCTAACTACGTACTATAAATATGTATTCGTTTGAATAGTTATTACTTAGTGTTAAGAAGTTTTTCTGTTTGCACAAATTTTTGGATTGCAATTCAGACTTAGATTGTATAATTTTATTTCAGTTATAATCACAATTGTAATCTGTGTTGTGTAACAAATAAATAAAATAAAAAAATAAAAAAAATACTCGGCGTCAATAAAGCCGCTTTCCTTGGCTTCCATGATTTGCAAAAAGGTGCCACCAGATATCAAACTGGTTTTGGATTCTTTTTAAATATTATATAAATGATAAACAATACTAAAATAAATATACTAAATAATAAATTACAATATAAAAAATAAAATAAATTACAATATCAGATCATATAAAAATGGAAAACAAAGTTATTGTGTTAATTCAATATTAAATTTGATCCAGATTTCTAAATGATGGCGGAAAACGAATGTATAGTAGATAATTAGAATTATTAGCATATCTTCAGATTCGCATTTCTACAGATTCGCATATTTTCGGATTCGCATTTCTTCAGATTAGCATCTCTTCAGATTCTCATTTCTTGGGAGTCTCTTTTTATCATATTTGTACAGGTGACGCAAAAAGTATTGGACCAACGTACCCCCTAAACTTATTGTTGATTCATTAATTAATACAAAGAGATTGCATCTAACGAGTCAAAACTTTTTAATCCCGTGTTTACTAGCTGGATGGTTTAATGTAAATTAAAATTATCAAGAAAATTTAAATTTAAATTCTTTTTTTTAAGTATCAAGATTTCAGAATTAAAAGAATGATTCAGAACCTAAAAGGTCAAGTAAAGATCAAGAGCAATATTTACTAAATCATTCAGAAATGCATATCTGGAGATTTGTTCCGGAGTGTATTATTTATTTAACTGTACTCTAAAAAAGCGAGACTCCGAAGAAATGAGAATCTGAAGAGATGCTAATCCGAAGAGATGCGAATCCGAAAAAATGCGAATCTGTAGAAATGCGAATCTGAAGATATGCTAAATATTCGATAATTATTATCCTATCACGAACTTGACCATCAATAATTTGTAGACGGTTCTCCGCTAAATAAATATAAAACAGGCTAAATAGGCTCCGCTTTCATTGAAATCGTGATCGTGTTGGACACTTTTTGACAGCCAAAGTTAAATAATCATAGATTACCAAAATTAGATCACCAGACAAGAGAGGAATAAAGACTTGTATTTTGGACCAATTCAAAACTTTTTTGACATTCAGTTTATGGTTACCTTTCGTCCTCATTCAATGACATTCAATGCTATTTCTGTATGTTAGAATCGTTGAGAGATAATTTGCTATCCTTTGTCTATGCTGTAAGTGAATCTTCTGTAGGGATCAAGGGATATCGACTTCTCAGCCGACTTCAAAATTATGACAGATTGACAAACAATTAAGAATACGATCTCTCCGTTGAGTGCAGTCTATGGGTCCCTCAAGCTTCCTCTACACATTAGCTAACCTAGTGACGAATTATACTAACATTGACCAAAAGTTTGTGATTGTACACACATTGGAACTGGTTTCAAGGTCGTTCCACTATTATTTTTCGACTCGGTAGGGCTCTATAAACTAAAAAGTCTCTACTTTTGTCATGATTTCCGATTGCAAAAGAACAATGGCAATAAATTGTCTAATAATTTAAAAACGACCATTAATGCCCAAGTAATTTATTGTTTATTTTGCACTTTTACTAGTATCTAAATGTTCCAATAAAAGCCGTCTTAAAATCTACATTTTAAAAGATTTTCAAAGATTATTTACAGCCGTGAGTGAGGTGAGTGCGCCAATCAAACACAGCCAATGAAACCGTGCGTGTCTACCTTGTCACTTTGACTGGAATACTGTATAACAGTTCTGACATGTCAGTTTGACCACCGAGAAACACTCCAGTAGATTATCAAATACTGTAGTCACCACAGAGTTTGAACATAGTTATAGATAGGTATGGCGAGACTAATTACGACGACAACCTTAAAATCAAAACACGATCTTTATTTTCCGACTTTCCCGATGGTAGATGAATTCACTTATGGAATGCACTAGTGAAGACTACTCGGACTTGCGGAGGCTACTCGGACGCGCGTATGTCGGAGGTCGCAGAATGGCCTCCGTCGGGGGATGACAAATGGAGCCGCCTGTCAACCTAGTAGAAGCAGGCCGCAACGGCGACACAAAGTGCGCCTCCCCATATCCGGGGATTGATGGGGACACCATGGTTCCCACATTGGGGGGGGGGGTCATCTTAAAGAGATGTCTCCGGGTCTGCCGGGGTGTGAGAGATATGTCTTGTATAATCTCACCTCCGGCAATCAAAGACCCATAGGCGGCGTGCGTTTTACTCTAAAAACTGATAAATGATCTCCTTTAATTACTTACCCCGTTCAATCATTATTGCTCACAAGATACAATCAAGTAATATTTTTCAACAATGAGTTTGATTGACGCCATCTAGTTTACATATCATGAACATTGTATGATTCACATAAAGAGAATCTGTCACAAATATTGACCAGTAACGAAATCTTTATCTACCTTCAATTATAATTTTGTAAGATGACGTTACTTTTTCTAATAGTAATTACATTATCAGTAGGAATCGCACAAATAATTTATCGTATTGATTGCTCCATTCCTACCTACTACTTTTTATTAGATCGTAATCTAGTGATGTTAAGGTGCTTACCACAAGTTATGGTTTTTGTTCATTTGCTTAGTTCCAAAAGTCTCTATGTGCATGATAGGCAAAGTTACGCTTTTGCGAAGTGATCTCATCAATATGTTATGGCTATAGGTATGTACTTGAGTAGTGATTTTACACTCATTAAATACTGTATTCTTTATTTCGTATGATTTTAGAAATAATATTTATTATTCATCGGCTTGATACACGCACAACCTGTCGTATAGTGGCAAATTTAATAAGAAACTGAAGTGTCTTATATGAACTATATTAATGCATATAGTTCATATAGTTATATATATTATAAATGAACTATATTAAGGCACTACATTTATCATTTAACTAGCTGATGCCCGCGGCACCACGGCGATCTCATACCTTTGGTTCTATTCAACCGATCATGATCAAACTTACGTTAGTTTTTAAGACTTACCAAGATATCTCTAAAAAAATCGCAACATAATTCGTTCAGTAACAGTACATATAGCTGTTGCGTCCACCGCGAACAGACAAGAATACCTAAAAAGCATTTTAGCATACATAATTGTTCTAGTTCTTTTTTAAATATCTCAATGGTTACTTTATTATTAAGTATACCGAATATCTAATATTATATAAAATTCTTGTGTCACAGTTTTCGTTGCCATACTCCTCCGAAACGGCTTGACCGATTCTCATGAAATTTTTTGAGCATATTGAGTAGGTCTGAGAATCGGCCAACATCTATTTTTCATACCCCTAAATGCTCATGGAGTAGCGGGAACGGGATCAGAAGTCCACGCGGGCGGAGCCGCGGGCAACAGCTAGTATAGTATATATACAGATAGACCAGCGTCGTGTATCGTCCCGGTTTATAACGCCTAAAGTATGCAAACCTTGTCCTGGGAATACCAAACACAATCGTCCTGAGTGCGAGGGATATGTTATTTACAATCTCACCTCCGGCAACCGGAGCACCTAAGACGGCGTGCGTTTTAGTCGGTTCGACTCCGACATAACCACTTTCACCCGCTCCGGTGGAGGTGGTAATTGAGGGAATTTTGCGCACGAAAAAAGTGTCTGTGCGGCGCACAGTGGTTCGATTCCATACAAGCGGCCTGACATAGGTAATTAAAAAAATTAAAGTCGTTATTTAAAATAACTAAATATGCCGAAAAATATCCGATTTCTATATTGAAGACAAACACATTTTATTAGTACGAGTTTCAAAGTTAAATATTTGTCACATTTTGTCCATGGACACATAGTGCCCTTTATTTTCCTTTTTTGAGATATTGAATACAATATGATTATTATTTAAGGTTCTTTAAATATGATAATACTTTGATTCTGGTCCATTTTTGGTCTGGATTTTTTTGATAACATTACCATAAAATAAGATTTTTTCGATTTTACCGCAATGTAGCTTTAAAACTCGTGCTAATAAAATAAGTTTGTCTTCGAAATAGAAATTTGATGACATATTTAGTTATAAGAAATAACGGCTTTCATTTTTTTAATACCCTATGTACGGCCGCTTGCATGGGATCGAACCTCTGTGCGGCGGCTAGAGAAGATAGATAAGTAATATTATTTATCAAATTAGCCATTACAACCAGAATAGATAGGGTTCTACAACTTGTCATGCCTTTTTTCTTGCTCATTATCACTGCTTATTCTTATCATTAGTAGTAAAGTTAATAGGTGGTTTACGAGTTTCCGCAAATGTCCTAGTATTACACAGTTACGTTGGTTGATAATGCTGTGTGAGAACAATTCTTATTAAAGCATGAATTAAACCTTTTGAAATTACTGATATCCATCGGATCTGGAAAGGTATGTCAGGTAGGTACACGTCGCCCATCTCGCAATGTCTTTTAAGACAAAAGTCTATAATCAGTGCTTTTTACCTGTAATGCCTTACGGAGCCGAGGCATGGACACTTACGGTACCTACTACTGGTCCTGACCTGAAACCATAATATAATCTATAAAATAATATAATAACTTCATTTGGTTTTCCAAGACTAAGCGACTATTCCCCTAAAAACACGAAAGGCGATTTTGACGTTGAACCCGATTTTTGTTCCCAGATTCGTAAAATGTTCGCTGGAAATAGTTTGCGATCATACTTCAACATTATGCCATGCGTACGGTGACGGAAGCCACGAAATTTGCTACGATATTACTTAACAAATAATACTTAATATTACTATCATGTGACTTTATATGACGTAAGTGTGTAAAATAATCAAGTGCCTTCAAATATTTACCGCTAAAACAAATCTTAATTTAGGCCAAAGGCACATGCTGTTCAATGGATACCGATACAAATTTATCATCGAATGTTAAAGTTAAGAAGAGCGGACGTAAAAATGAGAAAAAGAAAAAAGTTGAAATGCAGGATACTCCTGCTACTTTGAAAGAAGAATGTCAGCAGATAAGCCAGTTGACAGAGGAAGCGAAACGCGATATTGCATCAGATACCTCCACCGATAGCGAGGAATTTAATGAAGACGTAAACGCTTTTAACTACAACACCATCACATCACTAGCTGCTCTTAAGGATATTATACAAGGGGACAATAATGATACGCCTGAAACAGACAGTTTTTTTCAACATTATTTTATGAACCACTGTAATAACCTTTCAAGTCGTAACACAAATTCTAACTCACCGTTTCCGTTTCCGGAGAGACGGAGACTATCACAATGTCGTGAGGAAGATGAAGACGATGAAAGAAAAGAAAGTGATATATTGTGTCCCAGTGCATGGTTGCACAACACAAAGAAGGACATAACTGCACCAGAAAGTTTAGAGTTACTGGTTAAAAATGTAAGTTTCAACGACACGACTGCAGATGGAAATGCCAATGTTGTAAGCAAAACAACAATTTGCGATAGTAATGTTGACGCAGAAGATAAAGAACCTCCAAAACGAACTGTGATGGGAGCCCGACACAAGTTTTTAGTTACAACTACATTACCTCCAGCGCCCACGATTGAACGAGTTTTACGTGCGCAAGTACACAACGCACATACTGTTCATTTTGGAACTAAAGGCGCTGAAGAATTACGTCCAAATGTACGTTCTATTTTTGTAAAGCAGAATCTCCACCATGATAAGAATTATTTTGATAGTAGTTTAATTGAAATTAGATCTACCGTAGATGAAGTACTCCCTAGTTCAGAGGATATTTGGATTAAAAGGACCGAAGACAAAGTGAGTATATTTTGTTAACAGTGTTCATCTCTAGATATCACTGATTTGTTATACTAATTTTAACAATTGTTTATCATTCTAGGTTGTTATTCCAAAAGTGGAACCTATTATTCCTCCAACGGAAGTGACTCCTAAAACAGTTTTGAAAGATGAAGAAGTAACTCTCCGATCTACTGGAAAAGATGTTGAAAAAGCCAGGTCACGGTCTGGAACGTGGGGCTCAGCAACGGGAAGCAAACCAAAAGACCAGGCAAAGAAGATTGCAATTCGGAAAGAGAAAGATATACGGCGCACCAGCGATGATAGGCGACAGAAAAGAGGCAAGTACTTAGGTTATAACATACAATATACATAAAAATTCACCCATTACTCCTTATCCCGGAGAATATACAGTAGGTTACTCGGAAAAACAATTAATAGAGCGTGAAATCACAGGTTATGCCCTTAAAACTTGATGTTACCCTTGCATTCGTTGTTATCTAATGGCAAAGTCAAGTGCACGACCGTGGTGACATTTCCAGGTAACCACGATTATTCGAACGAAATGGTGGGCTATTTATCTAATTTTGGTAGTTTTCGATTGATTAATGTGTTCGACATTCATTAAGTAAGTATCATCCAATCGGACGAAAGTTACGTTGTTCGCAGTTAGTAAATATAGATTTATTATCGGCTTAGAGTGTAGATGAGCCGCAATGCTGGCAGAGTGTGCCTACGTATTAGTTTGAACATTTGAGCTGGCAGCATGCCAACCTGCTCGCCATAAGGGTCTGCGTTAACGTGATAGTTGTTCAGTTACGTTTTTCATTTCGAGCACTTCGTCTTATTGTACTCGTATTTTGATTGTAACGGTTTCAAGTCTTTATTTTTGTTTCTGATTCATTTATAATTTTATTGTCAAGGAATGTTATTGGTGGTGGTATATCCAATATATAACACCACTACATATGAGTTGAAAATGGGTGCGTTAGAGACCAATTATACTTATTGTTGTAATCGTAAGCGTAAGTCAGATAGAAACAATTTGTTTACCTCGCTTGTCCTCCGTATAATATTGTTTACATAAGCAATCAAATCAATTATGAAAGTTGTGGCGTGGGTAGTGTTTGGCACCAACACTGTAAAGGTGTCACCACATTTATGTTTCGATACAATTACGCTAGATATTCTGAATATGAAATTTAGATTGAAAAAAATCAATATTTAAGACTGTTCAGTGTTCATACACAAGCTAACTCTGCAAACTGAGTTATTTGAGTCTATCCTACATTTATGTCCCAAGTGACGTTAGTAAACACAGAATAATCTTAAATCTTGAATATTGGCCTTTTCAAGCCATAATATTAAAAAAGGATCTTAACTAGCTGTTAGGAATCTTGCTTCAAATATAGACTACCGTAGCTTCGATTAGGTCGTTATCGCTATTTAATAACAAATGAAAAACAATAACTATAACGTATTTATAGCAAATTAATAATTGCACTACATACTATGTAGTAGCAGTAGCTAGTAGCACTAGCTCTACTTATGAAAAATGGTGTGTTAATGTTTTTGGGATAAGTAGGTGTCATTTAGATATACTGCTTTATTATAGCGTTATATGGTTTTGTTGAAAACATAAAGTATTATCTACTTTACCTTTTTAAGAAATAAACTCTTGGAATGGCAAGCTTGTACTGAACCATTGCACCTAATTGGTACTTATGTACCATGGCAAAACTGCATAAGTAACGTCCACTTACTGATAACATACAGTTACAATGACGTAATTGGTAGGCAGGCGAAATATGTAAAATAAAAATTGCAAAACGCATATTCCAATAATACTCAATGAATCTTTTTTATACACCTACATTTTAAAACACGCATCCGGCCTTGATTTCGCCGTACAGCAACATACCAACAAAATATTATCATACATTTTGTTTGTCTGAGCGCGATAAAGTAATTCTACTTGCTTAATACCGATATAATTTAGTACCGAGACATTCAATAGTCGGTTTAAATTTAAATCCAATAGTTATAGCGAATAACTTTACCGTTGCAGGTGATCCAATACTTACGTGTTTTAATTAATCTGTGGTGCGTTTATTTCATATTGATTACGAAAGTTTCGCAGTGCACTAGTTCTGACAGCATTGCGAACACGTTGAATTATGTTGTATGTATGCCGTGTCCAGACGAGCCTTATATTTAAGAATTTTAGCTTCATTTTGTCAATGGTATTATTATAGCTATTGTTCTTAGCCCTTTAACATTTAAGTATTTGTTTTGGTAAGTAAATCTACATATTAATTGACCTCTACATCAGTCGCTTTATTGGGAATCAGCTGCGGCCCGCTTCGTCTGCGTGAAATTTTGATTCCATTTCTGCAACCCATTGGAACTTAATCCCGGGATATAAAGTAGCCTATGTGTTATTATTTACAATGCACCAAATCTAAAACACGCATCTAAGTCATACAAACATCTAATTGTACAAATCCAAATCCAATACATTTCTAGTAGAAGTGGAAATATTATAGAACCATTTATCTACCTATCATCCAATCTATCAATTCCAATAGGATTACACGACGCTTGAGTAACTGCAAGTATAGAATACTAGTCTCACATACTAATATTAGTAGGATCGACGCGAGATCGGTATGACTGGTAAAAGTGACAAGGGATTAAATACGCAACAGAATGTGTAAAGAGTGGTTGATTGATTTATATTATTACAAGAAGAAGGTATGTAGGTACGTCGGTACAGTATAGATTTTCACTAAACTTGTTGTTTCATTTTTAAACACAAATTTGTCAGGAGTTTCCTTTGAAAAGAGCTTAAATGGTGATGAAAATGTCCTAATGGAACACTAGTACGCAATCATCGTGCGTGTTCGTGTGAATGTCAGTAAAACACTGAATGGCGCGATTTTTGTTCGTACGAATATGAATTGACATTCGCGCGCGAAGACATTGGTTGTTCATCACTTATTGACGGTATGCCGGTTAGGGTCGTTGTAGCCCAAAAAAGTCTAATTAGTCTAAATGACAGTCGTTTCATGGAAAGTATCGAAAGTCAGCCGCATATTAATTAGGGAAAAGGTTCAGAGAATCGGGTATAGTACCTACCAATAGATTTTAATCTTCTGTTAAAAAGAGGTAGGAGTTACCTAGCCTGCCTAAATGCGGCACTGGCACTTACTACTTAGTTTTAATAGAATATGATTGCTAATACGTTATTATCATATTACTTATATACAATTTCAATATTTTCCAAGCACCTTTTTATAATTCGTAAAATAGTTAGAGATTAGGAATTTTAGAGAAAGGAAAAGAAGACACCGAAACAGAAAAAAATATGTGTGTAATTGTATATGGTAGTAGGTATATAAATTATATTTATATAATTATTACGTGAATATAAGTATTTTAAGTATGTACATTTTTATACAATTATGTATTTATATAAATATATATAGAATATAAATATTTAATTAAACGCCAACAACTCTCAAAAGCTCCATCCAACATACATTTCCATCCAAAGGTTGCCTGGAAGAAATTGCGTAAAGCGATAAGGCCGCCCTTTGTACTGCTCTTGTGTACTCAATTTCTGTAACATGAATGATTGTAATTTGGCGTACAATAAAGTATATAATAAATAAATAAATTAAAAAAAAATTGGTTGCCTGTAAAGTCGGTATACGGGCGAAAGTTTTACGTGACAACGACTTTGAGTGGTAAAATAATTTTAATGTGAATATTCATTCGTATAGTAGGAAGAAGGATGATTGTGCTCGAGTGGAAGGGACGCGTGCCTTTCACTTTTTATGTCTGTCTCTCTCGCTCTTAGGCGGGCTAACCATGCCCGAGTGGAAGGGACGCGTGCCTCTCACTCGCTCTCATTGTGAGCGCATAACGTGAGCGGAGCGTAACGCAGTTTCTTGAAGTGTCACCCGGCAAGCCAATTTATAAGACGTTGTCACGTCAAAAATCTCTATACCATATTATACTATATTGAGTTCTTACGCAAGGGACTTTTGTTCTTTTTTATATTAGTTGATTGCTGAATTATTATAATCCATAGCACATCCATAGTACTCCCGATTGTACGTATTTAATCATAAAATCGACGTTTCAGTCGATAACAACGCCTGAATTGACCTTTTACTTTAGTTTCACTGAGTTGTAGATCTATGAAGAAGTGCATTCCAAAGTGATGTGAGAACCAGTATTATAATTGGTTAATAGGTAGGTAATATGTCATTACCTGTGTCGTGTAAGTACCTACATAGAACGAATACTAAACCAATACAATGAAATATCAAGACAGCCTTGAGTATTCACAATGAACTCATTAAGGCTGCATTTAAGTATACCAATTACTTTTTCACGTAAAAATCATTTCATATACGTGTTTTAGTGTATAGATACTAGGTACCTAATTTATTTATAATTTATTTTTATTTAATTTATTATTGAGCAAGGCATACAAACTTACAGACAATTGAATAAAAACAATATTATGTAATTGCTAATATCAAGCTTCCACATTTAAACTTAACAAAATATTGATATATTAAACTAACGAATATAAACAAAACAAAAATTCTTGAAGCCCAGCGTCATATGCCTACTAAACAACGAACGGGGTTCTTATTTTTGTACCACTTAGGTGGCAGACAAGCAGACGGCCCACCTGATGGAAAGTATTTACCGTGGTCTATGGAGGTGTGCAACCTACTCACCGCCAGAAACACACACACAAACAAAATTAGCAGCGGTACATTGTAAGGCGGAGGTACTCCTCCAGTCGGACTGCTCGATTAGGACAGGGGATACCGTCATGTCCTACCGCCGTTAAGACTAGGGTCTGACTCAAGCTTACTGCCTACTACGAGGTCAGCGGCAGTCGCTAGCAGAAATCACCAATCTAACGTTTTATGCGGCATCGACCTTCTAAGTTCATATTTGTACACAATTGGGAAACGACCACGAGAAAGATGATTAATGTTTCTAGCAGAACAATATGCAGAGTGTCTCAAATGAAAGTTCATAATTTATGACTTAATAAAATAAAAAAGTAGACGTTTATGCGAATGTTTATTAATAATCAAAATTATATTATTTTTAATTATATACATTTTGGCGAATATTTTTTAAACACAATATGCGGTATCAATTTAGTCGAATCGTATGATAAAATGCCCACGTAAGGAGAGACGTAGGTCGATGTTATGAATAATTGAAATTAAAAAATCACATCAACTCCGTAGATACCTGCGTTGAACAATTCTAAAAGTAATATTAGTCCTTAGCATGATGGCTTCGATAAATCCTGCTTAAACGTACCAGAATTATAGGCATACGGGAACTACACGTGTGTTGATATGAATGAACTTGCGAACAGATGTATAGGATAAGCAGCTTGAATGAGTTGGGGAAAAACAACATCTCAACGTACCTTAATATATTTACTTGGATCGCAGCAGTTGGATCGTATATATTCGGAAATAAAGAAAACATGGTAAATATTCCATAGTCCAAGTATAATAAGCATGACAACATCGTGTATCAGTGAACACTGTTTTATAGTACTAACGCGGCCCCGTAGACCATGACACGGATACGCTAGTAGGTACTGTCTGTCACCGTAAGTTACTTGATCGCCAAGGAAGGGTAATGTTTTTGGTTTACAAAGGTGTGATGTTACCTCGTGAGGCTGCACGTTCAGTGTCGACTGGCTGTTAATGAATGTACTACCTCATAGTGTAACACTGGGGTGGTATCCGTGGGGATATTGCGCACAAAAAAATATTATGGCACTATGGTTCTTAATTCGTAATATCTTTTTATATTAATTGAGTATAATATGCATTTTTTGCAAAAGGTAACCAGTAGGTACCACATTTGCTCTGACATGGTGCGGCAAAAGAAAGACTCACCGATCGCAGAGTTTTGTTTTCGTACCAACCTACTAGTTTTTTGACTTTTCATGACATTATCAATAAAGTAAGACATATTACTTGTAGAAAAATTTAAATAAATTTATAACATTCGCCACATAAAATAATGTACTTAATCCGAAAATATTTTTTGTTCGGTCATAGGAGTAAATACTATTGGGTACCAGGGATTTACCGGAAGGAATCATCATTTCAGCCATAATAGGTTCATTGCTGCACACAGGCCTCCCCATCGACCTCCAATACCACCGGTTGGACGCGCTATGCATCCAACGTACGTGGTCTCAATTTGAGACGTACTATCAGTACGTGGTCTCAATTCGAGAACCTTTCGGCTCCTAACGGTCATCTGTTCTTCTTGCTATGTGCCTCGTCCACTACCAGTACACTACCTTGCTAACTCGGTGAGCAATATCGGCAACTTTGATTCGTCTACGGATCTCCTCATTTCTTATTCGATCTCGTAGAGCAATTCTGAACACAGCTCTTTCCATATCTCGCTGTGTGACCTTGAGCTTTCTTATGAGGCCCATAGTGAGGTTCCACGTCTCGGTGTTACGTACTGCAGATTATGATCATATGAAGATCACACGAAGTAATAAATCCATACTAATTCGAGCGAGAAAAATAGACGAACACAATCATTCTGCCTTAAGCAAACTCTCGGTTAATTAGGAACACCTTGTCGCTTGAAACATCACTGATATCTGTTACTGCATGTGGAAGCAGATTCATCATTGTGAAGACAACTACACACGTCCTATATATACAGTCAAACATTACTGGAGTTGTGAGCAATTATGTAAACATTTTCTTTTTA
Organism: Pelosia muscerda; assembly: GCA_963691645.1. Taxonomy (NCBI): domain Eukaryota; kingdom Metazoa; phylum Arthropoda; class Insecta; order Lepidoptera; family Erebidae; genus Pelosia; species Pelosia muscerda. The sequence continues at coordinate 19,165,981 of OY829098.1, read as the reverse complement.
CTTTTTCAGAACAGCGCCTTGATGCAGCCATCACACGGAGTACCCAATCGGTCGGCGAACGCAAGCGTCGAGGGTCCAATGATGACGGTCAAGCACATCCTATGTACCAGCAGACAATTCATGGTAATTTTGAACGCACTGTTAATACCTATATTCTAATTGTGTAAAACTTTATTTTTCCCCGCGAACAGAACGTCCTTATTCATTTTACATTCGCATACGACCTGCGTGATGTTAAGAAGACTCTAGCAACTACTACAGTGTCGTTGCTTTTCCGACTGTGTTTAGGGAGAAATGACGCGGTTTGTGCGGTGTGTTTGTGATGTGACAGTAGATTACTTTCCTAAGGGCTAGTGTTCACTCCATTCCTCGAGTAAGCCGCCTTCCATGTCGGTGATAAGTTGGATATCGAAACAACGTGTACTTAGGTCGAATCTATTTCAATATACGAGTAACTACATCAACGGGTCTTTGATGTGCTCGGAGGTTATTATGAAAAAACCTATACTTTCATCAAGTCTTTTATTACAACCTACAAAACAATTATAGGAACCTCCGGGGTGAGCCGCAGACCAGCATTATTCGACATGTTGAAATCGAAGCCCAAGGGGGAGACGAAAAAGCCTACCTCTATCATGCAGCAAGTCATGGCAGCCGTACAGGTAGGAGCAAATTATATTTTTGAGATGCCTTGAATTTACCTATAGCACGGATTACTTAAAAAGTTTAAGCACTGAACATAAGCTTCCTTTAGAATCTAGAATTCCGTCCTCTCTTATTTTCATGGTTTACAAATTATTCTTACTGACGGTACAATTTTACTAGAATATGTTAACGTACTAAGCCTTGGTTGCACGATCGTACTTTAACATAAACAGTGCAGTTAAAGTACCGGTCAAGTATAAAAAGTTGTTGCACCATATGACAATTGTTAAAACACGTCATAACTTGATGCTAACTGTAACCGGCCACGCTCAAACGTCAAATTCTATCAAAAAGATTATTATAAATCATGGAAAACAAAAATAAGTGGAAGTGGCATGTAGTCGGTGCACGCGTGTCATTGGTTCGCGTATTTACGCTACGAGGGATAAATTCGATAATATGAGCGCTTTTGATAAGAATACATCTAAATTTTTTGTAAATATTCGAGCTTGTTCAATTCAAAGTATGAAACGCCATAAATACTTTTTATCTATAGCATTAAGTAACAGCTATTTTGAACGGTTGAAAACAAGGTGGTGCAAATATAGTTGCTACTACCTTAAAAAGAGTAGTGTGTTTTTGTTTAGTAGTTCGTTTGATTTGAACTAATATGGCATTAGAGGTAGTAAATAAATACTAGTAATGCACGGTATTATTAACGGTTATATGTGTGAGTTTGGCGACATCGGTTCCTCTACTGAAACTATCGCGTCGCACTTCTACTAGTTATTTCTGTTCTGTGTACCTACTAAATACACTGGTGCAACACGTTTAGAGAAACGACTACAATCAATGTTACTGTTACTGTTAAATTTGTCTGACGGCAACCTTAACTTTAACAGGTAGTTGGAGCAACTAAGCCTTAGTGCAGAATATCTTATCTAAAATTATGTATAGTTTAGAACGTTACTAACGTTGCAAAAATAAAGTAACGTGTGACGTAACGTACGACAAAAATATGTGCTGAAAAATATGTCCTAAGAACGTTTTCAGCATATTTTACAACAACTATAACGGATCAGTTACCTGCTCTTACTGCCCCATCTCAAATTACACACTCGTTCTCCTCTTAAAATATCCAACTTGGCTGGTTATCATATAGTCCGAACATTCTAACTATTGTCCAGAGAAATTACATAACTGGTAAAATAATTATGTCACCAACAAAACTTTTTTGGTACATACCTAATGAAAATAAATATTAATATTAGATTATTATTGATTTCAGAACATGACTAAGTCGACACCAACTACCAAAGATGCTTCGAAACCTGAGACTTCGAAGGTGGAGCCAGCTCCTGCAACTCCTGTGTTAAAGGCCAAAGATGGGTCTGCACATCCACATTCTGGTAGTGATTCGCGGGTGCGTTGAAGCTGTTTACTAACTTTTTTATGAGTCGAATTGGGTTCCACATGTTATCATTCATTTGACAAAAACCAGTGTATAGACGTAGAATATCCAACCTCCTTTTCTATACAGACCAACATGTGTGATGAACTGCAACGTACTTCACTTACAGTATATGATAAAGAACTGGAATGGTCTACTCGCAAACAAACTCCTCACAACCCGGGGTTCTTTCAGTGGCTAAATGAAGCGATCATTTCTTGAAAAAGATCACTACAATGAAAAACCAAATAGCGCCATAATGCGTAGTCTTGTTTTTTATACTTCAAACTATTATTTCATTTAGCTTTACTAACACTAAGGAGAAAGGCCAATACTAATTAAACGGTATAAAAAGATCAAATCGTATTTTGTTTTAAATTTATCAAATGCTCGAAATGCTCGAATGCTGAATAAAAAGTCGCACTCTGATTTATGTCTCTCCCTGTCGATTTTTTTATCTTGTTATGGTGGATATATAGAATAATACGACGGTTGATCCTAGCAATCTCGGCAGCCATCTTATTTTTCATTTGTCCCGATCCAGGGACGACATTGTTCATTGAAATAGTCCCTTGTTCTGTGACGGTTATGAGCCGGAGCCCCAACTTGCTGAAAAGTAAGGTTTTCTCGTTCTGCAACCGGAAGATTATTTATCTTAGTTCTTATAGTCCTTATCACATGATAAATACTTGAGAAGTACGCATTATTTCCCTATTATAGTTTAAGTACATACTTAAATTATAATAGCGGTAATGATGCGCACTTCTCAAGTGGGTAGGTTCCTACATTTTCTAGTAATAGATACTTATGATAATTTCAGTTGTATGTCCTTGCGGCAGTTTTTCAGTTTTCTTAACAAAATTTCACATCAAAGGGTCTTCATGGATACTAATATATTTTGTAAAAATAACCATTACGATGATGCCTTCCGATCGGTATCATAAAACTACAGACCGATTTTGTTTTCTCGTGTACCGGCACGATTCTCGGCTCAACGCGGCAATTATTAAAAACGTATGAATGCACTTCAAGTAGTTTTTAAATTAAAATAAGATCTTCTTTCAGTAAAATGGGACTAGAATCATTCCGGTACTTTCCCTTCATGTGGCATTGCGTGGACGCCCTTGTATGTTATTTACTAAATGAACCAGAAAACTAGTGTTACCTTACTAAACTAACTAGCTGTATTATTTTCGCATTACAAAGGGTATTTCAATTACATATTTGACATTAGTGTAAATCTAAATAACTCAATCAAGTCGATTCCTCTCATTGAAAAACGTTGTAGAATAACGTTTAAATTAGCAAATATAGAATGCTCCAGTATTTATAGTACATTCCTTCTAGGTATGGTTAAAATCTTCCTCTTCCGCCTTGTGTAAAACCGTAGCCAACCGAATTACGAAATCCGAGTTGTAAGATTTCGATTCTGAAGGTCAGATTTAAATAAAATCTGGAACGTTTTTGGACAGAGGTTTCAGATCTACCCACGAAAAAACGGTCCAAAGCTTTTTGCGTATTAAAAAAACCCGGCCATTATCTCGTGCACTAAGGGTTCCATATAGACTCGGCATCGACTGAAAAGTTTTGTTTTATTAGGCCTAGGCTTAATATTAGGCCTTTACCTATGAAATTGCCGTTTTGTTTGAAGAAATTGGAGGAAACTCAATTTTCAGTACTAACATTTTTGTGTTTTTTAGGAATGACAAGGCCAAATTTCATATTTTTTTTTGTGTATGAATGAGACAACAATAAGTAAACAGCAAATTTTATTTTACATTTTTGAAAAGTGACGGCTATAAAAAAGTAATACGAAATTTATCATCAAGATGGGAAGCATTCAGAAAGTACTGTTTTTGAAAATTGAATTTATATAAATTCAATTTTATTTCTTATAAAATCAATTTAATATTATTAAGCGGCCAATAAAAACAAAATTTTATACTGTGTTGTAAGATCTTGAAATCTGCTTTCAAACAAAATATAAATAATAATGGAAATTGCTAATAAATTACAGGAATAACAAACTCATGAATCTGTAAGAAAATTTTGGCAATTTCATTTTATGTAAAGACCTATTTATTTGATTCGAATTTTAAATTGATGCCGTCATGCATTTCTGACAATAAGGTATTCACAGATAGACGGACAACGAAGTAATGTTATAAGTACGTAACACTAAAAACAAGCAATGCAGATGCCTATATATAGCTATATACTTATCTTAGGACACAAATAGCGTTCCTTCTTATTTGGATAATATGTTTGACCCTAGGTATAGATCGATGCCTTAAAAGATAGGATGTATTTTTTTGTTGATGCCATTACCGGGTGCGGTAAACAATTTTTTGGTAATAATTACATGCAGTTTTGTTTCTTTTTAAAAATAGAGGGGCGTGTCCGTATAGTGAAATTTGCTATCTCCAGTATTTAAAGAGTAGGTACTTTCCCTCCAGGTGAGAGCAGAGTCATCCACTTTCTATAATCTTCACGTAAATGCAGGCAATGAGTTGTCAATGTTCTAGCTCATTCACATCAATGCGTCTGAAATATGAACAAATAAAATTTAAATTTAAATACATATTATGTATGGAACCTCTACAATAAAACACAGTAATCTTATTTTTCGTAGAGTAAACTGATAGTATTTATATTGTCAACAGTATTATCACACCATATCTGGCTCCTCTTCGCGGCGTCCAAGTGCCATGGCCAAAGTGATGGAATTATTTCGCGGCCGCGCATCTGTACCAGGACAAAGTACAACTACAGACGCCGATAAAAGAAAAGCGGTAAGTACCTACCTGGTAGTACATTTACAAATATATAGATGGCCATATAATGAGATGCCATTTCATGATTGTTATCAATAAAATTGTAATATACAGAAGCAATGACTTAATGATGTACTACTTGATTTATTGTGGTTTGAATTCATCATAGAATGTGAAACTATTTGAAAACCAAAATCGTTCGAATGAGGTATAATGTCGTATATCGGCCATTGTCCGTTTAATATCCAGTAATGTAGTAAGCTTACCCGAAATCGAAACCTATGCTTGGGCCTTCTCCGTCAGTAGCGGTACTGTCGTTAAACAAATTAGTGTAAATCTACACAACGATGGCAATTTAAAAATGCCATCGATTTGACAGAAGAAGATCTATGTATTACCATATTCATATATACCATAGATATATACCATACAAGTCGTGCCTCGGGTGAGTACGTTCAGCCGTCGCGTCGGTCCCGATTCTCATATTTCTCATAGAAACGATGTAGTCTCCATCTAACTTAATGCATTTCTTTCATCTGCTTTTTAAAGCTTCTATCCCGGTTTTAAAAAAGATTCCTTAAGCTCCTCAAAATATGGAGTTACTGCTGCTTCGACATCTTCATTTTATGAACATTTCTGGCCACCGAGGTATTTTTTAAATTTGGTAACAGGTTACAGTCCGACGAGGCTAAATCAGGTGAATAAGCCGGGTGGGGCAACAATTCAAAACCACAATCGGGAATTTGAGCCATAGTTACAACAAACGTCTAAACGCAAGCATTATTCGGATGAAACAATACTTTTTTCGGAGTAATTCAGGGCGCTTTTCTTTAATTTTTTCAAGTAACACCTCAAAAGGGTGCAATAGTATGCAGAATTAATGGTTTCACCCTTTAGGAGGTAGTCAACCATGATGAAGCCCTTCGAATCCCAAAAAACTGACGCCATCGCCTTTTCAGCCGACGAAATTGCTGTTGCTTTTTTGGGATAGGTTCATCAGATTTTCTCCATTTTTTGATTGTTGATTTGACTCTGTTGTGTAGTGGTGGATCCATAGTCCACCATAGTCACAAACCTATTCACAAGTCTTGAGGGTCAGCCTTGAACATCTCTATACAGTCACGAAGAAGCGTGAATCGATTTCGCTTTTGCTCAACTGAAAGCAACCTCGGGACCCACCTAGCAAAAACATCAGAAAATCCTAGTTCGTGGACAATGATGTTTTGTGTGCATTTATATGAGATCCCCATAGAGTCAAAAGTATTCCTGATCGTCAATCTGCGGTTTTCCAATATGAGATCACACACTTGCCGATGTTTTCTCCTGGCGTTGACGTCGACGACCGGTCAGAGCGAGGGTCATCTTCGATGCACTCTAGGCCTCGTTTAAATTCAGCAACCCATTTTATTGTACTATACGATGGGGCAAATATCCCTTATGTTGTTTTCATATCAATGTGGATAAATCCTTCCGGCACATAATGTTGAACTCTCATTTTTACCCAAATATTTGAAAACCGCGCGATGTTCAACTTTATTTATTTTCCAAAAACGTGGCGTTTTGACTCACTTTACTGGCTCCCACATAAATACTACGAGATCTACAGATAAGAAATTAAACACTATGACAGCCAAAGAACAAAAGTACTGTACTATATAGGCACATATTAAGTACAGTATATATAATTTATCTGCCTAGTGTCTATTTGTCTTTATGAAATGCACGCCCAGATCGTAATTTACCAGTCACATGGCTATTTCAACACGATAATGATCCCAAGCACATAGCCAAAATGCGTAAAATTATACCTCAGCGAACAGTTAGTGACAGCATGGGAGTGTCTTGCCAATCATTTGCATTTATATCTTATTGAAAACCTTTGGCACATCGTAAAGAAAACATTGTTTAATAAACAACACCAGCATTAACGGACCTCATGTCGCCTTGATTGAAGCTCGGTCATCCATTCCTTTGGAAACGTGTTAAAAGTTCATAAAGGCAAACCCCCATCGTTATAGATATAGACATAGCTGTAATAGATAACAACGACTGCCCAACTCTATACTAAAATCTATGAATAAGGTGAGATGGTTAGGGTTACCATGCCCATAGGATATAATCATGTTTCTAATTAGTTGTCCAAGATAAACCCTTGTTTGATTTTCGCAAACACCAAAATAATATTCAAAAATGATGACTCATTGTAAGTAAGCGGAGTTGTTGCAAAGGCAATTGAATTATAAGTCTTCAATCGAGCCAAACGGTCGGGGTAACGTCGGAAAGGAACGAAGTTTAGGCTCTGACGTCACTCATCAGTTCTAGTGTCATGTGTTTGGGATCGGATGTGTTTTACGTGCAGTTGCAGTGCAACAGAGCTCATTAGTGCATTCCAAAGAAAATATTTTCATTATAAATTAGTATATTTTAATGAAATTTAAAATTAAAAATATATTTTTTTTCCCATCTATCGGTAAACGGCCTAATCATTTAGGGGGACTAAATGATTTATGTCCCATACCCATAGATGTCTTATTTATATTCCTATTTTCATTATGCACATAGATTATTATAGACTTCTTTGTAGCGCTTAGTGGCGAGTAGTCAAACTACAATGGTTCCAGTTTCGCTATTTTCTGTTAGATGGATTTCTTAAAAGTAGGAGGCGTTTAAACAGAGGGGTACAAACGCGCGGATGGAGGGGTGTAATTACATCATGTCTCCGCGCGTCTCCCTTCACACCCGCATCTGACCACGCATTTGTAATGAGAAATCTTAACTGTTACATCTCCGTCATCTAATCATATATTCTGTCTTCCGTGCTCATTATAAACAAGTATCATTTAATAAAAATAATACACCAAGAATAATTTCTTAACTTGTCCGTTTTGTTTCTAATTATACGACCACCACAGTACATACGAAGTGAGAAAAGCGAGCGAAGCTTTTTCAATCAAATTTCGACCCTAAAATGATGTTATAATCCAAGACCAAATATTATACTGTGTTATATTCATAGGATATGAATGAATTTGCTTTGAGTTACGTTATTAAACGGCATACGTTATTATAAGGGGTGTGTCATTTGCAAATCTCCCTTCGTGACATTCATAATCATAATAGCCCTTTTTAATTGACATAAGCTCTCTACGTTTAGTACCACCGGCTATTAGTGTATGAATATTCTAGATTAAGCCAGGTGCAAATATTAAAAATTCCAATAAATACCTACATAAGGGGAAGTTCATTGTTGCAAGTCCGTTATATATTAATTCTCGGCTGCCTTAAGGGCTGCCAGGTACTTTATACACATAGGGAGATTGTTAGAGCTAGCTCCCTCTCATTTTGTAATCCAGACATCCATAAACGAGGGGTGGTTCAGTACAAATCCAAGGCATCCGACGTAATTTTAGTGAAGTTATAAATTTGAGAATAATTAATGAGTCTAGTATGATACGTGTTAAACGTCGGTAGTTCGGAATTGTGCCTCCTTTAGAGCATGCAGTATTTTTAGGCGATTGAGTCTTACGAATAGTAGGTACCTATATTAAATCTACTATATAAAAATAAGTCGGGTTTTCCTTCCTGACGCTTTAACTCCAGAACGCACGAACCGATTTCCACGTTTTTGCATTCGTTGGAAAGGTCTCGGGCTTCGTGAGGTTTAATAGGAAAAAAATTCAGGAAAAATTTCAACAAAAAAGCGGGAAAGCCATCTGGTGGCGAAACGGAGTTCGCCGGGTTTGCTAGTATATTTATAAATATTAACTTACTTTAAATCAGAATAATAAGTCTACTACTTCGTTTATTCGTATATTATTACATTACTTCCTATACTAAGTGTACTAATAATACTTGGAGCACCAACCTTGACTAATCTCTGCACCTCACCTTAAGGTTGACTGGTAGAAAATACCCATGGCAATAAATCCGCCTTTGTACAATTATTATGTATTTGTGCAAAAAGTTTAAATAAATAAGTTGGTAGAAGACTTGACTTGAGGACGTGTACTCTAATATTATCTCTTGAAATACCGTATTATAATTAGTTAGTAGTAAGCAATGTTATTAATACTAATTAGTTAACAAAATAACCAATAATGAAGTTACTAAAAATAGATACACAACTGATATCCAAGTTTTAAAAAAGGTCTATTGTAAATGAAGAAAAGTAGATAAAGTTTAGCGAGTACATAGTTTAATTTTCTTCAATAGTATTTTTTTCTCCATGAGTATTTGCCAGTGTTAAGTAATTTGATATATCTATCATATTAATAATATGTATAATATTTTGCGGCGTTTTCGTAATTTAGCTACAGTCAAGGTCAAATCAAGTCCAGTCAAGTCAAGTCAAGTAAAGCATACCCCAGTAAAGTGGCGGAGACTTTACTAGAGGCTTCTATAGGAGTTTTGGAACCATCACAAGAAAATCACAATTAACAGCAATATGCCACTTTCCTAATATTGTGCTCTTTGTTCAAAACGATATGTCCGATAATCCACCGCTTTTACGCATTAACACCAATTGTGAAAAAGCAACACTGATGCGATGCTGTTTTCTGGGATGGCGCTTAAAAACCCAAATAGTAGTTATACTCTGTCCATTCGTTTATTTTCATTTTGACAGAGAAAATTCGAAATTAGTGACGCCCTCGCAGGTTACCTACCTATTCGATTCGCAATTATTTATCGATTATATTTAAAAACAACTTTCAATCGATTTAATGCATCGACTTATATTTAAAACTCAGGATTTTTAAAATTATACATATAAAACAAATAAAACTATACTATTTGAACATATAAATAATAATAAAACAAGTGCATTATACACAGGTCATCTCTAGCAAACTTTAACTAAACGTGAACTGGACGAAGATGTTATTAACTATGCATTATAAAATAAAATTGCACTAACGTATGCATACTTAAAGCGATATCGGTCGCAGTGGTGGTGGGGATGAAATTGACTGCTAGTCTACACACGGCCTTCTGGCCCTGCCAGTTTAGTACGCAACCAACCGACCGTGCAACAGACTGCTCGTTGATCCGAGATGCCGCCGACACTTTCAGCCAACAATAAAAAACAGGCATTATCTTTACACTCACTACGGTTCATACAGCCACTCTTTGCGCTCACTCTTTGCCGATATATTGATTAAAAACTTATAAAAGCATTTTTAATGCCTCCTGCTTTAAGTCACGTTTGAAATAGTTTTTGTTTTTTTTTATCCTAGAAATAACTATAACATTTCACTTATTTATTTCGCACATACGAAATCCATCATTACATGCAATCCCCAATGCGACAGAATAGTACATAATTAATTATAACGCTTAAAAAAGTAAAACATGAGCGTATTTCAATTCAGTACAATATAATAAAACTAGAGCGCAAGCATCGAATTCGATTTCAGTACACACGACACGAATCGACAACGCTCCCTAGACGATATTTTGTCCCTAAATCGTGAGCTCGACCGAAGCGATTTCAGATTTAGGGTGGACCATAAAATTCATGTCACGATTTACCTACACACGACGCGATTTATGGACGATCTAGGGTCTCCTCCCCACCACTGCGACCGATGTCGCCACTGATTTGGCGTCGTGTGTAGCCGCTTTTACAATCTAAGGCACCTGTTGAAACGAAAATAAATAAATTTACAAATAGGTATTGGATATGAAGACAATTGATTGATTTATCCTATTTCAAGATCTGTTTGTAGTCTGTGTCTATGCGTTATGCACAGGGCACGTCTCTAAGTGGGCGTTACCAGTCAATGAAATCGTTAGGAAGAACAATTTCGGGTAAATAACTTTATGCGAGCCAATATGGACCCGTACCTACCGACTTGGAGACTTGCTTCGTGTCCATAACAAATGCAAATACTCCACATTGTGAGTATGTTCGCGCTAGGCACTCCAATAAGTAGCGGTAAATTGGGTGAACACAAAGGGGACCTTAGTATGTCCGTGGAAGCGAGCACGATACAAATATTCAAGACTAGCTGTTGCCCGCGGCTCCGCCCGCGTCGAAGTCGGATCGCGCGTGTCATCGCTTCAGGTCGAAAACGATCTACAGCATATTTTTATAGCATACATTACTGTAAAAATATATTATACCTACATAGATTTGTGTACAATTTTAGCAGTACCTAATGAAATAAAAGTCAAAATCATTTACCTGTTTTGTATTGACCATTAAAGCGACACTTAGAAAACGTAAAAAAATATAAAATTTATGTTTAGCAAATTAGCATTACCAATTACAGTTTGAAACGTGGCCCTGTTCTGAAAAGACTTCGGTAAGAAATTTAGCGGGCTGTTTTTTGGTCCATTTACAAACATTTACTTATTCTAATTGAAATTTTTGTTTTGAGTAACATGGTTAGACAGTTCATGTTCAGCTCTTTCCTCTGTCGATTCTTGAGAACGCGCATAATATCTCATTCTTTTAGAGTTTCTTGAATTTTGGGATAAAGAAATTCTTTTTTTAGTTGGCATGTTAATATATATAAGCCTACTATACTATTACATAAGCCTACTATTTTCTTCTTTATATATATATATATATATATATATATATATATATATATATATCATCATCATCATCATCATTTCAGCCACAAGACGTCCACTGCTGAACATAGGCCTCCCCCATCGACCTCCAATCCGACCGGTTAAAGCCACAATATATACACAGTCAGGTCATAAATTCTGTCACATGTTTAATATAAAATAATTTAGACAATTTTATTCATTAAGTAACCATTTATATACCAAAATGAACTCAACAAAACATAGATTCTTATGAGAATAAAGTTTATTCAAAATGACCTCCGTGATTTTGAATACAGGCCTTCAATCTGCGTGGCCAGTAGTCTATCGCAGCACGAACAAGGTCCATGTCAATATCGGTGGCTGCCTTAATCAAGGATGTCTTGAGTGACTCCAAATTGGGATGAGGCTTTGAGCACGCCTTTTTCTCCAAGTGTTGCCATATCTTGTAATCTAACGGATTCAAATCTGGACTGGAGGAGGGCCAATCTTCGTGCCGGATGAAGTCGATTTCACGCGCCGCCAGCGAGTGTAGTGTGGTCTTCGCTCTATGAGCTGGCGCCGAATCTTGTTGGAATACCCAGTGCCTGTTATTGAACATGGTATGAGAAACAGGTTCCACAAGGTTCGTCCGGACTGTATTTTGATACACAACTGCATTTGTTTTTACACCTTTCTCACAAAAATGTACCTCTGTTAAGCCCCAATAAGAAACTCCCAACCATATCATGAGCGAGGATGGAATATGACCTCGTTGGACACATGGAATACGGTTGCTCGCTTCTTCACTACTGTGTGCGTACACTTTATCATTTTGTTTGTTGTAGCTCTCTTCTACGGTGAAAATTTTTTCATCCGAATAAAGAATTTCCCGAATTTTTTTTTCCCGCGTACCGCTTCAATAACGCGCGGCATCTCTTCAGTTTCAGGTCCATTAGACGAGCATTCAAGCGATGTCCTGTTTTTCTTCGATATGCCCGAAGCCCTAAGTCTTCATTTAACACCCTTTTTACCGTGGTTCTGCTTAACCCCATCTGAATCACCAACAGTTTCTGCTTACGTTTGGGATTTCTTTGAATTCGCGCCTTCACAGCTTTTACCACTGCTGGAGTCCTAACAGACCGAGGGCGACCACTTCTTGACTTGTCATCTACACTAGAGTCTTCATTGTTTCGTTTGATGGTACGATAAACGAATCTTTTGGTTGTATTCAAATTTTTCACTATGTCAAAAATTTGAATTGGTGCATAACCGCAACGATGCAACGCAATAACTGCAACACGGTCTTCTTTAAGTGTCTTCTCCATATTTAAAAATGAGTAAATTTCTAACAAGTATACAGTTTTATTTTCATGAACAGTTGGGAATTCGAATTCAATAAACTTTTTTATGGCCAGCATTCTAAAAGAAAAGATTTTACTGTGTGACAATATTTATGACCTGACTGTGTATATATACATTTACAAACATTTACTTATTCTAATTGAAATTTTTGTTTTGAGTAACATGGTTAGACAGTTCATGTTCAGCTCTTTCCTCTGTCGATTCTTGAGAACGCGCATAATATCTCATTCTTTTAGAGTTTCTTGAATTTTGGGATAAAGAAATTCTTTTTTTAGTTGGCATGTTAATATATATAAGCCTACTATACTATTACATAAGCCTACTATTTTCTTCTTATATATATATATATATATATATATATATATATATATATATATATATATATATATATATATATATATATATATATATATAGCCCTGCTGTCATGATCGATGCATCTGCTGTCATGAAGTTTCATACGGGTTCAAAGGCGTTCTAGCTCCAATCATAATGCCACCCCAAAAATACACCGATTTTCCGCCTTGCTGAACTGTTCCAGTGGCAGTTCTTTGTCTTTCACGGTCGCCTGGTCTTCTCCAGACACGGACACGTCAGTTATTTGGATGAGTGGAGATTCGGGATTCGTCAACGAAGAGTCAGTTTTGCCAAATGTTTTCTTCCTCACCTTCTTCATTTTGCCGAAGTCTAGCCCACTGCAATCTGTTGCCGGGAATTGAGCGGAGCTCGCCATGACCTCCGTGCTCGTAATCCAGCCTGGTGCAAGCAATTGCCAACGGTCTGCGTGCTAACTTTAAGCCCCAGAGGCGGCCCTGACTTCTGCTTTTATTTTAGTGGCGTTGATTGTGGGATCACGGGCTGCCAGCAATCTAATATAGCGCTTTTGGGCAGCTGTCAAAACAGTTAGCCGACCGCTGCGGGGTCGGTCAGCTAAATTCTCCATTCCGTGGTACCTCTGCAACGGAGCCACGACACAGGATTGGGATATAGCAAGTCTGCGTGCTATTACTCTCGTGGTGTATCCTTCTTCCCTCAAAGTTACTATTTTAGCTCGTAAAACCTCTGATAATCCTCTTGGCATTTTTTCAATCACAACTTTACGCGAAAAATATCTTGAATCGGTTATAATTCACTAAATCAGATTTCTGAATGAGCATAAGCTAGGACTGAAAGCCTTTTTGTAAGAAAAAACAATTGAACGGTGTCATTGTGTTGTGTTCTAATTCTTTATGTTGAAATAAAGAATCTAAAAAGAAGAATAAATCATAATATAATCTACAGTAACAAAAAAGAATTCAGTTTTTCAAAGTGATCGCAAACTTTTTTTGATGTGTGTATTCTATAGTGTTAATTGCGTAAACTGCTAAGCAAGAGAAGCAAATCATTTAATAAAAAAAAAAAAATTAAATTATTATATAAAGATATGAAAGAAAAGAAACTATCAATAACAACATCAACAACCAAAGCTCAGAATAATTTGCGGTTCAGTAAGGGTGCAACTAATATATTCGCATTAATTAAAAGATCGCATACGGCACCTATTACAACTGCAGGTAGTGACTATCTTACGGATAATCTTAACACCGAGTGTTGTAAAATGACGTCACTTGAGGAGCGCCACCTATTGATAACTGTTGGAATTTCATTATAATAATGGTATAACGCTTTGAGTTGGAACGTAATTTTTTACTGTAGTATTTGCACGCCTTGGTCGCAAAAACTACTGAACGGATTTTGATGCGGTTTTTTTTATTACAAAGGACTTGCTTAGACTCAAAATTTGCAGTATATTTGGTTGTAATTGGTTAAGTAGAACCGGAGATATGACCAAAAACAACCTATAAACGAAGCGCAGGCAAAGCCACGGGTATCAGCTTGTATAAAAAGTAGCCTATATGTTGCCCAGAACTATGAACTATAATCGTACCAAGTTTGATCAAAATCCCTCCAGTAGTTTTTGATCCATGCGTGCACATACGGACAGACAGACAGACAGACATAAAGACAAAAAAAAATCTGATTGCATTTTTTGCATTAGTATCGATCACCAATCATCCCCCAATAATTATTTTGTAAATATATTCAATGTACAGAATTGACCTCTCTACAGTTTTATTATAAGTATAGATGGAATTTCATTATAATAATGGTATAACGCTTTGAGTTGGAACGTAATTTTTTACTGTAGCATTTGCACGCCTTGGTCGCAAAAACTACTGAACGGATTTTGATGCGGTTTTTTTTATTACAAAGGACTTGCTTAGACTCAAAATTTGCAGTATATTTGGTTGTAATTGGTTAAGTAGAACCGGAGATATGACCAAAAACAACCTATAAACGAAGCGCAGGCAAAGCCACGGGTATCAGCTTGTATAAAAAGTAGCCTATATGTTGCCCAGAACTATGAACTATAATCGTACCAAGTTTGATCAAAATCCCTCCAGTAGTTTTTGATCCATGCGTGCACATACGGACATACAGACAGACAGACAGAAAGACAAAAAAAAATCTGATTGCATTTTTTGCATTAGTATCGATCACCAATCATCCCCCAATAATTATTTTGTAAATATATTCAATGTACAGAATTGACCTCTCTACAGTTTTATTATAAGTATAGATGGAATTTCATTATAATAATGGTATAACGCTTTGAGTTGGAACGTAATTTTTTACTGTAGCATTTGCACGCCTTGGTCGCAAAAACTACTGAACGGATTTTGATGCGGTTTTTTTTATTACAAAGGACTTGCTTAGACTCAAAATTTGCAGTATATTTGGTTGTAATTGGTTAAGTAGAACCGGAGATATGACCAAAAACAACCTATAAACGAAGCGCAGGCAAAGCCACGGGTATCAGCTTGTATAAAAAGTAGCCTATATGTTGCCCAGAACTATGAACTATAATCGTACCAAGTTTGATCAAAATCCCTCCAGTAGTTTTTGATCCATGCGTGCACATACGGACAGACAGACAGACAGACAGAAAGACAAAAAAAAATCTGATTGCATTTTTTGCATTAGTATCGATCACCAATCATCCCCCAATAATTATTTTGTAAATATATTCAATGTACAGAATTGACCTCTCTACAGTTTTATTATAAGTATAGATGGAATTTCATTATAATAATGGTATAACGCTTTGAGTTGGAACGTAATTTTTTACTGTAGCATTTGCACGCCTTGGTCGCAAAAACTACTGAACGGATTTTGATGCGATTTTTTTTATTACAAAGGACTTGCTTAGACTCAAAATTTGCAGTATATTTGGTTGTAATTGGTTAAGTAGAACCGGAGATATGACCAAAAACAACCTATAAACGAAGCGCAGGCAAAGCCACGGGTATCAGCTTGTATAAAAAGTAGCCTATATGTTGCCCAGAACTATGAACTATAATCGTACCAAGTTTGATCAAAATCCCTCCAGTAGTTTTTGATCCATGCGTGCACATACGGACAGACAGACAGACAGACAGAAAGACAAAAAAAAATCTGATTGCATTTTTTGCATTAGTATCGATCACCAATCATCCCCCAATAATTATTTTGTAAATATATTCAATGTACAGAATTGACCTCTCTACAGTTTTATTATAAGTATATAGATTAGATGAAGACATTCCCATAAAGTTTTTTAGAATGGCCACTTAATTCCTACGATTTGAGTTCTAACGCCAATGAGTTCGGACGTCTTTTCTTGTATAGGTATATCAGATTCCTTAAAGCTAGGAGGGCTTCTTATAGTCTACGAGAAAATAATGAAATAAATTATATGCTGCACTAGCTACTAATAGTGACGACATGTTTGCTCGAGTGTTCGCTAGAGGACTTTGGAGCATGATTGTTTCTATGGAGATGTGCGTACCGTCTCCATCAGGGGGGATATGGCCCATAGGTGTATGGACCCGGTGATGTTTGGGCCCCACAGCTGTATGAGCTCTTTGTATATATGACCTCCGGTGAAGTATGGGCCCTGTAGGTATATGGGTCCCATAGTTTTATGTACGTATATATAGGCTCGCCACCTATTACATTTGGACCTAAACATAAACTGGCGAAATCTGGGTGCTAGCACCTCTGCATACCCCTTCGGGGATATAGGCGTGAGTTTATGTTATGTAAACTCTTCAGCTTTATAATGTTAGTATAGATAGTATAATAACATTAGGCCTAATTAGTATTTCTCATATTTATTACCTACCACTCCAACCGGTCGAATTGGAGGTCAATGGGGGAGGCCTATGTTCAGCAGTGGACGTCTTGTGACTGAAATGATGATGAGTCTTTTTTAAGTTTATATCGTACGAAAAATCCCCACGGATATCTCCTCCATCAAAGTCGAAGGAGGTGATTATGTCGGGCTCGAATCAATTAATACGCACGCCGTTTATGATTCTATGATTGCCGGAAGTGAGATAATACTAGACATATTTCTCGCAACGTGGCAGACCCAGGACTTCTCTTTGAGATGACCCTCTTCCCCTAATGTGAAAACCATGGTGTCCCCATCTAGCCCCCAGATATGGGGAGGCGCAATTATAGCGGCGACAGCTAGGGTGACGGCTAGGGTGACAGGGGGCTCCACCCGTCCCCCCTAGGCCCGCACTCATGGAGGACGTAGGTCATTCTGCGACCTCCGACGCCCGAGTCGCCTCCGCTCAACCCCTCAACCTCTATGCACTTCCGTTCATTACGTTTATGACATTGACATTCCTAAATGGAAAGGAATTTTAACATATTATCTAGACTCACTGAGTGCCTTATGATCGCACTGAATTTAATTGACATGAAATTCACATAAATTTGAATAAAAAAGCACACATAAATTTGAATTATTGAGGCAATTCGAAAAAGATGATTTTTCGCATTGCCTACATAATTCAAATCGAGAGTAGTTAGGTATGTTGCCTAATGGTCGCCACTTCGGCCAATAGGTTTAAATTTCGCATGGATAAGCTGCCTCGATGCAAATTAGTTTCCCTCATAAACATTAACTGCGGCGTAAGTACTTAACATCTTGAATTAAAAAAGAAAACAAAAATTAACCTTCAACCTTTATTTAGTTCATTTAACTTTGAATTAACGTTTAATGACAGAAGATGAAGATCATGATCTATGTATGTAGATATGTAGGTCAAACAGATGGTGGGCTGTTACCTATCTCGAAGCGAAAAATAAAAAATTTAAAGAAGATAGACCTGTAGACAGGAATTTATGTACTTACTTTGATGATTGTTAACATCTTACTAATTATATTTGGTATTAGGTATAGGAATCCCATGGTTCATGTCCATCTTTAGGCTAGTTGTACGACATACTGACACGAGTCACGGTACACCGTTGGTAATTACGAACATGCGGCCTGAAACAACGTGCATCCGTCTAATCAAAACCGCAGACGTTACATCGTACGTCGCACACCGCGGTGATACACTTTCAATACTACACTCGAGAAGTAAACACGAAAGGATTGTGCGACCACTGACATGTTGTAATCGTTTGTGATAAATCGAGGTTAGATGAATACGGAAAATATCAACATTTACGATCGTATTATACACTACACTGAAAATAACTACGGTCTCAAATGTAAGATCACGATTCTGCTAATAAATAAAGTGTTATCAATGATCGTATGTACTCGTATTATAACGTCGACGCGCGCAAAGGGTTGGTGCGTCGTTACGTTCGTCTGATAAGAAGCGCATACGCATCTACCCCGTAAATTTTCCTGTGCCGCGTCGGAATCGATTCTGATACCCGTGGATATCGGTCGCATACACATTCTCATGTTGCATAACAATAACGACGTCTCGTGACGGCGACATTATCTCTCAGTACTTCTAGAGATGCCTCCGCGATGTAACCTCCCCGGTGTCATGAAAATGTTCGTACCTTACCGAAACTTCATTGGTTTCAATATTGTGGGATGTGTTTAGTAGTGAAGTAGTTGTGACTGTGGATGGAACGATATGGCGAACTATTTTAGATGGATAAAGGGCAAAAGAGACGAAAGCGTGTTTTATTCAGAAAAACCGCGAAGTAGGTCGTTGGATACCCGTGCCTTGGAATTGAGTGGTATTCGAATCGTTGCTCAGAATCACCAACAACAACAACTACAGCAAGAACAACAGGTAATAAAGATGTCTTAGATTTTATTACGTACTGCCGTTTAGCATTAGCAGAAATATTAAGTAATAAGTATTTTTTTTTTATCCGTTACGGAAATTAAGTTAAATTTAATATTAAATTGAAACAAATTATTTTTCTGATATTATATTTTTTACAGTTTGTTTAGTTTTTGGAATATTTTATGTATTAGTTATTCTATACGCGGTGACATTCGAACTCCTTGTTAATTACTTACGCATATGTTTAGGCTACAGTAGGCAAGGTGAGTAGTAAGACGCAGTAGCGTAGGACGTATCTGTAAGATAAGCAGTGAAGATTTTCCCTTCATGCTGGTATACGCTTGCATACTTTATTTGTGACAACGAGCCTCTATTATCTGCGCCCAAATTGATAATGTGAGATATATATATGTGGTGAAATCTGAGTAGATACAGACTGTCTGTTGATTTTATTTCAAATTGAACACATTCGGTTCTGTCTCGGGCAATCTGGCATGGATTCATTAACGTTTAAATATTAGTAACAAAACAAATTGCAAGAAATGATAGCATTGATAACCTATCATTGATACAAGCGATAGCAGTTGAATAGCATAGTCATTGTATCTACATTTTGGGCAACACGTGGATACATTGTTTGTTAGTTTATTTGCATTATTGTACGTATACTTCTGAGTAGCTTCGACACAAATCGAACGACCTCGATTTGGTAATAGAAGGTGTCACCTCTGGTCCCCGAAATTTTAACAATACGTTTTGCATAATATTTGTAGTTATATGACAACTACCCATTGTATTCTGTCGTTAATGATTCAGGCACATTCAAATTCTGATTATTATCTTGATCCCTATTTTTAGTTTCACGAAAGATGTTTTGTGGCTTTTCTTTATCTACCTACCGCGCAAATTTTGTTTTGCATCAATATAATTTTATAGTTACAGATAAGTAAGTGCGACGACTCCTGTGGCGTGGCGGTAATGATCGCTACGCAGAACGCGCGGGTTCGATCCCCGCTCAGTGCAAATATTTGTAATCTGTCATTTTGCGTATCTGTCATTTTGCGACACCTGGCATTATGCGTTTCTGTCAATTCGCTAATCTGTCATTTTGCGTTTCTGTCATTATACGCCTGAACCGTATGCATGAAATGAAAATGGTTATTTGCACTGGTCTGGTCGTGCCTCGGAGAGCACGTTAAGCCGTCGGTCCCGGTTGTCATACAAACATAAATGGCACTCGTTACGCGTAGTTGCGAGTCCTAAAAAGTTCAACAACTGGTCTAGGTGCAATTCTTCGATATCGCCCATACATATAGGTTGCGGAGGCCAGATGGCAAAATATTGGTGTTCAGTCGCAACGCAGTTAGACTGGCAAAAAATGGACCCCACTCCGCACTGATCCTGAGGTGACAGCTTCGGATGGGATCGGGATTTATTCCATTGTTGTTATTCAAATTGGAATGATGACACCCCCTGATATTTTGGCTAGCGATTATTTTTGTTTTACTAAGGTGGCAGATTACCAGTGTACCTACTCCCCGCGAGCTGTGTACAGTTACGTATGTTTTGAGAGAGTTGGTAAGGTATGGCATGCGTTACGCCACACCTATCTACTTCTTCATGTAAGTAGCCATGGCGCCTGCACTCAGCAGCAGCAGCAATAATGTATGAAGGTAGACACCAATTTCGAACAAAGAACGGAAATCATTGCGCACAAATGTGGTATCGGTTTAGTGAAATGACAAAAAAACTGTTATTCGAGAACAGTGTGACTTTGACTGAGGTGGTGTGAGTATGTAGAACGAATGCGTAATGAGTGAATGACAAATCAAGTAAATTAGACGAATGTAAGTGGGGACACTAATCAAGATCAACCTAGTACCGAAAAAAGTGACATATCAGAGGCACTTGAATTCGATGGGCTAGTATTATTCTTCATTAATTAGTTAATCAGGTACAGTCAGCATAATATCTTCATAATAATACTAGCTGTTGCCCGCGGCAACGCCCGCGTGGGTTTCGATTATCGCGATGTAAATTTAAGCTCTTTATTCGACTCTGCTCGATTCTCTTTACTACTTGTCCCCATCTCCATTTTCCATATATGTCCCCGATTTCCCCAATTCCCAATCTCTCTCATTTTCCTATTTCTCTATTTACCAATTGCCCGTTTCCCGTTCCTTCACTTCCCCATTATCCTTATTAACTATTTTCTCTACTTCTCCACGTCCCCGTTTCTTCCTTTTCTTTTACCTTTTCTCCTTTTGCCCGTCTCGCTTTCTACTCCTCTCGTTCTCACTGTCTTCACCCCCACCCATCCCGTTTTCCTATTGCCTCACACTTCTCTTTTTCTCTCAATAACCTACCCTTACCCTCTTTTATCCCTCAACCTCATCCTTAGCTCGCTCGTGACCCGCTTTCAAATAAATCTTTCCTCTTAGTAATATTAGTGTAGATATCATCCTTCTGTTAGTCCCGGACGCATCCGAAGCATTCACCTTGGAGTTTGGGGTCCGATTTTACCAGGCTAACTGCGGGTTTGGTTGAACCTCGATATTTTCCGTGTAGCAACTACCCTCTGACCTCCACAACACACAACCCATTGATTGTTGTACTTTTTAGGGGTGGAACTGCCCGTAACGACTATCGTGATGTTTTATGTCTCCGGGTACCCGTGTGATATTTGAGCACAATACAAAAAGAATAGTTGTGACCTATGTTGATACGACACGGGTATTCAGTCCGTACCTAAATGTAAATATCATAGCCTCAGAGGCCACTCTTGATAATTTTAGAAAGCCCACGAGAGCCCACCTGTTCGAGGATTTATTTCTTGTTATTTGCATTTGTGAAACGATTTGTGAAACACGCCTGCAGTATTCCTATAGCAATATTAATTAGTAGGTATTTTTATTTTTTTATTTTTATAAAATTGGTACAGAAACAGACACACGATTGATGACACTATGACTATGATTTTGTCTGACATGTTTGTCTGAGATGTTAAGTCTGACAGCCGTAAAAATTAAACAAGAATATACCAACCACTGAAAAGTGATTTCTACATCTTAGTTGAGTTAAGAAGCGTGATAGAATTTTCAATGTTGTATGAGTTGTCAAAATATGTCTATTATGTCTATCTAATCAACATCTTATCTAAATCATAGGCCTCCGCTTTTGATCTTCTGTCTTGTCATTGATTGGTCTAACCTTTGTTTATATAGAATGATATGACCAAGTTTGTAAAGTGTAAATTGACAATGCTAAAATCATTTATTCCTACTATTATAACCCTATATGAGTAAACATACTAGTAGATTTATAAACTTAGGTACAATGTGTGTAGTTTTTTTAAATTATTTTGGTACTCGTACAAAATGTTATTTAGTTACTGACTGACAGAGAACCGTTGTTTTGCCACTATTATAAATGGAGGCTGGTGGTAGAAGTCAAGTACAAGTCACAAAGTCTTGGTCGGAGTTACATTGTCTAATTAAATTTCTTTATATATTAATTGCGTCACCCCGTTTTTGCAAAAAAATTCATTCCTGCTCCGCGCCTGTTGGTTGTAGCATGATGTTATATACATATAAACCTTCCCCTTTAACCATTCTATCTATTAAAAAACCGCTTCAAATCCGTTGTGTAGTTTAAAAGATTTAAGCATACCTACAAAGGGACATAAGGACATGAAAAATAGGGACAGAGAACGCGACTTTGTTTTATATTATGTATTGATTCAATACAAAGCATGATAATGATGTCCTATTCAGATCAACATTAAAGAAATTGTCTGACAAGTACCTTCGGTCAAAAACACGTTTTAAAGTAAGAATGTCTTCAAGGTAAGCGGCAAAGAACTGGTTATGGTTAGACCATTTTGTCCCAATTAATAGGATTACTTATTAGATTGATAATTTACCATATTACGTACATGTATTTAAAAAAAAGATATGCTGATGTAAGTTACTGTAGACAACCTGGTAACTGAGGGTAGTTTTAAATATAAAGTACTTTCTAGGTGACCCGCGCAGCTTCGTCTGCGTCACCCCGTTTTTGCAACATTTTTCACTTCAGCTCCGCACCAGTTGGTTGTAGCATGATGTTATATACATATAAACCATCTTCTTCAATCACTCTCTATTAAACAAACCGCATTATACGTTGCGTAGACATAAGGACATAGGGGTGTAGGGACCGAGAACGAGATTTTGTTTTATACTATGTATGTATGTAGTGAAGTATCCAAATAAAAAAACGTAATGACCTACTGTTTCTGGGCAGTCCCGAGTCCACTAACCATTCATAATAATATTTATTACGTTCGAAGATTTTTGTACCTACCTACAAGTAAAAATACACACAGTTAAGGCCCAATACGACGCGGATGACATTGAAGAGTTTTGCGGCACAGTGCGCGCCATCTATCAATTATCACGCGCGTTATCTCGTACGAGTGCACTAGCTGTCACCGTCTAGGCGTCATGCTTGCGCTAGCTTGGAGTACAGAGTAATTAGTAGGTAACAAAGACAGCATTTGCTTATTTTTTGCTGGCTTAGTTATTAGATCTCCATATTGGAGTGTGTCCGAAAAAAAAACAATGAATGCTAGCGGCTTCTTTTTTCGGACATATTGTAAAAGTCGATCAAGGAAAAGAACACCATGGCAACATGGCATTCTATACATGACTAGCAAACCCGGCGAACTCCGTTTCGCCACCAGATATGAAAAATTATTTTCCCGCTCTTCTGTTAAAAATTTTCCTGAATTTTCTTTGCTATAAACCTCACGGAGCCCAAGATCTTTCCAACGAATGCAAAACGGTTCGTGCGTTCTGGAGTTATAGCGTCAGGAAGGAAAACCCGACTTATTTTTATAACGCTCTCTTGATTCGTTATATCTAGGTATGTATCAATAATGGCAATGAGCAGGTACATGAAATATTCACAAAATAATCAGTTCTATTTTAACTTCAACAATAAAGAAAAAAATTAAAATAAAATTTATATTGTCAATACAACAAACGTGATTTTTGGCTCTTTTCGTACGCGAGTCCGACTTGCACTTGGCCAATTTTTTGTACTTACCTACCCTATACTTTCAGACGATACATTCACTATAACATTTTTTGCTGTCTCTGTGCTTGCACTACTCTGTGCATTATTTGCCGACTCTTATTTCTTTTCCTACCCATATTAACAATTTTCAGGCTCTATAACTTCTTCTTCTTCTTTTCTTATAATGGCTTCTGCAGCAGGATAGCCGCAATTTTGCCAGTCTCTAGTAAATGTACCTAAACGTTTTATAAAATTAATGGCGAGTAGCCAATGTCAAGTTTCAAGTTTTAAAAAAGTCTTCCAGAGCCACGTTAGCCACGCCAGTAAATTCGTTTCCGTGTGTCCGCCCCCCACGAGATCAGGTAGACGATCAGGACGTGTGGTTGGATAGGCTCTATAACGAATTTTCAATACAGACACAACTGACAGTTGTCACTTACTTCACACGTCAAAGCGCCTTGCAATTTATTATGGCAAAGGTTTTTCTGGCGATTTGCTATATTAGTAGGAGTTTGTAGCGTGGTTTGTAATTAAAACGAATTATTTCAATGAAACAAAAATTGTTTCAAAAATTAAAAATTTGGGCACCTTCGTAATCACAACACAGATATGTTTGAGTATAAATAATTCTACCAAAACTTTTATTCACAGAGATTTGGATGAAAAATATTTTGTATTTTATCATGTTTTAGAATCATTTTTTTAAATGGTATATTGATTAATTTAAAATTTTAAGAAAATGGGCACCTTGTGAAGTGTCTGAACAATACTACAAAATATGTTTAAACGCTTAGAATCACTCAAGGATCAACTTCTAGTGGATAGAAATACATGAAGTTTCGTCTGTTCTCGTCGTATTCGGCCTTAAGCCATTAACTTAGGTTCCATTGTTATTTAGTAGCACTTTCGGGTTGAGTCTGTCTTAACTATATTATCAGAAAGTAAACTTGCCTTAATTTAGAAATAGAAGAAGTATCATTAGCTACACAATGCGTGTCACTGTCAACTTGATGGTCTTATCTTTTTTTTCTTCATGACGAACGGAAAGGCATAAATAAGAATATGATGCTCTGGAAACTGTATCAAATATCCACGTGAACGATGCTGCAGATTTCGACTTGTGGGTTATTTTATTAGTCTAAACGAAGTTCTACTCTAATCAAAGATGAATTAGTTAAGTACCTACTTAATGTATTCACAATAAAAAATATCTACATTCTAAAACTCGTGCCACAAGAGCTGAAAATAGCGCTGCTGGGATGTTGTCAAATATATTGTGACATGGAGGTACACGCACCTAGCTACTAGTGGACAAATACCTAAGAAAAGACTTTCCTCACTTTGTGTCCCTTGCACAGAAGAACTGCCATTAATAATGTAACTGTTACAAATGACCACTATTAAACGAGGCCGCTGTGAGAAAAATAGTGGCTTCTCCACTTAAATCACTGCACTGCATTGTATTGGATATTTGTACGGATATTTCGCACGTAAAAAAGGCTTCTAATTACCTCATGAATAAAAGGAAAACGAGGATATAACGCTGGTACCGACGCTGGAAGCGCGTGCGCGAAAATCTCGCTGCAAAGGCGTAATTTTATTTTGCTAAACTATAACTAAATGTGTGATATATTGTGACCGTTATCATACTTACCATACTTCTAGCAGGGGAAAAAGGTATTGCCATTCTCGAATAAAATTATTGTACAATAAGTTTTCACAAATGACACTATCTGTTCTAGTATTATGATGTACTTATCAAAAGTCCTATACTTACCAAAATAGTCTAACAAAAAATACAACTTTGCAGCGCGTTTTGGCTGCGTACCGGTGTAAGCGTTATGTATGACCAGCATTTTCCTTTTCTTCATGAGGTAATTACTCCTGTATCTACCATCTTCCTGTAACTAATGACCTGGAAATTTGCGTCATTCATTATCTTGCGGCCTATTAGCAGTTGCAATGTACTTATTTTATCAACTGCGCTTTCTTGCCCTCAATAAATACAGTCTTCAAATGAAAATCCGGTATTATATAAAAAAATAATCATTGCCTTAGGGAAATAATTGTTATAAAGAACTACTTATTTCACAAGTGCGGCGGAACGATGCTTCATTGGTGTGAGGATTTTTTAAGTCTTTGTTCATTATCACAGAAATATTAATACTAGATTGATCAGATCGTAGCCACAACTACGATTAGATCAGATTATGAAATACTTAATTTATAAAAGTATTAGTTACTGCGACGTAAATTTGCTGAAATCAAATCTACCAAAAAATACTACCTCGATAACGGAACCCATCACGATTGATGGCCAGATGTGACCCAGTCAGGCAGTCCCTACAAAATTCGGCAGATGATTAATTTTAGATTAGGCATTATGATTTTATTTGAACGGAGTTCCTTAGCGCGGCTTTCGCAAAGTACGGCGGGTAATGCGAAATTGTCACGTAACGAAATGCCGCCCCAACGCAACGCACGGTTGTACAGCAAACATCCGAATCTTGTGTAGATGAGGAGAGATTGGAAGATTGTTAGATTAAGAGATTGTGAGATTAGGAAATTAGGACATTAGGAGATTGGGAGATTGGGAGATTTGGAGATTAGAAGATTAGGATATTGGGAGATTGGGATATTGAAAGATTGGAAAATTGGAAAATTGGAGGATTGGAGGATTGGAAGATTGGAAGATTGGAAGATTGAAAGATTGGAAGATTGGGGATTGGGCGATTGGGAGATTAGGAGAGTGGGAAATGAGGATCGGAAGACTTAATAAAATGGAGATATTGAGATGGGAGGTGAATGAAAAGATGTGAAGATAAAAAAATGGAGAGATGGGAGATTGGAACTTTGAAATTTGTGCAATTGGGAGATTTGAAGATTGGGAGATTGGGGGTTTGAGAGATTGAGAGATTGAGAGGTGTAAAGATGGAGAAATGAGAAGATAAAGTGATGGGAACTTCGGAATGTGCGTAATTGGGAGATGGGAAATTGGGGGATTGGAATATTGGGAGGTTATGAAATGGGGAAATAGGAGAAACGAGGCATTTTTCCTCGTTTCCCCAATTTCTCACGGCAAACGGAGAAGAAGAAGAGAGGCTTTTATTACTTTTTTAACGTAAGGAATTTTGTTCCTGACCGCATTTCCCCGACCGCACAGGTTTATTTATTGTCGATAGTATTATCTTTAGCGGTGACCCTCATTCCTTGGAGGTTAGGAGATTAGATACCGCCAATGCATTATTTAGTATAAAATCCGAGCGTGTTATTCTTTCTCCAGCACCGATGACAACACGGTATTTAGTGACGTAACGTGTTCATCGTTAATAGAATAATTTTAATCGCATGCGTCTTTGTAGACAAATAAACATTTCATGTTTTAATTAGACGAGTATCAAAGCGGTTGAACGTAGTCGACTAAAGTAGAATGTTGCAACCGAATACGGTGCCTACCGTATACCTATGAACAGGTCTTCAGCTCACGCTCATGCTGTGGAATGATCTATGTGTTGTTTTTCCCAAACAATTACAATAAGAGGTTCTTCAAGTATGGTATTAGATTTTATAAGCTTGCGAGTGTGTTGCACACGTCTATGAATGCTGAAACCGCTTCAAATCAGTTGAACCCTGTGCTTGTGTGCCACCTAAGGTATTTAAAAATATAACAGTGAGAAAATCTTTTATACTGCACCACATAAGTGATATGCTACTACGTAACTAAATCGACGGTGCGAAGGAGCGACGGAGACAGCATTAAACTAATAGGTATCTGCGTAGGTGTGAAGGACGGGGTCGTTCCGATTGTTTCACTAGGCTTAGGTGGGCCGTGGTCTTGTTTACTCAATTGATTTAGACCAGTCATAAAAGGTAAATAGAAGGATAGATCTCAGATAAAAATTATTATGATTATCGTCTATCTTCTATCATCTAATAGTATCAATATCGATATGACTTTAAAATGGTAAACTAGTTATCGCGTATGTGTAGTGACAATTAAAAAAAATACAGTTATGTTAGATTAAACAACCTATTTTTTTGGAAATTTTATCTGTTTTATCGTGATGGGGCATAAACTACTGAACCGAATTTGATGCGGATTTTTGTTTATATAGCGATATGAGTATTACGACCTAGATTCCCGAAAACCATTATCCACGCGAGTGGAGCCGTGCCGTTGCCGTACTAAAAGCCAGTAGAAAATATACTTACAATATATTTTAGTCAACGGTTTAAGTCTAAAAAAGTTTAATTCGTGTTTTATGAGGTCTACTGGTATTGGCCCTCCAATTTGGTGTTGGCGTATGTTCAGATATATGCTATATAATACTTTTTATTTTTTAACGTATTTGAAAACTGTAATACCTACTGCTTTTCCTCTTTGACCAACTGAACTCAACATACTATGTTATTTGTTGGTCTCACACCTTACAGTTGTTCTTATTCTCACTTTATAATTATCCGAATGGGTTATTTATTTCGCGCGTATACTTATACTTAATTATTTATGTATGTGGTTTTTTTTCGTTCCCTTCTACAGGCCTAACGTAGCCTTGATAAATGAGGTTGCAAATGAAAGGTATTCATCTCCTGAGTGTCATAAGGTACATGAAAAGTGTATAAAAAATGAAAATTATACTATATAATGTGCTATAGTTATGATAATGTATGTGTGAAAAAACAATCCAATCAAAGTATCGAGAGAGACATCAAAGAAATTAGAAGATTGCAAAGAAATATACGAGGTAAAGAAAATCATTTGAAATACTTAGTCTAACATATTAGTCATTGATATTTGAAATACTCGTTTCAGTTCATTTTGTAGCTATAAATATACACAATTTAGTTTATTCACAATGATTTATTGTTCAGTTACACATGATACCGTAAGTCAAGTAGAGCTATTTTTGAATATTGATAAAATTGAACATCGTGCTTAAATAAAATATTTGAATTTGAATGGTTTAGATCGAAAAAAAAAAGGAAATGCTACAACGGGCTCCGGCCGCTACGATGTCATCTGAAGCATTCGAAATTCTCCTATACAAACATCTTTGGGGCGATGATAAGAGCCATCTACCGACGATCATATGAACTATCGGTCACAATGAATGTCGTTACAGTCATTTCATTACATATGATAATCATTCCCTTAGTGAAAAAGTTATACAAAAGAAAACTTGCATCTTATTTAAAACAGAAAAGATCATTTATGTATATTTTTAGCCACAAGGAAGATATAGATTCGAAGTAGTATTATTAGGATTACAAGGCGGTTTTTTGTTTCAATATTATATCTTAATAGATATTTGACCAGTCACGTTAACATTTGTGGGTGGAGCCGCGGCCATAGGCTAATATTAGTAATAGGTCAATCTCAAAAAATAATTAACTCAGTTACGTGTAGTTAGACAAAATTGATAAACTTACCAATATGTCGGTGTTCGCTCTGTACCTACCTTTTGTACCTATATCTTTGACAATATTTTGTAAATTATTATCACTTTAACGCGCGGCTTGCGCGTAGTGCGGGGTCAGTTGACCACGCCTAATTGTCCAAGAACGCTGTTCCATGTATTCACCTTAAAAAGTAATATCACACAAAGTGAGAAGGTATGTGGCGATGATTATGTTCTTCGAATCTCAAAGTGTAAGACTTGTGTTCATCTTCGTAATAAATACTAAGAAGCTAACGACACCAATGGAAATGTAAAGAATGGATTTGTTTCAAAACAAGAAGTATGTCCATAAGAATACCAACTGAAAACGATTATGTCCCTACTATGCATAGGGACTCGTCGATTACTAGCGAACAAGTTTTTAATCAGCCGCGACTTGATATAAACTGTCATGTGTATGAGCAGTTTTCCAGTAGGCATTATCGTATCGGTAATGAAAAGATGTCACTACCATAGCTTTTGGTACTTTATTAGTTTGCATTGTGGAGGTCAATTTAGTCTAGCAAGAAAGAACTGACCGAATGTCCTAATTTAATTTATTGCTGTTTCTGAAGCGTTCAATTTGTTTGTAGTTTGTATGTAACATTGTAACCTTAAAGGGTTGATACGTACATAATTTTAGTTAATAATACATTGTAGTAAATACAATAATCTTTGCATCCGGTAATACCTACGTAATAAATATTCAATATGCGGTCACGGTGTGCTATTCATACCTGTGGAAACCAAGCAAAATATTTGATTCCACAAGATATTAACACTACGAAATCAATGGATTAGGCTTTAAAATTGGATGTGGACGAGGTTGGTCGTCAGCTGAAAAAGTATAAATAAAATATATTTTAGGGAACAGTAGATTTGACACCACACTCTTCTTACCAATAGTACAGGCTGCGCCATCTAGCGCGTCTTTAGGAACGCTCTAAGTATCTATCTACTAGAAAACTGCTCATAAGGAAATTTGCGAAAATAGGCAGGTACGAAAATAGGTTTTAATTAGTTATGTAGTAATGAAAAGTCGACTGATCATGGTCATGAAAAGTCCGAAAACTCTGCAGATAGTAGTGCGGCAGTTCATCACTCTGTGCGGAGCTTTGGCTGCCTGCCAATCATCCTGACTAATAATAATTACCGGGCTCATTGGCGGTTCATACGTATTGATACGGTTCGATTGTCGGCAGCATGTGTGTGACGCCATGTGCTTGCAAAAGTCCATAGGCCATGGTAACCACATACCATAAAGAGTACCGTGCGCTTGTCTGCAACCTAAGTGGAAAAAAATTGCGTACATGCAATTTGGGTGAATTATCTTAGCGGCACGATTCATTGAAGTGCGACGTTTTTGAGCGTACACGTGAGGTAAATGGGTAAATGTATGTAAGTACACAAGTAAGAAGGTATGATAATCATGCGTATATAAGACCATACGACTATGGTCTCCATAGAATATCCACCCGAAGTTTCGTTTCTCAGATTTTACATCCCGCAAAAGTAGAGTGGCCGAAGTCATCTCCTTTCCAAGACATGTATGTATAATCGCAAAGTATACATTCTCTGTACCCCTTCTAAATACGTTTATTTTAACACGTAAGTAGGTGATGATCGACAACGTGGTCACGAGCCGCCTGTCACGGCTGTCATCCTAGCAAAAGCAGGCCGCAGCGGCGGCACGCAACGCGCGCCTCCTCATACCCGGGGGCTAGATGAGGGACACTGTTATTTCATTCCACACCCGAAGGGGTCCATATTGACGCTAAAGAGATGGCCCTCTACCTACTACCTCATCTCCGGCAACCAGAGACCCGAAAACGGCGTACGTTTTAGTCGGTTTGAGCCCTAACTAACCTTAAAAGCTGACTTAAAAACAGATAATGTAGCATTGGGCGAGTTAACCGGGTACAGTCTGGATTGGCAATCGGATAAAGAGAGAGAGGATTATAATATCTTTATATTATTTCATAATGAGATTATGAAATTAGTTTTATGAAAAAAAATTGTATTTGACTTACGCACACAATTGGAAATCGCCGTGCCGGATGTGTACCAAAAAATACATAAGAGAAACGATTACTTGAGTTCGCGAAAATTATAGGTATATAAAGGGAACGAAAGCCGATATTTTCAAAAACGGATACCTATCTACCAGAAATGTGGAATCTAAAGAAAATAAATTCTATGTATGTTTATAAGATATAAGATAGATAATTAGATTGATTTTATAAGATAGTGAAGATAGATAGGTATACCGTATAAGATATAGTGTATGTTTATATGTTTTTTGTATAAACTGTATTGCAAATAAATGAAATCGACAATATGTGCTAGTATAGTACTTATATTATATTACTGTATTTCGATATATCTCTGCGTTAAAGGTGGTCACGTACCTATGCATTTGCAAATGATCAATAAATAAGGACTAACTGACAATGAAATTACATTTTAATGGCAATAAGTTAAAATATGTCTCGTAATCTGTTATCAAAAGGCACGTAAATCGCTCTTCCGTTTTGAGGCTTGACCTTCGTTTTACCTTATAAGGTTGTAGGGGAGCGAGGGGCTTGTTGTAGCAGGGGTAAGTAGTAACAGGCTCTTTTCACTGGGATCTTAAATTTTATTGACGTATTTTTTTGACTCGATTTGACCTATAAACCGCGCTGCATCATGTTGCCATAGCCAAGGTCCCGCCGGCCTGCACAGTGAGCGGAAGTGCGCACGCGCTTCATTTTTGCCAGGTAATATAAAAATGTACTGTCGTAAAATTTTGGTTTTGAGTTATTATTATCGACTAATTTCAAACTTTCTTTATCTAATTTACATTCAAATTCATCTATCTCTGATAAACTGTAACAGTTTTTAAGATTGCTAAATTATTTAAATAGTTATCTTGATAAATGTTAAAAATCATACCATGGGGTTAGTTGTAACAAAATCCCGGGGCTTGTTGTAACGTGTTACAACATGCCCCAAGTTATGACGTAGATACTTTTTTTTCCTTTCTACAAGGATGAGGGTGTACAAAAGAAAATCAGAGCGGGTAACACAAAGCCAAGAAGCGTACGAGTTAGCGGCAGCTGAAGTTTTGGAAAGAAATTACAGTATAAGAAAAGCTAGGCAGACTTTCGGATTATGTGACGTCTCTCCTTATAGATATATAAGGAAAAAGAAAAAGAATGAAAGTTTAAGAGTTGGATATGTTAAGCCTAGACAAATGTTTATTGCAGAATAAGAAGCTAAGATGGCTTCCTACCTACTCAAGTGCGCCGAAATATATTTTGGACTATTTCCTATAGAAGAACTAGCTTACCAATGCAGTGTGCAGCTTAATGCTAAAAACATTCCTCCTTCTTGGGATCGAAATAACATGACTGGTTACTGACTGGTTCCAAAATTTAATGCGCAGAAATGCAAAATTAAAGGAAAATGTAAAGGAAAGGGAAAAGGCAAAGGTTAATCAAAAAAGAATGAAACCGTAGTGGACAGAGTTAAAAAAATATTTTATGTTCAGATTCAGAATCTAAATCAGAAGAGTGGTATTGTTTGGTATGTGGTGAAGCTTACACAGATTCAAATAAAGAAGATTGGGTGGAGTGTATCATTTGTAAGATGTGGGGACATGTAGGATGTGTTACAGGAGACATTATATCTTTTATTTGTATTAATTGTTACTCAGATGAAGACTGAATTGAATTACAATGAAACCTAACCTTAGATTTAAATAATTTAATTACTTACTGTGATTTAAAAGTGTCATGATATTTATAAGAAATGTTTAACTAAATAAAATTGTTAATTACTTAATTTTTAGGTGTTTATTACTTAAAGAGTGTATTTAAGTTGATTTTTGATAAGAATTACATAATACTTACTTTAGAAAGATGTCGATTTTGTTAAAAATAAACAAAGAATAAATGATTAGAGGTATTTTTTTTGTTTATTTTTGGCGTTACTACTTATCCCGGTAGACGTTACAACTTACCCCAAGCACGAGGTAAGTTGTAACACCGCACTTCTTCTAGTAAATAATTAATTGTAAAATAATGACCGATAGTTATGGTATTATTTTTACTTGATTTGGTAGAGGACGAGTTACAGCATCCATCCAATTTTATTTAGTAGGAATTTAATCAATGGATCTCAACATATATTAGTTTTCATGAAAATTGTTACAATAAGCCCCTCGCTCCCCTACTAAATAAATTTATCAAACAAAGATACGGCCCATTAGCGATATTTTTATAGACTCGGAATATCCACATTGTGATCGCAACCGCAAGTACCTACATAATCAAACTGTTCTTAAATGTGAAGGATTTAGTAAGTTAATCAGAGGTATAAAAATGCTTATATCAGCCGTACATTTACTTATTACTAGGTACACTTGCGAACACGTAAGTAGGTTTAGACCAAACGAAGAAAAAGCCAGTTTTAGAACAAGAGTGTTCTTTCATTTGTTTCGTTTACATTAAAATATCAACGAGCAAGAATGAGAGCCGAGAACTCGAATTCTTGTACATACATGTTTTATGTGAATACATTGAAGACATCATCACTCCGAGGAGCTAGCACGTCAGAACACGTACCTAAGAACACTCATAGTTGCACTAGTGGCGTTACATAAAGCGAGCGACCACACTTACTATGTTCCATAGAATCTCAGCGAGCTGAGAAGGAACAACGAAGGGCAAGTTTTAAAAGTAGATGTAAGTTTTCTTTTTCATAAATGACTTTTTCACGTTGGCAATTGTATTCATATAGTAATTATAAAGTGAGAATAAAAACCAATAAATAACAAATTTACACTTTGTAAATACATCTAAATACAAATTAAAAAGTTTTAAAAAGAAATAAGTACAATAATTATGAATTAATCGAGATAAAAATTGAGTATGTGTAAGTACAGCAGTGTATTGTTGACTCAGCTTATCCCGTGGAGAGATAGGTGTGAGTATAGGTACCTATATGTCTACAGATCAAACTGTAGTTTTAACAGAGTAAATAATTTGGTCATGTTTTACAAAATATTGTAATATACTAACATACAAATTTTGCTGTGTAACATTCCTAAAAAGATCCACGATAAACATACAACACTCACCCTCTAACCACCCGACCGCTGCCATTCATCTTGAAAGTGACAGCTCTCGCTGGCGTGAAATAACATTGCCACAAGTATTTTCTGTCATTGAATGATTAGCTAGAAAATAAGCGTAAGGTAATTTAATAATAGTTTGCTTTTGCTGCAGTATTTGTTGTTATTAGTATTGTTTACCAAATGTGCATTTAATTACATCAAATTTGGCCACTTAATTGATCTGTTATGTCTAACTGTCTGATTGAGAATAACCCTATCTGTTAGTATTTACTCAGTGCTATTCTTATGAAACATTGGTAGCTTAGAGGTTATGAAGTCAACCTTGAGGTCGAGAGGTTTGATTCCTGGCTATTACACAATACAATCGGCGTAAACCCTCTCCTTCCACAAACAACTAGCTTAGCTGTATTAGAAGAATGCTTGTAATTTTGGTTACTATTTTTTTTAACAGAAGAATTATATTTTGTATCTAGCATACGCACATGTTATCGTTGAGGTTGGCTTAATAATACCTATTTTCGTATAAATATATAGATAACGCTCTAATATTATGCTCTGTCTGATCATAATCTGTTCAATCTGATCTTTGCCTGTCTTTGTAAAATATATCTTGTATACTTACCGCCAAAATATAATTCAACCGACCGAAACATCGTACCGAAACTCAACAAATGGCTTGGGACTTTGACATTTCAATCCTCTGCTTATCACGTTCCATTACTTGTATTTTTTTCGCCGGCCAAGGTGTATTACTCGGTCTCGATCCGACCAATACCGCACACCATCTCTGATCTCAATTTACAAGTTATACGATAACCCAATAAATTTGCCATTTGCATAGACCTCCACACGGTATACCCCAGATTATACCGTCTGGAGTTCTTGAGGCTGAGCTTAATATACGATAAAACCCTTACAAAGACTTGCGCTGTAATGTCTCTATCACGGTAATACAGGCATAGTATTACCGTGTCTCCATAGATCTGAATAGGTACTTATAAATGACATTAGAGTGACTTTGTATTTTAACGTTTTATTGGTTTCTTGGATAGGTTTTTTATATCTCCTTTGGTTTCGACTTTCCCCGTACGGTCCCAAGCAAAAAACTGATTGTATAAACTTACCTATTGAAGTGAAATTTTAAACATATGTTACCCAACTTAGCGTCACCCTCCGAACGATGTAACATTTATGCAATATATTAAGCAATATTTTCACAAAAAAATTATTTTCTCCTCAAGTCTGTATTGATGATCTAAACAAGCTATCAGAAAAACATTGCGACACTGCGGCAGTGTCGCAATGCTTTCTCTGATAGCTCGTTTAGATCATATATGATTATACTAAGGCTGCATTCGGAACGTAGAATATCATCTACGAGTACTTATATATAATTTTAATATTCTATGTTTGGAATACAGCCCGTCTTTCAAAAGGTTTCACAGAAATATATTCAACAAGCAAGAAAGGCATTATATTAATGAATCACGACTGTTTACGGGTATAATGACTTCAATACATAACATTATGATAATTATATTCAATTATGTATTTACACGTTTCTGGATAATGTTTTGGCGAGAAGGTGTACCTATATACTTACTATTATTCATCACTAAAATAACCTATGCTAGCGGCTCCACTCGCGAGGATATTAGTTATTGCGATTTTTGGTCATATTAAACATAACATTTTAAGTGTAACCAATACCAGTTCAGTTACATACATATATGTATAAATTGTATTGTGAGTGCAGATTGTAGCATTTAGCTCAAACCTTGGTAGTTTATGAATGCTTCAAATGATCTTTACTATTTGATTCTCTTTGATTCTTCTACATTGTGTCTACCTTTTGTCTAGATTGATTAATAATTGAAAAAAAATATTCAAGAAATACAAAAAACCCGACTGCGTAAGAACTAACTATTGGGCTTGTTTCTTTCTTTTTAGTTCTTATTTAAGTTATTTTTTTACGACAAAACATCAATTAATCAAAATATTATGTATTTTATCATCGACCACGTGTAACTTGACAGTTCTTTGTGAAAAGGCCTGCCGAGATTAACGACCAGACGGTGTCTATCCGAGGTTTATCAAGACAAGTGAAAGGTGTTGTGATTTATGAAATAATCTGCTTAGTATGATAACGATACCGCAGGTTCAATGCCATTTTATCAATGAACGTTGCATACTTCTTTTGTTTATGATGTTTATTGGCACATTTTAGATAGGTAACCATTGTCCAATTGTGCTAGTTATATTTTCATAGTTTTTAAATTCTTGTCTGTTCGCAAAGGACAAAACTACGTTAAATATTTATGGCTTCAACCATCTTACAGCGACAATATAATATTGACTGTATAATTCATACACTTGTACAAATTTCACCCTCGGACGCATCTCTGCAGCCCTTTAGATGTTTGAGTACATAGAAGGCCCTTTACTGTGCGCAGAATACCCACGCTTGACCTTCCCACGACCAAATTATAACCTTGCTGTCATAGACTAGTTAGTTAGCTGTTCTAATATTAGCACCGGCATATTTTTGTACCCATAAAATTTTATACACATAAAATGAATCGTGAAAGTTGCTAAGCACATAACTTGAAGACGACCAATTTAAATATTTTTTTATATATTCCTTGAATTCAAAGAAAGGTTTTTATAGAACAGCGAGAACGAGATCAGAGGTCCTTATGAACAGAGCCGCGACTTACAGAGAGTGTATTGAAGTTTAAAGATTGTTTTATAACACTTACATCTAATAATAAATAAAAATCAATTGATTGTACCTAGTTCAATGAAACATTTTCGAGATTGTTGAATGTGATGCTACATAGGTAACTCAAGTTTAATTTTAATATGCATCACAACTAAAACGTTGTTATTAGAAATGGGTTGACATTCATGGTGTTATATTCCTCAGATTCTAATGCTATTTACGATTCGGTACAACTTTTACGGCTCAACCGTTCAATGTTCGTCACCTATTTTATTTTTATCCTATTGCCGTATACTATTTATTTGACTTATTTGCTTGTTCTTGATTATCTATTACGATCTTCATTCTAGGACACCACACGCAGTTAATCACTTCTATTTTTTTAAGTCTCATGTTTGGACGATAATGTGTGTTTTATTCCGCTTATATGATTGTAAAAGCACAATTATTTGCTTAACGGTATTTGGAAATTGAATATACAACTACCAAATTCTATTCTATGACTTATTATGTAAAGTGGCAATAGAGGAACAGGAAAACGTGTCGTAAACAGCAAACACTTAGACGTGTTAATACAAAAACAAAACAATCCAAACAGCTTAACAATATCTCAATAAATTTACCTTTGTAATCATAAAAAGCAATGACAAGAAACATCGCTCAGAAGAGCATAGTGTTTAAACATTACTTGCAAACCTACTATTTGAGCACCACAGTTTGGCGCTCTGCCTTAACAGCAGACAAAGACTAAATTTGTAGAAAATTGTATACTCGTCAACTATCTATAACATCATAAATAAAAAAGGTTGGTGTGACATTTAGCCTCGAAGATCTTGATTCGCATACTTACCCGAAATTCTATGACACTTGAGTTAACTAAATAACCAAAACAAAGATTCATAACAGTTTAAAGGTAGGTAGTTGATGATTCCTTATTTCCGTAGTTAGCTTATTTTCCTCTTATATGACTAATATTCTGGTATTTCCTTATTTTATGACGACAATGCAGAGTTTCTAAACCAGCGAAGTCGAAAAAAATCTCTAATAGGTAAGTCTTACGTGCGAAGGGAAAGCGAAATGATTCTAGAGTGACGTACCTATTCCGATCACGACCCTCAAATATTTTTTCGATCTGAAATCAGAGGTTTTTAGAAGTACTAATTTGTCTGTTAATAGGTATGCACACCTGTTAAACGTGGCACGACGAAAACAGTGAGCTTTGATATCAAAGATATCAAAGAATATAAAAAATATATATAGGTAGATAGTGTGTCCAGCTCATGTGCACAGTCTTCTCTGTCCATTAAAGACAAAGGGTGAATGCGAAACCAACCAAACAACTATATGCCTCAGATCTTGTGTAGCGTTTGGTAGAATTTCGTTGTTCAGTCAAAGGACTAGCTGTTTGATTAAAAGGCTATTTTAATCTATTGACTGCGACATATATGTTGCGGTATGCTGTATCTGCCTCTGCAGTGTCCGGTCGGCTTGAGTTTTTTTGTTGAAGTCGATGCGATGCCAAATGTTTGTATGGATGGTAAAATCCGTTTCCCGCCACACAACCCAAACGGAAAAACACACCTAGGTTCTTTATGTGGTTGTTCTGTTTCGTACTTAACACCGAAACCAACAGAAAAGTCCGTAATATGGTTTTTCTTTTTATTAGTAAATCAATTATTTTTGCCATATAGATGGCGAAAATTCATGGTATCATCGTAAATATTTTCGACAAAGCTACGTAATTCTAGTAAGTTAACAGAGTAGACGATCGTCAACTACGTGGCCAGAGCTAATACGCAAGGAAATGAGACCGTTGGGTGGACTATGAAGTAAATAGGTACTTACGACAATGTTATAATTTAATGTTTATGTTTCATGTATTTTTCACTGACCTTTGATGCAGGTGATCAAATAAGCGGAACTAGGTAAACATGCCAGTATTTCTTGCATCCGCACCTAATCGTATTCATAGATATTTCAATTTATTTGCTACTATTTACATGAAACTACCAACGCGTGCTGTTGCCCTCACCGTTCCGTCGTCCGCATGGAATGCTGAATTACTCATAGTAGTTTTCTCATACTATTTATACTGTTGATTGATGGCACTTGGTGGAATTTGTTGTTACACATATTGAGAACTCACTTGTACTTTTCCACAGTATTTTTATTTTTTACCGGTTTCGCCTTACGGCATCCTCAAAGGTTTACGATGACATACATAAACCTTTGAGGATGCCGTAAGGCGAAACCGGTCAGGTCTATAAAAAATAAAAATACTGTGGAAAAGTACAAGTGAGTTCTCAATATGTGTAGTTTTCTCATATTATCCAATTTTCAGCTTAATTTACTTAATTTTATCCCGGACGCAAAAACGATATTTGGATATTGTTCAACAGTCGCGAGTGATCTTAACTTTGTTTGTTAAAAATCGGCCCAGGATTGCTGCCGCCACAAATTTTTAACATATTTTTTCATAACTCCCTCAATCATCATTCTCTGAACCTTTTCCAAACTCAGTTGGGGTCGGCTTTCCATTCCAACTGCATCACTGGCTGGACTTCGATATTTTACCTACGTGAAGCGACTGCCATCTGACCTCCACAACCAAACCGCCATTAGAGCGGTAAAATCGAAACAGTGCTCCGAAAAACAGTGACCTCCACAACCAATGTTCCAATTTAGACTGGAAATAACTCCCTCAATATGGGTGTTAAATGTATCAAATTGTTGGAAAAGGAGTTGACTTGTAGAATACTTAAACACTGTTAAAAGAAAAAAATAATTCCACGATAGCCAATATCACAAATAAATATGCTACAATTGGCGATTAATATTTTGTTTCACATAATTTCAACTTGCAATATAATCTCTTGAGGCGGCTGACTCTTTTTCTATCAACATGAATAGCCAGCCGGCTCATCTCGAAAGTTCTATTTTGTACACTATGTTAAAGGTGAGGAGGAAAACCTCTTTTCGGACCATGTTGTCCGTTGCTTGTAAATCGGCACATTATTGCAAATTGTGCACTGAAAGTATCTAAATCATATCATCGATATCTATACCTATGTAGTTCGAGAGCACAAACAATGATCAATAAGTCCATTTTATCAATGCACGCATGTAGAGAAAAACACATATTATTTAGCCATCGCTTTTTCTGTTACTTTATTTTATTGACCGTGAAAACATTTCCTAATTTCTTGCCACTATTATACATTATTTAAATTTATTTTCGTTTTGTTCTTATATTTTGTTGCTTTTCATTATTTCAGAGGGCGATTGCTCAGCAGCAACAATATGCCGCAGGTAAGTGGCTTATTGTCACTCATTTTTATACGAATATTAATTGTACAGCGGTTTTCTCATAACGAATCGTAAAACTGTAGTATGTACCTAGAATTTTAATTAAATCTCGACGCAGCAGCGGAGTGCACTTTATTGACAAATCAAAATTGTCACCCTCACGTCTGTTACGGGGCATGTTATATTTCATGAGGGTGGATCAAAGGGTCCCTTTTTTATTGGAGGTATTCATATGTGAAGG
This sequence comes from Pelosia muscerda, assembly GCA_963691645.1. NCBI lineage: Eukaryota > Metazoa > Arthropoda > Insecta > Lepidoptera > Erebidae > Pelosia > Pelosia muscerda. Next base: position 19,125,197 of record OY829098.1, on the reverse strand, counting down.
GGCTCACGCACTGCACATGAAATCAATTTCACTTCGTCTTTACGATTAGTAAAATGATTTCGTATTAATTTTGTCGTTATAGGTACCCTTTTCCAATTTTTTATAAAATCATCCAATGCCAGTAAGACTGTTACATATATGCATTACTTTGTCCTAGTGCGTAAGGACTGATGCGAAATCGTAACTATTTCTCTATTGACGCATAATTTTGATCTTGATGTATAGAAAACCATATTTTTCATTGATATTATTGTGAATAGATGAACTGGGAAACCTATATAGGGTAAAACGGAGAGGTTGCTAACCTCCAATTATTTCTCAACCATAAAATTCTGCATACGTAATTCATATGTTATTGAGCGATACAGAGTTGGCCATGCAATCATAATCACGTGAGTAACAATACCTACTCGAAAAATTCTGCTATTAGTAGGGCGTAATCGCTGTTTTCAGATAAAAAAATGTTTTTTATAATCAAGTTAGTGTTAATAAAATAATATTTTGGAAGGGTATTATTCTTGTATCTAGTATGAAACAAGTGCAGTAGTATACTAAGTGTGCAAAAAAAACGTGAACTACTCGACAGTAGGTCACCTGTTGTATCAACACGCATATAATCTGCATATTCAGCAATTTATCAATGTCTGTTGCCATGTGTCATGCAGTTCTGATGTTATGTGTGCGATGCATTATTTATTAAAACATTGAAACGTAGCCAACAAAACTCAGTTGCATTGAGGAACTTAGTGGCATGCAAATTTTGAACTAAATGTTTGCTGGATTTTGTTAACAATGGGTTGCTCGTAGAAGTTAATTAAACATGCTCCAACCATGCGGTCAATGGACTATCTCAATACAAACTTATTAAACAAATGCTTAACGATAAAGATTTAACAACAACAGATTTTTTTCAAATCAAATCGAATCGTTTATAGGTAGTCGAGTAGGTAGGTATATGTATAGGTACTCGTATAAATTTCAGCTTTGTATACGACCATTGTAATGATAGAGTTAATCTTTCCCTTCTCGTGCCAATCCAATTAGCAAAGCATGTGTACCAATTTTATACATATCGTTCTCGGTTATAGAATCTCCTGCACTATGCAATTTATGCCAGGTACACACCAAGTGGAGGTTGGTGAACAATGACTAACGAACGAGAGCGGATTAACAAGGGTGGACGTCATCATTAGGCACGCTCGACAGCCTGCGGTAATGATCAGCTAGATACTCCCCCTTGTTTACATTTTTTAGTTGGTATGTATTGCGTGCGCAAGTGTATCAGTTATTAGCAACCTGTATTTATATCGAGGGTAGATTAAAGCGACCCTTTTTAATTAAGAATATCCATTATGTGAAAGACACTAAGTAGGTATGTATACGTCCATATGAAATTTTGTTGTTACATATTTTAACTTCCTTTGCTTTTACTATTTGGAATAATTTTGGGCTCCATGCATTGCTACAATAAACATTATTTCATATATTCAAGAATTTAAAATAAATAAATTCATAAAAACTAAACTACTGTACATATTCAATAGAAGAACTAGGAAATGTTTCAGTTTGAATAGAATTATGCGCGAAGACATAAACTCATGATCCTAAATATCTTATAACTTGCAGCGCCATTTACCAACACGTAAAATAGACAAAACCATCTTTGAAACGAGATTTTGTCTACACCGTGTCAAAATTTTAGATCATCCATGATCTCAAAAAACCTTTGAACCTTTTGAGATTTTCGGCAGTACACAAAGTAAATTCACGTTTTTTATGTAGGTATAACGTATTAGTATAGAAGTACATTAATGATTAAATATTAACTAACCTTCCATTTTTCCTGTAGCATTATAGTGAAGATAATGATTTTTCGAGCAGCCCTTGTGTCGCTTTTTGTGTAAACATCCACTATTCACTCTCTAAGTTAGTGCGGCGCGCCTTGATGAAAATATGCAGCAGCGGGCCTGTCGAGTAAAACGGTATATATTTTTATCAGAGGTCATCAAATAGTTATTGGCACGTGAATACCTTGTGCGAATAATATTACACCTTTTCATATTGATTGAAATAAATTCAGTTTGAGGATTTTCTACACTTATATCGCGGTGTGTTAAAATGGTAGAAGTCAATTCAATATTCCGTTTATATGTCAACATTTTAGAATCTATCGTATTACTAACAATGGCAAAATAAATTAATACTATTGCTAAATGAATAAAGTATTTTGCAATATGTTGACGTAGGTTATTTGTGTTTTATGTTGAGCTAATTGTATCATTATTGTGTTTAAAGCTATTAATGTATATTTTGCTAGGTCGTAGATATTGAAAGAGAAATTGAGTTTATACTACTACAAAGAGACTTGGAGTTTATACTCGTGGTATAGGGGATAGGCTGAAATAAAGTCTAAAGGCCTAACAGACTTATCTAGGCCTAAAATTTGGATGCAAATTTATGTCTGGAAGGAATCCATTCTTATTAGAATGGATTTTTTAATTCAACCCGTAAGGAACTAGACAAGGCAAATATTGGTGATTATGCAATCCATCCATCTTTTTTTTCAAGTACAAAGATTATATAAATATATATCCTGACTTATCAACAGGGAACTTCTTTTAGCTATTTAATAATTTAATATTTAGTAGCCATTTGCGTTTTAATATAAAGTTTAAAAAATCGTCACCACTACGGAAAGTAACTGTCAGTCGACGAAACTGGCCGCCCCACTACCTGTTTTCCACTGTGTCGTCTGCTAATCAGTTGTACAAAAAGCTTTCGAGCAACACTCAACAGAGCTGTTCCCATTGAGCGTACCTAGGGGCAAAGTCTTCCCTACCTTGGGAGAGAGCCGATACCGTCCCAGTTGCCTAGGGTGAACCACGTGGAGGCACCTGACCACTCACCCCAGATTTCTAATTACCTACTATCGTCAAATTATTTTCTTAATTAAGACTCATATAGGGTGAATATTTGGAAAATGTCCGGTCACTAACTAATAGCAGGAATTCAACTAAGGAGAAAAGTTTCGTTTATTACATTATCACCGATTACAAAAAGTTTCATTAAAGTACCACACTAAAAAAGGTGTAGAGAGGTTAGAAATTACCGTGCCGTAAATTATAATTTTTTTCTGTTTCTAAGATTTGCAATTTGTAAGTAGGTAGATTTGTGAATGTGGGTATTGTTACTGATTTAATTTTAACTAGCTCCAATTACAACACACAGTGCATCACAGAAGAAATAATATTTATCATAGTTAAAAATAAGAATTTGCTCAATAGGGTGTAAGGAAAACACTCCCGAAGCCGAAGGTCCCTGGTAGTACTTCTGGTACACAACATATTGGCATGAAAGCAATAAAAAAAGTACGGTAAGGCAATTATTTTCTTTATTTATTTTTTTTACTTTTTTTTCGTACTATTTATTCTTATCAGTAAAGCTAAATGAAACGAAAATTGCCTAAAAAACGTCACTGCAAAAAAAAACAAGTGTTCTTGTCTTCATCTTTCTTATCATCTGCATTCTCTTCATCTTGCAAGAGATGTTTTCTCATAATTTTTTTCCATTTAGTTTTACTAACGCGATGGCGAGTGAAACGCGTAAGTTAAACGGTATAAAAAAAAATTGCGTTGTCGTATTTTTTTAATGCCAATATGTTGTGTACCAGGGGCCTCCGGCTTGTGGCGGCCCTAGGTGTGGGAGTACTCTCGTTCGCCGCCTTACTTACGGCGATGGTACGATGCGCTTGGGCTGCCGCCGCCTCCTTCTGTGAGCAAGAAATGCTTGAGAAGGAGTCGACGGAACGGGTTCGGAGAAGATTCTGAGCTCGTACAGCCCGTGATGAGCGGTGACTCGGGCGTCCGAGGTCGCAGAATGACCTCCGTCCTCCATACTCGCGGGCTTGGGGGTGACGGGTTGCCGCCTCTCACTCTAGCAGAAGCAAGCGGTGCGGTGGCGGAGCAAAAAATGGGCCTCCCCAAGTTTGGGGGCTAGACTGGGACACCGTGGTCCATACACCTGAAAGGGGTCATCTCGAAAGAGATGGCCGGGGTCTGACGGGGTGCGAGGGATATGTTGGTCACCTCTGGCAACTAAGGACCCAAAGACGGCGGTAGTTATGGTCGGTGCGAGTCTGACATAACCTCCCATAACCGGCTCTAGCAGGGGGTATCCGTATTTTTTGCCCTCAGAAGCAGTTCACCAGATTCGCAATTTACCAGATTCGTAATTTACCAGATTCTCGATTCACCAGATTCGCAACCGACCAGATTTTGTACTATCAAACAGAAATTGCATAGCGGTGTGTAAACCATATTTGTTAAAATGCATATTAATATTAAAAAAAAAGAAGAAGAAGTGCAGGATATAAACATTTTCAAAAATTCATTACATTATAAAGACAACAAAAGAAATAAATAAATTCTAGCAAAAAAAAAAAAAGGCTGGCCTGGCTGGCCTGGCTTCTTCAAAGTGTTAAATAGCCTTATATTATATAATTATTGTTCATGAATTATTTGTTAGATTTTTTTTTATACAACTTAGGTCGCAGACAAGCACGCGGCCCACCTGATGGTAAGTGGTTACCGTGGCCTATGGGCGAGTGTAACACCAGAGGAATAACACTCGTGCCGCAACCCCTGTAAGAACAGAGACATTCTGTGTTGTCAGCGCAAAAGATGTAGGATAAGCCTTTGGTTTTTCCACTGACAACACAAAACCTCTCTAGTGAGCTCTCGTGTCCTACCTCCTCTAATTTTTTTTTTCTAACTATTTTTTTTAAATGGCTTAGTTGTAAATACAGTACCTACTATAAGCATAATGATTGTTGTTATTGGTTGTACTTCTGGTGAATTGAGAATCTGGTGAATCGAGAATCTGGTAAATTGCGAATCTGGTAAATTGCGAATCTGGTGAACTGCTTCTGAGCGATTTTTTGCACCATAAAATAAAATGGGGCCTCCAGTTTCGGGAGTGTTCCCCTTACACCCTGTATATTTCGCTACGATACCTACTTATATATCATATACCTACTATGTGAGTTTCGCGCCCTAGCAAAACAACAATCTTTTGGGGAAGGGCTACTCCAAATCAGAGGATTACACATACAATTAAAAGAGGCAGGTAATTGAGAAGGGTATCCCTCCCAATAGTAGGGACCAGGTTGGGGTCGACAAAAAATCCAGCAGGGTCGAAGTGTTCGCGATAGCTCCAGAGCACACTCTGAAATAAGATAAGAAGAAGAACGTTTCATTGAGTACTGTGAATAGGTAGTTACCTATGAGGATTTCATTAAAGTCAGTGCACCGAAATGCCAAGTCTAAGATTATTGATTACCGTCTACTTTTAATACTCAGTAGAAGTTACCACGTAGGTTGAGCTGCGGGTAATAACTAGGATTTGATTAACGATGAAGTACACAAGCGTGCTGTATCTACGAGTAGTGAGCGTAGTCTACTGTCAACTGACATAGTTAGAGATAACAAATAATTAAATATATTGTCATTTGTATTTGAATTGCTACAGGGTTTGCAGCACGAGAGTAACACCTCGGGTATAGCAAACGTCGATAAGCCACGGTGACCGCTTTCCGATAGATGGGCCCTGTGCCTGTTTGACACCTAAGTGGCATAAAGAAGAGATCAGATGGATTAAGTTAGTTACAAGTTTCGAATACATGTAACGGTCCTCTGTAATCAATCGCAATTTCTGCTATCGCATTTATTATTTCTAAAGCTATAGCAATGAAGTTTTAAAAAATTGCACCGTACAAAACTATGTCAATGAAATAAATACTGTAATTAACAGTTATAGTTCTTAAGAATTCACTAATTATACTAACTTTTTACTATTAAACCTAATTTCCAAGATAACTTTTCTCAAATTGAAAGCTTATAGTGTGTGGTACTTGAGTTTACAATTTTGTTTCAATATTTCAATGAGTAATAAATAACCTTTAACAAATTAGTTTATAGACAAATCTCTGCATGTAAACATTATAAAACTGTAACTCACATGAAATCCCTTGGCATAGATTTCGTACCGCAAGGATGACTAACGAACATTAGGCCCGCCTAATGGAAAGTGGTCACCGTAGACGCAGTATAGACAGAATTCTGTATGTGCTGTGACGGAGCATTGTATTGCAGGCCTAATTAAATTGAATAATATTGCCGTTTATGGAAACGATCGTTGTGATACTTTAATTTAAAAGGTGTGTTAGATTGATGACAGTAATCAGATAGGCGTATGTGATGTCTGAGTGTCATCATTCTAGGACAAGGGTACTCTTCGCAATCGGCGTGTATAAAAAATTAAGGAGACGTGTAAGACGTACCAAACCTTGATAGTAGCAAGAAGAAATATAAGTTTTATCACTGTCTGCCCCAATGGGAAAGTGGCCTCATTTTATGTACTTATACGTATTTTTAAAATGGCAAATACAATGTGTAATACTGGAATGCAATAAACTTACGAACGCGCAAGGTCGTGCACAATATTCTCCTTGCGTAAGTTTCCGGATTATAAATACTACCCGGAGGGACAATTGCTTCAGTTCAAAATTTAATAATATTTTCGCTAAAGAAATACTTCCTTCTTCTTTCAACATTCAAGCACTTGGTTAATAGGAGGGCCAATACCGTTTTCTTCCAAAGCTTGAAAAGAGCCCGGGTCCGCTTCATGGTTTATAAACCAAATAAACCATGAAGATGTACATGGTCTATTTGGTTTATACTTCATCCAAAGCTGATACAATGTGATCGCAATATCCATTGGTCGATTTCCGGATGTGTTTGAAAACGATGAACACAGGGGTTGCGCGTTGGAGACGGGAAGTACCTACACTGATCACATTGTTAATTGGAAAAGATCTATGAGTTACAACGATTGTGAAAAGTCGATTTCCGCACGTTTCTCTGCGTTCCGCTTAGTGTCCGCATATGTGAAAACGCCCTTAAGTAGAGTAGCTTGGGTAACTTGCAGTAACTTGGGTACGTTATTGCAAGTCCTAGAGCGAATCAGCAAATTAGGCCGAAAATAGGAGCTCATAATCCGTTCTTCGCCTGAGTGCTAATCACAGATTCTTCCAAACCTTGCACTTATTTTACAACGAAATTACTTGACTCATGTAACATTTTACGAGAGCAACTGCTGCTAATATCCTTTGCAATAATATTAAAAAAAAAAATAATACCTTTGTGTTATATTTTATTATGTTGATTGGCCCTCAGATATCTGTACTGTAACCGGTTTATTTACATAAGTATTTTGAAAACACGCAAGGTTAGAATAGCATTATTTTCAACTATAGTAAATAAACGTCTTGATTGATACTAATACTAAGGTGATAGGTGGGCCCAAGTGACATCAGCGGCACGTTCACCAAGGTCGCTGCGCATCAGCGAGCGGTCAGTTCGCGCGGGAGGACTTTTCGTAGCTGGTCGAGTCGAGGGCCGTGAGACTAAGGAGAGTTCACGGGGTCACCACATGGTCCGTGTTGGCTGCCGTTGATTCCGCCCGGTCCGAATTTACGCCTCCACTCGGACGCCCATGCCCTCTCGTTCCCGCTCTCTTTGGATTCACTTATTTCGCTAAGCTAAGTTAGTGTTCCCTCGTCAGTCGCGAGTGAATGACGTGTCGCGCGCGTAGTGCACGCGGTAATATTAACGATACGATGAACTGTGATTATTTATTAACGATGCATATGACCGGCACATTGTGTTGAATCACCTATGAGCTGTGCGGATGTGGTAGTACGTTTGGTTGGTAGTAAAGTTTGATCAGATCTCGGACTAGCCGGTAGCATGGTCATGTTTACGTTTTTCTGTCGTGGCACATGGCGAACGTGCACGTACGATATAACTGCCTGGCCGTCTAGCTGGCGCATTGCGACATAAGTTGTAAACAAAATTGTTTAGATCGCGACGTAACAGGTTCATGAGTTTGTCAAGAAACGCGCCAATTTTTAATGTTGACAATGACCTGCACGCAGAGTAGACAGTGTTTACTTTGCTGCAAGTGTAGTACTATGGTTTTCTGAATGGCTAATAAACTTTTATCTAAACAAGTGTAAATGCATTTGGTATGAATAATAAATATACATTATTAAAGATTTATAAATTCTCTCACCGACTATTCACTTTGAACGTTTCCTCGTCCAAGTGTCTTCCCTTTTTAGCGCGAAAAACCAAATGTAGGTAAAGGTACGTCGGTGGATATTATTATTTAAGTACTTACAATAATGTTATTTTGTTGTTAACTTTGATAACTATAAATATATTTGACTTCTTTTGTTGACTAGAAATGATTATACTTTTTTTTAAAATAAAAATATTGTTAGTTTGGATATAAGTTTTAAACTATATAATTATGATGGTCTGGTCTCCTACTGGGGGGCATTGTGCACCTGGGGGGACTAACCCACAATTTTTTTCCGATGACGAAATTTAGGAGACCAGTGTGTTCACCGCGACCCCCCTGTAAGATCAAGTACAATGACCGAAAAATTACTGAATTTACTGTTATTTATTAATTTTCGAAACTTGAAGGAAGGTACGTATCTAACGTACAGTAGGTACTTGTGTCTTACATATGGATGAAGCACAAATAATTACATTTTCTCCCATTGGCCGTAGTTTTGTTGGGTCACCAGACGTACTGTAATAATACTTGTTGTATTCAAAGTGGAGCTTTACGTTGTTACTACTTTCAACATCCTTATGAGCAATACGCACTTCAGAGTGACATTACCTAATATGTAGGTATACCTATAGGTTTATTTAAATAAAAAAAAACGAAAATATTTTTTTAATATAGGCATTATACATCTCTGTGTACCTAATTGCATCTGCTTGTGAAAACGAAAATGTAAATACTCGTACGAGTATAACTCCTATCCCATAGCAGTGCCTGACGGCACCGGCTACCGGCCCCCTTAAATAGGTACTGTATCGTCATCGAATCAACAACAAAACAGTTCAAACGTCATTAATGTTCTAGCAAATAAAATCTCTTAGTAGCAAGTTTATATTTGTTTAATCTTTTATATTATGGCACCTAACAAGTAGTTACAAAAAACCGTCTTCATTAGTCGCGTCCCTCTAGACATTTCAATTTACTGAAGCAATTATCTGTGGGAATTGATACCCTTAAGACCTGGACTAATTATTGCAAATTTATTACCATTCGGTTTTTTGATTTCTCAGGGCTAGATATCTACCTCATAGCTTAATGTCATACGTAGGCTCTCTTAAATGTACATATCTAGGCCTTGTTTTCAACTTGTAGTTGTTGAAATGTCATGTGGCGATATTTTTATTAAACACAGAGTAGGTACCTACCTAAACAATTTCGTAACCAAGTTAAAATAGGATTTAGGTATTGAGAACGGAAGTTATCATAATACGCATACTTTGTGGCTCTGCCTGTTCTACCGGTTTATTGTTACATCACTAAGCAGGTGTCAGTTTTAATAGATTTGATAAATTGTCTATTTTACGTGAAACATTGACATTGAAAGACATGTCATCGCTCGCTATCGTTGTTTTTTTTTGGATCTGTTGACGGTATTAATTTTAAGCCAACAATACTATCGTTATTATTATCATCCTGGTCTCATGCAAGGCTTTCACCCCGTGTCCTTTTGTTCGGCGTATACGGATTTTATTAGAGCGACTACCGTCTGATCTCCCAATTCCAAGAGAAACGCCTTCACCGGAAGCACGTCCGTCAATCAACAGGTACACTGATTTACAGGTGAAGTTGGCTTGAGTCCAAATGTCATCGTGGTGCCCCATACATTCTTTAAGACTGATTTATTATACGTTTGAGCTGATTTTTATAAGTTCGAATATAATGTTACTATGAGACTGGTATGTTATATTCAAGAAGCTAAGGTATTTGAATCGTTACATCGATTTTAAAGAGTCTATATAGATAAAGCGTTATCTGGTTCAAACAAAATTCCATTATCATACAGGTATGTTAATAACGCTTGCCACATGTACACAAGACACAAATAACTCGTAGTTTTCTCAGATAATATTATCTTGTTAATATTTTTTAATTAAAACATTTGTTAATTAATTCGTACACACTTATATGAATTGGACAAAATACCTGCTATAGTCAAAATTACTATGCCCATATATTATGTAAGTAGCTGAGGTGAGAAAATTTACGAGAATTATTATCTGTGTTCCGCCCGAGAGGTGTATAAATCTAGAATCAAATTGTCTACCGAGCCCAGTCATTGTACTATATCTATGCTCTATATGCTTCTCACAAGTGCAAGGTATAAGCTTAATAACAATTGGATGAATATCACAGCATGGCGCATACAATACAAACAAACATATAAATATTGAACCACAAGAAATAATATTGTATTTAATGTCTTACCTTTAGCAACTAAATCGAACTCATTAGAATTATACTCATATTATGACTAAATGTTTTTAAAAGTATTATTACAGTTATTGTTACGATTACTCCACTCCTATAGATGTTGTGCGTTTTCCTTCTTTGCGTGCGATGTGGAAGGAAGCACGTATACTCCAACATTATTTTTAAATTAACACCAAGTTTAATCATACCAATACATTACCATACATTTCAGAGATACTCCTATATAGATTAGTTGAAAATGAAAAAGCCCTAGTAAATGTGACAATGTTTTATTTTAAGGTTTGTAATAGATAATAATGAGTATATATTTTTTGACTCAAACAACAAGAATACAAATCCTTGTCGGTGAGTTAGGTTTAGTAAAAATAGGTTAGTAAAACATGTGATCTTTACTTTGTATATCTCTTAGACAAAAACAAATTATCCATTTTCGTGATACAGTTATACCTAACTATGTGCTCATGATCATACTTAGTGCAATAATAAACCACCATGAGGTTGCAAGATGGCACGTTATGAAGGTGACCCCAAATATATACGCATGCGTCGTGCACCAAACGGTCCCTCACCTAAAAACAACGCCGTTTCCCTTTGTGCTACTCTCCCCTAAATAGGGCTTCGCGACCTTGGATCTCGTTTTTATCTCCTCGCTAAGCTATTCTTATTAACACAGCTTGTATATTTAAATGTTTATAGTACACGCTGTATCTCTTCATTTGAATCCTTTTAAACAAAGATACCTTGTGTTCTACTAGATAGCGGTTCATAACAAAAATAGAGGCAATGTTGCCGTATGCATATATAGTAGTATTTATATATTATTGTATTTTATAACATTAACTCGTCACTTCTGTTTCGTCCTGTATCACCAGCTAATCTCGTAAAAGTAAACTTAACGGCTTTGTATTAACTAAAATAATACAAATTTAGGAAAACCAATTCTCATAAAAAGATCATTTTTTTGTAGCTTCCTATCAGTCTCGGCTTCGTATTAACTAAAATAATACAAATTTAGGAAAACCAATTCTCATAAAATGATCATTTTTTTGTAGCTTCCTATCAGTCTCGGCTTCGTATTAACTAAAATAATACAAATTTAGGAAAACCAATTCTCATTAAATGATCATTTTTTTGTTGCTTCCTATCAGTCTAGAAGATAGGTAGGTACTTCAAAAGATTTTCGCTACTTGTGTCAGCAGTAATGAAATTGTTGACCCATGATTACGGTGTCGCAATGCCGGCTTTAGGGTTACTGTTGTCTATTATCTTTGAAACTAGTCCGATATCTGAATTAAATAAAATTCCAAGAGGATGAAGTATCAGCAAGTTTTACAAGAAAAATAGACATTACTGGTAAAAATGCACGGGCTGACGCATTTCTTACACAAACATCACCATAACCATCAACAAAACCAACAACAAAATCAACAAGCCAACCAACTACGTGAAACTGTTTCCGCGGAAAGGGATGGCAGCAGTGATAGCTGGTATTCTGCAATCAGTTCAACAGATGTCCGAGAACCACGCAGTACTTCACGGGACCGGGAAAGTAACGCCAGGGCCATACCTATAAACCCAAGAGGTTCTAGTGCTCAACGTAGTTTACGAGCGTCGTCCGGTAGTCCCTATGAGTTTGCTTCTAGTCCACGTGACCGGTACCCAAACTTCGCAAGTTACTTTCGCGATGTCATGGAAGGGGAAAAGAAAGGTTCCCCCACGCAACAGCACTATCATACCCACCACCCTGACTATAGACGACAGCGAAGTGACGGAGAACGCTACCAGATTGGTGTTAACACATACCACGCACCGGCCCGACATGAATATCGAAATTACGTATCACCGCTCTATAACGAGGTTATGGACGATATACAAGAAAACGAATATAGTAAATGTGACCGTTACGGTGAAATAAGCAACACTAAACTAAGCCACAAGAATCGTTTCGACAATAAAAGTTTTGCTCAGAAATTAACCGAAAGTGTAAGTAACGCCAAAGATAAAGATCAAACTAATGAAAGGCGAGAGTCCGGGTCGAGTGGGAGCGGACATAAACCAAAACATAATACGATTCAAGAGCTTTTTCGAACGTTTGGAAAAAAAGTGGGCAGTTGGCGAAAAGAAGAATCTGGAGGAGGCCGTCGAGGGTCTTGCGCTATTCCAGCAACCAGTACCGACGAGGCTCGCGCTATGGATAGCGAAGAATTTCGTTCTAGATCCAAGTCGCTTGATGGTGATCATATTCACAAGGTATCAAAGAGAACTGTGCTAGAAGATTGTGGTGCAACCTACGAAATTTTCGAAGCTATACTGAGAGAAGGTATGCCTACAAACATTTACTTTCACTAATTAGTTATTTAACAGTAATAGTCTAACACATTTCGCTAAGTAAAAATATGACTCCTGTATTGTATAAAAGTCTCGCGTCTCAGTATTTCGTAATAAAGTTCTCCGAAAAGGCTCGGGCAATGTTTTTGAAATATTTGTATATATTTGATAGGTTTTATGTAAGATGGCTGCTACTAATTGTCATGAGTGTTTTGTGTTCATTGTCGTCATATAATAATCTATTCAAACTCCACACGTAATTTCATTAAACTCGATTTACTTCTATAATGCAGTGCTCTGATATATACATACATACATATATTATTGTAACTTTGAGTAATAAACAATAACAAACACAATAGTTATTTCTGCTTCGTAAAAAAATTATAATCAACTTTTAATTTTGTCTTAATAACTATGCGGGCTAGAGGTAATTTCGCACAATTTGGTTGTGATGAACTGGTAATTAATTAATAAACAGTAATTCAACCATATTGACGTTATGCAATTTTTATCAGACATAGGTACAATAATGATATAAACAATTGGGTTAGGTTCTTCACTAAATTATTTGTCATTGGCTCAGGCGCAATTGTTTATTTTAAAATGGGAGCACGATATTTGTTAGTCACGTACCTGCAAGTGACTTACTGCATTGTCATGGCCTAATCTAATATTACTCGTAATATGTAAAGTGAAAACTCTTTTGACGAAAATGGAGCTCACGTAGTATAAGATCAGGATGAGATTTGGCAGCTTACATGAACTTTTAATTATGCCTAAAAATACATTACATGACTCAAAATAAGCATTACACACACAATCATGCATTTTAAACATACACACTTTGCTACTCTCGTAAATTCATACCGCCATTATCAAACGAATGAGTATTATGGCATATTTGAAATGTTCACAACACAGATATAAAGCATTTTAAAACGAAATGATAAAGAGCTCATCTTACTCATACGCAAATTTGGACCACCCTTCGGGCCGCTAGCAAGTACAAATTTGATATACAACGTCACAGCTCTTTCCTAGTGGGGTTCATAGATTCCCGAGTTCCACTTAAATGGCCCAATAGTGTAATTTTTGTGTTTTTGATAACATATGATACTCTTAAAACGGCAACGTAGGTACAGAGAGTACCTACGTTGCTGTAATCCATTGTATCGTTGTTCATTTATCATCATTCTCTGAGCCTATTCTCAACTCAGTTGGGGTATGCTTTTTAAACTCCTCGTCGGGCCACAACCAAATTGGCGATATTATTGTGGAAGAGAGGTCGCAATTATTTAGAAGGGGTAAACGGGTGGAATTCGATATCACGTTATTTATGAACAGATCTTGATGATTTTAGGCTGAAAGATCAATGGCATGATTTCTCTCACAGGTGTAGGTACTAGTTTAATACAAATAAGTTAGTATATAGTACCTGTACCTACCTACGTTACCCTAACTCCTAGACAAGTTTGAGTCGGACTTGCGTACTGAGGGTTATGTACAAAATAAAAGGGGTAAGTATATCGGCATACAATGCGAATAAAATTTAGATGGCGCACGACATCCCTATAGGTAGGTACATGAACGGGTTATAATTTTCAAATTTCGACTATCTATATTTCGACAAATTTTAAAGATAGGTTATGTATATAATATTATGTTTGTTGTAAAAACAAAGTAAAAACTAAAACCCAACTACGACAAAAACGAAAAAGAAAAAAATATGGAACAAGATTTTCAGGTTACTGAAGAACCAAGATAATTGACATAATATAGACTTTATCAAGATGCCTCTGTTGCATGTTGACAATACTTTTATATTATACGATACTATAGTACGCAATTAACGAGTGTACCTACAGAGAGTCACAAATGAATAATGCCCACTTCTCAATATGTCCACTGGTCTCAAAATTTTTTTTTCGCTGAATATCTCTTACGCAAGGGATACACATATTCAAGTTTAAAAAGCCGTAGTCACGCGTTGTCGGGTATATTTGTAGTTAAATCTATTACCATTATATTATTGTAAAAAGTTTATGTTTGTTCGCGATGAACGCATAAACTCCTGAACGTATTTCGATGCGTTTTTTTTTGTTTGAAGGGATTTAGTCCAACTTAAAATCTTACGTTTGTTTGATTGCAATCGGTTAAGTAGAACCAGAGTTATAATTAGTAATATAGAATTTAAGTTGCACAGATGACGTGACCTAATGGCGATAACCGATAGCCACGCGGGCGGAGCCGCGGGCAATGGCTAGTATCAGTAATATTAATAACCATACACCGTATAACATTCAATTATCCAATCCAATGCGTTTAATCAATATATCTGAACGAATAATATAAATCTGATACATGTAAGGATTGTAAGGGTATTTTTCCGTTCCCGCAAAATCCCCTAGGATACCACCTCCACTGGAGCCGGTGAGAGTGGTTATGTCGGAGTCGAACCGACTTAAACAAACGCCGTTTTCGAGACTTCGGTTGTTTTTAAAAGGTTTAAAAATAGTTTTCGACCGATTCTTGGGTGCACATTTGTTAGGTCTGTGGAACAGCATTTTCAGTTAAAATAATTTCATAACATAATAAAATGAAAATGCTTCAGATTACTTTGAGAGCTACAAGGAAATACTAAATGCAATTTACAAAGGTAATAATTTATTTATATAGCTGTTGCCCGCGGCTTCGCTCGCTCGGATGTCGGTTATCCCGACCAAACATACATTTTATGATGTCCTTTCCTTTCCTAAGGTCTAGTCTACCCTTTCATCAAAATCGGTTGTCAGTGGTGTAGGCGTGAAAGCATAACAGACACAGTTACTTTCGCTTTTATAATATTCGTATAGATATTAGATACATTATAGTATAGCTGTTGCCCACATGGTCGGCGGCACGGTATGCTATACGCCTTAATATTAATTTCCCCGTAAACAATGAAGGCAGTTCTGTTGAATAATGATGACAAAGACAGTACCGGCATCTATTTCACAAATGACAAGTTAATGGGTTATATAGTATCTCGTATGAAACGTAACCTTTAATTTAAATCAGTGAGCGCCCTCTAGTTGCGTGTCTGTAACTAAATTATTGAAATACTAGGTTTAATTTCATGATTAAATACGTATTTGTTTATACAAATATGCATGTAAAAATGAAGTTTGTTTATTTTCATACTTGACTGGATGTAATAAGATATAAAATCAACGATAAGAATAAAAAAGCGCCATCTATAATTATGTTCATATTTTCGATTAATATCATTAATGTTCACAACTCCGGTTCTACTCAACCGATTACGATAAAACAAACATAAGATTTTAACATCTCCAATGTACAGACACGACCGCTGTACAATTATATAATAGTATAGAAATGTCGATAATGTGATTATTTCGGCAAAATACAAAGGCAACTTCACGACCGGGTGAACCCATCAACCAATATGAGCACGGACACATGTTCACGGCCGGGTCGGGTGAATCCACCTACCAATGTAATATCCTGTAACGTATTCCGTATAATGTTGGACATTGAAATTAATGTTTCTTCAGGCTTTGCAACGAAATAAATAAAAAATCCATAATGACATAGAACTGTCTCGCCCATTCACGCTACTATATTTTGATACTATCGACTACAACTACTTTATTCAAGCAGGCCTTCAGAAGTTTAAAATTTGTAAGTTGGGTTTTTCACTATACACAAACTGCTTATGAATGAAACCACGTCTGGGATAAAGATAATGTAGGCATAATATTTATTATAGGAATAGAGCTAACCCAAACTTTTCTACACACTTTGATGAGATATAATTAGAAGTAGATATTAGCCATTCGATATTGTATTGAACATAGCTTTTCATTTAATCCAGTGACTAGCTAATTGAATAAAGGCAGACAACAGACAATATACACACCTAGAGACATTGGATAGGTCATCGATAGGTACAGACTTGTCTGGGTTGTTGTCTATCCATTAAATATCTATTATTTTCTCCTTAGGGCTCTTAACGAAGGTATTGTAATGATTATAAAACATTATCCAAAAATTTCCTTCGCAGTAATGTAGGTAAGTAGTCGTGCCTTTATCTTTTATTACAGTTTCATTAAATACGCAGTGGGCATGCGTACACTCCATTATCTGCGTATGAAAGGATTATACGATTAAAAAATGAAACCTTTGTAATCCCCTACATTACTACCTGCGTCCTTCAGAGTAAAAATGATGCTATGACAATTATTTTTCGAAGTTCTTACTTACTGTGCTACCTTTTTTAAACCTAAAACTGAAAAACGTGAGTAGATATCCAGGGTAGAACTTGAACCGCGACAATCCATTACCCAACTATGTTGCGAGTTGACCTTCCGGATATTGATTGTTGACCTCTGCCGAAATAAATTTAGGTAGAAGCAGATTAATGCTTTCGTAGATTAAAATCCTTCCAAATATTTTAATCAGAAATAACTACCCATTACAGTGTGCCGCTTTAAGTCCCGTCCAAAAATCCATTTCCCTTGACAAATGGGTCGATGGATTAACGTGTCCTTCTTTCTTACTGGCAAAAGACAATTAAAATGAAGTAATATATACACACACAATCATTTGTATTGGTGACGTATGTATATGTATATAGATTAAATTATGACATTTAAATTTTAATAAATAATAATCATCTACCTGCCCATGTGCTAATTATTTGGAGTCGGTGCAATCCTATTCATATATTTTAATAAATAAATGAGAGAAAATATTTTTTGATTTATAGTACGTAACAATCTGTCAGTCGTCTTGTTTGTTCATAGGACAAATTATATTGTAGCTTGATACAGTAGTAATATAATTATGTAGACATCTGGGAACCGAGTGATCTCGAGGGATATCCACAGTACGGCCCAAAGCCTCATCAGCTTACCGGTGCTCCTGCACACGCGGCTTTCCCCTTGGAGTTTCGAGGTCAGACGGCGGTACTCGCCAATAAGTATAAATGCCAATATACTGTTACCATAGGTACCAAATTATTTTTTTTAAAGCGAAGCTATTTTTGTTTCGTATTAGGTACATTGTTATCCGAATATTTGATAAATTTGTAAAAAAATACCCTGCGCACACCCCCCCGCTGAAGTCAACGAGAGTGCTTATGCCGAACTTGCACTGACCAAAACGTAAGGAACCCTAATGAATGATGATGTTATTGCATTAAGAAAGCTCATATAATACTCTACTATATAAAAATAAGTCAAGTTTTCCTTCCTGAAGCTATAACTCCAGAACGCACGAACCTATTTCCATGGTTTTGCATTCGTTGGAAAGGTCTCGGAGTCCGTGAGGTTTATAGCAAAGAAAATTCAGGAAAAATTTCAACAGAAAAGCGGGAAAATCATTTTTCACATGGCGAAACTGTCGGTTCGCCGGGTTTGCTAGTATTCTCATAAAGATACCTAAGATATCTACCACCTAAGATGCCTCACATAATGCAACGTATGTAGGTACTATGACTATAATGTATAAAGTAAATACTTAATTCTATTTACTTTTATTATAAGATATGAGCTGAATACAATGAACGCTGATTAATAATCTCTTATTTTTAACGATGAGTGTACGCAATTGCATCATAATTGTACCGTGGTAGTCGCAAAATACACATATCATGCGATTTAATCACAGAATACGTACCCATAGGCAAATCAAACATTATAGGAAATGCGGATAGCGTCAAAATAAAAGCAAATAAATACAGACATAATAGCCGATTTGATGAATATTTATAAATAGAACTTTTTTATAGAGTTCTTCGAATCGTCTCCATCGCCGAGGGGGAGAAAAAACAAGATTCCGATTTTCTTTATATCACGTGGGTAAAATCATTTTAAATTGTAGTTACATCCCTCGCATCTCGCTCTTGAAGATCAGTGGTGCAGAAGCAATTGATTTACTAAATGTAATCCTCAAATTGGATCCACGTTAACTGGGTCCAAAATCCGTGCGTTTGAAGTATTATAATCTACTACCTATTTTGTATTTCATTGATTCTAATAAAAAGGTATTGACTGAACATTAAATAAACCACTTCCCTTATTGCCACCATGACATTTTCAATAGTAGATCAGTTAAAATGTCATCTAATAGTTATTAATCAGTTGTCAGATATAAATAAATACGATTATTAAGTACGAACTGCGAAAGCGATATGTCTTATTACGTGACTAATAGATACCACTAGACCTCGTGATATGTATTTTTCCTTGTAAATTACCATTGCCAACAACCCAAGGTAAAGCAACTTAATAGCTTCTTGTTCTTTTTAAATACACTTTTATAATTTAGTTATAAAATAATGACTAAAAATTTATACGTTACGAAAATTCAGAAGCAGAAATATTACAATTTATTTTACTCGTACGTGTATTCAATAACATAGTATTATCAAAGAAACTAGTCAGGTAAACTTGTCTCGGAATTACAAACATTAATCTCCACCGGCCATATTCCACTTGATGTAGTAAGCATAGTAGAATCAGAACACCTACAAATCACTGCGGTGCTCACTCAAGTTCATTTAAATGACTAATAATCCAAACAAATACGCATGATTTTTTAATTCACTTATCCAAAAATGACACTATGTAGTTACATTATAGGTATGTATTACATTACAGGTATACATTACAGGTAAGTAAATTAAAAAAATCATACTCATACGAGGGAACTATAGTATACAAGGGAAGTCTATCTACTTTTTAATAATACAAAACCACTTGACGTAATATCAAACCATGCAAAAACCGGTGAACGATTCCGAACTTCGAGATGAAAACCTGTAACCAAGACTCAACACTGATTTGATGACAAATCCAAAAATAGAATGTAAGCAACTGTATACTACCTATATAAAACCTAAATAATGTCATAGGCACTATAGATATTGATTCTAGTTAAAGCGTTTAATATTTTAGCGGACCGTCATCATTCAATATTATGTTTCCGTCAAGGGAGTACTGTGTACTATCAATCTCCCATAACAGGGTTGGTCAGTGCCTTAAGTAATTAAATTACTCAACTACAATATGCTATTACTCGATTGGACAAGTACAAACTAATTAGTTTGGAAACTGATAGCGAATTAGTCAAATGTATTTGTATTTTTGTAGTACCTAATCTATTAATCTTGATGTGTGACGGTCCTGTGACTTTTCAACCTACAATCTTATCACATAAAGAGGTATTGTTGTTATAACTATAAATCGCGACAGTCGCGACTATGACCTGCAGTCGCAGTAATACTATAAAATATTTGCTTGCTACTTATCGATTTTGTACACATTACAGTACCTAATACCTGCTTGCTGTTGGTGGGACTATTTCTATTTGCCAAGACAAACATTATTCACGTGAACATACTTACTACCAATGTCCATTCTATGATACTACTGTAGTCGTCTATGCTTAAGATGCATTATTATGCGGCTATCCACCACATTTGAATGTTATGAAAATTGCAGATATATAGCAAGATTACACCGATAGTATTGTCATTATTAAAGCGTTAGTTCGGGTTCAATAGGGGTATTAGAATTTGAATAAAAAGCATTGAATTGTTGTTGTTTAAATACATAATAGTAACACCAATAAAATTGATTTTGTCTGTATCGATTATTTATTTGGAAACATCATCATCATAATAACTACTAAAAAAAGAGTCCGAAGATTTTATTATTCAATAATTTATATTATTATATATGTATAAGGAGTTCACACACACTAGCTATAATGTATATTAATGTACATTATGGGATGTATAGCTCTACATTATCTTAAGGTATCACACACACATCAGATAATGTTATTGTACAGGATGTTCTTATTTTTGATACCTATTATAATAATTTCTATGGTTAGACGTAATGAGACTTAACTTTAGAGAACAACGACAAGAATATTTAGGTATAACATAATAGGTATACCTATAGGCATTCTATATATGAGGTTTTATTTCTTAAGATAGCGAGTTACGTTATTTTATATCACCAGACTCCAAAAAGTATAAAAACAGTACTTAAGATAAAAACAAAAATAAGTAAAATAATAGTATCATTTTCTAGTCTGAAAACCCAGCCAACCTGCAAGCCAGCAGTGCCAACCACTAAAGCCGAAATAAAACAATAGAAAGATTAGGAGGAACACATTAATGGTAATATTAGGAGAGCAGATCCCGGTGCTTCAAAGTTTTAGATGTAACCAGAACTAACGCTTCGATGATGGTTTAGCAACCATAACACAAACTGTTCCGTAATACAATAATTGGTAAAATGTGGATAATCCAACTCTGCCTTCTCCGGAGGGAAATAGACGTGAGCATATATGTATTATTATGAAACAGTTTACTAACAACATTACCGTCATTTACAAATATGCGCACGATAATCAATATTTATGTAGACTACTCGGCTTATGAACAGTATTTAGTCGGGATTATTATTTTAGTAGAGTTTCGTGAGAGGTTAATGAAATTTCGAAGGCAAATAGATATGACTAAACTGTCGTAGGTACAATGTGGATAATATAATCAATTAATGAATGATACTCTCCAAGACGTTAATTGGTAGTGCTTGTGCGGCTAAGCACTCAATTGCCTTGCGATTTACACCGCATAGCAAGAGAGCGGGTCAATTTTTTTTCCAAATTTATTTAGCTGCAACATTTTCGGTTAGGAAGATACTTTCGGCATACCCATTTTCTTACAAAGTGAACGATTGCCGGCAATAAGCTCACCTTTTATTACGTGGGACCGAAAATCATAGTTGGCGAAATGTGGGTGTTTGATACACCTCTACCTACCCCTTCCGAGATTACGAGCGTGAGCATATGTAGTCTTTCTCCCTCCGGAGTGGGCAGAGAGAACATGTGAATGAATATTGTGATCGACAATAAAAAAAAATGTAGGTATTCATCAAGTAAACGTTCGTTAATGTCTTATCAGAACATTAAATGGTCACTAAATCCAATTACATGTGATGTTTCATATACTCGTATACCTATGTAGTACTTTAGTTGTTTCTGATTGATCCAATACCAGGGGTATACAGCATTTTTGTACGTGCGGAAATCTAGTATCACCCCTCCCCAGGGGTTGGCGGTGTAGTATTAAAATTAAACCGACTAAACTACTCTGGCTGAAAAATACCCGACGGGTAGCCGATGCACTGCGAGTGTTATACTTTCTGTGTACTAAGTATCGGGAATTTGTCAATAAAACAAATAAAAAAATAATTAAGAAAAACAAAAAACCCGACTGCGTAAACCAAAGAACTAAAAAGAAAGAAACAAGCCCAGGAGTTAAGATTTCATACAATACTCACAGTCGGGGCCCCTTAGGAAGATGTGATTGGTAAAATTTAAATGGGCCCCGACTGTGAGTATTGTATGAAATCTTAACTCCTGGGCTTGTTTCTTTCTTTTTAGTTCTTTGGTTTACGCAGTCGGGTTTTTTGTTTTTCTTAATTATTTTTTTATTTTATACTTTTTAGTTACAATTCATTTAAAAGTTTTTTTTTTATCAAAATATAATTTTTGTTTGTATATCGTTTATCCTTGAAGTAAGAAAATTTGCGAGAATGAATGTTTTGTTAAACAACTTTAAATCATTATAAATCCTAAACTATTAGTTAAAATGAAAAATGGTAAAAGGAACCTAAAAATGATTTTAAAATACCTATTCAACGACACCCCACTTGACATAGTTCGTCGAATTTTTTTTTTTTCATTTTGACAATATGGCGTCTGGTTGTCGCTGGGGTGATTTTTGATTACTGTCATGTCTTTAGTGACACTCGCAAGGTTAAGACGAATCGATTGACGTAAGAATCATCAAAATCGGCCTACGCGTTTAGCCTCTAGACCGCCACATAGAAACAAACATACATACATACATACATACATAGACTGATAAACACAATACCCTCCTTTGCGTCGCGCAGTCGGGTAAAAATACAAATTATTCATCTAAATTTATTTTATCGCCTTCTAAGTAGGCCCCATTCACTTGCAATACAACATCTCCACCTCTTCACTCGGTCTTCCATACATTTTTCATAGGCTATTTGCGGTACGGCCTTTAGCTCATTCAGCGAATTTTCTTTTATGGCTTCCATCGACTCAAAACATTTTCCTCAAAGTGGTAATTTATCCGGTGAATACGGTGCTTGGTCGAGAGAACTTTTGTTGAATTTTTCGCTAAAAACTCTTTCACTGTGTGTAACGGTGCATTATCATGGTGCAGCATCCATGAGTTGTATTGCCACAAATCTGAACGTTTTCGGCGGATACTCTCACGCAAACGCTTCATGACGCCTAAATAATATTCTTTATTTATAGCATAAAGGGATCTTAGGGTTTGTTCAACCGAGGCAGTGCTATCCTCTTAAT
The DNA here is from genome assembly GCA_963691645.1 of Pelosia muscerda. Taxonomy (NCBI): domain Eukaryota; kingdom Metazoa; phylum Arthropoda; class Insecta; order Lepidoptera; family Erebidae; genus Pelosia; species Pelosia muscerda. The sequence continues at coordinate 19,102,028 of OY829098.1, read as the reverse complement.
ACTGATTGTAAGTAGCAGTGTGCTTACGATACTAACAGGCAATCTGAATGAACATGATGATGAATATGAGTTCCTCCCTAAATTTAGGCAAAATTGTATTACTCGTTTTTTTATGACACCAATCCTTTAACTGGTTAAAATCTGTTTTGAATACCCGCGTAGACTACATTTTCATTCAGAAAGAATATACAAAAACGAACATTGCTATAGGATTTCACGTTTTTGTTGATTTATTTTCATTTATAAACACAAGTGGCCGTGTAAAAATCATATTGAAAGTGTTATAATTAGAATGACATCATGCGAATTTTATTCATATTTTTGAATGCGCATAATTTAATTACACAATAAGTGACCTTCTTATCTACACTTATATTATAAATATGAAAGATTTGTTTTTTATTTTTATGAAGTAAATAATTAGTTTTTCGTTTTTATTAATATCCAGGAATAACATAGGCTATATCATCACGCTACCATCCAAGGTAGTGGAGCAATGATCATAACTCTCAATAGATCCGATAGATTTCTTTGAATTGGCGCTAATATCGTTAACAATTTCCGTTGTCATGTCGACAGTTGGGTGGGATCCATAGACAAAGGAGAAGTAGATAGACTGCCTATCGACGTATACGAAAGAGGAAGAGCAATAGTCTTGCCAGGTTATGAATTTTGTAATTTTTTATTTTGGGTTCTTGGGTACCCCAAAATCGCATACGGAGAGAGATAGGGACATAAGATTCACACGTTCCTCTCTGATAAAAACCGTAATTTTTATTGCCCGCTCTATTATCCCTCAATGGCAACGGGTAAAATGTGCTAGAGAGAGACAGCACTAAAATCACAGTTACAATATATACATATGTATATCGAAATAGGGAGAAAATCGTAAGTAGAGAACGGCAGCAGTAGTATAGAAAGGCAAGTAGAGAATAGAGTAGAGTCGAACAACGCGATGACCGATGTCCACTCTGGCGGAGCCGCGGGTAACAGCTTGTTATAGTATTTTTAAAGTTCTATAAATAATGTTTATCATTAGATCAATGTTTATTTTAGACATAATAACACTATGCTCAATTGAACTTGGCAGTTTCATGATAGTAACTGTTTAAATGGTGGTTACCAAAAAGTATTACAATGATGGATAGTGAGCAGCTTCATATACCATTGTAATCTACACAAAAACTTTAACAATTAATAATTTGTTAGCAACTTATTAACTCATAAGATATGTAAAATAAAATTTACAGCAAAATTACAATGGTTATTAAAAAGAAACAAAGCGTTGTGTAACTACCAGTAGGTACTTGCCTAATTTATTGATGCATCAGTTTTATTTATTGTATGTACCTACATTATATACAGTGCATGTAATAATTTATCATCATTATTACGCCGGCCCTCACCGCTTAGTGTATGTAATAACTACATATATGATATACCTAATTAATTTTTAATTTAACTAATGATACGATTTCTATGAAAACTGCTCAATGCCTCTAAAGAAGTTTTTCCTTCAATAAATCTCTATCTTAAGGATAATAGAGTTTAGCTAACGTGTAGGTATTTGATTTTCCGTGGGAATTTCACCCTCGCGAGCTGAACTTGAACACACCTTATAATTGCTCTATCAAAGTCGTATCGACCTCCAGAAATAATGTGTGCACAAACCAGGCAATGTGTCGACTTTTATATTAAGTAACCTCTTGTCCTATTATGATATTTCGTTATTGCACGATATCGAGTTTCTGACAAATTATATTGATATTGATATTCAAGCCCTATTCGTACGTATGGATATGATGGACACTAGATTGCGATATTTATTGACTGTCCGTCCCCGCCTAAGACAAACAAAACAAACAAACAAACAAACAAACAAACTTTCTAATATCAAAATTGCTGCCCAGATTGTTCTACTTAATGTAATATTCATCATTAGTCTCCAGGGTGCATATTCATATGATGAGATCTATGGATCGCTATTGAAGCCGATGAATTTACGTCATTTACAAAACGCTGTGTCTCACTATTATTCAGAACATCATTACCTGTAGTACCTTGTATGTACCTCTGAAATTATTTTTAACAAACATGAATACTAGTTTTCGCTTTGAGTGAGATGTGGTATGTAGTATTTGAGTACACTCAATATACCGTTGCCTATGTGCATACGAGTGCGCATGAAATATAAGACCTTCACAGCCGTTATTCGCTAACAAACAATTTCGTTGAATTGCCCTGGGGGAACAGCTCTAGCAACGTACATTAGACTGACGTGGGTTAGTGGACGTTGCTGCTACGATTTGAGATGATCCCTTTGTGACTATAAATGGCAAAGGAAGTCATTTGATTGACCACGCAGCTGGCAGTGGCTATTCAATATTAAATGATACATTGTTGTTCTAATATATTATACTTCATCATTTTAGTATAGTTATCTGTATACTAAAGTGATGGTATATCTGTGTAAAAACTAGACATTCTTTTGATTCATTCTACGTAATGCACAAATATTTTTACGAAAGTACATTTCATACATTATTCTGAACTTAACTGTTATCTTCTTCCTATTACAGTACTTTACTAACATCAATAAATGCGAGTGTGTCTATTTGTTACTCTTTCCAGCCTGGTTACTCAAACGATATATATATATATATATAAATAGGATATTGAAATACTTAGATCAATAAAAAAATTAGATGGGTTCGTGTCCAAATCTTAGGATGACTTAGATGTACTTCTTACTTATTTATCTAACTTATTTATGTATTCTGTGCTCGTGTCAATAGTATCTCTGTTGCCAACGTTCTAGTGTAATTTGTTGGAGGTTAAAAAGTAGGAATATATTATTTTAGTTTATTGAAACTGATTACCTTATATGAAATTTTTGTATAGCATTTAGACTGGTAGTTTAAGGGCATGTCTAAAGCCCTCTTGGTAAGAGATCACGACGTTCATTTCGAGTGTAGGTATTTTTTCCTATTTTATCCGAGCTTAACTTATTTTATGCTTATGGCAGCATACTGCCACTGTTGCGAGATGCTTGACGTGACACTGAATGGGCCGGTTGGACATGTTTTTTTTTTATATGAGTTGTACTGCTCCGCCCATCTTCATTTTTTATTAGGCAGAACTGCCAGTTAACCTCAGAAAATGTGCCAATCATTTTACTAGCTAATTTAATTGTCCTAATTAAGCGCTAACAGATCCGCACGTCTGCTGACAATTAGTTATTTAAACGATTGAATGCGAAGAGCTTCATTAATTTTGATTATTTGAATAATCAGCATACAGTCCGTGTGGACCTATTAGGTATAGTTAGCTAAATAAGTCCAGACCACACTCGGAAGAAAATATCCTGCATAAGTATATTATTAGTATGAAGTACACTTTCACTTGCCAGAAGCCTGTCGTCGTCACTAATTAGGCTGTAAAGGCAGTCATTGACGTTACGTCCAACGATCCAAATGAAGTGGACGTCTTCCAAAATCGTTTCGTGAATTGGATAAATGTATGCCAATGAAATGGACATCTTCCAGCTTTGGATAGCCAAATTGATTGAAATCCATGCATCCAGTCCAAATGGACGTCATCCGCAACCACATGCAAAAAAGGCAGGATATGTCCTTGACTTAGATTTCTTCTGCTTCTTTTCTGCCTTTTTATCGAAATTCACACTAATTGAGCAGTCCGTCTGGGGAAGTACCCCCGCGCTATAGAATACCGCGGCTAATAATAACCTTGTGTTGTGTTTTGTTGTGTTTTCGGCGGTGAGTAGGGTAGCCAGAGCTCACTGGAGATGCTTTGTATCGTCGGTGGGAAGACCGAGAGCTTAAGTTGTCACCATTATGTGATAGTACGAGTAAGATCCTGCTTTGTATTCTACACTGACAGCACAAAAATTCTCTTTACATTCACTCCATCCCCTTCTTTTCCGTTCTACAGAGTCAGCAGCACCAGTGTAACGCTTCTGGTGTTGCAAATGTCTATATGCCACGGTAACCACTTTCCATCAGGTGGGCCGTGTGCTTGTCTGCCACTTAAATCGTATTAAAAACTCTATTGTTCCTGCTATTAAAACAATCATTGTGTTATTTGTTCCGTACGTATAACTTAATGGCATACAATCCTCGAAGTGGCTGCGACAACAGTGCAGTGCGTACAAATGGAAGCCTTGAAGTCATCCATTTCTGAGTATTCCATTTAGAAGCATCCCAAACAGATATATGATCGTCGATGGCCACCTTTACTTATAGCTTTTGTCTTTATTCAGTAGTTACTAACAACTAATAGGAGCAAGTCAAGCATAGAAAACACAATGAAATAACTGTTTTGTCTCCCCACAAAGTAATACCCGTTGTTAGATTGATTGTTAGGCTAGGGGAGCGACTGTACCGCAACTTAATCTTTGACTAGAGGGTGTTACAAGGTTACTTATAGCATGTCTTTAACAGCCTCTGTGGCGTGACAATAGTGAACGCGACACAGCAATACAAGGAACGCGTGTTCCATATCTGTTCAGTACAAATTATTTGTATGTTATTTGTATGCATATGGCTATTTGCACTGTTTTGGTCGTTGCTCATTATAATGGCTTTTATTTCTGTAGGTAGATGCCCGTTCCATAAATAACTTTAAGGCACGCTTACACATATAATCGGGTTAGATATGTAGTTAAATTGACAATCCAGACATAACACCTTGCACCACTATAACACTGATTAACAAACCGTTATAACCCAACCAAATAATAATGACACTTGTGTGCATTCGATTAAACGAGAATTAACGACGTTTTGTTTTTACTGTATTGTCTCGCTGTCGTGTTGACATACGACAGCGAGACAACGCGACGCGACGGGTTAGCGACTTTAGCTATTTCACATTGGTGGGATTTTGAATAATGAGCCCTGGGTTTGCTTGTAATTTTAACGGTGAGAAACTGTTTTATTCCGACCTGCTTTGGCAGTTAACTCCGAATTGATGTAGCTACATCAATTACAATAAACATGAGACAGATTTTTATTTGTACAGATGAAATTCAATATTACAATCAAATGGAAGCTAATGAAAGTCCGAATTTATACGTGAGTTTACTACACTTCATGTCCGACAAGTAGGCAAGGAAATATAATACACAAAAGGGAGATTGTATTCATTAGGAAGATATTGTATTTTGTTATGACGTGTTTCGTACCCAAGACGTGTTCAATTAGGGTAGTTTTTACGGTTTCTTACGTCAAGAGGAAAAAAGGTATGTGTAGGACCGAAAATATAGAAGAAATTGGTCTGTATTTATTTTTACCCTACTACGGCAAAGCCAAAGGAGGGTTATGATTTAGACTGTATGTATGTATGTATGTATGTATGTATGTATGTCTGTATGTATGTATGTCTGTATGTATGTATGTATGTAGGTATGTATGTATATATGTATGTATGACTACGGCTTTTTAAACTATAATATATAAATATGAGTAGATATCTCTGTACACTGATAATTGTGTACTATAGTATCGTATCGTATGCCAGTATAGTCGACATGTAACAGAGGCCTCTTACTAGAGTCTATGTGTCGATTATCTGACTTCTTCAGTAACGTTGTTTAATCCATATTGACCTGAAAATTTTGTATTTTATCCTTTTCAGGTTACTTCAGTACTTACAATGAAAATCGATAGACTAGTATGGATACTCATAACAATAACAAAATAGTCATGTATAAATACGAAGATTACATAGGTAACACAAAAGATTATATCAGAGTAAATACCCTATGGGTACCTTAAAATCGACTTGGCTTGTCTATAACGAAATGAAATGATCCAAAACCTTGTTTGGTTTAATTTCGGGCAGCTTTGCAAATAAGAAATCTAAGATACTCGTGCGTGCAATGAATAAGGTTTATAAATTCAGCGAACACTCACGTAACACAGCTTTTCCGAGGAAAATTGTATTGAAAAAGTCATTATAGCTTCACTGTACTCCAGCAAATAATATTTCGCTCACGTCTTAATAGCTTTTTTTTTTCATATTCCTTTTATATGTATTTCTCATATCTCATATCATTTCTGTTTTACTTTGACATATTATTATTTCACCTTAGTGATTGATATTGAGATATCGATAATGTGAACGATCGATAATATATCTAAGAGATGATGTGGGATGGATTTATAACATGTAGTGTTTATTATTTTCTGAAATAGATAACATGTGCGTGCGCGGCTGCGTCTGTATGAGTGTATAAATCATGACTCGCGCGCTTCGTATGGAGAACCCTTAAAGTAGGCCCGAATAAATTAACGCACCAAGTAAAATCAATCCAGAAATATTCATAATCCATATAAGAGTATTTTTGTTTATAGGTTGGAAAGTAACGATGAAAATATGTAGATTAGTTTTCATTGTACCTATACATAACTGACGATATAATATGAGCGAATATGTGGGACGTATACAATTGCGTACCGTCATCTGGATATATGGATTATTGTAGACTATTTCTACGTTCGGAAATCCTCCATCTAGTCAAGGCTGAGATAAATTGCTTTGGTCGTATGGTACATACATACGCGATGTGTATCTACATACAGATATTCTTTTATAAAGCCCCATAACTATAATCGATTTAAATTATATGCAGTTATAAATAACACTCTTAAATATTAATCATTGTGTTTTCCTCTTACACAGGTGCACATCTTCGGAAAGTTACATCACAGGATGCTGACAAACGTCGTTCATCACTTGGCAATGTGCAGCCTAACCGACATCGCGCTTCTGACGCCTTCCTTGATCCTCATCATGCTGCGATGTTGTTCCGCGACTCCCGGGGGGTATGCTTACAATCAAAATATTTTAGTTACTATTTTATAGGTATTAGTTTCGACACTTTTACCATCACTCCCGTAAAAATAAAAATGATGCAAGTTATGGAAGAAGGCGTAGGCTGGAGACTCAACTTACTATGCAACCGAGTTTGGTACTTGGTTGAAAAAGCAGCTATATTTACCTACATACACATTATTCTAAAATATAGAGCTACCAAAGCCCTGTATGACCAGCGCTACCTATAAACACTTGCACCTTGCAACATCATTTTCACCTGCAGTGAAGAAGGAAGTAGGGAAAAATGAAATGGAAAGAAAGAACTATACCACTTGCAACATATCTGCTATTATTTAACGTCTAAGCATGTTAAATGAGAGGGCGCTACTTGGCTTGTCGAGATAGGCTGCGTTTCCACTGAAGCGGAGTGAAGCGGTGCGGAGAAATATTAACCAATAGCATTGCCGCAGGAGCGGAGGTTTTTATGCAATCCGATTGGTTAATCTTTCTCCTCTGCGCCCCGCTCCGCGTCAATGGAAACACAGGCTTAGCCCATTAGCTAGCTGTTAAAGCGGGCAAAAACTCGTTAAATATAATTGAAAAACAGTTAAGTACCAGTGTCATTGTTGCCCACGGCTCCATTCGAGTGCAATGTCATCGTTGCGCACGGCGCGTGCAATTTTGTTACCCTTTCCGCAACACATGGGTACTTGTTCGTGGATAATAAGAAATTACGAAATTTTCATACTAAGGGGTAGATCCTTTATGAGTTCAACAGAGCCAATCATCTTCACAAACTCTAAGTACATTCTTAATAGGATGATATAGGTACATGTAATTACAGGTATTATATAGACAATCTATGTATGTGTGTATGTATGTATTCTATATGTATTGTATGTAGGTATATAATGAGGGAGAGAGGAAGGGGACATTTTGCTAAAGGGACATTTTGCGAAAGGGACATTTTGCGAAAGGGACATTCTGAGAAAGGGACATTTTGCGAAAGTGACATTCTGCGAAAGGGACATTTTGCTACCTGTAGTCATTTTGAGAAGTGGTCATTTTGCGACAGAGCCATTAAACTAACGCGTTTAAAACAATGATGTTTGCAAACTAGAATCTAGCGTGCAACTTTTTAATGACAAATTAAGAATTAAATACCTAGGAAGTTTCTTAACGCGGCTTACGAGTGTTGAGACGGGTTGATTTTGTAGAAATGGTCTCGTAATGGTAGCCATTCACGTTCAAGTATAACTGCCCAAATCTACAAATAGGTACACATTAATAAAATTTACACAAATATCTTCCAACACACGTTATAATATATTTATGCAAGTCTATATTTGCGCAAGTTTATAGTAACGTGTGTGATGTGAACTACCATTACGAAATTCAATCTGTGTTTATCGAGTGTGTGCGCAGCTGGCTACACAACTCTTTTTCCTCACATGGTTTTATAGCTACTGAGGGAGAGGGAGAAAGGAAAATATACAAAATGAAAATATACCGATTGCATTTCGAATACATTTTGTGTTGTAGAAGCGTTATAGATCTTAGTTCCTAACGGGGGCCCCCCTTCCACACAATTTTTTTTTTAATGAACTGTTAAGTTGTCTTAGGATTTTAATTTTAGAGTAGGTACGAGTAGGTCTTGAATGAGCCTTTTTCCACTAGCCGGCCCGCCACAGGCACCGACGCAGGCGCCAGGAAAGAAAATTTATATGAAAATTAATGACTTGTTTTGCACTTATCGAATCTCCGACGCCGGTGCTGGTACACGGTCACGCCGGTGTTGTGCCGGCGCCGGACCGACTAATGGAAAAACGCCCAATTTCGATGACTTGGACGTTTTTTAATATCTTTTGTATTTTATCATGTAATATATTTCAACTCTTGAACTGGTTCCTATGCATCTGTGTATACTCACCTAAGCATTTATGAGACACTAATGTATGGAAATTTTAGCTATTGGCACTTTGCCAATACAAGTTCATTTGACTACGTGAACAAATTCGTGAGAAGTGTATCAATATACACTTTTTATGAATTAACTAGCTATTGCCAGCGGCTCCGCCCGCGTGAATGTCGATTATCGCATTGTAAATTTAAGCGCTCTATTCGACTCTCCGTTTCTCCATTTTACAATTTTTCCCTAATTCCCCATTTCCGAATCTCTACACTTGCCAATTTCGCCTATTTCCTCATTTTCAGTTTTACTTTTACCTATTTCCGGTTTCGCACAGCCACAACTCTTCCCCGTTCACCCACTTGCCCAATTCACCATTTTCCCCATATCACCATTACATTTTTTTCATTTCCGGTATCCCCATCTCCCTTTCTACTGATCTCCCTGTCCTGACCACATACCCTTCCCGCTTTCCCTTGCCCTCCCTTTCCCCTTCTCCTCTTAATCCACACTTTCCCTCTCCTATCTCTCAATTTCCTTCTCTTCTTCATCTCTACCCTCCTCATTTCCCATTTCCCTGTTCTTCTTCTTCCTCTTTCCTTTTTGTCCTAACATCCTGCCACTACACTTACCTCGCCTGCCCCTCCTCTTCCCCCATAATTGCCCATCCACATCCTCCACACATCTTACGCACTGTATTTTCAGTTGGGTATATAATTTCCCACCTGTCAGATATATTTTTAAAAGGATAATATGCGGGAAAGTGTGTGTCTTTGCACACTGAACATTATGCTATGGTTATGACCTTAATTAATAAAACCACTCATCACATTTACTTGGAACTTACCAGATCTATTGAGATTTATGAATATTAGCTTTCCTAAATTAGAATTCTTAAAGTTTCTAATTTTCGGCGCAATTTTTTGTTTTTTTTCTGTCATTAGAACCTCCTCCAGATCAGCCGTTCACGCGTGATGGCGTGACCAAGTGATATAGTGATTCATTTTGATATAATTGAGATAATTAATTCCGTATACCGTTTAATATCATACAGTAAAATATAAATACGCGAATAAGTACCTTTTATGGGCAATAAAGGCAAAACTTTGAGTTCTGGGGGGCGAAGAGGGAATCCGTGGGGATTATTGCGTGAAAAATAAAACGAACGCTGACAGAGGAGGAGTAAAGAGTCACTTACTGTCAGGGACGTCATACTGCAGCAGGAAAAGTAGGAAATCGACCCCGGAAGTAACTTTTTATTTAGTTTGCAGCTTCACCCTTAACATACCTGTATAATTGTATTAAGTCGGGTACCGTCAACATAGTAATATAATTACCTTGCGAGCTTGAGAACAAATCAGGTTTATCAAAATAGGTGAAGTAATATCGTACAAAAGATGCTTGTACAAGTAGTTACTTTATGGATATAGGTATATATAAATTTTCAGTATATTTATGGGTTAGCTATTCTCCCTAATTTTTATTTCATTAATCAATTAAATATAAAAAATCCAATAGTTACACATAATCTATATGTTATCTTCTAACAACGTTGACTTTCATTAATGAAAGTTTGTGTCGTATTTGTTACTAGTCACAAAGTAAACATTTGAAACTGGAGGTATTTGTATATCAACGTTTTCACACGAAATGAAACAATGTTCTAACAGCTCAGTTCTCTACATAACATACACTTACACAGAGCTGCAAATATTCATTTATTAATGTTAAGACGTTCTCTACGCAAAATATTTCTTCTGGTTCCCGTTTTCTCCTTTCTGAACGTCAACGTCAAGGCGTGATCCTACCCGCTTACGCCTAATCAAGCTCTGTGCTTGAGCTTTACCTTTAAAACGCTTGCAACACATCATCATTACAATTGCATTAATTCCGCTTACAACACATATTAAAGTAAAATTGCATACTGCCAAGGAATTAGTCCGTAGACTTGATATAGCCTTAATTAGCAAAATGTTGTGAATTAAAATTAGTTGACATTTTCTATGTCATTGACCTGTATCTATAGGCATGAGGAATTAATTTAACCTTTAATTTGCAGTTGCCGGTAGCAGACCCTTTCCTGGAAAAAGTTAGCCTCTCTGACTTGGGTAAGTTTGTCGTTACTATTTTTTTTCCAGAATATAAGCAATATCGTCAACTATAGCCATAGAATAAGTTTGGATGCTTCGTCAATTAAATGTATGATGTAACACTTGATAGTTGGTAGTGATAGTTTCATGTCGTGACTCAGAGTCAATAATATTGAAGCAGTTCGTTACGTTTTTGCTACACGGTGGTGGATGTCACTATAGGATTCATTAAATTAATTCACGTGAACAGCAGAACTCTAAGCGTTATACCTATTCGTACATTTTGTGTAGACCTGAAATTAATAGTAGCACTTACCGCTTCACAATGCCCTGAAACCCGTAGAAAATATGCATTATTTTAAAGTATTGTCTGCGCGGGAATGAACACGACCTCGATTTAATAGATCCGCCGGGAGATATTCGACGGGATGGTATTAGGCAATTTCATCTGCGGTTATGGTACTCGGTTATGTTATTTATCACTCGGTTCGGTCTGGCTGCGCACCAAAATGTATCTTCTTATTACGTTTGTACGTTTTAAAATCCTACAGTTTTCATATAACTTTGATAATATTAACTTTATATTATAAAAATAAATTGTATAGTTAAATAGATATCGACATGATTATTCTATCCACAAAATAATAAGGTTTGTCAGCTAAATAGTTAGATCTAACTGCAAAATGTAGTATAGGAAATAAGTAGTATACTATTTCATAAATATCAAGATTTTCAGTTAGTAATACTAACAACCGTGCCGATAATGAAATATAGAGCTTGATTGGTGACAATATTCTTATACTTCATAATTAGTAGTAGTGCAAAAACTTAAGTGGTGAAATGTGGATATAAACATAATTCTGCCCTATGGATATATAGGCGTAAAATTTAATTAAATTTTTGACCTAATTACATAATGTTATCTAGGTACTTAAGGCGAGGTTGCAGTGAGACAAGTAGGTATTTTACGTCGCCTCAGTACCTCAGCCCCCGCAGCCGAATCGAGTGTAATCGACGCAACGAGCGGGCAGCGCGGGCGGCGCGCAGGCGCGCGCCGTCTTATAGTATAACCCGGTACGCGAAAAGTTGAGACTCGCGTTTGTTACAAAAACTAAGAAACTTTGATGGAGTCCAAAAGCTGACAAAGGGTGACACCTAAGACCTGAACATATAGGTCATAGGCCACCGTGACCCTCTTCGCATCAGGTGGGCCGTATGCTTGTCTGCCACATAAGTGAAATGAAAAAAATGTTGTTCTGGATAAAGGGAGGGTGGGATTGATTGTAAGAATTCATCGGAATACTCACTATAGGCTATGTGTACCTTTTTCACTTACATGAAAAAAAATCACTAAAATTTAACATACATATTTTTGTATTTTCATTTCATTGGAACACATGAACATACAGAAAAAATAAAAGCGTCTTCAAAAAACAAAACCTATTGAAAAGTGAAACAAATAAACACATTACAACTTCTTTGCGTCGCGCAGTCGGGTAAAAAAGACATTTTGTGCTGCCTACTGATCTGTTAGTAGATAGATAGTTAGTAGAATATGCACGCCGTCACATGCAATCCTAAAATCAAGTCAAGTTTCTTTCAACTTGACTGGCATTTTAGGGTTTAGGTTTAGGGAGACGCCCAAGATTGTGTGAAGTGGAAGAGGAAGAGCCGGAAGGCGGACCCTAAGCGAGTTCACCTTGGCCTTGGATGCAGTCAGGAAAATAAGTCTCTATGAGGATGGTGATGATGAAAACGCACAATTCAAAAATTTTCAAATATGATATTATACTCTCTGTTTGTAGCACTAGAGCCAGCCTCAACTAGATTGGATTGATGCTGATGTGAAGTGATCGAAGGAACATGGTTTTCGTTATTTTCTTTCTCTTCGTTCAAGACGATGCTTCTAATAGGCACCACGGATATGCCTTGGATCAACTAACTCCGGCAACAGACTCTTCATATAAAACTGAATTATTCGTTGTTCCATTTTATCGGTCCAGAACTGGTCATCTCTCTCTATATATTTTATATACACTGGTTCTGTTTGAGACACCCATAAACCAAAAATACACATTTTGCGCCCCGTCACATGCAACTGACCTTGAATTTGGTAAAACCAATTACTATATTTATTTATGGTAAATTGTTAAATTGGATTTTATTATTTTCTAGAGACTTTTCTAAACCATTTTTTGACGCAATCAAAGAGCACTTGACTTCGACAATTTTGTCATTTCCAATAAGACCATCTGTAGTGGCTCCTATAAAAGGGTATTTGCGGTCAATAAAAAGTTCACACTGATCTATTTTTATGTTTTCCTGTTGTTCCATTTGCTGTATGGAATGTTTCTCGTTTTCGATGCCGTGAGCTACTGAAACCACTTGGTTTAGATTTTTTATATAGGATTATTTTTTACTAATGGTGCACTATCTATTGTAACTTTTCGTTTACAAATGGGACCGAAGTTTGAAGCTGTTGTTATTTTTTTTCTTAGTTCGAGCCACTTACTTGAATCTCTTTGTAAAATCGTTGATCGTTCAATACGATTCCTGTCTGCTGTTTCATCAGGTTTATGAGATATTTTTTTTTACAAGTTATATAATATTCAAATATATGTCACAGATTTTAGTAAAAGTACTAATAGTTACGTGGCAATTTGCAAACTAGAATGAGAAAAGTCTACGGGCTGTTCAACACCAGCGGCTTTTCCTCTTCTCATTGCAGCACTGTAACATAAAATATGTATAATTATACTCAGCTGCGGTAGCCTAGTGACTAAGGCAATCTATTCAATAAAAAATAATAACTCCGACCAACTACTGACGTGAACCCATTTGTAATTTAGCTAAGAGTTAGGGGCTAAGAAGACTAGAGTCTAGAGTCATCAATAAAAGCCTTTTGTACACCAAATTCAAATTTTTATATACCTACTGTACATTTTTTGTACAGTGGCACAAAAGAAAAAAAATAAATAAACATAAATTAAATTGACAGCACAATTGTGCGAGCGAGAGAAAGTGATAAGCTCCGCCATTTTAGAATTCTTCCTTTAATGAACCGAGTTATACCCATTTTTTTAGCGAAACCGAATTTACGTAATAACGTGCGGGGGTGAAGCTCGCAGAAACAAACAGCACACGTCCTACCTTGAACGCGCCTCGGCGGGTACTGACTCAACTGACTGACCGCTGCGAGCGCTCAAATGCAAAGATTTTGAGGTATTATAAATTTTTGAAAAAAATAATAATTGCTTGATAAAATATAATTTTACCAGTCGCTAGATATTTTTATGCTCTTTATAATGATATCAATCTCGGCATTATTTGATGATGGCGTCTTAGTGTAAAACGTGTTTGAAATATCGATTTGGAGCGTTTTAGACCCATGTTTGACGCTAATTTCTATCGAGGCAATTATCATGAATCGTGTTTCTGTTTTCACAGGACCCTAGAAGGTATAGTCTATTTTATGAATATGCTTTTTATTTAACGCAATTTGCTATATTACTTGATATCCAGACGTTTAAAAATTTTAAAAATTACTGCAACCTGGCCTTAATGATATAGAACAAATCTCCAGATAAGGTTTTATGAATGTTGTGATTCGGTTGATAACGATAAATCGGTTTCATAACGACATTAAACGTATCGATTGTGCATAAGTGCGTTAACACCACTCTTATGACACGTGCGGACAGTGGACAACGTGCCTGTGTTAAAGTACAGGCCAGAACAGTGTTTGTGAGACTCGAGTTTCATAGGAGTCTAAAAGTAACATGTTTAAAATGCGAAATCATCTGCATAGAAGTAAGCATTGTAGCCACTATCTTCTTAGTTCTTCTATTTGGTTTTTTAAACTTGTTTCCTGACGTCAAATAATTTTATAGTTCTTTTAATCCTCGAGAATTAAGGCTATTGTTATAGTCCAGAATAGATTCTAATGATGTAAATTGTTACTAGGTACTGGTTATTACATTTAAAGCGTATGTACAACATAAACGGGTGCTCTAAGCACTACACCATTTCTTTGTACAAGTTTTTTATTAATTTGTTATAATTTGATCGCAGCAAATCTTGTAACTCCATTTTGAAGCAGATATCCTCAACTGACTTTAATAAAATCCTGCACATGTTTAGTTTGATGACAATGCATCAATATGCTACCATAGAGATGGTTCGATCATGGGGTAGGCACGAATGAACCTATCGAGTTTATTTGTTTTGTCTGTGTCTTGGGTTCTTAGGTCTTATCAAACAACCTCAACATGGCTTCATAGGAACTCCTAAACTACACAAGATAAACAGGGTATTGTTTACAGAATAAATTCAACTCGAATATAAATTTGTATGAAATTATGTAATAATAAATAAATAATAAAAAACCACTCGAACTTGGGCTCAAATTAGCACAACCCTTGCATAAACTTATTATATTACAGATTTTTAAAGAACAGCTAGTTCAAAAAAATAAAATTACAGTAGACCTTAATTACTATCAGTATCTTAATAATTTTATATGCAACTTATAATTAATTTGTTAATACAACCTGTGTACGTGTATGTATTTTTACATTAAATAGGATCCTGATTTCATTAATGTATGTCAACCATTTTCAATTTAATGAGATTAAAAATTTACAGTATTTTATTGCCCAGCAAAAAATCAAAATCAAAATCAAAAATCATTTATTCTGCATAGACCAGTAAACGGCACTTACAAAACGTCAATACAAACAAGTCGCCAGTTTATGTTTAGGTCTCAATGTATGTATAATATAATAGGTGGCCAGCCCATTGCCATTAACCGGACACTTATAAACCTGCGATAAATTCAGAAATAACTTCGAAAAGAATCGAAAAGTCATTGGTGTGTGCCATGTTAAACCTAGGATCGAACCCGAGACTTCGTCTCAGCAGTCCATCACCACTAGGCCACCGTCAATTTAAAAAATCTCTATATTATCGTAAATACTTTGAGAACTAAAATGTCTTGTTTGTTTTTATTATACAAGTACATAAAATTAATATACATGGAAATATTGGCGAGGAAGGTACGAATTTTCCTTAATGACTGGCATGCTCATTTTTAATCTTCTAAACATAGAGCAAGGGGGACGTATGGCTAAATTGACTCACGCTTCTTTTACATCAAAGATTGAAATTATCATCATCATTTAAACCCTAGCACGTCCACTGCTGAGCTAAATATAGAATCAAAGAATCAATCATAGGTCTTCCCCATCGAAATTATTAATAATAAATTATGGAATTCTCAAATCTCTAGTTAAACCTCATTACTAAATCTCACTAGCAATAGACCTATGCGGTAAGCATAGGAGCTTTACGTTTTCTACAATTAAAAGAGATAGCCTCTATATGACAGAATTCAATTAATTGACCTTTAGAAACCAAACTCAGATAGGTCCGCTCGTGTAGTACTCGTAGGTATCCTAAAATATGAGAATAAAAGAAAGCCTTTGATCAAACCAAAATGTATAAGTAGCACACTATGGGTTATTTTTATTCTATTAGACTGGGTGTACGGAATACAAAAATCAGGCGTCGCGGGACTATTAACACCAGCAAAGCTCAAGTTTTATTGATGTTATGGGTACAGATTATGTGTCAAAAATGCTGTTAGAGCGTTTTTGAATATCAAACATTCAAATCACTAACTTTTACTTTTGTATAACTATAGTTTCTGCGTTCTATTTCAAATTTGACATTTAAGTCATTCCCTTTTTTATCCAAGGACGGTGAGACCATTTTTGTTCCATAGCAAGTCACTATTTCATCCATAATTAGGAAAATGTTGTAGGTACCTAAGTAGGTCATGATTCAAAGATTTATTCATCTATATCAAAAGCGTTCAGTGATACGATTTGGTCGTATCTCCTCGTATATACGACAGTGGGCGAGAGCTGGCAAGAGGCAGACATCCAAGCGTCGACGATGCGGCGTGTGGTGTCAAGTTCGTGGCGTATCCCGGCGCGGGCGCGGGTAGCACGCCGCGTATAATTAGCAGTGAGCCGTGGGAGGCGCGGCGGGCCGCACCGAGTGGCGGCGGGCGATGCGCCGCCCGGGCCCTGTGCATGCTGCGCTTACACTACTTTTCGGATAATCCCGCGCTTGCCGTCGACGACGACGAAGAGTCCGTCTATTCTATCGACCTCATAAAGGAGTTCGAAGCCGTCGGTCGCGCTTGGAAGGCGTTCCTAGCTGACTGGCTCCTCAAAGGTGCCGGCTTGTTTATGTCACCCACGCTATTACCTGTTGATGTTTTATTTTGTTTGTGTTGTGCACGCCAGGGTTCGTGTTGAATTTTTATCACTGATAGTGATAACTTTGACCAGAAAATGCTTAGTACAGATTGTGATTGTGTTCATTTATACAAATTATTACATCGATGTTAAAATTTGAACATAAAATGTACTGTCGTGTGTGGTATAACTCTGTACCCTATGGAGATTGTAACTAAATATTTATTGGTTATTTGTTGATTAATTATTATCTACCTTTTTGCCGTTAGTGATCATTTTTAGAATATTTTTATCTTCCAGTAATAGTGTGTTAGTTACTAGGTACCTATTTAAACATGATGAAAGTGATCAAATTATGCATTTTCGCATTACTTATTCTTATAGTTATCGTTGATAAAAATAATAAATAGAAAGAAATATAAAAAATAACCTGAATAAGTAAAGATAATTATTTTCAAAACTAGCTAACATAAACTATTTTTTATAAGAATGAATTGTGTTCACTATCGTCACTCGAGGTTTGTAATGACGTCATGGCCTCTAGCACCGCGTGCGCAAGGCAACTAGGCACAAACGTAAATAAACAAATTAGGTATCTGTTAGGTGTATTATGATAGCAACTGACCTAGCAACCTTTTTATAAAAAATATCAGGAAGTCAGTTCTGTATGTACAAAACGAAGAATATGAACTATACCTACGTCCCGATCGAACTTTCAACTTTTGTTTATTTGAATTAACACTGAATGATTGATCACATATCTGTAAATTAATTCATTAACTTCTCCAAACATTTGGTTGTTTGTACTCCAACCGACCATTTCATCGACATTTATTGACGTTTTGTAAGTGGCGTTAAGTGGTTTATACAGAATAAAGGATTTTTGAATTTTGAATTTTGAACATTGAAATGCTTGTAGGTAGGTACTCGTATCTAATATATTGTAACGGGAAGCGGGTTTCGGGATTGGAAGTAAACAACCTCGAGCGATTTTACACTTTATTCAAACCACCAACAGTCTTAAGCGTGCACACAGTCTATTGTCCGAGGCACTCGTACACACCTAGAGGACTGCACTGCACCGCTCTGTCTTGACACACAGTCTCTAGAACGTCTACGTTCACTGAGCGTCTATGTTTCACAGCACATGCAGTTATTGCACATGCACCACTAGCACTTTCACTTGCACTTTATCAGCACTATTACTTGCACTTTTCACTTTACTTCTTCTTCTTCTTCTTGTTTCCACTTCAACCACTGAGACTTAACTGCCCTATTGGCTCTCCCGGTGCTGTTTATATACCATGAAGAATCTTTGACGTAAGCCGAAAATAAATAAATAATAAATAGTAATTATATATTTGAGCCGTTTGGTGTCGAAACGCTGGGTGCGTGGGGTCCAAGTGCGCGCGCGCTATTTAAAGAAATAGCGAAGCGACTTGTCGGCGCTTCCCGTGACCATAGGGCTGGCCTTTACCTCGCTCAACGAATTGGCATCGCCATTCAGCGTGGTAATGCCGCCAGCCTTCTGGGCACGGTTCCGGTAGAGATCGATGGGGAGGAATATTTTGATGCCTAAAGTTGCAGTCTCTCTACCTTTTTATAATTAATATAGATATGTAAATATTTTGTATATAGTTATTAAATTCTGTATATAAATTGATAATGTTATTAATAACTACCACGTGTTACTATGAAGAATCTTCTGGAAATCCTAATTTCGCTAGTCTTTTCGATCGTCATTACGATCGTAATTTCGATTCTCTTTATTTACAATTATTCTAGTTCATTCCATTTGAGGAGTTCAATTTCAGAACTTGGGCTCATCTTCGTGAATATTCTATCACTTGCTAGAACTTTATAAATTTTAGGATTTAAATCAAGAATTCTCCACCTTACTTACCAAATAAATTTCTAGAAATATTAAAAATCGAACCGTCACCCTCTTGCACGGCAGACCATCGCTATACGCATTGGACCAGCGGTGTCATTAAGAATCTAGTCGAAATTATCAAATGCTTCAATCAGTGACGGCTTACGTCATAAGTGGTGACATTCGTAACAATATTATGCGATTGTACATTGTTTTTTTGGACATAAGTCGTGCAAAAGATATTCATAATGGGAAATTCATCAGTATTAAAATAAACAATCGTGAATTTATGATTACTGCTCCACTTCCTTGGTCAGTCGCGTAATGATATGCAGGTTTCTAAGGGAACGCTCCCGAAAATGAAAACAAGGGATACTACTGACCATATAAACAAAAATGGGCCACTATTTTTGGCATCATAATTCACGCAATAATAGTATTATTACGTGCATTATAATGCTTACTATTAAAATAGAAAGGGTTTAAAAAATATGATAGGTACTCACCAAAAAGTATTACCTACAGGCAAAAAATGTGAGACGAGGTCTCGGGTTCGATCCAGGTTTTACCATGGCACACACCAATGTCTTTTCGATGCTTTTCGAAGTTATGTGTGTATTTATCGCAGGTTTATAAGTGCCCGGTTAATGGCAATAGGCTCGCCGCCTATTATATTGGTACCTAAACATAAACTGGCGAAATGTGGGGGCTTAACACCTTTGCATCTCAGCACCCATAATATTTTACGAACATAATTTTACATCAAAACTGCACAACAATAAATAATCTCATATGTGTCAAACAATTAAATATTTTTTAACCATTTAATGCCCAAAATTCACAAGTAGGTATGTAATTACATGTTGTGGTTTTTTTTGTATATTTTAATGTGCACAAATAGAACAAACAGATGTCCAGCTGGTTATTTGAAAATTTCATAGCTACTTCATCTAAATTTTAAATACAATAGGATTTAATTAATTAGGCATAGGTATTGTGTAAGAGGAGTTATTTTATATTTATTTTTCATGAGCTCATACTTTGTTGAACCTCTAACTCCAAATATGTTGTTACAGCATGTAGTCCTAAATTTAAGCGTTTTAAATTTTGTATGTTTAGTACTATTAGTTTTTCTTGTTTTTGTACCGCGCCTAAAAATGATACATTTAAAAATAAATATATAATATTGGGCGTTTTCGTGAACGACAACTTGATTGATTAGGTTTCACTGTAGTTACTTGCTTAAATCGTTTTCACGGGCGGATCTCAACACCCAGCTATTATGCTTTGCGAGAATTTTTTGGTCATGCTTCGTTGGTCAAATTGAACACAATTGGGAATTGCAAAATCACGAACTCATTGGAATCTCGATTAAATTCTAAGCTAAAGAATAAGTAAGCGCTCGGAATGGGCGAGCTTGCATAATAGATTTTGATGACAATAGATGTTACTCAAGAATTGTATAAGGACAGAGATAGTAGAAATATTGACGAGTTGAAAAAGTCCCCATCCCTTATATGATATAAGAGATAAGGACTTTCCACCTAGCCCTACTAGGTGGAAAGTCCCCCCTTATATGTTTAAAATTCCGTTTTGTGGAGCAACCGTCGTGGCTATGTAATTGATATTATCTTAGGTGTTTGATGAATTTTAAAGCAATTAATTATAAATCCAATTATTGAAATTGATTTAGACACTCGTGATCGTGGCTACTCCCTAGTATAAGGGACGCTCTGCTCTTAACTACGTCTTGAAAAGTGGAAATTTTCCTATCGTATCCGTCTTAGTATCGTATATCGTAATATAGAGTATCAATAGATGACTCCCACGATGCTCGCTGGATCTATCGATATCCTTATGAATTATCGAAAGCAATGAATGATTTTACAATCATTTTTAACCATCGTTTTTTGCTTACTCCGTCTGAGCATTTACTTTTTCCAATCTAAATCGACCTTACCCTAGATAGCTGATCTGTCTAATTCTGTTAGTATATCTCACAAAAGATCTTTTATTCCCCACTTTTAATGCACATTTCGTGATAAATATGCTGATAAGTAGGCAACATTTTGTTTTGATTATTACCACTGTCTGATTGCGCTAGTATCTTAGCAAAGATATCATGTATTGGGTTTAATAAAGAATAGACTTCTGAACACCAAAATGTACCTACAAGATTGTAATACCAGAATGAATAAAGATGTTTACCTTGTATAGTGTATCCAAATTGTTTACTGAACGTCGTGTCTTCAGGGTCACCGTTTTTGTTCAAACGTAGATTTACTAGTTGGATGTGGCTAATCGCATGTTTATTGATACGAATATTTGGAAAAATAAGCGTTTTAATGGATCACGATTAAGACTTACAATTCAGTAAATTCTACTCTGTTTTCAAAATATTTAAGTAGGTATATATATTAGTGATATTGCGAACATCCGAATTCGTGGAAATCCGTGCCTTTTTGAATATTCGCATCCACGTCCGCACAAATTAGCCAGGATAAAAAAATCTGGTATATTAAACAAAAATGCATGATATTCATATTATGATTTTGATTGTAAAACCATTACTTAACGAAAAAAGTCTTGCAATTTTTAAATTATAATAAATTTTTAGTTTCCGCAACCTTAACATAATTGGGCGTGGTTTTGTATAATAACCACGGAATAAAGATACCTGCACAACAGCATTTCTGATCATCGGGCTGAGTTTAATTTAGTTCAATTTAATGCCGATTTCAATCAGTGATAAAATTTCTGTATCAACTCTCGTTAAAAATACTATGGCGCGTTGGTTGTTATTTCATAAAAAAGTACAATTTTAATGAGAATTCCATTTTATACATTTTTAAGTTGAAAATTAAAACTTATTTTAAAGGAAGTTCCTCCATCGTAGGCTGCTCCTGGTGCACTTAGGTACATTCCCAAGATTAATAGAAAAAAATTGTAGTAGTTGTACAGAAACGTTGATGCTCAAGTTATAATCAACCCTTTAAGGTGATGTATTAGTTGTTCAAAGTGGTTAGAATAGTTGACCCTAAATCTACCCATTCTTCTAATGACGTCTCTTATAAAGCGTAGACTGGATAAATCAATAAAACTGAAACTTTAATGGGTTGCGAGTACGCTCAAAAAAAATATTTTGCAACATGTATGAGGAGAAGTGTTTCAGTGCATTATATATAATATAAATAGAGATTCGTAATATGCGCGTTAATATACTTTTATATACATTTTTGAACCGTTATACGAAGTAAACACTTATTATAAAGCCAATTTTTAGCTCTATGGGAATTATTGTAACCTTCAAAGTCTTATTTGACTTGACTATAATATCTATCTATACACGTCGAGACGCTTGGTCTCGATATTTGGCGGCAGATGTCCCATTCTTATTGACAAAATATTAACTTTGTTGACCGTAAATACATTTTCCTTGTAATTCAGACTCCAGACCAGTCCAGTCCAGACTTACTTACTGTCTTAACGAGTGATCGAACAAAAACTGGCGTCACTTTGGTCAGTGGCTGGCAACTATAATTGAACAAACATTAATGTCAGTAAAACTATGTTCCATGTTTAAAAAAACGGTCATTTCGTATTGAGATTTGCATATAGATTGTAAAACCCAATGGTCTCCTAAAATGCATTCCCCAAAATAAATAAGCTAACAATTTTCGCCACCTGGGATTAATGTAATCCATTCACTACGTGATAGTAAACTGTAACTGAATCTGAAGATATAAGCAACGATTTCAAATGTCTATAGTGAAATGATCGTCTACAGTTTAGCGGTATCGATAATGACATATTATGTTACTCTCAATGAATGAATGAATGAATGAATGTAACTCTCGGAAGCACCTACTGCAACACTTTGGCCTATGTTTACTCTATTATGCAGTTAAAGTTCGCCTAGAATATTTTATTATGTTTTATTATATGTTGGGTTACGTTTACATTTCAAGAGCTTCCGCCCATTTTTTAGATAGATCGACGGACTAAGACTACAGTGGGCTTACTTAACTTAGGGATTCCTTGTATACCTTCATTAACGGGATCGTATCTAATGCACTATCTGGTAATCCATTTCTTAAAATACAGAAATAGATTACCATAATAGCGTGTAGGTTGATTACTTCTTTTTATTTATTCATTAACTTCTTAGAAGGCTGAGTAGTATTTCGACCTTTATTATCAAATCACTGTTTATCATAGATTTATCTTTACATTAAACTCTAAAAAGGGCGTATAGTTTACCTACGTAGGAGACACATTTAGAGCGGTCTAGTCGACAATGTTGAATTTGATGATGAGTAATATACAAAGGTCATGCATGCAGCTAGCATTTGTATGAAAATTATAACGGATTGACCACTTTTGGGTAAGGTATTTTCATAAAACATAAGGAACAAAACAGTAATTAGCAACATAGTTTGTATTGTGTTGGTGCTTAATTCGGTTCTAACACCATGACCAAGTACGATTTTCGGTTGCGGTTTGTTAGTGGATCTATTTTAGCAATAAAAGTTAGACATGTATGCTATGTAATATTTCATGATGTCATTCAATCTATGGCAAACTTCATCCAAATCCATTCAACTATTTTACGTTAAAAGGAACATACCTTAGACCATTCCAAAAAGACTTACATCACGTATAGAGTGCTTATAGAGCTCATTTTGGCTTCACATCTCATGCCTATATCTGTAACAAATAATTAACTGTCCGGAAGTCTTCAGTAGAATACCATTAGCCATCATGCGTGGGTACCACACCACGATCAGATTTCATTATGACGTGTCATAATTGGCACGGATCTGTTTTACGGTCAACAGAACAATGCACCGCTGAAATTACAACGTTATCTTATACCGTAAGGGACGTTTAAAATATTACTCCCAGATCTAATGTATATTTTTTAATATTCTTACCCACAGTTCAATTGCTATGTGAATGTTCCTACTAAGGACATAAGCGTTTATATTGTAGTACTGTATTTAAGTAATAACAGGAAACTTGGTAAAAATATTCGTTAATTACAAATACAACTTTAATGGCGAGACGTGATAGAGGTAGTTTACTGGAATAAATATCACTGTTAAAAAATATCCATTATTTGATATTCATTAATTTATCAACGAGATAATATCTGCTCGTTGATATTCTGTGCAAACATGATAAACGTATTTATCGGTAATAGAGCTAAATGACGCGAAGATAACTGTAGTACTCAGAACCGGTACGATTCGATTGTGTTAGTCGAGTCCGCAACCAACGCTTAATGCAGGGAACTAACCTGTGCGCAGCACTAATAATAAGTATTTAAGTGACTCACCAGCTATTATTGTACCCGCGTTGACGTATGCTTGTGTACGTTGGCATGTTAATACTAAAGTGTCATTATGGTTATTTCAGAGGAAGATGAGTCCCAGATATTCGTCAAATTCTTCAAATTTCACAAGTGCTACGATCTCATCCCTACCTCGGCCAAGCTTGTGGTATTTGACACGCAGCTTCTTGTGAAGAAGGCGTTCTTCGCCCTCGTTTATAACGGTCAGTGTCTTACAAAGTTGTGCACTCTAACGTGGACATTAGAGGCATTATTGTGTCGAGCATGACATATTTGTTAACATAACATTTTGAGATACGGTTCCTTTATACATTTTACTGTATGTCATGTCATGAACTCAACATTATAATGCCACTTTTAGTTGTCCCACCAATGTCAACATTACTACCTTTTGTACAGTTTTGTTTACCGCCTAGCCATGGAAGTTAATCTTTTTAAATGTTATCAATCGTCTAGTGACGACGTTTCAAATGGGTTCGCATTTCACGATAAAATTATGTTTATAAGGTATTGGTACAGTTGACCCGGCTTTTGATTTAGGACACCAAGAACAAGAGTGGGATACCGGCGCTTGACTCGTTTTTATACGGCGTTCTCTCTATCGTAGGTACATCTGACTGACAGTTTGATACTTTTCTAGAGTTGTTCAAACTGTCTCTGTTCATATAGGTATTATAAAACTATAACATCGGTTATTCTAAATGATATAAGTTGTGTGTACCAAAAACATTAAGATATTCGATTCACAATTTTATTCTAGAAGCGTGTTATCAAAGCGGGGACTTGTACCTATATAAATATAAATTGAACCTTGATATTTATAAAAATCTAGAATTACTTAGACAGTTAATTTCCACTGTTAGGTAGTAAACGAAATATGTACCTTAATTCACCATAACAAAATAAATAAATTTATTGGCTTCGTCACTATTCTGATTACATATTTTCATATTCATCCCTAATAAACTCTAGCGATTGTTTTTAATAATGATTAGCTTAGCGAGTTTATAATAGCACTTTATTATTGCGATTTTCAGTGCGATGTTAATGCAAAGCGAAGTGTTTAAAAGAATGATACCAGTTGATGATGTAACATTTTTAATTTATTTATACAGCTGTGGTGTTTGCTATGTACGGTGGAACTCCATAAGAAACTGTAGGACCGTGTTGCCATGGAAACCAAGGTGTATATCGTTCCTAAACTTGCTGTTGCCAAAAAAGAATGCATACCTATACATTAGCTTATTTAGTCTAAGCTAGTTCATGAATAAAAGTATTTCAAATAAAGCTACTTCTATGTAATGCTGTTTATGGCTTATACACGGCTTAAAGCATAAACATACAACCTTTTAGATAAGGGAGGGCTGGAGTTTAGGTTAGACGATATGAGAAGCGAAGTGTCTTCACTTTGTGGTTGTGAAGTTTCTTAAGGAGGTGTGGAATAATATTACTATTATACTGTCAACATAATATGACTATTCTTTAGGCAGGCGATACATTTACATAATTAAATCACATTGTTCGCACGTTGATTACAGTTTGTTGTCTTGGTTCAACATAACGAGTGTATTTAACGTAAAACCTTCAAAACCAGCTGATAATAACTTGTAATGAAAACGCTGTTATGTTTTTCGGTTAGATTTTTTACTATACCTATGCAACCATTATCTACTTTGAGCGCTGCCTACCTATCCAACATTTATTTCTTTTTTGCCAAGTTATAAATACTTCATGTAGGTAATATCAGAATAATATTTTTGAATTATATATTAAGAGATTCGATGTGGAGAACTGGCTAGTTCGAGGGACAATATAGCCGGTAGTATGTTCACCATAAATATTGTTTGCATGTCATGTGCAGAGCCTATTCACGACTACGGTCCGAGTGCAGTGAAGTACTCTTCAATATTTATACAATTGTAGATACCAATCTAACACCAAAGTTTCCTTGGCACCGGCCACTGTCCCAACGTAACAATTTTTATTTGCCAACAGGCGTACGTGCCGCGCCTCTATGGGACTCCCAGCGACAGAACTTCGTGGGCATGCTAACTATTACGGACTTTATCAAGATCCTTCAGATGTACTACACCAGCCCGAATGTTGCTATGGACGAACTCGAAGAGCACAGACTTGAGACTTGGCGACGTAAGTAATTCATTTTTTTGACCTATTTTGAATTTATACTTTGGGCATGAAACAATTCTATCTGAAAAATATATAAAATTGGTGAAAATATTAGGAGTTATAACAAAATTGTAATAGCTTAGAATTGCGATGTCTTGTTCCTTTTCAATATTTCTTTACCTATATCATGGGCCCTACCACAAGCCTCTTAGAAGTAATATTATGAATCGAACAGTATGACTTATTTATTACATAAATACACGGCAAAATTTCATCTAATACACGTCGATCAGCCAGCCAAACCTTTGTCGTGTAAATAACCCGCCTGTCGTGTCGTGTCTGGTGCAAAGGAGCCACATTTCTAGCTGGATTGCAATAGCTAGCCTTTGCACCACGTACGATCCGGAGCGAGAGTAACTAAATATATTAGTGTGTTTAATTTCTTAGAATTTACTATAGCCAGACAAATAGCCATGGTCGACAACGGTGCGGTTCCGAAGCACACTATGAAAGTAAAGTGAAATTGAAATAATATTAATTTTAAGAGGTGATGGTAACGCCCCTAGATGGCTATGTTGGAATTAAAAGTTATTTAACGTACATATTTGTGTACACTTACAGAAGTCCTGAAAGGTTCAGTGATGCCGTTGGTGTCCATCGGGCCGGACTCGTCACTGTTCGAGGCAATCCGCATGTTGATCACCAACCGCATACATCGTCTGCCGGTTATTGATCCGGAGACTGGGAACGTGCTTTACATACTCACTCATAAAAGGATACTGCGTTTTCTCTTTTTATACGTAAGTATATTTCATGGTTAGTACCTACCTAATACTGTAGGTGCTGTACACTAATGATTACATTTTGGGTATTTGTTCAACGTAGTCATCATCATGATTATAGTGATTACCCAGTTGCATACAGAGTTCTCAATTTGTTGCCAGAGGTCCGCTAAATATTTTTATTTGTATTTCGGCTGTTTCATAAGCGACTACCATCTGAACTCCTAACCTCGAAAGTCTATGGTAAAACTTCGGTCGTTGTTTAGTAGGGCACTGACTAGCAGGTCCTTATGGTAATAGTAATGTAAACAGCTTAGTTGATTTACTTCTCTTGTCAATCAATTAATATGAAAAAAATTGACGCAGTGCATTGCGGGACTTGACTACTTCATTTGACCGGTCGTACTATTGAACTATCCTAGGAGGATATATCACTCAGTTAAAAAACGCACACCTGTAGCACTAGGTTGGGCCTTATCATAAAACGCTATAACAGCAAAATTCTAACTTTGGCCTATTGGATATTTAAACATTTCAATCACACAGGTTAAGTAAAAATGTATACGCCTTACCAAAGCCAAAAGCTTGCAACTAAAATTACACTTGCGCTCAGTAGGTTTAGTTGTTAGTTTGCGTCTCAAGTTACAATGTTACATTTACAAACCGTGGTTCAATAAAATTGTAAATGCGCTTTAGTCAGCTAATTTTACTTACCTTGAATAACAGAAATGAAAATTTATAATAATAAATTCATATAATATATGAATTTATTTTTATAAATTTTCATTTTCAAAAATAAGTCATGCAATATACATATTATGTATATTGCATGACTTATTTTTGAATATTAAGTTATACTTAATTTTAAACTAATGCCATTCGATTAATAATCCATCGTTTTTCAGACCAGTTGTACTGACTACTTTGCTTGCATTTTTCCCCACAATTATTTTCCATATTCATATTAATTCCCTATAGAAATTCTCATGCAAGGGATATGATATTTACTGTACTGACCTCATGAGAATTGTAATGGTTCAACACAAATGCATTCAACTTAGTGACATATCAATCATTGTATTATACTTACTACTACTTTCCACAAACCAAATGCCATACCAGTACGATTCGTCTAGCAAAAACAAATTGCGTGATTTGCGCTCACGCAAACATCTACACCATCATTTTCCTTTTCGTGTTGAGGTAATTAAAACACTATGTGATCGTCATCCTGTAACAAATGACATGGAAATTTGTGTCCTATCAAGAACCCAGGGTTGTTCTAATTCATGGGTCTAAAGATCCCTATGATTACTTACAGAAAAATATTTCATAAATTAGGAGGAGAACATTCCTCTTGTCAACTATTTTTGCTTTCACTGATATTTGCTAATATACTAACGCTGGGTGGCACCATCTTACTTTAACATTAACAGTGCAGTTAAAGTACCATTCAGGTATAAAACAGATTGCACCATTTGACAATAGTTAAAATGACGTCATAACTTGACGCTTACTGTAACCGGACACGCTCGGCCGGTTACTGTTAATTGTTATCGTCAAACTCTATCAAAAACATAACTTTAACCGAACTACTAAATACACTGGTGCAACACATTTAGCAGAAACCACTAGAATCCATGTTACTGTTAATGGTAAATTTGACGTAAACGCTTACTTTAAGAGGTATTTGGTGCAACTAAGGTTTAATATAATAATAACTTAAATTATGCATTCATTTCGAGGCATGGATAAAATCATTTCATATACGAGTTCACCCTCATTGTCGTCACCTGGCATGTCACATACCATATATGTTTTATAGTTATGATGTACATTCACACTAATCAACCTTAGTGGGTATGTGAATAGTTCTGGTTAAAATATACTGCAACTGCTCACTTCAACTACTATACCGCTCCGATGGTGCGCGCGGCGGCGGGTGTAAGAGAAAGATTAGCGCCATGAACTTCGGCGAACGGACCAAATTTGACGATCGATACACGATCCCTCCCCTCGCCATGCCGCGCTCACCATGGGTGCGATACAAGACTCGTGGTCAGACTACAGCCATAGTACAAAAATTATAAAAACAATCATATACCGGTTGATTTTATAGTGGTTTCGGAAAAAAAGATTTTGGCCACAATTTCGATAGTAAAATAGTAAGGAAGTCCTAAGTCCACCTGCACATTATTGCCATACATAAAGTAATTCGTATTTTTTTTTTCAAAATTAAAACTTCCAGTTGATTTTGCTACCGAAACTGTGTGTGAAACAAAATATTCTTTTTCCGAAACCACTATAAAATCACCGTGTATAGAAAAATACAAAAATAAAATATACTGAGCTACAGCTACAACTGTTGACTTCTACTTGGTACAACTGTTCATTGAAATCTGAAAACGAGCCTTCACCTTGCACTTGTCACATTTTACTAATAAGA
The DNA here is from genome assembly GCA_963691645.1 of Pelosia muscerda. Lineage (NCBI taxonomy): Eukaryota > Metazoa > Arthropoda > Insecta > Lepidoptera > Erebidae > Pelosia > Pelosia muscerda. The sequence continues at coordinate 19,072,348 of OY829098.1, read as the reverse complement.
TCATTCATTCCAGACTAATTAATTCTTTTTCATCAGAAATCCTTCATTGACTACTTTGCTTGCATCATCCCACAACCATTTATTACTCACCTGCATGTCCTGGCCTGTACCCATCCTTGTGCGGTTGGTATGATACTTAGTGAACATACAACCTCATGAGGGTTGTAACAGTTCAGGATATATGCAACCATATGGAAGAGAGCTCATAGTGAGTGCGGTAAAATGGGTAAAGGATCTTCTGATCTACAAAACTAAGTTCAAAATGCTATACGTGATTGTGTAAATAATGCAATCATCTCGAAGCATGCTGCTCGTATCACTTCATCTTCATCCTCATGTGCGTCACCTGAACTTCCACACAGCGTATGTGGTTGTAGAGTTATATTGTACACTCACAACCTAATATGTTGTGTCAAAGTTCCGGTTAAAAGCTTCAAATTGGTGAGTGGGTTTAAAAAAATTATTTTTGGAGTAAAATAAAAACAAATCAATCTGACTCAATAACTTTAATACGCAGACAATGTAATTTGGATATATAGTTATCTAAGCAGCATTAATATAATTCTTGATATTTTAAGGAAACTGAATCTGGAGATTCATTTATATAATTATATGGTTAGCGAAAGCGTTAATACCCGGGTATTAACACGATCATAAGGTAAATACAATAATTTTCCTTTGCATTTGGTTGACTTTTGGGGCAGGTCGCACTAGCCGTTGTCACAAGCTGACTGGAGTATGCACTGTCACGATTCTGAGGACTGAGTTCATTTCGCGGTCGGTAGTGTTGGACAACAAGTATACAATCAGTGTAGTGTGTCGTAACATGTTCAGTGTGGGGGTAGAAAGAACTTCACCCTCTCTGCAGCCCTCCCAAGTCAGCTTGTGCCCACGGCTGGTGCAGCCTGGCCGAGACTTCAAGCAAATGTAATGTTAATTGTTGTATTTCATCATTCATATCATCGCGTTAATACCCGGGTTTCGCTAATTATATATCATGCAACGCGAAAGTTAACAAGGGAAGATTGCAGTTAGATTGATTATAATTATTGCTTTCATCCTTCGGTCTTCATATTAATATTTGTACCAATCGTGTTCTGTTATGTAAATGTTTTAGTTTCGTGCATGTGCATTTAACTAGTTATGTTTTATAAAAAGGACAAACGTAGTGTTTCAGGTTTGCATGACTTTTCTTTTTGTACATAACGTTTCATGGTCTGTATACTAAGAATATGTTACTGCTTTCTGTTTACTAACTTAGGGTATACTTTATACTGAATGATGTAATTTACAGGTAATCTGTATAACTCGTGGCACTTGCCTAATTTGGTGATTGATTTTGAACCACCGCCACACAACCGATAGTTGTGTGATAGTTGGACACGTCTGTGCGTGTGTCTGTTTGTGGCGTTGTACTTCTCCTTCGAATGAACTGATATTGATTTTGGTTTTTTTTTTAAATTCGTATCCGCAATACAAAAGATACTAGCTATATCAGAATTAGTTATTTTTGGTTTACAGTTAGTAAATGGAGCGATTGCTATCAAAAAAAAATAGGAATTGTATGACATCTGTCACTTGTGATGGTCATTATTTGAGCGTTGAGTAGTGCAATGTGTCACTTGGCTGTTTCTATGAAGAAACCCCTGTGAAAAAAGCTGGCGAAGCAAGATAACCTAAAATTTGCTGGCGAAATGTAGGCGCTAGTACATTTGTACCTGTTGTGATAATGTAAATATAAAACAAATAAAATGAATTCAACATATTCAATTTTAGATTAACGAGTTGCCAAAGCCAGCGTACCTGCAATCAAAGCTGCGAGATCTACGAATCGGCACTTTGAAGGACATCGAGACCGCTACGGAGGAGACATTAATAATCGATGCACTTCGGAAGTTCGTCAATCGACGAGTGTCGGCTCTTCCTCTAATAGATGAAAATGGACGTCTCAAGGATATATACGCCAAGTTTGATGTTATTGTAAGTTAACTTTTACACACATAATTATCATTCGCCGCGATGTCATGGCCTACATCGGCGTGAATATCGGTTATCACAGATATTAGTCGTGATGAGATATTTCTCATAAAAAACCTCTACAAGATCAATTCAGTAGTTCTTGCGTCCTTCTTGAGCATATAGACAGGAATTACAAAAGTAAATCAATAATATAGCTCCAATTTAACGCAACTATTTTAATGTTTTATAATAGTAGTCTTATCGAGGATCAAGATTACGATTATTACCTTAGTGACATATTTTCTTTTGAAATTGGATATAATTCTGTTCTTTAGAACTTGGCGGCCGAGAAAACTTACAACAACTTGGACGTTTCTTTGAAGACAGCCAATGAACACCGCAATGAATGGTTCGAAGGTGTTCAGAAGTGCACCCTCGACGAGACTCTTTTCGATGTTATGGAAAGAATAGTTCGAGCTGAGGTAAGAATACTTATGTAAAACTTTTATTTCGTTGTTCAACCTTTATTCTAAATAAATGATACAAAGATAACAAAAATATGTTGAATGTTAAGAGATCACCTAACCTCGAGTAAAGCGTTGCACCAAAGCTTCTTCCATCTATCAGCAGGTTACCCCCAAACACCCATAGTAAAAATTCATCATTCAGTTTTAAAAACTTGTATTAATGTTCCAGGTACATCGTTTGGTAGTGGTGGACGAAGAGGACAAGGTAATTGGAATAATATCTCTGTCCGATTTATTAATGTACCTCGTTCTGCGTCCAACTGGGGAGTGCGGGGGAGGGGGCACGAGCCTCCGCAATGAACATGCCTCTATCCCCGAAAAGGACGAGAAAATCACCCCGAAACCTACAACCGACAAACCGCCAGAAAAGGAAACACAAAATGACAATACAGATCAAGAATTAAATGAAGCTGAGGAAACTGAGTGCCAAAACCAGTAATTTTATAGCATGTATTCAATAATCAGCTTTAAGGCACTGAAATAAATCACGAAATTCAATGGCTGAATGGGTTCGCCAACAGTTACATTTTATATTAACCAGAAAGCATTGTATTTTGGTGTTTGTTTTGATATTAAAGTCGGTTATTTTTTGTAGGTGTCGGCAAAATGTGTGATCTGCGCTGACTTTTAGTTTTATAGCTGATCTATGTTTAAGTCTGCATTTCCATTTGATTAAAATGTAAGTTATAGCGGCTAACTTTGTGTTAGTAATGAACGTTTGAAATGCGACTTGAGGGCACTGACTAATACTAGTAACATGACAAAGAAATAAATAATTAATTACTTTTAGACGAGTGTTATTCTGAATTTCTACAGTTAAATTCTCTGTGCACGGTCCCAGTTTCAAAAAAGTAATGGTTCGTCTACTCATTACTTCAACGGAACATAAATATTTGACTAGCATTAGTACGACATAACCCTCTACGAAAACTTCTTCTGTCGTTTCAGTAATCAAACTATGTAACTGTTTTTGAAATTGGGCCCGTGTCAAATTATTAATATGTTGAAATTTAGAATGAAACTCATTTTAGACTAATGGTTGTAAGTGATACGCTGCGGGAGATAATAGTTTAACGTTTCATAAATATCAATGAGATGACTTGTTCTACTGTATGCACATTTCTAATCTCCATCTACCTGCGACTTCTTTACATGTTTATGTTAAACGCTTCGCTCATCCAAAAGGATAATGACGCAATAATATTTCTGCAATTTTTTATAGTTACGTGATCGTTTTACGTTGCTGCTTATGTGATTCCCTGATTTTGCAATCTGAGGGGTAAATTCACAACTAAACGAACAAAAATTATTAAATCATTATGTCAATGTTCCCTTGGAACGTCCACATACTAACATATAAAGTAAAGTCGTACTGACGTCATTATTCCATTGGATAAACGATCTGATATTATATTATACTGTTGAAATTATATACTTTATACATGTATTCCGCACTATCGACTTTTGTTACGTAGCACAGTAGTACAAATAAACGTCACCGGACAGGAACTAGTTTACCAAAGCTAACTTTGTCATGTTAGTATGGTCGGGCCCGGCTAACACTTCTTCAACTGTGTGTACTCGATCATTTTCTATAGAGGGTTGTGATTTTGTTATAACTGTCTCTTACTTAGCTTACATTACATGAACTTTTTATTCATACCCATGTCTGTATATTTATTTGTATATTCCAGTTTTGTTTGTATAATAGTTTGTGTTTTACCGATATTGCATGTTAGATTTCCTTTCGTCTTGTGTGGGTATTGAATTATAAATATGAGTATAATGTTGCGTTTAGATTGTATCTCATCCTAGGATTGTATCATATCTTGTTACTCAATTATACGAGCCTCGCACACACGCAATATTATTGGCAGTTTTTAGTTTTATTGTCTGTATTATTCCGTGTGTACGTGTCTAGTGTACCTATGCGTTCTGGGAAAGGAACAAGTTCACTGTGTTCTTTGACTATCTGGGTACCTGACGCACCAGTGACTAAGAGTAAGAACATAATCATTGAATGTTTTATCTTACGGTAGTGTTCACAAGGCTACATGAATGTTCTGAATGTTTTCATACCGTATCTGAGTGTTAGTATATGATTTTGGTGGTGTTCGTTGTCAATATAGTAACATATCAAACAACTTATAATCATACGTTTAAAATGTATTAATATTAATAAATCTCACATTTAAAGCTGCCTGCATACAACGGGTAGGGAGGTGAGTGGTGTAAAGGCCATGACCCTGGAAGGTGATCTTTTTTGAATACAACTTTCCAATTTTTTGTTTATATTTTCCTTTTACTATTTAATTTGATTTATAATAGTATTTCAAGCACTGTATCACACATTAAGGAGGTGATATATAATATGGAGCTAGATGGGTATCTTAAAACTTTGCAAAACTAACAAGTAACTCACGGACATACCTGCAACACTTGATTCCGCCTGCTGTGTGCATACAGCTTTATAGTACTTACCTATATTATATTACTCACTCTTGACTATTTTTAAATAATAGTCTCCGTAGTGCAGTTAGTTTTAGATAACAAATGTAATCCCTTTTACAAAAGAATTCATCAACCTAACATGTATTTAGTTTGTAATATTTTTGTTTGATAGTAATTACTCGAACATCTTTGTGCACAAACGTGTCAATTGTTATTTCGTACAAAGGTAAAATAAAGTCTATCAGGATTGTTTTCGATATTGTTACCGCGTTGTTAGTGTGCAATTTTCTTACTGTCGATCCGTACCGGTTTTCATGGGTGAAAATTGTTAATAGATTTGTATAATTCGATTACAGTTACACTTAATTAAAAACTGTCTTATTTATCCATGAACCGTACAATAAGTCCAGGAGCGGGCGCATTAAAGCAAATTGCCTCCACCTCAGTCTATCTACGTCCTAAAATATCTACGCAAGAATGAGATCTTTTTAGCTAATGTATGATGAGGTAGAGAATTTAAATATGAACAGAGTTCAGATTATTCAACCCCATTTCAAAAACAAGTTATCCGTTTTCAAAATGTGATATTTAAAATATATATTTTTAAATTATTTTCTAGAGTATATGATATATTAATATGGTGATGCTCTTATCAATTATTCTCAAATGAGCATCGATCACTCTTGCTCTGTTAATTGCAACATTGTCTTCCAACTATGAACAGTGTAATGTTCAAGATCGTTCAGTAGTCAAATGATAGAAAGCATGTTCTGTTTGACTCACGTGTCACGTATCACGGACATTAGTGCTAATAACTCAATTCAATCAAACAATAAATTACGGATTTGAGTGATACAGCAGGCGTGGCAAATCGTATAAAATTAATGATTTTATAAATAGATAGGCAGTTCGTTTTATTACTAACAAACAAATGTCAATGTGTACCGACGCTTTCCATAAGTATTATGATTGTGTTATTAATTTATGAGTAGAATAACGTGTAGGAAATATATCTGTTATTAAATGTTGCATTAATAAATTCAAGTAACTGTCGCGGCATATTGTATAGTTTGAATGACTTCTCGGCATATGTGATGAGGATATATTGTGTATATAAAATGTAGTTCCAAACGAAATGGTACATACATTTCTTATTAATGTTTAATGTGTTCAATGTTGGAGAGATAAGCGCACATGGAACTGCATTATGAGGTCTTGAATAAACATTTGATAACGTCACCAACTCGGTTTTTTATTTATAATATGATCTGTGTTTGAATTTTTCACTGTGTCCATCCCACCAAGAAATACTCATAAAGTGAACGTATTGTACATATAAGCTTCACAGTTATGCCGACGTGGTGAACTTTCATTCATTCATTCTTGGCCGGCGTTATCTAGCGGTACAGCTATTTCATTCTAGAAGTCACTACATGTAACGTAGACGTAGCTACGCGGATACTAAGTATCGCCATCTAGCATTGACTTAAATATTTTTTTATTTGGAGATTTTATTTATACCATTTGGGTGGCAGACAAGCATACGGCCCTCCCTAATGGAAAGCGTCACCGTGGCCTATGCACGTTTGCAATACCAGGGGCGTTACACTCGTGCTGCGTACTCTGTAGAAACCTTCTGACGCCCTTCTTGACGAACCACATATTGTAGTCACTTGGGAAAACCACGGCATTTCACAGCTTGAGTGTGCGTGGGATGAAGCTCCTTTCATACCGTACACTACAGTACTGTGAGTATGGGGTTGTCGACGCTCCTCAGCTCATATTTATATGAATGCAAGCAAGAAAGCGAACAACCACTGTGGCTTGACGGTAATGAACGCGACTGCCACGCAGGGGAACGAGTTCGATTATTTTTGTATGTACCTATGTGTATGTCTATTTGCAGTCTGTCAGTCTGTCACCCATCGGTCCTGGTCGTCGTACAAACATCTATGACACTTGTTACGAAAAGAATCTTCTTCTGTCGAATCGACGACATTTTTGAGTTGGCATTGTTGTGTAGCACCTAATTTGTTTCACGGCAGTGCCGCTGCACACGGAGAGGGCTCGAGCATAAGTTTCGTTCTTAGGAAAGGCTTGCTTGTCCCCACACAGTTATTAGTAGGAGCCCTGAAAGTCCAACAACTGGTTTAATATCGTAGCTTTGCATGCTTTGATATCGCCAATGAGTTGTGAAGGTCAGATGGCAATCGTTTCACGAAAAATATCGACTTCCAGGCAAACTGGCAGTTGGAGACTGAAAAGAGCCTAGACTAACTTCGGAGGTGCCCGAGATCAGAGCTAGGAAGAGGATGGATCATTTTAAAAACTATTTGCCCAAGCCGGAGCTACTTCAAAGTGACGCACGCACCTTATTCCCAGCTAAGGAAAAGGTGCACAACTCATCATTACCTGTAAGCTTTGACTCCCGCGTATCATCATTTTAGCGTTACACCACTAGATAATTCTAGAAGTCCAATGGCAACAATGCATGTTGGACGTTGCTTACTGAACTCTATTCAAGTAGGTAGGTATCTACCTAAGTACGAACTGCTCATATACCTACCAACCAACCAACTTATATACCTACCTACGGCATGGTTAGCTGCCGCTCAGGATCATATTATGCCAGGTCTTATCTCTCTCCAGAACCATGTTAAAACACTGATCAAAGGACGCTTACACTTGGCAACTCGTACTCACACCATCATTATCATCGTCGTGATATCTCCGTTATTCCAGCATATAATAGGTAATAATAATATTAGGTAGATTTTACTTCGTATTGAATTCCTTCGCTCGCGTTGAATTAAACTAACACACTTAAATAAAAGACAAATCAGAATATTAAACATTTTATTATAGTTGGTTAAGTTATACTTCTTATCCTAAGTTTACATTTTATCACAAAAATACATATTTCCGGAACGCAGCAGCGAAAAAATAATTGCATTGGTCCAATTGAGTTGACTAGTCTGTACCTACCTTCACAGATATATCCATTTTAAATTCCACATTTAAGACTACATACGCATACCTGTTTTAATTGTGCATCTTGCATTTACTAAGATGATATGAAATCGTTTTTGTTCCAACGGTTTTTAGTTCCTACCCCACTTCATTACATATATCTTGGCAAGTAATTGTTAATTATGTACTTGTCCACTACAAAATACTAACCTCTTTCTACAAATTACATGATGATTACCTATCTACAGGTGAATAACCTAACTCTTCGATTGTATATTCTAAAAGGCCTTCTTCTTAAGGTATTATCTTAAACTCTGTCTTAAACCAACGCTGCTGTGTTCCGGATCGGTGACAGTAGAGACAGTAAACAAACAACTTAATTCAGTTTACAGAGTGGTGTTGATGCTTGGCTATTTGGGATCTTACATCAATGGCTGAAGTTATTTAATACTTGGCATAAAATTTGGGATATGGTTTAAACTAAACTAACTTGCAAAAACTCTTTTATAATCAATTTTGAGTGTTTGATGAAATCTGTTTCAAAATGTGCAATACCTTTCCACTCTTTTCAGCCATCAAGTGAATAAACTTAACCCACACATAAGTTGTCCATCATAAACTATAACATGAAACACAATGATATATAACCTACTTATACAACTTAAGTATCGCTTTTTACGTCACATGACTTACAATAAGCGAATATGAGAAAACAGCTGACAATATCCAACTGAACCAATTGCCTGGAGTGATTTGGTGCTTCAAATTTTGTTTCATTTAATACATTTTTGAAATTCCTGAGTCATCTATTTTACTTTTTCAATAGTTAGATATTGTCATTCTATCTCCTTACAACTAAAGAGCAAGAATATTAGCTAGGGTGATTTCTGGTTTGTTTCGGCAACAAGCATGGCTATAACATACCTAGTTCTTCAAAAACTTATCAAACTGCACAACCGGGTATCGGACAAATTTTCAGAAAGTGTTTTAAATTAATCTGCATAGATTTATAGCCTTTTAAGTACTCACAATCAGGTTTTATTATTGTTTCTTTTAATCACAACAAAAAAAGTGCGTAACGTCAATATTGTAGGTATACATTATTTATTACTGTCCGATTCCCTATTGATCCTATCATCGCTCATATGAACGTAGAGTTCTCTTTCATAAGTTTTTGACACCCAAACCCGTATTCAAGAATCTTGCTTAAACATAGATTGTTTTTTGAGCGGAAATCTTTACTTGGGTGTGATAAGCTTTTATTTCAGTCAGTTTGAGAAGAGATTGTGAATAAACAATTGCAGTGTGAATCAGTCGTACTCGTTTACACTTTTTAATTAATCCGTTAGTTTGTTTCACCCAACGCTTAATACAGAAATTGACCTTTAAAAAATTTATTTGAAATTAGGTAGGTACAATTATTGATTTATATAGGTAGATTCAAAGTACTTCATAATAATAATTTTGGAGGCATTAATTCTTTAAAATCATAAAATTGACTCAAGGCATTTAATGTGAAACAAAATAATTAAACAAAACGGAATGTATACCTATGTACCTATCAATATCTTCTAAGGTTTCCAAGGAACAGCTCTGATCGTTGTTCAAAAATTATGTAAAAATAATCCATGACTTGATTATGACATGAGATTCATTCTTGAGCAGGATTCTAGAATATGGGCCTTGCAGATTGAATTCAAAAGTTCACTAATATTCAAGCTCGTATATAAATAGACAACAATGTATACATTATATGGGGTAGAATATCGCTTTGGTACTTTAAAATACACCGACTCAATCTCCACTCAAGGCTAAGGGAAAACAACTCTCGTGAACTAAACCGTTATTACCAAACTTGATTTTATCGCTCTACTCTCTCCCGACACCTTCAATGTAAACCTTCAATGTATTTTAAAGCTTAGAGCAAACTGTGTGCGCATACAGATCTGTTAACGAGTCGACATGTTTAATGATGCTGAATAGCTTAGTACCTCCTTATGATGTTTATCCACAGGACCGTGGCTAACGGTAGGTGATACTTAATGTGCTGAAGTCAGAGCTCTAGCTCTGAGCGACTGTGACACAATGAGTCGTATAGATCTTAATTATCAGTGTGGGTCCAACATAATCGCCACTATATCACTGGTTGTGTTTTGCGAAGTGACCAAATTTAGTCAAATGATTTATATTATAACGTGATCGGAATGGTCTACCCCAGTTTCTATTCACGCCACGGCACACAGTCTGCCCTACGCTATCTTAATACTTATATTTCTAAGGTATATATGCTTAACAATATTACTTAAATAATCCTTTATAATGTTAAACAATCTACTACTTACGTAATAAAAAATAAAATAAAAATTGAGCTTTTGTAATTTTTCAAACTATTTAAACCTACATGTTAGCGGTAACTGGTCAAGGTACAAATGACTCGAATTAACAGAAATGACGTAGCACGTTTATAAAGCTTGTGGATTGTGATGGTAAAATGCCCGGCAGTACCTACTCATGATAAGGTCGCGCTCGTTTACCGCAGTCATCAGTCTGTAGACATAGCGTAGCTTCTCGATTTAGCCCAACCCTATCACATTGAAACCATTGGTGTATTTGATATTATTTAAGGGCTCAGATTGACACTAAAATCGTGTATATTGATTGAATGCAACAAGCGCATTATATTGTTTGAGTCCCATAAAAGGATAGTGAACCAACTGAATCCTTCCTCGAACACTTTCCACGGTAAGAAATAACTAACAATAGACACATAGAACATCGATTGTTACGCTTATAACTATATCAAAGAGTACGTTTGTGTGACATCTCTGTTACATCGAACGGGACTTAGATGTAAAATCTCGTTTAGAATACGCGTGTATATCTTGAGGGTTAGGGGCACTCCGAGAATAGGAACTCGGTCGTGCATTCGACACACTGCCATCACGCAGTCGGGCAAGGTTCTGATTTCTTAGGTCTGTGAAATGATAGACGTAGACTATGCTATGCTTATCAATTCGACTTGTTACCAAATCACACATGACAAAAGAGCCACAGATGCTATGCACACACTCTCTTAGCGTGCAAGTTCTTATTTGCCAATGAGTATGAGCTTGTTATAAGCACTGTCGATGGTTGTGATGGCATTAGCGTGTCTGCAGCTTCGATGGTTCGGCATTAGCCTGAATACGAAGCTGGTCACAAATCTGTAAGTCCTCTTTTTCAGATAAGTTATGTCACGCGCATTCTCCTTAACAAGTTGCCCTATTATACGCCAGTTCTACGACGTTGGGAATATTTTGGCAGACAGTGTATTCTCGTGGGCAATGCGAGTTACTGTAAAGTCTGTTTCGTCAACTTAATTAGGCATCTACGGAAGCCTTTTGGTCTCATAGCCGGTGCAAGCACATACTACATTAGTAGGTATGCGGTTGTATAAGTAACTTTCAATAATAATGCAATCATTACAGCACAAATTCATACTAACAAAATAAACTGTCAGTTATGAACTCATCACAAATATTCCCCGCGGTGTTAAAAACAATTCGCGTCCTACCAAGGAGACATAATACCTTGCCTTGGAAAGCCAACAATGCCTTATTTCTATCATCAAACTTCAACAATTTTATAAAGGCCTTACAAACTGTAAAAATTTAATTTTGATATCTCAACAGACTTTAGTCGTGAGCATACTTAACATAGGTTTTTATCTACTTAACCTCCCTAACTAATTACTTTAAATGATTAACTAAAAAATTAATATACAGGTATGGCCATAAAGCTTTCAACATAACATGTGAAAAACCAAACCTTAAATAAGTATCAAAATAGGAAACAAAACCGGCTCGTAGGTATACCCGAACTCAACTCAACTACCCGAATATTCAATATTCAAAATTGTTATGTTTTCTGTTCAGGAATCCTTTTAAAAACTTATAAAATATATAATTATTCATATACATATTAAACCTATGAATATTAACCAAAACGTTAAAATCTTATCCATATCCATAAATCCAACCAAACTCATTATTAGATGAGTTTTAATGGTAGAGATTCGTAGGATAGCGCAAAGGTTCAACATAATTTACTAAATATTTTTTAGTCTAACTAACAATATCAATTACTTTATAATATTATCTCTCGAATACAAACATGAATTTATACTTAACGGTAATTAAATTAAATCATTGGATCTAAAACAAGAGCCACTGTTTAAAACGATTTCGAATTGGTTTCTATGTTATAAAATAAGTGTTATAAGTAACTACTATTGTATATTTTTGATTTTGGCAAGTCTACATTCACAAGATATTTGTCTTTGGTTTTGATCATTGGCATGGTAACATAATCCCTAACTTGGGATATTAAAAATAATTTGGTATTATTCCTTGATTCTAATCTTAAAACGAAAGTAATATCTAGAGTCAGTCCACGGGCGTTGTACGGATCCCATTACGCACTAAGGGTGAAGAAAGAGAAAGAAAGATCATGAGTCGAGAGCGAACGAGGTAGCGCTGAGAACGTTGGCGACGAACTGACCAAATCTGACGGTCGATACTTACTCCACCCACCAAGCCGTGCGCAACATGGGAGCTACACAGCGCTCATGGTCAGACTTTAACTAACTTCATATTTTTAACTAATTCATATACATTTTGACAATAGTGTGTAGGTACCATTAACATCAGCATGCTACTGATCTTTATAGCCATCACTATTCACAGTAAATTTAACAGTTTTCTGTGGTTTTGCTGTCTACGTCGGTAAGAAAGCCTTCAGTTTAAGGCCATTAATAAAGTTAATTTCGGTTAAGTTGTTATTTCACACACTACAGTCAAATGTAAGTATATTACGGTTTCGGAAGACTTTTCAAAGAGTGAGTTTTGGATTCCTTTTTGAAATTTAAAGCAGAACGTAGTGTATGCCTTTATTTATGCGTTCTCGATGTTATCATTTATCTTTTACAAAAGTGGTCGCACCCTTCGATATTATCTATGCATATATGAAAGGTAGTTGAAATAGCATTACAAGTTAGGTAGTATCGGAAAGATCTATAGGTATGCTAGGAATATATAATTTAATCAGTTTAGAAAAATAAACTCAACATATTTATGAACATGACATAAAGTCAATAAAGTGTGATATAAAATATTTTTGAAAATTTTCGAATCTAGATGTTGGCTCTAAGTTCCTGTAGGAGGAGAAAGAAAACGTTACGAAAATGTACTACAGAAATTCATATGTGATATGTGTCGTCAATTTTTATCCTTCGAATACTAACCCCAACAATTCTATAAAACCAACTACGTATTTGATTATCAATAGGTAACAACACCATTTTTAGTACAGCATCACTATGTGCCAACAAGGTGTTTAGTTAGAACAGAAATGTTATTTTCATAAAAATATATCTCTTATTCATAGCTGGATCAAAATTATCGAATGACGTGGACTACTAAATGTATCAAAATTTCGAGAGAATTAATTATTCGCTTTTGAAGTGATAAACGAAATATGAGTTATTACTATTATTTTCCATGTTCTTCTATCTTCGACATTGATTTATCAAGGGTGCTAGTGTTACGTTTTATTTCTGAATGTTTATGGTAATTCTTGGGGCATACAGCTTCTAGTGTACTAAAAATTGTGTCGTATAAAATACAATACATATATAAAAAGATATGTCCCAGGTCCCTTCCTATTTTTAAACGTAGGTATAATTTGAGGCCAAAATGTCTGCAATATAAAATAAATCTGTATCAGGAGAAATTGATAGTAGATTATACTCAAGATAAATTCTATATTACATAGCTAATACCTGTTTAAAAAACATTTACTTTGTTACATATTTCTATTTTGGCTAAATGAAGAATCAAATTAAGTGTTAAAATGGTTGAACTATTCACAAAGGACGATAACAAAAAACAATCTGTCTATTGTATGCAAAGTGTATCAAAACATACTCCATTAGAAAATAGGTACACTTGGTCTTAATTTTGCTAACAGATGATCGATTTAATTATCCCAGTCGTATGTAGAATCCGGATAGGCCCAGGGTGGACGACTCGACGTGTGAGTATGCGAACTAGTAGTATTTGTTCTTGGATTGTAACTGGAAAAATAATGTTGATTTTTATTTCCAACTAATAAATTATGCATTGATTGGGACGTTAGTTGAGCGGGCACTACCCGAATAAGGAATTTCAGAAAATTCTTACTTTAAAAACTGTATACAGTTTTGATACTTACCGACTTTCTACTTGTATGAAAGGGCTCGCGGTTTGGGGTTGGGGTTGTGACGTCATTACACCCTGATTAGCGGAGTCCTGCTGACTGTAATCGGACTCATGCCAAGCCAGTAGAGGGTCACTGAATCTGGAAAACGAATCATACCGCCTACTTCAATTATAGTGAAGTTCTGAAATAAACGAATTATGTTTTCTCGTTGGTGCTTGCACAATAAAAGTACTTAATAAAAGGTCATCCTTTAAAAAGGAATTCAGTGACATTTCATAAATACTTATATATGGGTACAAGGGAATATTTTTCTCCATACTTACTCCAGATTGCCGTAGAAGGCTGTGTTGCTGCCGTCGCCCTCGAAAATGTTGCGATCACCTGTAGGGCGCGACTGGTTAGGGGAAGGAGGTGGAATAGTGGTGCGGTCAAGAGGGCTCGGTGTTGGTGGGGTTGGAGCCGGAGGCACAGGTGGGTTGGTCTCCAATGTAGAGTTTTTAATTCCATACTTGAAGTACACGACGAGGCCTGTGGATTACACAAAACTGTTAGTAACGAAGATTGAACTTGAACTCTTCACGTATCTACAGAGTTATCGACAGTTTTATTTCAACTCTTGTGTATTCGAACTTCTCCAACAACGGGGCGCGGGTTCGATCCTCGTTCAGTGCAAAAAGTTGTATGCATGAATATGGCTGTTTGCACTGGTATAGTCGTGCCTCGCAAAGCACGTTAGGGCGTCGTCGGTCCCAGTTGACATAGGTACAAACATCTGTGGCAGTCGTTACGGGTAGTTGGAGCCCTCAAAAGTCCAACCAGTCCAACTCGGAACTTCGATATCGCCATTCGGTCATTGGACCATTTGTTGTGGAGGTCATATGGCAGTCGCTTCACGGAAAATATCGAGGTTCAGCCGCATCTCAGTTAGACTGGAAAGCCAACCCCAACTGAGGTGGGAAAAGGTTCAGAGAAAGATGATGTGTATTCCAACTTCTACAGTTACGCATCTGCATATCTCATTGCTAGCCATTGTGTACTGGGGACTTTACGTTATAAGTATTTTTACTACGATGGAAACAGTACAAATCTTCAGAAGTATCTAATGTCTGTTTTACAAAACCTTTGAAAGTAGGTACTACAGGAAAATAAACGCAAGGTTAAGCTAGAAATGACTACATCAGTTTCATATAAAAAGATAGAACCACGGAGAAAGGGACATAATGAGAAAACAAAACTTACCTATACTCATCCAAACGACGAATCGTACAAGAGTTAGGATTGACAGGTTCAGAATCAAATAGATGTTCACTGTGATGGCTATAGTTGGCACGAATGGTAGCGCAGGGGTGGTGTACATTAGGCCGCTCCTGTGAAATATCAGTTACAATTAGGTGTTACTTGGCGCTCTTTTGACGAATGTCGCCACGAGGTAATACGCCGATGACACCCTCATTATGGTACTAGGCCTAACGCACTGCAAAAAGCACCCATGAAGGCCACGGCCAAAGTCTGCCAGTCGTCGGACGCATCACCATATCGTCGCCGGCATCGTGAGGTTGTGGGACCCCAGTATGTAAAGTGTTGTATGATGTTGTTAAAGTGGCGTATTTCCTAGCCGGCATGTCTCCATGAGACTTACTCAGATCTGCTACCGCAGGTGCTTAGTGGAAATAAATGTTTCGGTGCTAAATGTTCTGTATTTGTGTAGTGGAATAGTAGTAGAATGTAAAGATATGTATTTAAAAAAAGTTTTACAATTTAAAAGTTAACTTACCGGTTCTGTGGTCGGCGCGAGATCATCAGCAAAATAGTGATAATTCCAATCATCAGTAACAGCATGGTGACACTGGTGAAGGTCGACTCGAACGGGTTGCCGTAAGCCGCGAAAATGTCAAAAATGATGATAAGTACGTACATGACACCGGTGGCTTTGATTACGAACATCCCTGTATGGAAAGAAAATGGTTTCCATCTATATTTTCATATAGAAACAAAAGTATAGTGATATAATTGAGGCACGGATAGTAATGATATTTCTTTTTCTGTTGCCAGTACCTTGTACCTACAGCTTGGACCAAATGCCGGTGGAACATAATTTCTTCATTTTTTCTTCATATGAATCTGATATAAATATGGCAAAATCCAATGAAAATATCTCAACTTACCAGATTCTTCTGTAGCTGGTCCGAGGTCAACCCAGGGACACAATCCGGGGCACAGGTACGACATTGCCTGTATTTGACGGCCGATCGATCTGAAGAGTCGGCCGCAAGCAGTAGTACTGCCTGATGACCCTCCACCAACTGAACCTACATCGCGTTGGAGTACATTATCAAAGAAAAAAGAGTACATCAAACGCAAAGCACTCTAAGTATGAAGGAATAACTGAATAATGGTCTAGGTTTACATAGAGCTGAATACTTTGGAAAAGGCCTTTATCCTAAAGCAATACGTAGTTAATATAATAATTTCAAACCATTTTAATACCTTAAAGGTTATGTAATATTTTACAATATGATAAGAAATAAATGGCATCAAACTGTTATGTATGTTAAATTGTAGTGTGAAAGTCCTTTGTATTTTTTTCAACGTCCACACAGTACAAAATATACATATCTATTACGAAAGCGACCTGCCAGAAAATATGGAATACTAGAAATTTAACTACCCCATAACTCTGTGCCCGTCATACGGATTATAAAAACCATAATTAAATCAAAGTAATCTAGTTGATTATTTAATAAGAATTTTTCAATAAAATGTATATTTTCTACACGCCTTTTACTGTTTTAAATAATATCTTTAAAAAATGCAATTTTTCCTTATTATTGAAGGCTTTGATTATACTTTACACATGTGTACAATGTGTACTTCTGTATAATTACACAGTGTCTTTTTAAATAAAATAATGAAATTATTTTGATCTAGTTCCATATATTATGTCCTTATTTAAGATTGATATCAAATTGGTTTTAAAAAGTAAAAATTAGTTTTAAAACCAATAATGGCAGTATAATTATGTAAGCCTTATTTAATTTATGTATTTAATACCACAGTAGAAGAACTTAATTAAATACCAAAAGTGAACAAGTCCATTACTCGTAAAAATCCCTAGAAGGTTATGTATTTTTTGTAAATTGATGTACATAGTAAAAATAAAGGCTTTGTATGTCTTTAATCATATAGATATACTGGTATTCAAGTTGTATATGTTGTTAATAACAATGAAAATCGCAATGTAGCCAATCGCGCAGCGACAAAATAAAAAGTAAAATAATATGGATGATATATCACTGAAGGATGACAATAAGAATGATAGTAAGTTAGGTTATAGTGGTTACGAAAAGCATAATAAAATATTGACGCACCGTAGAACTGATTTTCCGTATTGGAGTTGACTAGAAAGGTGTCATCGCGGCCATATTCCTCGCTCTCATCATGCAGAGTGTCGTCTGAATCGGGTGAGCTGTGGACATACTCTGATTGCATAACCGAGATTTATATATAAATCTAATTATAATTAGATATTTAACTAATAGTACTAAAATTAAAATCTAAGTTACAAGTTGGTTCGGCCGGCCTTTCGCATCGGCTTCGCGAGCCATTCGCTTTGCATAAACACTAGGTTACCTTCTGGTCACACGTCGAACCATGATGCGCTGACTGGGAGGCATTATATGCTGTCCACGGACCTAAAAGAAAGGAAAACTTAGGATCACCACGCAAAACTTTGCATTAACATAAATGTATACATCCGATTACTGTCTGGCGTTTTATTATTTTCTTTGTTAAGTGTTAACTTCAATGGTTTTGATTTAATTCCGGGCCCGATTTAAAGGCATGAAATTTTTTATTTTTTATAAACATTTTAAAATGCATAGCGATTGTTAGTGTTATAGTTAATTACCTATATTATGTGCCCTATTTATAGCAAGCTGTAACTAAACTTTCTAAGCTCTAAAGCGCAAATAGAACTATAACAGTCTTAACTCGTATTTAACAATTTTCTGCACAATCTTTTTGTAACTGTTTGAATAGAAAAGTGAGAAGCGCATTTAATACTTTCTACAAATCAATGGCAGAGGCGCTAGCACCCACATAACACACACCTCTGCCTACCCCTTCGTTGATATAGGCGTGAGTTTATGTTATGTTACTAATCAATGTTTTTTTTAAAGTTAGAAATATGTAATTTTGTACAAATTCGTATTTAATCACCGAGGGATAGCACGTTATGGCGTTGCTCTTAAAATATCTATGTTCAGCCGGGACAGTTAGATTGAAAAAAGTTGACTCCGACAGCTTCGCATGTGACTGGAATTAACGCAGGGTTGATGATGATTCAAATTCATATAATTATAATATATCAAAAGAGATGTTCCTACTAAGAAACGCTAAATATTTCGAGAGCTTCTCTAAGTTATATCAAAGGAAAGCGTAACCTATGTCAAAAGAATTCTAAGCAACCCAAAATGTAAAAGGTGGAGGGAATACCGTTGCTCCAACTACTGTTATTAAATGTTAGGGTGGTAGTGTAGCACGGGGTCACAACGAGGCTTTGAATATTGAACCAACTTTGTTTACAAGTCAGTGAACCTGCATGTGACTTTCTTCTCAGAGTTAGAAGACTAGACGACAGTTATTACTCCTGTAACAACAGTAAAAGCCAAACAAAAAAGAAGAGAAAATGCAATAAAAAAAATGCCGAATAATTGACAAAGGTTCCATTATCTATATTCTAAGTCTATCGAATGTCTAAATTATTGGCTCACATACTTAGGAAGTTTCAAATTTATCCGACACAATTCGTAGCTTAAATCTAAAACGAAACTAAAAACTCGTATTAAGATATCTTCACTAAAGGCCCGTTATATTATAATTACAATGAAGGGGAAAGACATTTCAATCAGTTCTTTGCGACTAAGGTATTTTAATAGGACAAGTTTAATTAATTTTATAGATTATTTTCATAAACGTCTCGGCGCGATTAATGGATTTGCTACCCTGGGCCTGTATCGTCGTTGAAAATCAAAGTAGATATTGGGTAAAATCGGAATAGATACCCAAATATTGAAGAGATTAATAAAGTTTTGATGAATGGATTGGTGAATGTACGATGCATAAATTATAACCACTTGGACGTGGTACGGTGGGTTTTTAAATGAACTACATTATAACATGAAACATAATTTGAATAGAAATTGTGTATACCTAGATACTTTTCTAAAAAGATTTTTTTAAGAATTTTCTTAAGAGTTTCATTACAATCTACGCGAATAAAACATAACGTCTGACTTAATTGCATCGAATCAGTACTACCAAAGAACAAGAATAGGTAAATACAGCGAATAATGTCTTTATTTATTGGTAGAATTAAGTGGTCAGATCGTAAGCTATCGAAAGGTTAACGGTCGCTACACGTGTCTGTTATTAGTAGGTATTCAATAAGAAATAAATGATTCCTATTATAATACAGTTTCATTACAGTATTGATAATATTGAAAGTAAGTGTTATAAACAATAATTTACCCCGTACTGCACAATATAAAATCCGACAATGTTTGTTTGCGCAATTTCTTCCAGTGATGGACAAAGTCTTCTGCCGAGCGATAATCTATAATACGAGAGGTTTCTATTCATTAGGATACGTGTTCCAGCTTTCAGTAAACATCTACCCTGACAAGAGTGGAAGGGTTACTTGGTTCTTTCACGTATCACAGCTAGTTTCCGAGAAAAACGGATAGCCTTAATTTTTTTAACGAAGCCGTAATCCTCATTGGTACACATTGGGCTGTTGGATCTACGAGGCTAAGACGAACAAATTCTTAACTTAAAAGGCATGATGACTACTTTTTTATTTGTTTGAAATTACCAGTTTTAAAAATATTCGATTCTGAAAATTCAATATCTCGAGGCACAAAATATTTAGAAAAGCGTCACGCCACGCGTTCGTAGCACGCACGCGGCAGTGCAAACGCACGGAGCGCAAGAAAATGTCGCTTTTATCTCGATGCGTTGCGCTTACACGAGTAGGTATGGTTCATAATAAAAGTCGTTTTAAATTTTCCCTAATACATAATATAAAATTTGATTGTATACGTTTTGAACTACTTTAGGAATAAAAAATATCGGAAATGCAATTTTTTTTAGCAAAAACTAAAACATTAAGCAATATTTGGTATAATCGAACGACCTTGTCATCATGGATACAAAGATGGCGCATTAGTTCTCACGAAAAATACCACCCGGCCAACGGGCCGGCGGCGGCGGTGCATGAGCTTCGCAAGAGAACAAGGGATAAAGGATTCGCTTTCCTGTTTCTACAAAGTAAATATTTATAAAAAATAATAAGGTTCTGTAAATATTTGCTTTTACTTTGCAGTAATTTCGCGTCATGGAGGTTTTACACGTAAAAAATATTTTATAGATAAATATTCAATGATGGGATAGATTACAAATTTTCGGCTTTATAATTTTGTACAATGAGATGTTCTTATAATATTGTGTTCTTAAAAATCATAAAATATCTGAATATCCAAGGATATTGTTCGTAAAATAACATTGTACCTATTTGGTACTGTGTATGAATTTTATTGAAGTTTTAGACTTATAAGGGAAAATGACCATCTAATAGTAATTCGTATTGTAATTTATAGTATAATTAAATAAAGTAAAAATATTTTAAAATAGTTTTGACTCTATTTATTTCCAAGTTGCCCTACAACATTCTGCACTGTAATAAATGTTGACAAACACATTGTACCCTCATTTTTTACTCCCATTTTAGCGTAGAACCAGGCTCGTTACAATTTACATACAAATGGTGCTGTTGTTCAGAGTGAAGAATCGACTCGATTACAATACTGTCCATTGCTACTGTGAAGAAAATATTATGAAAGTACATTCGATTCATGGTAATAAAGGTCTGACAGGGTTCCTAAAGATTTACATTCTAAATACATCTGGTTTCAGGGTACAGATCAAGGGACTTTTTGTATCCTGTATTACCGTTTTAGCTTCACCGAACATGAAATAATCAGTTTACCATAAGAATTATTATAGTTGACGCTAATTTTAATGAGAATAGTTGTCTTTCCGTAACTACAGCTACTAAAAGCAATCAAACCTTGATCAAACAAATTTCAAATTCATATGATTTCCATTGCAATGCATAATAAACTATTATCTAAGACTTACAGCAAAGGTTGTCTCGCGATTAGTACTAGCAGTGCCTTCTGGGTCCACTGGTGTTCGCATGCTCTGTGGCAGTAGTTCAATCAGGTTAGTTGAATGCGGCTGGTAGCGTAGTACCAGTACACAGTTCGACACAAGGGTGTAGGCAAGAAGTGTACCTGTTGACAAATGGACAGACATTATTATAACATAAAGATTTACATTCCGACAAAATGTGGGATGGGATTTATTAGGTGGTTTCTGCAGTTGTACCCCATTCTTCTCAAGATATATATACTTGCATCGTGATAAACTCACATATAACACGATGCAAATATAGTTGTGATATTATATTATAAAAACATCTATATTATATGTATTTGAAACTTTGAAAAATAAATAATATAACATTATTGATGCATGACTGTACTCAGTAACTGAGGACTCTTCTTTTCTCCTGTAACAAAAGACTATAAATTCTAAAAGTTAAATAATATTTTCTTTCCAAGTAAAAAACTTTGAAAATGGAATGAAGTAAAAGAAAATCTATTGTTTGCGTTTATTGATCAGAACTGGTATTATAACTTTTGCATTCAAGGACAATATTCGAAGAAAGGACGTTCCTATTATACCTTTGATAAGCTGCATTTGTGTTGTGTTTGTCAGAGGATACAATTTTCTTTTTTTTAGATATCAAGGGGGTGCCAATTTATTGCAAGTATGTGGCGTTGCAATCCTTGTCCCACAACTGCCATGTTATGAAAGGAGGGTTAAAAATTACTTGTCAAAAGTGGTAGATTATCTTATTTACAACTAAAAATGTTAAAAATTCTTTGTGTGAGTATAGATCTCACAAAAATCATCAAATAAACCATAAAACTCATTTGAACCCCTTCTTCCAAGATGGGGCCAATGGGATAATTGCAACCCCAGGAACTTGTATTCTCTGTTGATATCTAAAAATGTAAATTGCATCCTCTGACAAGTGCTCGCTAAATCCACAATAAAACAAAAACATTATTTTGTGTTCGTATGACGTAAAATAAATATTGTTATAATAAAAATTAAAAATAAAGACCATCAATGTGATGCCTATTGAAAATTCAACCCAAATTTTTATTATTTATATTTATTTTTATTTTAAGTATATCTATATCTTGTATATCTTAAACGTGGGTGACTCCAACAGGCATGACGATTGCAATTTTATAATAGCATAGATCCCCGAGGCTGAACACTGATTTCGATTAGTACATGCATAGTTAATCGTATGTTGGCTGATTAAGCGATGAGCGTCAATGGTTCTCGTCGGTAGCGACTCCTGTCACTGTATGACTTAGCTGCCATAACGATGAGAGTCATCGAACTCCACTCCCAACACGGGCAAATGAGGTGATTAAATCGAGAAGAAGCTGTCAATCTCATTAACATCCTTAAATAATGGGAAAAGGTGTAGTATGATCTGAGATGTGTACATGATCATTACTATAAACTTTATAAGAATCAATGGAATGTTGTTTGCTTAATATGAGTTTATCAGATAAATATCATATGAATTCATACGCAAACTAACGAGGTAAATATCTCGATGATTCTTAAAACACTTTAAAAAGTGTACTGTGTGTTTTTTGGTGTGCTGTGTGGTTCCTCACTTCCCATGCTTGACTTATTCGGAGAAAATTTGAAATGTAGCCAGCGTATTAGAATGAATGGATATGCTATTAACATAGTCAAGGAAGGTATTTTTAAAATGGAACGATAAAGAAAAATTATATGTGCTTAAGTACAATGTCTTCTTTTCTTATCTAAAGTGAATGAGCAAATGAGTAAAATAGCCATATTGCCCTCTCAATTACAATTCACGGTATTAGTGATCAGACAACAGGCTCCTACAAAAGTCAAGACTAGCCAAGGAAGGTGAAAGAGTCTCAAAGCAAAGTACAAAAGAGAGATCGATCATGTATACGTATATCAAATCACTTAATCACACGTTTGGCCAACTTATAGCTACGCACAGTATTTTGTTATAAGCATCGTTCGTCTACTCACATTTTGAACAGGAAAAATAAATCTCATTTATATACGGATTAACCGGATCAAGCGTTCACTGAAAATCTTCTATAAATGTATTACATACTTTTACTTATGTTTAGTAAATACATTATATTTCATAAGTATGCTAGAGCACTTTAAAGAATCCATTACAATTATTGTACGTAAGTGCTTACAATAAGGAGTTCTTCATGAATACTATTAGCAAGTTCCTACAGGGTCGGCAGTACGAGTGCGACGACCCTGGTGATGCACACGTCCATATACCACGATAACCACTTCCATCAGTTGTGTCAGTCATCTCCGTGCAGTGGTACAAAAAAAGAAAACTAAACATTGTGTTCAGATAGATTTACCTATATGTCACAGAATTTTAGCATTATTTTAGCGGCAACAGGCACTGAAGTTCGAACATTACGGAAGTCATTATTGGCCAAATAGACAACCTAAGCGCCATCCAATATGAAATCGAAATACGGGTGATTTGACCAATCAAATATGAGAATCCCAATTAGAGAGGCAGCCAGTTGTTAGAAAATGAAACCTCTACATACCTAGGATAGGATGGCAGTATCGCGCGAACACCATAGTAAAACCGCAACGAATTTATTCCATACTGTATAAAAAATATTGCCTTACGGCTCCGTCAGGTTATTAATAAAAGCTTTTTTTGTTTCTCTATCTGACGTGCTTGTACTCGTATATTATATATGTGTACATATATTAGTATTCTATGACCTAGTGGCATAGACCCAACATAAATATGTGCAAGGCCAATCAGGTTTACCATGTTGTAGTAAAGTCACTTTCAAATATACTTAGATGAATATAACGATCTTGCCGAATTCTGTGCGACATAGTGGTGTCAACACTCACCCAGAGTATTCCTTTGTCTTAGTTGTAATTATGTATCGCAAATATTCGAGGGTGATAGCGTTGAATATTTATAAGCTCGAAAACAACGTGACCACAAAATATATATTTTCATTTTACTCTCTATTTTGGTCTGAATAATTTCGTCTACACGCGTCTTCTTGTTACGTCAAAGCCTTTACAAACGTCGACGCACATTATTTCTACACGATTGAGTTCAGCTAAAATTCTGTATTAAAATATGAAAATAATTATATTATCATTTAGTATCATAAAGAAAATTTGTTTCCATGCTGCCCATTGTATTATTTGGTTTTCGTAAGGAAAGATTGCACAGAATGAACCTTATTTACGACAATAGGATCGTATATGTACCTATAATATGTACATGGCAATATGTTAATTTTTGAGAATAAACTATTTAGATGAATAATATAATAAGTATAGTATACGACGGTACGTCAAGGAACAATTCTGAGCAGTTCTAATTAATTTCACTTAACGTATGGGCATCTCAGAAAACTGTCTTTTGCTACTATTTTGATGCAGAGTGGAACGAAATTATAAACATTTCGATATATATTGAGTGTGGTTGTAGGGTCCCATCTTATTAAGTAAAAATGTCTCTTTGGCTATTGGGGGAAGACATGATTGAGTCAACTGAGGGTTATTATGAAGGCTAAGAGAAGAAACTATTGCATTTATATTCGTCCCTAACGTTTTTCAAATACCGTTTTTATATGTCACTGAATCCGCTTTCTTGCTGCCTATATTTTATTATATTAGTAGGAATTATCGATTAAATCCCAACAGGGGTAAAATGATACTAAAAACTTACTAAATTATCCAACTCGTAATAAAACTTCGGGTACTCTGATTTGGAAGTATCAATTAAAACATTAAGTATTCATTAAGGCTATATTTTACGGTAGAATGCACTTTAAAAGAACAATATCGATTTTAACCAGTCGTATGTACGTATATTTAAAGAAAGTTACTAATTGTTCCAACAAATATTTGAAGTTGTACGGCATCAGTCACTTTTATGATCCAAGAAGAATTAAACCGAAAGAGAATGATTTAAGTACCCTAGCTGACAAACTTAGTCGACTGGACTAAGTTCATCAGCTGGACTAAGGTAGGTACCATTAAATTGTTCTTGTCCTCGGATGCAATCAGGAAAACACATCTACACGATCATGATGAGATTAATACTTTTTGAAGTTTATGTGAACGTCACACATTGAATTTAAATCAACTTTACGGATTCAATCGCGAAATACTTGGTATCTATTATTAAATTTTAATACGACGCACGTTTCGGCTACGTCTCAGTAGCTATGGCTCTGCAAACATGGCATGTGGTTTCATTTCGATGTTAATATTGTTTGGAAAAAGTTTAAAATCCTTTATCTCATTCAATTTGAAGCATTTAACTTTTCCGCATTTTTGTAATAAGTGTATTCCGATCGATTAATTTGGTGTACAGTAAAACTTTGACTATCGTAGGTATATTCCTCTAAAGGGGTTACACATCGAAGTTTCATTGACTCGCATAGTCAATGAGAAGTTGAGTACTGAGTAAGCTGTTCGATCGCAACTGCACTTAAGCATACTTGAAGGCATTAACGAGTAATCCCAATGCATGCAACTACAATGTTGATGGATTAACAGTTTGTATGTGTTGGAGTGATGTGAGACCCGGAATCTTTTAACTAAATTCACTAACACTAATTGTTGGATCGATGGCCTAGATAGGAATGGAATATACAAGTGGATAGTATAAAATTGAATTCATTTGCATTCGATGATCGACTATGATCTTTAATAACGGTTGATAATAACGATGATCGGAATTAATAGAGTTACGAAGGGAGCATAAACACATAGTTGAAAAGATTCAACTATGTTAGTTGATTTCAATTCCACTTCATTTGTATTTGTAAATATATTCAATTTTTAAACTGATTTTTCATGTACATAGCAACTAGAAACAAAATACTACGCAGATCCGATGGAAAAATATTCATTTCCATTGTACAGCCAACAGTAACAATATTTTTGTACTAAAATGAATAACAACTTGAAACATAATCCAGCCTCTCTCTTGTGATCCGCTTACCAATTAGCAATACTTTGTATAGATTTCAAACTGGGAATATCGACTATGGCAATCTTTTGATATAAATAACATATACTATACTTAAAAGGTAGTTAGATACAATATAAGTTATCATTTTTTCTGATAGTTAGTCTATCATCAACATTGTTTTTCATTACCTACACGTTTAAGATTTTAAAGGCATCATTTAGTGAATTAGGAGTTGTTCTTACAATGTACATATCCCCGGTTTGAATCCTGGAGATAAACACTGCCGATGTGAACCCACTTCTAAAGGCGTACCCTCGGCACAGAGCATGACGTTGAGTGTGGACTGATTGGGACTAAGCAATTCGTGGCCGTATCAGCACAAACTAGAGTTGGTTTCAAGCTTCGACTATCAATTCAAACAATTGCTTTGAAATTTTATTAAATTGACTAGACGGAGTAAAATATAGGGCCGGTTCAAAACCGCTTAAAACAAAAGAAGTTATTTAAAGCCGTTTAATTCCGTTAAAAACGGTTGATATGTAGAGATTGGTGGGTATTTCAAAGATATGCAGCAGGAGGCGTGGGTTTAATATTTGAAATATTTGAGCACGTTAAGCCATCGTCGGTCCCCGTTTTCATACGAACATCTCACTGCAGTACTTCGATTTGGGCTATACCTAATAGGTTGTGGACGTCAGATGGTAATCGTTTCACGAGTGATGTTGTAGTTCACTTGCGTCGCAGTTAGACTAGGAAAAAGCGGACGGATTTGTTACCAACAAACTAACAAAAAAAAACAAATATTTCCTCTTTAAAATATTATTATTATTACATTGTAGATGAAGTAATATTGTCCTGTTCCTTATTAATAAATAAGAATTCAGGGTGTTACGCTATTTACACTCAAATTAAGTAATGATTCTCGGAGTTTTTTCATAACTAAGTGGGGGTCTAATTAGCTACGTAATTTTTAGCAGGCCTTTTTTTCCGCTTACACTATACCACCCAGGTGGGAGACAAGTAAATGGTCCACTTAAATGGTTACCGCGGATTATCATCATTCTCTGAACCTTTTCCCAACTCTGTTGGGGTCGGTTTTTTCAATCTAACTGTGATGCGGCTGAACTTCGATATTTTACGTGAAGCGACTGCCATATGACCTCCACAACCATTGGCTTATCATGGCAATCAATGTCAATCAATAAGCTTCAAAAAAACATCACATGCCCATTATTGAATCTGTAAGGAACTACTAATGACCTCTATGAAGTACCCCTAATTGGAGTTGCCAGGGAAACGCACAGTAGGGAGATCATTAGAATCGCACGATGTCGCCAACGTCAATTTGGTCCGAAAAATGAATACATATTCACTGCGCGACTTGACTCACTACCAATAATTTTGCAGAGAAACACAGATTGCTTTATTTGTAGTTAACTTCTGACGCTACGTGTTTACTGTATCGGCTTAGGTATGTTGCTACGTAATACAGTTGCTCTAATTTTACACGTAGTCTTGTTTTTCCCGTTCATAAGTATTTGGGCCTAAATAAATAATTAATATATTAAATTTTTACAACTTATTAAAATTTTAAGTATATATTTATGTATTATTAAGTAAATAAGTTTAATGAGTATACATGAGCAAGGCGGTTTATTTTCATTTTATTTTATTTTTTATATTTGGAATTGATTGACGATGCACCTGAATTGGCACCCAGAACCTCTCAAACGTAAGACTAATTCTTTAACTGCAAAGTATCCTCATTGTAATACTTCATCTATATTATTTAAGTCAAAAACTTGCCTTTTTGCTTGGGTTACCAGAATAATGAAATTTTAAAAATTAGGAATTTGCATAAAAAATGTCTTTTGTTCGTATAAAAACCGGCACCTATGAACCAAACGATGGAAGGGACAAGTAAAGCATTGTGTACCGACTCTCAGACTTGCTTGGCCCGTGAAAATCTTTATGGGTGTTAACTTCTTCGTGGGCGTATAGGGCCCCGATAAATATACGATGTAGAGGGAACGGGATCAGAGACACACGTGAAAACTTGAACAGAAGTTGCAACGTAAATCGAAAAGAGAAATATACGCGGAAATTGGAATCCCGTTCCATCACCTTGCCGCGAGATCTAAATTTCACACACACTAAAAATATGCACTATGCAGTTCGCCGAGTCAGCTAGTATTTTATATATAATCACTTACCGATACTCATCATCTCCACCAAGACTTCTAACTGTATCAGCAGAGACACGATAGAAGCCGCGATCCCGCCGCACACGGTAGCGAAGGCCGGAGTGCCAGTGTTTATCGACACGGCGGCCAGAGCCCTGTACAATATCATAACATGTTAGTCGATTAATGATGGCGGTTAAATCTATCTTTACTATTATAAAGACGTGAAGTTTGTCAGATGGTGAAGTTCTGGATCTGCTGAACCGATTTTAAAAATAGATTTTAAATTACTAATCCATCATGGACATAATAGAACCCATCATGGAGGACTGGCTAGAGAAGCCACAGCAGCGTCTCGTACCAGATAAGGTGATCACGTGTAATCACGGGGTTTGGAAGGAGATGGTGGACTGAGACCGGAGGAGACTTTTGGTTCACATAGTCTGCGATACGCGGAGGCAACTCGGGCGTCGGAGGTCGCAGAATGACCTTCTTCCTCCATGAGCACGGTCCTGGGGGCCCCGGTAAGAGTGGTATCGGCAGGTTTTGCGCACGATAGCATGGAGAGAGCCCAAGTTATTCATATATCGGTGACACGCATCAGGGGGAACGGGATCACAGAACACAGAAGGCGGGCGGCATTTTGTGCAATTTACTAGGTATTATTATAAAATTGATCATCATAATATTGAACATATTTAAACAAAAAAATATTGACTTACATTACAAGTCCGACCAATATATTTCCATTAGAAAACTATTCGATTTGGATTTCGAATCGGTAATTGATATTATATCCTAAGTTATTATAAATATCTCTAATGTCCCGTATACAACTAAACCACAGTATACCTCAATCCCCCTTACCAAGTCACACTTCATCTCCCAAGGAGGAGTCTTACTTCTTCTCTTGTTCGGTTTATACGGTTTTTATGGTAGCAACTGCCGACTCATCTTCCAAACACGAGTCGAAAACCAGAGCCTGTAGCCTCGTCCGTCAGACAATGCAGGCATTCTGTCTTGCAGATCAGGTTAAATACCCACTTAAACGATAACTTAAATATAAAGAAAATAACTTGCCTATAAATCAGTCCATCCAAGGCCATAGCGTACATGATTCGTGGCATGGGAAACATCGACCCAAACATGGAGACCGTTAGGCCAGCCAATGCACCAATTGCTACTATATATTTGCAAATGGGTGCGTTGACATGGGCGAACATCTGTACCACGGGAGAGTTCGTGTCCACCTCGTCGTATGGAACTGTTAACAAATAATATTAAGTTAGATTAGCTTGAAGTAAAATTGGAAAAGTGAATGTCTAGACGGGATTTGAAACTGCAAACAGTCTCTTACAGAAATAATGCTCAATTGAGCTACTGGACCACTTAACTATAGGAGCATTCAATATTCTCGTTAACGCCTTAGGGGACTAATTATCGCAAACAATGAACGATTTTTCAATAATTTTAAACATTGTTTTTTGATTACTTCGGCCAATTAATTTAAGGAAATTTTGAAGATTTAATAGATATGCTTTTTTTAAAAATTGATTTGAGAACGTTAGTATATAAGTGCCTCAACATTTTATTACATTTACAATATTTTTCTTACTGCCCTTAAAAGAAAAATAATTTAAAATATAGATGAACGATTTTAGTGTAATAGTAGTTTGAGTGTGTGTTCATTTGTGTTTATCGGCTAATGCCCACGTATGGACTGCGCGTGTTATTGTCACCAAATATATACTACATCCTTCTCCAACCTCTAGCCCATCCCTGCCCAAAATTTCATCTTGATCGGTTCAGGGGTAAAAAGACAAATAGGTATTTAGTAGGTACACGTTATTAAAATTTGCAAAAGTATCTTCAAACACATGTTACAATACATTTATGAAAGCATACTGTAACGCAACGTACATATAGACAGAGTTACTTTAGTATATAGACTAGCTAACTGACTAGCTTATAGTGTGCCACTACGCCAGGCTGCTCCCTAATGCCTGGATGAAGCCTAGGAAGGAGTGGAAAATCCGACAAAATCACGCGCGGCCGCCCGCATTTTCAGCTTTTACGCACGTCATCTGCCATACACGCGTGATCGTATGGCCTGCGTGTTGAGTTCCACGTAAGTATTTTCTATACAAAAAGAGCTCCGTTGAGACGACGCGACCACACTTCTCCTTTAGTCGCTGAGTACCTAAAACGCAGTCGGCCAATTTCGCATACCTGCACTCCGACGCGTCGCGCGGTTCAATGTGAGAATTCGCCATAGAAAGATATGTTTAACACGTCTACGTCACATTTCTCTTTGGTTTTTCTTTTTCGTGATTTCTATGGCCATCAAAATCATTTATGAGAGATGGTCAGACAATGTAAATATTTGTAAGCAGCTATCTGAGTTGGTATATTAAAAAGAAAATATTGTCCATACTTACTGCTTTCCAACGTCTACGGTCGCAAAATGCTTGGACCTAGTCCTAGAAATAAATAAATACGTTGTAAATTATGAACTATGTAAAAGGAAAAGTACTTAAAATGTCAACGAGTATATCATGACATGTGATTAAAATTTCAAAAGATTTACCTCGCAAAAAGTATGCAACAAATAAATTGATTATGAGTTTTACTATGCGCCTATATCCCAAAACTCGTTCCAAAAATATTTGGAAGAAACTTCGTTGAGGAATCGGTCTTGAACTTAAACTCTCTTCTAAAAGTGCTGCTTCTTCAGCTTCTGGTTCTTCAGGAATTGTCTCTAAAGGGGAAAAACCCTCTGTGGTATCTTCAAACCATATTATTATGATATGGTTATTATTTTCATCCGCCATGTTAACGGCTCATTTTACTAGGTCTTTGTTAGTTTAGAAACGTGTCCTTTATAGTTTTTGTTCAAACTCACACTCAAAACACGGTTTTAGTTAAATGTCTCTTGATATTGTTTAACCACTAAGTACAAAACATACAGTATAAGTACGAGTAAGTGCTTTTCAAACTTAAGGTTAGGCTTATTTTAAATTATTTATTAACAGTGTACACTGGCTGTAATAAAAGAAAAATCCATAATTACGATATTCACTTTCAAATGGTATAAAATTAATTTGATAATTCGTAATAGTTTTGAATCCGGCAGCGAGTCAACTCATCCATTAGTATTTCATAAAAGTAGAATTAATTTTCTTTATTTTAACAAATTTTGATAGCCAAAACGTATTGTAGTAAAAAAATGTGTATGATTTATACTTTACAGTAATTATTTCAGACCTGAAGAGATTGTTTGGTTGGACGCGCTAATCTTAGTAAATACGGGTTTGAATTGAAAAAATATGTTTCTGTTAATAGTCCGTTTATCAGGAAAGGTTGTGCGTAGTAATCATAATTGAAATTAAATGAAGTTTAAGCCAGAACAAACCAATATAAGAAAGAGCAGTGGAGTATTCCGCGGGTTGTAAGCTTTGATTGGCCCTAGACCGACGATAGTCGCGGATAAGCACAAGATGAAGACACAGCCCCTGTGGCGTGGCGGTAGTAAACACAACTGCTACGTAGGAGGCACGGGTTCTATCCCTGCTTAGTGAAAATATTTGTGTACATGTATATGGCCATTTGCACTGGTCTGGTCGTGCCTCGGAGACCACGTTAAGCCGGCGCTCCCGATTGTCATACGAACATCTAGGTTGTGGAGGCCAGATGACAATTGCTTCCTCGAAAATATCGAGGTTCAGCCACAACGCAATTCGGTTCAAATAAATGCGGACCCCGGTCTTCGAAATGACAACATCTAATGCGATCGGGATTATCGCACGGATGTTGATGAACCACAGGATGAAGAAAATGCCTATGCATGCCCGGTTACTAGACATGCAGAAAGCCTTTGACTGCATTACACACGGGATTAACATGTGCAGAAACAGATATGTACCTACGGGGCAATGAGCATCACGCGCAACTGGGTGCAAAAAGTAGAAAATGTAGAGTCCTCGTGTTAAATTAACACTCAATTTATTATTTAACCGGAATTGGCGATTAGATAATGATGATGATAGTGACGACAAATGATAGAAATCAAAACCAGCGGGTTTATTTGAAAGCTATATTTTCACAAGAGGAAGCTTTTAATAAACAAAAGAGGGAGAAACATGTGTAGGCATGTATGTTACATTTATTAAATTATTCAAACGAAAATAATTTGAATAGATTTACATAGTAATTAATCTATGCCTACGCGGAGGACGCGGCGACGCCAAGCTCATCTGGCCTAAACATATCAGGCACGAGCCGGCACACTTGTTGATTCACAACAACCGTAAAAGCGGTGAAGACTCGGGACTCGCACAATACGCGAAGAGCGGGAGTCCTTCCCAACCGGCTCCGGCGGGAAAGTATCCGTCGGGAATTATCGCACGTTTAAAAAAAGTCAAGATAAATTACATTAAGAGTAAAAAGTATAGAAGGTATATTATATTGATCGGTGTCAACAATTTATTTTATAAAGGGTGTTTGGAGTCCCTACATGATCTTTAGATTCCAAGTTAAAACTCACCTGAAAGTCAGTACACCGACGGAATGACGACGAGGCACTGCCGTTTGTTTTCATCTCGCGGTTAAAGGTTAGACGATAATCACTCCGATTAAAGCCGAAAACTGTATACAAGAAACTGATCCCGGACTCACATACTAAATTCACCATGTATAACCCATACTTCTTCACAGTTATGGTCACTTAAGACTATGTGATAAGTATTAAGTCCGTAAACTAGTTTGACATTCACAGATTGTCCATACTTAGTCCTCAAATAAATCTAAATTCAAATTAAGTATCATTTTAGAAGTAGGTTATATGTACATTTACGTGCCTAAGAGGAATATTATTAAAAATAATTTAAATATATTATATCATCATTCTATGTTCTTCCCAACTCAGTTGAGGTCAGTTTTCCAGTCTAACTGTGATGCGGCTGAACTTCAATATTTTCCGTGAAGCGACTGCCATCTGACCTCCACAACCAATGGTCCAATGACCAATGGCGATATCGAAGTTCCAAGTTAAACTGGTTGGACTATTGAGGGCTCTACCCGTAACAACTGCCATAGATGTTTGTATGGCAACCGGGACCGACGGCTTAACGTGCTCCCCGAGGCACGACCAGACCAGTGCAAACAGCCATACAACCAGTACAACTTTTAGCACTGAGCGGGTATCGAACCCGCGCTCCGTGCGTAACAGTCGCGTGCACTACCGCAACGCCACGGAGGCTGTTTATATACATATACATTTTATATATTAGATAGAAATTATTAAACTAATAAATATTTCTTAAGTTCAAATTTCAACTATCGCGTTTATACACAAATTTTTCACCGAACGTTTCGAAATTTAATGTAGGCATACACCTGCCTTTAGATCAAGTTAATATTATTGTATTGATTTTTAATTACGTATGT
Source organism: Pelosia muscerda (assembly GCA_963691645.1). NCBI lineage: Eukaryota > Metazoa > Arthropoda > Insecta > Lepidoptera > Erebidae > Pelosia > Pelosia muscerda. The sequence continues at coordinate 19,038,386 of OY829098.1, read as the reverse complement.
ACACTTGAATATTTAATCACACATCTTACATTATTTTCAATATAATTTCAATCATGTTTAATTATCGACGTGAATATTTAAGCAGTGATTTAAAACCTTGCTGTATTTTATTTATTTTTTAATTAAATTGAAATCAATATAATTATTCATTAACACAATTTAAGTTTCAGTTTATTATAATAAAGTTATGACCACGTTTTGAATATTCTTCGTAAAATATTTCACTATCACGTTAGAAAACCGACATCGTCCCGTGCCGTCGGAACTCAAACAACACGAATAATCGTAATATGGGAACAAAATTTACAAGATGTTCTCCCGCGTGTTACTCCGTTAAGGTAGTGATATAGACTGAGCGCGGGATTTATCAACATAAAAGTGATAAGATTCAACGTAACAGTGGCGCTGGTACGTTTACTACCCACACCAATGAGTCGCCTCATCACGGGGACAAGCGACAATATATAAAACATTTCGTATTTTATGAGAAAGATTAATTAGTGTCCTATAAAAATATTACATTCCACATGGTTGCGTCTAGACAACATCCTTAGAATATTTTACGAAGCATAATTTGTTGTTATTGAGTTCAATTTCGCCTATATTTAGCCCGTCAAGTTAGGGTGAGAGAGTGGTTCGGATGTCAGATAAAATGAGGAACAAGATTAAGTTGCGCTCAGTGACAAGTGATGGAATTTATTCCGTGACCATGTCTACTTCTGGTGGGGAATAATCTTAGCATCTGAGCTACCAATACTTTATAAAATGGTACTATGGGTGCATATGCGTACATTGGGCTACAGAATTATATTCGTATACTCGTATTACACCTGTGCGTTGAAAAGTCGCTTGGACGTTACAATACGTCATAGGAAAATTTATTGTATTACAGGTAATTATCAGACAATAACATATCGGTTTTCATAGAATATCAGATATTTATAGTTGACGTGCAATAGATGCGACCTTTATGAAGAGGTATGGGGGGGGGGGAAGAGGGGAAGGTGGGTGAAATATAATAAGTATTTGGTTTTCTTTGCTTCGATTTCTTGAGAGATGTCTTTGTAACTAACATTCAGTAAATGCCTACTATCGGGCGAGCTTTTTGACTTCAAGCAGATGCTTTTTTGTGAATGTTACATTAGGAGTATGAAAATACAATTAGTTAGTTTGGTTTATCAAAAATGCGAACATCTATTGAATTACAGGCGTGAATACAATCTTATATTCACGCTTGTAATTCCTTGAAGGGCTAGACAGAGGTATATTAACACTTAGGTATATTTTATCAAATATGATTTTGTAGCCTACGTAATTGGGGCAAGCCTGTTACCATCAAGTGGGTATTTTCACATGATTGATTTATTATTATTCCCAGATCATGGCCGATTTGGTCCATAATACAAAGTTTACGTAACTAATTTGGTTAAATTAGTTATGTACTCGGATAAAAAGCGCGCTTGAATAGCTTTCGCTTGCCATTTTTATCAATTGCTAGGCGGTACACCTGTTGATTAACAGACGAGTTTCCGACCAAGCCTTCTGCTCGGATTAAGGTGGTCGGAGTTTATTTACGTCAAAGTTAAGGTGAGTTACAATAATCTTTCAATCTTTTGAACACTAACAGGCCTAAGGCTGTAATGATGATAAGTATAGGCTGCCTTGAGTTTAGGATAGTATCTGTGAGTCACTGAGAATTTCTTTTGAAATACATTTTATTCCTAATGACGTAGAAAACCTTTGCATGGATTTAACAAAGGCTATTTTATCGAATCTTTCATAAATAAAGATAGGCGTGGAATAAAGTGGAATAAACAAAAATAACGTAAGAAGGGAGGCATCATTTTAGCTGCATATCCATAAGGTAAATCGATTAATAACATATTATGATGATCTTGCTTCATTCCGTGACAGCCTCTGTGGCGTGGCGGTAGTGCACGCGACTGCTACGCACGGGGTGCGGGTTCGGTTCCCGCTCAGTGCAAAAAGTTGTATGCATGAATATGGGTGTTTGAACTGGTCTGGTCGTGTCTCGGAGAGCACGTGCAGCCGTCGGTCCCGGTTGTCATACAAACATCTATGGCAGTTGTTACGGGTAGTTGGAGCCCCCAAAAGTCTAACCAGTCTAACTAGGAACTTCGTGTATTGGTCATTGGACTATTGGTTGTGGAGGTCAGGTGGCAGTCGCTTCACGGAAAATATCGAAGTTCAGCCGCATCACAGGTACACTGGAAAGCCGACCCCAACTGAGTTCAGAGAATAATGATGTGCTACATAATACCTATTATTATCAAATTAATAATATTGTGAGTAAAAGTAGGTATATTTATGTGTTATAATGCTCTTTGTTATAAATGTTGGTATTGTTTATGAGAAAATACGGGAACCTAATGTGGAGCCAAGCTCGAAAGAAATAATCTCTCTTTAAGGGTTACCAAAATGGACGGGGTAGAGGAATTATTATGTGTGACTGAACATTATTTTGAATTGTTATATTCAATTAGGATCTCTGAATATAATTTGTAGGCCTTTCCACACCTGTAGAAAATGGATTTGATTATTTTAAAGAACTGATTATATCTACTTATTAAATGGTATTGATCCTGCGAGGAAACTCGCCGCGTCAAAGGATATCGTACGGTACATCCTGATGAGCCTGATGGCCATCGTGCACTGCGGTGCGTGCAGCTTCTGCACATGTCTGGCCTTCAAGGTCTCCACCCATATTGGGCACCCATATAGGGCCAAAAACCGCACGATTCACGCGTAAAGTCTCCTGCAGGAGTCATTCAGAACCCTCATATTGGGCAGCAGCCGCGCCAGAGCGTTAGCTGTGCCCTTTGATTTAGGGACCAGACATCGGAGATGCTCCCCGAAGTCCCACCGATCGTTGAGCACGAGCCCCAGATACTTCATCTGGTGCTTGATGCCGATGGGGATGTCTCCTACTGTGAGGCTGAATCCCTCTGGTGGCGCATGCCGAGGACCATGAAAGTACATGGCCTCGGTTTTATGCAAAGCCACCTCGAGACCCAGCCACCAAATCCGACCCACGAATTGGGCAACCGTGGTCGTGGGCTTCAGTATTGCTTGGCGGTGTGTAGCACCGCACGCCGTCACTAATGTGTCATTCGCATAATACCTGACGGCGGTACCGTCTCCGGGTTTGTTCTGCCAAATTAAGTATAAAATTGACTTACGGACGAACCATACGCTTTGGAAGATAGAACGGGGCGAAAAATGTTTTTTGGTTAAGTTATAGTGCGTGGCTACTTTGGAAGGGGCAGCTACCGCATGTTGTTTTTATCCACATTTTTTTGGTAAAAGCAAATAAGTTCGAGGTAACGATCTTTTAAGAATTCTCTACTGGTGAATGTGGCGCATTCTAACTATATTGACGAAGCCAGCAAGTGAGAAGAAAATCTTCATGCACTTTTCTTTGTCCATCGTTATTTCAAGATAATTCAATATTTTCAAACGTATTCATTTTGATTCAGTAAAAGTACTTAGTATGATTTTGCGAATCAGTGAACTTCTTAAAACTGCCTTCATTTATCGAGAAAGTCCATTTTCCCCCAATAAATGACATAATTTATTCAAACTGTGACCTTTATACTAAATGTTTATAATGTTCATGATGTAACATGCTATAGAAACAGACAGGCTTGACGTCTCAATGATGTCATAAGTTTTAACATACCTACATATCTTGACAAATATGGTGGATGAAAATATTTGGATTTACATTATCAGGCTTGTATTTTGCCAAGGGTAAATAGATAGATAGATAATATTTTATACTGTGTACTAAAAACAGACAGTGTAAAAACATAACAGTACAAGTGCAACCATTGTGTGGACCACTTCCTTCACTATGATTATTTCGGGTTACTACGAATAATTTTGTTCCAGCAAAATTCATGGCAACTGTTATTTTTAATAACTAATGTAAAATTTATAAAATACTAGCGACCCGCCCCGGCTTCGCACGGGTGCAATGCTGATACTAAATACACTACAAACTGTGAACGTTGTTATAAATTACAGTTAACCAAACTAAAAAAAACGCTTTTAAAATTGAGATAATTAAAAATATTAAAAATAAAACTGTATTTATAGACACGCTGCGCCCGCCGCCGCAAATGCTACGTCCCGCAATTTTTTAATCCGTAATATCTTCGTAAATATTCATTTAAATCATATGCCATAGGGTATAGGTCCATATAGATCTATATTAAATCAACAATGTATTTAAGGTAATTAATTGTATAAGGATGAATACTGTGTGGGTTAAAATCGCTTCGAAAGTTAGTTATGTTATTGTGGGATATCCATGAGAGATAGACATATACCATCACGGACTTTTCTGTAGACCTTATTTAAATAATTTAAATTATTTTGATAAATCTCGTAGGGTTCAGCCTGCGTTTGCAATGTAAGCGATAAAAATGTAATTATTTACGACATCACATTAGAAACCTCAAACATAACAGTATTTCTCCACTATTTAATGGATGTTATTATACATATAAACCTTCTTCTTGAACCAATCTAACTATTTAAAAAAATCGCATCAAAATCCGTTGCGTAGTTTTAAAGATTTAAGCGTACAACGGGACATAGGGACAAGAAATATAGGGACAGAGATCGCGACTTTGTGTAATACTATGTAGTGATGGTATCAATGTACTGCTGGACATAGGTCTCTTCCAATATCGGGCAGCTTTGGCCTACTGTTTCCTCGCTTGCGGGTTGGTACCTACTGGATTATATTTAAAATTTTTCCTCCGCCCAGTGATATCGTCTGATTATTTCCATTTGTTGCCTAGTACGACGAGATAGGGTTGTGATATTCTTACTCCACTACCACACATTATAATATGGTAGGTATATTTATTTCTACTGCTAGTATAGTAGAAATTTTCGCTTTATGAAGAGAATGCGCATAATAGAGTGAAAAATAAACCCTGTCTTAGTAAATTAATTAATGAAACGGAGTCAAGTTTATTTGAACTAGAACACAGTGGTTTTCATTTATAAACTTCACTGAAATAAATGAGCTCGAATCTGTGATGGTAAAATTTACCTCATTTTGTTATATCGCGGTAACAACAATAGAACATTATATTATATATGATAGAAATTTCTGTTAAGGATAACAGATTTAGCAGACCGTTATTCCTATGTGAGATTGGGATAGTAGGTACACAATGGTGAGGGTTGGTTATTGTAGCAAAACTTGTGTTCGTACGCTACGTTGAGGATGTGAGAGTTTTAGGAAAACAATATTTTTTTGTAGAAATATGGATAAAGATTAGCTTAGAACTTACATAATAAACTACGATACAGTTGTCATGTGAGATAATTTACATAAAGAATTCTGTTACGACCAGATAATTAGAATGTTGAGTGGCATTTTTGTTGAATATGCTGCTTATTCTTCAATAAAATATTTTTTACAAATATTTATCTGACTTGCGAGCTTTGACATTGTTCCCTAGATCAAAATCTTGGAAATAATAGTTACAACGTGAGTGACATCTGGATTATAATATAAAACTATTGAGCTGGTTGCATAAAACTATTGAACTTGATCAAGAAATTGAACGTGTAATAAATGGTATGTATGGTTTGGACTCATGTGTTTACTCGTATAACGGTTCAAAAATGTATATAAAAGTACATTAAGGTGCATATTACGGATAAAATATTTTTTCAATTCTTTGAACCGCTATATCACGGAAATGACAATACTTATAAAAAAAGTGTTGATACATTTCTTGTAGAGAATCGGATGAGCTACAATTTTGTCTCAGCTATTTTTGCTGTAAAACTCACCGTTTAGCTGGAAAACGCGAAAAACCTATTTTTGCAAACTATCACCATCAATAAAAAAAATTGCACAAGGGGAATGGTGGGGACTTTTCACAAATCATTCATAATGGTATTCTGAACATTCATATCAATTTTTAGCTCTATGGGAATTATTAAAAACTAGGTATATACCTAATCCTGCAAATTAATCCTACCTGATAGACAGTAACCACATGATATATCACATCTAATAACATCAGCAAAGTCTTTAGCGTAGTAGGTACATTCTCTTTGGTTCTCTTACATTTAACAAACAAAAATAAGGACACTGAAATATTAAGGACCAAGTACGTCAAAGCTATAAATATCTTCAATCGGATATTTTTTAAACAAAACATTTTACTCTTACGAATCTTTTCTTTTGTGTTGTTTTAATGTACTTATATACTTTGTTACCTTGAATTGGTTTTTAAGAGTGCCGACCATTAGCTTGTTTATTTTAGAAAAAAAAATAACGTGACGAATTTGTGTTTTTTATTCTTAAAAGATTATTTCACATTTAATGATCTCATTCCTACGCCTGTTATTTTTGTCATTCTTTGAAACGTATTTATAACCAAATTAGCAAATGAACAATTATTATCCAGTTTATTTGGCAAGAATTAGATTTTGAATAGATTTCGCGACGGCATTTTTGGGTGACATCGTTGTGTAGTAATTTGTTTCACGGCAGCGTCGCTACTCACGGAGAGGGCCCAAGCATAGGTTTCGCTCTTCGGGAAGGATAACAGGCTTTTAGGCAATCCGTATGGATAGAATATAATTTAAGATCGTATTGGAAAGTCGTAAGTTTTCTTTTGTGTAGACCAGTCGTAAGTATCAGTGATGTGATATCACTTTTGCAAATGGGGCGAGAAAATAGGATAGTTTTAAATCTAAATCTTTACAAAGAGCGTACTAACTTTAGGTACTTAGGTAACTATTAAAAATAAAGGTGAAATAATGACTGAGTGTGAACAATCTGCACGCTGTAATACTGTGTCCAGGTTACGTAGTAACTATTCATTAATCTGTGGCACAGCTACAAGTACATGAAATAATGCTATCTTTTAAAAACTTGTCAAAAGTACTTGAACATTGAAAAACATTCTAAAGATTTTTACATTGAAAAAATAAATATATTTGTTTCATGTTTTGTTTATTGTTTTACAAAAGGTTCATTCAGTGACCTGGAATAAGCTACTTTTGTTGAACACCTGTGGACGTGAAAGTTTAGATGGAGTAAGTGGTTTGGATTCTTTTATTCTTATATTTTTGTTATATTGTTTTGTGACGTAAATATATATTAGACGTACAACCAAATTTTAATGTGCCTACTACTAATATACCTACTACATAAGTAGTAGTAGTAGTAGTTCTACGATATACTTTCTATTTTGAAAGTTATTTTTATATCATGAAATCTTTTAAGAAATCGAATGTAATTTACTTAACGTAACAATATAATAGAGAGACGGCGTTCAAATTGAAATGTATCTTTATTCCAAATACTAGTAGACGTTGATTGTTGTAGGGCTTAACTCACTAGATGAATTGACGTTTAGTTCAACATATTTAATCGTATGTATTGGGTCAAGACGCCATTTCTTAGTATTTCCACTGCCATAGCGGCAAGGGTTTTTTGAAGTATAACGAATGTCTGTAATAGTATAATACAATACATCTGGTGTATGTCTATTTCGGGTACGTATTTGAATACCTAACATTATAATAACTAAAGTTAAATAACCTATGTTCAAAATACCTAAAATATAAATACCTAATGGTTTAAAATACCTAAATTAGAAATACCTATTGGACTAATTACCTAATGCTTAAAATGCCTAAAGTAAAAGCAACAAAGGTTGATATACCAACATTTAATATACCAAATGGTCAAAATACCTAAAAAATAATGCACCACTCACACCACACACTGTGATAATGTATGAGTTCAAAGAACCTACAAGTTTTCTGACGCTTCGTCGGCCGCTGACGCGGCACGCTCGCTTCGCTAGCTCGGCTCGCGCTATATTTTTAATGTTCTAACCTAACCTAGCCCACAGATTGGAAGTTCTAACATACCTACTTTCTAATTAGGTAACCTGTGAGTACTACCTATTATAATAAGCGCTACATAATATTCATTAACGTACAACATACTTTTTATTGAAGTGAAACACATACATTGCAAACTTATATATTTTAATCTTAACGTAGGTACTAATTAGTATAAGAATTATAATCAATATAAAAATGGTAGGTAATTATTTGAAATATGGTTGTAAACCATTTTTCTACTCAATTTAAAAAAATAAAATAATAAATTGTTTTGTAGTACTTTACTGTACCTACAGTTTACTTTTATAAGGAATGATTATTTTTATATTTTATATTTCCTTTCTTTCAAATTGCAACAAAATATGTCGCACAATGATTGTTGAGCGTACCCATTGTTAATTATTAAAAATTAAAAAGCATACATACTTGTGTTTTCATTTATATCTAATCTTATACATTATGAACTATAATATCAATTTATCATTTAAAGCTTTGGGTATTTTAAAAGTAAGTCAAACAACCATTAGTTATTTAGATTTTAGGTAATCTAAGCGTAGGTTATTTAACGTTAGGCTTTTTAAATTTAGGTTTTCAAATAATTAGCCATTTTAAACTTTCACGGTCTTATTACAAAAAACGGATTAAAGTCTGGTTTAAACCAGAGTGGTCTAGCGCTAGCCACTTGACATCAATAACAACCACAGATAACTACAAAATTGTTCGTTAATTATGACACCATTCGATCGCAACGTTCCATTTCCTCCGGAATCAAAAGTTTTCTGGAGTCTTAAATAAATAACATTTGCTAAAAATGGTGAAAAAAATATTTACATTAGGAAAAAAATATTACATATATTATCATAAAATTCAATTTCATAACAGTTATTCTTTATATAGTAATAAAATGTAACTATGATGCCTTTGTTTAGCAATTATTGTTACGATATATGTATTGGACGCTAAACGGAACGATGTGTATACAAAATTATTCTAATACAACTTTTCTATTTTGTTGGTTTTTTTGGTCATAATAATGATGATGGATGATAGTTCCCTTAGTGAAACTTTAATAGAAGCTTCTTTTAGGGCGATTTTGGCACCGACGCGAAAAATTACAATTCACTGTAATCTTCTATTTTCTTACATTATAATTTGCTACGCTTTGTCTAAGCCGTTATGTCTAAATCTCCACTTTTTTTACACATAAAAGCTCGACACTCAAGCCAACGCTAAACTAGGGGTCGCGCAAGTTTATATTTTGACATCGGCTTGACTTGGTACTAAAACGCTTCTTGTAATATGGTTTTATATGGGGAATGGTCTAAAGTTCATATAAACTTGTTAAGAGTTAGTCCGTGTTTTGTAATAAGACCGTCGGTATTTTAAATTTAGATCAACTAACCATTAGGTATTTAGATTTTAGGTATTTCGAACATAGGTTATTTAACTTTAGGTATTCAAATGGGTTCCCGTCTATTTCTGTTATGTAAATGTAATAACTTTGACCGCATATTTATTAAAAACTTTAATCGATTTTACATCCTTTTACATAGTTTTAAAGAAGATTAACTTACCTAGGAAAAAATACGGTTTACAAATTCTTACCACGAGTAATTTCATTAATTAACATACCTGTGAGCAGATCTCGAGGTGGTTGATGTCCATGGTCCACGGTGCATTCGGTTTGTCAGGTGTAAAAGTAGAACCATACTTCTTTATGTGTTATTTGCCTTATACGGCTGCATAATATAAAGAGCTCCTTTGTCTATGTTTGTTTTATTGGCACAAATACCATATAAGCGATAATAACAAATAAAATTGAGTTTATTTTCTGATCGGTATAAGTCGCTAGTACCAAGATTACTGCTAATAAAGACATACATCATTTAACTTGTTTGACACATCAGCACGAAATTTAACTTAACACATAACTATACTTTGTAAAATGTAGCTTGGGTCCTATGACAGCTGTCAGTGAAATCTGAAGATGAAGTCATGAAGAACATGAAGTCTTGAATTTTCTATTATTGAATGTAGTAGCTGTCAATGTCATACTTTATGGGCATACCGAGCTAATTAGTGATGGGCGATGAATCATCGTGACCACATACTATGAACTATCCATATTTTGAATAAAGTTTAATTTAAAATTGAAATTCATTTAAGAAAAAAATAATTAGAACTTAATCTTATTGCTTAGGTATTTTAACATCATATAATATTTATATTTCAATATACTTGATCCTAAATAATATTGCGTAAATAAAATCCTACATTCAATCCATCAACGCCCTGAACCTGTTTTTGGATTTTGTAAGAAGACACGCCGCGTTTGGCTCTCGGCCCATGATATAGGCATAAGATACACGCGCCAACATCTTGTTTGATATGAACTTCCACTGATCCACTCCACTCATTCTCATCAGTACGAGTGCCGACGCCTTATATGCTACGTATATTCCGTTCTCATTACAATTAAATACATACATACAATTAAATGAAACCTAATTATATCTAACACGCATCAATAATAGCTGGTAGTATCGATATTTTCATCGAATTTCGGACATCCCTATGAACCTCATTTTGACACCTGTCATAGGACCCAAGCTATATTTTACAAAGTATAAGTATAGTTCCACCTTGAAATGAATAGTTAAAAAGCACTTACCAATGAGGGTGAGCATCATGGCGGTACTGACGTATGCTATCAGGATGATAACAAGACTGCACACGATGGCCAAGGGGATGGAGCGTTTTGGATTATTTGCTTCTTCACCGGTTGTTGCAATGATGTCAAAGCCAATGAATGCGTAGAAACAGGTAGCTGCGCCACTGAAGACCTAGGAACAAAGAAAATAAATATTAATCAAGGTTTCGGTTTTACTATTATTTGAAATGAAATCTTCTCTGGGCACGTTGTGAAGTTTTATAGAAAATTATGTTCGTAGAAAATTTTGAGCGAGGAAAACATTTTTAACTCATATTATTAGTTAACCTAATGTTATGTTCTGATAGATGAGTATCGTCATTTAAATATGACATAATATTCTGTAATTCACATGTAGGTAATGAAAACAATGAAAACTAATTCTCGGGGAGCACTTCACTGTTGTGTTTCTAAACTTTTTAATATTTACTGAATGTTTTATACTGAATATATTATACTTAAATGATAAGTTTATGGACAACCAAATGACAATGCAATGACAGCGCACATATCAATAGTTTATTACAAAATTGGATTTGTTCTTGTTCTTTATACTAATTACTAAAAATGATTCTGGTAGGTGCATTATTTTTCAGGTTTTATTTGCTTATTTATCGCGATCTAGACTATTCGATAATGCACGTACTAAACTGGCCAGAGCTTCTATGAGATTGTCTTCATCGAGCACTTAACCTACTTTGTAAAGATATAGTATCGTGTATTATCAAAATATGTAAGAACTTAGGCAATTGATTTTTTTTACACACGTTTGATACCCGTAACTAATTAATTAAGTCCCTACATTAACTTTCATAGGAATTCAGACAAAGTTAAAAGTCAAGTTTTAAGTTTATTATTTACCTCCTTTTGATTTGAATCTTTGTTACTGTATCATTTTATAATAACTTCATATAACGGTCTTCAATTGATATGTTACATAAACCTTTCGAACCAAGTATCTACTTTTTGCGCCAGCTAAACTGCAACTAACAATCATCTGCTGATATATTCAGAATCACATAGTTTGTTCGGTTGTAATCCCTCTGCGAGTTTTAGGTTAGCTTCCAGTTCGTTGAGTACAGTCAGCAGCAAATAGATAGATACATTCAAGGCTATCAAATAGTTAGAGACAGCCAAAGTGGTCAAAACTATCGATACACTCGAGACGCTCACATAGATAGAGACATTTTATTCGTCAAAAGTAACGGAACGCGCATGTCACCAATTATATCGGCTCTACTAGGGTGCCAGTTATATGATGACAGCCAAATCACCATATGTAACTAAGCAACATCCTTGCCATAAACATCGGTACAACTACACAATTACACCTTAACTAATGAGCATAGAGCTCAAATTAAATTAGTAACTGGGAAGTAACAACGATGACAGTTGTCTGAGATTATGGTGAAAGGCGTCTATCTCTTTCTTTCCTTTAAAACTTTGTATGTAACTATCTTTGTTATTTCGTGCGTGACGTCATTGCCATGTGTTTTGTTTTTAGTTTAATAGATTCAAATAATATCTCAAAATATTAATATCAATTTTGACATATTATTTCACATAATATCACATATATATAAAATGAAATAAACTGACTGTTTGTGTCGCTATCTTTTTTATTAGCGATAGAATTGCCTTTTGAAAATTGAACCTTAAAATAACAAATTAAATTAGAATGGAACATAGAAATGTTTTTAAATTATTAATTTAACGTATAGGTTATTAGTTATCCACGCGAATGAAGTCGTCTTCTTCTTCACTCACGTGGATCAAAATAAAGATAGCTTATGTTACTACTTCGTTACAAAACTACATTCAAATCTGTCCGGCGATTTTATTTTAGAAGAGTAACAAACACACACGTACTAATTGTCAGCTTTAAGAAATAAGTAAAATACATATACCTAATATTTGAACCAAGTCACGGGAAATGTTTAGCGTTACAATAAATAAATTTTATATTGATAAGTCAAAAACTCTTTGCAAAATTATTTTTTATTACATTTAAATATAGAAGAAATGTCACTGAACGTGACACCGTATTGCTTGTAATATGCATAGGTCATTTTATTTATGTGTATCGATATGTTTGACCACTTTGGGTGTTTGGTTACTATTGACGCTTTGCCTGTAGCTATAATAATGGCGGCTAGCGTGTATCAATGTATTTGACAACATGGTGTATCGATATATTTGGACAGGCTGGGTGCACTCAATAAATTGACCACTTTGGCTGTATCGATGTTATTGACCACTTTGGCTGTATCTAACTATTTGACAGCCTTGAATGTCGCTATCTATTTGCTGCTGACTGTACCTACTTTCTCACTAAGAAATTTCTCGTGTATTGACGCATTGAAGTATTGACGTTGTTTGACGAAAATTGAAAATTATGCGGGTTCTTAGAATAGGTACCTAAATTGGAAGCTCTAGACTAATTGCGGCAGGTGATAATTGAATAAAAAGAAACCATTCTTTTAATCAATTATCACCTGTAAACAGTAGTATTATTATATTCGTATTTAGTAGTATTTTTATATTCTTTAACTTTGCTATTTTCTTTGTTTCTTTGTTGATTACCACAGGCGGTACTGGCGCGGGCGGTGTACGAAAAGCTTAATTTTGTTCAAAATTAAGATTTGCAAGTTAATTATTTCTGTGTTAGCTTATACTAATCATCACTTGTTCAATTTTACAATTGATTAGACGAAGTAAAACCTTATTCGGTCAATATTTTTTATCTGTAAAATAATAAATAAATAAATAGAATGTTACTTACACCGCTCCATCCATAAGGCAGGAATCCTTCATGCTTTGACCAGTTATCAGTGTCCACGTAGAAGAGTCCAGCGCCCATGATGAAGACCCAAGCGCTGAGGTTGATGGCGTTCAAGATGTTGTTGAACAATAGTGACTTGCGAACTCCAGTCACAAGCACTAACATCATCATTAGACAAATTCCAAAAGCGAGGAAATCCGGGGGTTTACCTGTTGACAAACAAATGTTTTTCTTTATTAAACAAAGCTTGCAAAAATACTTGACCTACTAGGCTAAAGGTAAAACTTCTAATCGATGGAGTTTGGACTTTAACCATTTGCATTTATGATGCTACGCATCAAATAATCGTATGATTAAAAGAACTTATACGTACAATTTTTTTTCTTAGGTCACTTATAAAAGTGACATTATCGATGGGGCACAAGTAAACTATAACCATATTCTATTCGCACCGGAGTGTGCGCATAGACACTTAAAATTAAAATTAATTTTAAGATTGAACAGAATTATATGTATTGTTACGAATGTCACCACTCATGACGTAAGCCGTCAATGATAGAAGCATTTGATAATTTCGACTAGAAACTTAACAACCACGCTGGCTCGATGCGTAGAACGATGGGCTGCTGTGCAAGAAGTTGACGGTTCGAGCCTCGCATGTACATAAATGGGCTTTTGTGATTTTTAATATTCCTAGAAATTTATTTGGTAAGTAAGGTGGAGAATTCTTGATTTAAATCCTAAATTTATAAAGTACTGGCAAGTGATAGAATATTCTCGAAGATGAGCCCAAGTTCTGAAATTGAACTCCTCAAATGGAATGAACTAGAATAATTGTAAATAAAGAGAGTCGAAATTACGATCGTAATGACGATCAAAAAGACTAGCGAAATTAGGATTTCCAGAAGATTCTGCATGGTATATAAACAGCACCGGGAGCGCCAAAAGGGCAGTTAAGTCTCAGTGGTTGAAGTGGAAACAAGAAGAAGAAGAAGAAGTAAAGTGAGAAGCGCAAGTAATAGTGCTAATAAAAAGTGTCAGTGAAAGTGCTAGTGGTGCATGTGCAATAACTGCATGTGTTGTGAACCATACACGCTCAGTGAACGTGGCCGTTCTAGAGACTGTGTATAAAGACAGTGCAGTGCAGTACAGTCCTCTAAGTGCGTACGAGTGCCTCGGACAATAGACTGTGTGTACGCTTAAGACTGTTGGTGGTTTGAATAAAGTGTAAAATCGCTCGAGGTTGTTTACTTCCAATCCCGAAACCCGCTTCCCGTTACAGTATGAATATACACTCGTACTTATTTCACTACAAATATTGGTAGATGTATGACATAGGTACATACATATTCCGTCGGGCACATTTTACTCAGTTTTGTGTGTGATCGTTCATTGAACTTTAACTGATTTTGTGAGAAAATTGTATATAAAATTGAAGATCGTACAAAAACTCCATTTGTAATAATTTCTATAACTGATATTATTATGTCCTCCGATGCATCCTGTATCCGTCGTAGTTCATATAAAAAGTACAAACGTAATACGAGTACGAACACTTATTAGATTTTCTTGTAGATCTTCCGCCCTGGCTCATTCCTCTTCCGGTCTACATTGGTTCGAAAAATAAAACTGTTAAAGTGAGGTATGACATGAATTTATAATAAACCTTTGCCTACCTCTTTCGAGTTTACAAAGACATGAGTATACGTAAGTCAGAATGGATATTTATTAATAGAACTAGTGAATAATTTTACTTCAAACTGCTCCAATTAATTTGAGGAACTTCAAAGTTTATTGAAACATGACAGACACATGAACATCTGCTATGAAGTTGAGTATAATAATAACTATATCAATGAAGGAAACGTCTTTCTTAATTTGAACCTATTTACAATTTATTGTACCTAATGTGCGAACAGCTATTAATAGTTTACATTATATAATATACGCAGAAGCAGGTTGGTGCGGCGCGCTCTTTCTTGGGGTAGGATAGGGACACCGTGAGACACAATCGCTATCTGAAAACCGGAGATGGCCTGTCAATCGAGGTATTAGGGAAATACCTTATTAGGCCACCTTCAACGCGGCATTGGAGAACCGAGACGGCGGCGTGTGGGTTTAGTTAGTTTCAGTCCGAAATAAGAGCGTAAGTCCGTCCCACTGACCCACAAGGGAGTATTCGAAGGGATTTCCGCATGTAAAAAGAATCACATAATTATTACTCCTAGCAATGTACAGCTTAAGTTAATCTTAGTACAACAAACGAACAAAGAACAAATAAATTGCAGACGTTTCCAAGTAAATAGTCAGCAAAAAATACAACATCAGATATTATCAAGGGATTCAGCACAAATCCTTTGTCTTTGTCTTCATCCAACTTCGAAATTTCTACGTTTGAAGTTATGAGAAATACTTTCGCTGTTACGCCCGTCTCTTATAATGAGCCTATAGGATGTCAAAAGAAGGATTGGATTACTGTTTCTTCGCGGTAAAACGATATTCAGCCGATAGTTATAAATAGATACTAGCCGGTAGTTAAGTATCTTAATATTAATCGAATGATCAAAATATCTTCATTGCCATGTTAGGATTGCCATTGAACTTTAATGTTCTTGTGAACACTATCATTCATTCCAATACTACATACCTAACTCAAATTTTACACTTTAATGACTCTTAGTATGGAGCGTCGACGTCTTGCACCCTGGATGACGGAGAGACGGCAGCGCTTTCCTCTAGCGCAGGGGAGATGCCGCCGCCTACGGCAAATGGTTTTACGAAGAGCAGACAAGGGGCAGGTTGGTTACCGAGCATACATGGTGGTGATAGGTGCAGCCGCCTGTTACCCCGAAATTAGACAGAGACGTAACTTTGCGTATATGTATATATAACTAAATATGTGGAACATTACAATTACATAGAGGCAGTTACACAAAACCATTATTTTCATGTCTGGTCCAAACAATGCTCAACTGCTGAGGTACTTTTGATGGATTAAAAGATTCACAGAACCGGCTGTAACTAAACCTTTGTAAAATTTTAATGAGAAATGCGCTTCGCTATGTTTCTGTATGATTCGGCCGTTCATTTAGGCGAGTCGGGGTAATTACGATGCCAGCAGTTCATTTTATCGTTGTATTTGTTGCTGTCAATACGCATTCAAACATTTTTTTTTATTTATAGTACGTCTATTTGACTTCGCCTCGCCTGATAGTAAGCTGAAGGCAAAGTCTCAGGAAAGAGGGTCTCCGTTACAAATACGTATAGTATTACAATGGTGGCACTCAGCTTGACAGCCTGATCAGAAGCTTTTTCTCACCCCGCTTAAAGGACCCGGGACTGTACATGTACATGTTATTTCAGCTTAGCTATTTATGATTATAAGTAGCTGCTGGCTGCGATTCTGACTGCGTAGAATTCTTATTTTCAATGTCCATAAAAAAGTGCCGGGGATAACAAGTAGCCTACATAATATAGGGTAAAAGCCGGATAGTTGCGCCACTTTTCAACAAAGCTAGATAATTAAGAAATATGTGCTTAATAAGAATATTGCAAGGTGTATATCAAATTATAGGTCTTTGAGCTACTATAGAAGCCTATTGTTAAGAACATAGTTATTATAGGTTTTGAGTAAAACCTGTTTTATTTGACCTCTCAAAGAGAGGATAGTTGCCCACTCTAGCGGATAGTTGCCTAACGTAAATAATACTTGGGAGGATACTTGCCTCATGCGGGGACAGACGCCTCACAATGACTTTTGATGAAAAACAAATTCATATCGATTTACTCAACCAGTCTTTATTATTTATTGCAATCTTTTATTAAGTTCTAATCAACATTATACAAAATATAACAAAAATAGCCAAAAATTATACCCCGTATCCCGTGGAATCCCGTACATTCGCGATATTTAGTTGATTCCTTTTTTTATCCAACTCTTGGAATGCAAGACCTAAACTTTCCTCTGTACAGCTTATGTGACGCGGCACCAAGCCGGCTTTACACTGATACTTACGAGGCATTTTGCTCACCTAAAAAGTTAATTAATTATTAATTTTATTTTATTAATGGGTAGAATGAACTCTGGGGTTACGTACGTCCATAGGCCACGGCAACCTCTTTCCATTAGGTGCATATCTGCCACTTTAAGTGGTATAAAAATAAAAATAATAAATAATCTCAAATAAGTACTGACACGGGTGGGCCTAGAACACACGACCTAACTACTTATTGTATTCTAGCTAAGTTACAGCCACAATGAATAAAAAAAACACAAATAGAAAATATTTGCCTTTGTTCGTGAAAGAATTTATAGTTGCAAATAGTTGCCCCCAGAGCAACTATCCGCACAAGTTTCTAGGGCAACTATCCTTTTTGATACGGATACTTGCCCTTTTCATTTGCGAAATAAATAATAATTATTTTACAAAAATATGTAATAAACTTTGCAATGTAAAGCCTAATGCACGCAAAGAAATAGAAGGTGGATTGAAACCACAATTAGTAATAAAAATATTCAACAGAAATAACTTACCAATATAAGTTCGACACCTGTCGAAGATTCACCGCGGAAGATTTTCGCTTGCACGAGTGAAACGCTTGCGTCTATGGCGACGGTTAACGTGGCCCTGAGGTCTATGGGAGGTGTACTTACAACTATAGTAAAACGCTAATGCCACTTACATCCGTAACATAGTGTATTCGAAACCGTGGCAAGTATCCCACCGGCGCAACTATCCGGCTTTTACCCTATGTGTTCTTCCAACTGTATTATAATCTATCAATGTATTAAATAATAATTGAATCCGTGCAGCGACTTGAGCTTGAATTTGTAAGAAATATACAATTATCTTCTCAAACCTTCATACTTGTAGCATAAGTAGGAACTTACGTGTTCAAAATACCGAAATTAGATTTTTTTCATTGAACATGCAGATTCAATTAGAGATCTCCACAACACCCTTCTAACTTATATCTCTCCATGTCGATATGCGCAGTGACGCAGTGACCATCACGCGTGATTGGACCCAGAATTAATTGATTTTTATTTTATTTTTTTACCCAAAAATTTATTGATATTGATTTACCCAAAGAAAAGTATCCTAAAATTTACTCACTACATAAAATCTACCCAACAAAACAGTGTTTAACAACAAAAATAGTAATACCTAATATCAACCCACAACAATGTAAAAATTATTGTTATAACACTTAACTAGTAACTTTGTTAGTACACATTTAGTAATTATTAAAAGGGATCACGGGCGAACTTCCGTAACAACACAATGGTATTTTACAGGATTAGTCAACAATGTACTGGTAACACTGAAACTCAGTTTGGTTTAACATGATAGCAATCAGGTATTCTAAATAGGAAATCTAATAAATTTGTTGTAACAGATTGTAACACAAAATATCAAATTAAAATATTAATGGCACCTACCTAAATTTATTTATTATATTTATAAAGCTTTCAAGAGGTTATGTAGATGGTTAGAGGTTTTACAGAGGCATGTAGAATCAATGAATGCTGGACAAATGCTCCCAGTATTACTTTAGATATTCTTTGTAGATTAAGTCACGTGCGATTTAGCCATTATTCTTTGTCATACATGAACGCAGTACGTATACAGTGATAATATATATACACATGCCTTTGAACTTTATCATCTAATGCACTTAGTTCAGCAATAAAGCGATGTGACACAGATATAATGGTAAAAGCTTCTATAAGAGTATTAGTAGGGTATAATGTTTCACAGACCTGGTATTGTCCTCTTGTTACATCTTAATGAAAAAATCTGTTGTGTTAAAATGTTTTATAATTCTCAGGACCATTATCGAGTGTTGGGGTTTTATATCATCTATTATATGTGTACTTTGATGGTAATTGAATTAACTGAATAGGTATTCGCTTAAGTATACCTAAAAAAGCTAAATACATCAAGGCTTGCCGACACAGTGACTGTGGGTACAAGTAACACCTACAAATCTAAACCGGACAACCGTGACTGCTGAAAAGCTGTCGATAAGTAAGTGTAAATAATAAAATAATATAATACCATATAATCTTGATTGAATCTATAGTTTCTTTATTTCAGTGAGCGAGTTTTATAACAATATTACCTATGTATATGGATCGGTCCGCTTGCCCGATTCTTACATAACATAACATAAACTCACACCTATATCCCTGAAGGTGCTAGTTACCCACATTTCGCCAGTTATGTTATGTAATAGGTGGAGAGCCTATTGCCATTAACCGGGCACTTATAAACCTGCGATAAATACACACGATACTTCGAAAAGTATCGAAAAGTCATTGGTGTGTGCCATGGTAAAACCTGGGATCGAACTCGAGACCTCGTCTCAGCAGTCCATTACCCATACCACTAGACTACCGCGGTTCTTACATTCTTACATTTGCTTGCTAAAAGCGGAATATAGAATCAAACGGGCCCTGAGTGTTTCGGTCTAATATTAGCATCATGATCGATTAATAATTAAATAGTTGATTACATTTTCAATATACTAAGTAGTAAGGGTTGGCTACCGTTTCAAACCTTCATTATAAATGGATGTCTATAGGTACTTTGCTCTCACAATATTTTTCATTATAAAAGGGTTAGGGATAGAACCATGAGACGTGTACGGCAAAATTATAATCACGTGTCTAGCTATGGGTTTACAGATTCGGGTGCATACCAAATAATGAATGTTTATTATGGCCTTTGTGGGCACGACTGCCATTTGACTTACAGGAAATTTTGAACTAGTGGCTGGACTGTCAATCAGCAAGTGTGACAACTTCTGGGTGACCATTATATTCCCAATTCATTTTAATCTCATTATTCATTAAAATATCAGTAAACTCTGTTTAATATGAAGCTCGGTGGCGGTAAAATTACTCAATATTGAGGTCAATCCCGGTCGCGCTAACAATGGATGTACCTAATTGATATGTGAGCTACCCGTTTAATTAAACAACGCAGCGGTCTTCTAATCCCACTAATTTCGGTCAATCAAATCACTAACGCCGGATTAAATGAAAATCACCTAGAACACGTATTCCACTGAGTAGCTTAAATTGTACAATAACTAGTTAAAATATAAATACATTCAAATTCGAACTTTTGATCCCTCTATCACAGATTAATGGATTTATTACTTATATACGTTCAACAATCATTATCCATATCAGTTGCTGTCAGTATGAACATATAAGTACACCTTCAGACCTTGCTCCTTGCCGCGGGGAATCAGAGCGTCCAGATCTTGGCAGACGTCTGCAGGTGTACTTCCGAAGGTTCCAGTCGTCAAGATACTATAAAGGTTGATTTGAATTCAGCTCCGTAATAATTTTATGAATCGCCAAGCAGAAAATTTCATCTATATTTACTAAATATTTTTAGTTTTCTTTCGATCAACGTATTATTATGTCAATATTGCTTTCCTACGTTCACTACAGAACAAAAAGGAGGTTCTCTGTATTGAGAGTTCTGTTACAGACAATGTATCTATAGTGTTGAGCACGTTTTATTTATCTTAATAAAACTAAGATAAATATAATTGGACTCCAATTAGTTAATAAGTTCGTTATTTACATCCTGTAACCAGAGAGCCATAACATTTTTTCTTTGCACCAATATTCGTCAAATATTACCTATCTCAATTATGTTTATCCGAGCGTTGTAAACAAGATTTTTTTTCGAACTAAGGCCGCATTTGTACTTACCTGTATTTTTATTGTAACGAATTGGTTATTTGTATATGATGATCGATGTAAAAATATATTATTTGTGTATTAACTATACTATGAGCGTATTGTGTACGTATTTAGGTATATACATGACACAGATCCCTTGTCTGAAAACAATGCATCAGGTATAAAACCGTTTTTAACCATAGCAAGATCGTGTAGTTAATGATCTCATTATGGGTAATTAAGACTTAATTTCAGAGTAAGTGTTCTAGATATGCTGACAGAGCTAGAGTAGCTGGCAGAGAAGAATATACCTAATTGATTTATTTTCCTTTTCAAATTTTACCTTACTCACTTTTTATGAGAAATGATAAACGTTATGTTTATTATATCTTTAAAAAAAGCGTACCTTTGCTTTTTTTGATTATTTGTTTTTTTTTTCAAAGACTTAATAATCATAATGTAGTTATTATTTTATTCCGAATTTTAAATTATATGATAGCAGGTCGAGTAAAACTGCTGGTCTTAGTTGTTTAGTTATATATATATAAGTTAACAGAAAGCGAACGATTGACTGTTCGAGAAGAAATTCAATTAACAGTATCGGTTTCTTAGTGGATGGATATTTAAAATTGTTTAATTACAGTTTCAGATATAATTTCTCACTAAATTTGTATACAGTTGGTATTTTAAGTATTACGTATTTTAATATGTAATTTTATAAGATTACTTTTATTTATTATGATTGAATTGTTTAAATGGAAACATTCACATTAGGTATATAATAGACATTTGTCGTACGGAATGACTGTGATGAACTAGATCTCCAGGATCTAAGCCGAATTCAAGTGCTTCAAGTTATAGTATTATACACGAAAAAGGCTATTTGCACTGGTCTGGTCGTGCCTAGGACAGCACGTTTAGCTGCCGGTCCCGGTTGCCACACTAACATCTATGGCAGTCGTTACGGGTAGTTGGAGGCCCCAAAAGTCCGAGAACTTCGATATTGCCAATTTGGTTGTGGATGTCCGATGGAAGTCACTTCAGAGAAAATATCATAGTTCAACTGCATCTTAGTCTAGAAAGCCGACCGCAACTGAGTTGGGAATAGGCTCAGAGAATAATAATCAATGTATAAGAGTTACATGCGTTTACGCCCTTTTACAAACAAAGTTTTCTTGTATTTTAAATAATGTTGTAATGTTCTTCATGGTTGATACAGAAGTGTTTTATGTGATTTTAAAAAATATTTATAATATTTTAATGTCTTCTTAAACAAATAGCAACTTTCATTATAGAAAGTCGGCGGATAATCACTAGTATTAAATCTGCGAACTGTCCGGAGATATTAGGTTTTAGTCAAAAGGACAATTAAAAAAATGCAAAGGTTCGTGAATCACACAAATGACTTTAACCGTGATGGAAAAACTGTACTTCATCGACACGAAGGGCTTTTATTAAAATATACATAGTTTTGCACTTCTTCACTGTTTTATATTTTTCAATGAGAAAAAAGTAAACGGATTTGTTTGGCAAACAGTTTTATAAAAACCTTTCTTGCATTTCTAAAGGGTTTTTATTTCTTTGATTTGCTGCTTACATAACGTTGAATGTAAAAATACTCTTTACCCGGAGCGTTTGAATTTACAATGAAATAAACCATCTAGAGATAAGAATAGCTCTAGATCGTTAATTTTATCCACCTACTTTATGAAGACATAGTTATTGTCTTTAGTATTACATATATAGTTACATCTTACTAACTTAGTATAACATTATAAATGCGCAAGTTTGTGAAGATATTTGGATGTTTTTTACTCATTCACGCTCTAACGACTGAACGAATCTGAGTGAAATTTGGTACAATGATAGGTTAGAGCCGGGCATAATAATACATAACACCTTTTATCCCAGGAAAACATTCTCAACGAGATTCAATACCACGCCGGCATCAGTTAGTTTGAAACAATGCCAATTATGGCAATGTTTCAAAAACAACTAAATAACATTAATTTAAAAGTTATTTATTACTTTCGTAACAACATAATCAATACGAATGCCTTCCAGATCGTTCCACAATTAGATATTTATATTATTGGGTTCAATTTAATGAAGAATGCGTGTTATTTTGACCGTATCCACTATATATTGTCAAAGTTAGAACGCTCTTATTGGAAATCCTTTTGCTATATAGGTGGATCCACAACAAAATTGTTAACGGTGTTATAATACTATGAATATTATAATACTATACCTAATAACTGACTGCTGTTACATAGTGAATAAGTGAATTTATTGTTATTTTACATATATTATAATATGTTGTTTATGTTGTAGTTTCACAAAATAAACATTCTCTTCCTTTCTTTCTTTTCTTTGTAATATGGGACCTCTTCTCTCTCTTCTGTATATCTTACCTAAGAATATATTTTGCAGTCGAATAATTTAGGTTAATGTTGGTTGAAAACCATATAAGTGTATATAAATTGAAAACCTTAAACCCGATGAACATACTCTAATGTTTATCATATCTGTTCGGCTTGGCATCTACTTAGGAAATGCCTGATATTATAATAACGTTAATAACGCGCATTAGACTGAAATTTCAATGAGTACCCAATTTACTATTCAGGTAAAGCAGCGACTTCTTTATGTATAATTAATGGGCGGATTAAGTCTGGGTGGTCAGATTGATTAGTATATATCACCAAAATGAGGTTGCAAACTGAGAGATAACAAGAATAATATAAAAGGAGTCAGTAAGACAAGTGAAATTAATAGTACATCACGAATATATCTTAGTAAAACCTGCTATATAAATGATCACTTTTTACAGCGTGATATTCTATCATGGGGAACTGGCTAGAGACGCCACACGGTAGCCTCTGGTACCGACTGACGCAGGTGATCACCGGGCACGGAAGCTTCGGGGATTACCTGCATCAGATCCAAAAGGAGCCAACGACCGAGTGGCGAGAAGTTTTTACAACTGCTTCCTATTTAAAAATTTTCAGCGCCGCTAATATTTTCGAGGCCAAACCAACCTCACTAGCTAGCTAGTGCACTTGTTGAGTGACGGACGAAGTTCTGATGCAAGCGTTCTTCTCAGAATTGGTTGGTCATACGACAATCACTCGGACAAAGGTCTCTCATTCAATCAAGAACAAAACTAAAATGATGATGATGATGGTGGTCTAAAAGGAAATGTATCGTCATCTAGCCATATACTTTTAAGCTAGCAAATAAATACTTGAAGACAAAAGGTTTCCGTGACCTCTGAATGCTTGTGCCACTTGAGGTAAAGTTTGCACGTGTCCTTATGTAGGGGAAAGGGCAAAAGAGGATGAAATTTCCTCTCTATACACGTGCCAATTTATATGATTGTTTGTTAAGAATCAATTTGGTGAATTTCTTTTATGATTTTCCCTATTGATGTTGTTTTCGATGAAGCAAATTAGGTACGTTTATCCAATTTCACTTTATGTTTTATTCATGTTTACCAGGAAAATTTATGTATGTCTTCTAATAGTCAATAATTGCTTAACTATCTATTCGAATTGATTCTGAAAATTATAGCCCGGGATTATCTACTTCTATACGACCCAAATTGGCCTATCTTGTTGGTTGATGTACCTACTTTCTTACAGATTGAAGGACGAGGCTTTAGCGCAAGCCTTGTTTTTGTAGGTGGAGAAAGGTTAATATTGCACTGTGTTAAATAATAGCACACGGATGGTAGTCATCCCTATAAAAAAGGTAGGCCGAAGGTGAATTCCGAGAATATTACTCACTTATGAAGAGTTGGGATTAGAATGCTCACTAGTAGGAATCCCTTACTATTTTGATTAGATAATTTTGTTGAGGTTAGTAAAACCTTAGGTAGACCATTATTTTATAAGCTTGAGCGGCTTCAAAACTTTTGTATAAGATTTATATTCGGCTTGCGCAAATATGATCAAGTTTTTGACTTCCGTAAAATGCTCAAGTGGTTGCCGATATGCCATTTCCGGAATACATACTCTTACGTAACTTTACTATATATTATTCAATCTGTTGTCACCTATTCTATTATCTGTTTCAAGTATCGGTATAAGTACATAAATGATACACATGCAAAAAGCTTAAGATCATCGGAAAATTTGAGAATTGCGATTCATTTGGTGTTGAAGTTGTGTTTGTAGAATGCACTGCCAGTTGCAATTAGGAAAGCGCAATCATTTAATACTTTTAGAAGTATGTTATATGAACATTATTTAGCACTGAGTAGTGCTAAGTACGTACGTAGGGTATTTGCTTATGAATAACACACTGTATTTAGGTATGAAAATATGTTTATATATGTGATGTAGGTATATTTTATGAAGTCTAATATAATATATATAGCATTGTGTAGGTATAGCAATATGTAGATTGAGTATATTAGTTCTGGTTTTGGCTAAGTATAAAATGTAGGTACCTGTGAGGGGATTATTTCATTTATTATTATATTTTTATGTTTAAAATTCAAAAATTATCTAGTTATGTTACACCAACTATTGCCACACGGTTTTGTTCTTTATTTCAATCCATCCTAAGGTTGCCTGGCAGAAATCGGGTCAAACGATAAGACCGCCATTTGTACATACCTATCAGTTAGGTAGGTAAGAGATCAGTTTATGTCAGTTTTAAATGGTGTATTTTCAAATAAAGTATAACTATATATCTATCTATTATTTCGGTCATGCCTATGTTCAGCACTCGGCCTCTACTGCTGAACAAAGGTCTCCTAAATAGACCTCCAATCTATCCATCCGTGTATCCATCCAACAGGTACCCGCGAATACGACAATGTCGTCTGTAAATTTTGCGGGGGGAAGTCCCGCATTTCGTCTTCCAGTATGTTCTCTCCATTTGAGAATGTTTCGGCTCCAACGGCTATCTGTTCTTCTTACTACGTGCCCCACTCACTGCTACTTCAGCTTAATAACCCGTGGACGGTGTCGGCAATATTAGTTTATCTACGGATCTCCTTATTTCTGATACGATCTCGCAGAGAAATTTCGAGCATAGCTAGCATGAAGAGCCGTTGATTGACTTTAAGTATCAGACTTTCATCCGCTTTTAGAAGTTCCGAAATAGTTCCGTCTTCTCCTGGCGCTTTCTTGTTTTTAAGCTGTTTGAGGGCCACCCTAATCTGGTTCGGGACTATCGGAAGTAGGACATGACGATATCCCTTGTCCTAATTGAGCAGTTCAACTGGGGAAGTACCTCCGCCATACAGAATACCGGGGCTAATAAAAACCTTGTGTTGTGTTTCTGGCGGTAAGTACCCACAGCCCACGGAGAGGTTTTGTGTTGTCAGAGGGAGTACCGAGAAACTTTACCAGTCATCTGCACTGAGAGTACAGAAATTCTTTTAACCTTCACTCTACTTAGTTGGCAGCATGATTGTGACGCCTGAGGTGTTGCAATAGTATGCACACAGCCCACCTGATGGACAGTAATCCAACAGGTGGGCTGTGTGCATGTCTGTTACCTAAGTGATAAAAAAGCATCCTCGGTATAGTGTCGGGTTAGCTTGGCTTTTGGTCTTTAGACGTGTCGGTAGCAGGTTTGGTAACCGAGGTATATAACTGTTCCTAAATCCGCTCTATCTCCCTTAAGTCACCTGCCTTAGTCAGATGTCTTTTTCAACTACTTTGGATTTTTAGTATTAAAGGCACGGATGTCGTGTCGCAAGGACTGCTGGATGCGTCTATTCTTCTGGTAATTTTTCACTACAGCAGCTCAAACAAGTAGGTTTTGCTGCGTAAAAACAGTGTGCAAAATGCGATTTTGCCCACTGCGTGAGACAAAGTAACTTTTTAATTTTTATTTTTAATAAGCAGTGCATCCAAAAAGTATTGTTTCGCGACGAACTTTCGAACTACATAATCTGACAAAGTTAATTATTTTTTTTTATTTTTCAATTAACAGGTGCCAACTAATCTATGGTGCCAACCATTCGTCGAACTACATAATCTGCACTCCGTTTCTTAGCCGTCCTTTAAAAAGTCCTTTAACATTTATGAAGGTCCAATTTCGAAATTCTAAATTTGAAAGATATTTGTGTATATATACGAATAACCATGTTTTTTATTTAAATTATTTATTATTTTAATGTATTATTGTATACGAAAATAAGTGATGCATAAGTATTAATAATGATTTCTATTTTCAACATTTAAAAAATGACATGTCACAGACGCTGTTTCTGAACGCACCTTAAAAATTGCGGAAAAAATTTTTACAGTTAAACTTGTTAAATAGATAATATTAAAAATATTAAAAGAATCAGAAAAGACCAGCGATGTTAGGGATGAAGACAGTATTTTAACACCAGAAAAGTTTCAGTCTATTCCTGTTCATTGAGTTATCTTTTAAGTAATACTTATTAGGTAGGTTTGTGTTCTCGCTGCTGAAGTGAAAAGTAATGTTTGCCACACGAGAGCAAAATAATTTGCATCTCGTGCATTTGAATTCCTCACCACGCTCAGGATTCTACATTAGAATCACGAGCGTAGCGAGTGATTCAATCCTAGAATCCCTCGCTTGCTCGGGATTCAAAATCAGCACTCGCAGCAAATAACAATTTTGCTCACTTGTTGCACAAATAACTATTCTAGATTTTTGTCAATATTTATGTGTTATGGTTAATATACATTGTAGCACAATATTTGTTAGATAAACATTGCAAATGGGATTCGTATATTATTTAAAAAAATACTTTATAACAAAACTGGGTTTCCTGATGACATATTATTATGAAATAATCGATTAGTTAGTATCAAATGCATCCGGGCTGGTAATAATAATGATGGTGAGTGATGAGTTATAATGGATGTACGGGCATCACAAATCTCCGGTTCATGACAATCTTACGTGTAAGCTGTTACAGCTACAGATTGACGAACAAAATTCGGCGGCAGTGTTACCAGTCTCAGGGTTGGAAAGCTCCACGGCAGTCACTCCTATAAGAGGAGAAATAAGACCCCGGACTTCAAATTAAATGGACTGCAACAGGAACAATGAAGAGAAAATTTTCATTACTTGTAATTTTTTCTTACATGTGCACATGTAAGTAAATAAGTAGTGTTCTAAAAATTATGTTATTACTTTCGCAACTAAAGGACTGATCACTAAAATAGTAGTCTAACCATTGAGATGCAAATCGACTTCATCAGCTGAACGCGATCAACCCACTCGAAATTGCTCCATATCGATTTACATACGAATGAGGAGTTTATTATGGTAGAGTGGATTCAAATTGCGTATGTTAACTGGTATCTCTCGTTTAGTTAAACGGCAGGGTAAGGGAGTATTAGATAAAATAAATATAAAGAAGCACATTTTCACAGTTCACAATATGCATTTTGTCACAATAGAGGTGTCAAATGACAAGCAGTTCGCTTGAAAGAAAATGAACGGTACTTATGAGCAGAAAATAATTCCAATGATTATTAGGTGAACCTAATAATTTATGTGATTCTGTTCATTCGATTAGAAAAACTTCAATGATCTACAGAAAAATTAACTGTACTTTTTTATGCTTTAATTAATTTTATAATTTCAATAAAGGTAGGACTTCTTCGGAATCATCCCACGATTTAAGGGGCGGGAGAGGGTGGAGGAGTAGGGAGGGAGGTGTGCAGAACCTAAAGCTATATAGCTCACTAAACTTCACCTTCAGTATTCCCTTCGAAGTTTTGAACCTAAACGTAAAACGACGTATAGTTTCACATACCAGCAATAGTCGGTAAATTATTATAAGTATAAATTTAAGAGCATTCATTTAAATCAGCGAATTATACTTAATATGATAAAATATGCATAAAATTTAACTTTGTCTCTAAATACACGTATTAACTTGATTATTAAATGAAGTAAAACATTTTAGTGCATTAACCTTACGTAAAACGAAAGCTTTGATTACGAAACGTGTTGTCAAAAGTGACAAAATATTGGTAAATTTTATGATTTTGATATTTTTTTTTCTTGTTAACCATTGATCTCCGTAACTTGAAACTTTGTGTGTAGGCTTTTAATTAATAATATTAGCTTTGTGTAAAAGAATATGGACTCGAAAATCGACGACGGACAAATAAAGTTAAGCCTTAATAAAATATACAAACACAGACAAGAGTTTTCAAAAAAATTTAAGGTAACCTATTTTTTTAAACACACTGTTGTTATATTTTAATATATCGTCAGATAACTCACTCAATAAATATGATATATTTGCTGCAAAAATAATGTTCCAAATAAGTTTATAGTTACTGTAGATTTCTTCAGACTCCGCCTGCAATGGCGCGTAGGTTCGCCTGAACCTAAACTAACCAATAACGCTGTGAGTGTGTTCAAATATTGGGCCAATCAAACTTATCTAGCAGTCACAATAATACTCTTTGGCTCGATGAAAAAGAAAAAGAAGATGTAAGATGAATTGGGTGATGTACGATCCGCGGGGACCACTCTTACCTATAGGGTGATATAGAAATCAGAGCACAATGAGAAATAATTAAAAATTTCCAATTTCAGAGATTCATTACTTAACTTATAAGAAAAAAAATCCTATTTGATTTCTAGTCACTCTTTAGCTTCCATGCATCCGCATTTTACAGGTATTATACCTACTTGTATAACTACTATATTTTAGTATATTTCAAATCACTGCAATTTAATACAATGAGAGTCACCGCCCTGGGAGCGACGCGTAATATTCCTAGATTTCATATATCTAGCACAGAACATAGAACGTAATTACACTTTGGAATCCGCGGTCAAAAACTCCTTGCTCTGTATTTATCTCTACAGGGTCACTGTTCATTGTCTTATGTTAGGTATCTGAGTGTACAGCGTTATATCCCCTATATATATGGGGTCAACCACATCTGCATGCCGCTATACCTGCTGAATAACTAATGATGCTAGAGGTTCAGGTGATAGTCACTCCCATAAAACTTTATAAGTGAAACCAGAAGAAAGAGGAGTAGTAAAACACGCCGCAGGCTCAGATCAAACCGCAAACTACGTTAAAATGAATAAGTACCTATATTTCATAGTTTTCTATTGAAAATCTTAGTACTTTAAATAAATTAAAAAGTTTTCATGTGGAACTAGTTATCTCATCATCATAATTTCTATAATTTATAGAAGACTATGTATGGCATTGCAATATAGAAACGCAATTATAGACTGTTGGCAAACCCAACCTATATTAGGTTAAGCGTCGATCAATAGCCAGCCCACCATACGAAAGCGTGCACCAGGTATTTAACTCGAGTACGTTCATAACGGTACTATTAAATAGTTCACTCGATTGAATTCTCTACAATTATTTTTAACTACCACTACTACAATATTAATATTTATTCTCTGTAAAGATATTGGAATAAGTAATATTATATTAAAAATCATCAACGGTTCTTGTATTTCTATTCCGGCATTATTTACACAGGAAGGAAGCTGGCAGTTGCTCTCATTAAGAAATCAATAACAAATAAATCAGCCTATTCCATTTAAGCAACAGGATATGACTAGAGGATGGTGATGATGATACATTGGCATGTACTAGAATGGTGGTAACTAATGTATCAGCTAGTACGGTCCGTTAACTGTTAATATATTTTGGATTAAATATCCTCCATCATATTAAACGTGACTATAAAATAATCTTGGCAACCAAATAGGAAGGCTAGCCACTCATAACCCGGGTCGGCAAGGGTGCGAGGGATATGTTCGCTACCATCTCACCTGCGGCAACTAGAGACCCAAAGACGGCGTGCGTTTTAGTCGGTTCGAGTCCGACATAACCTCTCTCACCGGCTCCGGTGGGATTGGTATCCGTGGGGATTTCGCGAACGGAAAAAAAGGCTAGCCATTAAGGTTACCTTTTCTACTCAGTCTCGAAAAAAGAAACGCTATTAAAAAACAAGCATAGAAGAACAGTCAATGTCACGGTTCGTCACTAACAAACTCACTACGCTATTGTAGCTACTTTTGAATGGGTAACTTAATAACTGAATATTCTTTCATCCAAACGTTTCACATCGGGCTGTTCATACATCTTTCATTTACGCACACAAGCGAGCCGAGCTACACAGATACACAGTATTCACACTATTCCGTTGGCCGTCTGATTGTACGGCGGGCTGCTAGGTGGGGATGCGAATTCACGCACACTTCCGCACTCCCTTACTATTTAAGGCTCGTCGTCTGGCTCCGCCGCCACGGTTCCTACGGGCGTCCACCGGGGTTGGAAGCTCGTAAGAACACGTCCCTAAAGAAATATTAATGTCGCTGAGCGCCGCTAGAAAGTTAGAGTAAAAATGAGATTGATATTTTGTTTGTTATAATGTAGGTATTATGTTATATATTCACTCATTATATCCATTCGGCTAGTACTATCTGGCCGAAATGTCAAGCAAATCAAAAGATAAATTATTGAATTTACGTATTATTGAATTTTAGTTTAGTTAGTTAAGCTTGGCACAGAGAATACTTTATTATAAGAATACATAGGCTACTTCTGATTCAGAGAGTTCTTCAGCAATTTATGCGAATGAAACTACGGTCAGATGCTAGTAAATCGAAATTTAATAGAACTTTTTATCGTATCTTCAGAGTAAAGCAAGTTTCAGTAAGAACATTGTCAAACAAATAATAAAAATAAGCTAGTGACATACACAATATAACTACTGGGTTGCAAATTTCTCGTCAACGTGAATGCTGATGTTAGAATGTATAAAGGGTGGGGTGCAAAGATATATGTATGTATAAAATTGTACGCAGAGAAAAATGAACTTTTTGTCATAGTAATTCGACACGTATTGGACTGTACGTGGTAAAGAAAGACTTTTATTATTTTGACACGGCTTTACGTACCTACAAGTAACTTTGCATTTTATGACATAGTTTCGAGAGTTGCTATTTGCTTGAATATATTCAGGGAGTGAAATTTTTTGGTACTGGTATAATACATACAACTGACTGCCTTCGAGTTGCGGCGATAATGGGTGCAAAATGAGAGATTTATTTGTCAATTATTTCTCAATATCAGCTAAAATCTGAAAAAGCCTTAATTGACTGCATAAGGCTTCTTGGAACTTACTTAATACATAAGATTGAAAACCAAGTTACAACCCCACCTTTAGGCTGGTGCTAGGTGTACTAGCTTTCCTCTCTCTCATGCAGGCTTTCTTCTCAGGGTTCGGCGGTCAATGGGTTATCATCTCTATAAAATTCACTACACCACCACCCATAAAAAGAGGAGCAAGAGAGCGGAACCCGGGTTCCTAGATACGCATTTTCTATGCGGCTTCGATTAGCGCTTAAGATATGTAGAAGATATAAGTACTGTATAATAATACTGTAATTGTAAAAAACATAAATCTCCAATCTGAATATTATCTTATTTGGTTTTTACTTCTAGTCATTTTTTTCCTTACAGTTAATTGAAATTAAAAATAGGTCGACAGTGAAAGCCTCGTAAAATCTATGTAAGACAGCACATATAAAAAGTGTCATTCTTCCTTTTGCACTTTGCAATGAAAACATTGACTGATGGGCTCACCTCCATGGATGCACAAGACCGGGTGAAGTGGAAGATAAACAACGACAACGAGGTGAAAGCTTCATATGCGACCGGGACTAACGCAAGGATGATGATGATAATGAATGCAAACATTGACTAACAGACAAGACTCAGACGTAGGTTTTCCTTTCAGGATTGGGAGGTCAAACAATAGTGAATCTCATAGGTGATACGTGATAGAGGTGTACGTCACGGGTGTAATCGACGGGGAACCACGCAAAGATACTCGTAGTGATGACTGTGAGGGAACTCCCGCTATCATAATGACTCATCTAAATTTCTACAGGTTCAAAAATTAATAAATATTTCAATTTCTTTCCATCGATATACATAGGTAATATTTGAGGTTGATCCCCTTATTAATATATCCTACTAATATTATGAAGCCGAATATTTGTGAGTGTGGATGTGTGGATGTTTGTTCATCTTTCACGTAAAAAGTACTGAATGGATTTTAATGAAACCTTACAATAATAATTTAGCTTATACATCAAAATATTATAAAGATAGATGGGCTATAATTTATTTATAAAGATAGATAATTGTGTAAATTGTCCAAAATATAACAATAAGTGTCAAGTAAATAGGAAAAAATTCTACAATCGGTGACTTGTTTTGGCGTGCTCAATTTTCCTTATGCCCTTCAGTGATAGGTATTGTAAGCGTACGAATGTTAGGGCAATCATTAACTATTAGGTAAGGCATGACTTTCATTGCCATTTCAGCAGTGAATAAAAATATGTGTTTTGATTGAATCAATTGGCTTAATACCTCGTCATAAAGAAGACATGTTTTCATTATTGCTACTGAGGGTGCACTTGGAGCTCAGCGTCCGCCTAATCTATATGCATTTAATAGTTTATGATGTATAAAGTTAGTTAGGTGTGTGGTGGTCTTACTGTGATGTAATAACTTAGTTGGGTGTGTGGAGGTCTCACTATTATGTATAAAGATATTTGGGTGTGTGTTGGGGTCCTATATTATGTATAAGTTATTCGGGTGTGTAGGAGGTCTCACTAAAATCTTCAGAAATCAAACCAACCTCAACAGTAAACTGGTACACTTAATCATTATTAGGCACAGGTTTTGTTCGTACTTAGAATGAACCATGGGGCAGACGGCAGTCGCTTCCATAAAATCCCTATAAGCATACGGAGGAAAGGAAGAGAGAGAAGAAGACGAAAAGAAGAGAAGAAGAGATTGGACTCCGGGTAGAAAGCAAAAGATTTAGATGCAGCCGTGGCATCGAAAGTGCAAAAAATTTCGATAGTTGACCTATGTACCGGACCGAACCATGGAGTTATGTAGTATGCACAAATCGAGAAGGAGCCAACGTTCAAATGCCCCAATGATGGGAGCGAAGACTCAGGGCTGCATACACTGCGCTGGCTGGATGCGCGGCGTGAGTCAGTGGTTCTAGTATTGGGACGGTAATGTTATTCAAACTTAATATTGCTTTAAGTATTCACATAAAATGATATTTTCTCTAGAAGATAAAGAACACTTAGGCATGTTTTGTTTAATAAGTATGACCTATGATGTTCAACAAACCTAGACACAGAGATTTAGAACGCTAGTCTTCTACATTCACTAATAGGTTCTGAGCAAATACCTCATCATTTTATTTATCAATAAATATTCAACTGGAACTTATAAAGCTTTTAGTGAGTGGCTGATGACATATTGCGTACAGTTGTACCTTGGGCATCCCAGGTAATGTGAACAGTTGATCACATTACCGTGGATGCCCAAAGTCGTGCCAAGTGGAGAAGTAACACGCGCGATCGGAGCTGACGTAAAAATGATAATGAGTAGGAATTAGGAGTTAATCTGGCCGTTCAGGTCGGTCCCCTAAGACCTACTGCCATACAAATCGATGGAGAACGTTGGACAGGAGACGTCACTGACCAAGGTCACACCGAAACTTAGGCATCAGTACCTACTTACAAATACAGTTCAAAATATAAATTCTTTAAGAAGCATTAATCTACAAGTCTGTCATACAGTTGTCATACCTATTAATGTGATATAGATTATATACTATTCTGACAACTGTAATGGTAATGACTTCATCATGAGCACGCTAGACGGGAATTCAATGTTGTCTCCGTGATTCATAGAGTGAAAATCGGAAGTGATCACCAAATGCTCTAGAGGCACGTTAAATATTGATGTCAAGCTAAATATTGTCTGGTGAATGTCATGCTCCAAACTGGGGCTTCCCAGCTGTCGAATGTTTCTCTTGCCTAGAAGAATGTATCTCAGTGGACGAGATGGTTGCTGTGTATCTTCGTGGGGATATTTCTCATAAAGTTGTTGACCAGTCTCCAGGTGTATACTCAAATTTTACAGAATATCTATTTATTGAAATCGATTTTAAGCACACCAAAACACTACTTGGCGTATACTATAGCCCTAATAGCAGCATAGACTATTTCACTGCTTTTGAAACCCAACTTGAGAGTTATGCCTCACTGTATGAGCACAGAATTATCCTCGGGGATTTCAATACCTGTCTCCTAAAAAATGATGCACGCAGCCGTAAACTCTGCTCCCTTGTCTCGTCTGTGGACATGCACATTCTTCCTTTAAAAGCCACACATAAAGTGCCCAAAACGCAGCCTTCGCTGCTGGACCTCATTCTTGTCTCTGACTCTCACAAGGTGGCCTCACATGGTCAGCTATCTGCTCCCTTTTCTTATCACGACCTTCTATACCTCTCCTATAAGCTTCGTCCTCCGAAGCGCAGGAGTAAATTTCTACTTCTTCGCAATTTTAAAGACATTGATCTCGAGCGTTTGCGGGGTGACGTGGATAGTACAGACTGGTCGTTGGTTTACGACTGCGATGATCTGGATGGAAAGGTGTCTATATTCACCAGTACATTGCTGGCCATCTATGATGTACATGCTCCTCTAAAAAAAGTAAGGGTACGACATCGCCCTGCGCCATGGCTTTCTCCAGTCATCAAAAACGTTATGTCCAGGAGAGATAAGGCCAAGCGTAAATATATGAAGTGTCCGTCTGAGGAGGGCTTGAACCTCTACAAGAGCCTGCGTAATCGGTGCAATCGTATGTGTAGGGATGCCAGGCGAGGCTACATTCATGATTCAATTGAAAACCTTAATACTTCTCAACAATGGCAGTTCTTAAAATCTTTAGGCATTGGCAAGGCCGTCCATGACAGCCTTACTGATTTGGACCTCAATGCAATTAATGCCCATTTTTCAACCCCTCCAACCACCATTCCTAATGAGGTTAAATTTTCAACTTTAAATTTTCTCTCTTCTCTTCCATTACCTTTAAATACTTCCTTCTCATTTCAGCCAGTATCAGAGGTAGATATTAAGAAACGAATAACATCCATATCCACCAGGGCAGTCGGTGACGATGGCCTTCAACTCCAAATGTTTCTTCCTATCGTAAATCTAATTCTTCCTATCCTCACGCACATTATTAACTATTCCTTATATTCCAACTGCTTTCCTTCATCATGGAAAAAGGCTTCCGTCATACCTCTGCCGAAAGTATCCAATCCCACAACACACTCCCAATTCCGCCCCATTTCAATCCTTCCCATCCTGTCCAAGGTACTTGAGAGTGTTGTCCACGATCAACTGACTTACTACCTCTCCTCTAATGGCCTGCTAAGTCCTTTCCAATCTGGCTTCCGCCGTGGCCATAGCACTGTGACAACTTTAGTTAAAGTAACAGATGATATAAGGATGGCCATGGAGAACAAGGAATTGACAATTTTGGTATTATTGGACTTCAGCAGTGCCTTCAACTCAGTTGATTTCGACATCCTCTTAGGTATTTTATCGTCAATTAATGTTTCTGCCTCTGCTACATCTTGGTTCAAATCCTATCTCCAAGGGCGCTCACAAGCTGTTAGAGTGAACGACGTTTCATCCGAATGGTGCGACTTAGTGTCAGGCGTTCCTCAGGGTGGCGTCCTTTCTCCACTCCTCTTCTCTGTCTTCATAAACGCCGTCACTAAGGTTCTAGCCTCGCATTACCATCTCTATGCAGACGATCTGCAAATATATCGACATTTCAAAGCCGATGAACTGACTGAGGCTGTGGTCGCCATCAACAATGACCTTGACCATATCAATGCTTGGGCACAATCCTTTGGACTGCTGGTCAACCCAAAAAAGTCTCATGCACTCATTGTTGGTGGCCGATACAT
This sequence comes from Pelosia muscerda, assembly GCA_963691645.1. Taxonomy (NCBI): domain Eukaryota; kingdom Metazoa; phylum Arthropoda; class Insecta; order Lepidoptera; family Erebidae; genus Pelosia; species Pelosia muscerda. The sequence continues at coordinate 19,001,475 of OY829098.1, read as the reverse complement.
GCTCCGCCTCTTGGATCATGATTCTCTGCCTCCAGTGATGTATAACTCTGAAGCCATTGAGTACTCAAAAAGTGCTAAAAACTTAGGCGTACATATCGACTCCATGCTTGCCTGGGATGTTCACATTGCGGAGGTAAGTAGGAGGGTGTACTGTTCATTTCAATCCCTCAAACGTCTCCAGAAACTCCTGCCACTTCAGACTAAAATTACTCTTGCACAATCTCTTCTACTCTCGCTGTTGGACTATGCTGATGTCTGCTTTCTCGATGCTTCGGAGGAACTGTTGAACAAACTTGAGCGCTTGCAGAATTTGGGAATTCGCTTCGTGTTTGGCCTCCGTAAATACGACCATGTCAGCGAATACCGGAAAAGACTGAACTGGCTCCCTATTCGGCAGCGCCGTAACCTTCACATCTTAACTCTTCTCTATACTATACTTCATAATCCTAATGCTCCTACTTACTTGCGGGAACGCTTTGAGTATCTTGTACCCAGGGGCAAACCCTGCCGCCTTTCATCGTCTCTTCTACTTCGCACACCTGGTCACAGTTCTAGCTGCTACGATGGATCTTTCACGGTGCAAGCTGTGCGTCTTTGGAACTCCTTGCCTCACTCCATTCGTAGTAGTAATACTCTGGATATCTTCAGGAGAAGAACTAAGGATTATTATCTCCTTTCACAATAATATTGTAGTCTATATATTTATTTATCTAGGTATATATACGTTTAAATCTATATGTATGTATGTAGGTATATTTATATGTATGGGTCGTATGTATGTATGTATGTATGTATGTATGTATGTATGTATGTATGTATATGTCTATATATATGTGCCTGTTTAGGTACATTTTTATGCTCTTATGTTTTTATCTTTTATGTACACTTCAGACTGCCTTCATTGTGATACCTACTCCTCTGAAACTCAAAGGTTTGCTGGTAGAGAACTCATTGTGAGTTAAGCTCGCCTTTGTACATGATTCTTGCAAAAATGTTTTATAATTATCTCTGTACTTTGTGTGTGCAATAAAGAATTACAGAATTACAGAGATCAATAATAGGTTGGTAGGAACTGTCCATACAGTGGGCTCCAAATCCTTCAGGCCCTGTCGAAGAGACTGACCGCAAATGCTGACCGATCATACCCTGAAGCTATGCCGCTGTAATCTACCAATGAAGTTAAAGTATATCGGCAGCGCAATAAATGTATCCAGCCGTCCTTGCGAAACGACACCCAATACTGAGGTTAATAAAGAAACGATTGAGTGGAATAAAGGCTCCAAAGTGTTAGCAAGAGATTTATCTATTGGGCAGTGCCAGTTGAAGAAGCTAAAGAGGAATGACAGCAGTGTCGCTTGGACTATGGCAGATATCTTGAGGGAAGTCTAGTGGTTTTAGGTACAGTTATATACCTCAGTTGCTGAACCTGCTACCTACACGGATGAAGACCCAAGAGTCTAGTTAACCTGACAGAACAACGAGATCAGCGTGTACAAGATTGCTGCGGCCCTCAAACAGTTTAATAACAGTAAGGCACCAGGAGAAGACAAGACACTCCAAAATTTCTGAAAGCGAGAGGAGCACCGATTTTTTAAGTCCTCATGAAGTTCTTCAATTCCGTCTTATTCGAAAGTACTGCGCTGAAAGCATGAAACAGAAGCGTGGTGATCTAGTTCTTCAAGAAAGGGGATAAAGATTCGCTTAAAAACTACAATTATCTATATTTATAAGCGGTTTTCGAGGGTTATCACGATTCGTCTCAAATGCAGGTTTGATGACTGCCCGCCCCCCGAAGAAATTGGTTACCGAAGAGACTACAGTAGCGTAGACCACATATATATGCCGCGGCAAGTCATATAGAAGGCACATGAGTATAATTTATCACTACGCTTAGCGTTTAAGGTCTTCGAGAAAGCCTTTGATACGATAGAGACAAAGGCAGTGCCACAATATCTCCAGCGGTGACACCTACTACCAGTACATCGAAGTACTGTAATGTTTATATAAAAACGCCACCATGTCAGTCTGAGTAGAAAATCAGTGTACAGAGGCGATGCCGTTGCAGAGGGCAGTTAGATAGGGAGATGTAATATCTCCGAAGCTCTTCACCAAAGCAATGGAGGATGCCTTCAAGCTTCTGGGATGAAAGTTCTCGACCTCAATATTAATGGAATCAAGATCGCCGGAGGATTTTAACATAATGATCGAAGACTCAGGTTATTGCGAATGCCCATATCCGAAGACCATTTGGAACTGAACAGATATCTATTCGGAACCAAAAGTTTCTTGAATGGAGATCACTTACGTGGGAAGCCCCCTCCCCCCTCCCGGGAGATGGAAGGACGACATAGTCAAAGTCACGGGTACCCGTTGAAAGCAGACCGCCTCCAACCGGTCGGATTAGAGTCGCTGGGGGAGGGGGGGGGGGAATCTATGTTCAGCAGTGTGAACATGGGGGACCTATGTACCAGCTAATGGTAGAGAGCTTTAGATAAGTTATATTATTATTACCGATCAAGAGTGGTCTCATCTCTTATCCCGAAGCTTAGGCATCTGTACTATATACAATTATTCAACACAAGTAAGGTGTACGAGTCCCTACCATGACCTGCGCAGCGCCCCGTTCATCAATCAGTTTGTGTACTGGTTAGCTGGTAAAGTTGGTTTGAGCTCTGAATATCTTCGCGTCACTCCAAAATCTCTTTTAGAGAAGAGAGCAGCAGAACAGTTCTTAATCTAATGGGTGGAGTTTAGACCCTTGATTGAAAGCCTGTCACTTAAGCCCTTAGTCTACAGGCACTTTTGTGCGGTATATGATGTAATAATAGTAGTATGTTTATTCGTAATGACATGAGTCTACAGTGTTGACATTATAACGCTTCACACACCGATTGAATTGCTCGTAGCTTAAAAGCCCGTAGCGAAAGAGCTCGTAGCATTAAGTTGCTACGATATTGGCTACAACGTACAATCAATGTCATATTAATTTTGTTGATGTCGTTCAGACTGCGAGAGGGTATGCTCTAACGCTTAGCTTCTGAACTGATAAACTTCGTAAAAAGATAAATGTCTGCTCCAATATTAGTACCATAGAGCCCGTAGTCCTCGTATTGTATTTAATTGTTTGTAATTATTTAGTCTCTGAGTCCCATTCGAAGTTCGAATGCGTACCTGCGTCGCGCTAGAATCGTGACTTCTTTTTCGTTTTAAACAGCTTATCTTATAACTTCTTATACACGAAAATATCCTAAGAGAACATTAATGAGTACTCACCATATATCGTTCCAACATTGTCAGCCACTTTCTTGCTGATAGCTCCATCGAACAGAGAGTCAAAACAGGCGCTAAGGGCTCGGGCGCAGGCGCTGGTACCAATCTAAACAAAACATAAATACTAAATATATGCAAATATTATATTAAATTTTCACTGAGGTATTAAGATTATCATGTAATTTCTGATTACCGGGTAGATATAAACAGAATAACAGTATTGGTTCAATCTCTTCTTTATCTTAAAGGGGATAATATGAGGACGAGTATTCTAAGTATGCATAGACTATGATCAAATTTAATTTTGAATCAGTATGTCTTATAATGAATATTTACTGATAGCTTCAAAATCAGATCTAAGATGTCCAACTTAAATTTATTTAAAGAATTTCATCAGGAACGCATCTACGTCCAACGTTAAGCTAAAATATGTAATACTTGTGTGTTAGCACAGATACGAACTTCCCAGGATCTACACACCTTTCACTTCTATTCTCATAATTGTTTTGGATAATTTTCATTTTTCTAACCAGCTAAACTTTGCTTAGGAAGTTTAGCTATCTAATTGTATGTTCAAGTGCATACAAATATTTACGTACTAAGAAATAGTTACGAAAACTAAAAAAGTAACAACACTAAGTCCAATTACGTAGCGAGGAGTCCCTCGTGTTAAAGCAGATGTCATGAAAAATTATTCTTTTGTGAAACATCAAATTCAAGGCCTTAATAAAGGACTCCGATTCTATTTGATAAGAATATTTTTTAACTCAGTTTGCGTGATTTCCAAGGTCCATACCCTTTTTCACAATGAAAATTCTTTGCGTGTCCGGAGAATCTCTTCAATTTAGGAATCCACATTATAAGGAAGATGCTATGCTTGTGATATGTTTTATTTCTTTGAGTTTCATATCCCAGCTATTAAAAATATGCAAATTAATATGATGCCTTTGGCATAACTTACATAATATGTAATGTGTATGATCATGGGATCTTCTTTATAGTTACAGAATCGTCTTAAAATAATATCTATAGTCTGCCTTTTAGCGTTAGTTATAATTGATGTGGTGAAAAGCTACTTTAAGGGTTCTCAAAAAATAATTTTCAAGTTGACAAAACAGTGGACCTCAACAAGGTAATTTCAAAACTAAATGAAGCAAAAAAAAACAAATTTGACAACCAAATCAATAAATGTAGCGTCCGACTTTATTTTTCCGGCCTCGCGATAAGGATTAGCCACCGTATACATCGCGTGCCGGTACAATATGAGAAATGATATTAACATTTTTAATACTTATTCCAGTTTTGAGGTTGCTATTGATCGTTCCAGAAAATAAGGGTAGAGAATTTAATAATTACTTGCTGAGGGTTGATATTTTATTTAAAATTTCATTTGATAATATCGTAAGTTTACACGAATAAACTCGTAAGATATTAAATTTTAACGAATTATTTCACAATTTCTTCAGTGATATTATATCATATAATACACAGATTGCTTCAGTTGCTTTGCAGTAATAATCAAGTGAAGACTATCTCCGTCTCCACGTGATTCCTGTCGCAAACACTGATAGAAAAGCCTTCATCAGAGTCAACCAGCCAGGGAGTGAAGCAAAATCGATTTCAAATGTTACTAAGCCTAGTTTCATGTTGTCAAAGTATGTTTGTAGTAGATCATGTATCTACATCCTCAAGGGATAGGCACATGAGGGTAGCTTTAATTTTAATTGCCCCCCTTCGTAATAGGGTGCATGCTTGCTGAGAACTTCCCAACAAAATATCCAATAACACTTTAGTCGGTTCGAGTATCAAACACAAATGTTTAAGATCGTGCACAAATATATACATGGGTGGGTTTATATGTTCTACCTTCATTTGCCTAAAATTTGGGTATTTCCTAATTAGTTACCTACATAACTGATAAGTCAAATCAGTTCTCTCTTATTTTGTTAGAATGGTGAGGTCAATGAAAGCAGCATGATAAGCAATGAATTAAGATGATAAAATCTTAGACTGGATTCGATAAAGTCGTTCGTACTCTTTATTCTACAAACTGGATTGCTGTTGATTGTAGGGTGCACCCACTTTGAAAACTTTACTTTACACATCTTAATATCATCACCAAATCAGCTCAATGATGTCCAACCAATGTAGTATTTAATATATATGAATATTACATATTTAGTGTTAAGGGAAACAATGTCTTATAAGTTTAATCATCTACGTAGTAGTAGCTTGATATCGTGATACAAAAAAGTCTCAGTAGTCCCTTCAAAGGAACTGCCAAAGGAACTGAAGTGACTTTATAGTCTCAGTAGTTCCTTCAGTTCCTTTAAAGGAACTACAGAGACAAAAAAGGCTCAGTAATCCTTTTAAAGGGACTGCCAAAGGAACTATTATATAATATTTTATCTATATTATACTATCGATTCGTAATAATGTACTATGTTTAGTTTGAGTCCAAATGGCACTATGTAAGAAGTTCTAAAATAATATTTATGTCACTTTTTGTTCATTATCTATTTTATATATTCCCATTTCGTTAAAACTTTAGAATTTTAATTAATTTAACCTAGCCCTCGAATAAGTTATAATATCTTTCGTCGAACATGAAACGCAATGTAATCCAGAGCAATACGGATACATTATGAGAGCTCACGTTTCCAGTTTCATTAAATTCCTATGAAAGAGGGTTTGGTTATTTACTGTAGCATTACGTCTCTTTCGTGTTACTGCGGTACGATTAGACATTGTCACGTAGAACAATCTGTGTTTATTTAAACTCAGCGGGGCTCGAATATATTATTTCATATTTTATCTGCATTTACTAAAACATACTGATTTTTGTTCAATCCTTTTACTATATAGAATCTGTTGATATAGGATCAGGTTTATCATTTCGAACTTATTTTATATTGCTTAGTCATCTTTGATGTGTGCACTGATGTTAGATTTCTCTACACAATATCTCATCATATGATTAAAACAAGCTATGGGTAAGAATAAATTGTATGCATTATACTTACCAAGTACTCTAACACCATATTCCAGCCTATGATGAAGGCTACGAATTCTCCGACGGCGACATACGAATACATATAAGCACTGCCAGTGGTATTAGGTACACGAACTCCGAACTCTGCATAGCAAGCACCTGTTGAAGAGAGATAAATATTGAACATGTTTCGTGCCAGAACTACTTTTTAGAATCATGTACGGACAACGCACATGTACGTACAACGTACATGATTAGCAGGTATGTACCGTGAACTTTGTACGTGCCTACAATGAATGATATGTACTCATACGAGCCGTGGCCTCATACTATTAATAGTAGGCACAATGAAAGCGTCCTTCAGATATGAATATAATATGAGTATGAAATCTTCGTTAGAGTTACAGGGGCCTGTTTTTGATGGCACCGTCGATTTAGCCTGTTTTTGATGGCGAATAACCTCAGCCGTAATTTTAAATTCTCACAAATCGTTTTCAGAAATTTGATAGTCTACTTAATATCAAATCTCTGATAAGATATTTAATATCAGTCAATCAATTATCCTATTGCACTGTACTGCTGGAAATAGGCTTCTCCCAAAGTGCGCCTTTGTTCCTCTCCGCCCCCCTCATCTAGTCTGTCTGAACCGGCTTATTCAGGTCGTCGGTCCATCCAGCTGGGAGCATGAGAATGCTCTCGCTTGTTGTCTCGCTTTGAAGTTACTCGTCATGTCTGTAACTTTAGTTATTTATCGAATTTATGTTATCCTTGAAATATACTCCAAGCACAGCTCACTCTACTGCCCCACGAACTAACTCCACTGTCAGTGTCTACATGTAGGACTCACTGATCGAAAACTTTTGTTTTCGAGAATTGGAATAGTCGGGAGGAACAAAAACAAGCCCTAGTTGCATCACTTTAAGTCTACTATCTCACTTTATAAAATACTTACCAGAGAAGATGCTTGCTATCGCAGCGATAATGAAGCTCAAGATAACGCCAGGTCCTGCAAATTTCTTTGCAACCATTCCAGAAACCAGGTACATCCCGGTGCCGACACAAGAGCCGACACCGAGAGAAGTCAAGTCCATTGTCGTGAGGCATCTCTGGGGAAGAAACAACCTTATTAGTTTACGCATAAAGCCTAATTTATGCTGTTATGGAACCTATGTAAGGGCAGGTTGTCGGCAATCCCAAATATAATATGGATGGCATGTGTTATATACAATGGATTCTAGAACATATATACCTATATATCAGTTATGCTTAGTTTAGCCACAAATGACGTTTTGTATAATAGCGTATAGTAGTGTCGGGTGCTTTAAAAAACGACTGACGAGACCGTTAGGGTGGGGACCGCCATTCCAGGGGCATCAGATATAACAGCGACCACCAGGCTTTCACGTCTGCACCTCTGTTTACCATCAAGTGAGGTGCAGTCAATTTGATGACCTATACATGAAAGAACAATTGTATGTCCTACAAATATCTTTATCATAACTATCGATTATATTTGTTAAGCTTTTATCTTATTACATGAAATTCGAAAACAGTTGTACCTTTCCCATCGTCTTCAAACAAGGGTTAAGAGAAAAGCGATAATCAATTTGATATTCTATATTTTTAGTCACAGTGCGAGTAAAATGACTAAAATTGAAAAAACTGTATAAAATTTAACGAGGTGCATTTCAACCAGGCGTCAACAAAAGGTAATGAAAAACGCTTGAAACGATCCACTTCACGGTCCACGGGTCACAAGCAAAATGAGTCAAAAGAAAGGTCTTTTTGGACGTTTATAGACTATGTTCCCTTTGTGCACAAGTGATGAAACTGACACTATTTTATTTTCAAATGTCACACAGGTTACATTTTATCAACAAGTGACAATCAGCTTTGAATTTTCTTATTATGTACCTTTTCAAGAACAATTATACCGATATTAAATGAAACATTGTAGTTACATAAAATGTTTGTAATAAATTATAAACTATATGACTCCCGGCAAAGTTTAGCGATTGCCAGTGACATTATTCTAGTATCGATCTAAATAGCTCTATAATCAACTTTACTTACTAATTTAGATTAATAATGTTTAATTTTGTGCACACCTTTTACTACACTCCCTAAGGATATGATAGGCAAATTGCTTCTATTCAAATCAAGTCTACAATACGAATAAATTAGATGTCAACGCTGGTATCTAAACTAAGAGACTAAACCAGCATGACGTTACAAAAAATTGTTCAAGTCATGATATCTCTTTCTAGGTGGTAAGAGATCTAATATAATCATTTCTTTGTTAAGATGTTAACTCAGTCAGAATTTTAGAACAAGAACTTGATCAACTGACGGAGAGCTTGACAAAGTAATAATCTTATTTTAGAAAAAAAATCTTCGTTTAGTTTCAACGCTATACCTTTGAACTTTTCAATTTTCAATAAAGGCTCGTGTGTGTCAGTAGATTGGATTTCAAAGCTCGCTTTGTAGATACCTACCTGTACATCGCATATATTGCACTTATAAAGTCCGCCTACATTATTTTTCATTGTTCGTTACACGACAAAAATAGCTGAATACCAATAAATTCATAAACGTCGCGTATGTAAGTGCTTTAGAAAAATAAAGAAACCCACAAGGTGGGTAGTGGACTTGGAGACCAAAGTGCAAACTTTGGATACAACTGGAATTATTATTATTATAGTATATATCGATGATATATCTGGGTCTACACTACCAGGGACGACCGGTTGTGAGAATATACAATTTTAAATACCAACCTTAATCTTAATTAAAAAATGTTACTGCGGAGTTTTGCAATTAGAGCTCATAATAAAGAATATAATAGAATTAAAAGTACCTAACATTAAGTCTGTGTAATGACTCCATAAAATAACAGCCTCGCGATATGACACTTTGAGAGTGAATTGACTTATATATAGCATTAGTATATTAGCGACATCACATATCCACAATATACTACATTAACGCGTACGGGCATTAACGCGTAATCGTATTATTATGCAGGTACTGCGCATAAAAACTGTCACTCTGATAGGCTAATTCACCTGATTTAACTTAGGCAGAAGTGCACTAGTATGGAAAATATTCACGTGAATGTATAATAATTATATTTAAGTATATGTTCCTAAGAAGGAACATAGTTGAATTAACATGCCCATTTCACCAACCATTGTATTCGGTAACACGTAATAGGAGTGAGCCTATTACCGTTTTCTGTGCACTATTGCACTCATCCTATAGAACTGAGACTCAATGTAATGTAAAAAATCATATTCATGCACACAAATATCTGCACTGACCAGGAATAGACCTGCAATATCCGAGTTAGCAGTCGGATGCTCTGCCGATACATAACGCATCTTTGAATAACGAGGAAAGAAAAATAAACTTCCTAAAGCAATAATTATATGTTAGTTCAGAATAAATACGCTGTAGAGGTTTAAAGATAGTTCAGAAGGGGTTAATTTCGTTAATGTTATCAGTTACCAACCCCGGAATCTATGTTTTAGGGCGTGATAGAATTGATTTGTGAAGACGTTTAAGGGGATATTCAATTAAGTCCAAAGTCGGCGAAATAGCTTCAGAAAGTGTTTAGTGTCACCGTGAGACTTAAACTAACTTTGATTTGAATGAAATGTTGAATGTATACAATCTTTACCATTCTATCGATTATCAGGTTTTACACACACAAAATAAAACATATGTAGGTACTGGATGGAATTATTCACGGATTAAAATTTCCATCATAACTCGCATCGCTCCCTAATGCCTATATTGTTGCGTATCCAAGGGGAGCTTAGCGATGTAGCACATTCATTATTGGTAGGAATGTAAAAGATTATTTGTTGTGATTGACACGGTATAAAGTAGGTATTTTTATTAGTAATTGATTCCGAAATTTTTTTTATAAAGATGTGGCTAAAAACAAATGAACGGTTGAAGTAAGATATTATGCCTCTAGATTATGTATAATTACTTAGAATTAGTATCGAAATCCAGTACCACTACACTGAACCTAGAATCACACAACGTCACGCGAACGCAACCACAAATAAATACTACTTTGAATAAGTACGAGTATTTCCAAGAATCTCCAAAACCTATGTACAATAAATTGTACGCCTTTGAACATTATTATTGAGCTGTAATCTAAAAGCTTAGATGCTTCAATTCATCACATTCTTTTAGAATCTCCTCTAACCAACAACGTAAATATTATTTATTTTTAGGAAATCGAATATAAAATAGGCGTACTATTTGATCGAAATACAAACTTCGTTTACGTTTCACTTTATTTTCACCTTTTTTGAAGGACTGGAATTAGATAAGAGACTCAAATTTAGTTGGAGTAATCAGGCACAATAAGGGGAACTTATGACATTTTTTGGCAGATATATTTCAAGTAAAGTAAATTCAGTATTTGCCAACTGAGCTGATAACGATAACAACTATCTAATAATACATAAGTTAAAGAATAATAATACCGAGCAAGATATTTGTATGTATTTTTGGACCTACATTTTCTGTGTGGTAAGGATAACTACATTCTTTGTGATTGCATATATGAACAAGTTACGGTATATTGCCATATATAGCTGTAATAACATATTCTTCAATCTAGGCTATCAAGAAACCCGGCGGGTAATAAATTCAAATTTACTTCACTAGTGCAGTAATTGAAAAAAAGATACGTTACGTAAAGAAATAAGATTATGCCTTTTGCTACACTGTTGTTGGTGTGGATAATGATTCAATAAAGGCAAGTAATAAATTCAGATATAAGTCACTAGTCCAGTAGGTACCTAATTGGAAAAATATACCTGATTACACCATTACTATTATTATGTCACCACTTCCTTTATTGTTAGCTGGTATTATGACCTACTTTTCATTATACGTAGTGGTGAGATAGTTATTGAAAAATACCATGTTCCTCTCTATATAGGATCTATTTTTGCCTCAAGTCCGGTATCATACTGTACACCTGCACTACCTTTTAGATTATTATTTAAGTAGTAGTGTAATGTGTTTATATATAAAAACGCAAGCAGGTTCGATTCAAAATTGTTAAAAGAATAATTGCTCTTTTATCTTATTACATCCAACCTTAATTGCAAAGCGGTCCCTTTTTGCGTAAACCTTCTCTAGTTGTGAAATATCTATGACGTACCAAATTGTTTCGATCTCCGATCACGTTTCAGTTGGTCCAAGCCGAAACGAGATCGAAACAATTTGGTACATTTGGTGATAGATGAACAAGGCTCTAAGTAGGCTTTCCTCTAGATTTTGGGAAATCAGACGTCAGTCCTCTCAGGAAAAGTACCATTCAAAATTAACATACCATTTATAAAATTCTAGCTGACCCGCGCAACTACGTCTGCGTCACCCCGTTTTTGCAATTTTTTTCACTTCTGCTCCGCACCAGTTGGTTGCAGCAAGATGTTATATACATACAAAACTTCCTCTTCAATTATTCTATCTATTAAAATAACCGTACAAAATCCGTTGCGTAGTTTTAAAGATTTAAACGTACATAGGGATATAGGGACAGAGAAAGCGACTTTTTTTCATACCATGTAATGATACACTTCACGAAATTCTCTAACACGCGTGATACATGCAATGCGGTAGATAAGCAGTTAGGAGTTCCTCTTAAGAATATAATCCGTACAAATCTACCTGAGTTACTGCCGTACGACACGTTGGGACGAAGAAAGTGTGATGTAGGCCTCACCTGTGCTGTGTGGCCATAATAATTCTTTGGATATATAAATGTTTATATAATACTCGTATTAGGTAAGTACGTATATGTTGTGCGTTTGACGGCAATATCAGGACTTGCAGGTAAATTTTTAGTGCAAATTATATCTTTAAGAATAAGGCCATTTGCATTTGTTTGGGTTTGAAAACAATCTAGTAGGTAAAGAACGACCTAATCATATGTATAATGTATGTTGATCAGATCGAAGTCACTTTAAGGAGGGGCAGGCTGAGTCATGTATGAAAGAAGAGAAAGGCATTTACCGCGATAATACCTACTAAGTAAAAATTATATTGTCTCTTCCTACTCCAACGTAAGTAGAATAAGATATGTATATTATAGTATACGAGTATACATATATACTTACATAAACTCAGGTGTCTGTACAATACAAATTTAAACACAACTATTACTAATTAGGTCTACACGGCTTAATATAAAAAAAATGTTGTAGTATGAATGAGGAAATATTTATGTGAGATATTTATTTGGAATATTTTACATGAATACGAGTATGAATAGTTCAACTCATAATTGAAGCTTTCAAAGAGAAATATTTGAAAGTAAATGCAAACAAACTGAGAGTTACAGTTTTAGAGAGATTAACAAATATTTGAACATGCGCGGAGTAGAATTAGTGTACAGAAATATGAGCAGCTTGCTTTGAAATGATGAAAATGGAAAAGGGTATATTCGAGCGTTTTTGAAATTTGGAACAATTAAGTAAAGAATGAAAGTTAAAGCATGTATTTGTATTCCACAGGTACCTCCTATTGCAAAAGTTATGAAATAGCTGTGTCCATACCTACATCGGAGTTATTTCAAAACTAAAATAGGTAACATCCTCAAATCTGTAAATATCTGAAGGCATACGCAGATGTCTATTAGCACTCATTTTCACGAAATATTTGGACTATAATACATTTTAATTCTTGCCTGTTTATTGAAGATTGTCACATATAAATCTACTAGATAATTTTATATCTCATTTCATCAGAAGTCGTAAGAGGCGTCAAACGGAAAAACACGCAGACGATATAAATGCAAGCGGTCGTGGCCACTATAGAATAGGCTTTCTATGCCACAGTTGCCTTGTACGACACCGCATCACCAATCAGATATACCTACAGCCCAGACTCAACCTCAGATGCATGGCGCAAGTTAACACTAATGTCCGGAATACGCCAATAGGCTCACCCCCTATTATGTGAGACCGAATACATTAGTGAAATGTGGGTGTTATTTATCTCTGCCTAACCCTCCGTTAAAGTTAAAGTAAAGGTTAAAGGTGTAACTATACTGACGTATGTAAAATGTAAAAAAAGTTTCAATAGATTTCAATTAGAATATTCGCTTAAACTTCCGAACTATCGCAATCATAATAACTCAGTCAATTTAGTTTATGTCATTCATTCGGTCACGCTACCAGCCGATATAAACTTTGGTAACTAATGGTATTGAAGTTAGTACACGGCCTACCTGCTGGAAAGCGTTGTCTGTAATTCCACGAATCAGATCTTTCGGGAAAGAAATGGAAAATGACACAAAATGTGAAGGGAATTATAACCTACTGTTATCGATATTAAATCTGTAATGCGTTTACCCATGCAACCTCGTCTGCCAGCCAGGGCACCTGCTAAATTAACAGAGGAGGCTCAGACACAGACTTACCCCTCGGGTTTAAAGGTCAGATGACAGTGCTGCAGAAGGAGTACAAGTAAACTCCGAAGTGAAAATCTCGGAAGTTATCGGTATCATCGTTAATACGTTGTGTGCCGGCTTGCAGGGAATGTTGGCTCGTACCCTAAAATACAATGGCACTGTGTAGTAGGTATATCTTGCATTATATAATAGATTATCATTATTTAAAAATCATGTTTCTGTTAAAGTCAACCTTATTGAATGTCACTTACCACGTAACCCCGTTGTCAAGGCTATTTAGGGATTGTTTCGCACCGACGAAGGTAGTGCGGTAATGACTGGTGTTTGAACCCACAAACTCTCGGTTACAAATTCAACGACTTGATAACACGTTAACACTAATGCGTAACGTTAATAATGCTAACGCTATTATACTCGTAGCTCACCGGCCAACCACTTACTGATTAATGACGAGGCTCCTTTCAGTGAAGCTTTAAATGAAGTTGGACTAGCTTTGTGATGATGAAGATGATACTATTTACTGTTCTATTATTCATACGCACGCTATCCATTGTTTGGTCAAAAACTTTCTGAACGAGCCAGTTTATATCAAAACATAAAATTGTTTCTAAACTAGGAACACAATATTCAATAAGGAGCTTTAAAAATAATCCTGTCTGTTCTCTTTGTAATGTTCTCAGTCGGTTTGATATAAAAGTGTATTCGCACAAAATATTTCATTTTTTTTATTTTGAGTTCATAAGAAGCTTTTAAACATTGCAAACCCATTCAAAATAGTTAAGCAAGCGTAATAGATGCTCATTGAACTTATTAGTCCAGTAAGGGCACGTTCCCATTGAGTTGTGACTCGTGACCAGTAATTTATGTTAACCAACTCTTGTAATCCATAGTTATCCTATTAGTTTTAAATCGACTAATACGAATAAAAAAAGAACAGAAATAAACAATAATTAATTTATATTAACATAACGTTGCACCAATAAAGTATGAAAGGCAAGTCGACTTTAGAAACCTTCCTATCGAGCCGCACCGGCTTGCTAGTGAGGTTGGTTTGGCCCCTACGGTATTGGTGAGGTAGCAATGTTATTTATTGACATCATTGTGACTTTTTTAGTATCTCGTGATGACATTTTATCGATTCAACCTAATCTGATTGTTTGAACTTAGAAGATATAATATTGTTACGCGACTGTCTGAACCAGCCGTTTTCTACAATGATGGGGCACTTTGATGAAAGAATTTATAAAATCTGTTCAATATTTTTAAGTTTCACAAGTCTTTCTTCTGTATAATACAATATTATTATGTATTATAGGTACAGACGACAGTTAAAACTGCACGACTATCTATCTGCCGTCACGACAAAGTGAGATCACGCCAATTGTGTTTCATGTAAGTTAATGGTGAGTGCAGATTGTGCAAAAATGATATTTGAAAATATGTTTGTGTGCTCGAGTTGCTGTGCAAATATCATCATCTAACAAATTTTATTTATGAGTATTTTCCTTCAGCAACGTTACACTGAGGTACATATATTTTACTTACATGTTTGTGAGATTTTAGATGGCTGTTGACTTAATAACGCTATTCCTGGATTTAATATTAAATATTACGTACATATTATATTACATTTTATATGGCTTTAGAGATTTAGCTATTTAATTTATAAATATATTATTAGTAATACTTTTTCGTAAGACCATATAATTTGAAGTATTAAATATATTATAGACCCGGCCGCGTATATAACCAGTGTTTGGTAACCAGTATCATAGGGAGAAAAAATATCCATGTTGGATACCAGTGGACACTGTAGCAAAGAAAAATAATAGTACTAGCGTAACTGAAGCTTGTTATTGTAACTGATAGCTTTACCTGAACTTGTAAAGGAACTCTATTTAATTTGTGTTATATCATCTTCAAACTTAAAATTATTATCATTATCATCATCCCTATCACTATCACTACATATTATAAAACAAAGTCGCGTTCTCTGTCACTATTTTTCTTGTCCCTTTTTATGCTTAAATCTTCAAAACTATGCAACGGATTTTGATGCGGTTTATTTTAATAGATAGAATGGTTAAAGAGAAAGGTTTATATGTATATAACATCATGTTACAACCAACAGGTGCGGAGCAGGAGTGAAAAATGTTGCAAAAACGGGGTGACGCAGACGAGGTTGCGCGGGTTAGCTAGTATATTTATAAAACAAGAATTAACTATGACATAAAACGGTAAATTGTCATTGACTTTTGTTGTTGCCTGTGCAGGCCGTTGCCTGTGCTCGTATCAATATGTGCATATTGATCGATATAAATGTTTAGCTTACCGGTAATCTTGTTCGTCCAGTAGTCGTTGAGCTTTCGTTTGTGTCAGTTTCGCGGGGGTCCTTGGTTCGTATGAGTTTCGTGAAGAGATTGTGGCAGTCGCGCCGGACGCCACCCCAATCCACCGCCTGTAGGCGGCGGATCATTCTGAAAAGAAAAGAAAAATTAATATGCTTTTGGTTACATACGCTTCTAATTTTGAATTTACGTACTTGAAAATCACAATTGAATAGTTTTTCAGAAAGTAAGCAGATTACACTAACACACATATATCTAACTCTACTATGGGTATATTTCAATATTCTACTGCGGGTATCTAATCACCGCTCCGGTTCCGTTACCTGAATTATTACACAATAGGTATTTAGTTAAGTAAATGTCATCATCATCTCAGAGCTGAAGGCTTGCTTACCATTCTCTTCCGCGTTTAGTTTACCTATACGGCATTTATGGGAGCGAATACCGGGTGGCCTCCTAACTCTGAGAAGAAAGCCTGCGTCAGAGCCTCGCCTGTCAATTAAAAAGTGGGAAGGATTTGATGTGGCCTCGAATAGCTAGTAGATAGTAACATGGACTTTAAGGTACAATTGATTTCTAAAATTTAATCACAAGTGAATTTATAAAAGCGTGTTAAAAACAAAACACTTTTACGCGCGTAACAAATCTCACAAATTGATGTTGAAAGATTAGGGTTCTAATGTCAAGGCCAAATTGTTCTCGGTTTGCTCCTGATTAAGCTTAATTGGACGGGTTTAGTTACTGTACATCAGAGCCAGCGCGTGTAAAGCCCATGCAGGTTTCAAAAACAATGTAATTAATTAGTTGTTTACGTTTTAACTTTCTAAAATATAAACAACAAAAAAGAGTAATTATTTTTGAAATACAATATTCTTTTTCATACGTTTTGATGGAGGGTGTAACCGTCTACCATTTATATTCAGGGTTCTTGTTTATCTCACAGGGTAACTGGTATAGCTATCGTATAGCGGACGAGGCTCGGATGTAAGCTTTCCTTTCTAGATACACACGACAGTCGCGTCCGTGATAGCCACACGCTACACATTTTTGCAATATTTTGTATGGTATTAGGTATTTATTAATAGGTATATATGTAATTTATTCGGTACAAATTATGCAACTCAATTTTAAAACGTATCCTCAAACGATTTTGATGAAATTTTGCATAGACTTTAGAGTGAGCATCATAGTAGATTACAGTAGAAGTATTTGTGGATTGACTTTGAGAGATAGAGAGAGTAATAGCGTGATTAGAAAGCAATGTGGAGTGACAGAAAATGTAGTGATGAGAATTGAGACAGGTATGTTAAGATGGTTCGGTCATGTTGAGAGAATGGATGGGAGAAGGCTAACGAATCAGGTGTACAAGGCGAGTGTGGAGGGTACTGTCGGAAGGGAAAAACCTGCACCAAATCGAAGAAGTATTAGAAAAGGGACAGGTCAGGAGTACCCGAAACCGACGAGCATGCATGAAGAAGGTAATGAGAGTGAATGAAGCAAAAGTATAGTACATGAGTGTAAGTCGGAATCGTAGCAAATGGAGATCCGTGTCCTCTGGCTACCTCTGTGGGAAACAAGTACCAGGAGCTGGTCTGATAATGGAGTAAAAAGGTGGCCATAGGAATTTCTAAAATAAATAAGGTAAATCTAGATTTTGGACTCATTGGTCTTGTTTTAGCAAACTCTCTGTCAAGATTCATTACGTGGTATTCAGGGTCTGAATGTGGGGTCAGAATGTGAAAAAAATAAACCTATTGAGTTTGGATTCATTCTTTTTATACCACTTAATTGGCAGACAAGAGCGCGGCCCACCTGATGGAAAGTGGTCACCGTGGCCCACGATTGCAGCACCAGGGGCGTAATTAAATTTGTTTTGTCTTAACACAAAGAGATTGGGCTCATTTATTTTGTCTTGGTAAAGACTTTGGTGCTATTAATAACCTGGGTCTGTAAATGAAGGCAGGTTATGAAAATAAATAATAACCAATGCAAATATGCATATTCATGCACACAAATATTTGCACTTAGCGGGAATTGAACCCGCACCTCCTGCGTAGTAGTCGCGTTCACTACTGCCACACCACGGAGGTCGTCCTAAAGGAAACTTAGACTAGTCATTGCGTTCGTTTGGCTGATGTTGGTAAGCACGCGTCTGGTGTTATATAATATTATATTTTAAAATGTCTTTTAAAATTGAACTCAATCGAAATAAAAATTATGTAAGTACCAGAGACAATAAAATTCTGAATGCGCTATAATATAAGCTTCTGTAAGCACCACAAAGTGATTACAGAAGCTTTTTCCTTATGTACTTATTTCTTTATTTTCTTTCAAATTTAATAGTCTGATGGCAAACTGGGAACCCAGAGAACTCCTTATATATGCCAACAATGCTAAAGTGGTATTTGACACTTTGACGACTCCAATCCGGATTCACTCTAAGTGTGTAGAGTAACGGGATTATAGGCTGATGGATCTGTATTTAGATTCGCCGTTTAGAGAATTCCAATTGACTACTACATTAAACCCAATTATACTTTGTCCAAGTTACTTAATGTATAATGCTTCGGCGCTTCGCAGTATAAATAATAGCTATTGTATTATGCGATGCTCTGATAAATACAAGTGAAAATTAAACTCAGCGAAAAGAAATCTTTGTTTAAAATGAAACATAAATGTAGATGTGTTACAATTGAATGAAATTCGAAAGTTTCAAATTTTAAAGGATTTTTTATAATCCCAATTAGATCGAACAAATTCTAGAAATTAATTGTGCTAATATAATCAAAGCTAACCAATAGAAAAAGCAACTACGTTCTCTTACATGATGTGACGTTTTGATCGTGTAAAAAGAAATAGGGTTCCGTCAGTAGTGTGTTTCGTTAGCTATTATTTCGAAAAAAAAAATGATTTATGCTATGTCGAAGGTATCAGAAGCTCGTGAAACAACAAGTTAAACGAATGATTAACGCACCCGATTATAGTGTTTTATATTACTTATTATACTACACAATAACCTAAGGAAACACACAGACTGACGCAATCTTATTTTCATACATGATGATGTAAGAAATTGAATGCACATTTCGAAAGCGATTGCATTTTTCTGTCGCTTAGCTCGGGAAGATAACGAAACTCTCACATTTACTTTGTAGAATGAAGTATCCAAGCACCTTGAAATTGAATAATGCTCTATTGCTATTTCAATTTGGTCATATCTAATATCAGAATTAATTAATTAATTTGTAGACGTTAGCTAGTCAGCATTTATTTCCTTTTTATCACGCGCTGAATCAACACAAGACAAGTGAAATTACGCGTTTACATTTTAACGTTATTACGGCTACTTATTAAATCATTTGGAATGTTTAATCTTCATTAGTGATAAAATTGCTAGCATAATTATTTAACGTAACAGGCTCAACCGTAAAAGTACTTTCCTAATATTGATTTAAGTAGCAATATGCTTGGATAGAATATTTCTTATTAAGTGCTAGCTGAAGTCCACTGTTTTGCTATCGTGGTAGTTTCAGAATCTACTCCTGAGGTATTATTTATGTTATTCAAGTTTATTACCAACCTAAAATTTCAGTCAGCTCTTTAAAAAGGCCGTTAAAAAGTGGTTGAGTAACAAAAATCGAAAGATACAAACATCTATATGAACCTTCACAATTTATAATATCTGTAAGAAATAGAATTTCTGTACCTAATGCATTTCGTAATAGTATTTATATCAAATCAAATCAATTTCTTACGAACTAACTGTAACTATAAAAAATTGTAATGAGTCTGTGAGAGTGTGAGTGTGAGTGAGTATAAAAAATGAACTAACTAAAATGCCTCACCTTACGTTAGTGTCTGTGGCAGGAGACAAATATATAGCTATAGATAATAACCTATAAGAAATTTCTAAGAAAGTGTATAAACTCAATTATAGTCATAAACAAACTACATAAGCACTCAAACTGAGTATTAGCCCATTTATTGATTGAAACTATCGATGTGGATAAATTGTATTTTACAATATCAAAATGCCTGTGTCCTTTTATCCGAAGAGCGTTTCATGAGAATTACTTTTGTCTATATTTTGTATCTGAAACACTGGTTAAGTCAAAAATCCGGTAGATCTGAACGTATAACTGGAAACTAAATTCGAATTAATATCTATAATATGCATAATTGTAAGAGTTCGGACACCTCAAAGACCACAACCGTATTTATTTCTATAAATAAATTCTGGTGTCCATCTATAAGATTGTTTTAACTAGCCATTGTCATATTTTCATATAACAGACAATAGTATTTATAAGTTACTTTGGAGGTTCAAATCAGTCCGTTCTGGTTTGAGCGTGAAGAGCAACTGCCGTACAAGACGGATTAGCGAGATCGTGGAATGAAAATAGGCGTTGTTTTTTACGTGAATATCATAGGTGTACCAATAATTTTATGTCAGCCAATTACCGTACAGTTCGCTGAAGAGCGTGGGCGAGTGGGCGGCACCTCTCTTGGGTCGGTCTCAATGCTATTAAATAAGATATTTTCATACACAAATAATATGACAATTTAAAAACCAGTGATAAAATTTTATATACAAATAATATTAACATAGCAGTTTTCCTAGGGAGTGGAAGCACTGAAGTGACATGTTCGTTAGCTTTTGATATAGTTCACAGTAGTGGTAACAAGTACGAAGTAAGTTTCCAACACTTTCGTAAGTATGGTGATCAATAACCAATTTGTGTGGCAAAATGTTCAAGGCCATTCTCATGTTACTAACGATTGTGGACGCTGCATATTAGTGTCACGTTCACTGTTTACCTATGACTAGGTACTTCGGAATCATTTACACGTCTGTATATTTTATAAATAGATGACTGCACTACCTTTTTGCTTCACTATAACTTGGAAACGACTTTACAAGTTTCTTATTTAAAGTTTTCATACACTTTGTAAAAGTAAGGGTAAGAACACCGAGAAAAAACAAGCAAGAAGCTTGCACGGAAAATTGGAAGCTTCCGTATTCCACTAGAGTCAAGATTTTTTTAAATTCAAATTCAAATTCGAATCATTTATTTGCTAGAACATGGTGGTTAGAGGTGTTGTAATAACATAGTGTAGTTCGCTCATATTCTGCCATGTGATGGCGTGCAACTTTATTACATTTGTCAATTTCTTACATTTACATTGAATCTTCTGTCTTTATAGTGCTAAAAATCCCCACGGATACCTCCTCGTCGGAGCCAGTTGGAGAGGTTATGTCGGACTAAACGCATGCTGTCTTTGGGTCTTTAGTTGCCGAAGGTGAGATAGTAGCCAACATATCCCTCGCACCCCGCAAACCCGGGGCTCTCTTTTTCGTGATGACCCCCTTCGGTCACTAGGATTAAACTAGGGCAAGAGTACCTAACTATGATATAAAAATGTAATTTGAATCATGAGACTTCCTCGAGAATAATAATACGAAGGATGTTGAAAAAATTAAATTAAAAAACTACCTATTAATGTCAATGATAGTTTTATATTAAACGATATTGCATAACTGAAACTTCTCTAGTTATTATTATTATATCATTTAATTCGGATTAAAAATCCATACAATGTTTGTTAGTATCACAATTTAATAAAACTATGTTAGTAATTAGCCAAAAATAATCAAAAATAAATCAGTTCATGTATCTTCCTGAAGCATCAGGGCCGCCATTATGTACACGGCACCAATGCTCCAGAAAGACATCATCAGCACTATCAGCTATCAGCTATCATTATTGCACCAGTGTAAGAACATAAAATTTATTGAAAATATATTCAATATCACAAATTGTTACTTGTAATGATTTTATAAAAGATATAGGTACATGAAGGCCTTAGTCATAGGGCAAATGCAGTTAAAACTTTCTTGACCAGTTGTTGGATAACAAGGCGCCGCCTGCATAACAAATACGTGAAAACTATCAGAAAGTAAAAGAAAAGACGCAAACTCTGAAATTGCTCAACTATTTTTGAGGGAACAGTTGTCGTTTGTTGTCAAGGACAAATGAAACGTTCAAAAATATACATTTTAGTATTTTTTTCCTCTAGGGGAGGCAGATACAGAGCCCGCCTTCTACTTCTGTATTTATCCACTTCATGAGATTCCTCCACAATCATTAATCTTTTGATACAAGCTTCCCAGGTTCAAATGCTTCTGTCCTCTCATTATAACTATAACATCAATTCATTTTTTTTAATAATATTATTAATGCAATTATTTATTGGTAAAATAATTATTTATTAATGTAATTGTGTCTACAATTACATTCTATAATATTCCTTTTGTCGTCCACAAGTGCTACTTTGTACTTTCATATTCGCTTCTTTTAACGAAATACACTTTTCTAATTTATATTATTTAACCTATTTTTGCAAAGAAGAAGCTTATTGTAACCCTCTGCTGAAGTAAGTAGCCATACTGGTCCCTATAATTCCCTCTGCTCTAGTTTGACTACTACATATGCTATGTTTGTACATCTGAGATAGTGGATAGGTTTATGTGGGAACCGTAATGTTAATATCACATATCGTGGAGATTGGAATTTAGTGCACGAATACATATCCGGGAATACTAGAATAATTGATGAAATACATTAACGCGATGCTAAAATATTAATAACATCATTCACCATCAGCTTTAGTGCACAGTAAATCTACTGTGCGATGGTATTAACATAATACATACCTTCTAAACATCGACTAAGCTAGCTAAGCTAGACTATACATTATTTAAAGAAAAGGGTGAGCTCCGAATGTATCCTGAAACAACACTAAGATGTCAGATCAGAAGATATGCCCCTTAAAATCAATATTGAATAGATGTATCGTCGATAGAATATTGAATCATTTAATAGTGGGACAATTCATTGATGGTATGGTATAGACAGTGATAAATAGAACCTAGGCATTGTTGGTATTACATTATAAAATTTTCAACATTCACCTTTGCCACGGCAAGCAATTAGCCACGTTTAGTGATTGTTTTGTTGAACAAGTGAACCAAATATATCGTATGCGTTCAGCTTTCTAAATTCAGATTCAACGAAGCATTTTTAAATTGAATCACTTTGCACGATCTTACTTTAACATTGATAGTGCAGTTAAAGTACGGGTCAGGTATAAAACAGGGTGCACTATTTGACAATTGTTAAAATGACGTCTTAAATTGGCGCTAATTATAACCGGCCACGCTCAAACGTCAAATTCTATCAAAAAGATAACTTTAACCGAGCTACTAAATACTCTGGTGTAAAACAGTTAGCCAAACCATTAGAATCAATGTTACTGTTGCTGTTAAATTTGACGGAAACCTTAACTTTAACAGGTAGGTGGTGCAACTAAGCCTCAGTAAGGTCGTGATTCTTATCTCGACTTCCGATTACAGTGAGATGTTAAAAGACACGAAATCTAAGTAATTAGCCCTCGGAATATGCTATTCATATCCTCCAGTAAGAAATGTTTACTAAAATTTCTCCTTTAGTGGCGTTGGGATAATGTATTGCGCGATGTGATATTGTTATCAAAGCATATTATTTTTCGAATCGACATACTTATAAATATTTGAATTGAACGGGATTCAAACCAGTAACCTCGAACATAGAAGTCGAACGGTCTATCACTAAACTACATATGCTAATAAAGATAGTAGAAGATTGAGTCTATGGGATATAGAAAGATCTAGAAAGTACAAGATCTAGAAATATAAATCTGAGATAACGCAGATGGAGTATATACGTATATCAAACATGTGCTATGAAACCTAACTCTGTACGTTTATATAGGTAGCATAATTTTTAAATCGATCCAGTGTGCTCCCGGGAATGTAGCAAACGAGCAAATTGCGAGAGCTTGCGTTAGAGAATGTCACCTTGCATGCTCAACAAGACGCTCATAAATCAAAGGCCCCTATTCGAGCGTCAATGCACATAACTTAATCGAATTTCAGCTCACGGTAGTAGCTCGGTTTTTAATTACGATCCAAACATAAGTAATGCTTAGCAGAGCGTCATTCAAATTGTTAGAAATTGAACTGCAGTTCTAATTGTTCTACGAAAATGTAACTGTTGAACTTGAAAAAGTTAGGTGTGCCTGTACATGCTGTTCGTAAATCTAATTTTCCTTAATATTTTACAATCCTAAATAATAATTCTGTTGACTTATGTTAGGAAAAACATGGTTAACTCTATAGGAGGTAGGACACGACGGTATATCCAGAGGAGGTAGGACACGACGGTATATCCGTCCCAATCGAGCAGTCCGACTGGGGAAGTACCTCCATCCTACAGTTCGGTGGTGAGTAGGGTAGCCAGAGCTCACTAGAGAGGTTTTATGTTGTCCGTGGGAAAACCAAAGGCTTATCCTACATCTTCAAACTATGTACTTCTATAATAGAAAACAATAAAACTTAAAAGACATAGATTGACACACACACACCTTGAACACACAGTTACCTACGCTTACATGAACAAAACCTTAAAGTTTCTTTAGCTCCCAAACTGCCTAGCTTTTGTTTTTCTAAATACTACTCTTTGAGACTATTCTGATGAGTTAAAATATCGTGTAGACAATTTGATTATTTTTGATATATTTGACAAATAATATGTACCGATGTTCATAGTTAGACAAGTATAAAATTAAGGAAGATTTATGAGAAGGTACTCATACTATAATAATAGCAAATGGAAAAATGAAGATTTTCTGTTCACTGGCTCGGTGAAAATGTCATATCAGTTTAAGGAAAAACGCCCATAATTCGGAGGGACGGTGACAAATTTATATAACTTTAAACAGAAATATCCTATAATGGAAATGTTTTTTGCTCTCACAATAAATAAATCTTAAACGCAAACACTCTCTTTGGTGGGCGTTGATATAAAATGGACACTTGAAGATCTGATGTTTATCTGGTAAATAAGGTATGATGTTGTTGAAAGTTAACACAAATATTACGCGTGAAATAAAATAATATTTGACTGATTATTAATTCACTTAGTGTGTTTTTATTATTAACACTAATTTCGAAAGTTGTAGTTGCTTTTTAACTGCAACGTACGCTGTAAACCGTTGCTGAAAAGTTACCAAATTTTAATAGAGTGTCCTTATAGCTAACATTTTACTATGAACGCAATCCGAATAGTGGCACCTCTAAATGTTGAAACATTTTTTTTATCCAATACATGCTAATTCGAGCAGCAGGTCAAAATTCGTTTTAAAACTAGTTAGCGCATTGTTTTTTCCATAGTCAATTTCTCCTAAAATATCTGAACTCTAAATCATTTTCTCTCGCGCTCGCCATAATAATTGAGTTTATTGCGAGTTCTAGTTGGGTTTTTATACTTGCTGACTGAAAGTGTCATTTTCAATCTCCAACAAAAGTTTACACGATTACCTAATTGCATTACATTATCAAAACTCTTTATTTATTGTTCCATATCATACTTATAAAATTAATTACTTAATTACTTTAATTAGGTTCTTCAATAAATACTCCTAGCCGAATACCACCTCTGCGAATAGCACCTAACCTTTTTCATGAAGGGTACCTATCAGGGGGTCTTGGATTTGGCAAAAAGTGTGATTAAATTGTGATAAAAAAATTGTTTAAAACTGTGAGTTATTTTGCACAAGAATGTGATCATCTACAGAGAGGAAGTTGTCACCTCGTAGTCTGAGGTTGGCTTTTTTTCTAGTCTAACTACGTCGTGGTTCAACGTCGATTTTATTTGTGAAACGACTACAGATCAGGCCTCTACAAACTGTAGGCATAGGTGATATCGAAGTACTGCAGTTAGACCAGTAGATGGATTTTTATGACTTCAACTACCCTTATCGACTGCCATCCCTAGCTGTTCGTATGACACCCACACCGATAGAGGTGCTCTCCGAGACTCGACCAGAGTAATGCAATATTCATGCATACAAATAGTTGCACTGAGCGGAAATTGAATCCGCAGCTCCTGTGTAGCAGTCGTGTTGACTACTGTCACGCCACAGAGGATGTCGGCTTTAAGATTGTGATCTTAAATTTAAATGTAGCTTCTAACTTTTATTATTGATAGGTACATAGTGACTTGAAGTATTTAATATTCGAGTTTCAGCTCTATCGTGTATATAAGTTGAATCAATGTAAAAAAATAAGATTACATATTTTTAGTGAATATATCGGTTATTACGTTATTGGCAATGAAGGCGCTAGATAAAACTTATTACATTTTTGTTTATGTCTAAATAATTAGTTAAATGTATTTTATTTTATATTGCACGTCGATTTGACTTCACCTCGCCTGATGGTAAGCTGAAGGCCTTTCTGAAACCCCTCATGTAGGGTTTCAGAAAGGCCTTCAGCTTATAACCTAAATTATATGCCAAGCTTAGATTTTGTGTAGTTTGTGGTATGTTTTAAATATAAGGTATGTATTTGAAATAATGTGGCATTTATTACTGTTGTTTTGTCTTCGGGATCAAAATAAATGATGGCGTTAACGAATCCTTCTGAAAAACTACGAACAGTAGGCATGCAAAACAGTAGTCCGAAGAACAACTGTATAAAAAACAGTAGCATTATTTAACATATAATATATGTTTTTTTTAAAACTGAGCCATATATTTCGTGCCAAACATTAGTTTAATAGGTATCGCCTTTAGGCTTTCGTTTATAGTCAGATAGTCCAAGTTTGGCCTCGCTTAGAACATTAACACCGCTGCCGAAAATCGATATCTCGACGACCTCTACAAACTAAAACAACGGTGCCGTTCTGAAACAAAAGGGGGATTGTCTTTGTCGGTAATTCTGGTACTTAATTTAGTTTAAAGTAACTACAATATAAGCCAAACGGCTATTCTTTTTGTGATATTAGTTTAGGCTGTTTTAAGTTCAATTGTAGATATAAATTTTAAATACAGGTAAAATGAGATAAATAAATAATAAAATACGCGCTATACTTTGTAAAATTTAGTAACTTATCGAATTTCTGCGCCTTCTTGTTTCACATTCTGAATTTTAAATCCATTCTTGCTTCACAACCAATCTACTCATCTAAATGATATGAATAGTTTATCTAATAGTATACACAGAAGTTAAATAGAAGAAGCACGGAATGCAGAATATGACCCTATTATGACTGCTATGACTACATTAGAATATGATATTATTTTATTATTAAATGTTAAAATTAATAAATACATGCCTTCGATCTAATTGATGCCTTACTGTATTACTATATTACATTCTCGCTTCTCTTTGTCTCGCCAATCCAATGACTCGTATTGGAGTGTCCGGTGTTACCTAAACTATTACCTACACGAAAACTAAACAACCGACAAGCTACCGTAAGTATCGGTCGTATAAGTTTTTGACCGATTTATATAAATATAATGGTTATTGGTAAAGGTAAATTAAATAGTTCTAGCTGACGCACGCAACTTCGTTGGCGTCACCTCGTTTTTGCAACATTTTTCATTGCTGCTCCGCACCTGTTGGTTGTAGCATGATGTTATATACATATAAACCTTCCTCTTTAACCATTGTATCTATTTAAAAACCGCATCAAAATCCGTTGCGTAGTTTTAAAGATTTAAGCATACAAAGGGACATAGGGACAGAAAATGCGACTTTGTTTTATACTATGTAGTGATAATAACATTTGTTAGGTTCTATTTCTGTTTGTAAAATTATTTTTGAACATTTTATTTCATTTTAAAAAACTGAGATTGACTTTGCAGCATTGAATATTTTCTGAGCCCTTCAAAATAAAGTAGATACAATATGAAACTAGCCATGACAGTGGCACTGTTTGGGTAAATACGTTAGTTGTTATAACTATAACTGAGTTGAGAGATAAACGCAGTGCAATTTACCTCAATTGACTGTGCATTCGTCACCTTATTTAACTAAAATTAGTTGACTATTTCTAAACGACTGCATTGCGAACATTGCGTTATAGGTAGGTATTATTTATTACATGAACTGAAATATGAAATAGTGAGAGTTCACCATGACACACACTAATGACTTTTCGACGTCTTTCGAAGTTATGTGTGTATTTATCGCAGGCTTATAAGTGTCCGGTTAATGGCATTAGTCTCGCCACCTTGGGACCTAAACATAAGCTGGCGAAATGTGGGTGCTAGTACCTCTGCCTACCCTTTCGGAGATATAGGCGTGAGTTTATGTTATGTGAGAGTTCTAGCCTTGCGTTCTACAATCAGTAGACATCTAACTTAAACTAAATTAAATGCTTTATTTTTAAACTTTCTGTATTTATTAGCAGTATTTTCTCCTGCCACTCTAGTAAAAGAAGCGAACGTCCATCCCTCTTATTTTGTATTTAAGTTGTTAATAATGTTTAAAAGTGATTTATGTACCTACTACTTATCATGTTAAAAATATTACAAATACTACCACTTACATTGTGATGGTCTCTTAAAAACTAGTTAAAATTCAAAGCCATGATAAAGACAAGGGATCAGTAGGACTTATAAGACGAGAGACTTTGTAAAAACTCAGATGGATGCTGATCCCGTCTCTGTCTAACAAATTCAATATAGGTAAGTACCTGTTGAAATAATCTCTGTCTCGTTCCACTCTGCTAGCCTCAAAGCTCACCTTAATGCCGGAGTGGGCCTTTTATCAATATTGTATAAGTAAAATTTGATATTTGGGTTGTGGATTTCACTTCATTAATTTTGTAATCGCTGTAAAAATTCCCTTCATTGCTTGAAAAATATTCTACTTTATATTATCCTGCCAGTATTATTACTTGGAACAATTTGTGAGGATCGGTGATGGCTGGTTCGATATTTTTTTACCTGAAGTGTGACCGGCAACACTAGTGTGACGCCCTTGGTGTTGCATACGTCCATAGGCCACTTTCCAACACGTGGATCGCTTGTTTGTTAATAGTAGGAAAAAAATACTTTTCAGATTTGGATGAATGCTACATAGAATGCAGTGAGAAATATGTTAAAAAAGTAATTTGGATATACAAATCTATTTTTATTAATTATATAAAAAAGTTAATTTGAAATATTTGGCACAACGCATAATACTATTGAACATTCTAATCCATCAATGTTTCCACTCTAATTACCGTGTTATGGCTAAGGTTTCCTCTCTTTGACGTGATAAATAAATTTTCACTGGAGAAATGTAGACGTAAATTACGCTTTTGCCTACTCCTTCGAAGATGTAGAACAGTGATTATTGATTTTTTATAATAATTATTATTATTAAGATGTCCCTCGCATACGGTGCAGAATATTCCACCAAGAACCAAGCGGTTCGGTGAGTCTTACTCGGCCGCACCATTAAGTCTTGGAATTCCTTATCGTAGATCCTACTACCTACTTCCTTCTTCCTACGATCACGGGTCCTTTAAGCGGGGCGTGAAAAAGCATCTGATGAGGCCGTCAAGCTGAGTGCCACCATTGCAGCACTGTACGTGTTTGCAATGGCGACCCTCTTTTATGAGACTTTGCGTTCAACTTAATATCAGACGAGGTGAAGTCAAATTGACGTGCCATAAATAATAAAAAAAACGTTGAGTATTATCGTATTTGAGTGTCTCCAAAGTAGTCTCGAATGCATTGTTAAATTTAACTAGAATGCGGTCTTTAAGTTGCTTGACAAACATAACTTCCAATGTTAAGCAAACAGTTGTTAGTATAAGTTGAGTTATTGTCCCCGACTACTGGTAACAAGTTTTCAATTTGTACAAGGAGTTCGGGTTATGTAAAGGGGCCCTTAAAACTATACCAAAATTTGAACCTGCTTCAAGTTTCTTCTTTAACGAAACTGAGTCCATACAAGCAGTCTCAATCATTTCAAAATGCCTCTTTTTCATACCATTTTTTATACCATGTGTGCGAATATGAAAGATGAACTAATCTTGAGTTTTAAATACATAAACTATTCGAATAAGAAATAGTGAAATAACCAAATCAACCACTATTAAATTTTAAGTTAAAACAAAGTGAAAATATCCATATTCACTGTTACACATATCGGGGTTTTACCATGTTTGTTGATTTTATTGCGCAACCGATCTATAATAGGATTTCTTTATTTCGCAGTTTACGTATTGTAATAAGGAATTAATTATGGACTCGACTGTCATTAATACCAAATTTCATCGGAAATCTTACTTAAATTAGATATCTACGATATAATTATGTAGGTGACAATCACTACGCTTTGCATTCTAAATATGGTATTGATTTGTATATCAAATTGTCTGACTGTAATTACTTTTCAGGTGTTGTTGAAGATAGTCAATATAGTGTTATTAAACTAAGGTTTATACCTTAATACACTATAAATGTGGCTGCTAATTTCATAAATATGAAATTTTCTGAAGATGTTTATTATTCAATCAAATGACTCTAGTTGAAAATTTTTACAGGGATAGAGTGTCTAGAATGACACACAGATATCCACAAAAGTATCTTATGCTGGGAATAGGTGGCAAAACAGTCAATCTATTTACTAAATGACTCCTTCAAATTGTATTAATCTTTTAATTTTTATAATATTTTCAGCACATGCTTTGTAAAAAAACAATCGCAGGATATAAATTCC
The DNA here is from genome assembly GCA_963691645.1 of Pelosia muscerda. NCBI lineage: Eukaryota > Metazoa > Arthropoda > Insecta > Lepidoptera > Erebidae > Pelosia > Pelosia muscerda. The sequence continues at coordinate 18,970,816 of OY829098.1, read as the reverse complement.
ACATGGTAGAAATCGCGAATAACATCTAGTATGTAATAACAAGTAAAGCAAAACAAATAGGCCGGCTGATTTGCCATACCCTGCGGTTTCGCTTAACTTCATGGTGTGGGTAAACCACTTGAAATCAATTAACGCAAAGTTACCCGGCTGGGGTAATGACGTAATCAGCTCAACATTTATTCCCACGGACAACAGCTGTATTTATATTGTCTAACTTTTAGGTAAACATATTGTCTATATGGAAGGAATTACTTTGTTCATTGTAATTTTTTTGTGTCTAAATATATTGATTTATGCTTCCATCGTTGGGAAAGGAGCGTGACTGTTTATGTGTAAATGTATGGGCCTCCCACCAAGATCTCCGTGATCTAAATAAAGCCACTGTGAATTGGGTTCGTGACTATAAACGGAAAAATACTTTGGCCTATTTTGAAATAATGACGCGAAGCTGTCACGACAATAGTCAGTTATTGAAAAAAATATAATTAAGAAATAATTATATTATCCACAGTAAATGTAGTTAACGGAATTAATTAAACATCTACTGAACATCCGTTTGTGTTTGATTATCAGGTTAATTACAGGGAATAATAGAGAGTTACTTAGGCATAGACGTACACGTTAGCCATTCAAAATTGATTAACGTGACCTTAAAAGGGAATGAGACTTACCGTCAATCCTAATGGGTGTCTAGACCTACTGTTGATGGAAATAAACCTATTGTGATAAGTGGTAATAGATATATACCTCTGGCGTATTTTTCCGATCCCTTTACATTTTTTAATGTCAATTTGACTACATCTCGTTTGATGTTAAGTTTCTTTTTTATACCACTGCGGTCACCGTGGCCTATGAACGTTTGCAGTGGCGGCCTTACCCATTGCGAGACTCTGGGCGGGCGGCAGGTCTTTGCGAGGCCCTTTGTCTTACGGAAAAGTACCTATGTGAACCTACGCGATATTCAAGTACTACAAAATGAATTTAGGTATCAATTATGATTTGAATGAGTAAATTAGTTAATTAACTTTATTTTAATTTACCGTTATGTTCTACCTAACCTTAATAAATAATTAAGAATCAAAATCAAAAGTTATAAATAAAAAGAAGAATTGTTTAAAAATCTCTATTTTTTAAAATTTGCTTGACGTGAGGCCCCTGCAAGAGCGAGGCCCCGGGTGACTGCCCTATTCGCCACCCCCTAAGGCCGCCACTGGACGTTTACAACGCCAGGGGCGTCACACACGTGCTGCCTACCCTGTAGAAACCTTCTAATGCTCTTCTTGAAGAACCTCATATTGTAGTCGCTTGGGGAAACCACGGCAGGGAGTTCATTCCACAGATTGAGCGTGCGCGAGATGAAACTCCTTCCATACCGCACAGTGCGCACCGTTTCCGGACGTAGTGTGTGAGGATGAACTCCCTCTCTTTGGCGACCGGTGCGATGAAAGAAAGTAGGTGTGAGCATCATGTCAAACAATTCTTCTGAATACAAGCCATTGTACAGGCGGTAGAATGCACATAGTGAGGCAAAGTCCCTCCTGATGTTCAGAGGTTCCACACAGCTTGAGAGTATAGGATTGTCGACGATCCTCAGCGTCCGTCGTTAAGGTAGTCTCAGTAAAGAGGGTGACCATTATAGATACCTAAGCTGAATGCCATTATCATCATCACTCAGTTTGATGGCCTCATTAGATATTTTTCACGACCCACATTTAGGACCGCGACTGTTGAAAGAAGGAAATACGTGAGCTGGTAAGTAATTACGAGACTTAATGTTGCAGCACAGCAAAAGTAACCGAACCGCTTGGATTTCATGGAATATTTTGCACCGTGTGACATAGCTCTGCACGTGTTGTTCTGTTTAGGAAAGAAAAGGGAGATTGGCATGAAATAATAGACATTTAGAGCGTTACGCATTTATCAGTCGTTTACTTGATTGAAGTGATATTGAGAGATGATAATACCTAACGGTGATCCTAATGGTTGTATATGTATGTATGTATATGTACCTATTGTATGTAATGGAAATAGATATATTGGGATGTAATTGTGTCATTGTGTCGTATTTTCCGACATTTGTTTCCACGTGAAACAATGACACAAGAATATTAATACAGTAGTACAGTACAGTAGTACAGAATATTAATGTACGTTCACATGATTGATGTGACATTGAAAGGGATTTTAAGGCTCAGCAAGAATCTTGATAGGTTTATAAACTTGCTTCGGAATTAGTATGTTTCAGTTGTATTCTTATTTCTTAGGTTGCCCACAATTTTGACACTATACTGATATTCTTCTAACCTAGATTATTTTTATTTAGAATATATAAATATGACTTCACCTCGCCTGATGGTGAGCTGTAGGCAGAGTCTCAGGCAAGAGAGTCACCATTGTAAACACGTACAGTATTACAATAGTGGTGTTTAGTGACGGCCTCATCAGCTGCTTTTTCAGGCCCCGCTGAAAGGATCTGGGACTACAGGAAGACGGCAACTCTGAGCTCCAAGAGTTAAAGGTGCGGCAAAGAAAGTATCACCGAACCGCTTCTGCGCTTATGCGCGTGATATATAAGCACTGCACGTGTATGATCTATTCGTGTCAGAGTACGTGAATGGATTGCTCCAAATATGATTCAAAAAGTGATCAAAATTACTCATCACTCAATAACGAACACTTGCAATCAATAAATGAGCTTGAGCACTGTTTAAATTTAGTTGCATCTATACATATAATAAGTCAGTAAAATCGACATTAACTTTTAAGGTAGAAGAAACACAACGATGATTGAATATTGATCGAGGAGACAACATAGGAGTATAAATCAGTACAAAATTTTATTGAAATTTATAAATAAAAATGAAAAAACCTTTATTGACCTTTCACAAATATATCTTAGAGGGTATGTACAAAACAATGTAGTTAAGTCGGTACAAAACTATTGCAAACCCTAACTCCCAAACTAGGTTATCCTGTAACTCAGGAGCCTGTGTTCAGTTGTTGCCGTTGTACAAAACAATTTATACGATTATAAACGTGTGCCGTTAGAGTACAGTATAGTTGTTCACTACTCAATAGTTATTTCGCGTGTATGCATGTGTGTGTGTCGTCGTCGTATCCCAAGTGTGTGTGTGTGTGTGTGTGTGTGTGTGTGTGTGTGTGTGTGTGTGTTTGTGTGGGTGGGTGGGTTGATATCAGCAATGATGGACGAAAAAAAACTGTATGACCTGATGGAGAAGAATTTCAGTGTGTGTGTAGCAAAGTTCTTACAACCAGCTCTCAACCTCTTTTTTATCTCGTACTGGTTTAATTGTGCAGAGGGGTAAACTTTTGAAATTTGTCTGTATAGAAACGATCTTGTGATGTAAAATTGTCGTGCCGCAAATGTAGTCCTGTGCCTTACTGGTGTGAATACGGCTCTGATCTTCCGTTTTGATGCATTAGGAGGTGGGACTTCTCTGTGTGTCCTGATGATGGTCTGAAGCACATAGAGTTGTCTCACAGTTAGCACTTTAGAAATTTCGAATAGATCGGTAGTGGTAAAACTGAACGGTTTATTCAGCATTACTTTAAGGACAGCTCTCTGGGACCTCTCCAACTCAAATAACGTTAATTTACCTGCTCCACCCCATACCACGATGTATTAGGTGATAACGGACTGACATAGCGCTTTGTATACCATGGTAATAGTGTTAGGGTCGGCGACCTTTCTAAGTTTTTTTTTATTACACTCGTGCCGCAACCTCTGTAAGAACAGAGACATTCTGTGTCGTCAGCGTAAAAGATGTAGGATAAGCCTTTGGTTATCCCACTGACAACACAAAACCTCTCTAGTGAGCTCTGGACGGAGCGGAGTTTTCTAAAAATATAGATAAGACCTCTCACTTTTGTAGAGATGTATTCTTTATGGTTCAACCACGTCAGTCCACCATCAATCACCAGATCCAAATATTTCTTATGATTAACACACAAGTTATAGTTGCACATGTACAGGTAGTGGAGTCGGTGCATGTGTGTGCATTATGTTAAATTCTACTGGTGCCCTCGTTTTAAAACTTATTGAGAATAGAATAAAGTTAGTTTTAGCTAAATTTAGAGTGAGAAGGTTATGATGCAGCCAAGTTGATACGAGTTTGATTGATTTTTCGGCATATTTCTTCACTTCATCTCAAGTTGAGCCATATACTATTATCGCCGTATCATCAGCATAAGTGATAACTTTTTAATTTGCCAGGGGCAGTATAGAGAGATTATTAATGTATATTTGAAATGTGTTCGGCCTAAATTGTTTTTGGTTCACTAATTGATTTTGGCAGGGTTCACTTAACATTTAGAGCTTATTTTATTGATATCCCTTCATAAATAAAAAAGTTATGCCAATGACAGTCAATTATGAAAAAATTACCTTTAAACTTACTTACATCGTGTGCGTTGCGAAATCTATTGATGGTAGAACAACACTGTCGCTACACTTTTGTAGTGATACTTTTTGTAGATATGTTCTGTAAAGTCACGGTTTTACAGAATATATCTATCTTCTATACTATTATACAATTGTAAAAAGTTTATGTTTGTCCGCGATGGACGCAAAAACTACTGAACGTATTTCAATGCGGTTATTTTTTGAAGTGGTTTGGTCCAACTTAAAATCTTACGTTTGTTTGATTGCAGTCGGTTAAGCAGAACCAGAGTTATGATTGGTAATATAGAATTTAAGTTGCGCAGATGGCGCTTAGGTCGGGATAACCGGCAGCCATTCGGGCGGAGCTGCGGGTATGGGCTAGTAACTACAATAAGTGTCACGACAGTAACGACTAACTAATTATAATTATGTCACGTGTACTTGCGTTCTATGGTTATGAAGTGGTTTATATTTTGATCCGATCCGCCGGCAGCAGACTAGCTATATTACTGAGACTACTGTGTTACTAAAACTACTAATAAAATATACTTACTCGTTCATGTTTGCTTTTAGGGTGTCAGTTTGCGTATCTTCATCTCCTTGCTACCTGTAATAAAACAATAATTGTAAATTAATAATTACATTACGCAGCGTGGTCCCCGAAAGAGAAGAATTTATGCCATCACATCGCTTCCCTTGTGGTGTGTACAAGGCGACGAGGGGATAGGGCTGTTTAACATCAAACTGATATATACAGTTCAGATTCAACCTCAGATGAGGGCTCGAAGCATCAATAGTGTTCGGAATGCAGTAGTAAGCTCGTTCCGGTCATCAAGGTGAAGTATGGGTGTTAATTTATTTCTACCCAAAGTCGTAGTAAGTATCGGTGAGCATATGTATGTATGTAATAATTACAAGCGTTAGGTACATCTACACTGAAAACTTACGTACTTACTACATTCAACTATAAATTGTGGAATATGTAATATCATGCATGGGACGGAGATGAGTTACAGATTGTTTAAGTTAAAAAAAAGTAACAGCAGACTATAAAGAGAGGACAGAAACGACGCTAAATTCGCCGCTGCTGTTGGAATCACAGATAACACAGCTAGTGACTATATAAAAAAAGAAAGGGTATATTAATCCTACGGTCACGTTTAGAATCTAAATTTAATCCCTCCCTAAGTGTCCCGGTGTGAGTCGTAATCCTAAATTCTAATTAATTACCGAACGCCCACATCGTGACTGTACTTACCGGTGACTAGTCGTTAATTCAAAGCCTTTTTTATATGTATACTGCAATTTTTTTATATTGTCTACTACAATAGTCGAACAAAATGCGCTATATAAATTGAACCTAAAATGAAATTTCTGCACGACTGCATCTAGATATTATTGACGTGACAACGTCTTATAAATTGGCTTGCCGGGTGACACTTCAAGAAACTGCGTTACGCTCCGCTCACGTTATGCGCTCACAATGAGAGCGAGTGAGAGGCACGCGTCCCTTCCACTCGGGCATGGTTAGCCCGCCTAAGAGCGAGAGAGACAGACATACCACTCAAAGTCGTTGTCACGTAAAACTTTCGCCCGTATACCGACTTTATTATTTCTAGAGGTAATACTCGAAGTTGTCTCGAAAAAAGAGTTGAACAACGTGCAAAGCTTTAACTTGTTACAATAACAAGTGTGTTGAAGGTGCTAGACAACTTTCAAGTAATTAAATTTCTGTATGACTACTTCTTAGTATGAATACTAATGCTTGAAGACGTGAAAAGATTGGTTGAAACTTATTCCTTTTACATTATCGTAATTATTTCGTTCAGAGCTTAATTTCCGGTTACGTTCGACGGTTTACGTTATAAACAGGGATTCGTTTATTCTTTATCCTCCGGGGGGTACTGGTTTGCAGGTGAAGTTGGCTTGAGCTCTGAAGATCTTGGTGATACCTACTATATGTCATTCAACTATACCGCTTCAACGTATGGATTTCAATTTGTTTAATGGATTGTACACTGTTATACATAATAATTATGAGCGGATGGTTATTATGCATGCGTTCTACTGTTATTAGTTATGCAAACCATTTGGCTGTTAACTCAAAATTTATAACAAATGCAAGGAAATGGTTTGAACAAAGTAAAGGTAGGTTTATACAGTTCAATATTTACTAACATACTATCTGTTTCATATTTGAAATGAGGCTTGAGTCCATTTTGGCTAGTTTATATCTCAATCACTAACATATATTTTTACAAATTCTAGGCAATAAATTGACCTTCTGAATAATCAATATACTAGAGTTACATTAAGGAAATATAAGGAGGAGAATTTTTATCATAAATGTTTTGTAATCATACTCGTGTCTGAATGCTCTAAACCCCAGTTGCCACAATATTATAGCGATTTCAATCGGAAGCTTGTAAATTTCTTTATGTCCAGCTTCCAACGAGGTATGTATTATTCATTACTAACATTGGCGAATGTTGAATATTTTATGAAAGTAAACGGAGTTCGCTCGGTTTATGGATGGGACAGTTCATCAGCTGTAAGCTTTTTGTAAGAACACATAATAATAAATATTAGTCCCGGTCGAATCTGAGGTATTGATAACCAAGTTATTATAATATAATACACCTGTTAAAAATTGACATTTTTGTTCCTTACTCTTGCACATTACTTGAGAACGAGTTCATCTATTCCATTTATCATTTATGGTTAAGTTGCCTATCATCTTAGGTTTCATGAGAAAAAAATTAAAAATTGCACATTTACTATGTGGTTTAAAAAAATAAAAAATTGCGATTACGCGTATTTCAGAAACTACGTGTTACAGGTGCAGCTTATTATTTTTTTTATACCACTTAGGTGGCAGACAAGCACACGGCCCACCTGATGAGAAGCGGTCATTGTGGCCTATGGATGTTTGCAACACCAGATGCGTCACACACGTGCTGCCTACCCTGTAGAAACCTTATTAAATGTAATAACTTCATTGGTCTATTTTTTATTCTTTTATCACAAATCTAAATAAATAAATATTTATATACCTTTGGTATCCGTTTCAAACTGCAAATTGTATCCACATTAAAAGCGGTTCGTATTCATTTATCTTTCTAGAAATGTGTAATAATGATAGAGTTCGCTCCTCAAAATGGATAGGACTATTATCGAAATACCCATAGGTATATGACGGTTTTAGTAATTTAAAAGCGACCTTATCATGTGATTTATTAATTACAGTTTCGTAATTCAAAACCGACCTCTACAATTATACACACGGGAATGAATTACTACGTCCTGCTTGCTGACACTGTTGTGGTCACAGGCTTCCAATAACCAGCTACGCCTATGTGTTTAGTTTACACGGAATGATCAAATTAGCCCAGTCTGCGGCTACAGGTCAGATTCTATATATGCATAGGTATGGTATGGTAATGGTTCTTGTAGCAAGATTTTGTTAATTTCCTTATTTTTAATTGCAGTTTCAGCATCTCTCTATAAGCAAAATAGTAATATAATAAGAGCGATATCGAAATATTGCAGTTAGACCAGCGCAGCGATTGAATCTTTTAGGGGGCTGCTCCTCAAGATGACGAAACGAGACGTCTCAACAGATTATTCCTGGTCCATATTATTGCTTGGTGTTGTAGCAGATACTGCATACAATAAAACTGTTAATCACGACGTTGAAAAATCTTCGTCACATATGATTCTAAATCAACAAACATAACATTTATTACCCGTACCCAAGAGTTACATTCACAAAACGGTTTACCTTTTATTTGGATCCTTTCATACGTAACAACATCAGGAATTCACTTCCAGTTTCCATATCCCCTTATCAAATATTCAAGGAAACAGGACAAACTTTTTTCTATCAACCAAAAGTTGTGAATGAGCTGAAATCATTCTTACTTTACTTACTTTGTCTATCTACCTATTTATAGTTTAATATATCTAATGATTGTTATTCACATTTCATAAATTTTCTTTTATTACAATAATTGCAAGTCAATTCAGAAGTATTGAAAAGTTGATGTAGTAGATATCAATATTCTAGAATCTAGTGAATTGCACTAACACTCTCAAAGTTTAAACCTAAAAGATTTTTCTTTCTTGGTATACTTTCTTAAACGGGATGTGTAAAATCAACGATGGCGTAGACTGGTTTCCGCTATAATCAAAAACGACGTAGAGTACGTAAGTAAGGCAATTAAAGGATTTTAAGACGCTGCTACAGGAAGTTCTAGGTAAAATGTAACAAAAAAAGAACAAAACGTCATGAAAGAGACTTTTGCAGACTTTGATCAATGTGCAGGAACTTAACTGCAAATTTTTCATTTACTCTTTGTAAAAATCTCCTTTGTATCTAATGTGTGGTTTTGAGTTATTGCTTCATTTTATTGATATAAATATTATATTGCCTATGTCCTAATTGCATGCATTGCCTGAATCGGTAGGACATGATGTGTTTTTGAACATAAAATATCTCATGCACTTTTCTTTCGTATAAGCTAACAATATGTCAGATCTTCCCCTCCTACACTTGCCGACCATTTTCATAACAAGAAATTCCAAAATATTTGCAGCATGTATTAATATATAAATAAAATGTCATTGGTTTTATGGTTTCCTCTAAGAAGGCTTTCATTTGTTATAAAGTTTGCGCGAAAATGCAGATGTTCTGAAAAGTACGAATATTTTATGATCGCAAGCAGCAGTTGAAATAAGTAAGCTAGGAGCTTATTCCGCGGAAGTATTTTACTTTAAAAAAAACAATGTTTCAGGAATTTCACTAATTTGGAAGGAATGCATTCACTTTAATATAAAGCCTTCGACTTTTAAGCTCTCTAAGAAATAAAACTTTTAACATCCCAATATTAAACAATCCTTAAGAAACATCGTGAGAGTTAAAATAAAATTTCTAAGAAACTAACATTACAATTCACCAAGTATATTTATTTTTATACATATTTGTATACTTTTATGTATTGAATTGTATAATGTTGCTTGTAATAGAGACAGTTTTATTTTTATAATACTGAGGGCTTACAAGTGTACATATAACCTCCTTTATGGTACAGAGTGAGCACAGTATTACGAAGTGCAATACATTTCTATGCTCCGTGCACATACTATATAGTGTTTAACTAAAAATCCTAGTCACAAATCTAGTCCGCATGAACATCAGTTATGCATGCGGGCGAAGCAGCTGACCAACTAGTTAATCTTCGGCTTTATGTATTATTATGCCCGAAAAGAAAACAAAATTTACCTTTTAAATTCAAGAGATTCTTAAGAAACCGTAAATTATTCACCGATTCAAAAGATATAGCCCAAAATATTAATCAACTTGGTGATATGATCTTACAAAAAAAACAATTTATATTTTCTCTGAAAGGTAAATTAAAAAGCATACTTGAAGAGATATGAAACACTGTAGAATGACTGATTGTGAGGTAGGAAAGTAAGAAAAAGTTTCTTTATAATCAGTAATAGTTTTCAAATGTTATTCTATCTAAAGAGTCTGTATCTATAGTAAGTGTATATCTATAATAATCATTATCTAACTGTTTTATGTGTAATGAATGAATATCAAATAAACAGTGATTTATTGAGCCTCCCCTACAAGCCTACAGGTACTTATTGAAGACGAGGTTTTCGTTGCACGACTTCCTCAAAAGTAGCATACCCCTTTGTTCTTAAGATAAGTATAAGTTGAAGGTATTGAGGTATTTGTATTATCCACCAAAAACTGAAATTCATAATTCTATAATCATTTATACGGTGTAGACCACTAAACGCTACTTACAAACCGTCAATATCAACAATATTTTATATGTTAGTGAGCAAATGGACCACCGCGCATACATGCATACATGGTCACGGCATGAGAAGACTCTGGTAAGAAACTCAGCGGGCTTTTCTTCTTTTGGTCTATTTACAAACATTTACTCAGTCTAGATACAGAAATTTGTTGGAGTAGCAAGTTTAGTGAATAGCTCAGTTGTTTATCATTTAAAATGAAATGCGGTTAAATACTCAATATCACTGATATTACAGTAGTCCTCTGGAGAAGTTCTGTGTATACTCTTCTTATTATTCATAAATCAGACTGTGTGCTCTATTACGATCGAATAACTATTTCACAAATAAATCTGCTGCAATTCCTAAAAGCTAGTGAAGTATATGATTTGAAATCTTGGAAAGCGGTATTATTAATTATGTCCAATTAAAATTATTATTTTACTGGAGATATGCTTAAAGTTTCCTTTCAATGCCGCTTAATGTGCAACAAGGAGGACAACAAAACGAATATAACTTTAATATTTCTTGTGCTAACCTTTTTTTATACTTATACTCATCAGGTTTTCAAGATTAGAACTACCATAATTTTCTTATGTATGCTGACAAATTAAACTGTAATAGTATGAACAGAATTCAAATAGCGCTCGCTGAAATACTTAAGTGAAATTCCTTTACACTGAAGACAGCAATGTGTAGAATGTAGTTGCTCGTTTAAGATTCTTATGTCATAGGAACAAGAAAGCAAAGTTATGCTAGGCGTAAGTGGGCCAAATTTGATAAAGGAATATCACAGTTTCAAATTAAATGAGTTACGTTTAATTTTCAGAATCTTAAAAAACTCTTGAGGACTGGAAGTGTGTTCAATTTTACGGAACTAAAACATAACATAACATAAACTCTCGCTTATATCCCCGAAGTGGTAGGCGAAGGTGCTAGCACCTATATTTCACGGCACTATAACCGACTAAAACTTTAGCCTTAGGTTCATTTAAAATTGATAAGTATGAATCGATGGCTTGCCATACTAACATCTATGGCGGTCGTTACGGGTAATTGGAGCTGTCAAAATTAAAACCAGTCTAACTTGTAACTTCGATATCGCCATTGGTCATTGGATCATTGGTTGTGGAGGTCAGACGGCAGTCGCTTCACGTAAAATATCGAAATTCAGCCACATCACAGTTGGACTGAAAAGCCGACCCCAACTGAGTTGGGAACAGGCTCAGAGAATGAAGAAGTATGAATGGATGGCTTATATGGCTACTTACTAAAAATAAATCGTTAGCAAAGAAAAGGTGACTTTCTCTGTAACTTCTAAAGCTTTCAATAAAAGTTATTTAATGGAAGAAAAAATCAGCTTATGGTATCTTTTGTAGGTTTAAGTCCCTTACCAAAATAATAGTTTAGCTTATATAAATCCTTCATATAATGGTTCAATGCAAGGTATTTGAAAGTTTTTCGCAACAAACAACAGTTGTTTGTTGCGAAAAATGTTTCAATGTTTCAAAATGTTACTATAATATTCATCATACATGGTGACCTAAATGATATAACTTTTTGGACCTTAATCATAATCATATAAATCAGAACTAGCCGCGGTAGCCTAGTGGTATGGGTAATGGACTGCTGAGACGAGGTCCCGAGTTCGATCCCAGGTTACCATGGCACACACCAATGACTTTTCGATGCTTTTCGAAGGTATGTGTGTATTTATCGCAGGTTTATAAGTGCCTCGGAGAGCACGTTAAGCCGTCGGTCCCGGTTGCCATACAAACATCTATGGCAGTCGTTACGGGTAGTTGGAGCCCTCAAAAGTCCAACCAGCCTAACTTGGAACTTCGATATCGCCATTGGTCATTAGACCATTGGTTGTGGAGGTCAGATGGCAGTCGCTTCACGGAAAATATCGAAGTTCAGCCGCATCACAGTTAGACTGGAAAGCCGACCCCAACTGAGTTGGGAAAAAGGTTCAGGGAATGATGATGATGATAAATCAGAACTAATAACGATGCAGATTCTCAGAAAATAACCTAGTCGAGAAATGTCGTCTCAAGTCTATCTCACCAAGAACACCGGTACACCTGATCATTGATAAACAACGTCCTGATTATTTTAGAGAATTTGTACCTTAAAGGTACACAGAGCCCTATCGATATTCTTGAGGCTTAATACCAGCTCAGCTGCAAGTCAGTGCACTTGCTTAGTACTCTGGCGCAGTCTTACTTCTCTGGGTCGCAATGTCAGACTACATCTTGACATAATGATATTGATGAGAGGGTATGTCGCTACAAACCCTTTGTTGCTGCTGTTGATTCGATGCTGTAGCAATGTCAACATATTTAACCATGGTTCGAGTGAAAAGCTATACACATACTTAATAGTACTGACAAATTACAAGTGCTATTATATAAAGTAAAAAAAAAACAGATAATTTACGAACTCGGCAAAGTATAAAATAAAATAAATCCATTTTGCTCATTACGCAATTTAAACGAATCCTGCTCCAACTGTCAGTCTCAGAATTGTAGTTACGTCATGGGCTCGAGCTATTTAAAAAAGTGCAAAAAAAGCTCGCTAAAGTCTCCATGGCGGTAATTAGTCTACTGTGCAGTTATTAGTACACTGCAAAATAGAGGTGACGTTTACACCAATTTCTTTGTAATTATCTTTTTGTGTCGTGTCTTTTCTTTTATGTGTTATCAAAAAGAGATATAAAACATGAAAATTCCCAAATTTATAACGATTTTAACTAATTGATATGTTATTTGCATATATCATCAGCTTTTTTTGCGTGTCAGAAAAGAAAAAGATGTGAATCAACCAATGAAGAAATCAATGGAATCAATTTATCTACTAACGGCCAATCTCAGTGCCAAATCTCATCCTGATAGTTCAGCCTATTTTGTGTGAAGGAATAACAAACATCTCCACAATCATTTCTACTTAAATTATTTGCAAAAAATATATAGTTTTTGGTACTGGAAAGACTGCAATAGGTATCTGTTGATTGAATGACGAGGCTCTGGTACAGCCTTTTCTTACGAGGTAAGACGTGTGAATAAAATCAAAAGCAGGAAAGGGAGTCAGCCAATCCCACACGTCCAGTTGAAGCCTTGTACGAAAGTTAGAGTCAACATTTATTTTCTGACAAATAATTCCATCAAACGGAAATTAGTTTTGTTCAAAGCCATTGCTCCAGATGTAGAACAACACTGTGGTCTCTAGTCCATCAGTTGGTGCAGAGTGTTTATTTTTCTTTCAGGTCTCGTATAGATTCTGTGTTATATAAACGATAACTTGTTAAAAGTTAAACAGAACTTTGCTCCATTTATGCGGGCGCTTGCGGTTGAGATTAAATACGAAAGCACTCAGTTTCCTTGCAAACTTGTTCTTTGTAACATACATACTGTTTACAATGAGTTAGTTTGCGTGGACTGGACGACTGGACTGGTGTTTTTCTAAAATATCTTTTCTTTCCTTTTGAAAATCTTCATCTTTAACCACAGGTTGACTTACGTTTATGACTGTCCTAAACATACATAAACATTATACCGAAAATCCACTTTAAACAAGGAGGTAGGGTCTCGAAATTCTTAGGGCTTTTACTAGCGCTATTTATTTCTAGGTCTGTAGGTCCTCACCATCTCGCACGCTCGTATCTCTGGAATGACTCCGCACAGTACCTCATGGGAATCTTGAGTTTACGAACATCCTCGAGTTTTTACAGATGTGTAGAGATGTTGCGTCCTTGGCAGTATTTCACCGTCTCTACAATGGTGAATGTTCTGATGATCTCTTCTAATTAGCCAACCGTGTCCTTTCCTACACAGGACAACACATGGCTTAGATATTACCCATACGGTGCAGAACAGTTCATAAAGAACCAAGCGATTCGGCAAGTCTTTTCTTTGCCGCACCATTAAATCTTGGAAATAATTACCAGCTTCCGTGTTTCTTTCTTCCTATAGTTCTGGATCCTAAGCGGAGTGCGAAAAACATCTGACGAGGCCGTCAAGTTAAGCGCCACCATTATAACATTGTGCGTGTTCGTAATGTTTTCTCTCTTTCCTGACTCTTTGCTTTACCGTCAGAAGAGGTGAAATCAAATTGACATGTCCTAGAAGATCACACGGCATACCTATCACCCATAAAAACCAAATTTAGAGAAAAGCGAAAGAGCCCTGGAACCTTCCTAAGATAATGATGAAGATAATAACTCAGACCTCTTGAGTCGTTATAATGTACACAATAACAAATATTTACGACAACACTTACAAGTATCTCCAAAATTTATACCATTATATACATCAAAACTATTTACTCAGATATTTCCAATACAAAGGTTTCGTATTTGTAAAAGAAATCTCAATATTATTATAATTTAAGCTTGGTAAATATTCGCCCCTTTGCGGTAACGGGAAGTTTCCTTTGAAAGTTTGCCTCCTCATAGAGACAATTCAAACAACTTTATTGTGTTGATTCATTCATACGACATGGATACGAATGAGCAATGAATTTCAGATTGATATTTTCTTTTTTTAATCTAAATTCTTTGTAGATCACCCTGCAGTGTGAACACACCTTAAATTAAATTGCAGGTGTTGAAAATAGCTTTACATTGATATCATATTGATGTTCAGTTTTTCATTAATAAATTTGAAATATTGAAAATGAATAGTATGTGTGTAATGGACTGCTGAGACGAGGTCTTGAGTTCGATCCTAGGTTTTACCATGGCACACACCAATGACTTTTTGATGCTTTTCAAGTTATGTGTATATTTATCGCAGGTTTATAAGTGTCCGGTTAATGGCAATAGGCTAAACATAAACTGGCGAAATGTGGATGCTAGCACCTCTGGCTACCCCTTCGGGGATAAAGGCTTCAGTTTATGTTATGTTATGTTAAAAATGAATTCAAAATATAAGTTCCTAATAATAATATTTGAAATTCCAGCATACATACATTTCATAGTTCCCTCTAGACCTAAAATTTAGTTTGGTATATAAGTTTTCACTAGTATTTATAATTAACACTGTTATCTCTGACAAAACAGTAATTAGAGTAAACATTAGGTAGTACTAGCGCCATACTAGGTGAAACGAAAAAGAGAAATCTATCAATATTATACAGTTGCCTAAATGTTGCCTGGAAGAGATCGCCGATGGTGATAGGGCCGCCGCCCTTTGTACATTCTGCTATTTGTTTATGTCCATAGAACAAATCAATATCTTATTGTGTACTATAAAGAGTTATCTATCTATGTATCTATTACAGTTGCCATTACGAAACTAAAATTAAACTTTCATACACAAATTATCTACTACTGCTGCTAAATTACTTGTGAAGTTGGTATTAAGGTGATTATTAAATAACAATTAAGTATTAAAAATACTGTGATTATCATTAAAATAGCTATTGTAATTACTATTAAAATTAATAATAAAATTACTTTGTACGACATCCCAAATCTATGTTATCATTATTATCTTCATTATATTTATTTATTCGGGAATGAAACCGTGATAATGATTATTGATAATAGTCTGCTTACGCGCTGTGACCTATTATTTAGTTATACCAAATAAGTTTCTCACACCTGTCAGATTATGTACTTCCGAAAAGATAGCGTCGTTATCTTATACTGATACGTTAGCTTGTACGAAATGTAGAGTCTCTCCGCTGCTGTCAAGTCTGAGTCTTCTAAATTATATTAATATTATTTATTAACCACAGATTCAATACAGGCTTCTAGGAGATATTTCTCCCAGAAACGGTGGACAAATCTATAAATCCAATAGAGCTACGGAAACGCTAAGGTGCTACGAAATCCAACCGCAACCGCTACGAGCGCCGTAGACTCGTTTCACCAATATAAATACTGTGTAGTAAATTAAGTTATTCGAGCTAATATTAAATATTCTCAAGTACTGAAGTGGCGCTATTATTGAAATAACGGAGAATTTCGTGACCATGGCGTCGTTTTAGGGTAAATTGAATTAAGCTTTGCAACGTTCGTGAGAATTACTTAGGACGAATTTGTTATAATTCACTACGTGTTTTATTTGAGGTTCAAAGTTCACTGGACTTAGATAGATCTAAAAAATGCAGGCAAATTTACTTACGGTACGAGTATGTTGCCGGTAGTTATGAGAAATTTGTTTAAGGGTATACCCCGATCCCGGGACAGAAAACCTTGTTGTTATAGTGGGTTAAATTTTAATATAACTGCTATTCACTAGTCAGTGGTATTCACTATTTGTATAAAGACGACAGAATAATCCTGATTTTTTTTTAAAGTAAGTACCTCTAATACTGTTTATACTATTGTATTGAAGTAAGAATTAAGAAATACTGCTGGCATATGATTGTCCATAAATTCAACACACGTTTTATTGAAATGTATTTAGAAGAAAAAAACCATAATCAATATCATACTGCTATAAATGTAACCTGTATCGAGCTAATTTAATTATTCGCTCACTTGCCCGGCTTACGCTCTCAAAAAGTGTTGAAATATTTCTATTAATCGATTGCAACGCAGCCAATAATTGATTTACCGATAACCTTTGTGCAGGTGCACTGAAAATATGTATTTATAACACCATGTTTTTACGAAATAGTCATGCTTTATTTTATTGTAAATATCATAGAGAGAAAGAGAAAGATGCATTCATTTATGTAAACGTAGTTTCAGAATATAAAACAAGCCTGTTAAATTACAGAGTTTTGCGGTAACAGATATAAATACATAACCGTGAATTTAACAAATACAATCCTTTCAACGTTTGTTATTTATAAGTAATAGTTTAGGTGGAGGTATTTCATTCATAATTTAATTTTAAAAAGACAAGATAGAGAACAGATAGAGCAAGGTTTTCAATTGAATTTCTAATAGTAGCTAATGATGAACAGTGCGCTTGTGTTTCACTGCGTGACCTCAGTATCAGGTGAACTTTTGTTTTGTATATGCAATATTTATCTCAGATCCTATTTATGATATATACATTGGGTTAATACAACAGAAAAGCCCGATTTGGATTCCTAGTCATACTATCGACATGAACTCACTCCCAACATAAGCAATTTAGCTTAGCCGAAGGGGTTTACGGGAAATGAAAAAGGTGAAATTGTTTTTTGTATCTTTACAAACACGAGTCAATAAATAGAAACAATAATATAAATAAGAGATAGAGCCTAAAATCCTCTTGACCATCTTAAGAAATAACAAAGACAGAAGAAAACTATTAAAAAGTGGTTTTCTTCACTAATACAAGGTACATTGGAGTTGAAGATACCCTCCTGAAGCTAAGTGTTAACAGGACGTCCGCGCAATAGGAAAAGTTAATTAATAATAATGCGATTTATCTACTGGCAACGGAGCGTAAACCATTTTACTCATAGGTCTATTGGAGACGCTCCGTACAATTACTTTAAACTGTTTACTATAAAATAACAATGTTGCTTTAATAATATTATGGACGCTCGCTGCTGTGTACAGAGGCAGACGTTACATTCATATTTTAGTTGCTATACATTGAGCAACGTAATAAGGGTACGTTGGTAAGCGTATTACCGTATACCAGTCACGTTTTTAGACTCTTTGAACGGTGAATTCCCCAAAAATTCATTAAAAATGCGCCTTACCTAAGAATTGAGGTCTTATTTTTAGATTCTTTCAGTGTACTTTAGGACTTAGATAGGAATAAGACTATTTATACTGTCGATTGATGCCATTTGGTGGACTTAATTGATAAAATAAATACACTAGTACTTCTCTCTGAATGTAAACCTTTGATATGCCACTGGCGAAACCGGTTAGTTTCAATAATGAATGTCGTGGAGGAGGACAACTCTGGTATCAATGTTTATTAGATAAATAAAGGATTGTACGTACAAAAATGTGGTACCTTTAAAAAAAATTCTACTTATAGTCCTTCTAACAAGGGATAAGATCTAGTGTCTACTCAGAAAAATCAGTACAAAGTTAGTTTGAATGATGTAGATGTTATCTACAGATCGCATTAATACCTACAATCATGTAAGATAAATACATCAAGCTACGAGTAAGTTCAAACTGTATATGAGATGAACGAAATTGTGGCATAAAATAAAAAATTATAAATTTATCATGCTTAATATTACGTTATACGACGATTATGCAGATTTCAAAACCTTGTATTGCACAAGAGTCTGATCTGCCTGCGATCTATCTGCGATACAAGCTTTTGAAATCAGCACAACCTTAGCATAAACTGATTATAATCATTTCAGTATAATAGTTTTTACTAAAAGTCCATCATCATACCAGATTCTTTGTGTACCATATTAATATAATGTCATATCTGTTTTCTTCTAGGGCAGGTTTTCATCATTCATACATACATAAATGCATGAACATACTTACGAAGCAAGTTTATAGAAATTATTAAAAAAACTAACGCAAATTTTAAAACTGTTGACATATAAACTTTGCTCAGGACGTATGCAACTTTCGTATAAAAAGACATGCTACTATTGTTTGCGTATACCGATCCCTGTAGGCAAAATAACGGTCGTCAAACGCGGATGAATGTTTCCACGAAAATGCAATCAAAAGCGAACTGAAATCCTATGTCCGAGGATGCACGTGAACCAATATTTACCTCACATCAAAGGATTCTCGGGACTATTAAACGGCCTATTCTAAATTGTAATATAGACTAGTTGAAAGCCATGAAGCGTGACATTCAACGAAAACGGTTGCATGATATTGCACTGCGCCAGCAAAGGCAAGCTAGTCTCATTTGAGCTAAAATTTGATCGAATAGTATAAGCTACTACGGTAAATGAATCAAATCAAAAGTTATGTGGCACTTTCATGCCTAATGCTATTACCTTCGCCAGTGTTTTGAATTGGAAGTAGTGGCAATTGAGACTATTATTCCTGGTAGTCTTTTCATAAAATAATTTCTGTGTCACCAGCAAGTTTTTAGCTTGAAGGCATAGTTATTTTGTGTTCTTCTATTAAAGTCACGTCTAATGTTATAAGTACTCTCATCTGGAAATCTGATGGAACTCAGTTAAATGTTCTCCTCTCTCTAACTATTAGATTCATGATTTGGAAAACATTTTATTTACTGGAAAGTTAAGATTTTGTAGGCTTCAGTGCGTACCTCTGATGCCACAGGCGTAAAAGCTAAGATGATTATTTATTACAACAAAGTAAATACTAGCATAAAATTTTATTGTAATTATCACCGTGTTAGTTGAAACAAGTCTAGTGTTGCCTACAGTTACTGTTTGCTAACATTAATATGAAAAATTATACGTATTTAATCTTGAGCTTTTCAAATTATTATTTCATGAACGCAAAATACAAGTTATATTTAGTTAAAGAAAATAATGTGAAGTGATGTGGTTGGGTTTGTAGAACGATATTGCGAGGGTGACGCACGTAGTCTTTCTGCATACATTAAGCACGATGTCAACACGTCAAATGTTAACTTCTTAACATGTGCATTCATGTCGTTCACTATCAACGTTTAAGAATTTTGTCTTATTTATACTTTGAATCTATTATTATTTATAAGGTCGTAATATTTTTGCATAAATTAAGGGCGATGTCAAAACATCAAATGTTAATATTTTAACTTGTTCATTCGTGTCATTCACTATCAACGTTTAGGAATTTGTCTTGTTTATTCTCTTAAGCTATTAATAATTTATACTGCTAGAACAAAGAAACGATAATATAATATAACAGTACCACGATTACAGGCTGGGTTAAAAATGTACATTATTTACATTAATAAAGTACATTACTATTTACATTAATAATGTTTATTATTATTTACATTAATAATGTACATTATTCACATTAATAATATACATTATTTACATTATTAATGCACATTATTAACCGCGTTTAACACCAACTTATTTTGTAAAGTAAGTTCTTTCATCTGGCATAAGATTTGTCTAGTAAAATTTCACAATAAGTTTTGAAATACGTCCTTTACAATAGCTTCTCTTTAACGTTCTGTTGATAGAAGTAATCGTTTCACAAATGTCTACCACTGGCATTCAAAGGAATACTTTCTGAAATATGTTCCCTTTGTAAAATGAACGAAACAAATACACGAGATATGTAAATAAATACATCTATAATGTGTATATGCAAACTATCTCTTTACAAAGGACTTTTTGCTACAACTTATTAAATTCGACTAATAAGTTCGATTGCGACTTCTGATGCCCACTCTGAACAAATATAAAATGAATTAAATATTATGAATTTGAAATATTTGCATTGTTCTGGGTCTACCCGTTCTCGTGCTTTGGCGATGTTATTATACAACAGTAATTAAAGAGCCCACCTATTTCAAATTAAACCGTAAACACCGCGAGCTTCTATAACACACTTTGTGTGGACTTTAGAATTAGGTCAAGATATAAATGAAAATTGTTATTTGTACAACAAGCCAGTAAATTTATTTTTTACAGCGAGTACTGATTTTAAATCATGAACTAGTGAAGTAACAAGCGCTTTTAATATAAAATATCGGATAATTTTATAGTTGTTTTGGAAAAAAGATTTTAGATACAGTTTCGATACCGAAATCGTCTGGAAGTATTAATTTGGAGTATTTTTTTACATACATTCTTCTCACTACCTGTACATTATAACTCCAGATGATTTCGTTAACAAAACTTAGTTATTTTTTACGGAACGATTATAAAATCAGCGTGAATAGACTACTGAGCACAACTACAGATCACACGTTCTTAACATACAACTTTTCCCCTCTATCAGAAATGAAGATTTGAGTCGGTTTGATAACGACATAGCCACTTGGTTAGTCCCAATGAGCGAACTCTCGTGAGCTCCCGTGCCCTAAACGTAAAAAAGTTCAGAAGGTGTTAATGTCACCCAATATACCTGTATGTGACGAACGATTCTCTAATGAAATAAATAACACTGCCATAGTACCTCAGTAATGTAATTGTTTGTAATCTAGTAAGTAAGAGTCAATACCGCAAGCACGTAAGGGACCTGCAGCCGTCTTAATGACCTAATTAACTTGCTAGACTCATTACAGAAAACCCTCTCTGACACACACTACGGAAAAATAAAGCCTTAGATATTTTTCCTTAACAAAATGAGGTGATAGTTTATTTCGTGTGTCGGTCATATTGTTAGTTTTAAATTTAGTGAATAACAATACGCTGAAGGAATATGAATTTGGAATCGTCCTCCTTTTCCGAACTTACTTGGGTTTTCAGTCTAACTACGAAATTACCAAACGAAGATTTTCCCAGAAACGTCATCTATGCCATCTTTTATTTTTTTTTGGGCGCGAAGTCCCCACGGATACCAAACCGGAGTCGGTGAGAGAGGTTTTGTCGGACTTAAACAGACTAAAACGCACGCTGTATTTGAGTCTCTAGTTGCCGGAGTAGTAGATAGCAGCGAACATGTTCCTCGCACCCCGGCAGAACCGGGGCCCTCTCTTTTGAAATGACCCCCTTCGGGTGTAGGGACCACGGTGCCCCCGTCCAGCCCCCAAAGAATGGGGTGGCACACTTTGCGCCGCCGTCACGGCCTGCTTCTGCCAGGTTGACAGGCGGCTCCACCCGTCACCCCCAGGCCTGCCCACATTGGGGACGGAGGTCATTCTGCGACCTCCGACGTCCGAGTAGCCTACGCTCATCGCGGGCTGTGCGGTTACGACGTCTCCTTCTCGAGCATTACTTGCTCGCTGAGGGAGACGCATCACTCATCGTACCATCGCCGTGCGCAAGGCAGCGAGTAAAAGAACTCGCACTCCAAGGGCCGCCACTAGGACCCACCTTGGCGTCTCCCACGCCGGGCACCCGGTCAGCGTTTGCAGCATTAAGACCTCGCTTGCATCGCAGTGATGGCACTTTTTTATTTATTTATTTATTTACTTGGACGTTACATCTATCTGGATTTGATGCAGGTAATCCCCAAAGCACCCGTGCCCGGTGATCACCTGCGTCAGCCGGTACGAGAGGATACCGTGTGGCTCTCTAATCTAACCAGTCCCCCATGATAGGTCATACCGTCTGTCGACGCAACACATCGACAATAGAAACACGCACACAAGGGTAGCCACGCATCGGCGGCAACGTAACCGATCGGCCCCCCACTCGCTCTCAAACATCTCAGTAGCACATACATTGTATTGTCACCTACCTACTAATTAATGTATCAGTGTAAAAAGCAAATATACTTATTGAGTTAATTACGAGTCATTCTCATCATTTCAACACCAAAGAACCACGACTCCTTTCGACTTCCTGGCAGCCCAAACATTGATCCTTCTCCCGGACTTACGAAGCAACCAGCAGGGACGATATTGAAGTCGGACTAAGGAGTGGACACGTTCATCATCAAACTTTTGGACAACATTGCGAACAGGCAAGTGGCGATCTGGTTAGACTATATAGATACAGCCAATTAATTTCCTTCATCCATCCAACATTAATAACACCTACCACGCCTCGTCATTTGTGTCAGTCCAGTGTACCCTTTACTTTTAATAATCATTAAAAACAATACTTTAGCTACCTATTGCTAATCAACAGGCTTCCTATTGCCAAAATAATACCGATCACGGATTCCTAAAACATAAATCTATCAATTCCTATAAAAATTTGGTAGATTCAAACAAATCATATAAATCTATCGTCTACCTACAAATAGAAGATAGATTAATTTCACAAGTACTTATCCATGCTTATACACCTTTGCAATAAGTACATACCTATAAACCATAAAAATCCTACCAACTACGGTATATCATAAAATTTCTTAAATATAATCTATCAATTCCTATAAATATTTGGTAGATTCATACTAATTATATAAATCTATCGTCTACCTACAAAATAGAAAATAGATGAATTTCACAAGTACTTATTCATACTAACACATTTTTGTAATAAGTACATACCTATACACGATATAAATCTTACCGACCACGGTAGGCATTTCATAATATTTCTAAAAAATAAATCTATCAATTCCTATAAATATTTGGTAGATTTGTTTCATACTTTAAAAAAGTTCTTTCATTCATTTCACTTATCATCAATCAAGTACTTACTTACACTTACACATTTTTGTAATAAGTATAATAAATAGGTACCATACATACCTAAAAACTATAAAAATATTAAGTAGATATTGATACTCCTTTTTATAATACAACCACTAAGTTTGATTACAAATACTCTTTGTTTAGTTGCATGCCTACTTACTGCAATAAAATCATTATATTTAAGTAAAATAATTACATTACAAACATTTTTATACAAAACGTTAACAAGCGGGTATCCGTGAATACCTCAACGCAAGCTATAGTAGGCCGCGCACTAGATTACGGTGCGCCCTTTTTACGACTGTGGTGATTGTGACTATTTCCTATTTCATTAAAATTATTCTATACGTTTTATTGCCATGAGTGATGAACAAGCTCTAGTTAAAAAGCGAGGCAGCTTAAAGGGCCGTTTGACTTTATTTTCCAACTACATTAATAATTTACCAGCACATTTAAGCAACGAACTCAAGTTGGAAATTGAAGCTCGAATAGCAAAATTGGAACCATTATTTGATAGTTACAACGAAATTCAGCAGGAAATAGAAGGTATAACTACGAATGCCACCGAACAGGAAAAAGAGCGCGACCTCTTTGAGAGTATGTACTTTAAGGCCGTGGCGCTTGCTAAGTCGAAGTTAGGCGCAGTGGCCGAGCAACCGCACAATTTTAGTTGTGAATTAAATTGTACTAAGGGCCACGGAGCTAGTGTCAAGTTACCTATCATACAGCTTGCTACATTCAACGGTGCTTATGGCTCCTGGTTGGAGTTTCGAGACACTTACCTTTCATTAATTCACGATAACCCCGACCTAAGCGCAATTAATAAGTTCCATTACCTGCGTTCGTCATTAGAAGGCAGTGCCTTGTTAGTTATAAAATCAATTGAATTCTCTTCAAGTAATTATGAAGTAGCCTGGAATTTAATTTGTGATCGATATGACAACAAAAAAATGCTTATCGCTAATCATGTTAAGGCGTTATTTACAGTTTATTCTATTCAGAAAGATACATCATTTAATTTAAAACGCTTAGTTGACAGTTTCGTTAAGAATTTGCGATCTTTGAAAACATTAGGGGAGCCCACCGATAAATGGGACACCTTGTTGATTTATATGCTGGCCAGTAAATTCGATTCACAGACTTTTGTGGAATGGGAAAAATATAAAGCGTTAATCAATAACAAACAGCATTTAACCTTTGAAGATTTAATTCACTTTACAAAAAATAGATCGGAATTATTGGAAATATTAGAACATAGTAACAAAAACAAAACAGCAACTAAATCACCAGGGAATGCAACGAGCCTCTTATCCACTGATGAAAAGAGAAAGTGTCCCGTCTGTCGGTCAGCTGATCACTTTATTTATTATTGCAAAACGTTTTTAAAATTAAACAATAAAGATCGAGAAATTAAAGCGAATTCATTAAATCTATGCTTGAATTGTTTGAAGGCTGGACATTCCACAAAAAAGTGTCAACTAAAAGCCTGTAAAAAATGTAATAAAAAACATAATAGCTTAATCTGTCCGAAGCTATCAGAGAGCGATCGCAATGAGGATTCGCGCGACGAAGTAGTGTTAACGTGTGCTACCGCGTCCCCAGTAGGACTGTTGTCTACAGCTTGCGTGAGTGTGCGCACCGCCTTAGATAATAGTCAGCGTGTGCGCATCATGTTAGACTCGGGCAGTACTGCTAACTTTATAACGGAGCGACTTTGTAAACAACTTCGGTTACCTACGAAAAATATGATTACGACTATTAATGGATTGAACAAAAGTGTATCAGTATCAAAAAAATGTTGCGATATTATTATTCAATCTCTTCATTCGAATTATTGCAAAACCATCACATGCATAATTATTTCCGATATTACCAATCCTTGGCCAAGTTCCCCAATAGATAAAAATATTTTTAAAATTCCTAAGAAATTTTCATTGGCCGATCCTAAGTTTTATCTACCCTCAAATATTGATATTTTGATTGGCAACGGAACACTGTGGGAGTTTATTGAACCCGAACAAGTTAAATTAAATGATCAAAATATAATTTTACAAAGGTCTAAATTAGGTTGGTTTATCACCGGATCTTTACAACTAAGTTCATCAACACTTTGCAATTTTTCTGATTCTCAAGTGCTCACCAACCAATTGGCGAAATTCTGGGAACTAGATACTATTGTTACAACTACGAATAAACAACTAGAGTGGTCCCCCGAAGAGATTGAATGTGAAAAATCATTCGTGAACACTACGTCTCGCCTACCTAATGGCAGATTTTGTGTGACAATTCCATTAAAGTTTAACCCAAACGTTTTAGGTGATTCTTACAAAATTGCTAGAACAAGATTTTTACAATTAGAGAAAAGATTACAAAATAATACACAACTAAAAAATCAATATAAAGATTTCATTCATGAATATATTAATTTAGGTCATATGAGACTATCAAAAAATCAACATAGTGATCATATCCAATACTTTGCTCCCCACCATGGTGTTGAACGAGCGAGCAGTTTGACGACGTCTTTAAGGGTGGTTTTCGATTGCTCAGCAAAAACCTCATCTGGTTATTCGTTCAATGAGCTGCAAATGGTTGGGCCAGTAATTCAAGACGACCTCTTTTCAATATTATTGCGCTTTCGCCAACATAACATAGTACTCACTGCAGATGTCACTAAAATGTATAGACAAATTGAAATTAACGAATCACAAAGATGTCTGCAAAAAATACTGTGGCGCGACGAGCCGAGTGAACCTCTGAGGGCTTACGAACTGAACACCGTGACGTACGGCACTGCTTCTGCTCCGTATCTTGCGATACGGTGCTTGAAGCAGTTAGCTGACGAATGTAGTGATCCGTTCATCCAAGAGGTGATCTCAAGAGATTTCTACGTCGATGACCTCATCACCGGCGCTAGCAATGTCTCTCAAGCGCTCCACGTCTATTCCGCAGTGACCGAACAACTCAAAGGCGGTTGCTTTCCTCTTAGAAAGTGGTGTTCTAATGATCAAGGGGTCCTGACTCAACTTAAACGAGATGATAACATGTCTCATGATCGTTTTGATTTGTGTCCCAATGATATTTCCAAAACATTAGGGATTAATTGGGATCATAAAACCGATAAAATATGCTTCGATATAAATTTAAAAACCCACGGTAAAATAACCAAAAGAAATATTTTGTCCACTATCTCGCAACTATTTGATCCGTTAGGACTAGTCACTCCAGCTGTTTTAGAAGCGAAAATAACTATGCAAAAATTATGGTTATGCAAACTCTCATGGGACGACGAGGTTCCCCAAGCAACACAAAGAGCTTGGTTAACTTTTATTAATTCATTATCACAATTAAATCATTTAAGAATTCCTAGACACACAATAAGTACAAATTATAATAAATTACAATTACATATATTTACAGACGCTTCTGAAGAAGCCTATGGAGCGTGCGCATACTTACGTTCTATTGATAAAAATAATGGCATACTTATTCATTTATTGTGTTCAAAAAACAAGGTGAGTCCTCTAAAACCACAAACTATTCCACGCCTGGAGCTTTGTGGAGCGTTGTTAGGAGCTAGATTAAGTACGAAAATTATTGAATCATTACGAGTCACCGTCGATGAAATTTTTTACTGGACTGACTCGACCATTGTTTTAGGCTGGCTTAGTACTACGGTTAATAAATTGCAAACATTTGTTAGGAACAGAATAGGAGAAATTCAACAAATACAGTCCACTATGAATATTAGCTCTTGGAGTTATGTTCCTACACAAGCAAACCCAGCTGACTATCTAACGCGTAAAATGAGTGCCGACACTTTGATTAGCTGTAAGCAATGGTGGTATGGTCCACAATTTCTTGAATCTGATGAGTCATCGTGGCCTACTATTGATTTAAAAAATAATAATCAGTCTTTACCCGAGTTAAAAAGGGAAGTTGTTTGCATGGTCACTCAACCATGGGAAGCTTTATTTCCTTTTGACAGATTCTCAACTTACTCGCGTATGCATAGAACTTTAGCTTATGTCCTTAGATTTGTACATAATTTGAAAAACAAAACAAACATAATCAAAGGTAATCTACAAGTTGCCGAACTTCAACTATCTGAGTACAAATTAATCAGTTTCTCACAACAGCAATCATTCCCTACAGAATATCAACAATTAAAGGCTAATGAAAAATTGAAAGGTACTAATTCATTGTTATCTCTCAATCCATTTTTTGACCATAAATTAAACATTAATTTTTTTTTTTAATTTTTTTTTTTTTTTTTTTTTTTTTTTTTTTTTTTTTTTTTTTTTTTTTTTTTTTTTTTTTCTCTTACGACGACGTGCCTTCATCTATGCTATCTGACATGCCACATCGAATACTGAAACCAACCGTTTAAACTTATCTTTTTTTAAACATTACTTAATGTGAAAATAAAGGGTGGCTTTATCGTTATAAGCACTTTTATTAACTCGTTGAAAGATTCGTTCTTTTATATTTTCTTAGTAGTTCCTGTCCATTTCAGGAGTAGTCTTGAAAAGGGCAACTATGTTGACAGTTCGCTTTTATCAATTGGTTCTCACTATTAGAACCATTTTATTCAGAACCATTTTGCGAACGAGCGACCAGCCTTTACTTTATGAAAAAGATAATAAAATAAAAACAATGCCGTTCAATTTTCATTATACTTAAACAAATATATATTACTTCATTTTTCAGCTGTTAGACTTATCTCTGAAGATCCTTAGGAATGGTAGGAAATAAAGGAACATAGATGTTTTTCATTGCCCCAACTTTTCTTGTTGGATCGTTTTCTATATATAATTATAATTCATGTAGACATATAGGTACGTAGAGAAATTCATAAAAATATAATATCATTATAATAGCAGTACATACTGCTAGCAGCACAATGAAAAAGAAATTCATCTCTAACGTACCTTCGATAAATATAATTAAAAACACCGTTTCCTTCTTATTAACAAAAAAAACTTTGAACAGTAAAATTTAAAGAAACAAAGAATCCTTATTTAAGAGGAATGGTCAATTAAAATATTATAATTACCAACCCAGAACTGATCTGATGAAATGATTTGTGTACATTCTCTCATTATTAACAACTTAATTGGTATTGAAATTAGAACGAGAAGGATATATTCTTGACATTGTATAGGGATGATGAGAAGTTCGTGCGATTTTACCCAATACTGCTTAATATCTTAGTTTTTACTAAATATATATTCCTTTTAAAATGAAGTTTTGAGTACCTGAACTTAAACTATGACTTTTTGTTATTTTTAGTTCACAAAGTAGGTCAAAATAATAAACATACATACTAAACCCGTAACTATTTAGATCCCTTATTAAATTTAAATTCCTTTTATTATAAATTATATAGGTACCTACGTGGAAACAAAACTGAGATGAGAACGAGATAAATGTGATATCTTCTTGCACTCTTAATGCATATGCCCTACGCGCCACGAAAGCGTGTCGTCACGCTTTTCAAACGATTTTGTATAGAGCGTTTTCGAGTGGCCCGAGAAATTTTATTTAAAAAATTAAATATCTTGTAAACCATATATTGTAAGAAAATTTCACTTTTTTCCAGAATAAAAAAGAAGTCATCATCCCTTTCACAAAATATAGAATGAATGTGTGTGCGTAAGATAAGAAATTTACATATTTATTGATGTCACAGATAATCATGTATGAGAAGTACTAAGCACTGAATTACGCATATCGCCCACACTCTTTCTAAACGTCAACCATGTCTCTTCAATTATTATTCACTTCACTGCTGTTCTTGTCCTCTTATATTTCTCTTTGTTAAATTTGTCATACAAGGTGACTTATTTTGACCTTTTTGGGTAATGTATAGAACATTTGAACACATGAATATCAGAAATTGTATAATTTGTAGTAAGTACGTCGAACAGTCACTATTCTCTCCCACTGAAAGACAGGTTACATTGAATGTGAGATATCACCTATTCTTAATTTTAAGCTACATTAGTTTTATGAACTCAAATTAGATAAAAGATTACAATAATTATTTTACAAAAATAATTATTTTATCTAAGTTAAAAAATTGATAATGAATCAGTTGTTCATTTACTTTCTCGTGAAACAGCGTTTACTTTTCTTTGAACAAAGGCAACAAAACGATATACCTAACACACCCACACAATTCCGAGTAGAATTAAAGTTCAAAGTTTTCAATACTTTTTCTACTTTTAAACAATTATTTGACAAATGGTACTTTAAAAGTAGCGATGTTCATCCTTAGCCCTGAAAGAGGTACACAGTTGTTTGAATAATTGTCAATCGATATCTTGGAGAACGAAATAAAATGTCTGTAGCACTTTGCTACGCGTTGTAGAACTGTTGTAAAATTTCGTAGCGGCTTATAACTGAATGATCGCTTTCAGTCGACTTCACGCCTAAAGTGTGATGTCACTCAAATATAGTACAATTAAAATCGAAATAAATCTATTTAAGGGAGCTTATATCACAAACAAACCTGAAAAAAGCAAGCCGTCATTCACGAAAAACCCAACAAACCAATCAAAAATAATAATCATTTCTCGGGCTACGAAGCGCAAATTGTGGCCGTAACTGAGAAATCACTATAAGGATGATGGGGAGATGGTCCACCTAAGTAGTGCAACAGCCAGTATTACTTACTCGGACTCGAACCGACTAAAATGCACGTCGTATATGTGTCTTTGATTGCCGGAGGTGAGATAATACGAGACATATCTCTCGCACCCCGGCAGACTCTAAGACATCTCTTTTGAAATGACCCCCTTCTTCTCATGGGGGAACCAGGGTGTCATCTAGGCCCCATTGGACTGCCACTGCGCCCTGCTTCTCCTATCTCGACAGGCGGTCCCACCGGTCACCTTCAGGTCCGCTTCTTTAGATCCGCTTCGTGGCCTCCTTTTTGGGCAATACTTCCTCCTCAGAAGGAGGCGGCGGCCGCGCAAGCGAGACTACTCCCACTCCGAGGGCCGAAACTAGGACCCGCCTCGGCGTCTCCTACGCCGGGCACTTGGTTAGCGTGTGCAGCCCCGAGCCCCTCGCTCGCATTACAGTGATGACATTCGATGGCACTTAGAATGCACTAGACGTGACACGGTAGCTAAGTGGTCAGAGTGTTTCCCCTGTAAGTGACTGGTGGCGGGTTCAAGTCCCGTCTGGGAATTCATTTTTTGCATTCTCAATTGATTTGAATACTTCACATAAATTTTTAAATGAAGTCAGACTTTTCGGGACAAATTAGGGCAGCCTTCACAGGTGGGCCATGTGCCGCGGTGTTCCACAGGGGTCAGTGTTGGGGCCCCTCTTGTGGAACATCGGGTACGACTGGGTGCTCCGAGGAGCTCGCCTCCCGGGCGCCAACGTGACCTGCTACGCAGACGACACGTTGGTCACTGCCCGGGGGGCGACCTATAGGGACGCCGCGCGCCTCGCTACTGCGTCGGTGGCCATGGTCGTGCGGCGAATAACGATTTTGGGACTCAGGGTGGCGCTTGACAAGTCGGAGGCCATTTGTTTCCATGGCCCTCGGCGAGCGCCACCGGTGGACTCCCATATCGTAGTGTGTGGCACCCGGATCGAGGTTAAGCCCGAACTGAGGTATCTTGGGCTTATCCTCGATCCCCGATGGAGCTTCCGCGCTCATTTTGACCGCCTGGGTCCCCGTCTACTCGGCACGACCGCCGCCCTTCGGCGGTTGATGCCGAACTTGGCGGGACCTCAGACGAGCAGCCGCCTCCTTTATTTGGGAGTGGTAAGGTCCATGGCCCTATACGGGGCCCCCGTATGGGTCGACGCCCTGACGGCAAAAAACGTCGCCGTGCTGCGACGTCCGCAGCAGGTGATGGCCGCCGGGGCGGTAAGAGCTTACCGCTCCATCTCATTCGAGGCGGCTTGTGTTATGGCGGGCTCCCCTCCGTGGGAGCTGGAGGCCCGTGTCCTGGCGTCAGTATATCATTGGCGCGAGGAGGCCCGGGGCCGGGGCGAGTTCCCGGCACCCTCGGAGGTGGGAGAGCGGAGGCTCCAGGCGAGACGGTCCTTGCTTCTGGAGTGGGAACGGCGGCTGGCCGATCCCACGTTTGGAAGGAGGACCGTCGAGGCGATCCGTCCGGTCCTCAGAGACTGGATGGACAGATCGCGAGGGTCGGTGACGTTCCGAATGGCGCAGGTCCTCTCGGGGCATGGATGCTTCGGGAAATACCTGTGCCGGCTGGGACGGCAGCCGACCAGTGGGTGCCACCACTGTAGCGGCGATGATGACACGGCGCAGCACACCCTAGAGGAGTGCCCCGCGTGGGCTGGGGAGCGCCGTGCTCTCATCACCGTAGTGGGGACGGACCTCTCGCTGCCGGCCGTAGTTCTGTCTATGGTTGGCAGCGATGAGGCGTGGGCGGCGGTTCAAACCTTCTGCGAGACTGTTATCTCGCAGAAGGAGGCGGCGGAGAGGGGGAGGGAAAAAGACCCACTCTCCCTCCCACAGCGCCGCAAGCGAACCGGGGTCCGGAGGAGGCGGTACCACCAACTCCTCCCCCCCTAACTGTAGGCCGGGCAGTAGACGCAGAGGCGTCTGCTGCCCTTGCATAGGCCTCGAGGTTGAAGGCGCACGTCGTGTCGCGTGTGCCTTGCCTAGGCGGGCGGCAGAAGGACTCCTCTTCTGCCGCACCAGAGACGGGCCTGCCGCTGAGTAGCGGCGGGCGACTCGCACGGCGATGGCGGAAGATGTTGTTCCCGCCATCGTCGATATGCGATGACGATGGACACCGTGGTGGTTTAGTGGGTAGTCTGGTAGATTCAGGAGTCCCACACGAAGCTCGCCCCCTACCCCTGTAGGGAGTGAGCGAAGTGCGTAAATGCATTCCACCACGTAAAAAAAAAAAAAGGGTCAAGCTCGTCCCTACCGGTAAATGTTTCCATTAAGTCAGTCATGTGCATGAAGCTGATTGATCGTATTACCGGTACTAACACCTTTTATCCAAACTGTAATTGGGTAAGGAGGAACGAGGGGCGAGGTCAAGAGTACCCGCAACCGGGAAGCATGTACGAAAATGTTTAAGTACTTGCCTATACAAATAAAATACATTATTTACTTGGGGATACTAAGTAAGTATTTGAAATGGAGTGGCAACATGTTCCATGTTATTGTAATTTTCTTTACCAGTCTCTCTGTTAACGCTTCCAGCTTAAGTTAGTAGAACCCGTATGTGCAGATGGGTATAAAATATTTCGATTCATTTAAAAAAAATAAACCTAAAGCGCGTTGTGTTGTCGTGAACATAAATGGTACACGCGCCATCGTCACCATCACGATGACGATGGTACAACGATAATAATATGGCATAGTTTTAAATCCTGTACGGCCAGTAATAGTACCTATTTGACAAATTACAACAATTCACCGATTGTGACAATTCACATGTTTCAACTCCGTGAAGTGTAAGCTTATTAGGCACGCTGAGCACTTTTTTTCACCGTTATTGGCAATTCCCAAATTCTGCCCGCAGCGCTCCTATAATAACAAGTTCAAAAAAGAGGGTAAAAGTAACTGAATAATGACTTCAACCGTGAACAGCGCTGATATGATGCTGATGAGAGTATTGCTATCGAATTATATATAAAACCTGACTGACGCTAATATCAGACGAATGACTACATACTTGAAAAACAAGAAGCGTAAAACTGAGCTGCGACTAGATAGACGATTTTGAGTTAAGAATTTTTATTAGTGTTCTAAACTGTCCCTAAAGAACACGTTTAGTTTTTTTTTGTATGAGGAGCAAAAAGAGCGACTTAAAATAAATAATATTGTTATGTATTATATTACAATACTATAACAACATGAGCTTCAGGCCTATTCAATAATTACAGGTATTCAGGGTTTTAAAACAATATGACTTCGTTTATCCTAAACAAAATAGCGATATGATAGTGGGTTCTAAAGATAAGTTGCCACAAGTTTCATGAATAATATCTAAAGTCGACTGTTTCGTAGCTAACTCTAACTAAGTTTCTACTAATCGATACAGCTGCAATCTTTACTAACTGGATTGATGGCAGTGATAAAGAGTCCATAGCACATGAGTCCTACTAATTTATTTTTAAGACTCCTATGTTTAACCTATATATTATTCTATTGACTTAGTGTAACAAGTGTTTCCACTAGTTATTCTAGTTAATTCAATATAATATTTAAATAAATGAATATAGATAATCCCCGAAGGTTGTAGTCATGTTACTACACATTGTTCAATGGCTTGCCATACGAAAATTTGCACCAATAGCCGCTGGTTAGGAGGTCAGATGGTTGTGGTTCCTATAATCGCCACACAAACTTAATCAATAGAAGAAAACACATCATGAAATTCATTTATTCACCTTATATTAATGTAATATCGTAAAACCATAGCATCTGCTTTTTATAATGTCGATTGGCTTTTATGTTTGTTGAAATATTTGCTTTCTGAGAATGCAATAAATATACATTACCTTAGTGAAGCTTCGCAGAAAATACAAAAGAAAATAAATAACTTTTGCGCTCTTTGTAGAAATTTATAGCTTTTTATTAAAATACTAACTTTAATTACTCGAGATACATAAGATTCCTTGTAACATTTTCCGTTTATGAAAATAACATGAAAACTTACGTCTTTGTACAAACTGTATAACATTTACGTAGGACGATATTGTCTGTTCGTGACTGATTTAACAAAATATACTTCTTTCATCTAGAACTTAGCTAAATTATGAGTATCGACTAACCTACAACAGTTTGTTACTCAAACTTTATAGAATTATACACAGATATTCTGTCTGAAATAGGTGAACCTCGAGCGTGAGACCCCTAGACCTAACTCAAAAGATGAACCCTTCTCCTAACCTAACTAAAATGACACACCTATTTGAATGTATATTAATATAGTTCGTCTACTTAAACGGCCTGGCTACTGAACCCTTCTTCAAGATAAACGACCCTATTGTTAGAAAATTTACGAACCGTCCATCATAGCCTCATAACCTTTCAACTAATTGGCGCCGTTTGTACGACGAAATTATTCATCTAATACTATTATATCATTTCATTTGCGGTCATTTGCCACGTAAAACTGTCAGAGAATATTATGCAGCTTAATCACTATTTTACGTCTGTCTTCTGCATTGACTTGAAGAGCTTGAGGCTAAGGGACTTCTTAAGGGATACAAGCCAGTTTAGTCAAAAGATGTGAGACCATTGTTAACATATTCAGACCCCTTTACACCTCAAAGAGAAAAAGTTCTATTAAAAGGGAAATGGTGCTGTTATACTACATTCCCATATAATATATACCAAGTACAGTACAAAAGGTATGATGACAAGGACGTAAAATTCTACCCAATAATATTGATCTTCCATCTTAGTCTTTGCTGTAAGAGCATGCATTGTAAAGTTATTTTCTTAAACCAAAACAATGACTTTCCATAATTTTTATTTCCTAAAGGTTGAAAAAAGTAAACAATCAAATTGAGTTCAATTTTATAACTTGTATAAGCCCTTAGTATATTTTAAATAACTTGTAGTACGTATCGTACACGTGTAAACACAACGCAGATCAATACACATAAATGCGACATTCACTTGCACTCCATATATTTGTACTACATGATAATAAGAATGGAATTTAATTTTCTAAATCAAAATATTTAAAACATGTCTCACTCATCCTTAAGCCTGAAGCTGTCACCTGGTAGTCCGGGGTCCGTTTTATCCATCCTATCCAGTCAAATATCTTGAAAACTATTCGCAAGAAAATTTCACTTTTGCAGTTCATTATATTATTATCAACTACCAATATTTCGGGCATTAAAAAGTAATAATAATCCTAATCGTAAGTGGAAGAGTACTTATTATTTATAATGTTTATAGGTTAACATCATTCTAACCTAAATGAATAAATTATATCTGAATTTGATTTTCTCTACGTGAAATTTTACCCCTCGCTATTGGAGATATATTATTCATAGCGGAAAATGGGTCCTAATTGACATTAAGGATCACTTTGACAGTTTTTGAAGCTACTATAACAGAGTTTCAAACGACGACGATGCTGCATGGCTTTTCTTGGTAAATAATGTATTTGAGAAACGGGTCACTGTAACTTATTACGAAAATATTTAATAAAGAAAAT
The DNA here is from genome assembly GCA_963691645.1 of Pelosia muscerda. NCBI lineage: Eukaryota > Metazoa > Arthropoda > Insecta > Lepidoptera > Erebidae > Pelosia > Pelosia muscerda. The sequence continues at coordinate 18,935,303 of OY829098.1, read as the reverse complement.
AACATTAAATCCCTTCACAAGCTTGGTATTGTTTTTAAAATTTCTAGTACTTTATAGATAAGTATAGAAACGGTAACAGAGTTATATATAATAACTCTGATACCTGTCCAAATAAGCTATTTCCGGAATGCGCTTAGGTGGAGCTGTTGGCACCCGTTATTCGTGAATAATTTCCGAAACCTTACAACTATGTTAATAATTAACATTTGCACGAACCATCTCCTGTTTATATGCCCCGACATTTAGACATTAAATAAATTGCCTTGCGTTCTTTTTATTAACGATAATGGTTTGTCTGAACATTTGAGAACATTGGCTTAGTGATAAAGTGACAAATTTTATGTAACTGAAAATTTACTTTTCCTTAAGATTTTCCTTGTTCGAATTTGACACAAGCAATTACATTTATTTTCAGTTCAAAAATTAAAGTAATACCTCAAGAAAGATTCTGATATCCAGGGTAGTCTACTCTATTGTCATGCTGATTTTTAGCTGTTTTTGTATGGGGCTCTGCCATGATATTCAGGGTTCAATTACCTACATTTACAAGCCGCGGGAACACATTACCAGATGAGACTCTGGTGTAGACTTTGCTCTCAAGGTTAGCAGGTCAGACGGCATTGACTCCCATAAAAGTATAGATAGTAATTTTGTACATCAAATGATTATTTAGGTATAAGGGAGACACTCTATCTATCCTCAGACTGACAGTCGAGAGAACAAAACAAAAAATGCACTCTTGCAGAATAATGGCATTTACGGATATAGTTATCTAAAGGGAGTTTTTTACTAAACAACCACGCAGAGAATTTCACATGTTTGCATTTTTTGTGTCATTATAGGACATTAAGGGACAAGTGACACCCTTGTTGTAGGCATTGTCCGACGCTTCGGTAATGGCCTGTCAGCATTCGTATCACACGATTTGGTGTAATAAAATAATATTCAGCGCAATATCACACTTATATTTTTATACTCGTGACCCACAAGTATCTTGATTTCAGAAATAGGATTAAGTCATAGGAGGTTAAGAAATAGGAGTAAGTGACAGAGAAATGTTTTTCTAACATTTATTATACTGGCCTTTGTCTAATTAACCACTGTTAAACAAAATTAACATATGATACTAAATAAATTGACTGTATAACACTTATTATCAAACTAAGCTGTATTGGAACAATTTAGTCCACAAATTTCAATGAAAAAGTTTAGGAACCTAATTTCCTAACCTAAAACTATGAAATCTTAGTTTATTTCTAATTCTCTGTCTGAAGTTAATATATTATCTACATTTTTTATTTTTTTCGTACTTACTTATTGTTTTTTATTTGTAAAGATAAATCTTCAAATATCTTCTCATGGCAATGCAGCGCGCGCTGAAAACATATTAAACACGAATCGACTATAAAAACAACTTACAGTATTTTTACGGCTGTCAACGACATATAATATGTAATAATCTAACTATTATCATATTCTAGTTTGCCAGCAAGTACGCAGTTAACCTGTGTTAAGCAATCATATTACAAGCAACCCCTCACATAATATCCCAAACTCATTACAAACTAATAATTAAAGTGGACTTCTTGCCTCAATAAATCAAGTGACAACAATTTCAGAAAAAGTAAAAGATAAACCAATCCTATCGGTTTCTCATGAATTTCATATAATGAATATTTTAAAATGAGTAATATGATTGGTATAATAGTATCAAGATAATAAAAATGTTCAAAAAATGATAACGAACAAAAATACTTACGTCTAAAATTGATAATGACCAAAAGTTATAAAGTCCGAAAATATTGATATCTGAATAGAATAATGCCCAAAACTAACTATTTAATTCAGGCCTACATTTTAAATTTATAGCAATCTTCCATGCTGGCCTGGGAGCAAAAGAAAACCTATACAGAATATTCAAAATTTTTATTTTTATGTTATATATTTACATATGCGTATTGATCTTTTTATATTTCGACTTTATTAGTAGGTAGTTGAACAATTTTAATTCATGACATTAGTCTACCAACACGAAAAATGTTTTCAACATATAATTGAGTGGTCCGTCCATTCATGAAGTCGTTTCATAATAGAGATTAATAGCATTGAGTGTAACTCAAGGCATTAAAACTATTATCTTAATCTAAGTAGCTCACTGAAGAATAAGAGAGAAAGGTTGGTAGTTATTAGCGTAAAAGCCATTTTAGACCGCCGGAATGTCATTTTAATCTCGGCATAATTAAGCTGTCTTGACCGGGGAAGTCGTTTAAAACCCCCCGACTTAAGTTTCAGCAGCAGAATGCCGTGTTCGCATAATGGGTGTTACTACTTATTCCAATTTTTATCACTACCCTTACTAACTCATGCTTTTCTACAGAAAGAAATGTGTACATACCTACTTGCTATATTACTATTAAACCAATGTAGTAAAAAGAAATACATCAACATGATTACTCGCAGAGTACAGGAACTACTCGTCTATTTAGGAAAATGTAAAACTTAATTCTGATAGATATGAGAATATAATATTGTATTTATAGCACGCCAATTGATTTAACATCGCCTGATGTTAAGCTGGAGGCAAAGTCTCAGTAAAGAGGGTCACCATTACAAGCACGTACAATGGTGACGGCGTCATCAGATGCTATTTCACGCCCCGCTATAAGGACCTGGGACTGTAGAAAGAAAGAAACACATGCGCTGGTAAGGAATCCCAAAACTTAATGGTTCGGCAGAGGAAAGATTCACCGAACCGCTGGGTTTTTGATGGAATATTCTGCACCGTATGTGGGTCACATCTAAGCCCTGCTCGGTAGGAAAGGAGAGGGTGGGATTAATTGGAAGAGTTCATCAGAACACTCACCATGGTAGAGACGTTAAAATACTGCCAGGGATGCAACATCTCTACGCATGTACAAAGGCTCAGGACTACCAATAATGCGGATTGCACGTCGCTGCAACCTGTCGAGAGCATCTAGTAAGTAGCGAGCATCTAGAAGCGAGCGGAGATGCATGGAATACGCAGGAGCTAATTTGTGTTTGAAGTCCGGGACTCTAATAATTATTTTTTATGTACTGATTGATTTTTTTAAAGCAAATTTAATATACCTACTGCAGTCAGTTCAGTTATTTAACAGTTACGGTAGAATATAGACACGTATCTCATACACAAACCCCGAAAATGTTAAACTCTTTTTGACTATCATTTTGGCCGAAACGAACCTATAAAACGTAAATTCTTCATCTTAAAGGTGACGTAACCGTGTTAGAACAAAATAACTCAAAGTATACACAATGCCGACGCTAAGACTGTCCTTTGTTTTTCCAATATGTATGTCACACTATGTGGGGACAAAAAGTGGGGTGGCTACTCCGATTAAATAAGTTACGAGTTATTAAAAAGTTAACATATCCCTTGAACCGTCTTTTTTTCTTCGAGGTTTTTGTTAACCTACCTTAGCTATATATGATAACATTTTTGGTAATTTTTTCTGGAAACTATTGTGACTTGTACTACTGTATACGTTAATTAATCGCCTATCTATCATATTTTCTTTAGCGGGGTATAACTGCAATTAGTTGAAGGCGCTGTGAAAAAGATAGTTAAAGCTGAAATCAATATTATGTTAACTAGGTATTGTATTAGTATCTCTAATACTATTTACCTGCCTAGTTTTCGACCAGCAAGTACAGCATACACAGATTAATTAGCATTCAGAAACTCACTATCGACGAGTTTTATTATAGCTATGTCCGCTGCATCTAAAATCACTTTGCAGCCATTTTAGATTTTCTAACCCTATGCGCTGAATTCAATATCGATATATTCATGGTATTGTTTATTTAGTCACATACAATTTATGCATTCAATTTCACAATGTATTTGATAAAAGTGATTGTTATTTGGCATCTATAATAATAGAATAGTTAAAACAGGCTGTGTCGCTTAATACATTGTATGAAAATTGAGTTTTATCTATCCTAATGTCACTCAATTCAAGTTTTAATTAGCGAGTTTGGCTAAAAGCACGTTGTCAATTAAGGCCAAGAAGGAGTTTGTAATAATATATCCCTCGGGCGTGGGTTAATCTTTTTGTTCAATGTGTACAAAACGTATTAACAAACGACTTTTTCACATTTTTTACGGACATTGTCATGAAAACAATTTAAATTAATATTATTCATATAATAAATGTTCGAAGGGTGGACAGGAAAAGTGCCAAGGATTTCATCTTTCTACGAAAGAATTTATGATGTCATTTCTCATAAAAAAGAAAATTTTCTCTGTGATCCTCTATTGCACTCCAAAGTGAAAGTCACGAATGCAAATAGACATCTTCATTATGATGATGGTGAATTTCGCACATTTCAGTTTCAATTTTAGTGATTTTCTGCCATAAAAACTTTATTTAATTTTTATTGCCCGCATACGCAGTTCTGATACGGCGTAGTCCTTAAAAATTAAAAGTGCGATTGAATATCAACAATTTCAATAAGAGAATTCAATATTTTTAATAATAACACATCCCTATGTTAACTGGGACGTATTAAATGAATTCGATTTATATTAAAAACGTGAGTTGTACCTTTTGACATCATATTGCATAAATACCATTTTACCTTACCTGACAACTTTTAACGGTTTATTCCGAAATTATTTTATACTATTCAATTCTTCTTAAACACATAGGAAAATTGTTTTATACTAGATTATTCTTTCAATTTGTGTCGAATTTGAATGAGCTACGGTAGCAAGTGCTGAGCAAAAGGTACCAACTGCTCAGTAGGTAAACTATTGTCAGTAAGTATTTTTATGGACAAATGAATATGTGGAATTTCGTATCATTCTGAATAATGTACCTCTATATTGTTAACCGCTCAAGATTGATTGACAGTATAGGACTCTGACATATTATAGTAACAACCTTCTTACTACCTTTGTGAATTGATGGCATAGTGTTCGTATGTTACGTTGGAAGGCGAAGGTTTAAATCCCGTTTAGTGTAAGTATTATAACTTGAAATAAAAAAATAACACATTTTATGTTGGTGTGTAGGAGTGTGTTTCCACATACTTAAACTTTTACTGCACGTTTTTTACTGCACTGCAGTACAAATAGCACTGTGTCATAGATAATTATATTTATAACTAGCCCATGCCCGCGGCTCCGCTCGCGTGACTGTCTGATCTGTGCAACTTAAATTCTATATTACTAATCATAGCTCTGGTTCTCTTAATCGATTGCAATCAAACAAACGTATCGAAAGCCTTTCAGTAGTTTTTGAGTCCATCGCGGATAAACATAAAACTTTTACAATTGTATAATAGTATACTTATAGATAGACTTGTCGTGATATGTTTAGATTGTAATAAACCGCACGTTGTTATCGTCCGGGCCTCGAGTAGAGTGTTCTATAATTTCGTTACGGAGCTTGCATTCGTTTAAAAACATAATAATTATATTGATGCACTTATGCAACCATTTATAACTTTTGTAAAAGGATGCACTATACTGATCGGATACAGAGTAGAACTATAGGTATAAATGACTTAATTCTACTGGTTCTCACTTTTCCATTACGCTCAGGCTACCTTTCCATTTCAACGATTACAGATTTTAATAAAATTGTCCCTTTTTCCAACAAATTCAAAAATATTTTCTACAATAAGGGTCAAAATCTATTAATGAGGTTTGAGTGCTATGTATTTATGTCTACTTTACGTGTATTTCGTCTCGGTTGAATGATTTATAATAGAGCTTTATAAGCTCTATTATAAATATATAAGCTGTGTCTTTACTGAAGTCAATTAAACGCATATTAAGTTACAATGTAATGCTTGAACTCTCTTGATCCAATAAAAATCCAATAATTATTAAATAATGTACCCCGATACTCCAAAAAAATTAAAAAATCAATAAAGATCCAATAATTTTGACAGTTACCGATTTTATCATAGCTTGATTCATACCCTCTTAACTCCTTTTCACTCATGCAGTTAAAGACCACTATTCACTAACAACTACAATATTTCATCTCATTTTCTCGCTCCATTTCTGTAAAAGACTAGAATAACTGACAGATAAATCATATTGATATCAATCTAGTTTGGTAAAATTGAACTGTCACTATCAGATATAGTCGAAGTAATTTACGTCGTATTAAAATGTCTATATTTTTTTTGTAAATAAATTAAAATTGTGTTAAAAGTGTAAATGCATAACAAACATATTTTGAATTTAGCTTAACTAAATTAAACTATCATAAAGATAGCGCATACCAACTAAAATGTAACGAATGTGCCCAAAACAAATTAATATCGAAGTGAAACCTGTATTCACTACAAATAAAAATGACAAGCATGTGGCTCAGTAACTGTGAAGCTACAGAGAAGGCTAGGAATTTCCAACCCTCGGTAATATTAGATCTTAAAATCTTTGAAATACGTTAGATAGGAACGGAGACAGACGTAGAATTTGAACTGTAATTTGAGTACATATTAGGTATATCTTTTTATGTTATATATAGGTAGATTTTGGTCTACCTATATATTTATAGTGCCTATAGTCACCCTCGAAAAATTTAATTCTACAAGTTCCTCCCCTGTCCCTGGCTGTTTTTGTGCCTCTATTTTATCCATTAGATTAGAGGTAGAGGAAAAAAAGACCGCGGTAGCCTAGTGTTTCCCAGGTTTTACCATGGCACACACCAATGACTGCGATGCTTTTCGAAGTTATGTGTGTATTTATCGCAGGTTTATAAGTGCCCGGTTAATCGCAATAGGCTCGCCACCTATTACATTGGGACCTAAATATAAAATGGCAAAATGTGGGTACTAGCACCTCTGCCTACCCCTTCGGGGATATACGCGTGATATTATAAAAAAAATAGAGGTAATTAAACACTTGGAAAATAATGCCAAAATATATCAATACATACATGATTGACAGGCTTGTACTTCTCCACTGTATTTATTATTGTACCTAACCGGGTTCGCTTTGCGGCATTCTCAAAGGTTTACAATGACAGTTAACAGTACCAATACAAATTATAAATACAGTAAAGAAGTACAAATTTGTTATCAATCATGTATAACTATAAGTTCCATCAAGTATGAATAAACATACCAATACATCTTGAAATGTTAAGACATGCTAGCTATGGAATTTTAAATTGAAACTGGTACTTCACTGACAAGTAATAGGGTATCATTAGATACTGTAATGCCACGTCACTCAAAGTTACTCCATAATATTATTGAACTGTATTGGTATTCATAAATATCACTTATTGTGGAATGGATGGGACGAAATTAATGGTTTTGGTACGTACTTATAGTCATGTCACCTTAAATGCAGTTATTAGTTGATAACTGCCAATGAAATGATACTATAAAGCTATTGTTACAATAGAAGACATCAATCTTTTGTACGTAAGTTATACTTATATTAATATAACTTCACCAGTGAGCTGGTACTCCTGCTTATTGATGGACGAGGCTCTGGCGTCCGTTTTCTTATTGGGGTTGGAAGATCAGATAGCAGTACTTCCTATAAAAGCTTCATAAATCAACCCCTAATAGTGGGATAATACATGTATATATTTCAGAATTTATTATTTTTATTTTCTTCTTTATTAATGGACTGAATTTAATCCATAACTTTCGCTATAAAATGAAATTATTCTGAAAGCCAGCGGGCGTTGTGGAACGTGTTATGTTTGTCAAATTTATTATTAGTATTCAATGTATGGTGAAATTATCAATTAGGATTTGCATTAATTTAAATATATAATGTATCATATAAATTGAAAATGAAAATTGCAAAAATTATATAGATTTACCTATTAAAGTGTATATTAAGCAGCAAAAAAGTAACAATTCTTAAAATATACTTATAATATAACAAAGTCTCTGAGTGAGCTTTAGCCAGTATAGTTAGGTGAATAAATCGTCTTACTGACTACTACACATATTTCAAACGCAATCAAAATTAAAATTTAGAAATGCGAAGGCGTTAGAATTCCGTACAGAAAAGTGGAGCAACCTTTTTGTACGTTTCGTTAAAATTGTATTGATTAAATACTTCCGATTTGTTAGTCCACGAGGTTCAAAGCAAAAGCTTTGGGTACAACGGGAATGAAATTGGAATGGAAATGGAATTGGATGATGAATTTAAACTATTTAGCCCGTCAAAAACATTATTACTTTTCAAGAGGAATTTTGTATAAACGATGTGTGTGTGTGACGATTCAATGATCATAATTTTAAACATTCTAATTATCTGTGGACATTTTCTTTCCAAACGAATTACAGTTTATATTATATTACATATATAGGTAATTATCAAACATCAATTTGTAAACTGTCACCGTAATATCATTTCCGTTTTTATAATAAGGTTAACAAAGGGCTACAGAATTGACAACGTGACAACCAAACTGCCTCTGTGAGGTGTATCAATAAATTGAAGGAAACTAAAGCTGCAGCTTCTACAATTGCATTGTAAAAGCGGTCATAATGTGCCGTCAGTTCAGGAAACATCTTCAAAACCGGCTGGCTATAATTATACAGGGTGTAGTCGTTCAGTGTGTCCAGTCGATTATTTCGTAGTTGTAGAAGTAGTAGACAAGTACGTGTATCTTGGGCAGATTGTCCGATTAAAGAGGCCAAACTTCAAGGCAGATGACCTCCGCCTTCGTCGAAAATTCGTCGAATCCAACTCAGCTGGGCATTGTTCAGGAAGTTACACAGCGTCTTCTCGTCTAAAATACCTCAGTCCTTAATCAGTGAGTGTGGCCAGTGATGATTAATGGCGCCGCGACTGGGCATGGGCTTCACAAAAAAGCGCCAGGTCATACAGCGACCTATGGAAAGGCATATGCTCGGGATTTCATTGCGAGATCGAATCAGTATTGAGGAGAACTGTAGGCCAAGGAATAGTTGCCGACATAGCCCACAGTGTTAGCAAGCTGAAGTGACAGTGGGGTGGGGTTAGCAAGTAGAACAGATGGCTGTTGGAGCCGAAAGGTTTTTGAATGAAGATCGAGTACCGGAAGACGAGGCGTGGGACGGCCCTCTTGCCAAATGTACGAAAAACAGAGTCAAAGCCGCAGATACAGATTGGATGCAGAAGGCCTCCAACCGGTCGGATTGTAGGTCGATGAGGGAGGTCTGTGCTCAGCAGTGAACGTCCTATGGCTGAAATGGTGATGATGATGATGATGTGTTGTCATGATTCTGGGTGATTCAACGTAAAAGTCAAAGAAAACATGTGACTTTTATTTTCAGTGACAGTGAACGCCTTGAGATATTCAAAGCTTAAGATATATTCAATTGAAAAATAAAAAGCTTTAGTAGGTATACAGGGTGTAATCGTTAAGTGTGTCCAGGTGATTATTTCGTAACTATTACAGATATCAATAACTTTAAACTGATGTCGAAAGTACGTTACCTAATGAGTAAAACGACATCAATAACTTTTAAAATATCAAATTAAAAGTATCTAACATTTTGACAGCAAACACTCCCATACATTTAGATATAATATTATGGGGTAACAGTGAAGATCAGAGGTAGTATCTACTTACTTGAAGGAGCACTAATTAGATGTATTATAATTAGTGCTCATTCTATCCCTTGAATGTATCTACAAGTGTCACTATGTGGTTTTAGTTTGATCCATTTCAAAATAACATTTAAGTGCGACTAGCTGGAGATGGGAAAGGGAAAGATAAGAAGGTACCTAGGTAATTAGGTTACCAAGAAAAAAAATTATCCAAATATGATCCTGATCATTAAAGACGATGATATCAGGTATTTGTGTAAACTCTTGAATAAAGATCTACGCAAGTAAATAAAAGTCAAGTACTGCGACTCAGATACTATAGTACACTCCTCTGAGAAGGCGTCTTCAGAATTAAACTCGCAGTGACACTGTATCTCCATATGTACCATATGAGAATGTGTAATGTGTGAATGGTGTAATTCAGTAGACTTACTTGGAGCATATATCACTCAGACAGTGAGTGTTGGAGGTCCTTAGAAGAAATATCATTACCTGCTTGTGTTTTATTCTTTGAAGACTATTCTGTTAATTCACGTTATGGTGTATTATTTTTTTTATTACACTTTATTGCAAAAGAGAAAGAAAACAAAAGAGTAAATTAATGACAGTAAATAGCAACTTTTGTTTTGTGACAGACCTCACGAAGTATATATTAGTAAATTTATTTATATATTTATGAGTATATTTTTTTACAATAAGATCTCATGATACTGGTAAACCAGCTGGTCTGAGGGAGTCCTGATGAGTGGAATAAGTTGTTTAATTTTGTAATAATTCAGCTCATGCGCCACTAGAAATAATTGGTTTTTAATTTCTGATATCTATAATAAATCTAACTTCAATTAAACTGCTGTAATTTTTCATTCCAATTCAAATGTAGTGTTTTAAAATCACTCACTATTTAGTACATATTACTAAAGAGATCGAAATGTATACTCATAAAAAATAAAATTTGTCGTATATAGAAATCACTGCAAAAGGTCAAAGGTGCCTACCGATTTATCGATCAAATTCGAGATTAGGTGACTTTTCAGTAAATACGAAGGAGTACTTCGTCCCCAAAGGTATCACAACATAAAAATAGGTACATAAAACCGTCATTGAACTGATCAATATTAACATTTAGGGGCACCCACACCGTGCCACTTACTTTATTTTATTTTTCGTGTCAACACTTCTAGGAAAACGATAGGTGTGCGGTGGTGAAAGATGTATAGAAAGGTGTTATTAAGCAAATATTTTTCCACGACCGGCGTCAACAATATTAAAATAAGTTAGTTTGGACCAAGATGATTGGATTTATTTGGGATTAGGTTTTGCTCGGAACATCCAATGACTTTTAATTTTGTTATAAATTTACCTGACTTATATAATACTAGTTGAGGACTGCTATTTTACCTGCCCATTAATTTATAAAAAATGTTGAATAGTTAAATACGATATTTAGAATCCCACGACTAGTTTCCGTGAAAAACTTATTCAAACAAACAAAATAACCTTCTTAGTCACTCGAAATTTGGTAACAACATGAATATTTTTATAGATTCTAAACAAACTATGTTTACGTAAACTATAATATCGCAATGAGTCATAAGCTATAAAATTTCAAGAAAATATCAGCCTTATTTGTATGCATTATATCACTTTCCATCTACATAAATCCAATACGGAAAGTAACACTCTGAAAAAGTGCAATTTACCACGTGCAAGTAGGTCTTGTAGCATTGCAGGTGAACCATATATATACAGCATATCATATCCCACAGTGACGATTTGGATTGATCTTATATGGCCATTCCTGATAGGGTAATCAGAGGAGTATTTCATTCTATAATATATGTTACAAACTTATTTCGAAGAGTGGCCGTTCCCTAGTTAGACAGAAAGTCAAAACCAACAGTTCGGAGGAGGTGTGGTATAACCTCAATAACACATTGCCCAACCCACTACTTTACGATAACGCAAAGCAAACATAAACATATGCCACAAGACCAATGAACCAGTAAATGGTATAACAACCGTGCTTAAAAGAAATCAATACGAACAATTTAACAAAACAAAAAATGAATGTAAAATGTGTTGAAGAATCCTTAGAAATGGAATTGCATTCGGTTGGAATGGATGCACAGACATTTTGTAGACGAAACGAATAAGTATTTTCTATTTCCTGATCCAGAACTTTACAGGCATCTGAAATGTAAAATCAAATGAATAAGCAACGCGTCTTAGGCAGCGCTGTTTGTGGCGTGCTTCGTGCCACACACTTTGCATCCACTCAAAGAGCACCCCTACATTAGCGGCATATTGAATGTAATTGAAATAGGTTTCAGAACGTAAAGAATTTTAGTTTTAGCTAGAATTATTTTTTCTGGAACAGTATTACGCATTTTGTAAATCAAGAAAGCAGGAAGAAAGCACCTGCTTTCTTTATTTTCTATTTCGTTTCTTGTTTGAAGAATTGCTGATTGTAGTGAGTATTTCCTCTAATCTCAAAAATATACCAAGATAAGGACACAGTAGCTTACCCATCAGTAGAACATATGTGCCTACTATAAAAGTTCCTTGCAAAATCTCTCCTTTGGTCATAATGTATTATTAGTACCTACCCATAGGCAACAGATGTTATATTTTAGTGCTTATTCGAAACTTCACCTACATAATATAAGAGGGTTGTTGTCAAAGAAAAGCTTTGTTAGAAAATTTATTAATAAATTTTAAACCGTTTGTAACAAATGTTCCTTGAAGTTAGTTACACTTGGAGTTGAAATTTCAAAGATTCATTGATTAAAATTGATGAGGGTGTAAATAAGTGAAAATCCATGGATCACAAGTTAGGTGTTGACATATCCATCCATTAGAACGGACGCTACTATACATTTTTGAATGACTGTTGGGACTTTGATTTATCTCTCATGCCAAAACAAGATTTAGATACTTAATGACATTCCGTATTCTCTTTATTGAAGCGCCATTTCTCGTTCAAACTAGTGTTGCCCAAATGCAAGAACAAGACGAGACTTAGCCAGTCTTGGTCTTGGTCTTGCGCCAATACACCTGGTCTTGGTCTTGGTCTTGGTCTTGCGCTCCCAGTCTTGGCCTTGGTCTTGGTCTTGCAGCAAGAGTCTTGCAAGTCTTGCAATTACCTATTAATCTATTGCTATTTATTAAAGTTTACTTTAAATTTTAGAAAAACGTATTAGAATTGGAACATTGTGAGCTTGAATTAACATAGCCATAGTAAAGAGAATAAATTATTATGACATCTACTACCTATCCTTACCATTTTATCCCAATCATAATACTACTTGCGTGATCAGTATAATGTATTCATTTTCATTCTAAGCACTCTGAAACTTATTTATTCTTTGGAACACCTGTAGGTACTCTTAAAATTCGAAATTATTTTGCATGAGTATACCTACGCCCTGTGGCGGCAATCTAATAGTGTCAAATGTTGTGATTTCGGCGCGGCGGCAACGATTGTTGTATATGATTTCAAAAGAAGCCGCCGGCGCGTGTATTATAACCATGTACTTCCGAAAAGCGGCAAATTTCTTTGAGAAGTAAGTACAAAACCTTTGATGCCGCATTATCAAAGTGCCGATGGTTAAAACATAACTATGCATGCACTCAGTTTGATTTTAATGGATATTTTTTTATTCGCTATGTAGGTATGTTTATGGTATTAGTCGTAATGCGCATAGGTCCAGTTTTTCATATTCTTTGATACAGTTTTTTGCGTCTCATAGAATTCCTAAGCGTACCTATACACCGAACTGTTACACCTAACTACTCCGTGAAATAGCGCTAAGTCCTAGCTGCAAGACGCAAGAGTCTTGCAGGCTTAGTCTTGTTCTTGCTCAAGTCTTGCACGGTCAGTCTTGGTCTTGGTCTTGCTAAAAATACGCGGTCTTGTTCTTGGTCTTGGTCTTGCAAAAACGCAAGAACAAGACCAAGACTGCAAGACCAAGACTGAATTTGGGCAACACTAGTTCAAACCCAAACGTGCGACTTAGGGCCCTCTGCTGCTCCTTCTCATCGTTTGGTCTGACTGACTACGGGGTTGATCTCACTCAAGGAGAAATTTTTGCGTGTTCAAATCCCGTCCTGGATGTTGCCTATTCCTATTTCTAGAAAAACAACCCACTCATCATTCCCTGAACCTTTTTCCCAACTCAGTTGGGGTCGGCTTTCCAGTCTAACTGTGATGCGGCTGAACTTCGATATTTTCCGTGAAGCGACTGCCATCTGACCTCCACAACCAATGGTCTAATGACCAATGGCGATATCGCAGTTCCAAGTTAGGCTGGTTGGACTTTTGAGGGCTCCAACTACCCGTAACGACTGCCATAGATGTTTGTATGGCAACCGGGACTGACGGCTTAACGTGCTCTCCGAGGCACTTATAAGCCTGCGATAAATACACACATAACTTCGAAAAGCATCGAAAAGTCATTGGTGTGTGCCATGGTAAACCTGGGATCGAACTCGAGACCTCGTCTCAGCAATCCATTACCCATACCATTAGGCTACCGCGGCTTCTGTTACGAAAACAACCCACTAATAACTTCAAAATATAATTAAGAAAGAAAATAGTCATAAGAAAAAATAAGGATTTCGAAAAAGTGTTGACATTTGAGAAGTTAATTAGTTATAGTCCTTTGTTATGAATGGCTATATTTTTATGTGACCACACAACATCAAGTTTTGAAGAAAATAGGGACTTTCATTTTTTTTATAAAGAGGTCGTTTTACTGTTAGAGGCAGGGTAAAGTGATTTTAACGGGCATTCATATTTTATCAGGCATTCGGCAGGCATATAATACCTCTTCAAATCTCATTTTGATAGACTTCAATCACATCGTTTCAAGTACATCTGTTAATAGCTGATCAACTTAAAAGGACCCAGGTGTTATATATTTTCCAAGCTCTTGATTGATTTGATTATTGGACCGTCAACTCAGATCTGTGAGTACATCACGTTGGTCAAAATAATAATTTCAGAGTTATCTAGACAGCGCTATCTTCGTGAGACGTCAACTACGCGAGTTTGTGACAAGGGTAGTACGCGACTCGACTTCATTATAATACAAATGAAATACTTTTTGTAATTAGCAATTTCACTACCTCGGTGACGTAGAAGTCGACAGGTTTGTGAATTTTCAAAATTTATTTTACAACCTGTTTGCTACTTTAGTAGGCCAAAAAGTTAAAAAAAAAATATTTATGGATGTGAAAAAAAGAATTACTGACGTACATCCGAACTGTGAAAGTTAAATTTAAAATATGAAAGCGTGCAATGCTGCACGTTATTATATATAATATGAAAGTATATAGATAATAAGAATATTACTTATTCATAATTTTCTGGTTTCTAGTTAGTTGACTATCTTGTATATAGTTGATATAGACAATTGCTAGTAAAATAACTATACCCACAGTTTCATCTGACGTTAGTAAACTAAATGGGAATGAAACTCGCGCACCAAGATTTCTTATGTACCATTATCCACCACCTTCTAAGCACGTATATTTTATAGCCCTTAAATATTTATTTCATTTGGTATTTTTTTTACTAGCTATTGCCTTTTGATCCCGTTCCCGCTGCGACGTTGTACGAGTGTACTTAACTAGATCTTGAGTTAAATTTTTTGTTGTTGCTGTCGGGTGTAACGTTAAGATTTGTTTAGAAAAGTAGTCAAATTAAGCCCCATAGTGGCAGTAGGCCACTATTGACAGTAAAACGTTGCAAAAATATTAATCGACGGTACCGTAGGCGGCATCCCTCGTCTTAATCGAACAGTTCAAGTGGGGAAGTTCTTCCGACCTACAGAATACCACAGCTAATCATAACCTTGTGCTGTGTTTCTAGTGAGTAGGGTAGCCAGAGCTTACTGGAGAGGTTTTGTGTTGTCAGTGGGTAGACCGAGAATCTTTACTTTGTCTTCTAGACGCTGTGGACCTTTTGCCGTGGTACTTGTTTGCCCTATACTAAGAGTGTTAAAAACCTCCGGGGCTAAAGGAAGCGCTATGGCGCTGTAGAAGAGCAAAACATGCATGATTGTCAACATGCTTGCCTGACAGGTGTTTACAACTTACAAGCAAGCATGCTACAGGTTAAAATGCTTGCTTGTAAGCTTGACTGCATGATTGCTGCATGCTTGCATGTATTCAAGCGTGTGAGTCTACTTGTATGAATACTTGCACTTGTTAGGTAATCCATATTTTGTAATCAGTCGATTAATACAAAATATTTAAATACTTTCCATAGTTAATATTTCATTGTAAATTTTACCTTATAGGTACACTGCAGAAAATGTGTATAGAGATTTTTCTTCAAAAGTTTTTGCAATGTACTTCCTTTGTTGTGATTTGAGTGGCTTTTGGTAGTTTGGGTTGTTGGAATTCTGATATTCGGAATTCGTATTAATGGTATTTCGGAATTATTATTAAATCGGAATTTTAATGACTCGGTGTCTTGAAATTTGGCATTCTGACATTTTCAAATCCAGGTTTTTAATCGATAAGATTGACACATTGGAATTCTAAATTTCGGAATTTTAAATCATTCGGAATTATGAAATTCGGAATTTTGAAATTCGCGATTGTGACTTTCGGAATAAAGTTTTTCGTATTTATGTAGTGTACCCCATTTTACTTCTATAACTCGGTATTCATTTGTTGCGGGAACTGTACGTACTTGTTGACAGTAGAATTTTAACAATGATTTAACCGAATTGGTTATAGTTTGCTAAATTAGTTAGTTAACTAAATAAGCTCCAATCTGATTTACTATGAAATCCAATTCCAAACCCAAGATGGCCGCCACCACCAAAAGCGAAATACCTTCTAAATTTACTAGGCCGTCAATATGTGTATCAAATGTAAAGACTTGGCAAGGAGATCAATTTAAATAGTGTAAAATACATATTAAATTTATAAAACTAAAAAAAAGCAACAAAAATTTAATAATTCACGCGTTGCCAAGTCAGGGGACCTTGGATCGTTTCGAAAACACATGAGACTGCTTCACCAGTTAGAGGTGTTGAGACAACAAATGATTTTTTTTTTTACTTTTTGGAGGTATTATTGTGCGGGAGGCTTTTTTATAGTAGTATTATCTGAAATAAAAACTGTCTCACACTATGTTGATCACAATGAGAGTGAGTGAGATAGTTTTAACTTGCAGATAAATAAAATTGAAGTGCCTGTAGCACGACATAATAGCTTTATAAAGATTGCCAGTGATTGTACAGCTGGGGCGTGAGGGATATGCCAAGGTCTACCTCACCATCTGCGATGGCCCGAGACGGTGCGAGTCCGAAATAACCACCCGCGTTTACTTCGGCGAGGGGGGTCCGTGGGAATTACCACATACAAAAAAAAGAGTTATGGTATTTATATGTTTGTCTGTCTTTGTGTTTGTTCTCACAATTAGTATTAAATAATGTTCATAATAGTTTGTTTCGAAATTCTATTGTTAGTATTTCTTCTTACATTTCCGGGCTATGTCTATAAAAGTTTCCTCATTTTCTTTCCTGAAAATAAACATTCTCTCCAACCTACTACAGTATCGTTCAGGTTTAAATATTCAGCATAATTATTTTTCCCAATACAAAATCTACCAAGTAATATATATTTTTTGATCTGGTACGAAGTTCTACTAGTAGCGATTTTATTATAGTAGAGGAGTTTCCAGGCAAGAAAACGTGGAACCAATTTCTCATTTCCATGAAATGAATTAACTTAAAGATTTAGCATTACATATTATATAGGTAATATACTGTCTGTTTAGGCCCTCCATTGTAAAGCTCTTCGAGTAGGTGATACCTGTTTTTATCTGTTGTTTAACGGTTGAACAATAATGTACCCTGGAAACTGAGTTTAATCTGTTCCATCTGATAAGGATTCCTTCCATGCGATTTTTTAAATTACTTTTCTTATGAGGCTATATAAACGGTACTTTCCAATATGGAAGACATCGACTTTTCCCTTTTATATGGAGATTGCTTTCAGATTTGATTGAATTTTTATTTTGTCAAGTCATTGTTAATTGAAATGTTATAAGAATAGAAAATATAATTTCAATAAGAATGGAATATAATGACTATATTTATAAATAAATAATATGTTTCTATGAAGTTTTCATTAACATATTTTATAGACGTTTGGTGCCGCGGTAGCCTAGTGGTATGGGTAATGGACTGCTGACACAAGGTCTCGGGTTCGATCCCAGGTTTTACCATGGCACACACCAATGGCTTTTTGATGCTTTTCGAAGTTATGTGTGTATTTATCGCAGGTTTATAAGTGCCCGGTTATTGGCAATAGGCTCGCCACCTACATTGGGACCTAAACCATAAACTGGCGAAATGTGGGTGCTAGCACCTCTGCCTATACCTTTGGGGATATCGCTGTGAGTTTACGTTATGTTATGTTATTTTTTATAATACTTAAGTGGCAGATAAGTACACGTCCCACTCGATGGAAAGTAATTACTCATGTAACACCTGAGGCGGCAGTCGTGCTGCTTATCCTGTAGAACCTTTTAATGCCCTTCTTACAGATTCTGATTGTAGTCGCTTGAAAAAGTCACATTCGATAGCTCTTTCTGTAATACTATAATGTATTTGAAATGGTCCGATTGAGGTACGTCATCACTGCTATTAATTTTTTTTTTATTTGTATTAGGTATGTAGGTAGATATTTATTTTCAAATTAAAGTAAAACAAAATTTAAGTACCTGTTCTGTAAATATTTCAAGTTTCTATAGATTCTATAGATTCTATAAGAAGAAATATATATAAATATATATATTTTTTAAACCGTTTAACTTGCGTTATTCACTCTCGATCGTGTTAGTATAACTGAATGAAACAAAATTTTCATGAAAAAAACTTGAACCCGCAATATGGCGCTACTTGTTCTTTTTTGCAGAGTGTTTTTTATGAAATTTTCGTTTCATTTAGCTTTACTGATACGATGGATTGTAAATAATGCGAAATCAAAAATAAAAAAAGGTAAAAAAAAAAGAATCAAAAATTGCTTTGCCGTATTTTTTTTCATGCCAATATGTTGTGTACTATGAGTACTACCAGGGGCCTGCGGCTTCGGGTGCGTTCCCCTTACACCCTGTATATATAATATATGTATATATATGTAACATATACACATATACATATGTATACATATGTATACATATGTATACATATGTATAAATATATACATACGTTAATTGAATTATTTATTACATAAATAAATATGTATATGTCTTTCACCTATACTACCTATACTACTACTACTTAGAAATCTCCATCGAGTTACCTCCTAGCAATATTTCATGTTTGAATAATACTGAACATTATAATTCATGAATTACAATTTGTTAAAACTCAAATATTATTAAGTATACCTGAAGAGTGAACTATCCAATGCCCATATAGCTTCGACTTTGAACAAAATTAATCGAAATATTAGTCGAATATTGGTGGCAGAATTACCTGAACTACATCTCATTCATTAGTAACGTAACGACCGCAATATATTCTCTACAATTCAGATAACGTAACTCCCGTAAATTAAAGCGCTCAATTCATCTCAATAATACGAATGAGAGAATCTATTCACGAAATGGTTTGAAACAGTGCCACTCGTAGCCCATTGTTATACTGGCTTATACGTCCATTTTTCCATTAAGGACGATATGACAATAGAACACCCAGTTTCTACTTTTTGCTTTATTTATTTACTGTACGTTATTTGGGTCAAATCTTAAAACTTACAAAAGTGTACGTACCTACATATTTGAAATATAATTTGTTTGAAAGAAAGGTAGCTACTGGTAACTAAAATTATGAATATACCTGTTTGCCTCTAAGTCACCTAACTATTATCCCTACACACAGCAAGCTTAAAAAACGAATGTTGAAATTCCATAATCTGAAATATCCTGAGAGTGGAAAATAACAAATCTCTGGTAGTCTATTTGAAGAGTAAATTTTATGACAATATAGGTACGTGATATTGATCATACTGTTACTGCAACGAGTTAAGATCATTTTAAAAGTTTTATTATAATTTTTTCGTGTCGATCTTCTGGGGTTAATATATTATATACTAACCCCAAAAGGTTAGAAGATTATATGGTGTATTATATTACTTATAAATAAATCATTCAGGAAATAATTTATAGTAAAATGTAACTAAGAATATAGTGAAAACAAAGTTACACAAAGAACCTGAAAACATACACAGCCTTAGGAAATCATTTAAGTAGTAAAATAGGTGCTGAAATATTCAGCTTTGCTACAGGTTGCCTGAAATCGCACTTACTTGAAAAAGCGTCAGCTAGTAGCGGTGACCCGGAAGAGCGGCAGTTGCTGCGCGCAGCGCGGCTAGCAGAATGAAGTGAGTTCGTCGCAACGTGGTTACGAGAATCACGAGTGTCAGGACTCACTGGCAATGGGCGAGCGTCTGTTCGCCCCACAGTCCCGATACACACTGCTTATCGACCTTCCCCGCGGACTTACAGAACTCACACATTTAATGCGCCGCACCCGCCCTCCGCGCAACTTTGCCAAAATGCGGGGAAGCTTTTACTATTCATCTTGCATTATTCACACCGAGGACGCAATCGATGTCCATGTGACAGAGATCCACTTTCATCATCAGGTGTATCCTCGAAATGCACCTGTAAGCTGTTTCCTTGAATTGCTTATCAGTTGATTGAAAATCTCGACAATTTGGGCTTCATGACATTTTGTAGTGCATTGACACTAGTATTATTGAAAGTATCAACTCCAACTTTCAATGGAAGATGGAAGACTATTTAAAACGAGGATTGATTTTATAACAAATTTATACAGAAAATGAATTATATTCAAAATTATCCTGAAAGAATTCGAAAGTCAAGAACCTCTTGAAAGGCACAAGTTACTTGATGATTAATTCAGTAATCAACCCAAAAAGTCTTCAAAGTAACAGAAAATCGCGTGAAAGTAATTTTATAACTAAATAAACTACTGAAACAGCAGGTAACATTTATACGAGGCTGTCAATACATAGGTATTATTTATTGTTTACAACTGTAATTAGGTCGTCTTCTACCATTTTATTTCCCAGACTTTTTAGCGAGTTGTCTGAATTCGCCTCAGGCATCAGTCGCCTACGGCACGGTTACACCACGGTTATAACATCTATTATTATTTAGGACAATGTCTACATTGTAACTTCATATAAACTGAAGAATCGTGCGTAGTCGCGTCTCTTCGCGTCTCGATGTGAACAGACCCTTAGTGGGTAGGTACGTTATTTGTGTCTTTTTAATGGGTTTCCTTTTCTTTTCCCGAAAAAAGGCCTGAATTAATAAATAAATTGAGTAAAGTAAAGGAAAGTGATTCATGATACGAGGTTGTTATAGCAAGTTTATGAATCATTATAGGGTAGGTACATGGCTAACCAAATAGATAGAATAGAATATTTGTTTTGAGTTATAGCATAGGTACCGTAGAGACGTTAATAAACCGAGATAAAATATCATAACTTTTTACCCGCTGCGCGACGCAAAGGAGAGTATTGTCAGTCTATGTATGTATGTATATTATTGTATATGTATGTTTGTTTCTATGTGGCGTTCTAGAGACCGAACGCATAGGCCGATTTTGATAATTCTTATGTCAATCGATTCGTCTTAACCTTGCGAGTGTCATTAAAGACCTGACAGTAATCAAACTTCACCACAGCGACAACCAGACGCCATATTGTCAAAATGAAAAAAAAGTCCATGAATATGTCAAGTGGGGTGTCGTTGAATAGGTATTTTAAAGTCATCTTTAGGTTCCTTTTATTATTTTTCATTTTAACTAATAGTTTAGAATATAATTATAACGATTTAAAGTTGTTTAACAAAACATTCATTCTCGCTAATTTTCTTACTTATTGTTTTAAGTTTATATTTCAAGATACTGCAAACAAAAATATTTTTGGTAAAAAAAATACTTTTGAATGAATCGTAACTAAAAAGTATAAAATAAAAAAATATTTTAAAGAAAAACAAAAAAACCCGACTGCGTAAAAACAATTTCAAAAATGTCAATCGATTCGTCTTAACGTTGCAAGTGTCACTAAAGACCTGACAGTAATCAAAATTCACCACAGCAACAACCAGACGCCATATTGTCAAAATGAAAAAAAAAGTCGATGAATATGTCAAGTGGGGTGTCGTTGAATAGGTATTTTAAAGTCATCTTTAGGTTCCTTTTATCATTTTAACTAATAGTTTAGGATATATAACGATTTAAAGTTGTTTAACAAAACATTAATTCTCGGTAATTTTCTTACTTATTGTTTTAAGTTTATATTTCAAGTACTTATAAACGATATACAAACAAAGATATTTTTGGTAAAAAAATACTTTTGAATGAATCGTAACTAAAAAGTATAAAATAAAAAAAAATATTTTAAAGAAAAGCAAAAAATCCGACTGCGTAAAAACAATTTTATTAATTACCTGAAAAAAATAATTAAACAAAAACTAAAAAGAAAGAAACAAGCCCAGTAGTTTAAAATTTATACAATACTCTCAGTCGGGGCCCACTCAATTTTTATCAATGAAATCTTCCCAAGGGGATCTTCCCTAGGTACAGTAGGTCACAGTAGGTTATCAATTGATTATTTTTATTTTATATTTTTAATGGGATATGGTGTACCACAATCTAATTAATTCGGCAAATCAAAAAAATAATGAAAAGATTTATAAACTTTTTAAAAATTTACTAGGCTTTATTTTAAATTAGCTCATAGTAAATATGAACTAAAAATGTCTACAATAAGCTATATTTTTGAAAATAAATCAATTTACTTTTAAATCAATGAGTAGTATGGAAGAATTTATCTTCATTGGCAAAATATCCAAAATGCTAGCAGTATTACTGCCACGGTAGATGGCTGTTCTCGAAAAGAGCATGTCGTTGAGTACACACTCATTCAAAAGATGTTAAGCACTAAAATAGCAATCGATCGTTACATGGAAATAAACCAATAAATAAATTCAACATATTAATTCTTTTTCATTATTTTAAGTCATAATGTAGGTAAAGCTAAGGCCGGTATTTTAAAATATTTGTTAAACTAATACCGATGGCGAAAGGCGACTGAACTAACCAACTAACTAAGGCGACTGAACTTACTCACTAATGTTACCATACATAATATACCTGATATAAACGTAGGTAAACTCTAATACGCTTATTGCTACTAAAACCACTGGCGCCATCTAGTTTATTTTTTATAAACTGGGGTTTGACAGTTCATAGGATTATCGATCTCAAGCTATCCATGCACTTTTGCAGCTTGCTGTACATTAAACATAAATATACAGATGTCCATTTAGCAGACATAAGTCTAGTATTTGCACACTTCACGAGTCGCTTCCATTGACATTAAACCCATCGAACTAATTTAGCCATTTAATGGACACACCGATTCCTTTGTACTCGATTAGCAGGTTGGTTACCTACATGGAATATTAGATAGTTACCTAGAGATAGATTTATCTACTCGTAAGCCATTGACTTGATTGACGTGTCGTTGAAAGGGGATATAAGCCTTAGTGTTGACCCTAATGGGTGTCTAGACTTGCCTTGGATATAAATAGACATTTTGTGATAATAGTTCTAAGCATTTTATTGGTATATTTTTCTGTTGTCTCCACCTGAGAGAATGATACAAAATTAGCACGGAATTTACTTGAATGACATGACACTGACAGGGTCTATAATGCTTAGTGTTGATCCTAATGGGTGTCTAGACCTGCTTTTATACTCGAATATAACGCTAAGAGTCATAACTCTTAGCGCGTTTTTCGATTGTCAGTATGTGAGTAATAAATGTAAGTCTGTTTGTAAATCTGATTTTTTTAATGGGTTGTCTTTAACATTTTTGTTTATCTGACTTAAAACAGTTTTGGTTTAAAAGAAAATGCAATTATGGATGGCTTAAAGGTATGTAGCACTCGCATTACTAAATTCAATTTGAAAGACTTATAGTGTGAGTATAATCAGATATTAATACCTTATCACGGTAGATTGCGACTTAGCTTTAGAATCAAAGAAATCAATATGTTTTTCATAACCTCTTATTATTCCCATACCAAATTTTACGCCCCTTCGTTGAGCAGAGGGCTTTAGTCAGATTACGTAGTTTCCACCACGGGTACAGCTCTTCCACTTTTCGTCTTACTTCCAAATATATAACTCAAATACAAATTCAAAAGTATTTTATACAGCACTTTCTAGTACTACGTAACTGGGGTATTTTTGAAGTCCCACCTAAAAATATTCCATATTTGATATAGCTAGAAAAGTTCCAGGGAATATTTTTTATTAAATATTTCATTCATTATACACTTACTTGTACGACAGGGTATTGAATAATTATAGGCACTTACGGTAACAGCACAATGGGCGGCCTTGCTGCGTACAATTATTTCTATCAAGCTACTTTTAATAGAAAACTATTAGCATGAGTGGGTGGTAGTTGTACATACTGTAAATGAAATTAGAATAAATAAAGCGTATATTAATTGTATCAGTTCAATACAGGAATTATCCAAATCACCCTTTCAGTTCTAGTTGTACTGTAAATGAAATTAGAATTAATAAAGCGTATATTAATTGTATCAGTTCAATACAGGAATTATCCAAATCACCCTTTCAGCTCTTGTTGCAACCATCAAGTATAATAGGAACGCCTGTTACCAGAGCCAACTATTAACCAAAATGAAAGTTGTACGAATTATCTGTGTTGGGCTACGGACAGCGCTGTGGCTGTAACCGAGTACCGGACAAATAGTTTTATGCATAAGTACAACTTTTATGATAGTAACCTGTTTTTAATCTCCCAATCCCAAGAGGAAACCTACCCCAGAGCTTCGTCCACCTACATAAATCAGCCGGTGTATTGGCTGGCAGGTAAGATTGACTTGACCCCGAAGGCTTTCATGGAGCTCTACACACCTCCGTGGTCTAGCTTAGTGTAAAACATCTAATTTCACAATTTAACATTGACTAGGAATATAAAAATTTTGTTATATAAAAGTATTTGATTCTTAAATCCGTTTTCTGCAAATTATAATAAATTGAAATATTTGCTTTGACCGGGCCAGAGGAATGTTTCTGAAGTTTAACCATTACAATGTACTTATAAGTTCCCATTGTAAGGAATCAACGACGCGACGCTGTGCACAGCAATCCTAACCCTTGAGATTCCTATTTGATCACTTTGGCGTCGGTGGGAAGAAGCAATTCAAGTTTGCAAATCTAATTTACGAAGCTACAGTTTGTATTTATTTTAAGAATTTGGTATCGACAGGTTGACACTGAGTCGGCCGATGTTATCAAATTATGAGCAAAACTCATGCTAGGTTTAATGCGTCACACTAAATTTCATAATAATTCATCATTCTCTGGGCCAAATCCCAACTCAGGTGGTCACCTGACCACCTCCCCTTTCTAGTCTAACTAAGATGCGGTTGAACTTCGATATTTTCCGTGAATCGACTTATTATTATTATTATTATAAGATACCTACTCTTATCTTTATAAGAGAGAAAACAAATGCAGTTACTTATTTGACCTATTATAATATGCGAGTACATAACACATAATCACTCCTCTGTCTCTTAGGAGAAGGCATATAATATAAATCGAGCCATATAAATCGTAGTCAAACAAATTGCATTGGGAACTTTTTTTTTATTAGACCTTAATTTTCCATTACACTTATTTCACAGTGGCCATAATATGCCAATATGGCGGAATTGCGTCTCGATGTTTTCTAAACTTTAGGCAAAATGTAAGCAAACTTATTGTATGATTTTAGATTGACATGGACATGACATTGCTTGCAAAAGCGCCGAAATATCGGTTATTCAACGAAATAAACAAACATGGTAAATATCCCGATAAATTTAACAGTGAATGAACAAACTTATTTATTATGTAACATTTCTAAATAATAATATGCCAGCCAACACCCAACCAAAGCTTTTATTAGTAAAATACCTGAGAGAGCGTTTCATCAAACTTCATTAATTTATCAGTCAAATATTAACATTCAAGTTCTGAAGATTCTTGTCGTAAATATGAAATTGTATAAATTGAGTTTTAGTCAAGTGAATAAAATATACAGTCCGACTGAGAAAGTCCCTCCGCCCCACAGAATACCGCGGCTAATAATATTGTTGCGAACGTCACTTTCCATCAGGTGAACCGTGAGATTGTCTGCTGCCCTAAGTTGTATATTTTTTTTTACTTCTACCTGGAGTTAAAGAACCGTACATGATTCAAACATGTTGAAATAACTATAGTAGGCATAGTGTTTTAACTTATTTTCATAAAGCTTTCTTTGTTACTTTCAAAGTCCGCGTATTGTTTTTGATTGGTATGTTAGTTTATGCACCTAACCTCCAAATCCAGACAGGAATACCGGCTCCGAAACCTTACCTGTAATTTGCCAGGCATTAAAACAATAGCAGGTGAGAACGGATCTCTAAGATGTTGGGCTTGTACGTCCATCAGATTAATTGTTACTCACACACATCAATCTTTTCCCTATTCACAAATAAATAGTTATCCCAGAATATATATGTCGCAGTAAGATGGTTATAGCCGTAATATAGTTATATCTCTAGGGATATAGTTATATACCGGAACATAGTTATCCGAAAACGATTAATTACTATCTCACTAGGAATATAGTTATAAAACGGTCCAAGTTTAGTGATATACTTATATTACTAGATTAAATTCAGTTTTATAAATATACTACTTGATTAAGGCTTTATCTATCTTACTGCGACATATACACATATAAATTGATATTACTTATGGCACGTTAATTTGACTTCACCTCGCCTGATGTTAAGCTATTGTCTTCCATGCACGATCAGCGTTGTTTTGTCTCGCTAAAACTTGAGAACGACGGAGTTATTTGGCTAAATTCGGTTTGGAAATATTTGTCGTAGTCCACGCAAGGTTTAAACCGTGGTGAATAAATATGAAACAATAGCAAGGAAAATAGTAAATAATTATATTATTTTTTCTATCGATCTAGCTGTTCTACCTTCTTTCCTGTCAATTTGATTACCAATAAAAAAAAATTGGTTGCCTGTAAAGTCGGTATACGGGCGAAAGTTTTACGTGACAACGACTTTGAGTGGTAAAATAATTTTAATGTGAATATTCATTCGTCGAGTGGAAGGGACGCGTGCCTTTCACTTTTTATGTCTGTCTCTCTCGCTCTTAGGCGGGCTAACCATGCCCGAGTGGAAGGGACGCGTGCCTCTCACTCGCTCTCATTGTGAGCGCATAACGTGAGCGGAGCGTAACGCAGTTTGTTGAAGTGTCACCCGGCAAGCCAATTTATAAGACGTTGTCACGTCAAAAAAATTTACCACATTTTACACATTGAATCGAATTAAGTTTTGTCATTTTGTGACACTTGATCTCGCCATTCTGGTGCGCACTTGTTACGTTCGACTTTATGTGCAAATAGTATTCTAAGTATTTGCTTAACATCCAATATTCCGAAAAAGGTTTCTCCAAATTCTTAAAATACATTATTTTATTATTTATTTTATTTTATTTGTATATGCGAACACCTAAATAAATGAAATATGTAATAAAATAGAAGGTAATAATAGGTCTTTACATATAAAATTGCCGAAATTTTCATGCAGATTCCTGAGTTAATGAACTCAATCTGTAAGAAAATTCATGTAATTTAATAGCTATTTCATTTGATCTTCAAAAACAGTACTTCCTAAATGCTATCCATTTTGATGACAAATTTCGTAGGTACTACATTTTTATAGCTGTCACTTTTCAAAAATATTATAAAACTTGCTGTTTACTTAATGTTTTCTCATTCTTTATATAAAAAAAACATAATAAAATTTGAATTTATCATTCCTAAAAAAATGCTAAAATTTTAGTGAGTACTGAAAATTGGGTTTACTCCAATTTCTTCGAATAAAACGGCAATTTCATTTGCAGCTACCTGTTATATAGATTGATTATATCTATTTATTACCGACGTTCATCTTTTATTTTTCCCGGACATACTACGAAGCTACTATGCATTGTAAAGTTTATTGAATTGCACACCAAGTTGTGTGTGAAGTTTAAAACGTAAATCAGGTCACCGGAAATTACGAATTCGCACTAGTGTATGTATGTTTGTGATGTTTGAAAACTACATAATATTACTTTTCGTGCTGCCCCACTTCCTACTGTCGATTGTTCATATTAAAATGTGATGTATTATCTGTTCTGTCATGCTTCGATGTCACCAATGGGTTGTGGAGGTCAAATGCCTTCATGGAAAATATTGAGGTTCAGTCAAACAGTTAGACTGGTAAAGTTCCCCCTGAAAAGAAAAGATCTCAGGTTCGAATCTCGTCGATGTTTTCATATTTTGTTATCTAAATTTGATTTGAACAGTCAGCATACTAATTGCATTTTAAATTTTTCTACACATACTAATATTATTAATAATAATAATGCTTAATGCAAACGACAGTGCTCCTCGATAAGGCACTTGTAAATGCAGCCCTAACCACCAGTAACTTAGTCCCTGTACCTGATACCGGTGGCACTCTGCCTTTTTCTGGTTTTCTAATAATATTATATTTTTAAAGAAGTATGAAAATGGATCTAAATAAAATAGTACTTTAAATATTGAATTATTGAGTAATAATAATAATAAGTCCATTTGAAGTAAATTAAACAAGGTAGTTAGCTAACATTATAAACACCGAGATAGAATAGTTTACTGAAATTGTGATCTTCACCTTCAAAGTCTATCTACCAGCTGCGAGGATGTACTTATTATCTAATCTAATAATATAGCGCAGTGTCAAGTGCATAAGATGTAACCATGTAATCCGTTCCTCTCCCAGTACTTTTACTAACTCGTATTTAATATCCAGATTAGTATAATGCAGCCTTCCAGTACAGAACTAAATTGTTTCTGAACATCACAAATACTTCACTAAAGTTTCCAGTGACAGTATGCGATAGGAAACCACTAAAGCGAAGACGCGGTCACAGCCATTGAGTAAAGTTTACTAATAAGTAGCTGCCTTATGTATAATTTGAAAAGGTATTAAATGAATAATTATTATCTCATTGATGCAACGTTGACCATTGCAATAATATTTCTGTCAAGACTATTTTTTTTATAGTATGCTAACTTTTCTTGTAGATTTGGATCGAAAAAGTTAAGATCTAAGAAGGGATTTGAACTCACCGCCTTACGAGGGGAAAGCAAAAGTCTTCCATACTTTTATTATACCTATCGATCGAGGAAACGACTATATAAGAGATATATGAATGTCCAAGACGTATCCAAGTAGCTGAGTTGTTCAGAATACGTCCTAGAGTCTCTATAAGGTACTGGTCACAGGTTCACCGTCATTACTATTTGCATACAAATTTTATTTTCAAGTGACTCTATCTAAATAGGTTTACAAAAGGTTTTTTTTCCGGTCTAAATTCGATGTTAAGTTGTCCATTTGTTGTTACTTCTATCACTACACTTAGTACTCATAGAGAGATTGCAGGCTTTCCTGCTACCGGCTCCTCCCGTCTGGAAAATGGGAAATGTTAGCCTTATAAAGGGAAATCCTTCATTACTGTATTAATTGCCTATTTTGCGACATACATTATATTTTGCTGGAGAAATAGGCTGCCGCTACTTTCACAAGTGATCACACGTAGGCACACAAGTTATCCTAGACGGGTAAGGTAAAAGTAACCCTATAAGAATATGAGAACATGTTCGAAATTGCAAGTGGAGAATTAAATACATTTATTATT
The DNA here is from genome assembly GCA_963691645.1 of Pelosia muscerda. NCBI lineage: Eukaryota > Metazoa > Arthropoda > Insecta > Lepidoptera > Erebidae > Pelosia > Pelosia muscerda. Next base: position 18,905,861 of record OY829098.1, on the reverse strand, counting down.
TTGAAATTTATAATCCATAAGGTAAGTAACAACAAAGAAGTTCTTGGCAGCTAAGTAACGTCACACTTGTATTAGATATTGTATTAGTATAATATAATCCGATATATGTGGAACGGAACTGGCACACCATGGCGCGGTCCTCACAGTAAAAGCTTAAAGGCTTCGCTTTGAGCTTTGTTGTAAGGATTTATAGAACTTAGCTATTGACTGCTGTATCGGTCAACTGCCACAGCTTGATTCCCTTTGAGTATATGCTTTGTAGCCCGTTCGAAAATAATGCTTCAATTGAGAACACGAGTTCATTCTGTTTCTTTTGTATGGATTCTGTTTCTTTTATATGAACCTCTACTTATATTTCGATTGACGCAAAAGCAGTAGGTATAATAATAGTTATTTTATGTTTAATTTTATTTCATAATGAATTATGTTACTTATTAGTTGTTATTATTTTATTTATGTTATTGTAAAAATAACTTACTTCTACATTTTACTTACAGGTAAGTAATTATTTTATTAGGTGAAGTTTTTAGTTTGGTAGAAAATATGTCAAGAGTTACAGTTCCGAACTTATATACTTAGATACTTAAACTAAACTTACTTTCTTCATTAGCCCGTACCTCCCTTGAGTTAGAATCACAAAAATTGGCAATAAGCAAAGACTTACAATAATTATCACATGACACGTCAGAAAATCGTAAAAAGTTAGATTGATTTCGATCAACCAATTTTAGTTTACTACGCCCACACTTCCGCATTCGGCATCCACTCTACACCAGCCATCTTTTCAGGTCTTCATCTGGCTGCGAATATCTAACCATTCGTTTCCTAATTCGTTGTCTCCATTCTAGGACTTGTTCGCAGTCCATCGCGTAGGTGGGAAACATTTGACCAGTTGTTCGAAACAATAGTAGCTATTCAGTCCCTTCAATTCATTTTTCTCCTAAATAAATGTAAGAAATCGTCAAAAAGGACAAAAGGTGTATAACCGTTTTATTTATTTTATTTGTATTTACAAACTTTATACATGGTAATTACACATAGGCCTTATTTGACAGTCAACTTTTGGGTGATGCATAGATCCATTGAGTTAGGTGCAGGTAGTAGAATAAACTAGGTACATATTAAGTATAGTGATAATAATCTAATTTAGACACAATAATATAATACACACTTGTAATACACTCTATAATAAGTACTTAAACAAACCCTTTCGTCACCCAAAATGTCATTAAAGTTCGTCGCCAGTACGCAAACTTTGTGGCGTACCCCTCTATTGTCGGAAGGCGCGTGACGTACCACGTTTAAAAACATCGTTCTTTTTAAGCTGGCATTTAAATGTTCAACTGTTTCGCAAACTGTGCATCACGAGGCAGCCCATATACATTTTGTCCTCCGTGAGGCCGCCGCTACGAGTGTTTGAGGCTCACATTATAACACAACAAGGTGTCACGTGCCGTGCTATGCCTATTGAAAGTACACCCTCAATGTTGTTTCGAAAATTACTGTATGGTTTCTCAGAAAAGTTTCATTTTCACAGTAAAGTTCGCTTTACGAAATTTTGATGTATATTATTCCATAGGAAAAGAAAAATAGCAACTTTTCTTCAATACGAGCGAAGCTGCCGGGCGGGGAATAATATTTTTATAATACATATATAATATTTCTATATAATTAGCTAGTATATATTCACTTCATATATTTTTTATTTTTCTATAATTTTTTGTATTGTTAACCCCCTTGCCTTGATTAAAAATGGTTAAAACCTTTTTAATAGGTTTTTATAACGGAACATACTAGTATATAAGTATATTGTTCTTAATCCGAATGCCTAGCGTGATCGTCATCAGATGTTCGTGGTTACGTACAAGTAGTAAGGTATAAGTAGTAGTATAGTAGTAGTAGTAGGTTATACGTAGTAATGATACATACATAATCGTGACTTTTGTCCATTGGGATAGGCAGAGATTTTATTTGTATTTTCTATTTTTCCGATATAGAGATATATAAGTAAGTATAATAAGATTTTATTTGTATTTTCTATATTTCTACTAGCTACGATCCTAGCACACTCCACAAGTAATAAAGGCGATAAATACGTCAGAGAAGTCAGAGAGGACAGCAGTGTAATAAGAATAGATAAGAAATGACCGGTGTCAATCGTCGAAGAGCCTCTTCTGTTCGTAGATACGAAGAAATATTGTTGTGAAAAATTTAGATGTACGAGTATGTAACAATGAAGAGTATATTCTAAAAATAGGTTGTAGCTGTAGGTCGCCTTTCAATTACGTACGATCCAAATAGGTTAACAGAACACTGTAAGTTGCTGCAAAAAAATGAGCGAGCGATCGAGTAGAAACGAGTGTACAACATTCGTAGGTATTGTAATTAAATTATGATTAACGTATCCATCACAATTGACTTAATGAATTTATTTGGAACACGAAGTTCTACTCGCATTTCGGGTGCCATACTTACACAAAGACTAGATAGTGGCCATCTAATAGTTTGAAGTGAAGTTTCACTTGTTGTTGTCGTCTCCAAGTACCTACTGCTAAACTGTTCAGGGCGTTGATGGAGCTGCCCCGATTCTGTAGTGCATTGGGGATGTTCGCGCAAGCTAGGGTTAACTGCTTTATGCTACAATTAGGAAGAGGTGCGCATCTTTAGTGCGCCGGGTGAGGGCCAGCCCCAACAGCGTCCTGAGCATGATTGCGAATAAAGATTTAGCTATTATAAGCTACGCTGAATAGTTGTTGTTAAAACTTACACAGCATGGTTTCCAATTTTCGTGAAGTATTGTAGGTACTTTTCTTAGGTACGAATTTATAACTTAAGTACCGGCTTAAATCGATATTAGGAAAGAAAATGTAGCTGTATGTACCTCCAAATTAGTGCAAGACAGTAGGTATAATTATTGATTGACAGGCAAGGCTCTGGACAGACCTTCCTCTCGAAGACGCGAATTCTATAAGCTATCACTATAAAATAAAGATAAAACAATAATTCCTTACCGGCGCAAGTGTTTCCTTCTTCCTACAGTCCCGGGTCGTTTAAGCGGGGCGTGAAAAGCATATCGCCTCTTTGCTTCTATAATGTGACATATCCGAAATTTCGTTTTTTTTTTTATTTGATAATTAAAACCGCCGTGATCGATTTTATTTTCTCAAAAAACGTGGTATTTTTTACGCGGTAAATAGCGAATCTGTGGGCGAAAGAGATAGCGTCATTGTGTCAGATCACAATATGGCACTGTCTCTTACTGCATCAAGGATTTTTGCGAGAACGTAACATAACAGTAACCACTACGCACTTACAGAGGAAGGAGCTCTTGATTTTCTGCGAAAACGTGACATAACGTGTTTATCACGTTTTGATTGTAAAGATAAGTCTTAATTCAATTATGATTTTAAATTTTATAATGTGATATATGGATGTGACACATTAATACTGAAAAATTGTGTGGAATGTTAATTGTTATATACCGTACATGTCACATTGCTGTCGAAAGTATGAATGTTTTATTTGGAGTTAACTTAGGATGTAACGTTGTAGGTGATGAAACTTTTTCCAAATTAAAATTCAAGCGATGGATAATTACAGATGTTTCGTTTTTGAACAAAAACAAATGTATTTATTTAGGAATATTCTAATATAGTCCGTTGTAAATACTAAAAGTAATAGCCGTTGGTACTTAAATTTTTCAGATGGAATCTAGATGTAAGACAAGTGACAAGTGAATATCATACTTTTTACTATTTGCCGTATCTTAGTTTAATAAGAAACTACTTATCTTAGCAAATATTTAAAATAATAAAACTTATTTTTAGAAAACGACTCTTCATTAAGCGTAGCGGGGGTGATTTTATAAAAATATAGGCTGCTACGAAAACTGATTATTAATATTTGCGCCAAATAATACCAAGACTATCTCTGATTACTGTGTAAGATCATTATTGATTTTTAATTTTGTAATTTTGTCTTAACTTAAAAGTAGATTTATTCTTATTTGATTACCTACTTATTTCCAAAGGACTATTTTGTATTCATGTTTTGACTAAGTCTAGTCCGTTACATTTGTATTACAATATTGGTTGGTTAAGTATTTTTTTTAATTTTGTATTTTGTTTGAAATTGCTAACACTTATGATGCTATTGTCAAGCCCTCTTTAAAAAGTAGGAAGTGTCCAGGTCTCCCTAACACCGCGACGCGTACAATGAAGCAAAGCGCGCCACTAAGAAAGCTGTAGCCAGAGCCAGACGAGACCACTTACAACCTCTCTATGATAAGTTGGAATCGCCTGAGGGGCGCAAGCTTATCTATAAGTTGGCGCGTTCCAGGGTCAAAGCGGCGCAGGATATAATTGTCGCGGAGAAAAACAGAACGAAGAATACGCCACTGCACTGTCTGTTTGTAGACATGCAGAAGGATTTCGACTGTGTTCCTCACGCGGTGATCTGGTGGGTACTGCGGATTCTAGAGTTCTATATTGACACTATCCGAAAAATGTACTACAATTCCGGTCCAGACCGCTGTTGGCGACCCAAACCCCCTCCCCATCAACCTCGGAGTACACCAAGGATCTGTTCTTAGCCCGTATCTGCTTAGCGTGGTGGTAGACGCTCTGTCGGATAGCATCAGAAACTCATATGAGCAGCCCCCGTGGGTGTTCATGTATGCTGATGACATCGCCCTGGTGGATTCGCACCTCGCATCCGGGGCCGCCTCCATTTCCATGACATTGCAGACAAAATGCAGGAGAGTCGCCTTCGCTGATACGGCCATGTTCAGCGAACACCACCCGGCTACGTGGGTAACAGATGTCTGGCCATTACACCTCCACCGGGTCCCAGTAGGAGGAATAGACCCAAGCAGTGCTGGCTTGGCGTCGTAGAGGATGACATGCGTGCCAATGGACTCACCACCATGGATGCGCCAGACCGTGCGAAGTGGATGAGAAAAAGCCGGAAAGCAGACCCCGGACGCCGAGGCGAAGGCTTCGAATACGACCGGGACTAACGCAAGGATGATGATGATGAATGTTATAATTGTTAGATTTTTTAGAAACTATTGCTGCCGAAGACTGATTGTTTTTAGGTATAACTATTTTATATTAACCTAAATATGCTGTAATATAGAAGTCAAATGCGATTTTCATTAGGCCTACCAATTGTGATTATTTATAGTATTAATTTGTTTCTGGTTTTTAATTTTTATAGAATTAATTATTAAGTGTGGTTGTAGTTTCCCTCTTTCTAATAAAAAAATATTCTCGAAACCAAAAGTTTTAATTTCAACAATGATTGTTTGTGGCAAAACTCAGTGTCATAAGAAACGTAATATCATCAACAACGTGACGACTCAGGTTGTAACACTCATAATACTCACTATTTGCAAGAAAAACGTGATATATGTTCCCCTTTTTTTAAATTGATGCTAATTCCACGTTAAAATTTCAAATTGCCAGGGTTTTAAGAACTACTCCGATAGTTTATTTACTATATCAAATAATAAATTAAGGATCGACAGTAAAAAAGTTATTAGTTTTGTCACAGTTTTATTTTGTAAGTTTAAAATCACTCTCCTGTAAAATCACAGTTTTCGAGATAACACATTATAGAAGCAAAGAGGCGATATGATGAGGTCGTCAAGCTGAGCGCCACCATTGTAGCACTGAACGTGTTAGCAATGGTGACCCTCTTTCATGAGACTTTGCCTTCAGCTTAACATCAGGCGAGGTGAAGTCAAATTGACGTGCCATAAATAAATAAAAAAAAATATTAGGTTTTCAAGTTTACAGTGAATGAAACTTTCACATGCATATATAATATTAGAATAGTCCCTACATTTGGCAAAAGAAACCGTACTGACCCTATTACGGCTATGAATTACTATGTAGTCATAGTGAAGGTGGAATAAATTAAATATCTGGCACGCAATTGACCAAATTAAGTGCATGTATTAATATGTTAAACCACTCGTTCACCATTTTAACTCATGGAGGATTGTTTATTCAACCATAACACAAGGTACTTAAGCTATGCTTACCATAGGTCTAGATTGTGCTAGAATATTTATTTATTTATTATTTATATTCTACTGCTGACTATAGACACAGAATTCTTATAGTATTATTTATTGAATTTAAAAGTTAATCACCTAGAAATAGACATGTGTTATGTCATGTTATAGAATACTGAAAATAAAATCGTACAATAATGTAACAAAGAGTAAAGTGCCCGTTGCAGCAATATTTGTTGAGAACACTTAAGTTCTATTACTATTTATTGTGCATTAACGTTCAATGTAAGCCATATTTTCTCTGCTCGAGACAGATTTCAATATAGCTCTTTCATAAGACGCTGCCTGAACTTTCCTTGGCATTAAAATATGGCCGTTATATAAAAATTTTCATTACAGAATGGTTATGTAGGTAATTGTTTAAGATAACATGCATTGCTTACACATTATCCATTATAAATAAAAGCTATAATCGTGCGTATTATTGGTATATACTTATAGTAACAGAACTAATGAAAGATATATTAATCAGGTTGGGTGTTTTGTGACTTGACTAAGATCTTCGCTGCTCAAACCAATCTCACCTGCTAGACGATACCCTGCTGATTAACGATTTTTGGCTCTGGTGCAGGCTTCTTCTCTAGCTTGGAGGATCAGTCGGTATAAAAGCCAAAACAAATCATACGAGGAAGAGCAGGTGAATGGACCAGGTTTCAGCAATCTCGCAAATATGAGGATTAGCTATTGTATAGATTGAACAAGAGTACTATAAAGACAGTGAGAGTGGCAGAGCAGAGTTACCTACTACAAAACTGAGACTTAAAATAGTATGTGCTTTAGTTAATAACCAGCTTCCATGGCTTCCTATTATTTGAATACACATACATAATAGTTTATGCCGCACTCGCCCTACTAGTTTAGCTTTGCATACACATTTCCTTATTCACCCCACATTTACAAATGACTAAGCAATCAGCTTCCAATCTGTGTGTATAGTTACTATGTATTTCACACATAAATGCGTAAGTGGGTTTAAATGAAATTTGCACACTGGCTTAACAAAAATCAGGTTATCAATTAAAAATCATATCACAGGTTAATTTTTATCTCGGGAATTGATGCCTGAAGGTCGTGGAACGCGATCAATATTTCATGCAAGTGGAATTGTATGAAATACAATCAAATTAAATTAGGCCTTTTCCGTACTAAAATACTTGAATCGAAATTGATTAAAATATTTCACAGTTGAAACTTCAACACAACATCTATGTAGGCTTACAAATAAATGTCGGAGAAAGAGATTCTTATCACAAACTATTTTTATTAAGGTACTTATTTTTACCCGATATTATTTAAGTACCGTAGAACAAACACGCTGAACAACTATACAAGGAGAAATCACAAACTAACATTACCCTTTCCACTAAAAACGATTTTTTCCTTCCAACATTCAGTAAATTGAAATTTCCTCTGGGTATTAGGATAATCTGGAAGCAAACGTCTTATCTTGTCAGATTCCTATCTCTGCGGACTCTTTATAAAAATTAAAAATCTGTGTTTTAATTTTCATTGTCAAGTTGATTCAGCAGGCTGAATTTATTTTGATATTTGTTGTTTTACAAAAAGACCTAGTGTAATACGTTTGAAATAGAAGTAGGTAACTCATCTCTATAGTAGGGAAGATTAGTCTTACAACGTTATCGTAAGTTAAAGACAGACTGATTGACTGATTGACTGTTTTCAGTTTAACTACGAAGCTGCCATACTGCGTCTGTAACTGCTATATTTTCCGGTAAGCGACTGATATATGAAGATCTGAGACAATAATTACATGTTCTGTAATTAACTAACGAGCTGAGCATTCGATAAACTACTTCAACTGCTTCATGAATTTCATGAGTTGCACACATGTGCAGGCTATGAAAGCTATCTCAATTATGAGTTAGGTAGGTTTTAATTCTCGTGGAACTTGTACATCAAGAAGTAATTACGTGGACCGAACAAATCTAAGTGAAGTGAAGCACTATCCGGTACTTCAATCAGCCTGAAACTTTGCTATGAAAGTTTGCCATATATTATTATTTATCTGTACGCTAAGATGAAGAGATCGACTAGGTATATAAAATTAATAAAACATTTATTTCAATTCACTGATAAGATTAGCATATAAATTTTATTAGATCACGATACTGATCGTGACATTATACTATTATTACTATTACAACCATTGCCTATAGACTATGGTTTTAATATCACGCATACCAACACCGATTGAATAAACTTATCCGCCGCTCTTGTCATCATATATTCATGTTCGAATCAGACCCGCGGGCATTGTAGTAACGCTATAGATCAATGCCCGCGGGCATACATTTTAACGATCCAGTACATCACTAGAACCAACGACCAAAGACCAAATATTGTACGTAATCAGAATATCTCTATTTGGGGTCAATATGAATCTTCATCATCATTCTCATCATCATGTAGACGTGTTTTACTGATTGCATCCGAGGCCAAGGTGAACTCGGAGCTCAGGGTCCACCTTCCTGCATTTCGTTCTCCACATTGTACGATTTTGGGCGTCCATGAAAGTGAGACCATGCATTGATGTTGATATTGGAGGGTGATCCCTCCACGACGTCAAACCTCGACAAAATTGCTGGGCATTTATATCCACATAGCCTGATGGTTTACACAAAACGTGATCGCGCCAACGAAGGCGATTCTCTTCCAATTTATATGCGATGATAATGGGATCAAACAATATTCTTCTATAAAATCAATTTATAACTAATATTTTATTTTTATCCTTCTCTGTGGCTTGCCTATATAGCTTGCTAGAACTTATAAAAGTGAAATTGTGTACGTATACTCGTATTGCATGTATTCATGGAGTTAGATATTCAGTTTCCAATTTACCAAACCAGATATGAATTGAATATATGGCACAGGTTTTAAAATTAACAGGCTCCTAATATTGTACCATGATCTCGTATACAAAAAATTAGTACAATCATCCTCATAATGAAATAGTTAATTAAAACTACTATACCCGCCTTGACAAGATAACTGCAGGAAGTAGTAATGCCTTTTGATAACCAAGTATTCACAAATTTACTGTACCCGCTCCGGTTTCATACGACTACAAGTTATAGTTGAGAGAAATGTAAAATTCTCACTATTTTATATTTCTCAATAAAAGTGTAATTAAAATTGCAGACTTGAAGCTGAAGTTGTCTTGACCTGTAAGGCCCCAGTTCCCGTACACCCTTACTGGCTACTGGAAGAACAAAGTAAAAATGTAGTCTACCGTTTTTCAATTAACTGTGAAAAGTGCAGTAGGTACAATAAGTTGAAATATCCACAATCCCTCGTTTCTTTGTAGTCGCTCAGCGTAAAGTTCAAGAGTGGCCTGGAAACATAATTGGTTTGTCATATCTCCGGTTTCCTTCAGCGCAGTGAGATAAAATATATACTAACAGCTGCCCGTGGCATCACCTGCGTGGTATATTTAGAAGCACTGGCCTGTGACCTATAGGAACCTATTGACCTAAAATACCTAGTCTGTTAGATATTGCACATAAATTACGAATTGGGCCGAGTAAACAATGTTTAATGCCTATTTTTCAAAAATACATTTGTTTTGGCCTCTCCTAAGATAGAAATAAGAGCTTTACTAGACCAGTCTTTCTTGAATCAGGGAATACTCTCCCTCATAAATATATCTCACTGAAACTTCTATTGTGAGGGTAAATGTGATTTACGCCAGAAAGTGCAGGCTTTTAATGGTATATAAGACTGTTGAATGCAAGTTTCTATATAATAAGAGTATTATCCGGTTACTGCCCCAATGAAGAATTATTTCTATAACTCTAATATCATTTTACTGTCAATTTTCTAAAGCAAATAATATGTTAATTAGATTTAGATGCTTTGGGGAGCAATTGTCTAAAAACAAAGTTTGAAAAAAAAAACCAATAGAATTGAGAACCTCCTCCTTTTTGGAAGTCGGTAAAAAATGGCTGTATCGTCATTCATTGTGACCGATAGTTCGTTTGATTGTCGTTGGATGGCTTCCTCTTTCGCCACAAAGATGGTGATATAGGAGAATTTCGAATGTTTCAGGTGTAACTTCGTAACTTAGCGATCACAGCGTTTCTCCTATCGCGGGATACCCTAAAGATCGCGAGTTCGAAATCCAATCATCAATTTTTACCAATCTAAATTTGATCTAATATCATTATCTAGCACGTCTTTTATTTTATTAAATTACACCAAACACACTTCTCTAGAAGTTAGCTTCACCTACTTAACAACAGATGAGGCACTGACGCTGTCACTCTCTGGATTGGGATGGTAGACGGCTGTCACTCTCCTCAAAGTCAACCAACCAATCAAATTCAACTAGTTCACTTCACTAGTTCCTAGTTCACTTCTTTACAGCAAGTGAACTAGGAACTTGGGAATGGGTATGGTAATTTATACTCATTCCCAATTTCGCAGTTCACTTCAGTTTAAAGAGTAAACATTTCGAAAGCCGACGTGATATATGGTATGTCAGTACAAATTAGTGCTGTGAGTTTGAACGATGCAACTGCGATCGATTTGTATGCTGGCCTGTAGGATGGTGGACCTAGTGTAAATTCACACTGCGCACGTGAGAGTCACGCGCGGGTTGGTTTACCATCCATCCCCGTTTTATTAATATGCAAATGTTTTTACTTGATTCTGTAAACGACGAAGGAAGGTAAATCGATCCGCGCCCGTCCCACACCCTTGCATATCCTGAATTGTACTTAAATTGAGGAGAAGAGTAGGATAGAACCCCAGACTCCACTTTCACCAGACAAACTTTGCATGTTTTGATACTACAGAGACCATCACTGTGATAATGGTGATGATGATTTAAATGGTAATCAATTAGTCTTGAACTTACCGGTGTAATGATTATTGGCTACTAACTAAACTAGCTAATAATAAACTTCGAAAACTGATACCCCGGCTTGAAATCGCACTTTATGCTGACCTGGGCGTGCTTTTAGGCAAAAATTTCGTAATAATATTTCATATTATAGTGATGACATAATAGTAATGATAGCCTCTATGGCATGGTAATAATGTACGCGACTGCAACGCAAGAAGAGCGGGTTGCGTCCCGCGCAGTGCAAATATTTGTATGTATGAATATGAATTTGCACTGATCTGGTCGTGTCTCGTAGATCACGTTAAATCGTCGGTTGCAATTATCATAGGAACATCCATTATAGATGGCAGTCATTACGGGTAGTTGGAACTCTAAAAAGTCCAACAACTGGTCTAAGTACAGTACTTCGATATCGCCTAGGTATATCTATAGGTTGTGGAAGACAAATGGTAGTCGCTTCCAGGAAAATATCGAAGTTCAACCACATTACAGTCAGACTGGAAAAGCGGAACCCAGACTCCGAGGCGACCGTTTCGGATGCGACCGAAACTAACAAGGCTGATGATGATGAATCAAGCATACTTCAAACATGACCCATATAGCACCAGCGCGCATGACGGAGTGTGGGCTCTATTTATATTTGATTTGTAAACGATATAAATATTCATTTGGGGGGCCAAACAAATTCCATATTCAGCTATAACTCACTAAAAAGGTAGGTATAAAAATATTCTGTGTTTATACTAGCTATCGGCAATACAACTGTAGCACCTTTTTTAAAACATTTTTGATGCGATCAGAAATGAAAATTTCATTTGGACAAGTCTGACGAACACAATGGGCTCGGGCAGTTATGAAATAGTCGTTCGTGTAGTGAGTGGACGAGCGTTGTTCTTTGAAAAAAGCTTATCTACAGGAAGCTTATATTGTTTACTAGTCGGTGAATATTCAGACTGGGTTTGTTACCAAGCCAACAACAGTCTTTATCTTTGATATTTAAGCACCAATATTCGCCTAATAGATAAAATAGAGGTGTAAAATTACTACTTGTTTATTCTATTAGGATGCCTACCTACGTTACACATTTGTGCTGGGTTCTGTTAGCAATTTTGCATTGCATTCACATGAATTTCCATTAACATGGCATATTATTCATTTTTTTTTTTTTTTTTTTTTATCTATGGCACGTCAATTTGACTTCACCTCGCCTGATGTTAAGCTGAAGGCAAAGTCCCATGAAAGAGGGTCACCATTGCAAACACGTTCAGTGCTACAATGGTGGCGCGCAGCTTGACGGCCTCATCAGATGCTTTTTCACCCCCCGCTTAAAGGACCCGGGACTGTAGGAAGAAGGAAACACGTGCGCCGGCAAGGAATTCCAGGACTTAATGGTACGGCAGAGAAAAGACTCACCGAACCGCTTGGTTCTTGATGGAATGTTCTGTACCGTATGCGAGTGACACCTAAGCCCTGCACGCGTTGTCCTGTGTAGGAAAGGGGAGGGTGGGATTAGTTGGAAGAGCTCATCAGAACATTCACCATGGTAGAGACGGTAAAATACTGCCAAGGACGCAACATCTCTACGCATCTGCAAAGGCTCGAGGGACTCTGTGACCTCAGGACTCCCAATAATGCGGACCGCACGTCGCTGCAACCTGTCGAGAGCATCTAATAAGTACTTTGCGGAGCCATCCCAGAGATGCGAGCAGTATTCCACGTAGGAGCGAATTTGTGTCTTATAAAGAAGACACCGCTGCTCCGGCGTGAAAAAACGTCTCACTCTGTTCAGGACTCCGAGTTTACGCGAAGCTGTTTTGATGATGCTCTCGATATAGTTCTTGTTGTTCAGTTTGCAGCGCACGTCCATACCGAGTATATTGAGGTTATCCTGTAATGGCAGTGGTGTGCTCTGAAGAGTGGGAGGAGGAAGGAAAGGAGATGTCTTTGCTGAAAACGCGCATGCCTGCGTCTTCTTGGCATTGAACTCGACCAGGTTCTCAGATCCCCATTGGGAAACGTGATTGAGGGTCCGGTCAAGCCCAGTGACAAGAAGCCGCCTCTTTTCCGCTATATCGGACTGCTTGGCCGCAGAATGTCCGTGGTAGCTCCCGTGTACAGTGCTATCATCTGCATAGCAGTGGATGCTGCCGGTGGACAGCATGTCATTGATATGCAGAAGAAAGAGAGTGGGTGATAAGACGGACCCCTGCGGCACACCAGCATTTACCTGCAGGAACTCCGATGCTCGTCCATCACAGAGAACGCGAATACGGCGCCCCTGCAGGAAGCTAGCAACCCAATTGCACAGTCTAAGAGGCAGACCGAAGGCTGGTAGTTTGGAAAGAAGCGATTTGTGCCAGACTCTATCGAACGCTTTGGCGATGTCTAGGCTAATAGCCAGTGACTCACCATGCTTGTCCATAGCCTCACCCCAAAGATGTGTAACATACGCCAGAAGATCACCCGTTGACCGTTTCGGCCTGAAACCATATTGTCGGTCATTAATTAGGGAGTGATCCTCTAGGTGGCGCATGAGCTGTGTGTTGATAAGGTGCTCGAAGACCTTGCACAGCACTGAGGTGACGGCTATGGGCCGATAGTTGACTGGGTCTGAGCGATCTCCCTTCTTGGGAATCGTCTGTACATTCGCCTCTTTCCACGCCGTCGGCACTGTACCCGAAATGTAAGAAAGTCGGTACAGCCGCGTGAGTATTGGAGACAACTCCGCTGCACATTTTTGAAGAACCACCGCCGGTATACCATCCGGACCACTGGCTTTCCGGACATCGAGTGACTGCAGTACTGCTCGGACATCGCGTTGCCTGATACGAATATCAGGCATTGCGTGGTCACTATTGGGTAGAGTCGGTGGCTGCATACCACAGTCGTCGATTCGGGAGTTGGCCGCAAAGAGATTAACCAGCAAATTTGCTTTCTCTTGCGGCTCATGTGCCAGGGATCCATCACGGTTACGCAGGGGGGGCAGCGAAGGCTGGCAGAAGTTAGCTTGCACGGCTTTGGCCAGTCGCCAGTAGCCACGGCTGCCCGTGGGATGCGCTACTAGTTCTTGACCAACCCGTGCTATGCGCTGAGCATCTGCTCTGACAAAAGCCCTCTTGCAGACCCTAGTGGCTTTGTTGTACGCTGCCTTAAAGTACCCGATGTTGGAATCGTGCGTAGCGCGCGCCCTTACCCAAGCGCAATACGCAGACTGTTTATGCTGAACAGCCTCTGCGCATTCGCGCCCAAACCAAGGGCGCACTCCGCGGGCACCGGCGACATCAGTGTATGGGATATAGTACTCCATACCCAGACTGATCTCACCGACGACAGCAGTTGCACTATCCGATGGGTCCTTACCTTCAAAGCAGCGCTCAACCCACGGGATGGACGCAAAATAGTCACGCAGTCCATCCCAGTCAGCTGACGAGTAGTGCCAGAGACGCCGTTTTCCCTGCACTGGTCGTGAGGGCGCTATGATAGGCACCTTGGAACAGACCAGACAATGGTCGGAGTTGCCCAAAGCGGCTCGCACCGAGACATTGTACTGGTCTGGGTGGCTCGTCAGCTGAAGGTCTAGCAAGGAGGGTGCTAGGCCCGGCCCCCTTGGTATCCTAGTGACCTCGTGTACCAGTTGGGTCAGGCCGTGAGCCAGAGCAAACGCGTGGGCGGCTCTTCCCGCATGGTCTGTTTTGGAGGAGCCCAACCAGATTTCATGGTGGGCATTAAAGTCCCCCAAAAATACCATTTCAGCGTTTGCAAACCGCTCCTGCGCATCATCTGCCGCCTGACTCAGATATTCAAAGAGTCGAGTTGTCTCGGCATCTCCAGTATGGGAACGGTAAAGGCACACATAGATTTGACTAGTACAGCCATGGTCTACGTGTACCCACTGGACAGAAAAGGATGGGTCCTCAAGGCAGCGCAAACGGCGACAACAAACATCCGCCCTAACAAACACGCATACCCCGGCTTTGGCACGGAAATTTTCCTCTAGAACATAGCCGGGGTAGAGCAGGTAGGTCGTGTCGTCAGGGCGGCATATTTGTGTCTCCGTCAGAAAGAGCATGGCTGGTTTCGCCGTCTCAAGATGTTGGTGGACGGCGTTGAGGTTTGCATGGAGCCCACAGATGTTAGTGGACTCCACCTCAAAAAGCGAACTAGTGGGAACATGAAGAGCCGCTGTGTTGCCATAATCTCTAATATGCACTGCCATGGTAGAGGGTAAGAGAAGGCGTGAAAAAAGAGGTGATTGTCGTCGCAGCACCGCGTGACAAAGCGCGGGAGATTGGTTTTATCTGTGATTGTGAGGCATGGTGAGAGCCGATGCGCCGGACGGAAGGGCCCCCGTACCCCCCCGAATATGGTCGCCGGGGTCCCGTCCGGTCACCAACCGGCACGACGAACCATATCGGGATTATGCGCGGCCTGGTGAGGCAGCCTCCCAGGGTGGTTAGCCCTAGTTGGGCCCCTGTACTATGCCGCGGGCGGCCAGCGGCACCACCGTTTCTACGGGTCTCCCTGCTCGGCGGGTCGCCCCGCGCCATACCCACCAGACTACGCCAAGACCCACTGGTCCCACTAATGCTGCGACTACCACCACCTCTGCCCGGCTATGCACTTGCTGACCCCTGAACGCAATCCAACCGAGGTTGGATTACTATGGAGGGTTTTCCGCACATGTGCACGGTGGTACCCACCCGGTCGAAATTTATGACAAATTTGTGCCATCAAATTTCTACCACCAGTATTACTACCCTTCATGTAATACTATGTAATACTACTTCATGTAATACTACCCTCTCTTATCCACGTAAGGGTCTTATTAACGCTTCCGGGTTTCAAAGAACATGTTAAGACGTCGGTCTCTAGAGTGTGCTGGTACTCTAGTGGTACATTATTGCTAGCTGAAACATAGACAAAGAACAAATATATAGACAAGCTATCAGCGTATACGAGAGAGGAAGAGCAACAGATTTTTTTTATTGTCAAGTTATAAATTTTGTAATAAAACTAGGGAGATCTCCAGAGATGTCTTCGAAAGATTATATTTAGAACTAGCTTACCCGCGCAACTTTGTCTGCGTCACCCCGTTATTGCAACATTTTTCATTCCTACTCCGTATCTGTTGGTCGTAGCATGATGTTAAACCTTACATATACTTAAACCTTTCTCTTTAACCATTCTATCCATTAAAACAAACCGCATCAAAATCCGTTGCATAGTTTTGAAGATTTAAGCATACAAAGGGACAAGAAAAATAGGGACAGAGAACGCGACCTTATTTTATACTATGTAGTGATTAGTTGTTAGAAATATAACAACGTTTACAATGAAAATCTATGTCATTGCCATCGGTTGTGTAGGTCAGATGGCAGTCGCTTCACGGAAAATATCGAAGTTCAGTCGCATCTCAGTTAGACTGGAAAACCGACCCCTACTGGGTTTTAAAAAAGGTTCAGAGAATGATGAGTAGGTATGTGGCAGTTTCATTTTGGGTACTTGGAGATAGGGACAACAGATTATTATGTCTGTCTCGCCTACTCCTATCACATATGTAATATGGGCATCCTCTGTAAGGAAAACTGGCATTTCTAGCGCTTCGCTGAAATGATGTTAAACTTTGTTGTAAAACGGTAGGTACTGATAACAAGAGAATCCAACGAAAATAAGTTCTATCAAATACGGCACAATTTAAGCAGAAAAAAGTTTCTATACAATCTTTTGCCAAGACATGACAAAAGTCGATCTCTCACAGAGGTGTATCTTACGGCCCCGGATCTTGAGACTGATAGTTGGCTACTATATCACCTCCGGCAACTAAAGACCCAAAGACGGCGTGCATTTCAGTCGGTTCTGGTCCGACATAACCTCCCCAACCGACTCCGCCGGGGGAGGTATCCGTGAGAATTTTTCGCAGGAAAAAAAAGAGGTGTAGCTTACGAACTTATAATTGTTTTAAGCTTCTAATTTTCAATCAGATACTACAGACTCTTTGCAAGAGATATGCTCTGAGATGACGCACTCATTCAAACAAATTGGGATTCCTTGGGGAGGAGAGGGGGTTGTGTGAAGGATAATGTCGTGGGTTGTCGGTTTGACATAGTTTGAAGCGGCATAGATCGATACAATGAACTGATATTAAAATGTTCTTTGAGCAAGTTTTGAATTCAGTATTATGAATTGCTAAGCTTAACTTAGTACTTAATTATGAACACTATGAAGTTCGATTGTTAAATTGATGGCGTAATAGAAATAATGATCTAAACGCTGGTCTGCTCGCTATCGGGGTTGACGGCGACCTTATGTAACGTAGTAGTAGGGATCGGCGTTCGTTCACGAAAGTAGTAATAACAGATTCGATCCCCGCACAGCGTCAATATTTACACTGACTAATAATATATGTATGGTTGCAATTATTTGGATGTAGTGTATTAAATAGCTGATTGTGGAACCCATAACATGAATTGTAGTAAAGTATTTAAAACCATTTATCATCAAAATGGATAGTATTTAGAAAGTACCGTTTTTGAAGATCGAATTTTAATTTTAGTACTAAGCGGTCAATCAAAACAAAATTTAATACAGAGTTGTAAAATCTTGGAATCAACTTTCAAACATAATGTACATCATAGAAATAGCTATTAAGTTACAGAAATAACGAACTCATGAAACTGTAAGAAAATTTCGGCAATTTTGTATGTAAAGACCTATTATTACCATAATCCATTCATGTATCACACTTTGCGCCAAACTCGTATTTGGTAAAGACCTAGCATTATTTGTTTGACATAATCACATACGAAATACAGATATATGAATAACCTTGTAATCAATGTAATAACATTTGCACCATGACAGGACACCATTAAAATTCAAATATATGTAGGTACTATACTATTATCTGAACAAATAAGCCGAATCATGAACCATATACTGATATATACACATATAATAAATACCTATAGGTTTGTGCACTGTTGCAAGAGAGAAACGTGTGCTGTCATTGAGAAAAATGAATGCACGCATCAGTAAATCTTGGGTACCGTAATAAAAGTGACCGTGACGAACCTGGCCTTGGCACGGAGCTTTGCGGCACAAGGACGGACGTTGAAAGGTCATGAACGATGCTACCTGTTAAACAATATTTTATTAACATCTAACTCCGTGCGGATTACAATGTAGATAATTAAATTTCCACGAGACGTCTGATACTCTCTAAAACGTTAATTGGTAGGGCTCGTGCGGCCAAGCACGTAATTATTTTCTTTGCGATTTACACCGCATAGCAAGGAATCGGGTAAAATTTCTTTTTTTCCAAATTTATTTAGCTGCTACATTTACGGTTAGTAATTCATTTTTGGCATACCCATTTTTTGTGTAAAGTGCCCGATTGGCGGCAATAGACTCACCCCCTATTACGTACGTTCTGCCTACCCCTTCGGAACTTACGGAAGTGAGCATATGTATGTATGTATGTATGTATATAAATTTCCCCTGACGGACTCTAACGTGCTTTAACGTGGCGTGCGGTGGGGTTTCAGTTTAAGATCAACTAATCAAATCTAACGTCTCCCCACCCCTACCCCCCTATAATAGCACTAAGACAAAGATGATGACTAGTTTGAAATATACTTATAAATAACATAAATAGCGGCTGGTGTTTGCAAGCCAATGACAGCCTACCTACATATATACATCACAATTATATATTTATACGTCATCATGATTCACATACACACAAATACATTATATAAGTAGCACACTACTACAAATTGCAGTTCCAAAATATCACACAATATACATAGCGGATATCGACCGACCTGTTCTTCGTCCGCCTTATACAGACACTGATACCTGAGGTCAGATCTACTACCAAAATAGCAGCCTATCCACTACTTAGCTATGAGAGACAGTAGCATGGAAAATCACTTTAGAGCTGAACTCATAACAAATATTGAAATTCATAAATATTATAATGAGTTATACCTGCCGAAGAGAAGTATTTCATTATCCCTAGCATAATAAAATGAGTTGTACCTTACACATTGTATACTTTTTTCTATATTCAATATTTTATCGGTTTTTCCCAGCAGCATTCCGGTGTATTTTACGGTTTGCCTCAGCCTACTTATCCCCTTGGAGGATTGTTTCAAATTATACTATGTTGCGTTCTACTCGTAATTTAATCTCATAGTAATGAAAAATATAGTTGATACGCTACGACACAAATATAGAACGAGCTGCGTCTATTAAAGACCCGTTCCTATATAGGTATATTATAATATATGCCTATGATCATATTATAAGCACACTCTTTTATAATAGTGATTTTAACACCAACGTAGCACACAAAAATTGAATGTGATAAATTGCTTTAACTTTGAACGATGATTAAAGATCTTACTTCGACTTCGTAATTTTTTAATCGCCCGTACAGGCAGAAATTAAAATTAATGATAGTTAAGTATTATATTATTAGACGTTATTATTAGCTGTCAGTACCTAACACAGGTCCTAACTTCATCCGAGATATACTACATAAAAACCATTTTGGAAGTGAGTTACTTAATTATTGTGTCAATATTTTGCGCAATAATAAAAGTAGAACTTTGAACTTCTGAAGCATACAGAAACCAACCTAGGCCATTATATTAGATATAAGGTATACAATCTACGAAAACAGTACAGTTTATTTTTTACTGCCATAGTACTATCATCTTTGTTCATGATGAAATAAAATCGAAAATGAATGGCCATCTGCTACGTTCATTATTTTTCAATTAACTTCAACGCTTCAAACCCCGAGTAGAAAAAAGTTCTGCGCTGCACTTTGCTCTTATATGCGCTAGCAAAAAATTGGCTGGCGAGATCACTCACGGCAAGTCGACATATTAATGAAAAAGATACATTCATTCGTTTCATTTCAAAACAACAAGTGGGCTTAGCCGAACTCCAAAATTTTCCAGGGCTTTTCCTATCAGCAATGAAAAATCCTATGAGCATGATGATGACACTCCAAGTAGTGCCTTGGAGTGTCATCATCATGCTCATAGGATTCAAAGAAATCCGATACCGAGTACTTGTTTCGTCTATCATGTATTATTTCTCCTAACCTCACTATCCCATTGGGTATCAAACCCATTGGGGTATTGAGTAATGGGTTTGAGGATTAAAGGGTTAAGGAAAGGCGCATTTTCGGTAATATATGTCGTTTTTGAGCACTCTTTCTGCGCTATAGAAATCCGGTTAAATCACTGTAGCCGTTCGTATCACACTGAAACATAAATGCAGAATTGTGTATATTACTTGTCTAATGTACTTACCTACTATGTTATTAAATGCCTCCTTATTAAATTTACACCACAAAGTTCTTCAGAGCCAAGGTAACCTCACTTTCAAGGATGTACAATATGTACATCTAGTTCTGGTCTGATATGACCTGTGACTTATACCAGAGACACCACTTTTCCTATTGATTTACATTGTTATTACAGCTCGTTCAAGTGAAAATTTTGTCTCACGTTGTTCAGCACACCAAGTTTACATGAAGTGGTTTTGATGACACACTATGTGCAGTTTTTTGTCGTTCAGCTTCCATAACGAGCATAGCGTTGGTGGTATTGTTCTAAGAGTGTAAATGAAATGTAACGATAGCTGTCTTTGTGCAAGCGTAATTAATTCTTGAACAGTACGGAGTAAAGTTGTTTTCATATAGGTACAGATTTTATTTATAATCAAGAAAAATTTCGGGTATCGCTGTAGATTTTGCGAGTATTCGTTGCAAATTTCACATTATTATTTGCTACGTACCGCCTTAGAAGGTACAAGGCAAAAATGCATTATTTGAAACCAACATAAAGACAAAGTTGGGGAAACTGCAGTTTCAAAAGTAATCAAATATTTAACAAATAATAAGTTTCAAACATAATAATATTATATTGCTACGAATTTCGAACTAACATTTTATGGAATTCATATTAGAGACAGAACTTACGCCCAAAAGCAATATCTGAGAGTTTCATATCACATTTCATATCCAGCGTTAAGGTTACGGACATAATGTTTCAGATTTCAATTAGTTTGACGCTTTAGTTTCGCTGTTTTGACGCTTAACACATTACAGTTAAACCCTGTGGGAAACTCATCACACTGCCAGGATCAGGCCTTAGTTACCTACAAAATTCCAAATAGAATATTTGTTCACAACATGAAAGTCTGACTGAGACTAGGCTCTGGTGCACGTTTTCTGTTCATTTACTATCAAAATAAATACTTGGGAAATTTATGATAAAGTATCAAATAAGGGTGATCGTACAATCAATCACTTGATATACTAGCAAGAAGTATGAGCAACTATTATAATTGATGTTTGGCTATTGACGGTCGAGAAAATTAGTAGATATACAGTTTCATATACGCCTTCACTAACTAACTAAAGAAGATTAATTTTTCTTTGGCTGTGTGTTGCGAATAAGATACGAAAACATTTTGTAGCTTCCTTGATCTTAACCTTGAGGCCTATTCCGAATGTGGACGCAATGTTTTAATTTATGTGGCTAGAGAAAATCTTAAAGCGTAATAATATTATTGGATTTCCCATATGTGATAGTCACGTTTGTTTTCATCTCACTGAAGACGTTAGACGTGACCTAATTATGGTTCAAAACCTATTTATTGAGGCGAGGTTTACAATTGCTAACCCTTACTTGGTAGTTAAAAAGTCTCATTTACGGATGTTGGGCGTGATATTTTCTATTATTTTTATATGACAGTAACATAATAAAAAGCACATTTGAATCTTATCTTATATTATTACTTCTCAGTTGTGATAGCCTGCCATAACAAAAAAGAAATGTTAATAAAAATATATAGGTAAAATTCTAGTGTTTGTCTACACACACTCTGTCATAATTACAGAACGTTTTGATCGATTCTAATGATTGTTATTGATGGCTCCAACAATTGTTTGTAAACTATTTTAAAGCCCCTGAGCGATGGAAATCAAAGTTTCATTCTCAAATGATTTAATAACTTTAAGATGACATTTTTGACAAATAAAATTGTAAAACTTTGACATATTGAATAAACGGAATGATTTGTCGATTCTTCTTTATTCCAACTTTCTTCATAGAACTCATTAAAACTAATTTAATAGATAATAATGTGACATTTATTTAATTTACTAGATATCTCTTAGTATATAAACTAAATCTTTTCACATTAAATTACTCTGCCATAGGATGTCAATGAAGTCAATGATTGAGTTACAATGGATGGGAGGGAGCATATTATATTGCTTGTGGTCACGTGTTAAAATCTAGACTAGAGGTATAAATCCATAGTCCCACATAGTGTAGACTCGGTTCGGGTGCGGGTTGGATTGCTATCGTCGCTGTTTACAGAATAAAGTAGAAGTACTATATTAACACCAATACCCGCGCTGTGTGAATTGCTCTTTGAACGCGTAATTTTAACTGAGGGAAAAAAAATTCAGAAACTATCAACTCTAAATATATGTCGATAAGGCGTAATTTGTCTTGTGGACAAATTTTCGCAAGCTGTAGGTATTGTGTTAGGAGTCAGGCCGCATGTGAAGCTTTGACAAATGCCGTAACTGCAAGTGACGTTTTAATTAAAGAAAATCATTTCTCTGTGCATATTTATTCATGTACATATACTAAAAATCAATGAATTAAACTTTGTTGATATTGTTAGCGCGGTTCACAGATTGGCCCACAGGCCTTCTCCGCCGGGGCAGTTGGAAAGGTTATGTCGGACTCGAACCGACCAAACCGCACGCCATCTTTGGGTCTTTAGTTGCCGGAGGTGAGATAGTAGTCAACATATCCCTCGCACCCCGCAGACCCGGGCCGTCTCTTTCAAGATGACCCCCGTCGGATTGGCCCACAGGCTGGGGGCGGTGTGATTTCGAAATACATTTTCGTTTCGCCGTTTTCTAAATTTGTCTATCATGTTTATTCTGTAGTCGCGGGTCGGTTTGCCACCCAAGCTGGTTGGCAAAATAGTGGTTGGGTCACACTTAAAATCTGCCAAGTAGTTGCATGCTGCTTGAGAAGATCCGGAGATAATATTATATTCAAAAGCTATCTACGACTGAAAATAATGCAAGTGCTGCTGCGGGAAGCAGTTAGTCTAAACATAAAATATGACCATAATACCGGATACAGAAGTTAGTACATTTGCAAGTATATAGTCGTTTTGGAGTGAGAAAATCTTTACTTTTCCTATGGTTGTACATTGTTTGACTTCAGGAGTAAAAAAAGAATTTAGTGCACTCCTAATAAGATTTAGCACCTCGTAAAAGGTGATTCGAGTAAAGAACATCATTAGGTAACATAATTGATGGTTTGATAATATTTATGAAACGAAGAACAAGTTATTAGTCTTGCTAGTAGTTATCGACTTTGATGCGAGGTAATTGTTAGTGCCTTAACCACGCTCAATAGAATGAGAAGATCTGGTATAAATATAACCTTTAGTGGGTTCCTGAAAGAGATCAAGCTGTAAGGCAATATTAGTGGAACGACATACAGCGAATTAAAAAAAACAGTTTTAATGTTATTTACTAGTAACCATCGAAAATTCCACTATTCACCTCCTTCATTACATCAGTTTGAAGAAGTTTTTGTACTAAGCAGGGGCCGTACCACCACCACTTAAAAGTAATATTATTTCAATTTTACTTATAGTATGATTCGGACACGGTCTGTGGTCCTCCATCGATATCTGCGTACTGTATCTTACAAGACTAGTGTAAAATCTACCAAATTAAACAAATAAATGTGTCCATTACAGTGCGAGATACTGTTTGCCCCAATGTATTCATATAATTCTAGTATCCTGAGCATCCTGACGGACGGAAAACACCCCTTTATACTGTGAAAATAAATTAAGATTGAAATAATATTACTTTTATAAGGTAAATAGAAAGTGGACCTGCTTGCTCTAAAATATAAGTGGGGATCGCTGCTGGGAAATTGCTCTGAGGATGACAATCCTTACATAGTTGCAAATACTCGTAGACGTAACTATTTTAAGTGACTTAAAATCTTCTTTCAACATTTTATCACCGTGTTTATAACAAACTTGGTTGCAAGTGAAGCTTGTAAATAAATCCATAATGCACTACCAATGAAATTTAGGTAAGTAGTTGCATTTTATATTCCTAAACTGTGCAAAACCATAACTTATACAGTGAAATTCTACTTCAAAGTACAGTTTAATACAACCAAGCCACCCGATAATATATTTTTTCTGTATTTTACCTGAGAAATGAGAAAAACCTTCGAAAGAAACTTATTTTGTAGTAATTATGAATATGGCTTAATCTGCATTTAAAATTTAATAACCAAAAGAAGGGCACTCGGTCCTCGCACATTTTTTTACATTCATCTTTCATCTCCCGCTGAAGGAGTCACTCAGACCTCGTATATTGATGTATAATATACATCAGTTGTATAGACTCAAAGCATAGAACGCTCACACATCTGTATGATAGCATTTCTACGTAAGCACTGCAATACGTAATCGAATCACGGAACGAATTCAGATCGTGAGACACTACAAATTTAATCACCAAAATGATGAACAGAAGACGTATTGCTTTACAAAAACCGGAGTGAAATAATTGCGTTGAAAACTGCAATGAAAACGGTGTCAGATTACACATTGAATTGCATCAATCCTTTGGGTGAATTTCCTAAGTGAAGGTCCCAACCAAAAATTGCGTATCATCGATGAAATCGGTACTAAAAAGCAAAGGTAAGTACTCCAAAAAAAAATTAACCGGGCACTTATAAACCTGCGATAAACACACACATAACTTCGAAAAGCATCGATAAGTCATTGGTGTGTGCCATGGAAAACCTTTAATAAACGCGATTATTTTTTTTTATAAACTTAAGATAAAAAAACCCACGGAAATTAAGATTTTAATCATTATCCGAACCTTTTCCCAGATCAGTTGGGATCCGTTTCCCAGTCTAACTGTGATGCAGCTGAACTTCGATATTTTTCGTGAAGCGACTGCCATCTGACCTCCACAACCAATGGTCCAGTGACCAATGGCGATCGAAGTTCCAAGTTAGACTGGTTGGACTTTTGAGGACTCCAACTACCCGTAACGACTGCCATAGATGTTTGTATGGTAACCGGGACCGACGGCTTAACGTGCTCCCCGAGGCACGACCAGACCAGTGCAAGCAGCCATATTTATGCGTACAACTTTTTGCACTGAGCGGGGATCGAACCCGCACCCCGAGCGTAGCATTCGCGTGCACTACCGCCACGCTACAGAGGTTGAAAATTTTAATGGACTTTTTGAAATTTACCACTTTAAGTGTTCCTACAATAGTATAACAATCGGGAATGTAGGGTTTTACCAACACTTTTGAGGCCCAAGCCTATCTCACCTGTAGGTCGACGCACCTGATAAACAGTAGACGAGGCTCGTGCGTGTAGCATGTTTCTCTCGATGTCGAGAGGTCAGTAGGTAAGTTGAGAAATACTTTTTTTTTTTCGTGCGCAAAATCCCCACGGATACCACCTCCACCAAAACCGATGGAGGTGATTATGTCGGACTCGAACCGACCAAAACGCACGCCGTCCATGGGTCCTTGATTGCCGGAGGTGAGATTATACAAGACATATCTCTCGTACCCCGGCAGACCCGGGGACATCTCTGTTGAGATGACCCTCTTCCCCCAATGTACGGACCATGGTGTCCGCATCTAGCCCCTGGGTATGGGGTGGCATTTTGCGCCATAGCCGTGGCCTGCTTCTGCTAGGGTGACCGGCGGCTCCACCCGTCACCCCCAGGCACGTGCTCATGGGGGACGGTGGTCATTTTGCGACCTCCAACGTCCGAGTCGCCTCCGCTCATCGCGGGCAGTCCGGGCACGGAGTCTTCTCCGGACCCGCTCTGCCTCCTCCTTTTCGAGCATTACTTGCTCGCAGAAGGAGGCGGCGTACCATCACCGTAAGAAAAGTGGCGAGCGAGACCACTCCCACCCCTAGGGCTGTCACTAGGACCCGCCCTGGCGTCTCCCACGCCGGGCACTCGGTCAGCGTGTGCAGCCCCGAGTCCTCGCTCGCATCACAGTGATGGCACTCGGACGTTGGCTCCTTCTGGATCCAACGAAGGTAATCCCCGAAGCGCCCGTGCCCGGTGATCACCTGTGTCAGCCGGTACAAAAGGCTGCCGTGTGGCCTCTCTATGTCCCCCATGATGGGTCTTACCGAAGTTGAGAAATACTGTAAATTTAAATTTGCGTTGGACTTCTGTTAACTGTACTACATAGATCTGAGAGAAATAAAGCGGGGATCGTTACTACTTATAATGAATTATTATTTGTGTTTGATTTTACCCTTTTACTATATTACTCTAACTTTGGACCATCAGCGCCATCTTGTGTTTGTTACATCGGCTGACTGTACTACATAGGTTATAAAGAATCTCATCTTTGGTGTGGTACTATCTTTGTAGAAAATTACGCCAACTTTCAACTATCAGGGCCACCTTGTATATTTGTTACATCAGCTGACTGTAATACATTGGCCTCAAAGAACCAAAGTGGTGGATCGTCACTACTTATAATGAATTATTACCAATATTAGATTTACCCCCAGTTTCCGAAAGGCTGATCAACGCTAAAATCTAAAACAAAAAACAATCTAAGCTTGGCAAAATGTCTGAAAAATACAATTTTCACAAATAAAAACACGTATTGTAATTAAACTACATTTTAAATATGGTTTGAAATATCTTTACAGGGTAGATTTGAAGAAAAAAATGTAGATTTACGTATAATATACCTATAATAAATAACCCAATAAACATTTAGGCGTCAATTAGAGCTGTTTTAGAACTTAACGAGATATGAAGGCGCTACAGCAGCTCAGCACTTACAACTTTTGGCGACAAAGGAGCGTAAACGAACAAAATATTTCACTTAGAGGTATATCACAGAGTTACAAGGGTGATAACAGGGTAAGTTTAGTGGTTAAAGACATACAGCAGCATTTTTCAACACTATAATACGGGCAAAGCATCTTGTGTTATAGCTTTAAGTGAATCTTTCAACTATAAGATCTAAATAAGAAGTAAGCATTGAAAGATTCCCCTCAAAGTGCTATGCAAGCGATAATAAACCCTCGCCAAGACCCAAAAGTTGTACAAAAGCAATAATTACCGCTACCAGTTGCTACAATGGTGCTTATAAACTCTTTTGTACCACCAAATGCCTTGAGATACAAAACTCTCTTGTGTTACTTTAAAGTCGAACAGTTGGAACATTTTTTGCTATCATGGAACTTGTAGAGAAAATGTGACTTCTGTATAACTTTAGGTCGAGTTATAGAGCTTAATATCACTTCTGTACCCCTTATTTATTCACTTGTTGTGTTGATAGAAATATGGTGACGCAACTAAAAAATAATAAAACCTGAAAACACGGTTTAATTGAAGTATTTTGCTTCATTGTGTTATAACACTACTAGCACGATAACTCAAACTGGAATAGGCAACGTTTTATTAGATTATATATTACAAAAGTTTTATGTTACTTCATATCTAGTAAAATATTTCTTTTCAGTAAAATAGACAACAGACATCGGGCGCTTAAATAATTTGATAATAATACATATACATATCCACAGTGTACTTTACTTCGCAGTAACAATTAACTTGTTACTGCGAAGGAAGTCTGTGTCCACTAAGTTGAAACTAAAATATTACTTTTTCACAAACGAATGGTGGCATTTTGGATCTGATAAATATTAACAGTTATTATTTACGTCGATGAAATAATAAATATCCTTTTTAAAAATGTTAGCACCTGGGTCCGTTTTTATAGCCTTTGTGGATCTATATTAGAGATCAAATCTGTAATAATGACCTATTTGCCACTCTCTTATCACTTAAAAATATAGTGACCGACATTGTAGTTCTACCGTACCGCTTAAAGAGTTAATTTTTGCCTTTTACCACCTTTTTATCCCTTGTAATTGCAGTTATCGCTATTATTGCTCTCTTATTGCTTTATTATACCTCTTAACCTATTCTGTAACTCTGCTTTACCGCCATTAAACAACCTAAGGTGACAAAAAAAGGGTGCCCAATTCGGGGGTATAGTAGAGCTATAGCGCGTTCTAACTCCGAATACGTAACACTTATTTATAATTTTAGGATCTGGTTAGCGCTCTAATAGATTTACTATAATTCTTTTCTTAGCGCCTAAGTGTTAGTTGGGAAGTTAATTCGCCGATACGCACCGATTAAATGTCAAAGCTTTAGACACACGAATAATATATATTATGATCACGGCTTGACAAGCGTTTCGAATAGTCCCTCGATACGACAACGCGTGAGTTATTCATGCATTATTGTGTCGGGGGACCTCTGAATAATTTGTGCTAAAATATGTAGTCCGCCATTTTGTAACGGCGGCCATTTTGGATCGATTTTCATCAAACATAGCTAAAACACTCCTCCGACTCCTACTGTTTCACCTTTCAAACAAAAGAAACTACTCTTGTTCTTGGAAAAAATTTTTTTTTTTTTTTATTATTTTACATTGAAATCGATTCATCCGTTCGGGAGCTCCGATGCCACAGACAGTGTGGCCACTATTGCAAACAAAACCGCATTTCAAATAAAAGTAATCATAGATCTATTAGTTAATTTCGGCCTGATCAACGTTTCAGAAACCCGAATTGATTTGACATCCTTGTTAAATTAACAGTAGTGTTATTTGATCAATGATTTAACAGGCCTTTCAGAAACCGGCGGTTACCTTTGTACAAAATAATATGAACTTTGGACCATCAGCGCCATCTTGTGTTTGTTACTTTGGCTGACCGTACTACATAGGTTTTAAAGTTATTATCTTGGTACAAAATTACACCAACTTTCAACTATTAACGCCATCCTGTTTTCGTTATATCAACTGACTGTACTACGTAGGTTTCAAAAAACCAAAGCGGGGGGAATTTGTTGCTATTTATAATGAATTATTAGTAGTGTTGGATTTTATCTTTGTACTAAATTATTGCCTTACATCGTATCTACAGAGTAAATTTGTTATCTGTACATGTAGAAAACAAGCGTCCCTGCGCGTGGTTGCGGGATAAACGCAAGGTATGACACACCGAAGTCTGGAGTACTTAATGTGAGTAATTTGGGCATAGTGTTCTAGGTGTTTGAAGGCAATGTGAAAATTTGTCAGGTGCTTAATAAAAAAATGGAGATCTAAAATAATAGTCAAATAATAGGTGAATGAATAACATTACAATTAAAAAATAAAGTCGCCGCTAAAAACCTTAGAACATATTACTTACATAAAAAAAGTTTTACCTATACTTATTCTCCCGTCAATGGTATGTACGTAATGGCGTTTTAATTTTCTTTATGTTTCCATAATATCAAATATACCTTACTTCACATACCCAAAAATCACTGACAGCTTTCGGATACATCACGATGATTCGGATCGGGCATTCAAATCTGCACGATGATGCAGATTAGTACACCAGTAACCACGCGTGACTCGGTCATATAGCCACTGAGGACGATATCGCACTCTGTGAAGCGGGGCAGTGTGTAAAAATTCTCGAGTGAACGTTAGCTATAATCTCGGTAGTTCATGGTATTGTGTATAGATGTCACTATTACCTCAGTTTTTGTATATCTAAACAAGGGGTCCAGAATATTTTTTTTGGTCTAAGGATTTGCTGTCATAATTAATTTATTAGTAATTTTTTGTCAGATTATTCTTGGATTATTCCTAACATCGGAAGTGTTATCAGACCTTATCAGACAGTTGTCAATTTTTTCACACAATTTTTCAGTTATAATTTCATTACAAAAAGTTGTATTAGACAGGCTTTTTTCTTTTTTAATTTATAAGATTCAATTTGCTAAGAATATTTCAAGGTCATGGTTTTTGTCGTGCAACTTTCTGTCCTGTTTGTGGGTGGTAACACAAGCTAACCGAACCTATCCAAGTTGGATTACCTACGTGCTTCTCTCAATGAACCTATAACTAACTTTCTATCCTGTGTCGGGATGGTTATAAAAAATAAGTAACCTAAGATATTCAAGTTGGATTACGCTGCTTCACTCAATGGAACTATTTATTAATTCTTGTTTCTGGGTTACCTACGTATTTTATGAAAATAAAAATTAGCACATAACATAATATAGTTTATGACTATTATGAATTCCAATGATTGGGAGTTTCGACCGTCATTATCAGTAGGTAGTTCGAATTTATGAGAAGTGATCATTATGACTTAAAATGTTAAGTATGAAGAACATTTTTTTTGGGCTTTCGAAAATAGGACTTGAAAATTTATACAAATCAATGCTCTCGCCATAACAATCTGTTTCCACCCAAACAACGAGCACAACACCAACGTATCTGAGCCATGATGTGTTTAACAAATTGAAAAGTAATCTATTTACTTCTTTTTGCAATCTTAATTCAAAAAGGGTGGTCAAATCAGCTATTAGCGTGGGTTAGAGACAATGTCCCTTTGTATAAGATTTCCTTGATATTATGACTGCTTAAAACTTGAATATAATCTAAGATCAGGAATTATACCGGTTCAGAATTTGAATCGATCAACGCAATAGCTACGGACCACGAACGTATTTTCAAATCGAACCTAGACATTGTACAACTGAATAGAACTTCGATAGTGCGATGCAGACATGTGACTTTATTTTTGATTTACCCTTATTGTAGGTATATGTTGTGATTTTTAGTTCATCATAGAAGAGATAGGATAGAAGATCTACCTACTTATATTGATTTCGTGCTTTTCCCCCATCCCCCTACCCTAACACCTTATTAACTGCCTGCAATATCTAGCGAGTCGGTGGGAGGTTAGACGGCAGTAGCTTCCGCAAAGACCAGCGACTGCAGATGGTATTATGGTTCCCCATATATTCACAGTGCTACTCCTATAGGCTGGCTCATCTACTTGCTTGATGGACGAAGCATAGGCTTAATTCTTGGAGTTGGGAAGTACAGATGACATGTAACGACTAAGTAGTTGACCATAATAAATATAGGCTATATATACTAATTTAAATATAAGCAAGCAATAATCTCGTTCGTAAAAAGATAAATAAATAATAACATAAATATTTACTTTTATTTATTGTTTTCAAATTCATTAAAAAGGAGGTCAAATCAGCTAGTGACGTGTGGTAAGAGGCCAAGCCCCTATGTAAAAGAATATTATTTATTTTTCAGACAACACAAATCTGATGACAAGGAATTAGACCGGTTTCCTGCCTGCACCGGTCAACGCATTAGCTACCGTACGGACCTCCCGATAATACTTGCAAATATAAAGTAGGCGTTGTCAAACGGAGCGGAACTTTGATAGCGCAATTCAGAATTATACCTACCTATAGTCTCACTGGCTAAAAGTAAGTGTTATTAAATATACTTTACTTTACTATGAACCAAATTTATGAGTAGGTACTACATTCCAAGTAAGTTGAAATTGTTAGTTGCCCCCTCGCTGAAAAGTCTTTTATTTTGTGGCTAATTTCATATTTTCCCTTATTGTTTTGGTAATGTTGTGTGAATTATATTAGAGTAAGGAGACGACCCTATGATAGATGGATGTAGACGACATACCTAACCTTTTTCGAGTAGATAATTTTTTTTATCTACTTGTAGATGAAAACTAATCGTGAGACAAATGTTGCCAAGCGCATAAAACGTAGACGACTGGACCAATTCAAGTAATTCTTTTTGTTCCATCTTCCTTGACGTCTACAGGTGGGTCCACATTTGTGACACGAACAACGAACCGAGTTGAATGTGGACGGAACTACGCGCGTAGTCACACCACGAATCTATCAATGGTTCCATTTAAAATCCCCTATCACGCAAATAAATACGTCCACATTACCGGACTGACACACACTTCTGTCATGGTTATGGTAAAATGTTACGTAAATGTTATGAAATGTTTTTATGTAAACGAGCCCCATCAACAGCTAGTTATAAATAAAATAAACACGTTCGTTATTTTCTCTCAAATTTATAGACACTGACGATGAGTGATTGTGATTTGAGCCGTGAGATGGTGGATTTGATTCCTTTCTAAAATCTCCAGGCCGATTCAAGGGTTGCAAGGCTGGAAGCCAATAGACCTGCTGATAGACGAATGACGTTCGGGCGTAGGGTTTCTTCTAGAAATAGTATGTTCAGCTGATATGTAGTCGCTCTCAGAAAAGCCGTATTACGCAACCAAAATGGACCAAGTAGACTTCCATTTAATTTTTTTGGACGCATGATTGTAGATGCTATTTAGGAGGTAGGAGATGATAATGACTCATGTCAGTGTTTACAAAGTATGAAGGGGCGATTCGGTCCCAAATCAAATCAAATCAAAAATCATTTATTCTGTATAGACCGGTAAACGGCATTTACAAAACTTCAATACAACGTCAAACGTACAAACGTCCCGTGGGTCCGAGTAGATACATACAAGCATTATTAGTGTTGTAAATTATTTTCAGACGATTATAATTTTATTAAAAGTAGATACATCAATGCTTTGTGTGTTTTAACTTTTGACCATCAACGCCATCTAACAACTACCCTTGAAGTTCATTTTCTTCTGTGTAGTAGTTTGATCCCTGGTACTAGTTACGTACGTATCTCGGTAGTTCATCGCATAATGAATAGATGTCACTTTACTCATACTGAAGGAAATTATGAAGTTATTCTCAGTTATGTTGTATATTTTTTCCATTGTGGGATATAAATATGTGTCATTATCGTTAGCAAAAATCTAAAAAATCTTGAACTTAACTAATAATTAGTAAGTACTCTTTAATCGTATAAAATTCATTTTTATTCAGGAAAAGCATAGGTATTATTAAACGAAAAAAGTTTGTTCAAATGGTTACATCCATTTCCAAGATAATAACTACCCACATTTTATATAATTGTAAATAAAATGGATTGTGCATGTATACCTATCGGCCCGGATCTTGTTATAATA
Source organism: Pelosia muscerda (assembly GCA_963691645.1). Lineage (NCBI taxonomy): Eukaryota > Metazoa > Arthropoda > Insecta > Lepidoptera > Erebidae > Pelosia > Pelosia muscerda. The sequence goes on along the minus strand of OY829098.1, from coordinate 18,872,862 downwards.
TGTGTTGTGTATTATACCACTATATGTGATAATCTGTTTACTACAGTTCACATTTCGAAATTCACGTTTTGACCGATGTCTATGTACGCGTCATTCGAACATGAATAGTTAAATTGCAAGTGTTGCGTGCAAGTATTTTTATGAATGATTTAAATATTGGTATTTGCATTAGTCTGGTCGTCCTTCGGAGAGCATGTTAAGCCATCGGTCACGGTTACCATACGAACATCTATGGCAGTCCGATTAGTATAACTACAGAACTTCGATATCGCCAATTTGGTTGCGGAGGTCCGATCGCTGTCACTTCACGGAAAACATCGAAGTTCAGCCGCATCTTAGCTAGACTAGAAAGCCGATCCCAACTAAGTTCGGAATATGGCTCAGAAAATGTTGATGATATGGATTCTGCGTTAATAACAGGAAAATGGCAACATTCGTTCTAGAAAAAAAATAGCAACAAAAGGACATTTCTTCATTATACCAGTGCTCCTACTAGTATTTCTTTTTAAGGTATCAAAATAGTTCCTAAATTTGCCCTAGTGCTCTAAAAAGTGATAAGTGTTTTTTTCACAGGAGACCGAGTCAATGCATCAAACGTAGTCGACTGATAGTATGTAGTGAATTAGTAGTTCCAATATTAATTATAATATTCACCCTTTAAAAAAATTTATATATGTATATTTATGTTAATCGACTCGATGACAGTACTATCAATTCTCATACTAACATCTAAAACAAAAAATATAAAATCATATTCATGTTTATAACTACTTACGTATAGGTTGGATGTTTACCCTACCCTACGTGGCTTGGTGGTGATCAAACTTCCAAACTCTGACAACCTCACCTGTAAATGTGCACCTGATGATTGATAGACGAGGCTCTGGTGACAGTTACGGCCATAAAGAGAACAACAAATCCAAAGAAAAAGAAACAGTACGCGAGTGACATTACTAGCTGTTGATGGGGATCCGCTCACGTGGACTTCTGATCCCGTTCGCACTGTTCCATAAAACTATTCTTATTATATTTACATAACATTTTACCGTCTTCTTGCTTCGTAATGGAATAAGATGGAAACAGGCTAAGATATAAAATCATGGGTAGGTATAACTGGCCTGTTACTCATGAGTAGGACTAGCAAGTGCATTAAGATTATATGCAAGTGCATAATAAGCATCTTAAGTAGTTACTCTGGCAATACCAGTAAGTTTTATAAGATAGATAGGTATATATAAATTAGTTTGGTCACGTACCTGTACATCAAATTTTGGACGTCAAACATAAATCCTACTGATATTATAAATGTGAAACCTTTGGAGAAGTCTGGATGTTTGTTACTTAATTACGCTGGAATAAATTCGGGGTAATTTTATTGTGCGCAAATCCCCGCCGACCCATTTCCACCAAAATCGGTCGTGGTGATTATGTCAGACTCGAACCGACTAAAACGAACACCATCTGTCGGTACTTGATTGCCGGAGGTGAGTCTATACAAGACATATCTCACGCACCTGGGGACATCTCTTTTGAGATGATCCTCTTCCTCTAATGTGGAAATCATGGTGTCTACCCAACTAGCCTCCAGGCTGCTTCTGCTAGGATGACAGGTAGCTACACCTGCCACCTCCAGGCCCCCGCTCAAGGACGACGGAGGTCATTCTCTGACCTCCGAAGTCCGACCCCGCTCCGATGACTCTTTTACGGTAGGAGACGGCGGCTGCCCAAGCGCTCGTACATCGTACCATCGCCGTGAGCAAGCGAAACAATTTCCACACCTAGGGTCGCCACTAGGACCCGCCTTGGCGTCACCGACGGCGGTCACTCGGTCAGTGTAGGCAGTCCTCACACGCATCACAGTGATGATACTCGGACGTTGGCTCCTTCTGGATCCCACGCATATAAATTACCCGAAGCCACCTGCGTTAGCCAGTACCACCACTACTAGGACGTACCTTGCGTGTGGTAGCCCAAGTCGCCGCTTCCAGTCGACTACCGTGTACCGTGAGACTTCACGACCCAGAGATCGGGTTCATGTCCCCTAGTAAAATGATGTCATTGTGCCTTACTGTTTTGATTTGGGACTGCCGAAGTGTTTACGGGCGCGGGCGTTGACACATACTGCTTATAAATACGACAAGGTCAATTTAGATTTTGTATTAAAGTTACGTTTTTATTGTGAATTGGCTTAACTCTTTTGTTAAGAGTACGTAAAATTGGTGATGACTCCTCCTAATTAGCTAAATTTCTTCTGATAGGATCGAGTTCACTTACGTAGTATACTAGCTAGGATATGAACCCGGCACCTCTTGATTATTGACCTATTGACCTCTTGACCCTCTTAACCACTGAGTTACCCACGCATTCACTGTTACTGTAATATATAGAATCACGTGAGGGTATTTTCGCAGTAAAATTAACTTAATATGTGACTTACTTAATATGGGTCTATTACATAAAATACTTATTTGTTAATCATATGATTACTCTATCTCCTGTAACCTTCTGTAACCTACTCTACTCGATTGTCACTCGGCCATATGGCCGAGTGACAATCGAGTAGTTTACGTGACATTGCAAGGTTAAGCAACACTAACCAAGTTAATCTTAGGATGGGTTCATGAACATTCTTAAAGTCCTCCGTGCTTGGCATTGTTCGTTAGTACGTTAAGCTTATGAGGCAAGTTGCCATGCGAACATGTTTCGGAACATTCACTTCGAAAAGTTGAAGCTCTAAAAAGTCGAACAAACAAGTCTAACTATTTAGAACTTCGCTATCGTCAATAGGTTATGGACACAAACGTAATATAGGTCAAGCGCCTATTAAAATATACTTTTGGGAATTCCAGCTCCCCAGAAAACAGATTATTAGTACACCGAAATCACTTAGTTGTAGAGGTTAGATGGCAGTTGCTTCACGGAAAATATTAATGTACGACCAGTTCTAAGTAGACGGAAAATCCGAACCCAAATGATTTATTAAAACCTTGGAAAAGGTTGATTATCACCGATCTACCTTTTCGACCGTTTCCTAGGTAGACTGAGAAGTAAACCTCAAGTGATATAGTAAAATCTTGAAGGAAGTAAATCGATGAAGATCAACCTCGTCCAAGTATCTCAAATCACCTTATATTTTTAGTTATATTTCAGTCTTTTGTCTCGGCACCCCGGGCTTTGCTTACTTCGTTTTCCACTTTTGGATTCCATAATATACGACTTTTATAGTAGACAGTAATTTCTTGACCACCATATCTCGAAGGAAAACGGCCAGAGCGTCATTCTTCTATGAGCATGTGTGTGCATGCTTAACTAGTTCAATTATAATAGGACATCTTATAAGCTATAGGCTCATTATATACATGCAGATATTTAACCCAGTATATTTTAAATACAGATCTATAGCAGAGAGGTTAAATTTTCCCAAATCTACAAACAACGAAAGTATCTATATACTATCTATAGCAGTGCGCGACTAAAACCTTGGACGTCGGCATACACAGCGAAAGGAATGGAGAGCGCTCATTGCTTTTTTATGTTCAGTATTTTATTTAACTCATGAAATAGAACTATGTAAGATTGATGGGCAAAATAAAGGTGTGGGATTGTTTTGGAATAGTAGTAGAAAACAAATAGACACATTAGAGTTTTACATAATTTCTGTTTTCTGTCGACAGTAGGGCTTTCGTGCACTGTGATATTTATTACCGCAACAGTTCATGTTGCACAATAACGATTTGGTTGTCACGTGCTGTTTTTATACAAAACGCACAGTCACGGTGACAAAGAATCTTCATAGTTAATCAAAGTGTGACAGAAAATAACCTTAAATCAATTAACAAACTTTAGGTATTATGAGGTAAGAATAGTTGAAAAAATATTAAGCGCTCAATATCAAAAGGAAAAAAAAAATGTGAAGGCTACTCCACATATCTCTGACAGAATACTAAAATATAAATGATAGAAGATGCGCCAAACATCTATATTGAAAAATTCTTCCTTGTCCGATCATTGGAAAAGTTCAATATAAGACCCGTCCCCGTTTAAAACAAGACTTTGCTTTTCTTGTACAATTCCACTTTTCGAATACTTAATGTAGACATACCCCTTTCATCTTTTCCGAGAAGTTTTGGGCTCTTTTTAGATTCGCCCAGTGGAAATCATGTTCTGTGAGAGTTCAAGGAACATAACAAAATCAGTTCTGTGCCATGACTGAAACAAATCATAATAAATTAATTGACCCTCTTAATTTTAACACAATTGCTGGTAGGATGAAATATTTGTTTCAAATATATTTCGTCCATGTTATTGGATTATGTTAACCCTTCAAAAATTAAGTGCGAATTTGAAAATAAACCTTTTAATAGTTAGTACTGGACGATAAGTCTCGGCGTATAGATGGACAATACGTTGGTTGTCGTCTTTGGAGTAGCGTAACAAATTGGGAACAGTATTTCAAGGCTTACTTGTTAGTGAAACTTAATCGCCTCTCGCAGGACACTCTCAAATTAAGTTTAATCGCACCAAGTGAGGGGGTCAGTTAAAAAAGAGGCCCCCTAATCAGGTCCGCGCGAGCACGCGTTAGGTACGCACTTACATAATGAAAGGGGGAAGCGAGGGGGTTAGAGGGAGCCGTTGGGGGCCGTCATCTGCGTACACCCTGTCCGGCCGCCCGCGATCGATACCTATACGTGTGGACTTTATGTAAAAAGCCTCCTGCACACCCGGAGGACGCCGACCATAAGTGTCGAGGAACGAGTCGCCCCCAGGGAGAAGGCACGAAATATCTTCAATTTTCGAGAGAAAATTTTCCAATGCGGGGGCGAGAGCCTGCGGCGGAAGGGCTGCGTGGCTCGCTCCGGACGCCTGTGTCCGAAAAATGCTCGAACCTTAATTGAATTTACAGATTTGCCTTTCGGAACGCACGCCCGTACCTACGCTGTTTATTGCGGCCGCTCGTTATGACTCTTTACGAGCAGAACCGATGTGCCCGATAACTTTTTATTTATTTATAAACTTTTTTATTTATTTTAATACAACTACGAAACAAATGTTGTATATCTGTGACGCGCTATGATTAATTCGAAAGATAAAGTACTATCACGTAGTCTTCAGTTTATATTAATAAGGAGTATGTTACGACTTCGTACGTGTATGTTTACATTCTTGAGGGACCTGTGGGTTCAGTTTACTACAGACACATATTTACTGCTAATGAAAGACATTGAATCTGACTGTTTTTTATTGCGTTTTTTAATATTTATTTGCAAAATATGTGGAATCACGTAAACAATATTGCTAATAGTTATCCCCGTTTACTTATATAGCCGAGATTATGTAAATACCTTTTTCTTAATATTTTTTTAAACAAAATGTAACTCAAAAAATAAAAGAAGTATAACTTTCCTAACGACAATTTAACGAAAGATAACCAGTGAGTATATGATGTGATCCTTGATTATTAAAACAGAGAGCTAAAGCAATATTTTTCGAAGTTTTACGATTACCCTTTGTGAAGGGTAGCCGGAAAAAAGACAGTAGTTATATTCGTCGGCCTACTTATTATACCCTCATTTGTGACGTCATTCCATTCAATTCTTTCGTTGTGTAAACAAACGCGTGAAACGACCTCTTTGTAGATTATTGCGAGTTCGAAATGGCCAATTAAATTGATAGATGATTGTCGGATTTAATGTGGGACATTATTAAAAAACATAACATACAGTTTAATAGATATATCAACGTTGATAACACGAATGTATTTCTAATAATTAATATTAAATTAAAGACGGCCTCTGCGGCGTGGCGGTAGTGAACGCAACTGTTACGCAAGAGGTGGTGGAGGTTAGATCCCTGCTCAGTGCAAATATTTGTATGTATGAATACGACTATTTGCACTATACTTTGTAAAATGTAGCTTGGGTCGTATGACAGCTGTCAGTGAAATCCCGCACATGAAGTCTTGAATTTTCTATTATTGAATGTAGTAGCTGTCAATGTCATACTTTATGGGCATACCGAGCTAATTAGTGATGGGCGATCAATCATCGTGACCACATACTATGAACTATCGATATTTTGAATAAAGCTTAATTTGAAAATGAAATTAATATAAGAAAAAATTAATTAGAATTTAATCTTATTGCTTAGGTATTTTAATATCATAATAATATTTATATTTCAATATACTTGATCCTAAATAATATTGAGTAAATAAAATCCTACATTCAATCCATCAACGCTTTGAACCTGTTTTTGGATTTTGTAAGAAGACACGCCGCGTTTGGCTATTGGGCCATGATATAAGCATAAGATACACGACCCAACATCTTGTTTGATATGAACTTCCACTGATCCACTCCACTCATTCTCATCAGTACGAGTGCCGACGCCTTGTATGCTACGTATATTCCGTTCTCATTACAATTAATACATACATACAATTAAATTAAACCTAATTATATGTAACATGCAACAATAATAGCTGGTAGTATCGATATTTTCATCGAATTTCGGACATCCCTATGAACCTCATTTTGACATCTGTCATAGGACCCAAGCTATATTTTACAAAGTATAGTCTGGTTGTGCCTCAGAGAGCACGTTAAGCCATCGCATCGGTCTCGGTTGACTTACGAACATCTATAGGAGTCGATACGGATAGTTGGAACCCCCAAAAGTTCGACTAGCCTAATTACAGAACATCGATATACTCAATTTGGTTGTGGAGATCCGATGGCAATCGCTTCACGGAAAATGTCGTAGTTCAACCGCATCTTACTTAGACCAGAAAGCCAACCCCAACTGAGTTTGGAATAGGGTTAGAGAATGATGAATATTCAATAAAAGACAGTCTCTTTTATTTATTTTTCAAGCAGAGAGTTATATATATTAGGTTTGTATAGAAAAAAAAAGTGGAATGTCTAAATAAATACATCGAATTTATGAATTTGTCCATTAAATAGTGGGTACAAATGATATAATTATTTAGTAAATAAGTAACTTATATCGTTTTCGATAGCATTAAAATTATCAATCTATTCCATAAATTTTGTCAACACGAGATTTGTTAGTCCATCTGGTAAGGGAAATATAAATAATATAATATAATATAATTAAAACTGTCTTCAACTAACCTAAATAAAAAGACCTATTGTTCCAGAGCGAGGCATGATTTTTGTCAAATTGAATTGGGACCAGCCTCTATGTATAGTCTATTCATTCATTTGGGTAAAGTTGAAAGCCTTTCTCTTTTTGTTTTCAATAAATAAACTGATATTTTTTTTATTGTCAAAGAGAAAAATCCACCGCACCCGATTGAATTGATGTCAAGAGTCGTTTACAATTGCTTTGCACTTACCTATAGGGTGGTTTCGTCACAGATTTTATTCTTATCAAAAGTATATCTCATCACCCTCTTCCTTCAAAAAATATAAATGACAGACTTTTTAAGTTTAAACCTACCCGTAATGAACGTACCAGATATTCACAACCGGGACGATGTGCTTAATATTACGCTATCCAGGGCATGGAGGGATTTAAATGTATTAAAAATGGCCTCCTTTCAAAAAACTGAACTGGCTAGTAATACTAAACCCTGCAATATGGGATTGGGTTTAATAATTTCGGCTATTACAATTCTCTTGAAAAAAAAGGCACTACGTTAAAATTCCTTAAAATATCAGCTATTGTCTGACGTTATTATAAATAAATACACTTAACTATAGAAACAAGTACTCACCTACCGTGAAGTTTGCGAAGCTGGCAGTATTCCCCTTGTTATAACATCTTAGAAAATCACTAGCCTGCCCATCAACCAGTGATTATCGTTCGACTTAAATGCCTTCAATCGATAATTGAAGTGGCCGAAGGAAGAGGCTCTTATTCAGGACGATTAAAGGCTCTTGATATAATTTGATGAATGATTGACATCACGCCATCTGCTAAAGTAGTATTTTGACTTTACAGTCAATGTTTATAAATTTTGAAATAGTATTATACATGTAATACACTTTTCCTCATGGAGAAGTAGCTGGTTTATGACAATAGTACCTAATGAAAAGTAAAAAAGCTTCTACCAGATAGACGAGTATCGACTTCCAATTTTCTTTTTTCTGTCATCACCAAGTAATGACCGTAACAATATACCAGTATACAGACACCGTAAATGTGGTGTAATGAAAAATAATGATAGTCCCCATACAATAAAACGTCTTCGTATGATGCAATTTCATATTCACGATTTAAGTTGCTATAAATTTGAACGTAGCGAAGTACGGTCACTCTTGTTTTCAATAAATTGATTCGACTATCTATAAAAGAAATTGCATTGCGTGTATTCACCTAAAAACATAAAAAAAATTGCAGATTGTGCAAATGTGCGCTCCACGTCGTCGCTTCACTATTCGTTAAGGGCCCATATTAGCTCACATAAAATTTCATTCATATTTTTTTCTACATCTACCACTGACTAGTGCACACACTTTCTTTTTCTCGTACTTATTTTTTCATAAATTTTTAGTGCATTTTTAATTAGTACTGTCCTTATTAAAGCTACAAACAACTTACAAACATTTTTTTAGGTATTTTCTTCCTACATTTTTACTACTATTTATTTATTTTGAGGTGTACACTGACTTCTGTTAATGATTTTTTACCACTTACATAGGTTTTTAATGACAATCTCTGTGGCGTGGCGATAATGAACGATTGCTAGGCAGGGTACGCTGATTGGAATCCCGTTCCGTGCAAATATTTGTATGTATGAATTCTGACTGTATCGGTGTGCTTTTTAAGGCACACCGATACAGTCAGAATCAGTCAGTCGGTGGCAACCGGTACAAACATCTGTGGCAGTCGTTACGAGTAGTTGGAGACCTCAGAAGTTTGGTAAGTCAAACTTCAAAACAGTTCTGACTGGTCTGGATACTTAGCCTTGACATAGCAAGGCTTAATTTCGATCGGATCTGACACAGAGGTCTGCTAGCGAAGCTGCCATCTTACTGACTCACAGAGGGTCTGTGCGAATGAATTGCCAGCTATGTGTCCAACAAAAGCATCCAAGCCGATGACCGCATGGGCATAAACGCTGGTGTCGCGCACAACTTGTGTCAGAAATCGAAAGTACTCTCACCAGAGTATCCGATTGGGGACGACCTGGTCCAAATTAACCCCACTAAGACACAAACGCTAAGAAAACCCCATTTATTGTGGCGCATTAATTTATCAAAAAATTAAATATTGTGTTAGTTTCAAAGTAGGTACATAGTTTTGTTTCATTTCGCAAGATGGAGCTTATAAGCGGTGACAAGAAGCTAAGAAAACCCCATTTATTGTGGCGCCGCAATTCCTGAACACACCGCTCACCATCTCCTCGATTTTTGGAATCCTTGTCGGTATCTCCAGCGATGTCCATTTCCGCAGTAATTTGGAGGACTTGGTTAGGCTGGCATCAAAGAAAAACTAGAACTGTTTAACAAGGCGAAGCAGTACTTCACTGCGGGGCCAAGATTCCTTCTCTATAAGGCACAGATTCGACCCCACATGGAGAACTGCTGTCACCTCTTTGCCGGGGCGCCTGTATGTCAGCTTGACCCCTTCGACTCGGTACAAAGAGGTCCGCTGAGGATTGTCGACAATCCCATACTCACAGGCGGTGTGCATTAGAAGGTTTCTACAGGGTAGGCACATCACGCCCCTGGTGTTACAAACGTCCATAGGTCATGGTATAAAAAAACCGACTGGAAAGTTGGTCTGGTTGGCAAGACCTGAAGAATACGCCCCATACACTCAGAATTTAAATAGTACCTAAATAAGTAGTAGTATTGTTTAAATAGTTGTGCGATTTCAATTACAGTGTCTTTCCGACTCCTTATTTCTGAGCTGCACTATTATAACCATCACATTGATGCATCATTTTAATAGATCGTTCTGGGTCCCGATTTTACTAATAGATTGACAAACCACTGAGATTACATATTAACCATTGAAATTTAGACTTAATTGTTATGCTATTAAAGTATAAAATAAATGGCATCATGAACAGAGAATAAACAGATGTTATGAACTCATTATTGTTTAATTTTGAACTTTAAATGTATGACAGTAAAGACGAAAATTCAAGGAGAGTTTTTGTAATCGCAGCGGTATCTTCGTGTGTTGAAATATCAATACTATCATCACTGCGAACTTTACTTTCCCAAATAGTCTATAGACGTCCCAATTATCTATTGTGATTTTCAACGAATGGGGATATACTGTGAAAATTGGAACGATGTTATCAATGGCGTTACTAAGACCTAAGTATATGAATCCAAGGCAAACAACAACTTTCTAGAACCATGTGCTTCGGAGCTAAACTGCAGACGGACATACAACCTCATCCTAAAAATTACTAACTATTACTAACACAATAGTGTTGTAGTAGTAGGCAAAGTGCAATAATTTATCGGTACTAAACACAGCAGCAAGCAAAATATAGCAAAGTATGAAAATATTGTATTAGTTTCGAAGTAGTTTTGTTTCATTTCGCGAGATGGAGCTTATAAGCGGTGACAAGAAAACAACGATTTTTAACTCGTCCAATTCATATTTAGATTTTGCGTTTTGGAATTTTTCGGTTAGACGAAATGAAAAAAAATATACCGGCTTACATAATCTAGATAAATCCATACATCAATATAACTACCTTTCATTACTTATTTCAATAAGGTCTGCCAAAATTTGAAATGAAATTGACTCCGAACTAAATAAATCGATCTGTCGGAAACCCTATCCCTATGTTTGTCGGGTCTGAATGTCTGATAGTAGGCTGAAGACAAAGTCTCAGGAAATAGTTACCATGAGGTATACACACGATCACATAAAAAATGTATACTTATTTTGTGTTATGTTCTTGCCAGCAGAAGAAAATCAATATGCATTTATTTTTAAATAAATTATACTTTACTTCAAAGAGAGATCCTTAGAACTTCAAAGGTTTGGTTTGCCATTTCACACTTGGCCGGATTTATTTTGCAACCAGGTGTAAACTTAAAAAGGTGTCGCGACGTCAAATTTTTATTCGTAGCTACATTCACACACACAGGTAGGCATAGGTATTTTCATCCTTCATTCTCTGAGCCTATTCCCAACTCAGATGGTGACCTCATCCTCATCAGCTTTATAGTCTTATTAAGATGCGGCTGAACTTCGATATTTTCTGTGAAGTAACTGTCATCGGATCTCCACAAACAAATAGGCCATATTAAAGTTTTGCAGTTAGACTAGTCGAACTTTTGAGGGCTCCAACTACCCGTAACGACTGCCATAGATGTTCGTATGGCAACTGGGACCGACGGCTTAAAGTGCTCTCCGAGGCACGACCAGACTCGTTCATGTACACAAATATTTGTACTGAGCGCGGATCGAACCCGCACCTCCAGCTTAGCAGTCGCGTTCACTAGCGCCACGCCACAGAGGCTATCAGTAGTATTTACAACCAAAGTGTAGGTGTATTTACATCCATATTTCGCCAATTATGATTTCTGGTCCCACGTAACAGAGGGCGAGTCGCCACCAAGCGAGTACTTCGTAATGGGCTTCATACCTATTTACTATCGAATGAAGAACAGCCTTGGGAACAGACGAGTCCTATTCTACTATACCGATAACCAACACAGCACTATTTTCTATGCGCATTTAATAAACCCAAAATAGCGCAATATTCTAAAACCGTAACACAAAGTAAACATAGCTCAGCCATATATAATGTGAATACTTAGATATTATATTTCTGTAAATACACATTTATAATACATAAAAACATGCAAATAAACTGAACATATATTTATGGACACATAATAAACACTGTGAATCAAAGCCGCGGCCTCCGCAACACCACACATGACGTCAATAGACAATACGAAGATAAACAACAAAGATCCAATTGAGTACTATCATTTGTAATGTTATTCGCGTAACCTACGTCAATGGATGGCACAATGAATACTCGACTCGTAAGACTCAATGAATACTCGTATACAGAATCCTAATCTATTTTTAACCAAAAAAATGACAAGGGTACTATTTGTGTCTAAATGGGACCGATTTACGAGGCTTGTCTATTAAAAGTAAATTATTGTGGTCACATTATACACTTATCATAACATAAAGTTTAACAATTTTGACAGCCTCTATGGTCTGGCGGTAGTAAACGCGATTGCTACGCAAACCGCGTTGGTTCGATCCCCACTTAGTGCAATTTGTATGCATGTTGATATGGATACTTGCATTATTCTGGTCGTGCCTCGGAGATCATGTGAAGACGTCGGTCAAGGTAGTCATATGAAAATAAGAAGTTCAGCAACTGGTCTAACCTATACCTATAGGTTGTAGACGCCAAATGGCAGTCACTTCACGAAACATATCGAATTTCAGCCACGACGCAGTTAGACCGAAGAACGGGGATCCCAGACTCTATGGTGACAGTTTCATATACGCTGAAGAAAGTTAAGCAGTACTAGCAAGAGCGGTCATCGGGTGGGCAACTAATCTTAAGACTATTTATACTGTTGATTCATTGGCACTTGGTGGAATTTGTTGTTACACATATTGAGAACTCACTTGTACTTTTCCACAGTATTTTTATTTTTTAATAGACCTGACCGGTTTCGCCTTACGGCATCCTCAAAGGTTTACAATGACATACCTATGTCTATGTGTATACTGTGGAAAAGTACAAGTGAGTTCTCAATATGTGTAACTAATCTTAACGCTTTGAAGTCCTGCGCATGGCTCTGAGATCACGTTTAGCCGTCTGCACGATTGCCAATCATAATCAGTTGCGAAGCGCCGATTCCAAATGAATTCTGATAATAACCTTTAAAAATAGAACAAAAAGGTTATACCTTCGTTGTGAGTACTTAGCGCAAGGTGCAATCCTTGTAATTAAGTCTCTTTTATTCTCCTTCCCATTCTTTACACTCGCCTTCTGATATTGATTTTAATGTAATTACATGTTAATCGTTACGGTGGTAAATATTAATCAGCAGTCCTATCATAAACTTTTAAAACAGGTCAATGTTTGAACAACTGTCATACCACCAACTCCATAAATAGTTTTGTATTAATGTATAGATATATAACATTACAAAGTTACATATACAGTCCGGGCCCAGTTCAAATTACAAATCGTATATTAATAGGAGACTCATAACTTACAACTAAACTCGATCGATCATTTATAAATGCCTTTTCATTACCAAGTTACACGTACATCCAACCCTAAACTGCAGCTGTCAAATTACATCTCTGAAATTATTTAAACTATAGTTTAGAAAGTTTTAAAGTAGTAAAATCGGTACAATTTACCACCATTGTTCAGTCATCGCTATCCTGAAGTTTCTGATCATTATCTTCCTGATCAAACAGTAAAAAGGGGACTAGATATGACCGTATTAATATTTATAAAAAATCAACGAAGGAGCATTCAACCCCCAGGGATGTATTCGGTCCGAAAGAGTAACCCTAAAGAGAACCCAACGTGTTTGTACAAATCTACTTTTAGAATTGATTTACCTCTTTTCACTAGAAAACAGGTAAGTTAGATCTAAAAGTAGTCGTTATTTCACCTGTGCATAATTTTCGTAGCCTGCGTAGCAGTTTCGTAGCAAATGCTACGAGACAAAAAAGAAATGAAAACCAAAAATATTGAAATAAGCTCTTCTTTATTATGATAACATTACGTTACACCCACTACGTCAATATTAACCTGATATAATAACTAACCATGTTACGCTGTCAAATAAAACTGATAGGTGTTTATTATTTTATGTACTAACCTACTAACAAACTACCAACAAAATAATTCTACATAAACTACTAAACTTATTACGCTGTACGTAACATAAAAAATAATATAGCAAAAAACAACCACTAGACCAGTACAATGCGTGACTTTTTGTTGTTATCCTACAGATGATATTACGAAAAGGCGCGCTGTGGCTATACAGATAGGTGCGAAAATGTATTGTCTCATTCATATAGTTTATGCAGCCCGTTCCGAATTCGAAATTCCAAAATCATTATCACATCAGCCACAAGCTGTGACACAATAATTGTTGTCTAAACAGCTTGTCTAGTATACATAAAAGTCTTAAAACTAAAGTTATCGATTATACATTTTAAGTGCTAAAAACTATTGTTAAAATATACTCGTAGGTTATTAACATTATAAACTCAACCTTTTAATAACAATTTACAACAAATTTACGAAAAAATAATTTTATTACAAAAATATCACACTCAAACACACAATTATTACAAAAAATCATTAAATTACAATAAAACATTTAACTTTACGTATTAACTCACCTCAGATGTGAAGCAGCTATCGATTAATCTCGATTCAATCTAAGCTATGAGTATGACCCAGTTAAAATAAAACCTAAATTTATGAATCCATATTTGGTGATCCCCTGTCAAAATATAAGAAGAAGTATGAAAGAATCCCTAATTCGAAAATTGACCCAACATCGACGACCCGACAAGCCTTTGAGACAAAACCAAGTGCAAGTGAAATGAAACGTCCTAAGTGACAAGCCGTCCGTTTTAATCACCCAACCCATTCGATCAGTTCGCAAAAAAAGTAAATGACTTTCCCTTTCGTCTAAAAAATCGAACGTGATTTAAGCAAAGTGATGCGGAGAACGCTTTCCATGAGAAGCAACACACGAGGCCCACGGAATATATTCGAAGTCGCGTTGGGATCCTATTTAGACTGACGGTACCTACCGATAGGGCGGGCAGCTATAGTCCACGCACATGTAAAATAGCTATGTTTGGCATGAACGTTGCTCTACTTGCGTATTAAGTATTTTTGTTTCAGTTGTTGTAGTAAGATTATTAACAACGAACTTTTGTTCGATATATTACTCATATAAAATGTTCTAAGTTTTGATCAGCATCAGCTCAATACTGCTAGTGTGTTTTACATAAATAAAAATAATAAATCTATGGCAGTCGCTACGGGTAGTTGGAATCCCATAAAATCCAGCAACTGATTTATGTATTTTGATATCACCTATGCCTATTAGTTGTGGAGGCCACATACCAGTAATTTCACGGAAAATATCAAATGTTGACTGCGACGTTTTTAGACTGGAAAAGTGCATTTCGCTTTTGTTTTAAATGATGCAGGCATACCTAAATATTTAATTAGTTTATAAGATTTTTCTGAAATCGCTGAAAGATAAGTGCTTACAACAAGTTACCAGCATTGAAAGTTTTGTTCCGATTAATGATTATTGTAATGTATGACGAATATACATCACAATAATCATTAAGAAAAAAAAACGCCGGCCCGGACCAAACTGACTCCCGTCTGAAACTCACTTTGACTTCAATGACTGTAATTCCAAATATCATTTAGAGCCACCCACAGACCTAATTAGGTAAGAGTATTTATTTTACGTTCAATATTAACAATGTTTGTGATGTGACTGTGTTTCGGACCAACCCTCAACAAATAACGTATGGCCTCAAACCACACATTCACTTAAACTCAATTTACACCGCGGCGGAATTGAAGCGATCAAAATTGTGGGAAGGGGTGCAAAGCATAAGGAACTTTATGACAATTGCGATATAATCTTAGTTAGCAGAAGTCTTGAGAACACGCGAAGATTCCGCGGAACGACCCTTGACCTTTTTTGACTCGTATAAGTCTGTATATTATGCACTTGAAAGTTCATTATGCTTTGTACATACAATTGCATTCACTTCAATTCCGCCGCGGTGTAAATTGAGCCTTAGTAATATTTAAAAAAGTCCTTTGGTATTTATCTGCTTTCGTTATATGACGATTTCTAATCACACTACGCGTAAGCCGTGTTTAGAATAGTTAGTTGCAAAAAAAATAATTAATATATAAATAATTAAATAATTATATAAATAATTTATTTTACAATATGTGCCTTCCACAGCTTGTGGACTCGAGTTACATAGTAGTCTTGTAACTTTAAACTTAACACTAAGTTTAAGTTGAGCATCCTACCCAGCGTTTGACTACAAGCTTGGTACTGGGGGCTACTTCTCTGTTATATCTGCTCGTCCAAGATACATGCCTCGCATAGGCGCACTCGTGTTACCGGCCGCGTCCTGGCCAGCGGGGCAAGAGGTGCGGGACGAAGGGCTCTCTTCGCCGACCGCCCCGCATAACACCCCGCTTTCACTCGCCGCACCCCACTCGGCCCCTTGGCCACCCTGCGTCATCTAGTACGGCGACTAGCCGGCTAGGGTTAATTCGAACTATTCAAGACTATTTGAATATTTTAAATTTTTTATTTTAAATTTTTTGAATTTTGTTTTCCGTTCTATATTAGAAATTTCCTATTTCTTAACATTATTATACGTAATTTAAATCTTGCATTTAACTTTTACAGTAACTAATTATATACTGGTTACTAAATTTAATACGTATTTTACTAGGACCAATCGAACTAAAGAACATATTCTGGAGATTTTGTTAGGTAATTAAGGCCTGGTGCATGTTACAATATTATTACAGTTAACAGTTTTAAGTTTGATTTAATAAATATTCTTACAACGTGACTAGCCAGTGCAAATCACACGGTTCACTTGAAGAAACTTTTTTCTCTTGACTACAATAGTTGTCATAACTTAAAAAGTTAATAAAATATAAATTGGAAATAATAGCAATACACGGTTACCGTTAAACCATTATTTTACTTGAACGAACCGCGGTAGCTTAGGCTTGAGACAAGGTCTCGGGTTCGATCCCAGGTTTACCATGGCACACACCTATGACTTATCGAAGTTAAGTGTGTATTTATCGCAGGTTTATAAGTGCCCGGTTAATGGCAATAGGCTCGCCACCTATTACATTGGGACCTAAACATTAACTGGCGAAATATGGGTGCTAGCACCTCTGCCTACCCCTTCGGGGATACAGGCATCAGTTTATGTATATATGTATCTTTACTTGAACATAATGTCTAAAAAAGCTTGACTTAGTCTTTGAAATTAAAAGATAATGTAAAATAAACTTAAGCGTGAAAGCCCTGTGTGTCCGGCGAGCAGCCCTGATTCTGTAGAACAGAGAGCGGCGTGCGTGCCCGGCTCGCTGTAAACAGCCAACCCTCGTATGTAGGGCGGATGGACGTCCCTAACCCCCCAGAGAAAGGGGTGCCCCCACTTCTTCCTTGTTCCTCCTTGTGCAAATTCCCTTGACGATGGAAATGTGCTCGGCCACATTTTATACAATTTCTAGTCCACGCATCGAATTCTGTCCACACGTGACGGCTATCTCTAACACTTCTTCTTATGCTTACCAAAAAAAATGTGTATTCACAAATATGTCAAAAAATTCACGAAATAAATATACATAATTGTCATTGTTCTAATTTTAAAGGCAAGTATTTGTTACTTTTTTCTTATTTCATAATATTTCATTCAAGACAATAAAATTATAGTAGACAAAATATGCGATCATAAGGTCAAAAGATCGAATTTCTTGGAACCAGTACCAACCTTGTGCCAACATTATTAAAAATTCCTGAACTTGATTTGTTTCCTATCTACAATAAATAAGACTCAATAGAAATTCGTTCGATCTTGTATAGGTAAAGCAATCAATAGCTTAGTAGCTTTTCACTGCAGTAAATTAAGAAGTAATTGACGTATACAAAATTTATACATTTTTAATCTTCAAAGAAGAAATTCAACATTTTTCAACGTTTATCTTTATTTTATGAAATGTACTATCTCGTTTCTTTTTAAAATAAACTTTGCTAAAAATAGCGCACGTACTTGACTGTCAAGTCCAATCAATTTCTTTTTATCTGATCTCACAAAATATGGTTTCCAAGTTCAATCGTATTTTTTGCTTCAGAATAATTACCTACTGACTTAATTTAAAAATGTACCTTCTTTGGTTTTCAGAGTATTTTTGTTTTATTTCCAATGTACAGAAAAAACTAATTCGCAAGTTTAGGTATAGATATACAGATATTCTTAAAGTTTAGTACACCATAGGCACTGTCTAAGATACAATAAAAATAAACCTAGCCCTATATCGCGATCACAACTGTCACCAAATAAATTAATTTTATTACTTTCTTTTTTAATTGGACGCCGGACGAGGGGCTGTGACAATAAATTGCAGCTCGCTTAAGATACATTGTCATGGACGCGTCAATAAATGGGTGGCCAGTTACAAAAAGTCAACCCTTTTGTGCGTCGAAAACTCGACGAGGGAAGTACTACCTTTGGAATTCTGTATACCTCGTGTCACATATCTTGGACCTTAATAGCGAGAAATTTTAGGTCCCAGATATGCCTCGAAGTATACCTACTGATCTAATCATATTAAAAATTATTAAAAAATACAGTGTCGTTAATGTTAAAATAATAGTTTTTAAAGATTGCTTATTATAAATGTACTTAGGTAGGTCGATATTTTAATATAAAAGTATTTTTTTAAATATCTAGTTGTGTGTTTCTTTTTTCATCAAACTCCATCCACTAATAAAATCTAATAAATGCAGAAGTTCTTCGGTTGTTAGGTATATCTGATAAGCGGCGTGGCAACTCAAGCGGTAATACAAACCAATGAATGCGAACGAGAGGTCAATGGGGGTACAGAAAGTATATTAGTACTAGACACTCACAGGCTCACGAGCTCGCCCGGCCTCGACCTTGCGGTTTCACACCTAAACTACTGATCCGATTTCGGTACAAGTTTTTACTCCTTCAGCTTTTCATTAATTTGGATCAGGTTCCAATAAAGTAAGTTCCAATCCAATACAGTTTTTTACAATAACCTAAAGCGTCTATCTATAGTATGACGTCTCGTGTTTTACCGTTTCAGTGGGTGAAACGTACCGATCTCGATATCTTTTCGTTTACAAAAATATCATCGATGCGGTAACCGGTGAGTTGGAGTGCAATACGGAAGTGCCATAACAATTTTTTTTTCTTTTTATAGTGCGAATAATCCCTTTCAGAACCGATTGGGGAGGTGAGATAGTAACCTAGATATCCCTCGCAGACCTAGCAGACCCCGGCCATATCTTTCGAGATAACCCCTTTCAAGTGTAGGGACCACGGTGTCCCTGTCTAACCCCCGAATGTGGGGAGACGCATTATTGCACCGACACTGCGGCCGGCTTCTGCTAGGGTCACAGACAGCCACCAGTCACCCCCAGGGCATCGCTCATGAAGGTCGAAAGTCATTCTGAACCTCCGACACCCGAGTCGCCTCCGCTCATCGCATGCTGTACGGGCTCGAAGTCTTCTCCTAATCCGTTCCGCCGACTCCTACTAGAGGATTACTTGTTCACAGGGGGCGGCGGCGGCAACTCAAGCGCTCACGCATATATATTGACTTATGCACTGACTTATGATTTCTGAATCATGTGGGGAACCAGCTAACAGGCAAGGATATGGAACGGGTTCTATACCCTCTATCTATAAAAAATACGAGTAGTAACTATAATTGTGTGCTTTCCAACTAATGGTTTTGTGTATAAATCGTCAATATCCCGCGGCTCGTATCGAACTCTGAATGAAGCAGTTATTAAAACTGTTTCTGAACAATTTTTACGGAGATTTACTTTTCATTTCATTTATATCGCGGTATTTTTTGCGAACCAACAAAATATTTGAGTACTTTTCTGACAAGTTAAAGTTTACTTATAACATTTTAAGTAATAAAAACGGGACCTTTAGGATTCAGTCCTGTCTGTATGTCACAGCCGTTTTACTTGCACACAAACGACATTTGGTTAGGTTAGTATTACCAGTTATTCGGAACTACAGAGACATACTGCCGCGTTATTAATTTATCACTTAAACGCGCGAGTGAATTATGCTCATTTGTTATACCAGGTTCATTGTTGTGACCTTTCAAAATATAACCCTGTTTTTATTTAATATTTTACATTTCTGCTGCACCTTTTGTAGCTTGATATATTAATGAACCTTAATCTATCTATTATAAAACCAAATCAAAATCCATTGCGTAATTGTAAAGGAACTGACGGACAGACAGTAGCTGAAGACTTTGCTTTGTACTAAGTAGTGACAGCACATAGGTACAATGTCATTTTAAAGCATTCACGTATGACTTAACCGTTTTCTAAGAAATTCACTTGATATGGTATGATTATCATTTGTTTCTCTATTGCGTCTGTTTATAAAAGTGCATCTTTGTACGAGACCGAAACGAAATTGTAGTGAAGTTCAGTATTTTAAAATTTTATTCTTAAAAACTTAACGCTTAACATAAAGACGGAATTCCAGCGAAAATTAGCCAAACCCTATTATTTCACATGGGTAAATAATCTACTACCGAGGGATTTCACGCCATCCCTGTGATTGTGTACCATTCACTTATAAACTAATATTATCAACTGGCGACATTTAGTTGTCCTTTATAGTATTTACCCAAAGCCCGTATCCGCCTAAAACCTTCGTAGGTACGTCTATGTATTAGTTCTGCGTACTTACACCTACATACATATACGTTCATCGTTACATAAGTTTCATTTCTTATTCACCTGACTCGTCTACATGCGATGAAATATGAATACTCATTAATCTATATTTGCTTCCAATAACGTATAACCACGAATAACAAGAAATAAATAAAAAAATCAGGGTGAATACATGAGAAATTACTTGAAAATAAAATCGTTCTGACAACTTTATAAACCTAATCCACCCAAACGTTTTGCGTTTTGAATCTTTTTAATTATTTTTTGACACTATAAAGTTAGCAAGCGCATGCTAGACTTTGTAATAAGAATAATAATAAGCCTCTCGGGGCCTCCTCAATCTCCTGGTTTGTTTCAATTTACTAAATAAAGTCAGAGGTAGATAAACAGACCTTTATGGTCGTGAGTGAAAATGTAATTTTCAAGGGCATGTCCGCCTATTATTTTCTGCCCACTTGCCTAGCCAGTATTATTTTCTGCCCACTTTCCCTAGCGCGATGATAGTGATCTTATAAGGAGCCTATTTAGTAAGTTTACGATTCGCTGTCTATATCCCTCTACTCAATGTTTTGTAATGAATACTGGTACAGATTTCCAGCTTCTAATAAATAACCCAACCAGTGACGTCGTCGATTTTCCTACCAACATTACCAGCTGTACAAAAACAATTTTATATTCATAATTCTGGAGAGTGTAAAATATTAATCTCCACTCAGATAAGATACAAATAGGTATATAAATTATTCAGTAAGCATATTGGCTTGTAGGTAAAGTTAGTTTTAGCCTCTATATTCTAAGTTGGGCTACAAAAAGTCTAATCTTTTAATGTAATATTAATGATATATTTGAAGCAGAGAGGAAAATAAACTTACGAACAGAGAAATGAAAATTAACCTTTCATATATTCAGTTCAAACATAAAGCAAGTTTACAATTCTTACCGCAAGCCATATTATACCATACTTGTCTTACACACCTCAAACACACAACACTTTCTGGTAATGGTTTTAAGCGGTTACTGGAGGTTATATGCGCTTATAACACTGACGAGACGTATTACTGAATCTACCAATGTCCCCAAGGAACTCTAGTGACCCTACTTGGCAGCATAAATACAACAAACTTTTGTGGTTTTCGGTAAAACAGAAATACTTACTAGTGGTTTTAAATTCGAATGGGAATCCTTACTAACTTATTTTGCATCTAGCTGATGCCCGCAGCTCTCTCCGAATGAATGTTAGATTTTCCTAATATCATCAACTTAATATTTAACAGCAATATTTTGTCTACGGCAACATAATTTTTTTTACTCTGACCAATATGAAAATAGCTTTGGTAGGGTTTTTACGGACGTTAATCTAAGACTGTTAATCCCAGGTCTTCACTATCCTTTTTAATCTATAAAGGATAATCTTTCTAATTTCAGAACTATGACTCCGTTCTTATAACCCTTTCTTTTATAATTTTACAGTGAAGATTAGAAAGTAGGTACTCGATTCTATTTTTAAACCTTATTTTCAATTTCTACCTTATTTTCTATTTTTAAACAAATTGCTTAAATTCTTTGCACGGGACCACTGCAGGTTCAAATACCATGTAGGTACTCATTTTCTAATAACAGTGATGTTCTACATCTAGAATTTTATGATGTATACTACAAACCACATCTATTAATCACTTGAATAACCCACACTAATCTCCACAATGAAACTAACCAAATCAGTGCTACGTTCAGTTACGTCCATTTTCATTATAAATACATCATGTCGGAGTTAGCAACCAAACTATCCAAACTCAAGCAGTCAGGCCTTAGTTTTAAATTAAACCAACTGAAATTGGAAGTGCAAACCAACATTATAACAATAGAGAAATTCAGTTAGCATTCACTATGTGCTAGCAGAGGTCGCCGAGGTCGTAGTTGGAATACTTGTCATGAACAGAATGCTAGGCTTTTAATTAAGGCTCGAGTAATTTAGAGGGGCAGGGGAGTACCACCACGCGTGGCCATGTATTAGGTACAATCTTCTGCATACTCATTTGGAAATGTTTAAACAGTAAAGCATGTGGGGTGGGGTGGCCCCGCCGGGCGATGGTTAGTTCTCCGCTACAGATAAATTAATAACGCACCTACCTAAGTAGGGATAGATATAGCACGCATGTCCGTGAGTAAATCCTTACAGGGTGTTTCGATTTGCGAACTCGATGCTGTTCTATGCTAATAATTTTAAGAGACGACCGAATGATGACTATCAACTATTATGTAGGCAATACACGTTAAAATTTTTATGCCGTTTGAAATTTTATTAAAACGCGTTATATTAATGATTAATGATTAATATGAATGATTAATTATTTAATTTTAATTGTGCAGCGTACCAGCCGGGGCCAAATCAAATCTTTATCCGCACTACTCCCACCACTTTTTATATAGAATATAAAAAGAAACCGAAACCAGATTTTTTCTGTTGTTTCGTTTAATGGCACCTAACGTGGGGCAATATTATAAACGTGTTTTTGTATTTTATAAACGGACACATCGTTGCGTTCATGTATTAAGACGAGTCATCAGAATGTTTTATATAAAAAAAATATTATTAAGTATTACTTTTATTTTAGTATCGAAACATTACTTTCCTCCATTTAAAAGTAGTGGAAGTAGTGCATATACGTATGACTAAATATAGATATGCTACGAGTTTTGTCACTTTTATAAAATTCAACTAACCAAGGTATATTAATACCACGGTTTTTGCAATAATACCTTTATTACGACCAAAAAAAATTTTTTCTAATGTCACTCTTTATCTCAATAGACAAATCTGACAATATTATATTCAACGGTCGCAATAAATAAATAATCCAAGGAAACACCCTGTAGCCGTGAGATGTGAGATGTAAAATTTGAGCGGAGTACAGCGCCACACCTATTATGAAATTTGTGCACACACACAAGAATGGACAAACACACACAGGCACGTATGCTTGGAGAAAGGTACGTATTCGGACTTAGGTGGCTATTGGGTGGCGGGTGTACGTACTTGCGACGCTTTGCCGGGCTTAAATTTTGGTATTAATATGTATCTCTTATACTCGCGGATTTAGCAGCCGATGCTCGGCGTAATTATGTGGCCGGCAAGGGGAGCTTTAACAGCCTACAGTAAAAATAAATCGTTTATTACAGAGGTTTTGCGACGTGTGTCAGTATTTTATAAGATTTTTAGAGTTAAAAATGAACTGTCAAAAATTTGAATTCTGAAATCAAGAAATGTAAGGTCTCTATACATTTTCCGTCTTGTGAAAATCGTTTATGGCTTTCGCAATATCAAACGAGTAAACAAAATAAGCGAGTCCAGTGAAGGGTTGATATTGATTTATGTTAAGATAGTAGGAGGCAGACACAATTCTCCTTTCAAATCTATTTTTGTAACAATGTGTACTTAGTTAACATTGTATAATAAAATCATGACGGCAAAAGCAAATGATTAAATAAGTTTGTTTTGTACCAGAGTGTACACTTATAATTCTCTTGAATGCCAATAGATGGAGTTACTTGTGGTTTGAGACAACGTATGAATTCTGCAATTAAAGCTACAAAGTTTGTGTTTAGAAACAAGTACTAGTTAAATCAATGAGTAATAATAACCTTATAAGATAAACAATAGAATAAATAAGTACCTGTTTAAAACAAATCCCACAAGTTTCATATGCCATGAAACCTATATAAATATCATCAAACTTTCTAATTGTTCAGGTAATTAGACTAGTACTAGCTGACGTCTGTGCTGTTGATTCAGTACCCGCGAGTAATGGGAACCTATTCCTAGAATGAAAATACTTTGCACGATTCCCGACTATTATCTATATATCTATTATTGTTTTAAATTTTAGCCAGATCCGTACTGTCGTTCGACCGTCATTGAAACTTTCAGTAGGTACGAGGTCATGAATATAAGAAGAAAAGTTTTTCTATGCGATGTCAATAAGGTCGAAAATGGTCTGAAACTAGATTTTTCTTATACCTAGGTAGGTGGGTGATAATAATTGCCAATAAAAAGAAGCAAGCTATTTTGAACCTCATTTGCAATGTAAATAAGGTTCAAATAAGTTACAAAACATAATGCGAGTGATTTTCGACCTTATGACAAATTCCAATGTATGTTATTTCACATAAATAAATGACGTTGATTTCGGATAGAAGAAAAAAAACTCGAAACTAAATGATGTCAATAAGATTAAAAATTGCTTGCGTTCGCGTTTTTCAATCTGTTGGTAAATATCCTTTATGACTTCAACTGGTAGTAAGCTTTTAGTCACATTGCCGTGATGTATAGATGCCAAAAAGCAAACTTTAGATATATTTTGCGAAATTTCGAATCGATCAAGAAGATGTAGTTTTAATTTAGAAACACATAGTCTTGATGATAATCTTTATCATCATAATGCTTTCGTTAACCCGGTAGCATCCGAAATTTTTTTCCTAGTCTAACATGCGTCGCACCTGAACTTCCATATCACTCATGAAGCGACGGCCATCTGACCTCCAGAACTCAAATATTTCTGATGAGTGGGTTTCCTATCGATCTAGTATGCAAAAAGTGAATATGGTAGTCAGAGCTTGAAGGAAGACATCGACCGACTCGAGATCATATCTGTACAACTCTAGTTTATTCAGACAGGGCCACGCGTTGCTCAGCCCCATCCCGTCCACACTCAACGTCATGTCCTGTACCGATGCCACGCAGTTGTGTTCGTTGTTCGTGTCACATAATTAAGATTTTATGTGATACGAGTATATTTAAGTCATAAAGTAAGCTGACCAGAGTAACTATCTCCCTGGTGATCAGATGTATCGAGTTGACTAGGCTTACGAGTGGCGGTGGAATAAAACTGTCTCAACTGTCCGCTCGATCTGGGTCTATTTATTGACCCCAAGTGGCACTGTTCGCTCTGCAGTCCACCAGTACTAAATCCATCTTGTCAAATTTTTGCCGAACCTAAGAAGACCCAGTATTGCTTGTAACCAGGTCGTCACCGAAGTCAGTGTCGATCTCTCATTAAAGACCCTGGTATATTCTATAGTCCACTGCGGAAATTGCCTTAACATAGCGATATAGTCATCTCAACAGCAAATAGCCTTGCATTTCCGAATTGCCATCGGTGGAGTGGCCTTCGCGCATGCGACTGTTTGCAGCTCGTGCTATTCTGTGTGAGATAGTGGGTGATTGGTCCGCCCGCAGTCTGGGGCCTCTCGCAATATTGTAAAACGGGGTGAATAGGGATGCAGGGGTGAATAGGAATAAAATGGTCAATGGAATATTTTAAATTATTTCTTTTACTAAATTTCAAATAAGCCTGTTATCAGATATTTGATGATTTTGTTTAACGATGAACTAGTCCAAAGTTTCGCTTGAAAGAAATTAACTACAGAATTTAACTGACCATTTTATCCCTCTACACCCTTGCATCCCTATTCACCCCGCTTGACGGTATCTATCCAGACATCATCCAGTTAGCAGGTGGATTCCGAATGGCACCTTAAACGCGTTCACTATTGTTTCCACCATACACCCGCTTATTGTAATATTTCTAAAATCTTCATAGAAATATTCTAATAGGATTTTGTGTCCAAAAATATTAATCTAATATTGACACTAATTGACAGTAACATTATACATTGCATCAGATAGGATTGTTAGTTTATTATGTAACTGTTGTATTTTAAAGTCTTATAGATTTAGTAACTTCTTCAGGCCTATACTTGTATATAATTATCATAGTCTTGGACCCAGGATGTAACAAAGCGGTAAGCGAAGTCATGTGCATGGCTATGGGCATCAAAATTTTAACGAGGTAAACAATGAACTGAGACTAAGTGAGTTGTACTGAATTTTATATTTTTGTTATAAATATTCTATCTCACATTTTTGGTTCACCGACTACATTGTCATAATTATTGCGGAGTTGACGGAACTCTTGAGTGAGATGCTGTACAGCCTAAATGGAGGCTCTCAACGCATTGGTCTTGGTGTGAACTTGGATAAAACCAAGGTTATATTCACTAGACATGTCACACTGAGATCGATTGAAGTCGAAGGGTTAGAACTCGAAATGGTTAAAGAAAATTGGGCTAGTTATTCTGCTTGGTAGACACAATTTCGAGAAATGACTCGCCAAAAGAATCCATCTAGATCGGCAAAGTCCTATGAGTTTTCTCCTTACGCTAACCATACTGTCGATCATTGCGTCCTGCCAGTTGTGACCTACAGTGCCAAAATGCGGACACTGATAGTGGAGATGAATGATAGTGGAGATGAATGATGTTGATAAATTTAAATTAAGGCGTGTGTGGTGTGTGTGGTGTGGCGTGTGGTAAAAAATTAAGGTGTGGTGGTAAAATAAGTCCGTGTGATGATCAAATATCACCATCCCTACATATTCGAAAGGTGTGAAGAGATACTACAAACCAAGAATATAATAGTGAGAGAATTTTTATTTTTCACCCAATATTGATATCCTACATATCAATAAGCTTCTGTTCTTGTAAATTTTATTATCTTGAAGTTGGTTTCTTAAAAATCAGTAAAATGAAAATTGGCACGACGGTGAGGCAAAGAATCCTGAATCGGAGAATGATCCATTTGATAATTATCCTTCATTATTAAATCGAAATTGTTCGTGATTAAATTAATACTAGGTATTTTTGATCATTATATCGTCGTCTGCCTCTTCATTTTTATTCTCCTCATTTAACGCGTTATTTAATTTTTCATACACGTTTTTGTCTAATTATCATGATGATGTGATAACCCATCAATGCATGAGCACATACACAGGCTATATTATATTCCCATATTTTCTATTATGTCTCTAAGCATGTATCTGGCTTTATTATATACATCGAGATTGTTTGATTCACTTTCCTCGACCACTATCTTTATAAAATAAATAAATAGAATTTTAGTTATTTAGGTTTAATTGAAATATCCCTGGACCATGTTGATGTGTGCTACACCATTATTTATTCTGTGGCACTACATGCATACACTTTAAAAAATATATGAAAATTCCGAATCACATAAAAACAAGCGACAATTACTAACATCGACTTATCAGCGACCAGTCCATTTTAAAAATAAAACATAGATTTTCAGTGTATGGAAAAACGTGCACTCAAAGTGTTAACTCAACAAATTTGCCACTCGGAGCTAAATTAAGAAATTTATATAAATAATTAAATAAGGCAAAAAGGATTGTCAACTGAGGTTGGACAGCGAAACAGCCCCTTTTTCAATGGGTAATTGAAAAGGGTAAGGTGGTTAAAAATTCAATAGGCAGCTTAACTTTTCACTTCACAAGCGTTTGTGGTACAAACTTAGTAGCGGATATGTGATGGTGTTGTGCTCCTCTGATTGTACCTAAACTACGACACGTTAAGCCTAGGGAGGAAATGGAATGGTTAATGAACATTTCTAGGATATATGACACAGTGCCATCTAACCTCAAAGTGGTATTATGGCATCAGAATCTATAAGGCCCAATTAACCTCACCTGCAAGCAGATAACCTGTAGATTGACAGATGAATCTCTGTAGCAGGTATTCATTTCGGGGTGAGTATCAGGCGACAGTTTCCACTGAGAGCCAAACTTTTTTTTTTATAAGTGCTGATATAACTAGGACTTGTGTTACCTTCAAGGCTTGATTCTAACTGCGCACCAACGAGGTTCGAATGCAACCAGCATTGGCGCTCGTATAATGATCTAAAGTCGAAGTAAGGTATAACTTAGTGGTAGATTGTCCGAGAGCATAATAGTAAACCTGACGTTACGAATATAATAAGGGAAAAGTTAAGGAAACTTATTACCGCTGCGTAGGTTTTACGAGTAATAGAAGTTGTTAACAGAAATACTCTGCTTATTATAAATTCTACTGAAAAAAGAAATCCAGCAGCATATCCAGTTCCAGATCTATTTTTCCCGAGGATTATTGTGGTCGGGTCCAGAAACTTATTGTCAGATTTTTTTCTAAATTAGTCTATTTTTTTCTAATAAGTCTAGAAACGTAGGAACATAGTGAAAATTTAGCACTTGGATAGGGTGTTTCTTTACAGGAAAATATCTGTCTAAACTTAATTATTAAAGTTAATAATGACAGTGCTTAATTAGCAAACAATGGAGCTAACGATGGAAATATCTTATGAAAATCTCCATAGTAAGTTCCATTATTCCTGTCTCCATGGCTCACACATAGGTTATTTACTTTTATTTTTTTTCTTAACGTTAGCATTACAGACTATTCACCTAATGCGATAACGTGGCTAATTAATCCGTACACATATATAGTAAGGAGCAAAACATAACATTACAAACTACTACTTAACCTAAGCACAATAATAAATATAAAAAATATATAAAATCTTAACTTACAGTTACACATAAATGTACGCAATTGTATACAAAAGAACTCTTGTGAATTCTTATAAGTTGCATGAGAAGAGGTCTATAATAAGCTGGTTAAACTCATTTACGGTCAGAATACTTCGCATAAGAGGTGCTTTAGCCAGTAGATTGGTCCTGGCTACAGATACGGCTTGCAGCTGCGGGCGCTACCGCCGCGCCGCCGCCGCAGGTACCTGTCCGGTTGGAGAAGAAGTACGAGAAAGTAACCATGGCTGAAAAGTAGGACGCCCCCTAGCTAGATGGATTGATGATCCAAAAAAGGTGGTTGCTAACAATGGTAACCATTTTGAAGTAGTTCTTGAAAATTGGTAGTCCACGTAGTTAAATTCTTTGGAAATTTTATTTTGATTTACAGGTCTCTAGGTACAAACTGCAAGCTATGGGTACCACCGAGATTGGTGTTGAATATAGATGACGCGAGATTTTTTGGATTCGTATTTAACTTGTATGGTATACGAACAATCGAAATAAGTACTTAGGCACGATTTTATATAAAAAAATGCTTATTTTCCTCTTAATTCATACATTGAAATATAGTACCTATCACCTATTTTAAGAAGCGTCACCGGAGGCGTGCCGACGCAGCTAGGCGTTGTTTTGCGTGTCGCTCCAGTTACGTCGCTCAGTGCCTTTGATGCCTATTTTACGGCTAGGCGATGAAATGAGGTTGAACGATTTCATTACCGATTTTAAAATTTACTGAACTATTGTATTTTGCCAATATATTTAAAAATGTTGTTCAGTTAGCAAATAAATTCGTGTTAAGTTAGAAAAAGGTCAATGTGGTTTTTCTTAATATGCTGTAGAATATTAAAACAATAGATAATAATATTATCATAATATAAATCTACTTATACCTCAGGAAGAACACTGAAATAAAATTGTGCAAAGAAACCAATATGATTAAAAAAATGTGAAATGATATTTTCCAGCAGTACTTTATTTTCATTTCTCGAAATGAAATGTTTTATCGTTATATTCAATCTTATATATAGCTCTTTCGAAATAGATTCTGATATACCTAAGAACTGCCAACAACTGCAATATTTTTTTGCTAGATATTTCATTATTTTTTTCACACACGCTTTTCAAATTAACATAGTATTATCATTCAATTGCAATCAACTGAATAGTAGCTCACTAATATGTGCTATTGGAAGGCTATTATTAAAATTAATGACAAAGTCAGCCCCGCAAACTAGCAGAAAAAGAAAATAAACCGTCTTAGAAGTGCCTTTTGCAAAATTGAATATACAAAAGAATCAAAAATGGCAACCAACTGAATCAACTTAGTTCTTACGTGCTCCAACAAATGCAAGTTAAATACAAAACATTCTTCTTTTCAACGCGTACCCGTATCATTCGAATTAGAAAATGCTCGGACACGAAACACATTTTTACTGCTTATTATACGAAATTGTGTCTCTTACCATCGGTTAACTGTGAACTCTGAGAAGTACTATGTATAAAAGTCTTAAATTTGTTATAGCTTAACTAATTTCATTTTAATTTGTTATAGGAAACTCTTTTATAGCTGATTGTAGTTCAAATATTTTTTTTCGTGAACATTAAACGAAATAAATGGGAATACCTACGTAGCTCAGTAGCACTAACATGAGCTCCTATCGAATTCGTAATGTAAAGGTTTCGAGAGAACGGAGCATCGTGATTGGCAGTTTGCCTCTTATGAACCTTGTGCATGTGTAGTCCGCCAATCGCAATGCTCCGTTCTGTCGATACCTTAACATTACGAATTCGTGCTAAGGCTACAGAACTAGTGGCTATACTCACGTTTAGCACACATCACCATATCAGTATTAGTTCTAAATAGCTCTGTATGATTGTCCGAGAATTTTTATGTTATACTTTTCTTTGTATACCTTTTTCACAGTGCAGTTTTGAATAGATAAGGAACTAATGATTTTGAACTAATAATGTTGAAGAAGTTTATTTTGTTATTGTTTAGGTAGGTATTTTGTTTTCAAACGAACCTCCTAATAAGAGGTTCTCAATTCGTTGAATAATTTTATATTTCAGCTATATTGTTGATCTTATTCTGTTAAGAAGGGGCCACCTTTAAGGTAGGTATTTAAACTCTCAAATGTACAAATTCTTTAATAACAATATGCCGTAATGAAGGATGATCCCACTTAACATTAACAAGGAAATAAGCAACCTTAAGGTTATTAATTTATTTTTACTTAAGAATTGGGTCAGGCTATGTACAAACATTTCAACTAGATACTTTGTATCTATTAAATGGATTGTATTGGACTTCACCACGACTGTCAGGATCCAAGCCAATCTCACACGTAAGCGGTGTAACCTGCATCGGCCTGCAGTCACCTATTGATCAATTGAAAAATTATAGTCAGCAGGCGAATGAATGTCTTCCATTCAGGGTCAGATGATAGTCACTCTCGTAAAGGTCAAAAAGAACAAGCTAAATATGAAAATGAGAGAGTAGTTGAACGGACTCTTGACTCCAAAGTGTAAGTTCTAGGGGCAACTGAAACTGATGCTCGGATGGTGATGGCTTTTTGGTATAATGGCAGCATTTGCTGCGTAACATGTATGTGTTGTTCAACTACAAGTAGAACAACAACTTGTAGTTTGGCAACGATGTGTAACTCGACGTGTGCCTTGTTGTTTGTTCGACGATTGATCATGGGTGCCACATTCTGGTTACTATTTTTTTCACGTCAATTTGAC
Source organism: Pelosia muscerda (assembly GCA_963691645.1). Lineage (NCBI taxonomy): Eukaryota > Metazoa > Arthropoda > Insecta > Lepidoptera > Erebidae > Pelosia > Pelosia muscerda. The sequence goes on along the minus strand of OY829098.1, from coordinate 18,841,202 downwards.
TTCACCTCGCCTGATAGTAAGCTGAAGGCAAAGTCTTTGGTAGCGCTTAGCTTGACGTCCTCGTTAGATGCTTTTTCTTGCTACGCTTGAAGGACCTGGGACTGTAGGAAGAAGGAAACACGAGAGCTGGTAAGGAATTCCAAGACTTAATGGTGTGGCAGAGCAATGACTCACCGAACCGCTTGGTTCTTGATGGAATATTCGGCACCGTAAAGGTTTATGATTCGGGTGCGATTTTACCAACCTGAGTTCTCAGGATCTATAGCCAGCCTGCTCCTAGAACTGTATGAGCTACTAATGCAAAAACATATTTTCAATATATATATATATTTTCTTGTTGTTTTAAAGATTAGGGGGGTAAACAAACACTCCAAAAGGTCACCGCAATACTAATCGTAAAAATAATAAATAGAAATAAAAATAAACAACCAACGTTCGGCCTTTAAAAGAAAATGTGGCTAACATTTTCTTTTTTTTATTATTGGGATTCTTAAGATATATTTCCATTGATTTTTATTAATTTCACTTCCTGTTTGTTCTTTGGGGTTATAATGTCCAACGTAGTATGCAATGTACATACCACGAAAGCTATACAGAACGACAGTGTAGGCCCATCATGAAATCTACGTTCAAAGTTTCGGACAATTAAAATAATGAAACTTATTCATTTTAATTCCATGTTCCAGAAAAAAATCCAAAGTAACTAGTTAATGGTACAGTCGCCTTAAAAATTAAATTAATTTCAAGAAACCGAACCATAACTCTAAAACTATGCTTTGATTAGTGCTCTGTGATTACAAAATTATTAAATAAGTATACATCAATTTTTTTATTAATTTTTTTCATTGTTAAGTTTTCTAATTTCGTTAATATTAGTAATAGTATAGGGCGATTATATACATGTACTGTCTTTTTTTTTATACCACTTGCGTTGGGCTTAGCCTGATGTGTCAATGTTTCATGGTAACCCCTTTCAGGAGAGCTAAGACATTGAAACACGGGTTACTGAATCTATATCAATTTATCACTTTCAACATTCTGTTGGTATAATGAATTTTTTTATTGGAGAATGCTCTTATATACTTCCGTTTCATATAACATTGGGCTTTATGACTGTGAAGATGATGTCCTAGTCTCTTAGTCCGTGTGAAAAACCTCTCAAGTTCACCTCACCAAGGCTGAGTGCAGATATATTTGTTAATGTAATTCAGGTACTTACTTTATTCTTACTTTACTATTAAAATCAAGCTTATTTTATCATTGTAAATCCGGGATTATTTTACTAATATCTTGAACCTAAATTGATGGGAAAATCAATATGCACAAACATCGCGTACAGAATCGTCAACAATAATTGTAGTTACATATCCTACACCCTGTGGCTACAACAAATACCTTCGCCCAATATTGTTACTCTTTGGTGGAACAATCAAAATGGACTCGTTTATTTTACAATAAGTATTTTTTGTTAGAATCATGTAAAAAATAAGTTTTAATTAAGACCCCCTCTGGAGAAACTTCGCATAAGGTTGTATGGCTTCAGTTCTGGAAAAACAAATGTTAAGGCTTCGTGGTAAATAAAGTTTTGATTGAATTGTTTTTAAAAAAATATGAAGCATTGTTCTATTTACTTAGTAATATAACTGTTTAACTGTTAATAGATGGTAAAAAATGTATATCAAATAGATTTAATTCAATGAACATTTTTCATGAAAAAATAAAAATTGTAACACCATCTCGGCGATCTTTCAAGCACTTATATTGTTGGTATTGACGTTAGCAGACTAGGTACCTAAAAATTCTACGAGATGGTGTATAAGCAAAAATACTCGACAACTTGAATAACCGAGTTTTTATTGAAGAATTTAGAATTTGGGGTCTCAGAAAGCAGCCCATTGGTAGCAATAGGCTGTCAATGGGCGCCGTGCTATTACTGAGAACTTAATATGACTAAATTCTATTGCGAAATTCACTGGTCTCTGTCGTCTCTCCTACCGAGTTTTTTCATTCCCAATGCATAGTTTATCGAGTCGATCGCCAGTCCCAAGTTAGAGTCATTAAGGTTTGTATATTTGGAAGATCATGCCTTTTCCTGAATAGATAAACAGATTCGATTTGTAAAGGTACAACTCATTATGTATCATGAATCATATAATGATATGATTGCGAGTCGATAGATGCCGGCAGCATTAATTTAGTAAAGTAATAAGTACCACGTCATTAGTGTGCCTTTATGTTTGCATGCATTGACGGTGTCTCGATTCCCATTTAAAAAGGTTATTTGGGTGAGAAAACATTCAGTAATCATTTCACAGAGTTTTGATATGAGGCTAGTATATCTATTATATGTCTCAATGCATCAGTGGATGGGTCTCTATAAACCAATTCCACCAACCAATTATCTAAAACTGAATGTTACTGAAATTCTGTACCTAAGTTGAGATAATTTCGGACAAAATTGATATAAATCATAGGTCAAATAAGGTAAAAAAAATTCTACTGCCTTCCTTTTTGTTTGCTGCTAAGTTTCATATTCGCGCCGAGTCACAATCGAGTCTCTCACCTCCGAGTCCAGGGCCCCAGTCTTACTTCTCCACTATCTATCCTTGTCTTCCTTGTCTTAGGCCGTTTGTTTAACAACAGTTTTGAAAGTCAGTCAATAAAATACTTTGTTACTTAACAAAGGGAAAACAAAGATTATGAATAACGTGACCATCCCATGAAAATTATTAATACCCCTGTTTACGTCATTGTCAGTAATATCATAATTCCGCGACAAGTTTGTCCGAGCTCCAGTGAATTTTCCAATGTTTTCATTACTAAGTCGTTTTCATTATTCAAGCTTTGAGAGAAATAAGTCCATGACTTTGTATCAATTTATTATGACTGTGAACAGTTATTGGTTCGAAAGTCCCTTATAAGACACGATCCATTATGAAATGGAGTCAATACTGTTTATCTACTAAAATGTATAGTGTAGTTGTCTGAAATAAATTTTAGTTAAGTAAATCTAGCCACGAACGATATAAGTAAGAGTTACTTACGTGTTGAGATGTATGCGACTCTTAATGATTTAGCTGTCAGTGAGTTGAAAGAGCAGTGTCAGTTATTCAAACATGGGTGTTTAATGTGGACTTCTTTGGGTGTCAAATGCAGGTTAAATTCTAACCTGAATGTTATTCTAAAACAACATAGATGACGTATCTCAAAAGCATCAAAGGCTTCAACTTTCGGCATCCGATTAGTTTTGCATTTTAGGCAATTGAGATTAATGACGACTACTTTAAGGTCTTCAGACAGACAAACCGTCAATATGTTTGCGTGCCCGTAGACCGATCGCGTACTAGCTCTACGGCGTAGCAATTCTCATGCTATTACGTGGTGGAGCAGTAGAGCGGAGTAGTAAAACCCAGTTGATCAGCATTATTTAGACTAGAATGCCGGCCCCAACAGAGTTTTATACAACTTTATTTTATAGCACAGATCTTCACGGAATTTCACAATGTGCTCGTTTAACATCTTATTATTAAAATAAGGACGTGAACAAATAATGTAGGTTTATATCGTCAAGGTTATATTTTAAACTGAAGCCATAAATTGATGTGCAGTGTATGTGAAAAAAGTGTTTAAATATTTAGATTTTTGAATGTGTGCTTAAAATTATGCATCGAGTACCCATTATGACTATTTACATTTGTTTGGTCATGCCTCGGAATGCAAGCTAACCGGTAGATCTCGGTTGCCATACGAACATCTTGGTGGTCCTTGGTTAGTGGCAACCCTTATAAATCGTACTGGTCTAACTACAGAGTTATCTTTTAATAACGATCTTAGACTAGGGAGCCGACCACAACCGACTTGCTCAGAAAATGTTGACACGCATCGATTAGTCGATGCAGTCTGAACGGTACAATACGGCCGTAATGATTTCTCATGCGTCTGCGCCACTTGAAACAAATTGTCATTATATTATTATTAGACGATTTAGGTAACAAGTTGCAAATATATAAAAACAAAAGTCACAAGTACTAAGTATATTAATTTACGTAGAAAAATCTTGAAAATTTTACTACAATGTCATGTTTTTGCCGAATTTGTGCGCCAATTCAAGGTCGTTTGCGCCATTAATGAGTTCCACGAAAAAGGTTATACATTAAGGTACGAGGCTTACTTAACTGGTGCCGACATAATACCGAGAGATTGCTCACTCGATGATATTGTAAAGAAACTCGTCGAAGAATTTCCATCAACGGCAAATGAAACAGCACAATTTTACCACGCACAACAAAAGATTATTTTAACGAAACAACGGTAAAATAATCTGACGACCTCTGTGGTGACCTTAGCAATCCAAGGCAGTACGCGGTTTCAATTCCTGTTCAGTGCGAATTATATGTTTAAGTATGTCGCACACAAAGTTTCAAATCAATACGATCATCATCATCATCCTGCAAGTTTATACCTTACTTGCTTGGAGCTCATTTTTTAGCCCAGCTACGGAACGATTGAGCTTTGATACATCCCGTAATAACACTACCATTTGACTTTCAAACCCATAGCCATGATGAGGTTATAATTTTATTCTAATATTAATATATTATGTATATAATTTAAAAAATATTTGGTTAAGTTACACCAACTATTGCCACATGGTTTTATTGATTATTCTAATCCATCCTAAGGTTGCCTGGAAGAAATCGCGTTAATACCAATCCATAATACAGTAAGAGATCAGTTTATGTTAGTTTTAAATGGTGTATGTACAAATAAAGTGTCTTCATCTATCTATCTATAAGTGATATCGTTAATTCCATTACAAAACGATCGCTTACACTAACACTGACCTGATTATGATTGTTGAACCGTGCAATGTGCCAACTTTTCGGTTATCACTGATCTACTAGACCGAAAAATAAGTAAGTTACTGTAGTCTCATCAAACTCAGAGCCTATTGCCAACTCAGTTGGGGTCGGTTTTCTAGTCTTACTAAAATGCGGCTGAATTTTGATATCTTACGTGAAGCGACTGTCATCGGACCTCCACAACCAAATTGGCGATATCGAAGTTCTGTAGTTAGGCGAATCGAAATTTTGAGGGCTTTAACTACCCGTAACGACTGCCGTAGATGTTTGTATGGCAACTGGGACCGACGGCTTAACCTTCTCTCCGACATAACCAGACATGTGCAAATAACCATATTCATTCACACAAATTTTCGCACTGAGCGGGGACGGGGATCGAACCCGCGGCCGCGCCCCCTGTGTAGCAGTCGCGTTCACTACCGCCACGCCACAGATGATGTCTGTATAGTGTGTATAAGTATGTTCCTGTAGTCTATTCCAATCCAAAGATTTTTTTATTGATGACATTACTTAGTGCCATTTATTGAAAATCCGAATAATCTTTCATAGCACACTTTAGGCAGACATGAACATAGATATATAGATACCGGAGATATTTTCTGTCGTAGATGATGATGATGATACTTACTAGGTCGATTTTGCATGTTATATATTCTCATGGCATGAAATTAAATATCTAAAGTTCATACGTATGTTATGCTGCTAAGGTCAAATTACAAAGTTTCAAAGGAAATATTGAGGATCAACTTCAGCGGCAATTAAATTTCGACCTTAAAATAATGAAATAGAGCGATGATAGCATGTAGGACAAACCAATATTCCAACTGCTGTATGTTCTAATTACTTGCAATGGTCCTCAAAAACGAATATTAAGTGTATAAATACATTTATAATCATACATGTCTAATCATGTGAACTATTTTATGTATCAACTTCTTTTGAACCTCAACAACCATTGTAAGTAGAGCTCTGATTATTACTGACACCCTATCTCCCTAGGGCCACGTAGCACTTATTACGTTCATTTTGTTTTGATCTCGCTTTCTTGTGACAAATTGTCGAGTTACAAACTAAACTTTGATATTATTTAATAAGTATAACTAAGCTTTTGTTTAGAAATGATGTTAGTTATTTTATACATTTATGGTAAAGGTTGTTTGATTTTTTTTTATTAGACATTTTGTTTAACTGGGTAATATTGTTTGCATTTAGTGTCCGTGTCTGTTAGCCAACAGCATAACCAGCTCGGAGTTCTTGGTGAATTTCTATAACACTTTCAACAAAAAATAATAAGAAGAATATAAATAAATATTACGAAACATTCTACACTGCTCTATCTAGACCCAAAATAAGCATAACTTAATTACCTTGTGTTATAATCATAATTTCCAATACAAACATTCCATAGGTACACGATTTATTAATAACTTTTTCAAAGAACTCGTAGCAAAGAAGAACAGATTGTTACTGGCATGTTAGTGTTTCATTACGTTTTCTTTTTTACGGCAACTGGTCTGGACGCAACATTTTATAATTTTGAGACGGATGCGACATATTCGCTCATCTAAATACTTTTTGCACGAGAAATAAATCATTTCTTTAAGTAACAATAATGTGAAAACTATTGGAAAGTGTTATTTTATATATATGAATTGTTGTTTTATCTATGCGTAAGATTACGTGTAAATATATCGAACTTTATTTGCTACTGGACATTAAGTTAACTTAAGCGATTTGGGAATGTATTATTATATATATTTATATTTAAAAAAGTCACTTTACTTCACTTTACTTAAAATCTTATGAACCTTTAATAAAGTAACCTAATCGAAAATTTTATTTTTAATACAATATGTTTCATATTCTTCATATAAGCATAACGCACCAAGAACGAAAGCAAACCAATAAACATAACAACTATCACTTGTTAGCTTTTAATTTTTTCACATGACGCATTTAACGTATCGATATACGTACCTATGGCGCGTGGATACTGTTCGAATCCATTTACTTCTCTAAATTATGCGTAAAACGTCCATTTGACGATCTCCCCTCTTCGCTCTTATCGCTTGGACAGAAACGGGAGCCTCGGGCGGGGGCGCCGGACTAGGGCAAATTGGGGGGTTTACAATCCCCCCAAGTGAGGGAGTCCGAAGTCCACCTCACCCTTTAGCTACCCTGAAGTTCCATCTCTCACACCTATAAATTCGGCACACACATTTCACCCCCTGGGAGGCGAAGGGGGTCTATAACGCACCAATCCTTTCGTTTCATCGTGTCACACTTGCCAAGCCATGGTGACCTCCACTACAAATTAATATTCACAGAAACGTTTCCGTTACTATCGTTAATCATTACCGTTTCTGCCAGTGATCTCGCTTATGTAGGTAGGTACACTTTCGGTTTAGGTAACAACTAAATGTGCGTATATATACGAGAATATACACCTATTGTTTATCGTTATGATATGAGCTTTATTTGTTCGGAAAGATTTCAATTTGTATTCAAATGTAGAAATTCTAAAATATACAATAATATTACAATGTCTTCCCAAAATAGAGTGAGCAACTTCGGATCAAAATGTAATCAAGACTCACTAATCAAAACACTACTAATATAAAATGAATTGATCTTACCGCAAGAACTTGGTGAAATCAACATAAGTTTTAATTATAGTTTACAACCCACGATATTAATAAATCTAAAACCAAATTCCTCCTACAGACTGAAATTATATACAAATGTCAAATGTATTGTTGACATTCAACACAGCAACATTTTAAATCACTTAGGTGTTTACCTAACTGTTTCGGTATTTATTTCTAACACGATAATAATGTCCCCTAATTGGTAAATTCTCGGGTAAGGTAATACATCTTGTAATTAGGATACTATACGTCGTTCATTGAGTGACGACCCCGTCAATTGTGTATGGGTTCGATCGACACGTAACAAATATCGGTACGATTCCCCAGGAGTTGTTCGAATTGTGTGTATGTATGTAAGTGTAATGGATCATTTTTTTTTAAATGACATACACCTAGTCATCAACTATTCTGAAATTTTCAAATATTCTGTTATTACTATTTCTTTTTTCGTAGGACCCTTCTAAAATGTGTTATGTAGAATATGGATTCCGTATAGTATGGCCCAAAGAAAATAAGGACAAGTTATATTTAAATACATAAAAAGCTTATAATATCAAACTGTTAGTTTTCAAATTAACAATATTTTCTTCTAAGAACATTTGAAATTTAAACCATTACAATGTAGGTACTATGGGTGAAAAATATTTTCGGCACCAGCAATGACATTTAGAAATGAGAGTTAAAGGCTCGAAGCCTAAGGCATTCTTGTTCGAAAGGGTTCCTTCATCTTGTTTCTCACCTTTCTTTGTATTACCTTCTCTTTCGATCTCAACCATTCATTGTGAATTGCGAAGTAAAACATTCCTGAAAAATTATTTCTGATATAGGTGTCTAGTACTGAAAATTCCTGTCTGCGGTTACCTACTGGGTACTAAACATGTAATATTTTATTTATTTCCGTTCTTCAAATTTAAAAGGTTATTAATTTTTTTTTATTGTACCAACGTAAAAGTGATTACGACTATACTTTTTAAAAGTATTTGTAACCATACTTTTATCACATATACTAATGTATATGAAAATAAAGGATACAAAGACGAGCTTAACTAAAAATACTATTCTTGGAATACTTCTTGGTTATATTGGACTTAAACCGACCAAAACCGCACGGCCGTCTAGGGCAATCAGTTGCCGAAGATGAAGTAACCCCTATCATATCCCTCACGCCCCGGCTGACCCAGGGCCAGCGAAGGCCCTCTCGGGTTAGTAGCTGCCACCTTTGATTTGATTAGTCATAGCACGCCGGGTGTTAAAAAATTAAAAGAGAAATTCTAACAACCTCTCGAAGTCACAAACTTTATCTTTTTATGATATGTATTAATATAATAGCACATACGGAGTGGAATTTTTTGCTGTCAATGAAGGGGAAAAACTCTAAATATGTACACTAAAATATTTACATTATCAGATTGAAAAAAAAAAAAAATCATCAGTAACCAATTAATTTATAACCAAAATTATCATTGACTTCGGTGATATGAAGCCCGATAAGATTTGCCCCTTTAAACAAGGGAACAAATAAGTACCTAAACACTTTTTAAGTTCTGTATAGAGATATTACGTCACGAAACGATTAGTACGATTCTAAAATATTAGCACACTGCCACCTATTGAGTATAATGGTACTGATAAGCTGTTTCTACCCACAGCGGGCCACAGCTGTCATAACGTAGCGAAGTCATTCGATATAATATTATGTACATAATTCTTCTGCTACAATTTTTAATATAGTTAAAGTAACAAATAGTAAGATGTACCACAACCTTCCCTTCACATTTTGCTACAGTTGTAGAATACGTATACTGTATGTCAATATAGACTTCTACTGTCCCTATAAACCTAAAAGTTCGCCCAAAAGCAATGAAAGTAAACGACAAAGAATAATAATATGTCAAATAAGTGAGATATATTATTGCAATTTCTTTAACAAGTTCAAGGTTCCTAATATTTTCCCTAGATGGCGTTATGAATGAACGTCATAAATTCTACCATCATCACGCAACTTGTGTAATTAAGTTACACTTTTGCGCCAAACGGTCCCGCTTGGTGACTGCCACGAAAATGTTCCTTTTTATTTTGATTTTTCCTTAATGAGCCACTGATAATAATTATACACAATTTCTAAGTCATCTCTAACTCTGTCCGATTCATCTAACAGTGGCAAAATGTGGAAATAACACGATTCTGACGGGTTTACTGATACGTTGCATGGTGCATGAGAAACTAGATCGAGGTAAGTGTTCTATTCCCACCGGCTTTTTTTTTTAAATGTTTCACACTTCGCTACTGGCATCCAGTGGTAGTTCTTCTCTATGATTCCCTTTGTGTACATCTATGGTAGAAGGACCTAATAATAATAGTAACAATCATCTTTTCATCATTTCAGCCACAAGACGTCCACTGCTGAACATAGGCCTCCCCCATCGACCTCCAATCCGACCGGTTGGAGGCGGTCTGCATCCAATGGGTACCCGCGACTTTGACTATGTCGTCCGTCCATCTCGCAGGAGGCCGTCCCACGCTTCGTCTACCGGTAGTAGTAGTAACAATATAACAATATAACTACCTTATACATAAATATTTACATTAAATGTATCCTTTCGTGCGCTCCGTGATTAAATTTTCATACCAATTTCCTTCATAGGTATTACTATAACTGTTAACATGAACTCTTTTGCAAATTACTTTAATTGCAATATAAAATATTCACATTATGTAACCTGAGAATAATAACCATTTTTATTTCCCAAAGCTAGAAGATTGATTGCAAAATGCTTTGTAGTTTTTTTAGTTCTGGTCCCTCGTTATAGATTAACTTTTTTTTAATAACGCGCATCATTTCACTAAATCACAGAGTTTGTGAAATCTATACATTAATTTTTTTTTGCATTACTCCCAGCGGTTCTAAAACTTTAATGCACAGGTGTGGTGTCGATTCCAATATTTTTTTAAATGAATCGCGTAGTTTCCGCTGTAGTATAATAGTAGGGCAATTTTTCCCATACGAATCTTAAAAGGCGACTTCTATCCACTCCTTAACAGACTACTGCGACCAGTGATAAACAATAATCCAACCAAGCAACCAACCACTCCTTCTCTTTTGTTTATGGCACGTCAATTTGACTTCACCTAGCCTGATGTTAAGCTAAAGGCAAAGTCTCATGAAAGAGGGTCACCATTGCAAACACGTTCAGTTCTACAATGGTGGCGCTCAGCTTGACGGCCTCATCAGATGCTATTTGCACGCCCCGCTTAAAGGACCTGGGACTGTAGGAAGAAGGAAACACGTGCACCGGTAAGGAATTCCAGGACTTAATGGTGCGGCAGTCCTATCACATTGAATCGGTTGTGTGAAAATGATTGTACACACAGTAGAGATGATGCATAAAGATACACGATATGAAATTATTGTGCAGGCGAGCTAATTACAATGTGGGTTCTCCTTCAGTCAACCATTGAGTACCTAAAAAAGAGTACGTAGGGATGATAATGAAGGGATGTAATAATATATAAGCGAAGAATAAAGAAGAATGATAGTTCTTTAAATTAACTTTGGGAATCATTGATTGTAATAAGGGTGGCGCCACGGTGCCGGTAGGTTTGCCGGCAGGTACGTAAATGTCACTACACTGTCGCCGTACTGCACTGACATGGATGATTTTATTTGTAAAAAAACAACAACTTATAGTATTCTTTTAATTCATTTTAAATTCTACGACATTTCGACGACAATTCTAAAATACGTTATTTTTGTTGTATTTGATTCTAATTCTTGTATTTGCTGTTAATACTTTTCGAAGAAAGAAATCATAATGTTATATTTTAACATAATAATACATTCAATTTCGTCGGAATAAATAAAAATATAGTAGTTATTGAATAAAACTATACTGGAAGAACCTTTTTTAAATCAATCAGTCAAATAGAATATCAGTCCAAGCTGGACATAGGCCTCTCCTAATGTCAGGTGGCTATGGCCTACTGTTTTCATGCTGGCCAGACGGATTGGTACTGGCTATTATTTCGATTTTTTCTTCTTTATTAAAACTAATAAATTATCTGCTTTCCTTACAAAACTCAATATCATACTGGAGGTTACCTCGGTGACATCTAAAGACTCTTTGGGCCCATAACGTTGTTCAACTTGGCTTTCACCAGAGTGATTACCGTGTGACTGTACTAACCTACCCAACCAGTGTAAGGCGCCCTCGGTCAGTAGCTATACCGGCTCACAGATAAAAACAGATTTCAAACTTTAAATCTAATGAAACTCAATATATACCTACTTAGTATCTACTAATCAAATTAAAATGAATAAAGAAAATGATGGATATATTTTTATCAAGTATATTCAAAAGGATACTACATTGTGACATAATAACTTCAGTAAATAAAACTAGATGGCGCTACTTTACCTTGATGTCGCAAAGAATGTAAACTATTTTGAATAAATTCTATATTATATGAAAGAAGGCAGAAATAGTAAAACGATTAATAATTTAAATTTTTTTATTAATAAAAGTATACAACATGACAAAACACAAAGAGGACTTTGAATAAGCACATTTTTAAAAATTTAAAAGTAATGAATCTTCCTAATTATGTAATTCACTATTATTTTACTTTAAACAAATATAAAGAATGATTATTTTCGATTCTTCACTTTAGTGTCAACGTTCGTTAAATATTTAGGTAAATGACTGTGTTTCCTATTTTTACCCATATGAGGATTATCAGATTGTTTTGACAAACGATCTGATAACTTAAAAGTCTTGCAGAGTAGCGTAACTTTAGAACCTCCATATAAACTCTCGTCTAAAGTCTTGACAGAATTGGTCAAGAGGTATTTGTTAGCGAAATGATTTGATTTTACATTAAGGTTTTCAAGATTTGATGTCGATCGCGGTAAACAGTTTTCGCCTTTTTTAGTATCATCATAATCTGATAAAATAGAACTACTAGAATAGTTGCAGACCACATCTACTCTTATAACCTGCACGGTTTCTGGACTTTGGGCTCGAGATATTGTGAGACTTTTCCTTTTACCAGTGTTTTGGTACGTAATTTTCGTGTTTTCTATCGTACTCGACATGTCTTTAGCTTCCTCTTCCACTTCTTGTTTGGTAAATTGTTTTGGTATTTTTTTTACTTTTGGTATGTCTACTACTCTTACTACCTTTTTAACATCGTCTATTTGAGGCCCTTCAACTTGAGTAGATTTATTCTGCTTTAAATTACTATTGATACCTTTCAGAAATACGCTAGACTTTTCAGATGTTGGTCTAGATTTGTCACTGTTATACAAATATTTCGCATAATCATCATAGTAATAATAGGTTAGTTGAGATGATCTATCTTCGTCACTATATTCATTTTCTGTAACGACTTGTTTGACGAACATCCTGTGTTTGTTGCCATCAGAAATGTTTTTATATTTGAAACTGGTACGCGGCCTTTTTGTTTGATGTACATCACCTAAAAACTTAAGGGTCTGGACTGTTAGGACTATATCTTCTGACTCTTGATGAACTTCAGCGTAGTCAAAGGCATCATGAATTTGCGCACGGTTCAAGTTGCAATGAAATCTATGACAAAAAATTGTTTGAAAAAGTTATTTGGGATGAGACATAATTAAAACTAAGAAAGACGACTGGGAGAGACTGTATGAGGAAGTCGGAGGATCGATAGCAGTGGTGCACATTCGTAGGGCGGGACCTATGTCCAGCTGTAGACTGCAATAAATAATAATAATTATCAATTGATTGATTGATAAACACCCTTATTAGTTTGATACAGATATTAAAATATTAGTAGCCGAAATCATTATGAGTACTATTTTCATTTTTTTGCTAAGCTGGTGTTATAGTAACGTAATAGCCAGGAATCGAACCTGGGATTGTTAGACCATCATCTTAATCACAAACTAAGACATTTGAACAGAATTGTCCTCGCATACAAACATTAATAGTGGTTATGACAGAGTACCTACTGTGGACTGAGTCCTCTTTAGAACATGGGCGTAACGTCATAACCGAAGCGGCGGGGTAAATATACAAACATTTTTCTTATAGTTCTCGATAGTCTCATTCAGTCATTTCATATTTATGTGTGAAAATCGTGTAATTCAACAATAACATTAACAGTTGCCTCACAATATATTTACGACAACGCCTTATATGTAAGGAAGAACCTAGACCTCTTCCAAAAAAAATCGGACGTTCACAACTTAAATACGCGAAATAAAAATAAACTTGCGATACCAAAACTAAGGCTTCATAAAGTCAGTAATTCGTTTGTGGGCAAATGTATAAAAATATATAATATAATTCCTCAGGATTTGGCTGACCTGCCACTTAATAAGTTTGAAATAGAAGTGAAAAGATGTTTAATGAAAAAAGCTATTATAAAGTAGACGAATATCTTGATGATAAAAATGCGTGGTCATAATAATCTCTTGCTCTTGCACCCAGTTATTATAAATAAACAGAACTAAATATTAAACTAAATATTAAAAAGGAAATGAAGAATAACGATGATCTACCTGAGTTTCTGGCTGGTCTCTTCTCAGGAGATTTAACTACCGAACCAGCGAAAGAATCATTTTCAAATGATTTATTTACTAAGTATTTTATTTATTATAAATTATAATAATTTTGACAAATCTAGGTACATAATTATTGTAAAACTTTGACATTCATAAGAGCTCTTTGTGTGCCTAAACTGAATAAATGAAATTGATTTTTTGATTCTTTGAATCACTATAGAATGTATTACTTACACTTATCATATTACATTACAACTAAAGTATACCTAAAAATGTACAGATTCCTTTTGACTGAATAATATCAATCTTGATTTTCCAATAACATGATATCTACGAGTACCTGTCCCAAATATCAAGCCATCTCGGATCCTCCTCGTGTTCAGGATTTATCATTCTCTTCTGACAATATCTTCTAGCTTTTTTAGTTTGCGTTAAAGGTTCTGCTTTGGCTTTCACCTTCGATCTTTCTTGAAGGTTGAGTCTGGCACATTTCATTTTACTCGGCAGCTAATTCTGAAACTGAAGTAGCAATCCAGTAAACTGCAAACATTTTAGGTAAATGGGATATCGCTGTAAAACTATGAATGCTGATTCTACCGTCAACTGTCTTGTCGTTTGCAAATTTTTGTTTTCATCCACCTTTGACTTCTAAACCCATTAGAGAAAAGTCTGCACTAGTCTATAAATCAGCAGATTCTGCTATACTTTTGGATCACTGTATGCTGTTGTATTGGAGGAGGTTGGTTTTAACTCTTTACTGACGATATTCTATATGAAAAAGGACCATGAATTAGGGCTGTCCATAAATCTGTTCATTCCCAGGTCAGCTACGAGAACCTTAGTTCTAGAAAATTCTGACAAAATGGAGAGCTTTTGTGTTGAGTGGGAAGACCGAGGGCTTGAGCTGACACTGCTATGTGATGGTATGAAACCCTGCTTTATCTTCTGCACTGACAGCACAGAACTAAAGAGAGACTTAAACTTTCAACCATCCCCTCTCTTCCCCTCTCTCCTGAACAGGGTCGGCAGCACGATTGTGTAGCACCTGATGTAGCAAATCCGTGTGGAATTTTGATGACGCTCAATTTTAAATGACTTAAAAATAGTGTACCTTCCTATCTTTTTTGAAGATAGTCTAGAAACATCTAAACTAAAAAAAAAACAATATTTTAACCTGCAGACGAAATAGAAATGCAAAAATAATAATAAACCGTTATACAAAATTCATGATAAAGAGTACGAAATTTATCAATAACTATTACAGAAACGTAATGCCTATTTTCATTGATGTTTACCATAAACTTCATCATAATACCTAATGTTAGAGTTCAACATACCGATTGTAAACAGTTCACAGGTAAATCAAGGTCAACTCTTGACAATTTGAATTAATTTCAGCTGTCGTGATTAAGTACTGTTTGAAATTTTATTGTGTTCATGATATTCGGTGGATCATTGTTTATAATGCCCTCGATATAACGTAATACTTCAAGAACGATCACGGAACGATTGCGCCCTCTCCGTATTTCGTGGACTTTACTATTTGGTGATAATGGGATTCGTGTGTTGCCGATAGAATTTGACTAGTCTATTTCGGGATGTCGAGTGACTGCTAGACATTATTGCCAAAACTATTTGAACTTCGACAATATATAACTATTTAGTGTGTTGCTCTATTTGTTACATTGGGTGAGTATGTCCATTGTCTTCTATGTATAATAATAGACAAACTATTAAAAAAAAGCACGTGTCCTGAATGAGGCGGGAATGTATTTTGAATTTACAAAATATTTCAAAATTCTGTTGCGCATAGAAAGCATAAATTTTGATATCTATCTTTTTACTTTTGCACTTGCTCGTATGTACACTTATTGACTTAGATTTTCCATCAAAAGATATTACCTACTCATAATATATGTATAATTAACTTAATATTTCAAATTTAAACTACGATGTGGCGCCATTTCTTTTTGCGAATAATACTTAAATTATGTTTTAGTTATCTGATTTTATATTAAACCTATATACATGTGCACATTGTAAAAATAATTTGCAATACACAACTAAACAGATAATGAAATGATATTGAGAGAAGTACAGATTGTTTGACTGCTACGTCGGGGGTCACAGGTTCACATTCCATCCAGTTCAAATTTTTCTACACTTTAATATACATAATAATACGTTTGCACTGATCTGTGTATCTTGTTGAATGACATGTATGTTTGAAAAATTTAGGAATTTTAAATTAGATAAAGATGGGTGTCTTAGTATTATTATTATTAAAAAAGTCTGGAAATTGAAAAAGAACGACGCCATTCAATGTTTGAAGTAATATTGTGTTCTTAAAGGACATCTCGATGTCCAGGCATAAACTGTAGTGTAAAAAATAGTAGTAATAATTAAAGTAGTGCCTAGTTGTTCCACTAAACCTAAAAGTGCTAAAATGAAAAAATGTTTCATAACCCAAAATGTCTTCACTTAACAGTTCTGAAAAATATTACTATAAACTACAAATACAAAGTTTTATTGTTTTTATTAAAATTGATTCAGAGTTAACATTAGCAATAAATGCTGTAAGAACTTCGCGTAGCATTTTGTCATTCTTTTTCCATCTATTGTTTAACATCTATTCATTTTGGAAGCAATTATGTTTGAAGATGTTCCCATGTATTTGTCTCTTTTAAGCTTACTAAATTTAAAGGACGATTAGAGAGAGAGGTGGCTATACAAAATTTTTTTTGGAAAGTATTGATAAAGGAACTACAATGTCGGCAGGATGGTGTATTTGATCTAGCAACGTAGCGGTCCACATGTTCTTGGGAATGGCTTCGCCAACGATGCAGAAAAAAGTTTCTCTCTGTATTGTTGAACACCCAAATAGTTTTGACCGTTGCAATGGTAGGTGATATTATCGCGAGAAAATTAATAAATTATAGCTTTGACCTATTTGTATTAAAACCGTAGGTATTTAACTATATAGAGTAAAATAATAATGGAAAAGTGAAAATAACTTAATCGAAACTTGGCATAGTCATTATCATAGTTTTGCATAATTACAGAGAATACAAACACACCTAAACTAGTTCCTTACCCCAATAAAGTATATTTTTTAATCAAATGGCAAACTGTCACGCAAACGTGTACAACATAATCAGCCTAGGATTTTGCGTTTTTATCAAGCGTCAATTTTTTTCACGTCATGCAAAGGCAGGCAAGAAACGACGAATATGAAATGGCGATGTTACGTTATCAGATTTCAATGACATTATCAAATATCTTGATTATAAAGTGTACTATGGTGATTTAATGGTATACTTATATTATTTGGGAGTGAGATTGTGGGGTCCTAACTTAGATGCCTGCCTGTAAAATCTAGAAATTAATTATCTATAATTTCTTCAACCAATTGAATTAAAATTTTAAATATAATTTATGCTTACTTTATATTTGACAATATAAGGTGCTCAATTATTACATTAACTATAAAAATAGGTATATAACTAAATGTTTAAAAATTATACAATTGAATTGAAAAGTGCATCAATGTACAAAAGTTAAAATGTATCAAAATCTCAGAGTCACACTATCAAAACTCGCACACAACGCCAAAATAATAGGCACAGCTGCTAGACTACACGCACACACAGACACAGATGCATCGCACACGGACATCTTGGATAACAAAAAATGCACTATTATTATCCTGCCACAAGGACAGCGTCTTGCATAGAAATCTCAGCTTTGTACATATCAAAATATGGGTGAGATTAGACAGGAAGCGTATTGTAAAGCGATTAACTTGGATTTCATCCCGAATTTAGTGACCAATATTCAAAATTAGACTGTCTGTGTTAAGTCATAGGTATGAATTTTATATGGCACATCTTCTGGAATTCAAGTTTAATAATTGTTGAAAAAAAGCTACGTATCTCATAGGCGCCAAATGCATGTTGCACGTTCTACGATTCTGTTGAATTTTGGGAACAAACGCGTGCGCGTGACTACGTCTTGCACATAGGTTATTAGCCAACATTTTACGTTGGGTTTGTTTATATATCTTAACAAATTCAAATTCTTTGTCTTGGATTCGAAAGATCTGTTCTACTATAATTTCCACATCCTTTACTTCAAAATGAAAATTTTGATGTTGTTTTAATTAAATTATTGAAACCGCGAGGCACCTTCACTTTATTTAATAAATAAATAAATATAGTATGTTAATATTTACCAGTAAAAGAGATAGTGGTCATAAGAGAACCTACAAAGAATTAGTATGCTAAAGACCGGGGTAGGACTGCAAAGATTGTATTTGTCTTAAATATTAATACATATTTATATGAATAAAGGACTGAAAGATGAAAACGTATGTACACTATTTATTTCTATACCTATCAAGATCTTCACAAATAAAACGAAATACACCACAGTTCACCTCACCTCGGGTACAATTGATTGTTTCTAATCGTGTTACATTAAGATGACTTTTAAGAGACTAGAAACTTCGCCAAGAAGTTCCAAAACTTGAACAAAAGGCACTGACCAAACTCTATAGATGTTTTGATTTACAATTTCCACTAAAACTTGTTTGTTAAGATGAAAAATAAATACGAAACAATGGAGCTTAGATGTTTCGCGAATTCATTGTTGTCTTAACAAAAACATTAAGAGTCGTTTTAGAAATTGCCATAGAATTTGTTGTTACGATGGACAATAATAATTTAGACTGAAATTTAAACTTACGTTCAGCTTAAAGCAATTCTTCTTATCTGCAAAAAAAAACTAAAAACGCTTACACATCTCCTTAGCAATACAAATCACAAAAATTTTTCAACATGCGTTTTTCATAACTATAATATTCTGTATTTTTTTGTTATGGAAAACGCACAGTAGTTAAATGCCAACTTATCAAAAGTTTCAAAAGACACCACTAATACTAGGTATATATATCCCCATTATTCTCAATTACAAATTCACAACTATATTATGTTAGGAGTGAGAAATAGCACTAATCGAAAAATCAGTGACTTGAGAAACACAAACCTGTTTTAAAATTGACAATTCCGGACACCTATCAACCTGCGTCAGCTGGCCTGACAAGACAGTTCACTTGCAGGCCCTAACAATACCACCTGTCAGTGGGTCAACCAACAAAAGCAGGTCAAAGCATAAGGGTATTGATTACTATTGCATCCTAATCTTTGAACATTAACATCACAATGGTCCCTCCGCGCGTAAGGACCACTGCTCCTTGGGTACATTGATAATTTCGCATCAGCAATTTTTTTTGGGTTTTAGATTTTTTAAATATTTCTAATAAATCAAAATAGTAGAGAGCATATATTTAGCACGGAAAAAGAAAATCAGTTTGCGGTTTGTTGATCATGAAGATAAGTTACGTCAAGTTGTAGGTTCGATTCCCTTACAGTGCAAATATTTACATGTACATGAAAATGTTTATTATTATTAGTCTGGTTATATCTGTATACAGTATTATATAGATAATGCAGGTTAATATAAGTGTTAAGTGTTTATAATACTAATACTCGTATTTATACTTTGATCAACTTCATCTTTCAACGACATTGGCAAAATTTAGTTTTTAAAACCAATGTAGGTGATTGTGAATTTTGGCATTTAGTTTTATACTGAGATTCAGTTTTTATCGACCCAATCTTTTCTCACAAGCTGTATGTTTGTATCTATCGTCTTATGATTGTAACTGTAAATTTATACAATGTGAGTCACTTACGTTACGTTTCATAAGAGTTATTTTGTGACCTAAATACTCGTAGTTACACTAACTTTTACTGGACAACAACGCAACTATCGTCATAACGGTGACAGAAAACTATTGCAAGAAAGAAGTTCCCATAGTTCATAATTAACTAGTTGTTCTATAAAACCATTTGTAACGTTGCATGAGTCAAATATCAATGGTTGTGATTTCTATACATCATACACCGGCTGAGACCCCTTGCCCTAAAATCTATAACAGACAATGCCGGGTGCGCGAATATGTAGTAACGAATAGTAAATAAAGGGATGATATATTGTGAAGATTGATGTGATTAAAAAAACCATTTCCCTTAGTGCTGTCAAGGTGCATTCTTATTAGGGATGTTATGAGACGGAGTCGATAGATCCGGTTTAAACTGCAGAATGATATTTTGTTAAATAGACGTCAACTTCTTAAAAATATTTAGTTAATGTTAATTTTGTTTTAATATATGTACCTAAGTTTTAAAATTACTAAGTTAAAATTCTTTCATATACCAATTTGCTGAACTAATTTGTAGAATAAAAGCTACGAAATTATATGTCAATACTGAAGTTAAAATAAAAAAAAACATAACAACAAGGTAACCACCTTGGCAAAGGCTCTTGAGGTTGTAACCAAAAGTAACTGGGAAATCTCTTGAGGGATGAGAGGACTTAAAAAAATCTAGTGTATTATACATAACATGTCACTAAAATGTATTAAATGCCACTTAAGTGTGCAATAAAGAATAAATTAATAATGGAATAATTTTATTTATCAATCTATTAAATCAGTTACAGAAAATAGATAACGAAGTGAATTAGGTATCAATATAGGGTATATATAATCAGTTCAGGGTTTATCCATACTGTACCAATGTACAGTATCGATAAACCCTGAACTGTTACCCATCCCTATAAATGCTCAGGTGAAGGTAATCGTTGTGGGAATTATTACTCCTGTCTCACAGTCAAAAGTATATCTATCTCTTTCATAAATTTGTTCTATACATCCTTGATGCTTTGAATGCGATAGAAGTTTTCAATAGAAATTCTGATGCACTATTTGTAACGAAATAAAATAACATGGAACACATGTTACTAAATTATTATTTATTTCTGATCATAAAATTTCTTTGCCTCTATTTATTTAGGATCAGTACTCAATTGCGATAATTAGAAAAAAAAAATATGTATGATTTTATTATTGACTATGTTGTCCGTCCACCTTGCCGGAGGCCGTCCCACACTTCGTCTACCGGTACGCGGTCTCCATTCGAGAACGTTTCGACTCCAACAGCTATCTGTTCTTCATGCTACGTGACCCACCCACTGCCACTTTAGCTTGCTAACCCTGTAGGCTATGTCGACTACTTTCGTTCGTCGACGGATCTCCTTATTTCTGATTCGATCTCGCTGTGAAATTCCGAGCATAGCCCTTTCCATAACTCGCTGTGTGACCTTGAACTTTCTTGTGATAATAGTATCTAATATTATGAAACGTGTAACAGTAGTTTCCTGCACAGTCCATCGAAACGGTTCGACCGACCCTTATGAAAATGTTTGTGCATATTTGATTGGCAGGTCTAAAAGTCGGCAGCGCGGTGTGACGCCGCTGGTGTTGTACATATCCGTAGGCCACGGTAGCCACGTTCCATGAGGTGGGATGTGTGCTGGTCTGTCACCTAAGTGTTATACTTAAAATAAAAGGTCAGAGAATTGATTGTAAAGTATTTTTTACGATGCAAAACCCGACAATACTGAGCTGGCGGAGCTATGAGTATCAGCTAGTGGGTTAAGATATCATTATATTTTATCAAAAATGCATGCACTTATAAGTATGAATAAGAAATGATAACTGCACAAGTGCAAAAAGCAAAATGTTATCACTTTTCAGTCCGAATCTCCTGCCACCGTCGCGGTGGGTTAGCCTGGACCGACCGATAGAGCCGGATAGAGGACAAGGGTCCCTTGAGGATTACATGGTACGCCTGTTATTAGTTCTCGCTTGTCACAAAATGTTAGAAATTTGTCATTGCCGGTCACGACAATACGTTTACCTAAGTAAGACCCCAAAATCTTCGACTTCTACATTGGAGATTGCGGGTTCCATTCCTGCTCAGTTGAAATATTTGTGTGCATGGCCTGAGTGTCTCTATGTTGAACATAAATGCTTTATAATTAATTATTGGAAATGAAACATCGTTTGTTTATATCTTTCTTAAAAATGGAAAAACTTAAATCTTGTGGTATTAGTGAACCGATTATGCAGGAGTATAGTGCCGGAGCACCAGTACCATTGGTTACTATTGATTTCTTATTTTGTTACCAGGTAAAATATATCCAGTACGTTTTTATAAAAGTTCTCGATTATAGATAAATAAAAAAAATATCTGACTTGACTTAGTTCACATAGTTACTTTTTTCGAAAGTTCATAAATATTATTAGGAATAATTTCAATGATCATAACTGTATACTTTATTCATACAAACATCGTAACTGAAGAATCCATACATGTCATGTTATATTTCGATTATAATACCTCTAGTACTGAAACTCTACCGCTAGACTAAATCGCAAATAGTATACCTATTTGCAATTTACTACATTGTCATTTCTTAGAGGCCGTTGTCGTTCATCCAACCAATTATAAAAATGCTGTTGAACTACGCGAGACTATGGTCAATTGACCTACTATAATGACGATTGACCGATATTATCTAATATTTTATGGGGCATTACACCATCAATACTTTGGGAAATTGATAGTCAAAATCAGGAACGCCGCGTAGCTTTCAATAATAAATTGATATTTCCGCTTGATGCTATCGCATAGATTTCATTGTTGGTTTGAAAGAAATTTTATAATAAAATTATTATATACTCGTGATAGAAATAAGGAAGGGGCCGTAAGAAGATAGAAGGTAGGGGCCGTACCCACATTATCCGTCTCTTTTGAATTTTACAGTGCAAACCAGATTCATAATATAATATTTAGGAGACCTCATTTACGTGAGAGATAAAATTGGCTAACATAGGAGGTAAGAATCTAACAATTCCTATTAAAATATCAATGATATTGACCTTGACAGCATCTGTGGCGTGACGGTGGTGAAAGCAGCTGCTACGCAGGACCCATGGGTTTGATCCCCGCTTAGTGCAAATATTTGTATGCATTAATATGGCTATTTGCACTGGTCTGGTCGTGCGTTGGAGAGCACGTTAAGCCCTCGGCTCCGGTTGTCATACAAACTTTTTTTTTTTTTTTTCAAAATCCCCACGGATACCACCTCCACCAAAACCGTTGGAGGTGATTATATCGGACTCGAACCGACCAAAACGCACGCCGTCCGTGGGTCCTCAATTGCCGGAGGTGAGATTATACAAGACATATCTCTCGCACCCCGGCAGACCTGGGGACATCTCTGTTGAGATGACCCTCTTACCCAAATGTGGAGACCATGGTGTCCCCATCTAGCCCCTGGGTATGGTGTGGCATTATGTGCCATCGCCGTGGCCTGCTTCTGCTAGGGTGACAGGCGGCTCCACCCGTCACCCTCAGGCCCGCGCTCATGGGGGACGGAGGTCATTCTGCGACCTCCGACGTCCGAGTCGCCTCCGCTCATCACGGGCAGTGCGGGCCCGGAGTCTTCTCCGGACCCGCTCCGCCTCCTCCTTTTCGAGCATAACTTGCTCGCAGAAGGAGACGGCGGCTGCCCAAGCACTCGCGCATCGTACCATCGCCGTGAGCAAGGTGGCGAGCGAGACAACTCCCATGTCATACAAACATCTAAGGCAGTCGTTACGGGTAGTTGAAGCAGTAAAATGTTAAACAACTGGTCTAGCTGTAATTCTTCGATATCACCTATTCCTACAGGTTGTGGAGGCCCGATGGCAATCGCTACACGGAAAATATTGAGGTACAGCCGCAGCGCAGTTAAACTGAAAAAATGCAGCGCGGTCTCCGAAGCTTCAAATGTGACTGGGATTAACGCACGAATGATGTTGATCTATTGAACGACAATCTTACACCATAGTAGTTTCTATGATTTTTGAAGAAGTCATCTTCACTTTAAGTGTAGGGACACAAAACATATTTAAGTATCAAGTCTTTATTAAACCTTATTACAGGTCTGAATAACTAAGAATTTCGAAGCGAGGTTACGCTCAGACGAATAGACGACGTTATAAGAGTTTCTTATTGACTACGGAACTCTATAAACCTACCGTTCAGCACGTTCTGTACCTCAAACTAAGTTGTGATAGCCCTAAAGGTTAATGTATTCCACATACACAGATACATATCTAAACTATTCCCATTGACATCTTATCTTCATCACCTGTCAATGCATTCGCTCGTGTGAAAGCTAGGTGTTTCAATGGATCTCTTGGGACAGTTCTTGGTTTGCATTTCATTTTGTCAATTTTGGAAAATGAATCATATAAATCTGTCTGAAATCAAATGCTACAGTAAACACTTACCTACTATTATGTCAGTATTTGCCAATTTGGTGAATTGTGGTAGGTACTGCGTAACCTCTGAAGGAAGCCTCGTATTACCTGGAAAAGTAAGTCTTCAATCCACCATAAAGTCCTTTATCGATTGTAGGTAGGTACTGCTTGGTATCCAAAGACCAATGCCAAAACTGGAACTTAGGTATATTTCTGAGTATAAGCTGGTAACTTTTTGGACTATATTCTTATATTTGTATATGACTGCACCTGTAAAGAAACAATAATATTGACACTTATTAATCATTATTTTACTTGCGTTCGTTATCAGAAAACTTGCCGGTTAGCAAAAGATTTTTGCATTCACTCCAAAATATGACCTACCGATCATTAACTGAATAATTTAAGTACGGCGCAAATAAGAAGCACTTAATAACCATCGCCATGGTTAAAACGAAATGAAATGTAACACGAAGTTACAAAGTGGTTCAAGTTTCGCAATAAAAGCGTAGAGTATATTTATCTATGGATTTCCATACGTGACATCTAAGGTATTTTTGTACGGTAAACGTAGATTTATCGTGGCCTGTCACGATACATGCTTCAGTCGATCCGTAACAAGAGCAAATAAACTTTCCTTAGAAAAGTATGCGTGTTAAACAAGTGTGTAATGAATATCATAATGCGAATATATCCAGAAGCAATAAATCTATTTTCGACCATGTTCTAATTACACATTTAAATGGCGCTAGCGAATGTAACCCCTGCCATTGTAGTCCTATTTGATTTGTTATTGATTTTTTTTACTTAGAAATTGGGCTACAATAAGATTATAGGTTGCTATTATTTGTACAGTAATACTTTTAACGACATAGCTTGTCACATGCTCATAATAATTGTTACTTGTAAATACTACCAACTAAATCTCAATTGATATGACTGAAATGTTTTTAATTTTAGATATGACCAGGAATACTACAGGACGCTATGGCTTATCCCGGGCATAGGTTATTCTTATTTGCGGGAAGGAAAAACGAACTACTAATTTTACATTTCACCTAAAATACCAAAAAAAGCCGCGGTAGCCTAGTGGTATGGGTAATGGACTGCTGAGACGAGGTCTCGAGTTCGATCCCAGGTTACCATGGCACACACCAATGACTTTTCGATGCTTTTCGAAGTTATGTGTGTATTTATCGCAGGTTTATGAGTGCCTCGGAGAGCACGTTAAGCCGTCGGTCCCGGTTGCCATACAAACATCTATGGCAGTCGTTACGGGTAGTTGGAGCCCTCAAAAGTCCAACCAGCCTGACTTGGAACTTCGATATCGCCATTGGTCATTAGACCATTGGTTGTGGAGGTCAGATGGCAGTCGCTTCACGGTAAATATCGAAGTTCAGCCGCATCACAGTTAGACTGGAAAGCCGACCCCAACTGAGTTGGGAAAAAGGTTCAGGGAATGATGACCTAAAATACCATTTAAAAATAAATTTAACTAAACTTTTTATTTTCTCTTTCCATGCGCTAAATCCCCACGGATACCGCCCTCACCAAAGTCGGTGGAGGTGATTATGTCGGACTTAAACCGACTGAAACGCACGCCTATCACCCTAACAGAAGCACCGGAGTCTTATCCGGACCCGCTCCGCCTCCTCTATTTCGAGCATTACTTGCTCGCAAAAGGAAGTATTCGGCGGCCGCCCAATATGTCTAAGTTTCGACCCCTTTCCCACAACTCATGAAAACTTAGCCCGAGATAAAATTAGCATATATGGTATTCCAGACTTTAATAACGTATCCAAATTTCAGGCAGATCCGTTTAGCTGTTTGAGCATGATTCTGTAACATTGAGCAAACATATTACTTATTAAAGTGTGAAAATTGTCTTCACCTTTTTTTAAATAACAAATATTTTTCTTATATCTAGTTTTTTCACGTTTATCTATTCCTTTTTTGGCTGAATTGTAATTAAGTATGTTAGTACGTTGCAAGGTTGATCAATAATAGCCAGATCAGTCTTTAGTGATACTGAACGCGTTCTTAGTTGTTAGAGGTTAATTTCAATAAATCAATCAATCCTATGTCCAGCAGTCCACTACAGTCCACTGCTGGGCATAGGCCTCTCTTTATGATGGCAAGTTAATTTAGGTGAAATTAGCTCACTCAAGCCCCGTGCAAATGGACTATTATGGGTGTTAAAGGCCCCAAGAACAACATGATGCCCAAAATGTTTGCCGGCACTTAATCTAAACAACATAATACTGCTATTAAGTTATTATCGTTTAGTTAACTGTCTAAAAAAACGCCAGAATTTTTACGAGATTGTAAAAGTACAAAATACAGACTGATCATAAAACAATTGACAGATAATGTGCACATTACAGTCGTTGCAGTCTGCTTCATACAATAGACACTGCAATATTCGGCACCTTTGTCGATTGCCTTTGTCGGCCGCCTTTGTTATCATCAAAGGGGCCGACGAAGCCGCTCGATACGCGTGTTTAACTTGGCATTAAAATCGATTTGTATGTGAAAATGTATTAGTTGCAAATTGATCAGCCAATGGTTTATTTTGGTTACATGTCGTAAAGTGGGTGTAAAATGTTTATGGGCTAGTTTGGAATGAGCACACGCGTTTTGGAATCAGGGGTAACGGTAGTACTACCTATCATTCAAAACTCCAGGCCGGCACGAAACACGATTGAAATACGCAGTACCTATTTTAATACTTATCAGCCGGTAGAGTATTTGAATACCGTACTGAGTTACTTCCGATTTCTTTAGAGTTTAGACGAAACAGTCCAAGTCAGCCTAGGATACTCGCCATTACCCAATGAAATAATCTGTTTTAAAATAGCTTTTCATCACACATTTAAACAAAAATGTTTGATGGGAATCGTAACCAACCTTCTTAGTTAGGTGACGTAATGAACATGATAGTTAGATGACGGACGAAGCACCGGGGCAGATTTTTCTTAACTTGTGAGGCATTACGGCTGTGGCTTCTTAATACCCGTATATGTCAAACTGAAAAGGAGGTGTCATAGCATAGACCTCTGGCTTCGAAACACATCGAAGCTAGGGGTCTTGGTCTAGTCAGGAGCAATGCTAAGATGATGATGATGATGAGAGTGTCACTACCCTATAGCGGAGTATTTGAATTTCATGGGAGGTATTAATTGCTTGCTTACTTTTATTACTCAGGAGGTAGTAACTAAGCTCTTTCGCTTCATCGTATGTTTTGCGGGTCGCCTACGGGTGGGTCAATTCAAGTTCGAGTTCAAGCAAGTTAGAATTCGTTATTGTATGTTGTTATATAACCCACTGCTTGATTACCAGTGATTACCAAAGTCCATTATGGTCTGTGGAGACTGAGAGGAGAATTCTTGGGAAAATTAGAGGTGTTTGTCCCACTATTCTTCTTCACTAACGCCTACGTAGCAAACTTAAGATGGAATTGACGTCAATGAGAAATAACTGTATTATTCTATATTGAGAAATAAAGAGTATGCCTATGTGCATGTGCTATTCCATAATATAATTCATCTGTTTGCAAAACTTCACCAATATTCGTACATCCGTTCTGTCGTGATTGTGTAATATTTATTCATCCATACCCTTTTAAAATTGTTCCATCCTTGACCCATCCAAACGGTCCCATTAAGAACTGTAGTGTGTACCTCTTTACTTAGTTATGTTGAATTAGATAATGATGATCATTATAGTTCTATTAAAATAAATATGTGAAAAATTATAAAAAATATAGAATCATTAATGATTTTTATTAATATGTGACGTAATCAACTGCTTAAGGAAACAGTGAATTCACTGAGAATATAATTATATCTGCAAAAAATATACAGCTTTGTAATGCAATATTTTAATGATGGGCATACAAATTAAGTAGTAATTAGGTATAATTTTTGAATGCATTAAATTGAAAATAATTTTATTCATGTAAAACCGTGATATAATTCTCGAGATACAAATTTTAAATTGAAATAGAATGAATATTTTACGACAATCTACACAACGGCACCTAGACCCATGGTCAGCATAGTTTAACTAGCTTGTGTTATGGTTTCTAGAATGCGGATAAACATACTTAGATACCTTTTTTTTTGTAAATATATACATATTATACATAGAAACCAATACCTAGACCAATGCAAATATTCATATTCATGCAAGCAAATAATTGCACTGAGCGGGAATCGAACCTACGCCTCCTGCGTAGCAGTCTCGTCTACTACCACCACGCCACGGAGGTCGTCATTGTCTGAATTGTGAAGACACTAATAAATAATTAATGGTTAATAAGAATAACCTACTACTTCTTCATTTCACTAACACTTTAACTAGTGATACATTACCTGCTTATAATAGTTAGATAGTAATACCTAAAAATAAAATGTTACTATTTTTAATAATGCAATGACAGACTAGTTCCGAGTCCTTTAAGCTGAGCTGAGAGCCATTGTAACACTGAAATGTTTGTAATGGTGACCCTCTTTCCACTTGCCTTCAGCTTACCATCACGCGAGGTGAAGTCAAATTGACGTGCCCTAAATAAAAAAATAGTCTAGTAACAGTGCATATCACACCTTACTATGACACACGAATATTTTACGGAATATGATATCCAAAGGAAGTGCTGGTATCTAACGCTTGTGTGCCACAATGCTATAAAGATGTTCAAAATAATTTGCGATATGAATTGCTTTCCATTTGATATTTGCCTTAGGATTGTTCTCTATTGAAAAACTGAAACAATCACCTTACTGACAGTGTGAAGGTATTTCATCATAATATGTGTGAATTTGGCAACATTCAGACATATAAAATGATGATCAAGAGAGTGTCACTGATCTATAGCGAAGTAATTGCGTTTCATGGGAGGCACTAATTGTAATTTTTTTTTCAATAGGTAAAGGATGTAAAAGTATTTCCTATAATGTAGGTTGCATAATGTAAACGTCGAAGATATTATACTAACACATACACACACACACGTTATCACTACAATATCATTAAACAATAGGAAATGAAATATTAACTTTTAATTAAATTGAGACTAGACGCATTTAGAAAAAATACCAATTTTACGGGTTATTATCCTGTCATGTTTGTACACTAGATTACCGAGAACACATGCACTTCAGTTCATTCATTAATCAAATAAATGCTACAACACATCACATCGCAGTGCATCGCAAAAAATGAATTTACGAACAAAAAATATATCGCACATGCATCAAACCAAATTATACTTAATAACATATTTATAACATATGCTATTATAATGCTTGAATAATAAAACAAGCTGTAGATACACTTATTAGTATAATTAGTTAATAAATAAAACTTTACCGGCGTGTGCGGGGTTGGTTGTCTACGAACGTTTTCCGTGCGCCGCGCCTCGTAGCCTTCTACCGCGCCACCGCGCAAATATCCTATTATAATAGACCTTTGATACACAGCTAAGGCTCGTTCATAATTGGACTAATACACGACATTGTTATAAAATTACTGAGAAGTTAGGAAATTGCCCCGTCGCGCGTCGATCACAGTTTTCACTGTGGACTGAATGAAATTCTTTTGTAAATCTTTATTTGGTTTGGTAACGTTTAAAACGATAATGAGGTTCTTTCATTAAGGTGTTCTACTTTGTTGTTTTATTTGCTTTTAATCAATAGAAATTCCGCTTAAATTGGCCTCAGCTACTTTGAAAATTATAGGAAACTAATAGATAAATAGAGAGACACATAACCATAAAAAAAGCGATTTATGATCTTTTAAAATACATAATTTCATTTGAAATTATTGAAAAGTTATTTAACATTACAAATAGGCTTTGTATTAGTTATCTGTAATAGATAAAGACAAATCAAAGTACTCCACTTTCTGGCTACTGGCGCAACAGTTCAACGCATCGTGATCACAGCCTAATATCGTGCGAACGATCATACGTCTTATACGAGGTGTCCCACTTCTGTTTACTTGTCATTTTTATTTTCTAAATTGGTGCCAGACATTGAGTCTAGTGTTTCATACGAATAAAACAATCGTCAACCATATTTATTGACAAGTATATATATCTAAGCGTTCTTATGGAAGTCAATGGGGAACCCTATGATCAGCAGTGGACGTCCTATGACTGAAATGATGATTATACGAGTATATAAAATTATTATTTTTAATTAAAATAATACATAATGTTTAATTAAAGGAATAAACATTCTCATTTGTTTTAGTTTCCTTCTTTACTCATACAATTAATTCAATGATATCACAATGGCGCGTATAGTCAAAATATCGATAATAATCATCACTAACAGGATAACCGAAGTCGATAAGATTGATTTACTATCGATATCAACACACCCCATGACGTGAATTTCGTGAAAGCCAAAAAAGATAAACAAATACAATATTTGAGCTTGGCCCACGAACTTGTCATAAGTTATTGTTCTGATAGTTATGGGACAGATTACAGAGAGCTTGACAAACATTCAATAAGTTCTGCTTTAGTGGTAGTTTCGAAAGTATTATTACAAAAGGCAGTCCTTTTCGACATGGCACGTACTGTGCGGAATTTTCACCGATACGAAAAATGTACCAGACCCATAGCGACAGTGGCGCCGCAGTATTTGACACCTCTAGCCGCTCACACTATTTTTGTATACTAAA
Organism: Pelosia muscerda; assembly: GCA_963691645.1. Lineage (NCBI taxonomy): Eukaryota > Metazoa > Arthropoda > Insecta > Lepidoptera > Erebidae > Pelosia > Pelosia muscerda. The sequence continues at coordinate 18,810,245 of OY829098.1, read as the reverse complement.
AAAGAAGTCACCATCTGTAAAACTTACTAACATATTAAACATTAAGATAGTATATAAAGTATTAGGGTTGCATGAGGCCCTTCAAAACCTACATTTACTGACAGTGCATGCACCAACTGACTACTGAACGAGGCTGTATTCTCATGATTTACAGCATTCGGCCTACGGTGGCCTAGTGATATGGATAATAGACTGCTGAGACGAGGTCTCGGGTTCGATGCCAGGTTTTACCATGGCCCACATCAATGACATTTCGCGACTTTTTGAAGTTATGTGTGTATTTATCGCAGGTTTATAGGTAAGTGCCCGGTTAATGGCAATAGGCTCGCCACCTATTACATTGCGACCTAAACATAAACTGGCGAAATGTGGGTGCTAGCACCTCCGCCTACGCCTTCGGGCATATAGGCGTGAGTTTATGTTATGTTATTTTTCAACATTCGGCAGCCGTACAAATAAAAGTAACAGACCAGATGTATCTGGTGAAGTTGATGTATAGGGAAATACTGCTGGCTCGTTTAACATGCGGTTGTGAGAGCAGTTATACACTATTCTCTACAAATTTTGTCTCTCTCCCTTTCTATTTCTAATCTCTTCCAGCCTCTTCCACACTTACAGATAAGGTGCGATTTACACTCCATTCTAGAATGATTCCTCGGTGTAAATGATAATTGATATGATGAGTAACTCGTGACATAGTTCTTGAATCTGGTTCACCTTTAAGTCCATTGTCAATTACATTATCACCATACCATTACTGTAATGGAGAAAGAACCCTATCTAATCCGAAGAGTGTCGTAAGAAGTGGCAAACGGGAAACACGTAGATGATATAAAGACTCGAAATAAAACCAGTCTATCACCCGTCTGTCAAGCGTCAGGCCAAGGCTTCCCAACATTGGGAGAGACTATGGACTGCGATAGTTGCCTATCTATTGATGATCGTGTTACCTATCTCGAGAAAAGAGCTCAAAGCATCCAGAAGGCAAAATCAAAGAGGTTAATTTGGGTCTTTATGGTGTTGATAGGCCTATGTGCACCCAATTGTCAATTACTTACATAATAACTTTACATTACCACATAATATAAAGTCGTGTTCTCTGTGCCTATGTCCCTATGTCCTTATGACCCTTTGTAGGATTAAATCTTTAAAACTACGCAACTGATTTTGATACGGTTTTTTAATAGATAGAGTGATTTTAAGAGGAAGGTTTATTTAAGTTGAATATTTATATAACATCATGCTACAACCAACTGGTGCGAAGCAGAAATGAAAAATGTTGCAAAAAACAGGGTGACACAGACGAAGTTGCGCGGGCAGCTAGTAATTTATAAACTGCAAGTACTTACGCACATACGGCAATACGTCTTTACAAAACAGTATAATTATCTAAAAAGTCGAATTCCAGCTTAAATTTTCTTATGAATATTGCATTCATAGAACTGTAATAAGCCGGCCTGAGCTGAATGCCCATGATTAACTGCTAAGCCGAAGATACTGTCGTTTTTATAAGTAATATAGACACAACAATAGCGGCTCAATACTGTCCAACTCCTTACAATTGAGCTTTTAGAAATTCTTAAATATGGCGTTCACGGAACCATGACGTATAATATTTCTTAATTCCTTTTTTGTTCCAAGTTTGTGGTCCTAAGCAAAATACATACATACATACATACTCATACATAAAATCACACCTGTTTCTCATAGGGGTAGGTAGAGATCACGAATCTCCATTTGATACGATTCCGACATACTACTCTTGATTCATTCACTCTCATTACCTTCGTCATACATGTTCATCGGTTTAGGGTACTACTGACCTAAAAAAAGTTAGCAAAATATTACTTAAGTGAATATTCTAATAGCGACAGATAACTTGATTAATAAGCAGACGTTTGACAATATTTATATTATCCGTTACTATGATATATATTACACCTAATACATTTTGTTTTTGTGTTTGACAGTCTGCAAAGAAAGCAGAATGTCGTCCAATAAGGACGAATTTTATAGAAAATCTTGGCCAGACTTAAAATCTTACGTTTGTTGATTGCAATCCGTTAAGTATAACCCCGATATCAGGCAAGATATCTGCCTTTTTTGTTTAGAACATCAATAGAAAGTAACTACTACTTCCTAGGGTGTTTGCGGCCCTGACAAGTCCTACGCGGTCAAGTCATTCTCAAGGATTTAGGAGTTGAAAAAGCAGCAGCTCCTATAAAATGTATAAGTGAAATGAAAAGAAGTTCGGTGTCCACTTGTTCCTTGTATTGAAATTTCGTTTTTATTTAAATCTATACAAGTAGAGTAGAGTACAAATATTCTAAAGCCTCATTTCAAATGTTTCAACGCCTCAAAAGTAATAAGGTAATCGTTTTCAACCCCACAGTATTTATCATCAAAATAAAGTTCTAAATTAATGACCTGTACTGTACATATACTATCACATACTATAGAATTTATAATCAATGAAAATGTCAACTTTTTAATTGATAATAAACTTAAACTATTACCTCCAAAATTGTCCGAACATAAATTGCAAAGAAAAAAACGACCACCCATCTTGTGGCATGGTGATTTTGTCTCTTTTACACTTTCCTTTGTTCTCAATACGTTAGCCTCTTTCCGCGTGGTTTTAAAACTATTTGTTTGTCTATTATTAACATTGCTGTTTTGGGGTGGTCTTTTTTTATTTTCATGTTAATTTACGTTGTTAATGTCAACGATAGATCTTTATACTTGTACAAATACTATTTTGTTTGATTTTAAACTTACAATATTTTAAAAGACAGAGGACGTTCATTTTCTTCCATGCTAAAAACTTGCCGACACTGTCACATACACACACATCCAGGGGCCTGATTCGGTAACGCCATTTTTTTTTTCAATATAGCCAGTTTGTAATGAGAATGAAAATAAAAATAATTTTAGTATCCTTTCCCTAGCAGGCATCTCAAATCTCTATACAAAAATAGTATCCTAAAGTAACTTCTCAATATTTAACCATTTATAGACTGACTCGTTTTCATTACGTTTAAAAATTATAATGTTATAAGTATACTTGTGTTTTGTAATGACATATTTTTATAAAAAAGTTATAGGTATTATTAAATTGAACCCCAGATTTGTCTGTATTCATATATTTTGCAGTACCTAATTGCGTGCACTGCCATTTTCTTTTGAATGCAGTTCTTTTATTTTGCTATGATAGCTTCATAAAACTTGTGCCATCGCCCCGTATAAAATTTTTGCAATGTGCCTTAGTAATACTGTTCATTCTTTTGCCGAGTGTAAAATGGCAGGCGAGTTTATCGCTTGCGGAAGCGTTTCGAATAATCGAGGAGGTAACACGAAGCTCTAAAGACCGTGGCCCTATAAGCTTGAAACTGGTTAAGGCTATTTCTTGATATTTTTGTAATAAAGAAAGATGAAACAATATCAGTCTTTGAATATCATACGTCGCTTTTAGGTCTTGCGGAGTTCAAACCTAAGTAATATATACCTACTTGCATACAGTCAAGCCTTTCTGCCATTGAGGTAAGTAGTCACAGCATACAATTAAAAATCAAAGTTTTATTATAACTATTAAACTACTTACCTAAAAGTCCCAAACTGTTCCATACGCTAGAATATTCGGTGAAATAAATATTATAGAACTGTATGCTTTTTAATTTCTCTTATTTTGGGCCTAAGTTCGACTAGTTTGTAACTATATACTTATGTTCTTATATTTAAATACGTCACAGGTTTAATCAAACTTTGATGATAACATGCATACCGTCTACCTTACACTACAGTTACAAGTGATACACACACATGTAATATTTGAGGTGTAAATCGCATTTTACATCTTTAACTTCTTCCGCAAAAAGAGCCAAGTCGAAGTGGTAAATTTTTGTGCTCAAACTCTAGTATTCATACTGATTAAAAGTATTCCGTAAACACACTCTGTACCCCTCGTACCTTAGATAATGGTTGGCTGGCACGGGGCGCACTGTCCGTAATACAATGGAGCCGGCGCGAGTTATCACCGTCTTTATTTCTGGTACTAACTACACACATTAAATCATTACTAGCCGACTATTAATAGTAAACTAATGTACCAGTTTTATGCGGCATATTTTTTATGAATTCGTTAAAAATATGAGGTTGTTAAAGACGACAAAATTATCTATAGGCCAGAAAGGGGGAGTACGAACTTTCAGTAGCATGAAAGTAAAAAGTTGTCACGAATATTACGAGTATATTAAATATACTGTAGTTAACTGTAGTGTTACTTAACTTTGATATGAGATAACCTCGCGGTCATCATCATTATGGTCAAAGTACTGTCTCTGATCCGAAAGCCTGGGCCATCTCGTCTGTCGCAGCAGCTGATGAGGAAGTCTTGGGACTTGACGATCTTGGCTCTTTACATTCTGTGTTGCAAACAAATTCTGGCATCAGAACTAAATAACTTGTGTTAGATTACCGATTTCTGTATATATGGGAAATAAGACAGGACCTCTAGTTTCTTAGCTGCTACACTACCGGGGCGGGTCGAAACCTACAATTGATAGTGCGGTAATTTTTGTTTTGTGTTTAAAACGAAGACTTTACTAGACGTGTACTACCGTAGCAGTTTAATAAGAACGTTTAGTAATCGAAAAAGGAAAGTGAGTATTATGACAATGATAATAATAAAATCACTTGACTATGTTCCGTGGTACTTAATCTGATTTCCTTTACAATAATACATTGCTATAAATAGTGAACTCATTCTAAGGCAGCGAGTCCATAACGGGTGAACGTAGCACCCAAATATTACTGATTAAGTTTATTCTTGATGTATTCACCTTGCAGCCTCAGAGAGAGCTTTTATGGAGGCAACTACTGACTAATTCAATAGTCTGTTTAAGGAGCTTAACTTAAAAGAGTCTTACCATAAACAAATTTTCTTCTCAGCGCTAGGAGCTGAGATGGCAGTCGCTCTCATAAAAGTCGGATAAGCCACACCAAGAGGAGAAGGAGTAAGCAGATCTAGAATTCAGAAGTCAAAGGCTTGAATGAATAAGGGATAAAAGCTAAGATTGAACGAGTTGGTTGAAGCAATACATAGCACTGTACACACTGGTGGGATCTACCTCTAATGGTGAGTATACACGACGACATTAGACACTCGACATTCAGTATGTACGATAAAAAAAAAAAAAAAGTATGTACATCGATATGAATGTTAGCGAATATACACTCCCTCAACAATTTCTTACCTGTAAGACTTTAAGAAATGTGCTTTACTTTACACTATTAATTCTGGCAAATGTAAATATCAACATGTATTATGAGCGTAGCCTCAGAAGCTTACAGAGACTAAATAAGCGTTGGAATTGTGAACCAGCGCACACCTAATAACGAAATTATTAAAAAATATCGATATGGAAACTTTCTTTTATCTACTACAATTAACAAGTACACACTCATTTAAAAGATATAAAAACTTACTTACTTTTACGCCTCGTTCAGCTTCGCTTAGCTTATATCTAGTTGTACCCTTACATGCTACAGGGCCTTACCCTATAACACAGGGATATTTAGTCGCGGTATTTGCATATTGACGTATCATAAACGTGAATGTAGTTTATGTTACTGATTTCAACACCGTTGGTAACAGCAGGCAATACGTGATGTTCTACGGTATATCGTTGTAACTGAAAGGGTACAACTTGTTATGCATTATATAACTCAGTCAATATTCTACTTTAGCATTCGCAGAGAAATAATTGACAGAATAGTTGACTGGTAGAGAATGACTACGTACTTTTTAAGTCGACCAATGTGCCTAGTACATGAAGTTAAATAAATAAAATCCATCCATTCATTAATCTATAATGGTTTAAGAGACATAAAATTTAATGATTATTATATAATTATTTACAAAAGTGGATGGGGTTATCGTTAGATATTGTGAATTTATTGTTGTATCCGAAGCTTTCATCTCGAAAACCGAGGCTCACTTATTCTTTCTCTCATGAGTGGACATTATATTGCTATTATTATGAGATCGACTTCCATCTGACTTCACAATCAGAGTTTCATCCGTCACTCAGCTGTGTACTGATATACACGGAATTTTGTACACGATAAAAAAGGAAAGTTATTCCAGAATAATTATGACATTTTATTTCAAATCTAAATTAAAAAAGAATATGTGGATTCTTGTCCTAAATTAAACTACGCAATTAAACAACGAAGACTAAAAATAACTAAACTATATTTGGATAATAATATCATAGTGTTACACGTGGGTACAAGAATGGTTGCAATTTGCAGCTAATAATTAATCAAAGTCAGCGAGGCTGAGGCGTCCGTCCCGGGGCAACAATTACTGCATCACGGTGCAGTACCACGCAATATCGCGTTTCTATCGTGCCTCCCCACGATGGTGACTATGATTTCAGAATTTTGTGAATGCTAAAGTTTTTATTGAAGCGGTAGTTTCTGCAGCTATCTCAGTCAATAATTATAGATAGATAGATAGATATGAACTAGACTATAGATAATAAATGACATTTGTTTACATATATATTTATCGATTTTACTATCAGATTACGATTACCATTATTATTAAATATCAGATTACGTTAGAAATAAGGATAGTTGCTTCAGGGCTCACTCAACCTCATGTATTAGTCAGTACCTCTGGTGTAGGCTTTCTTCTCGCGGTTGATGGAACAGACGGCAAGTGTGCCCACAAAAGTCAGAAATCGTGCCCATAAGAACAGTGGAGAGTCTGTAGTTTCGAACAGAAGAAGTAAGAGAAACTGGAATGAATAAATCCAAGTATTAATGTAAATAAACCACGTTTATAAAAATACTATGGTAAGTTAATCATTCTGAACGCGTTAATCTTTGAAATCACACTGAAAATTCTATGAGCATTTGATCGTCCAGTCGTGCGGAAGGTAATAGATTGATAGTCTAAGCTATGCATGGTTATGATATGATGCTTAGTGGCAAAGCAATATAAAAAGACATGGGAAAAACAAACTTTTGCATTTTAACTGACAAACTGAAGTAGATCATTTTTAATTACAAATTACTAAATGGCAATCGTAATCCCAAATAAACTGTCATAATCCTTAAAAAATAAAAAACGAAGCTAAAAATCACAAGATCAACTGTTGACAATAATTGCATGAATCTGAATTGAGGATGGATCACGAAAGTAATTTGATAAAGTTAACTTAGTTTAATCCCGCTTAATTCGACTTTCGAATGTTTGCTACAAGTTTTTGAGCCTTGAACCTTGTTCTTGCAAATTATTCCGCGTCAAAATACCGTGGCGATCTGTGGTACTGAACGTCAAAACTTTGCGGTGTCGCTAGCCCACTTTGCTTTTCTGGCAATACTTTACTTACTTCTAAATATTTATTTATAACTTAGATGGTTGTCGGTTATCGCGAACAAATTAAAGTATCATTGATAATAGAAGTACTCGTATCTTTTTGGCGATATTTCGCTATATTCCGCTCTAATTCAATTGTTTGTTTAAGCGTTACGTCTGACCAAAACTTTTCTAATAAAAAGCGCTTTAAAGTAATTAATGGTCTTCACATTTGTTTTGTAATATAATTTCATTTGATATCATAATTGCAGCGTTATTACCGTTCAGGAAGCAACAATATTGACGAAAAAATACATTTGCGAATATTTGAATGACTTCTAATTTGTGGTTACCATAATCACAAGGTCAATGCAGCTAAATTGTTTAAAATGCATCACACACTGATTTTAAGTGACTTTAAAGGCTCTGAGTTGTATCATGTATCATGGCGGCAATGCACGATTTCGTTTTAAGTATTTAAACGTTGCTTTAATAACAATTTTGGATCCGTATGCTTTGTTTTAATGAGACAATTTTCAGAAATGTTACTATGTGTCACGTCGGTAACTTAATAGACTTTCGGCTGTCTGATTCACGATAGAGAAGGCCTGGGTTTAACTTTGCATCTTGGCCGTAACCCCACGTGACGTAAAGCCACTCTTGCCCTCTTAGGTCGCGCTGCTACGTATAACCGCGGCAAGCGAAATTGTAGTTTCTGTCTACCCTATTGGGAAAGAGACGTACTTGTATGTATGTGTGTAGGTATGTAGAAATTTAAAAAATATTAATGTATATAATGACTTTGTTTGGGAGTGATGACTGCATTGATCTCATTCTGACCTCTAAACAAATTATATTATTAATTACGTAAACAAGTCTGGTGAGTAATTTGTGCGGAAAACTTATGTTAACTCAAATGTTATTTGAAGGTGATAGATCAAACCAGCCGCAGACCACCGGCGCAGGCATATGGCACTAATATCCTCTTAATAATGCCGATTATAGAATAAATATAGTACCTACATGCGATCGTGGGAATTAAGTTACGGGCTGTTACATTTAAATTTTTAATGGGTGGTAATTTTAAGGACCTACATATGAACCTAGGAACCTAAACTCTTGGGATACACCTGTTGAACGAATGAGCGGTAATGTGGAAGATACTCCCATAGAAGTCTAGAAAATCGTCGCATCACCATTTAATTAATATGCAGATTTTTACTTGATCAGTAAACGGCGATGAAAGTTGAGCGGGAGGGGCGGGTTCCCCTGTCGGCCTCCAATCCGACTGGTTGGAGACGGCATGCATCACAGACGTATTAGGGATGATATCGTCCGTTGCAAATATAGTAAAACGCTATACCTCTAATAATGCTTCAGGTTTGCGGTAGACAGTGACGTGCCCTAACCGCCTTCATCTATGGGTTCAGGTTGTACATCCGGACGTATGGTTAGATTTTTGGAGTAACCATATTTATATTACGAGTATGTTACCAGCGCATCGTATTTACAATTATTGTTGTAATGCCAAACCTCGCTTAAATGTAAGAGAGTTCTTTTTATTATTATTTAATGCACGATAATTTGACTTCAAGTAAGGGTAAAGAGGGTCTCCATTACAAACACGTATAGTGTTACAATGGTGGCGTTCAGCCTGACGGTCTCATCAGATGCATTTTCACGCTCCGCTTAAAGGACCCGGCACTGTAGGAAGAGGGAAAAAAGTACGCTGGTAAGGAATTCCAAGATTTATGATGCGGCAGAATAAAGACTACCGAAACCACTTGGTTCTTGATGGAATATTCAGCACCGTATGCGAGTGACATCTAAGCCTTGCATTGCTTTCAAAATCCATGATTTATTCTACTCTATACAATAAACAAGGAAGTGGGTCAACTTTTTGAATAAACTTAGAATATTGGCGCCGATAGATATATAGAATGCCATCTACATGTCTGACACAAATAGTAATGACATGGGCAAGGTCAGTATTTATCATTATTCCCACTTACACTACTCACTGGCACAATTCGTATAATAACCTAACCATTTATTCATGTATGGATACTAATAATATTATGAAGCTGGTAAACAGTCCCACTAGTTTTCGAAATGAGCCAAGGTTCCCTGACACGGCATCGCATGAATTATTTATTTTTTACTTTTTGGAGGTATTTTTTGTGTCAGGGGTTTTTTAAATTATGAATTCAATTTTTTTTGTATACTTTTTGAATTGATCTCCTTGTCAAGCCCTTTAATTTCATACCTATATTGACGGCGGACTAGTAAGTAAAAAAACGTTTTTACGTTGGTTGTTAATTATAAAAGAGTCACACAGACGACCTCCGTGGCGTGCTCGACTGCTACACAGGAGGCGCGGGTTCGATTCCCACTCAGTGCAAATATTTGTGTGCATGAATATGAATATCTGCATTGGTCTGGGTGCTTCTATGTATAATATGTATGTATTTACAAAAAAAAAATGTATGTATGTATGTTTATCCGGATTCTAGAACTCGTAACACAAGTTAGGTAAGCTTTGCTTACCATGGGTCTAGATGGCGTAGTGTAGATTGTCCCAGAATATTTATTTATAACACAGGATTGAAAATTAATAAAATATATGGTATCTAGTCTATAATTGTATTCTATTGTATTCTAATCTAAACTTTTTCTGCTAACTGTGGCTGACTGTAAAAAGCAACTATTACTTGCATCTAGTACCTAAATCAAATTCTTTGGAATCGATTTGGGGAAAAAGTTTTCCACGTCCGGTCATTTACTTGTCCGATATTATATATTTAATTTATAACTGTAACAATACGTACAGATTAAGCTTTTTTATTCTTTTAATACATAGAACAGCTATCCGTGATATATGCAACCGATGTACTTCATATATATTTTTTTTTTTTTCTGATTTTTATCACGCACGGTCTAGTAACATAAAATTACACTTACCTTAATTAATATCGACCGCCCATAAAAACTAACATATGTGTTTATACACGAATGAATTCCAAAATCGCCAAACCGTACAGTTACTATCAGAAAATTAAGAAACTTTGTGTACAGGCACGTAATCTAGCTCTTCCAGGGTAGCAAACCCTCTCACCTCCTTCCACCAAGCTAATCATCACCTTAGCCTGGTTCTCGATTGCATCCGAGAATTTTTCAGCTCGAATATTGGGTCTCTAACTCTGCTTTGACTATGCGCATTTTATGGGAGTGACTGGCTAACCTAACCCAAGGACATGAGATTTCTCCATTTTTCACAATCTTCCGCTTTCCGCATTCCGTCCAGGGGTGCCAAACCTTCCAGGTCGTCAATACATCTGGCTGGAGGATTAAAAATCAACGTCATCCCAATACAACCATAAGACCGGTTGCAACACTGTCCTCGAAAACATGGTCCTCGGTATCTATTTTTTTTCCTGAAGAGAAGGTTTCTTTTCATGTATGCTATGTTTCCTTTACAATCGACCACCCTTTCACTAAATTTGAATTTTATCAGGTGATACGGACACTACAAGTTTATTAGCACAATTATGAATAATTAATGGCTTCAATAATTCTTATTTCTGCCACAATACGCACCTATAAAATAAAAATTTATATTGGTTCTCAATAAATTTATATAAATATATTGATGTATTTGTCAAAAACATGCAAAACGACATTGGCCTCGCACCGCTGACCTATGAGTAACCGACACGTTTTTTACAATAAAACGAAAAATACTGCGAAATTAGTACCGCCACAAGTTTTTGTTTAAGAAGATAAGTCCTGTTATATTTTAGTGTAATTTAGTTTTAACGTTCCCAAAGTATTTCAACTCTTTGTTTTTGTTTGCTCGACCGCATATTTGATAGACATCGAATTAGTTCCGCGATTAGGATGAAGGCTGTCTAAAGCGGATTGATACTTTTAAAAATGTTTATTGAAATTGTAATTTGTAAATGGTCCCGTTCCAGCGACCTACAGACACCTTTTATATTATTTGAATAAAAGTAAGAGATATTGACACAATAATCAGCTCAACATTTCCATTATCACAATTAACTCAATTACTAAAATTGTAATAACAGGCATTTTAGAGATTAAACGTTTCTTACTTACAACAAACAAACAAAGCTACAAAATGATGTACATACTCGTAGTTTTCACAAACAAACTTTCGAATTCTTAACAGTAAGTGCGTACATGGATGAGAGTTTCATGAAGTAATCTGGTACAATAATAATAATAACAATAATGTTTGTGCCCATTTGATCTAGTTTACAAATCGATACAAATTGGTGAATTCGGTCTGAGCTAGAAAATTGAACGTTTTAAAAAAAACTTAGTTGTTATCCATGACCTAGTAATAGCAATATCTGGTATGAGATTACGCTGTACTAATTTTACAACAAGCAATCGATTTTTCTACTGAAGTAACGTCATTATGGTCACTCTATTAACAATCCTGAGAAATGTCTTAACGCACTTTCATGGTGACCACACATTGCCGGAAATTATCGAATATTTATCACTAATAATCCGATAAATACATGTTTGTATAGCAACGGCCTATGTATTGGATATACGAGAAACTCTATTTTTATCTTGCCGGATGCCATTTAATTTAACAACATATTACGTTAACTATGTCAGAGCTATTCGGGAACACCTCAAAAAGCTGAAGAGATTTCTTAGAATGATGGCGTTCAGACATTATGTTAATGGTGTCATACTTAGACTGGAATCTTTAATATGGTAACTTAGCATAAATAACGAAGAGTTTTAAATGACAGTACCATATATCGTTATATGTGCTATACATGCTATATATAACCTTGTTGCAATACTTACCTCGATAGTCGAAAATTGTACGTAATTACGTTTGTAAACAATAAATAGGTACTTACGAAAGTAGAAAGAATTTAATGAACAAATGAATACTGAGCAAAATAGACACTTACATGTAGGGGCGGGAAAATCGGATTTGCCTTGGCAGCATATACTATCATATATACATAAAGCAGGTTAGACATACTCAAAAATGACAGCATTGTACAAAAGGTTCAAGTAGTGTATAAGTTGTGTATGGGCAAAGGTAGAAGACGCTGTCGTCTTCGCCTACCCTGGGAAGAAAATCTCTCGTAATTACCCGCTTGTACTAAAGCTTTTGAAGAAAAGTCAAATACCAAATTAGTTATATCGGGATAGGTATATGGTGATAACTTGTTAAAAAATAGGATTCTGTTGAAGGTAATTACGACAGAGAGTGAGGTAATTATTATCTCTAGATAAAAGTAATTCAAAATAAACTGAGGTTTAAGCTTAACTCGCACTATAAGCTTAGCTAGCTCATCCAATACACCGTTCACAATAAAACACAGATATGTCTAAAAATGGAACAGCTAGTTGAACAAAATAATGCGAATCAAAAAGTAAAAACCATGCCCCAGACTGAGGCTAACCTTGTACCCATTAAGCGGAGTATCAACAGTTAGTTTGCTGTCGTTTTCTATATAGTCCTTTCGTCGGAAGCATTCGCGTTTTGCCCCGGTGACGTCACTCAGGACCGACCCGACCAGTTTTTGCAGCGAGCTCCAATTTAGTATTTCATTCTTTGTGCATAACTCCATTCTAAGGTCGTCTGAGATCCAAGGACAGTGATGTTAATTGCTACTTATATGCACGAATATACTAATGTCTAATTATAGTCTATTTGTGTGTATCGTCACGTTCGTTTACCTTCGGGCGAGACTAAAGGCACCAGCAGACTACGACTATCAATATTTGATATATTCGTACCATACCCATAAATTACGACATTGAGAAACTGCCATCATCGTTATTTTGTCGTTGTTCCCGGTTACATCGGAGGGATTCATCTCTAAGCATCCTTTTACTACCTACTTCCTCAATGTTTGATTGCTCCGACTATTTCGAGGTTCTGACATTGACTTTTCTGTTGAAACCGTCGCCGTCGGTCCGTTTGCCTTAAAACCTATCCTACCTCTAACCTATCTCTAAGTCACTAAACACTAGCTATTACTTGGTAGTTGTGAGTTGGTAGCTAAGTTCAATCTCCATGGCTATGGTTTATGTGAACCGGCTCGCTGGTATTTGGTAGCAGTCGAGAGTTGTTTTTTAAGGAGAATGCCAATATCAATATGGGGATCAGCAGCACTCTTCATTTTGCTATGTTCCTCATGGTATAATTACATTGTATCCTATCTGCATTAAGTATTTTCTGAAATATAAACGTAGGTACCTATATGCATAGTAACAGAACTTGGGGCTATTAGGAACTAAGTGATAAAAATTAGAAACCCAACAACATTACAACGAAAATATTGTGGCACTGGACATTTAAGTTTCATTTTAACATTGGTATCAGTCTGACCTGAAGCACTGAAGTATACATTCATAAGCAATTGATTATAACTAAATAAACAACGACAACTTAAACGAAATATTAAGATTACAAAACCGAAGAAATATTAAAATTGAAACGTTTTATTTTATAATGATATTTATGTTTGCATTCAACCATCAATTCGTTTATTTAATTTTTTAATGTAATGGTAACGTTTAGGTAATTTAAAATGAGATCCGTCATGCAAAAATGGCGTTTTTTTCAGGGTCGTAAATTATATGAATATGAATATTCTTCTCACTCTTCCTCACACCATACGAGATAGTCCATCTTCGAACATTTTTAAAAATCGAACAAGAGACTACTTTCTCTCGCAACTATAGCAGACATATGTATGTAGGTGTATGTATGTATGTATGTATTTATTTATGTAGGTATGCATGTATGTATGTATGTATGTATGTATTTATGTATATGTGTATGTATATGTGCATGTTGTGTGTATGTATATGCTGTATCTATGTATATTTATGCCCTTTTATCTGGGGTATACGTCTCGTATACCTCCCACATCAAATTCGATGCTTCTTGTGCATTAGACTTTGCCACTCATACATCAATTCCTCTGTGCACTCCCAGGTTTGCTGGAAGAAAACTCAACTTTGAGTTAAGCTCGCCTTTGTACATCTCGTCTCACTATTGTATATAGATATAATTTATGTGTACATGAAGAATAAAATAAATAAATAAATAAATATAATTGATTAAAATTGGAAATATTGAGCGTCCGTCTAAAAGCACAACCAAGAATAATATTCTCCTTACAACTTCACTGAAATTGCAACCCGCCTCAATCAGAATAAAGATTGATTTGCCCTGTGGTTGTTATTTAGGCTGAAAAATATGTATTATGGTGTAATAATAGCTACATGAGTAGCAGTTTCAAATTCAGTTTACTTGGAGCTTGCTACAATATAAATAGTGACATAACTAGAGTCGATGACAGTTCTTTATTTATCTATATTTATGTTGAATAACTAACTAACAACCTTTTTTAGCTATATTCTTTTTGAAAGCTTAAAATTCAACAATAAAATAGTAATGATTATATTTAATATTATGTTTTACTTTTATTGTGACCCTCACAATACCAAACAAGTATACTTAGATAGACAGACAGAAGTTCAAGTTTAAAACGGCGTAGTCACACGTTATGGTTATTAATACGAGTACTACAGATATTTAACTACAACTATATCTGACAACGCTTGACTACGGCTTTTTGAACTTGAATATTTATCGCTGTACACTGATGATTGTATATCGTATCGTATTGTCAGTATAGTCAACATACATGACATGTAGTATTTAATTGTCAACATACAACAGAGGCATCTTACTAGAGTATGTATGTCGATTATCTTGCTACTTCAGTAATGTTGTTTAATCCATTGACCAGAAAATTTTGTTTCATAGGTTTTCCTTTTTGTCGTAGTTGAGTTTTATTTTTTACTTTTTTATAGGACAAAGTGCCATAATTGTAAATTCAGTTAGAGTTAATTTAATTTAAGAAGTGCATGTTGAAAGTTGTAATCTGAACTAAAATGTCTGAAATCGGTTGTTAGAATATGGTGAGAATAATCGATTCAGGTAACATACAATTAAACGTGATTGGACTTATGATAAGAAACTACAATGAGGTTTACAACCACCTGTCAGACGGTACCTTAAAAGTAATGAGTTTATCTAAAGTGGGTCGGGCGCGGGTTTTTTGCCATCCATCGACGTTTTCTTAATAAGATATTTTTTTGCTTTATTCTGTAAACGGCAATGGATGGCAAAACGACACGGACCCTCTTTACGACTAAAATGTAACAACCGAAGGTAATACAGCAACAACACTAAAACTAAAAATCAGAAGCGGTAAAATATAACTATGTTACGAGGCCTCGAACACATAAAAAATTATGTCATAGTTTAAACTAAATTGCAGTGATTTAGACTTACGATACGATCTTTTAAACGTAGTTATAAGTTATTAGGTATAAGTATTAGGTTATAAGTTATTAGGTTATTGTAAATTATTTAACTTCAATTACATTAGCTTTACGTTTTGTTAAAATTGTGACAAGTTATCTTGTAGGGCAATCTGTCAAAATTCACTTCTGAAATTATTTCTACTGTAGTAGGTATATGAATACTAATAATTTGGTATTTATCAAGGGCCACACTAAGGTCTTCAGGGTCCAAGATTCCTGCAAACTGAGGATGGATGAGCCTCCAATGTATGGACGGTTCAAGGGGTCTAATGATAATCACACCATAGAAATCATAATAAAGCTTATGAACAGGACCAGATGAGGAGATGTAGTGCAAAGTAACTTTTATTGTTGTTTGAATGAATTGCGAATCCACTTCTAATAGAAACCATTTAGTGAACTTCAAGTTTTAGTTTGAAAAAAAAAAATAGATTCTGAATAATTTAGTAGATAAATATCTATGAATGAATTCAAAGATTGGTGGTTGGATAAGGCCACTAATTGGAGAAGCACATTAAACATAATGAATATTGTAATCCTGTAGATGTATGTATATTTTCGCGTAGACTTTGATATGCGTCTTTTTTTTATGCGGAACCCTAATTCTTGTACTACAACAAAAGAAGCCTAAGTTGTGATTCATAACATTAGCTATCAGACAGAGAAAATTCCATTATTATCAACCTAGACGTTTCAGAAATTAACCAAATCAAACACACAGACAGTCAAAAGCTTAAAAACAGATTTTTCTGATGTTAATACCGTGAGAACATTTATTTGCATTCATTGAAAATCTATTTATCTTAAGGTTATTACAAACCGACTCAAGCTTTGTTGATGTATTAAAATGTTTATTTTCCCACCTATTAAGTTACACGAAGGGGTAGGCAGAGATGTGTTAAGGTCCTGCTTTCATCATTTGTATTTGGTGAGATGACTTGAACTTCCCAACTATAATAATCAGTCCGTTACAACAAATATAGTCATCTAATACATAGTGTAGTATCTTACCTCACTTGCGTAATTACACTAGAAAACCCTGCTGCAACAACGGCCTCACTTTCTTACTTTCATTGTACTCCTACATTTCTCATCTTCTAGTACTAAAGTGACCGGTTGAATACATTAGAACCGGGCAATCCCCCGGTAAAAAAACATACTAGACTTGTGCCTATTCTTTTTATTAACCGAGGGAACTGTGACTATCCTAGGGTTGTCCCCGGGTTGGTAGATACAAGACCGAGGGGAGGCTACACGTCTTGTTTCATGTATGTCCCTCTCCAGAGATACAAGGTTTTGATCCTCACTAACAAATCGAGGCTGCTAACGTTAGCGCCTAAGACCAGTCGGAATCTCCGAGAATTCGGAGTCTCGGTAATCACTTCCGTAAAGTCGTATAGTCGATTCAAAATGATGGAAGCAATCAAACTCTTGAATCTGATAACTGCTATAAGATGGTGACGATAGTTTAGTATTATGATTACAAAACTCTCATAAATTATAATAACACAATACCCAAGGTTTACGATACCCAACCAGGGTATCGTAAACCTTGAAATATGGTCTCAATACTGAGTGCGCCTATAGTCGCTTGGAATAGGTACTTAACATATATAGAAACATGTAAACAGACCTACATGCTTTCGTGTTAAACCGAAGTGCAAATAACTGCGAGAGATGAGCAAGCGACTCAATATAGGTCAAGGACCCCTTCCCCTTGCAGCCTCCTTGGACGCGCGGCCAATCACCAGCACAATCACCATTCTTTTTTTTATACTGAATCAAATCATTTTTATTTACGTAGGTATCATTTGACCGGAGTTATCTGGTCATCTGCAAGGACAAATTTAAATATTACCAATTTGAATGAGGAAGGGTTCGATATTGGATGTTTTAAAGGAAAATTTACAAATAAAATTAAGTTACAAGGTACAAGTATGTGCGTACAATATACATTTTAAATATTTGTTTGGTAAAATGCAAGTTAAAATTGAATAAAATTTAAATTACCCGGACGGGAAATAACAAACAAAAGAATCGTGGACCTCTGGGAATAACCCATTCAATCCAATCCAATTATTTTATTCTTTATCTATATTTTGTCTGTCAATCAATTGAAGACGTTAAGTGTAGGTTAAGCCAAGAGTACCTAAATCCGTACGTGTATGAAAACCAATAATATAACTGTATAATAATCGAAAGGTATGTCTGGATCATAGAAAGTTCAAAGATGTTCTTTCGGTCATCCCCAATAGGATAGTAGTTATAATGGGTATAAATTTACTATGAAATTCGAAGACGGTATAGGAGATGACACGCGTGCCAATAATACTATTATTATCTGGCTTATTTATTCTTAGATGATAGTTTGTGAGTTGATAGCTTACTTAGATGTAACTACATACATGTAAACCTAAGCTGCGAGAACTTGCAAATCATAGTCTTTTCTTAAAAACCTATGAAACCTACTCCAAGTTGCGACGTCAAAGTCTATAATAGACATACGAGTATTACTTATATAGAAAAAAGTTTTATGACTTTCTTCAATAGTTTGTGGTTGCCTGCGTCTCAAACACGCGAAAACTTCATACCAGGCAAAATAGCTATTTGCCTCTATCTTTGTATCTTATTCACCTACCTATATTATTCACCTACATTACCTTATTCACTTACCTTACCTCATTCACCTACCTACCTATATTTTCCGGTAATACGCTTACGCTTAAATTTACTATAATTGGTTCTGCGGTCTAGGTAAAAATAACGCTAAAGTACGAAAATGTAATAAAACCCGTCAGTTACCTTTTCAAACTCAAATCATGATGGTAACTTTATCTATCTAGATGGAGTTACTTTCGCACTTATAGTATTGCATGTCACCTGCGCTTGCGCCCATAGTTCTCGCAATCGCATGATACCCGGGACAGAAAAATGGACTAATCTGTCTCTTTGCCAAATTAATTCAATTTTAGGCCATGATACCAACAGTAGGTTGGGCCGGATCTATGACTATAGTGAAAAAGAAATAACAAAGAAATAGAGGGACACATACCTAAATAGCATAACGAGCAGACATAAGGCGTATGAGGCTTGTCGGATTGGAGTTCAAACAGTGGTCGTTCTCTTAAAACCAAGGTATATTTCTGATATTCTAAGATCCTCTTGGATCTTGAAATATCTGAACTCCTGGTTCCAAAACGCGAGTTTCCGATGCATTCAGAATTGATGCTCGCTAGATATTGAAAATACTCAAGATTCATTAGACTGAGGCTACTGAGATGGATGATACTTCCAAATTCAAAAAAATATAAATATTGTAAACTTTGTAATAAAAAGATTGTTGAATTAATGAGTTCTATAGCACTCGTGAATCAGCTTATCTTAGTCGGTGGCCGAGCATTGGCCTTTGCTGAGGTACGCCACAATATCCGGTTCTTAAAAAAATATAATGACTGTATCCAAGTCCTATTTAGGTATTTCAAGTTCCACAATACAACAAAATAGTCCGACAATGAACTAGTTTTAAGTTCATCGATATTAGAAAAGAAACAAAAGCTACGAAGCATGCTTTTACATATATAACCTAATAATAGGTTCTTGCTCATTGCCAAGTGATTACGTGCTGGATTCGACTTCCGAACTGATTTGGATAAAAGTTGAGTCTGGGGAAATCCTACTGGGATTTATTCAATGAGGTGCTTTACGGTGCATAAAAAAATCTTGCTCATGATGAGAGGCTTTCGATGCAAAAAAGACATAATCACACTTAAAAAACATTTGTGCTGAACGGGAATCGTACCAACGGACATGATATAGACTGAAAGGCGCAACATCTTGATTCCAAGGACAATTATTATATTGTTTAGTTTATTATTATTATTTTTTAATTAATCTATCTCTGACTTTATGTGAAAGGGGATTATCTTGGCTTTTATGCGACTGACTGCCATCGGAACTATATATCCTAGGAGAAATGCTTACTTCTTAAATGAGCACGTGTATACCGGTGCTTTCAGGTGAGGTTTTGGCAATTTGCATAAAATAATGATATTATGTTTAATTTGCTATTGTTGAAGTCAATGAACGCGTGTACAGCGGTCATTTGTAGGTGCTTGATGATATAAAAAACAATATATTTATTCAATATATTTATACTGACGCATGCGTACGACCTCAGCGGCGCAGCAGTGGAACGAACGATAAATCCTGGATTCGATTCCCTCTCAGTACAAATATTTATGTGGATGAACATATATAATTTTCAACTTCGACAACAGCCTCCAAAGCATCTGCTGCAACACCTTTTGTTTCATTTTATTCATAGATTGTCATATTTTTAATTCAGCTAAAACCATCAAGTCCCCACTTAACACAGGAAAACTTTAAAACGAATATGTGAAATGACTGCATTCATTTAGGTCACAAAGTAACAACTGTGGATGTCATGAGAACAATTTCCAAATTACCTATGGTTTTAAGTTTACAGCCAGATGCGCCAGTCAGTTAAGTTTGTGAAAAAAGTAGGTTTCCGAGAAGAGATGCTACAACTAATGCACCAATCTTGGGAATCACAGTAAGTATTTGCTTCTAAAGAATACTTGCTATAAAAGTAATTGCTTTACAGGTCTTATGCGTTAACAAGAAGACACAAACGGTAATCACTCGATAAAGGGCTAAATTGATTTAACTGCACACGTGTCTTCTTACTTTCTGTAATAATGAGATCATCAAATGACGAATTCAAAAGTCTTTATAGATGCCGCCAAACTAAAGACCTCTTTTTTAAAAGAGTTGTTGTGTGTTTAGTAGTTATCAGAGATTTAGAATAATCTAATCTAATATTGGTTAGACGATTTGATAGAGAGAATAAATAATGATTTATTAAATTGACATCTAAATTTACCTTAAAAATTTTGGCTCAAACGGCTCAATATGTACGAAATACAATGACATTAATACCTTGCATAGCTACGTATGTATACTCATATGTAATGGAAATAAATTATTATCTTATCGTATCTTATCGTATTTTATCGTATCTTATCCTATCCTATATTATCTTATCTTATGTCATCTTATCTTATCTTACCGCAAATAAAAAGTGGCAATAGGAACAATATTGATAAAATAAGTTTGTCACCCAGCCGCGATATGCTAGAAAATAATGACATTTGACATGACTAAGTGTCTAAGGTATTAAAATCATCATACCACTTTTCCTTCTATCCAAACTTTCCGCGAAGCCTATCACATCGTATACTCCATCTAAAGTGTTTATTATTGTGTCGTTTGTTGTGATTCGGCTCTCACCTAAGTTATAATTACAAAACACAATGCCGGTGCGACACCGACCTCTACAAGCTCAAGTACATGCGGTCGTTCGCATCTACATAATACAATAATGAAATATATTCGGCAATAAGAAAAACGCAAGATTTATTTATTAGAACCGCTTTTAGTCTAGGTCAATAGATATCATTGGGTTCAAGGCCAGATTTATTTACTCATAGATCGGTCAGCGCGGTATAATGAACCCGGCTAAGTATTGAGTCTGTAATGGAGTATCAGTATCCTAGTTATTTATTCTTTCATTTTAAGAAGGTCAAATAACTTTCGATCTGTGGAAATACATACATACAACGCTTCTTTCCTATTGGGTCAGACAGAAAGAACATTATTACGCTTAGCATACACTTTTCATTTCTTCTACTATCATCATTATTTTTTATACAGATTCCCCGGTTACCGGTAATCTTGACTCAGTCATTCTATTTGTCGATGTGATTGAGTAGATGATTAATTTTTAAAGGGTGATAGACTCATGCTGCCATCTTACCTATTATTTACACTAATAATCTAAACTGAGCGACTTATTTATTTTAAAAAACATACATAAACATAAACTCACGCCTATATCCCCGAAGAGGTAGGCAAAGGTGCTAGCACCCACATTTCGCCCGTTTATGTTTAGGTCCCACTGTAATAGGTGGCGAGCCTATTGCCATTAACCGGGCACTTATAAACCTGCGATAAATACACACATAACTTCGAAAAGCATCGAAAAGTCATTGGTGTGTGCCATGGTAAAACTGGGATCGAACCCGAGACCTCGTCTCAGCAGTCCATCACCCATACCACTAGGCTACCGCGGCTACAGACTCTAGGCAGCAAGTGCAATGTACGAGTCAAACTCAACGAACCTGAACTCAAGAGGTTGCTTCTAGTAGAGAACTTTTCCAAGGTTAAATGTAACTTATACGTGATTCCTGTAATTAATTCAGCCCGATTCATTAAGCGTTTGAACGTGATTGAGTAACAAACATTGAACTATCATTACAAACTTTCACAATTAGTATGTAGAATTAAGTTCTGTGGAATATTTATATAGTATCGTTCTACCTTACATAAATCTATTAATGTATGTCTTCGTCATCACATCATTAGTCCCAAATGTATGCAAATCTTGCGTTGTAGCTTTCATCCTGAAGTGTTGGATTATGTGCGGACGACTGATCTCTATCCCTCCTAGCCCTCCTACCCCTAGAAAAAAACCTGTATCCGAAACACGTCTGTTAATTGGCACGTGTAACGACTTGCGAATGGGGTTCCCTTGGGTCCAAAACATTAGATAATATAGGCTAGCTCAATCATGCCTCTAGTTGTATGTTTGAAATGGGTCTATTGCATTTCATATGATCACGGATAGAGCAACAAACCTTACTTCTTCTGATTTCTTTTTGTTTTGCAACTGTGAATATATGTAGGTAATCAGGAGGGCCATAATGTATATGTATATTATGTCCATTTCAGTAATTAATGATGGTGGCTCATTTTATATACTCCGAGCTACACCCCATATGGTCATTTTTTAGGACAAGAATAGTCCGTGTTTGTGTATATTTGATTTCAAATTCATCAATCATTAAATCATATCATATCAATCATTAAGTCTCCACAACCTACATGTATAGGCGTTATCGAAGTACTGCAGTTAGACCAGTTGTTGGACTGCCATAGATGTTCGTATGACAAGCAGAACGATCGTTTAACGTGCTCACCGCAGCACCGCCAGTCCAGTGCACATAACCATTCATACAAATATTTGCACTGAGCGGGGCTCGAACCTGCACCTCATGCGTAGCATGCGCGTTCACTACTACCACGCCACAGAGGCTGCCTGTTTACAATAATTAAGCAATAAACTGTATCATCGTATTTATTCGTCAATAAACAACATTATCATTAATTTGCTTAAAATAAGCTCTTTGTCACAAATCAAGCTTACACACAATATTTTGAACAAAATTCAGTGAACTTATACAGTCATCGACAGTATAACTTATTTCTAACCTTGAGCTTAACATTCAATGTAAAAAAGCAATCAGTTTTCTGCTATATTTGTTTTAACTGTTTGTTTGTGTGACTGTATGGAAATTTATTAAAATCACAAGTACAGTATACTTGTTTACTTCCAATCAGTTCTGAAGCGGATTATGATCTGCCGAACTTTTTCTTCTACCGGTGTGCAGTATTTAGAACAGTTGCCGAATTACTAACTACGCATCACAACTTCCCGATTGCTATACGAGCATAATATAAGACAAGTAATGGCTAAATATGCGCTCCGACGCATTTTGGGGTCAAAATAATGGTCTCCCAGCCTTAGGTTCCCTTGCTAGTATTTAACATGTATACAATATTATAACCAAATCTGCAACACATATGTGTATCACTAATATTTTCGTAGGATACGAGTGCGTGAGGCCCCATAGAGATCAGACGGCTGCCGCTTACATACAAGCTTTATAAATTAAATATTAAGCGATTATGAAATAAACAGTCATGAATCTGAGGCTGAGTCTGTTCTGTATATTTATCTGTCTGATGTTAAACCGCGCCGGGAACAACCGGGAAAATCACTAATTAATTATCTAATGATGTGTAAGTGTGTATCGACCATTATACCTAGTTGAACGATTACATTACATGCCAGGAATATGTGAATTTTATACCTTCATGTTACAAAGAAAAGGCTATTAAAGTAATAAATTTACGCCAAATTAAAGATTGTAAATAATATTCACTATACATGAGTATACCCTATCTCCGCAGTGGCCCCTAAACACCCTAGTATATGTGCCCCCTTTACTAGATCCTACTAACAATAGCAGAGGACCATCTCTGTAGTAGCTTGTCCGGTCAAAATATGAGCCAATCGATGCACAACTTGAGCCTTTGAAGCATTACTTAATATAGTTATATTAATATTACATCTAACGATAAAATGAAACAAAAAATAATAAAGTTTACGCACATCACATTTTTCATATTATTGTGTGATTATACGTTCGTGTTTGAGTTCAAGCCATGTCGAAGAGTAACCGCATCAAAGCCTTCGTCCGCCCACGTGCGTAATTTATGTTATCAACGCACTTCAGCCGTGAGACCGGAAATTAATTGAATACCGAATAAATTACTCTGCCGTATCGGACAATCGGTTCGGAGAAGATATCGGAACTATTGTAGTACACAAAGTGATCCGATACATAAATAAACTATAATTTGTCCTTTATAAATGGTTTAGAAATACATCCGCCTTAAGGGTATGGAGTCCTACCAAGACATTTAGGACAAATTGATACGTTGAGTCCTGGAATGCTCTGCCAGCATACGTATTTCCTTCATCCTACAGGCTCGAGTCCTTCAAGCGGGGCGTGATACAATAACTGTCGAGACCGTCAG
The DNA here is from genome assembly GCA_963691645.1 of Pelosia muscerda. Lineage (NCBI taxonomy): Eukaryota > Metazoa > Arthropoda > Insecta > Lepidoptera > Erebidae > Pelosia > Pelosia muscerda. The sequence continues at coordinate 18,785,731 of OY829098.1, read as the reverse complement.
GGTAGGGACCGCCGTTGCAGGGACGGCATCTGTAACTGCGGCCACCATGTTCTGGACTGCACCTCTGCTCACAATCTGGTGAGGTGCAGTCAATTTGACGACCTAAGCAAAAAAAGGCTGTGATGAAGACTTTCCTTTCGCGTCTGGAAACTCAAATGGCAATCCCTCCCATAATAATCAAACAAATCATTAAATGGAGGAAAGAGGCTGCCAGTGAGCTTTGACACTTGACGATGTGACTGAAATTGACACTTGCGCCCGAATGAAGACGACATAATATTATTCACTAATAGAACGCTTGAGCTATCAAACACGACTATTTACACCCAGCCTACGTCATAGCATTAAGCGTTTTTGCACGTTAGTACTGCTTAAAAATCTTAGCCAATATTAACCTTGAACCATGATTGGTTAAGTAATTTTCCTTCGCATTTAATACCTATGACAAGTTATGGATGTCCGTACCATAAAAGCCACAATGGTTAGCCGTTACTATTTGTTACTAAAACATTTATTCAGGTTTTTAAACTCTGTAAAACAAAAGCAAAAATGTTGACCAGTAATAATACCTAAACAATAAAAAACAAAACAAAAAATAAAATGTATTCATGAGAGATTAAGAGCGAAATAAAGGTATTTTATTACTCGTTTTGCACATCAAAATTATTGCGTTTTATATTCTTTCCGGATTTAGACGCCACCATGTTCAAAATTATTTGTATGTTTTGAGTAATTAATACAACTAGCTGTTCCCTGCGGCTCTACCCTCGTGGTAGCTTACCACGGTGGTTGGAGCGCTGAACAGTTCCTACAATACCAATTTTAGGGATAAAACGTAGGCCCAGTGTTATTCCAGACTACCGTTTGACCTTTTACGGATATAACCTTTCCTTTACCTTCACGAATTGTCTCATTTATAGGATTAGTAGAATATACTTTTAAATAGCAAGTGCGAGCGCGATGACAGGTTTGATGCCAGCATAGTTATGTTGAATTTCAAGAAAAATTCCCCTTTCGCTATATTGCTTTAATACAATTGATTTAATACGAAAAGGCCTTAAAATTTACTTAGACACAAATTTATCACCTACATACTCGAGAAGAGGCCTCATTCGTCAATCAGCAGGTATACCTACCATCTTGCAGATGAGGTGCGCCTGAATCTTAAAGATCTATGTGTGTGTGAGAGAGAGGGAGCGCGTGTGTGTGCGTTCTACGTTGAAATGGTAAAAAACAAAAGAAAGTCGTAATTAAATGTACTTTCGTATCTGTCACCAAATGCGATTCTGTTACACATATAGACGTAGATAAATAAGAAAACCAATATAGCTTAACAAATATGTACGGTGAGTTTGTCACGAACATATGTTCAATTAAATAATGTTGTTATGTAAGTCCGGGGGAGATGGCCCTACTAACTTCAAGGGCTTCTTGTAGAAAAATCATAATAAATTAAAAAAACATTTTAATCACAAACGAAACTTTAATTATATCTCTTAACAAATCTTAATAATAATCAGCATTTTAATCAATGAAAGTAGTCATATATAATAAAAAACAAAAACATATCAGTGGCCATCTCTCCCAGAGTGTCCGGGTGTGATGGCCATAGATGTCGGGGGGAGTTGGCCTGTGCTTTTTTTTCCTCTTCCCTTGCTTTTACCCGGCATCAACTCCTTTTTTTTCTTATTACCGCAGTAGGAGCATATGTCTTCATACGGCGTACAATTTTCGTGCGTCCACAATCTACAAATATTACACTGCAGCCAGTCTTCAACAAGTACTATCTTATAATAGTTTTCTCCACAGCCTCTGCAGTTATCCTCTTCTTTATCTTCATTCTCACTTTCGGATGTATCGCAGAGGGCCATCGGAATCTCTTCACAACTAAGATCCTACGAATAGCTTTACGTTTCCTAACAGTCTTGTTTTCCTTAAATTTATCAGTCGTTATTTCTTGCTTTATCATCTTTGGTCTCCCACACTTTATTCTTTTTCCGTCTTTTATTCTTCTTTTTTTTTCGATTTTCGACATGTTCTTATTATAATTATTCAGTTTAAGCCTCCTTTCTAAGGTTTTTCTCGGGATATTATATACAATAGAGGCTCTGTATACTGACATTGTGCTATTTTGCACTTCAGCCATGGCTTTTTTTAAGTCTTCTTCATCCCAGTTACCTCGGCCAGCTACCACCTTCCTCACGTATTTATTAGGCATCTGTAAAAAAAACAATAATTAACGTAACGTATATTTTTGTACACTAAACTTTATGGCTTATATTATGGCCATCTCCCCCGAAAAAAATATGGCCGTCTATCCCATTTGTCTGGGGTAGATGGCCACATGATTTTAAAAAAGAAACACTTCACTTTTATAACAAATTTTTAGGTTAGAATAATTTAAAACTATCTTATTTCACAATAAAAGTGCAAAAACATCAAATTCCTTAAAAATCTTTTAGTGACCACATAAAATGATAAGCCCTTACATTATAACGAACATTAAGTATACAAACAAAGTGAAATTTACTTACTTTTTTATATTTTTTTTGCAAAAAATCTCCCAGACACTTCTCGCCGGCTCCGAAACAATGCGTACTGCATAATTAATAGCGAAATCTGTCCATAATAAGTCGAACTTTTTTCTATTGGCCATCTCTCCCGTAAGGCCATCTCCCCCGGAATTACCCTACAGAAACGAATCTCAACATTATTGGTGGCTAGTGATGTACGCGAGGTATGTTATGCTGTATTGATATAATTACATACTATGATTAATGAAACATGTTGAATCAAGGACATGTGAGCAGACAATGCTTTTATTAATTATAAAGTATAAATTGTTACTTGTATTTTGTAGGCGTGTTTAATTTAGGATTTGAAATAATTTTAAAGGGTTTGCATTTGTAATACATAATATAATTATAATAAAATTCTATTACATTTTACTAAACGCTAACTATAATAAAAACATACACAAGTAAATTTTTAGTAAATACTTACAAAGTTAAGTTTTTTCTTCAACTTCACACCTAATGTATTTCTAAACATTTATTTTCTTTACAAGACAGGCAATCATGCGATTCTACCACTATTATATGATTTCTTAGCTTTTTAACAAAATAATCTAAACTCAAACAAGTTACATACCTACTTCTACCATTACGATACCTTATCGATATAATATCGATATAATTAAAGTATGTCGAGTAGCGCGTCCCTAGCCGGCTCTGATTCAATTGTGACCTTCGAACGAAAGCGAAACCGGTGTAGGTCATCGTGCCGCACTGCCCGCCACGCGTTCCCTTTCAAACAATATGCACCGATGTTATTCTATACGAATATCTTATACGGGTATGTGTGAAGTTTGTCAGGAGTTTGTCGGTATAATGAACGTATGATGGCGTTCAATGTTTGTTGATGTTTAAATTTATATATGACGTATATTATTGTGCGCATTTTATTAACAATTCGATATAAAATTGTTATTATAATCAACATAACGTTAACCCTGGTTACGTACGAATCTTATACTTTAGAGTTCGGTCCCTTGTCTTTCTCTTGGTATGACTTTTGCGAGAGTGACTGCCATCTGACATCTCAAAGTTGAAAAAGTAGGCTGATGACAGATGTCGAAAAAATGTGAATAATATAGATACCAATTATACCTAAAGAGAGAATCTAGTTCACGTTCATAAAACAATTAAAGTTGAAAAAATACTTCTCTTTAAGCGTAATAATGGCACGAAACTAGCTTATAAAATAATAAAAATGTTTGTGTCTTCTCTGAATTGCAGATGAATCATGACTTATATTGATGGATCCGATTAATTCAAGTATCCAAAACTGCTCATTTTGAGCTCGGCAGCCGCCTATACCGTCCAAGGCCAGGTTCCTCCGTAGCTAGTACATCAAAGCTTACACTGATCAAATTGATGAAATATTAAACTGAGGGTAGATCAAAAGTAGTTGCTCGACACTGCAACGGCTTTGCATGACGGTAGAAGAAAATCATTAAGTGTTTGTTCACACGACTGAAAGGAGTTGAAATAAAATAGAACATCCTTTTTTATTTTCTCCAAAATAGAATGCCCAAAGTGAAACGATCCAACGCAGATAGACCCTTTCATTTTCGTGAGATCAATCGACATTTTTTACGGTCAGAAACCTCAGACCAATGAAATCTCTGAGAAAAGATGTCACTTGACCAAAACAACATGATTTCAATACTTCTCATCGCCTTGTTTGCTCTGCAGTTGTAAAAATCCAACAACAAGTGAACGTCTGATATCAGCTTAGTCACAAAGATAGACGGCGGCAATTTTCTACCTAGCTATCGTAGAAAAAAGGCAAGCTTGTAAGTCCTGCTACCATGAATGCCTTATCAGGAAAATACGTCTATGATGATGTTATATTACCATTGGTATATGTGTAAAATCCAGTAATTGTCTTTGATAACATTGATTGTAATTATGGACAATGCGATCCACTTGTGACAAACGAGGCTTGTTCAAAGTTAACAGAGTTCAATCAAAACGTTTGTAACAATAATATACTCGTAATTGTTCGTCTTTCTTTGTTCCTTTGATGATCGTACATCATCGAACCGATGTATGATTGAATCTTTGATTATATATAGCTATATATACGCGGTAGCCTAGTGGTATGGGTAATGGACTGCTGAGACGAGGTCTCGGGTTCGATCCCAGGTTTACCATGGCACACACCAAAGACTTCGTTGCTTTTCGAAGTTATGTGTGTATTTATCGCAGGTTTTTAAGTGCCCGGTTAATGACAATGGGCTCGCCACCTATTACATTGGGACCTAAACATAAACTGGCGAAATGTGGGTGCTAGCACCTCTGCCTACCCCTTCGGGGATAAAGGCGTGAGTTTATGTTACGTTATCATTAACAAACTGCATCGTAGTAAACGCTAAAAATACGCGTTATATGCGAGTAAGCTAATGTCAATTTTGTTCTAAAATCTGTCAATGTGTGCATGCCATGAGATGTGCGCATGTCAACTTGTGTAAAAGTAGTTACTATTTTTACGCCGCGTTGTAGTAGTCATCGCTGCGTTTATTGAGTTTAGGTATATATAATATTATAGTTTAAGAATTGAACTCTTTTGGTTGTTGTGTTTTCTGTTTGGTTGTGTAAAAATATAAAAGGGTATTCGTTTCATTTCAACTGTTGTGGTTGTTATTTGATAAAAAATTGCCAAGATGGTTTTAAAAAAGGAAACGTGTCTTTTCCTCATTTAAGTGACAGAGGGTGTATCCTACAAAGATCCTAAGGGCACTAGCCAACCTGTGAATATTTGATGAAAGTGCCATCCACTCAGCTTCGAGGCAAACGGCAGTCGCTCTAGTGGATATCAACTAAAGCCTGTACACCAGTGGCGAGGGGTCCTTATAACACGTTTCCTCTTGCTTCTGGGGTGTAATTTCGCTCATACTGCTAGTATGCCTACCTACATGTTGTTACTAATACAAGCCTTTCAGGTGAATCACATATACGTTCATATTAGAAATCATTATTCAAATATAAAATATTATGTCTGGATTTGTGGCGACTGATTATATTATCATATTGTTTGTTGTTTCTATTCAATATGACCGCATTTTGAAATAATTCAAGGCCTTATTCACACAATAACATATTGTGACCTAATTCTTGTCTATGGATAACAAATAGGGTAATAAATGTATTTTAATAGCTCTATGAAGTTCAATACATAAGGTGTCTAGTAGTGAGCTGCTATAAGCTAATTGATTGATTGATACGGTATTTAATAATCACCTGACATAGATGACTTATTAATATTAATGCAAATTAATATGGTCTAATGCAAGATTATGATAATTATGTAAGCCAAACCCAAGCACCGGCATTGACTTAATCTGTAATTAATTTATTTTAACTTCTTCCGACCATTGTTGTTCTAGAAGTCGTTTAAACTTTTTTATTAATATTTATATTTTTCCCTTTTTAGTGAACACTGTGAACCGAAAGAGAATTCGGATGAGCCCATCAACCGCAGCACTCGTTCGATACAGATATATGTTAAATAAGATGAAACTTTTACCTTAAAGTCAGAAATATGGCTACATTGAAGTTATTTGGTTATTTAAATAACTTAAATACGAACATTCATAAACAAGTTGGAGGCACTGAAAACTACAAGACCATATGACGAGAGATCGCTAAATGCTACATACTGATTGAATCTTTAAGAAACACCTGTAGAATCAATAATATTCCTCCAATAACGTGTCTCATTAAGGAATATTTCAGCATGTGTGCAGCCATAGGTTGTCTGCCTCATAGAATCGATGTAATACCCTCTATAACTTAAACGAGACATTCGTGTTGTACATCGCTAAGGAGTTCTATTATCTGTCTTTGTAATCCAAGTCTAAACAATTCCAGCATATCTTTGGCCACAGTAACGTTCTACGTACGGTGTTACAGAATGGTCAAAAAAGTAACAACATCGATCATTTTACATTTTCTATTTGATATTATGGATTTCCTTACAAATCTCCGGTACTCAAAGTCCAATATCAATAAAATTAATATAGGATTACTTCAAAGCCAGACCAAAACGAGTCCCAGAAGAATTTTTAAAATCTGTGGATTAACACCAGAGATATCACTGAATATTTTGGACACTTCTACGTACCCAATCAAAGGATACAGCCGTAATGTTGTAATGATGCAATATTATATGATTAAAATAATCGCGGTTGATTTCTTGCTATTTGTTAAAGAGTACCGTGGTGGAACTCTGAAACTCCTCATCAGCTGTTTAAAGGAATGAAGTCATTGGTTTTGATATAAAATATTAACTTTTGTCTGGTCGCGTAATTACGGTGATGGCGACTTTTGGTTATGTCTCCGGTTCTACTCAGCCGATCATGATCAAACTTTTGGAAGATTTTATGTCCGACAAAGATCTTTCTAACCAAAGAAACGTATCAACTAGTTCAAACTACAATCGCCGTGGTTAGACCCCAACTCTCATTGGACACGTTGAGACTAAAATCTGTTCAATACTTTTTGCGTATATCATGCACAAACAGACATACAGTCAAAAATTCAAAAAAATATTTTTTTAATGTGTAATAACATCGTTATAGTATTCCTCAATTATTTTTTTATTTTTCAATTAGCAGTCATGTATAATAATAATAATGTAGAAACATGAATATGGATGGAGCCGTCAGTCGCCGGTACAAAAGACTTCAACGAGCGTACCCTAAGTAACATAAACAAAGTTCTGAGACAGTTCGGTAGAATATACTTGTCTGGAAAAAATGGTTTATTTTTATTTTATCACAACATTTTGCATTATCGTACGTCACAACAACTACAGCATCATCATAACAGAGATAGTCCCAGTGCATATAAATTTTTCATAAATTTGATGTTACTGACTTTTGCTGGAGTGACTTCCGATTGAGCTCCCAACTCCGAGAAGATATCTATACCAAAATTATATCCGTTTAATGACTTTATTGCTTGTAGTGCGAAGACGCCACGGCAGTAGACTAAAAGGGTTAGGAGTACTTCCTCTAGACTTAGTTCAAGACTATAAAATAATACTTATATAAAACCACCTACATATTGTTTTATCCCACTTTTATCTAAGACTGAAATAATCGAACTCCTATCTGACTAACTTAAAGGAAACGCACAAATTAAATCTTTCACATACAAGGCCTTCTATCAATTATACTCGTATTGTTTTGAAGAGGCTTTGTAACTGAACTTATGAGTACTTATTAATTTGAACCCAAGCTAAGGTAAATTGATTATTTTTTTATATGTGGGACGTCAAATGACCACACCCCGCCTGATGGTCAGCTTGGGTACTGTACAGAGAACAGTACCCCTAATTACAGATCTTTCCCTGGCATGGCGATACTTTGAAAGGAATTCGTTCACATATGTAGTTTAATAGCCAGGACTCGAACCTGCTACCTCGTAAATGTAAAGTCAACTCCACCACTAAATTTATGGCCCCTATATTAGGTACAGTCAACGACGAAAGTGCTTCATCAATAAACTATTAAGAAACCTGTTTCATATAATACATGTCATGTCGTATCAATATCTAATTAGGTACTAAAATATACAGAGGACCAAGCAAATATATTTCCTCAAACTAAGAGGATAACAGGGATGGAACAATATCGTACTACTTTAATATAGATCATCATCATCATCAGCATCATTTCAGCCATAGGACGTCTGAACATGGTCCTCCTCCATGGACCTCCAATCCAACCGATTGGAGGCGGATATATACTCGTAATATAGATACATAAAATAAATTAATAAATATTGTTGGGCAATCTTTTCAACGCTGCCTAGACTCATGGTAAGCATAGTTTGACGGGCTTGTGTTATAGGTCCTAGAATTAGGATAAACATACTCAGATATGTTTTTATTGTAAATACATATATTCTATACATAAAAACACCCAGACCAATGCAACAATTCCTATTCATGCATACATTTGTATACACTAGCCCTGAGTGGGAATCGAACCCGCACCTCTTGCGTGGCAGTCGCATTCACTGCTGTACACACTGTCACGCTCACGCCACACAGGTCGTCATGATGTAAAAAGTATAACTTTTGGTGGTTTCACACGCTTGTTATATATACGTATCGTCTATATTCTCTTACCCTTATTTTTTTATGAAAAGTTCAACAGATAAAGTAATTTAAAAAATAGTATTTGCTAAGCTACTTTTGTCGTTGACTGTGAAGTTTTTTCATCCAAATTAACACGTGGAAAATATGTTAATGTGTACCTCAGGTCTTAAAAAATATGTTTTGAACAGTGCTACTTACTCACACCGTAATATGTAAGAATATGATTATACTTACGTCATAGATTTTGCAATCAGCAACATATTCTAAAAACAACTCCTGGCTTTTCTTGTAAATAATCTGTTTTTATATACTCACTCTATCAAAAAACTGCGCTCCGCTGGATGTTGATAATTTAACGTGAAGTTCAGATCATATAGGATGCCTTTAGAATTTGGAAAATGATCGTACCGAAACTTAACATTTCATTTCTATCAAATTCGATGCCAGAACTAGATTTGTTTTCTTTACTTATAAAAAAAACAATGACTTCTTTGTACGTATACTAGAGAAACTGAGTTAGGCTGTTCTTACATTAGGCAACTAGAAAGCAAACTCCAATTCCACCGATCCAGCAGTATCCGCCATCTTGTCGATACTTTTTGAAAGTTGCTGATTGGTTGTTGAGCGCGGCAACTCCAGTCGACAACTCGAGTTTTGTTTTATTTGCCTAATGCACGATAGGGAGAGAATGCATTTTGAATTCTGAATTTGGAACGTGGTGAACAAATTAGATAAGTTAGTCAATTTTATGATGCCTATCTGTATAGACAGCGTGCTTTCTTGATAACATGTTCGTGACAGCTACATAAACTATGTTGTCAAGGTGTGAATGTAAAAGTAAGCTTTTGCCAACCTTTTTCTTCTATAAAGAACAAAAAGGTTGGCAATCGTTTATATAGAAGTCATTAATTTCGAAGTTTGGTTCAAACTTAAATCCGAAATGAAATCTCTAACAATATTCTGTCTAAAGGTCATATTTACCAAAGACTAACAAGTAGATCAACACCGAGATAAAGTTCTTCAGCATAGAAGCACTAGGATAGTGGCACTACCCTGGGGTGCATTCTGATGAAAAATTAAGGTGCTCATGGGTATTCGGGTTTTAAGTTGTTTGCTGTCATTCATCCCTTTGAAGTTATTGTAAAAGACATATTTTTTGTCCTTGATTACCTCATTAATGAGTCATTCTGTAATGTCTAAATAGCTGAGGTATTATCATTGATCGTGACGTATGTTAAAACAGAACAAAAACTCTAACCATGAACTATGTAACGGTATAGAAAGCACCTAATTTTAATAATGTATGAATTTATGTATAAAGATAAATATTAGAACGTATATAAGATATTCTTCTATACTGAGAATTAAATTTGCAGGTTACAAACAATTGAAAGAGATCCGATTTATTATTAAGAGTTCAGTAAAATTTGAATTAGTACTTCAAATAAACTATAAACTATAATGGATCTAATAAGTATTTTGGACTAAGTATAAATATAACTTACATCATCGAAAAACGAAGGTATGAAAGAGAATATTTCAAATTTAAATTACTGACTCGATCGTGTATTATTACTGAACGTGGGAGTTAATTGTGTCGTATTTGATTGCAATGAGAATTATATTAAAAGAAATATAAAGTCTGTAAAATAACATGCTAATACATGCGGAAAAACATGTCAATGACATAACCTAATCAATATTTTTCACGATATTGGGTTTACGTGAAATATGGTTTACTTTAAAAAAGGTACATGTCATATTATTTAAAATTAGTGTTTAGTTTATGAAAATATTTTAGCAAAATATAATATGCGATAAATCAATAAAATAATATAAAAAAAGAATTATAAATAATATAAAAGAAAAACAAATTATAAATAATGTGCAGAATGACTCATTTGATGGAATAAGTTGGAAAAATGTCTTGTTATGTGTTAAACCTTATATCAATAACTAAGCAAGTCGTCTCACAAAGAAGTCATATACTTACCTAGCTGCAGGCTGAGAATTACTGGCTCCAAAGTTGAGATGAAACACAATAATACGCGAGCAGTTAAATCGCATAGTGCAAAGGGTATACGGGGAAATGAAACAACAATATTTGTCACATTAAATTTATATTAACTCACAGATCTGAGACCATCCTACTGCTACAGCGACGGTTGGAGACAATAAAGATTCTTACCAGCTTTAACAATACTTTACCTATATTCCCGTCCAACACACTCTGGGAAATGATGACAAAATACAAATGACATTTGCAATCGCTTGGCTGTATATATTGTTATATATACATACAAAAATTTCGCATCATGATGTGTATGATTCGTTCACGTTATCTAAACTCATGGAAACTGTGTCCTAAAATGAAATCCGATGTTTTATCCGATGTGTTAGTGTCAGGGCGGAACATTAAACTTCGAATAAATTAAAGTACACGTGTACGAACCAACGCAGAGCAGAGCCTTCGCCGTAGCGGTGCAACAGACCTGTTGCCTTACACTAGATATTTCTATAATAAAGACTTATTCTATGTTAAGACAACGTTGCGTGGAAACCTTAGAAAACTTCGAGTGATTGAAATATGGCAATTTACTAAGTCTGTATATATGTAATTGTATACCGGTTGCTTCCACCCGAACGTCGTCTACTGATGGTAAATTTCTTGCGCTACGCTAACAATGTCAATAATAAAAAAAAATGCATAGTAAAAAATTATCACGAGGGGACAAGATATTAAAAAAAACAACATCTCATCGCATTTTCCTTTCCGATTTTTTACTGAACTCATCGTAACAGAATCCATCTGGTAACTGATTATTAAATTAATTCATTATACACAAATATAATCATCACAAAACTCTTATATTATATCGTACTTAATTTTATTGTTTTAAATTGAAAATCGCTACGTTAAACTTATTTCAAAATAAGTCTATCGATAGTTACGATAATAGAATATGATAAATAACAAAATGCATCGTTACTGTATATTTACATGAATTAATACCTATCTGGTACTACTAGTGTGTGATTTAAACATGACATAGGTTGTTATATATATTATATGTTTTGGGGTACAGCGTTATGGAGCGGTCGGTGCACTCCTCTACGGGCGTCTTTAGTTTTGTATAGATAACTTTTTTTGTAAAACGTAAACTTGGAAGGCAAGGTGAGGTATATCGAGTGCAGATCGGCCCGGCGCGGCTTGCACCCCCGCTCCATGTGCCTTCAGTCCTATCTAACCCTATTAAATGTTACTTGAGGTAGTTCAGTTTCGTATATTGTTTCATACTTTATTGCTATAGAAAAAAATCTTTACTGTTATACAATATTATTAACAATAACACCTCGAAGTAGAATCTTCACAAACAGTTCATATAATTTATAAGAAATATTGTAAATATTGCTATTGTTGTCGGGCCTGCACTCGTTTCACATTTGTATATTGGCAAGTAGTGTGAACGAATGCAGGCGTAGATTTGTCTTAACGACCATCGAATCTTATATTTCATATAAAGTTAATTTACTCTTACACGGTAGGCCATATATCTGTCCAAATGTTCACATTTTATTGCTTATTGTTATGAATTAATCATTATTATTTTACTGTACAAATATTATTGGAATGTAATTGTACATATATATGCGCTGAGGTAGATCAACGTTGTTAACTGTAATTCTATGTGTATAAAAATATTTCTGTAATATAATTAACATCCAAATACAAACATTATCAAAAATTAAATCGATAATAATGTTTATATTGCACTTGTTTGAGTCACGGTAAATTAATATTCAGGAACAGAACTTGCTTAGAGACCAGTGATATGTGCGCAACATACTTCGTGTCAACATTTTGTACATCGGGGCTCACTAATGATATGACGAATACTTTATAAATATATAAATTATGATAAATTTGCATATTTGAGGTCCAAGTCATGGGCTTAGCACCCGCTTTCATATATTTATTGAGAATCGGAATTGATATAAATATTTTGACACGTCGTAGTGGTGTAGTGCGGCCATGATATGTCCATAGTTATGATATAATAATATTCGTCACGTAGTATATACAAGGATTTCAAGATTTTCTCCTAAAATGCTTAGTAAGTACATAAATCAATAATCGTGTTCATATTAATTTTAATACTATACAAAAAACATTTACATTTCTATATTAAATTATTGCTAAGGAATTTCATTATTATTATGCTATAAACCATTAAAAACTAAAATAGTTTCTCAACTGACAGTTGGCGGAATCAATTTGGCAACGTTTAGGAAGACTACTTTCCTACCACTAACGAAACAGGAATGTATAAACTAAATTCGTTCATATAACATATTGGTAACTTAAGTGGTTGAACGTAAATTAGGATAATATAATCATTTTACGAACAATTCTGAAAGTTAAACAAAGAAGTCAACTAACTTACAACATTAAAACAAATGTTAACAGACAAAATAATAAAGGAAGCACCGGGAAAATATCAATAAGTGTAATAATAATAATTAATAGAAGGTATTACACCTAGAACAAAAACTCTAAGTAGCTACATAGCAGCGGGCGGTTAGCGCATCACTCGCGTTCGCCGCTCAAGCGACGCCGCCCGCTGCCGTCGCTGACTTACCACACTACCACCCAATCTAATATTCTTACAAATCTTGCCAACATTAAAACTATGATTTGGCAACTTTTAATAATTCCTTTTGAATTTCAATTTGTACCCATCGTATAATTTAAAGCAATGTCACTTTATCTGGCGTACTATTCGTTCCTAAAAATAAGTGTCTGGCAATCATGTCGCAATATGTACAAAAAGTAGCCTAAATAGTTCTCAAAATAAACTTACCTATCGTTCTTAAACTTCAACAATTACAAGAAAAACATAGAATTTCAACTAAAGTAAAACATCTTATGATTGATAATATTTTACAATAAAATAGGATATGTGACACTAGTCATGACGTATTAAATAAACAGACGTTCTTTGCCTAATTACTCGTACGACATTTCCAAATTTTTTACGAAAAATTGATATGGTTCATTATAAATGATATCGTAGAATTACTCTAACGTTTTGTAATTATATGTTTAGCGCCCAGTCACCCAGGCAAGTAAAGTCACCTTGCGCCGGCCGGACGCAAGGTTATGAATAAGAAAAAAACCATCTGCGAATTGAACGCGTGCGTCGGTGTCGCGCCGCGGCCTCACGACTTCTGCGATATAATATCCCGAGGATCACTCACTTTTAATTAGCTGGGGAATCTAAGTACAAACATAAATATTACTGCCTAACTGTGTGACATGATATGTTATATGACACCTTGTTTCTGACAACGCGTTCAGTTAAACGAGATTTGAAACATACGCGAATTTGTTGTAGAAGACGAGGATGATGTCGAGGATACTGGTGACGTCAATGTCGGTGACGCTGACGTCCTAAGCTTTTTTTTATGAGTAGCAACGTGTTTGATCATGTGGTCTTTCCTTATAAACCCTTTACCGCAGTGATCACATGCGAACGGCATACAATCCGAGTGTAGGCACATGTGCCGGCGCAGATCTGATTTATGGTTGAATGACTTAGGACACTCACTGCATTTGAACGGCTTATTGTCTGTATGCCTGTATGTATGCCATTCATATGTAGTGTCATCTGAGAAACGTTTGCCACACCTCGCGCACTTAAATGGTTTGGCACCAGAGTGGAATGTTTTGTTATGCTGTGTTAAATAGCAGCCTTTGTTAAAAAGTTTATCACACTCATAACATTTGTGCACTGTAGTAGTGGTGGTTTTTTTCACCTGATTTCTCTCGGTAAGGGGCGTGCTCGGTACGGTGGAAGACACCGCAGACCTGCTATTCTCATTATCAGCTTTAGCGCTTTCAGGACTCGCTGGTGACTTCATCTGGGACCCGTAATTTTCTTTATTCGCATAGTCCATTATGTCTTCTATTTTTAAAATTTGAAGCTCACCCGAATCTGACCGTGAATTATCCTCTTCGCGTTTTATTGTTTTACCCTCTACAGTATAACCGTACGGATATATTTTTGTTTGTTCTGGATCGTAATTACTAACACTATCTTTATTAATTTTCCTATTTGAAAAGCCATAGTCATACTCTACACTTTGACCACACAAGTCAGTATTGGCATACTGCAATGGTGAGTGGACCGGGTCTACGATAATATAGCCAGCGGTCGACTCATCAGCAATAACTTGACCCCCCACGTTAGGTTGTGTGATATAGTTAGAAACATAAACGCTGAAGCTCTGCGTCTGGAGCTGCGCGAAGCTAGGCAGTGGTCCGCCAGCAGGCTCGTTCGTTTGCTGTTCCATAACTTCGACCACTTGAGGTGATTCACCAAAAGTAGCCGGATTGGCTATAGGCAGATTGTTGATAGCCATATCCATAACGTGGGGGGCCGTCCCGTTTGGGTAACTCGGTGCTATAGTCTGCTGAAAATTCTGACCCAAATATAAAGGGGTGTGCGTGGGGTCCGGAACCGAAGGCCCCAAAGGATCCGTAGACCTCGGGCTGTACGGGTTGACACCCAAATGACTGAATGGAGGTAGAGTGTGCGCCGTAAGCGCCGGCGTACTCTGGGTTAGAACCGGTGTTGTAATATTGGTTGACACTGATAGCAGGCCCCTCATATGATGATTTTGTGAAACAGAGGGACCTGCTTCCCCGTTTGGGGGATTCCCTGCGGTTGATAATGTTACACCTTTCGATGATTGATGATTACTATCATTTGGGTTCCCTATGCCCGGCGGTTGGCTACCTATATTAAGCGGATGAGACCCGACCTGATGCTGTAAAGGGTGATTAGCTAACGGATTATTACTGAAATTATTATCTAAATTACCCTGTTGAAGATGTGTGTACGGTGATTTTGACTGCATAGTGGCCACTCGATGCGCTCGCTCGAAGTTTTGCGATGCATAGGGTGACTGCAGCGCAGCGTCGTCAACGCTGCGGCCGTCCTCTGAGGGGACGGGGCTCTGCGTATTTGAGTCTGCAGATTGTTGTTGAACCCGGTTTTGCATGTCGCGGCTCGGATGATGATGATTGGAGATAGGAAGGGTCGCTGGGTCTGGTTGACCCGATGACCTTACTGCGTTTTTATGTAGCGTAGTGTTGTAGTGTCTTTTTAGATGACCGGAACTCGTGAACCACTTATTGCAGGCAGTACAATTGTACGTTTTCGGTCTTCTTGCTTCGTTAGACTTCCAGTTAGCACCTTTACCTCCAATAGGTGGGAGGGACGATGACGTAGAGTTAGCAGGCTGAGTGCTGGTAATCTGAGGCGCTGCTGTAGAATCATAAGGCCGATACGGTGGTTTCATGTCTGGATTAGAGGAACCAACCGGCCCTGAATAATCAGTAAGAGGTGGCATTTGTACGCCCGGATATATTTTCTGTTCGACGTGCATAAATGGTTTTTGGTCATGGTGCACAGCGAGAAACTTATCTTGTGTATAAGCAAACTTTTGTTCCGGATGAAACATTTTCGCTTCCGATGAATATACTTTTTGTTCATTAAACATTTTCTGTTCCTTAAAGAGTGATACATCACCATTAAGTTGAGGATTACTATACATCTTTTGCGTCTCCCATGGCATCATTGGAACTGTTCGGGTGTTAACCTCTCTAGCTTGAGGCGGGGCATCGTCAAAAGCAGTAGGTGGTGGTTCACCCTCATTTCCTTGGTATACTACTTTTTGAGAATCTAAATCTAAGATATCTGATGATTCCTCATGCTCTTCTTTCACCTTTGCATTTTCATTTGGGTAACCTGAATTATTATATTGCTTACCAGGGTACTGTTGAAAAGGCATCGATGCAGATGTGGGTGCTGAACCGGCGCCTGCGTGCGCTGAGTTGCAATGCTCGTTTAGCTGGACGGCTGAGTCACAGACAAACCCACATTTATCGCACTGGTTGGGCGATGGTGACGGCGTTGGCTGGTTCAAAGGCTGTCCATATAGTGGACTCGACGATGACACTTGTGACACTCGCTCTTGCATGTTATATGGATGAAACCGGTTCGACTTGTGGTACTCCTGATTATACTGAGTCTGTTCCCAGTTTATCTGTTCGGAATGTTGATTTTGTGAGAAGCCAGAGTGGGAGTAGTTATTACCAAATTGCGCGCCAGGTGAGAAGTTGGTCTGATCTGGATTTTGATATGGAGAGGGTGCACTGTGGTAGCTCTGCGGGGTAGCCGGATGAGGGAACTGTGTTGACGTCTCGGGTGTAGCCCGCTGCTGGAACTCGGGACTCGGTTTCGTAATCATGTTATCACTGGAGTCAGCTGGCGCTGACACTGTGGTCTCTTGTTTCACTTTTGAACCGTTATTGTTATCCGTATCATTTTGTGAGTTTTGCGTACCCCACTTTACGTATAAATTCTCTTTATGATATTGCAAATGTACCTCTAATGATTCAACAGTGTCTAAGTAGAGATCGCAAACCTTACAATGATAGTCCCTCGATGGTAAGGTCGACGACACAGTGTTGCTGTTAGCCATTTAAATCATGCATCCAAAGGAGAACACCGTCTCCTCCAACGAAAAAAAAATAATAAAAAAACGGCACTCCTAATATCGACGTACATGTAGTCCGAGCTTAATCAGGCGCTACAGGTAAAGTCATGATCGCGGCTACGCGTCTCCGTTCTCCACTCAGTTACGTACGACTGCAATGTTTCGGAAGAAAGTTTTTGGCGGCATTACGGCGCGCGGGCGTGCTGCGTAGCCACGTGCGCGCCGGTAAACACTGCACCGCGAAACAGTCCGCTCGTATGTCTCGCCGCCCCCAGGTCTGTCAACAACACTCGGCCGGCGCTCAGACTCGCGCCACTATACGATTCACTTGCCAAAAAGTTTGTGCACCAAATCTTAAAACTTATTGTCACTCAGAAAAGTCTAAGTAATAATTATGTCTTTAAATAATTAAAATCACAGAAGCGGTAGTGGTTTAAGAACTTGGCACTAGTTTGTAAACCCGGTACGCGATGCGTTGTAGTTTGTAGTGCAGTAGGTGCGGCGCGAAAGCGTCGCGGGTCCACCGGGTACGGACGCTGCGAACGTTTACAAGCAACTGACAGCCTTCCCGAAGTCGCCTTCGGGGGCATAACTTCAATAACAATTCGCAACGTCGTCCCCCACCGAAGTGTGTGTGCGAGCGAGACCGTCGCGCGGTGATGAAGTTATCGCTCCTTCGTCCTTTTGTGTGTCCTTAGTGCGAGCGAGATGGGCGGGTGGGGAGGCGGCGAAGCGCGCGGGGGACGGGGTTGGTCCTACTCTTTCTCAAAATTGAAATGCCCGGTCGAAATGTCCGGTGAAGCTGCGTCCGAGTAGGACAGCGATAGCACCCACCCTTACAATGCGGGCGGACAGAGCCCTGCGACGAATTCTCTAAATTTTAAATCTCTTTTATTTTGTTTTATAATTATCACACTTATTAAGTACAAAACGCTAAATAACACTGCTGTATGCATCATTTCAATGCGGTGCGCTAGTAAAAGAACTGTCAATGGTCACCTAGCTGTCTAAAAATGTTCAACCTTCTTATCGACCAGCCGATCAGAGAAATAAAACAAATAGTTTTATGTAAGCACGTTCCTCGTTTATTATTAGGTACTGAATCATGATAGGTGACAAGTAAATGTCATTTCCTTATTCGAAGTCAATAACCGAAAAGATCTAAATGAATATGATAAAATAAATAAAAACTAACTTGTCCAATAAATATTTACCAGTTTGAATAAATTATAGCCGTATTTTTATAAAAACAATCTAATGATATACGTACGTACATACGAATATATGAACATATGAAATATTGGAATTGGAATGTAAATAATAGAATCTATTTACATCACGCATCGTACCTGTAATTTTAGTTAATATTTGAACTACAGAATTCATTCTTTGAGGTTAACACTATCGAGTCAAAACATAATCAGACTACACATCCTCGTAGTATGACAGAATGTTTCATACGTGAAAGTGGACTCAGATAAAAGTTTTGTAAACAGTCATGAAAGACGGGGCATGAACTTGTATTATCAGAATGGCCGAGCGGTGCGCAGGGCACCAAAAATTTTGCATCGTAGACGTGCGAAGGGTGAAACGCCGAGGCGTGAGGAGGCGGGCGAGGTTTCTTAATTTTTTTTAAACACGTTACTGCACTACCCTTTACAAAAGAACATCATAATATGTTGATATTAGTATTGTCGAAAAAAAAAGTAGGTTAAGTTTGTCAGTTACGAGAAGCGAGTTTCTGAAGCGTGCTCGTCGGCCGGACACGATGGCCATGCAAACTATGAGGGGAGCCGACATCGATTTTCTCGGACTGTGCCGATAGCTTCCTCCACAGAAATAAAGAGGTTTCCTTATACCCGCACACCTTCCAATGAGATTTAACATCGACGTGTTTTATATTTTTTGACTAAAGATAAAGAATTTGTTTTAGACTGAACGGTAATTCTGGTTACCACGAATGGTTAACGAGATTTCTTGAAACCATTTAAAATTTAATAACCAGATATTTAGGTGGTTAGTGTTTAAATACATTAGCATATTTAGTTCGTACATCTATCAAACGTCAATATATTTATTTATATAATGATATGACTGAAACTGAAGTAGTAGGTATGTGACATAAAAAGGCAGACTTTGTCTAAACTGAAATAACCCCTCTCCACTCCCGCATATGCATATATCATCTGTGTAACAACAATGGAAACATCAATTATAATATAAATTAGATCGGCAATATAATTTGCTAGTGTGCGTGAGAGATGGTGGTGGGTCGCATCATTTGGGCTTGGGCAAGCTACATATATATGTTTATAATATTAAGAAATAAATTGGCGACCTTGAACCGTTACGGAAAGTACGTCAAACTATTTACCAATGGGGTATTTACCTCTGCGTCATTACTTAAGATGTATGTAGGTATCAATGATATATAAAATGAAAGTTTATGTTTAGTTAACCAACCAATTCAAAACAATTATCAAAACTTTTTTATAGTAAACTTAACAGAAGGAATCATAACAATGAGTAGTTAAAGTTAAATAGGTACGTCAAATAAAATTATAGGTGGTACACATATAAGAAATAAATACAAGAAACTCTGCAAATAATGTGAAATGTTCAAATTTAAATTAATGTTTCACTCTTTAATAACACGTAACATTCATCATATAAATATAACTGAAAAATATGCAACAATCGTCTGAAAAAAGGCCCAACTAAACGTTATAATGGATACCAAACGGAGCTACTAAACGGTTAATCCCTGAACTGTATCATTCATAACATTTTATGAGGGACGAAGGCAATAAACACACTGGCTGACAAACAAAGTTGAGCTCCAACAACTTTTGCACGACCCGCGGTACCAGTGCGCGAGGTTGATTTAATTGAGCGTATTATTGATACGCACACTGTATTTACAAACTCTCCTACTTGTAAACAGATACCAAATGCCTTTTTATAGAACTTAGCATAAACTTTCACATTTATAATACACTAGCTGTTGCCCGCGACTACGTCCGCGTAAAGTTTGAGATAGATTCGGGAAACTCAAACTCACAAATTATTATATTTCCAATGATTGATTACGGAGGAAGATTTGTGCGATCAATTAGCCCTTTGAAGTTCACAACTGAATATATGCCTCTCCCAATGCGTCATTGCTCCCGATCCTCCGCCCTCCGCACCCAGTTTGTTCCAGCCGCCTTTTCCAGATTGTTCGTCAATTTTATTGTTTGCCGTCTAGTTTACTGACATTTCGGCTTGCTTATTCTGCGAGCTATATCGGTAACTTAGACGACCTCTGTGCGTGGCGGTAGTGAACGCGACTGCTACGCAGCTACGCTGGAGATGCGGGTTTGATTCCCGCTCTGTGCAAATATTTGTGTACATGAATATGAATATGAATTCGGTTTGTATCCAACATAATCACCTCCACCGTTTCGTCAGGAGGTGGTATCCGTAGGGATTTTGCGCTCAAAAAAATAAAAGGATA